>OX421498.1:6073638-7527916 GCA_949126835.1 Anisus vortex
ATGTATTTAAGCGCAATTTATACATTGTATTCATACAACATGGGTAGTTAATGTAATGTTTAGAAATTGTACTTCAAATTTTTTAGTCCTATAATATTTATATAATTTTTAACTACTTTTTACAGTTTGGTCATTTTAAACTTATAAGTTTTAGGCCAATAATTTATAATATCTTATTGTTCATCGCTCCCCGTGGAGCATAAGGCATCAACAAAGTTCCCCAAGATCGCTATCCTGAGCGAGCCATTTGATTTATAATTTATAATGGCAGATAAATATTTAGTCATTAATGAGTAGTGAAGTGTAAGGTGAATGCTTTGAATTCTTAACACAGCTTTCATGTGCAATAAGTACTGCTGTCACTCGAGATATATTTGTAAATCCATTCCAGTTCAAGTGCTGTTTGACCCCGTCCTCGTAAATACGTTCAACGCACTGAAACGTGTCCCTCTGTCATTCAGAAACATCGTCTTCAACAGTCAGTTTTCAACATTCAGAACCGGAAAATGTTGTTTTTTCATCAATAAACTACACCTCTTGGAGGTCTCTTTCGTGCCATGAAAAATCGCTCTGTGTACCAAGTTTGGCACTCGTGCCTTATCTTGCCGATCCCTGGGTATAGTCAATTACTAAATCCAGTTTAGTCAATAATTTGTTTAAAGTACATGAAAATGTTTATTAAAACAATTGAATTACTTCTGTAAACGTTATAAGTAGAGGCCAGATTTCATTCTTTATGGTAGTCATATCATGTTTCTTAGCGCACATTATATATGGGGATTGTGTGGACAGCACAATGCTATAATAGGGTTATAATAATAGGGCTGTTTAGAAACAGTGACTGCCAAATTCGCAGGGAATTAAAAGGGATTGGAAACATCAAAATACTTCAGAACACAAAGTCAGGAAGTAGCATCGATTCATTAAAGTAAAAACATAAAACCAAAGACTATAATAAGATTGTCCGCTGCCTTTGATATTTCTGCTATTTGATAACTTGAAACACTCGGAATTACCGATCGCATCCTCTAAATTTGCGGTTTAATAATTCGCTATGATTTTATCAATGGAAAATTACATTTAAAATCGAAAGTTGTATACAGCTGAAGTCTTTAGGAGTCATTTAAGAGTCATTTAGAAAAGCGTTATTGGCTGCGCACGGAAAAAATAACACTTAACGCTCTAAAAATAGAGCAAGCGGTCCATCTTATTATTGTCTATGATTATATAATGATTTGCCGTAAAGCGTTCAAAGAAACCAAAATCTGTAATAAAAAATTAGACTGAAATCATTATTTGAAATGGTCTATTAAAATGTTTTTTATTTGTTCTTTTTATATAGTCTATTACAATGTTTGATTGAGGCAACATCATTCGTATAATAAACATAATAAATTATACATATCGTAGACAATATATGTATATACTGGAGGTTGTAATCTTTGTTTGATGCTAAGTTTAAATGTTTAAATGTGTCTTTGATTACATACAAACCTGCATACTTTAATTTAATAATAAAAATGTATTAAAGTTTTTCACAGTCAGTAAATTATATTTATACTTCGTAATACATTACAAATGTAAATATTTCATAACCCCCATTCAGATGCACCATCGTTTAAACCTTAACTAGACGTTGGGTTTTACACAATGGAAAAGTAACGTATTTTCTAAAATAGAAATACAACCAAATAACAACCTGTTGCAATGCTCAAGATAAACATAAGGATAAAAGCACTTTTATTATCCCATATGCGAGAACAAATGCATATAAGTACTCTTTCTTCGCGAGTGGCGTTCGGGCATGGAATGGGTTGCCTGAACAAACCAGGAAAAACAGTAACTTATCATTTAAAACACAAATAAAAAAGCAAGATCAGACTCGGACCACGGATGAGCGTAGGACGCAATTATCTTCATTATAGAATGAGCGTCTTCTGTGTATAATATACGGGCTAGATAAGATATAGATCTAGTTACGCCTGATGTAGATTTATTTGGCTGATGCTACTTTCACTAAATCTGCGCTTTACATATACCTTGGATGCAGTGGCGTATTTAGGCATGTTCCACATGCTCCACTGGAACATGGGCACCCACACAAAAGGGGCCCCCACACGTTCCAAAAATACATTTTTAGTGACAATCCCGTTCTTTTGTTGAAAATGTAAAAAAACAAAATAGTTCAATTATTGCCCTACAGTTTTAAGCTAAGTGCAACATTAAATTTATGATTGTACATAATGTAACACGAATTAGCGGTTTTATTCTTAGGTAGGCTTATGTTGAAGCAGTGGCGAGGCCACGAGGGGCTCCCACATAACTTGGGAACATGCCCCCCCCCACAATACTAAATACGGCCCTGGTTGGAAACAGTTACTGGGACTTAGGTAATGTGAAAGAAAGCGATTTAAACGGGGATGGGATGTCTTTCTCACAGTTGATAAAAAGAATAATTGTATTTATAAAGCGCTATCATCAAACATATTAATGTAGGCTCAAAGTGCATCAAAAACGGAGAACAAAACACATACATACAAGTAATAACGTATAATGGCTAGGGTTATACAAAACATACATACAAGTAATAACGTATAATGGCTAGGGTTATACAAAACATACATACAAGTAATAACATATAATGGCTAGGGTTATACAAAACATACATACAAGTAATAACATATAATGGCTAGGGTTATACAAAACCAGACGAAAAAAAACGATAGAACTGATTTCTAATATGATAAATATTATTGTTATAAAGATAGGGTTTGGATACTATAGCCCAGGATTTCAATAACTAAAACCCACCCTCCCTAAACCGTTCCCCGACCCACATCAACAATCCAATCTTGTAGCTGACTTTTTTCCTTATCAGCTGTTCACTTATAGTCTATATTAGTTTAGATTTTTTGTTAATGCGTGGAATATATTATAATATTTTTTATTAATTATAATAGGATGATAATGTAACATATAACGTTATAATATATTTTTCGTTGCGTTCGTACCAAGCGCATTCGATAATATGAGGGATGTGGTGTGGCGGGCGGGAGGAGGGGTTTGGCGCGTGCATTAGCCCCCATCCCTACCCCAAAGGAGATAAAGTTTATTTAGACTTGACACCGGGCATGTACTCGGCCTGTGTTTGTCTTCGGGTATGTATAGAAACGCGCCCACTTCTGACCTTTGGTGTTTCAATCCTTTTGTGTCCTCTCCCCCCCCCCCCGCCCCAAATCCAGCGCCCCTGGCCACCCCTTACCTTTTCGAATCATTAATAACAAAAAGAACACATTGGAGAAAAAAGGTGGCGTAATCAAGAGCCCCGTGTCATCCTCGTTTACCAAGCCGCCCCCACCCCACCCACAAAACTCCCAACGCCCTTACATTAACAATGCCTCTGATTCAAGGGGTAAGCTAATTGAATAAACAACCATCTTGTATGTCAACTGTCAACTGAATCACCGACCCGTGAAACTTTATCTACTTCTATTATCCGGTCAATTCTTCGCCCTCCCCCCCCCCCCCCCACACCCTTTCCCCGTTTATCAGATTGGTCAGCTACACGAGAGGCGATAAAGATGGACACTATCTGTATATTGTAATTGGTCACTTTGGACACACACAGACAATGTTCTACTCACTAGGTCTCAAGAATTAGTCGAAAGTCCTCAGATCAAAATTTAACATATAATTCTATACAAATACATCGTTCAATTCTTTTGTGTTTAAACTAAATGGCAGAATCAGGAGAAAATATTCCAATTAATGAAACGGACTCGGTGTACAGGTTCTATCGGTTGATTCCAATTGAGCAGTTGGGTCGAGGAAACAGGGTGAATGTTGTCTTCGTCCGAACACGCGAAGGCACATGTGAAGTAATTTTGAAGCTCTACGATAGAAGACGCCCGGGGAAGGATGCTAAACTACAAAAGCTATTCCGAAACGAGGTTTCCATCACGAAGCAGCTCTTCCACAAGAACATCAACAAAATTATGTCTGCGGCAACTTTCAGCAGACATCACGTGATCTGCATGGTGCCCCAGTATGAGAGAACGTTAATGGATGCGTTGGTCGAGTCTGGCTCGATAGGGCTGAAGAATAGGCAGTTCTATGAGCTGTGCAGCGCTGTGCAGTACATGCACGACAGGAACATAATACACACAAATATCAATTTCGACTGCATCTTCCTCGGCGCCAACAGTCGTCTGATGCTGTCGGGCTTGAAGTATGCGCGAGCCTTGGGCATGGGTGAGACCTTGGTGACCGGGTTCGCGGGGACGGTACCTTTTGTTGCTCCCGAGGTGAATGACACGGACATGTACAATGGATTTCTGGTAAGTAAAATTACATAAAATATTCATCCAAAATATCGATTTCAACTACATTCTAAGTGTACTTATAGTCAAACTAAAGGATGCGTGTTATTATAAGAGTTATCTATAAATCTATTACGCTCACTTTCCCTTCCCGAGTGGCATCCGGGCATGGAATGGGTTGCTTGAACAAACGAGAAAAAAAAAGGAACTTAATATTTAAAACACAAATTAAAAAGGCAAGACTAGTCTAAGAGCACGTATGAACGTAGGACATTATAATCCTTTTTATAGAAGGAGCGTCTGTAATGTATAAGATAGGCCCAACAATGTATATTTAATTTAAGAAAAAAAAATTCTTGACTCTTCTTGCTAGTTTGGTAAGTGTAAGATACAACACAGGACCACTATGTACGTACTCAATTAAATATTTCATTACAAAGAAAACAATTTGAATGTAATAGGCCTACTCAATGTAGAAAAAAAATGTTAAAATAAAACTACACAATGTAACGTCATATTAAATATAATAGCATTTTTTTAGTATATCGCAAAGTGATGCAAGAGTTATTATCAGCTTTTTTTTACATTAAAAAGTCTTTAAGTTAAAACGTAATTTCAATAAGAAAACAGCAATTAGATATTAGGACATGGGAGACAACTGCAGAATTAAGTTCGCGTTTCTTTTTCAAATGTATCATCTCCCTTCGGTACTTTTGGTTGTTGTGATATTTAATTAAGGCTAGCTCGATTGGGCATTGCCCATCAAAATTCAAAACTGTCTTCTTAATTCCCAAAGATATGTTTTACTTATTTTTTTTACTTATTCATCATTTATATTTTAACCCTTTAATAACTGCAGCATTGTATTATAGTTGTTGTTACGTTCTGCTGTGGTTAGACATCAAGACTAGGTAAAATGGCGCGCCGATCGAAACTCAACTTTTCATAAGCAAATTATGTCTGATCCGTTCGCTTCACAGCCTCCTACGCATATCCACCATATCCTTATCCACTATCCCATTTTAGTTGCAGACATTACCGAATGGTAATTTCGCTTTCAAATGTAGTGTATGTCAAATACGCTCCCGCCTCGCCTCCCCTGTACCCAGCCGTTTTTTTCACTTGTCTACCCTTTTTATAAAAGTGTTTAAATTGACAATATATCAAAAGAGAGACGAACGGACAGACATATTTATGTATGAATTGACGAATGGATTGAGTTACATGTGTATATATAGATAAACAGTGAGATAAATGGATATATTATAAAGATGAAAGATAGAAAGATAAATAGATAAAGGGATAGATAGATTGCAGTTCATAGATTGATAGAAAGGGTGATAGATTGATAGTTACAAGGATTCATAGATTGATCATTTGATGAATAGATGGGTGGGGCTTACATTGTAGATAAACAATTAGATGGACAGGATGGATAGATAAACTGATATATAGATTTACATGAAGATACTTTGAGAGATATTTTGGCAGATTGATATAAAGATAGATGGCTCGTTTGACAGATTGATGTTTGAAAACAATAGTTAATTAGATGGATAGATTGTTAGACTGATAGATAGAGAGTGTGATAGATTCATTGATACATTAATTGATTGATACAACTAAGTATTTATTGATTGATTGATAATTTTGATTACTTGATTTAATCATCCGAATTCCAGGTGGACTCTTTTGCTGTTGGTGTTGTTCTCTTGGGCATGGCTCTTGCAGTAGATCCATCTGAACTAGTCAATGGCGAAATACGTGAACAGCCAGAGGTTTGCCTTTGCACAAAGTAAATAACTAGACCATTACATAAATGTTTAAATTTAATACGCCTCTAGCGTAGTTGCTTGGGTATAAGCACTGAACTATTAAAAGAAAGGATAGAGCCTCCATAATTAAATTTGTATGCGCAAATTGATGCTAGATTCGATTACACCATTCACACATCTCACTTATCGATATAAGCCAGTTATAGGAATAAACCACCTATAATTAGAACAAATATATAAGATAAAAACGAAGTCTAAATCACTTGAAATGTATTTACAGGTGAATGTATAAGAAATATAATTTTATAGAGAAGTGAAAGTGACGTGAAAGCCGATTGATTTTGGCTTCAGTAATCTAGTTTTCCGGGCCAATCCATTCCTTTTATAGATAGTGGGTATTAGTGATGGGACGATTAATCGGCATCGTATCGGAATAATCGGAATATCGGGATTTTCCAAAGTATCGGGAATCGTATCGGAGCTGAATAATTCAGACCCGATTCCGATACCAAAACGATTCTTAAATATACAGGGTGTAAGATAAATAGCTGTAACACAGGAGTGCACTGTTTGGGGGTTTGCGTAATGATCTTAACTCCTTAATATTTCTTCACTCTTTCCTGACCATTTTCCAATCCATTCAATTCAAGCTAATTCCATCCTTATGCAAAAACAGTATAGATTATCTTCCAAATGAATGTACCCTAACTTTTGGATAGTGGTAGCAACTGTGAAAAAAACATTTTAGAAGTCAGAACAACGATCATTTGCAGTTTTAAAATTCAGAATTAAACTAATTGCTATGCCGTATTCCACACACAAGTGTAAAGAACCACCTTGGATCTAATAGCACTTGAACAGAGTAACCAAAATCGCTTATAGAAAGGAGCTATGGCATATAAAAATGTGAATTCCAAGGACCTGATGAAGTGCGTCTCTATTAGCAATTATCTTGTAAGCGATTTTGGTCTCTCTGTTCGGGTGCTATGAGATCTATTGCTATTAAAATGCAATATGATTGAATTTGTTTAGTTTTTGTAACTCAATCTGGTCATCACCAGTTTTATTTATTAATTTCTATTCATTTTATTTCAGAGCCCAAATTTAATCATGGCATTACATAATAATATATGTAATATTAGCCAGGAATGCGAATCGTATCGGGAATCGGGATAATTGCGTAAAATCGGAATCGTTTCGGAATCGTTAAAATTTTGGTATCGTCCCATCACTAGTGGGTATAACCGTAAGCGAAATGGACAACTGTATGGAAACAAAAGGTTGTCTTATATATACCTCTAAGTTCTAAGCTAGAGTTTAAAGATTAATTTGTATTATGGTATTGTATTATTACTACTTTACTGTGTAATTGTTTTTTTCTAAAGAGGTTCTAAATTGAGCGTTCTTACTGACAGCAATAGTTTAAAACAGTGCTCCCTAATCTTCTCCTTTTAGTGACTCGTTCGTTTGATTATTTTGAGTATTAAAAAAACACTAGGTATTCTTAGTTTTAGTAAAGATATGTACATTCATAATATCTTTTATTTCAGAACAACTTTCGAGAACATGGTGCATCGTCCACCGAGCCTACGATGGGGAATTCACCAAGCCATGGAATTCCTTAGCCATTATCCTAGTCAACGCGAGCTCATCAAGACCTATTTCTGGTAAGTTCTATATTTATACTTATAGAATACTTATAGAATACTTGTACAATACTTTTAAAATAATTGTATAATAGGCCTAATTGTATAACACTCGTATAATACTCGTATAATACTTGTATAATGCATTTATAGGCCTAATACTTGTATAATACTTGTATAATACTTATATAATAATTATAAAATTCTTATAGAGTTGGCCACGATCCTTTTTTTTCTGGTGTTCAGAAAGTTCAGAACAAACGTGCAAAGGTAGGATTCTGTATTATGAGAGTTTCTATGTTTGGCACAAGCCCTAAATCTAGTTTCTAGTTTCTTTTAGCGCCAACCTAGTCAGAGAATGCAAGTAGAAAGCAGCGCCAACTAGGCCACTATTTGCTGTAAAAACTAAGTGAAAGCGCTATCTTGTAATAGCTTTTAAAGTTTCAGATGCAACTTATATTCTTTGCTTGTCTTTGCTTCTCTTTTAGACTTGGCGAGAAGATGAAGTTTGCCCTCTGCTGCATTGGTTTCGGTGTGTAGGGTACTTCTCCAACTACTTCTGTTCTGATCTAAGTTATCCCAGTTTCCGACCTCTACATTTAACCCTATTGCCTTTAGGTCGCGCTTGCAGACATCTTTGAACCTGCCTCTGGGACGGCCAGAAACTCTTTTGCCTTCAGCGATTGATGCATTGAGCAGGAATTTTCTATATTCTAAAACAAAGAGTCGTATGTTATGCATTAATTCTCTTTGTTAAAACAAATTTTCATTTGTAACTTTGGTTTTCATTTAATCATAACATTTTCACCCCATCTTTCTACCCTGTAACAGAATTAGATGTGCCATCCTGACAAACCTTGATGAAACATAGCCTTCCACTATATGGACACCAAGAAACTTCAAGCCAACCAGACCAATCAAAAAGTTCTGCCCTAGATGTACACAAAGCCACGTGATCTTAAAGCTGCCAACTTTTCAGACAATATTCCGTTCAATTTAAAATCTTTTTTTAGTATATAGTAGTAAATGAGCACTTAGAAACGTGTTTAAGACTTGACCTAAATTCTGTGACTAAATGCATTAGCATATTTAATAAACAAAAATATTTAAGTTTATACTTGTTTGTTTGTTAGTACATCTTCTCTAGTGATGGCATCGTATAAAGTTCAAACTGTAAGGCTTTGTCACACACACACATTATTAAAGAAATTACAGATTATAGGGTATAGAAATATAATATTCATATATTCAAATATAATATATATTCAAAAAAACTCTCATTATTTACAGATAATCAGATCAATGTTAATGAAAGTAAAAATTTCCCTGTCGGTCATTTAACCCTTAGACACTATTCGGTAACCTTTAAGAGCGTTAGTCTTTAAAGTTTAGAAATTAATTTAATTTAAATTAATTAAATTAAATTAATAAGAATTTAAAAAAATGGATGCCCGTAAGACCAAATAGGGCCCGTGAAGCTGCATTCCCGTTTCCCGTGGACTAGGCATACATGGGGATTGTGTGGCCATCACAATGCCCATCTGCCTTTACATTACCCCTAATTTAAAGTCAGCTACCCTTCAGAGCTGGTTAGACACGGGCACACCCTTCAGACTCTATAGCAAATCCTAGCCTTCACCAGGATTCGAACCCATGCCCCCGTGCTCCGTATGCGTATCCTTTGTCCACCGTGGCCACTATATACCATATAGTCAAAGAATTCATGGATGAGAATGAACAAGTTTCCATTTTCAAATCCATTCTTTCTTTTTTATTGATTTTTTATATGATTGCAGGCATTATTCAAACAGGTTAAAGTTAAAAGATGTGTTTTTCTTTATTTACCATGTAAAAAAATTAATAGGTAAAATGAAGATCTTTAGAGCGACAGCGCGTTCGACTGGCGTACGAAGGTCCTGGGTTCGATCCATGGTGAAGGCTGGGAATTGTTCTCGGGTCTGGAGGGCGTCCATGTGTCCTCCCAGCTCTGATACACACAATTTAGTGTATTAGAACCAATGCAAAAAAAATAAATCTATAAATCTAGATCAGCGATTCGCCCCTATTAGAATTGACGAAGCATCAATTTTTACGATAAACTTTCATGAGCGCTTTTTCTCTCTATATATATATAGATATACAAGCTGAATTCCCCGGCGTTGCCCGGGGTAATATAAAACAGGCCTGTATAAAATACAGATAAAAAATGTATAAACTACAATGAATTGAAAGCTAGAGATCCAATAATAACATTTTTTTTTTTACTGAAGACATTAAGGCAAGTAATTTAAAATAAATATTGTAATCGGGTTAAAAGTTGGCAAGTCTTTTTATTTAACAAAAAGCTAAATTGTCCGGTGCTACCCGTGGATTTACAATCTTTAAAAAAAAATAAGATTAATTGAAAGAAAAAAATCGAGGACACATGTGCTAAGTCACAGTGCAAAGGTAAAATATGAGGCAATAAGTTCATGTGTCTTTAAATAGACCGATTTGATTGGTTAAACACACACACACACACACAGAGCTTTATATATAAATAGAACAAAAGACAACAAACAAACAATGCCTGAAAAGCTGTTTTTTTCTTCTTTTTATTTTTTACTTTACCAATTTAAATGTGAATAGGAAAGTGTTAATTTAAAAAAAAAATGACACACAAAATGATAATTTTGTTTAGAGGTGCAGAAACAAAAAAATATTGACTAATTACATTTTAAAGATTTGAGTACTTCAATTATTCTAGAACAAACACAAAGAAACAAAATAAAAAAAACCCCGAAAGATCAATAATTAATCATTATTTTTTTTAACAAAGGGAATTAACTCATATTGGCGTTGATTGAAAAAGGGAGATAATGCCTTTATGGGACAACTAATTTGCAAAAGCAGATTAAAGAACCAAGTCTAATTTCTTTTACTTTTTACACAGAGTAAATTAATAGAATCTAGAAATGTTTAAAAAGCTTTCATAATAATAATAATAAAAATCAAAACGGGTCAAACACAATATATATATTATATATGCAAAGAATGGAGTATCCCAATTTTAATAATTTATTTGCAGTGTTAATACATTTTGTTTTTAGTCATGATAAATAGGTGACATCACTGATCTATAAAAATAATGGATGAAGTCTCACGATAAAATTTAGTAATAATTTAATAAACCAAATAAACTTCAATATCTCTTGAACCAAGCGGAAACAATTTGTATACTCCTTTACTGATCCATTTATGGAACACAGTGGCTGTGTTGGTAACGCGCTTGACAGTCGATTGGAAGGTTCTGGGTTTGAACCCTGGTGCAGGCTAGGATTTTTTTTTCCTGGGACTTGAGGGTGTCCCTTGAGTCTACCAAGTTCCGATGGGTAGGCCAACATGACATTAGTTGGGGTTAAGTAAAGGCGGCTGGGCATTGTGCTGGCCACATATCCCCTAGTAGGGCATGGCCACAGAAACGGATACCAGCTTTATGGTCCGAATGGTACTTTACTTTTTACTGATCCATTTAAGCGAGCAATAGGAAAACTTTTTATCATTTACTTTTTACTGATCCATTTAAGCGAGTAATAGGAAAACTTTTTATCATTTACTTTTTACTGATCCATTTAAGCGAGCAATAGGAAAACTTTTTATCATTTACTTTTTACTGATCCATTTAAGCGAGCAATAGGAAAACTTTTTATCATTTACTTTTTACTGATCCATTTAAGCGAGCAATAGGAAAACTTTTTATCATTTACTTTTTACTGATCCATTTAAGCGAGCAATAGGAAAACTTTTTATCATTTACTTTTTACTGATCCATTTAAGCGAGCAATAGGAAAACTTTTTATCATTTACTTTTTACTGATCCATTTAAGCGAGCAATAGGAAAACTTTTTATCATTTACTTTTTACTGATCCATTTAAGCGAGCAATAGGAAAACTTTTTATCATTTACTTTTTACTGATCCATTTAAGCGAGCAATAGGAAAACTTTTTATCATTTACTTTTTACTGATCCATTTAAGCGAGCAATAGGAAAACTTTTTATCATTTACTTTTTACTGATCCATTTAAGCGAGCAATAGGAAAACTTTTTATCATTTACTTTTTACTGATCCATTTAAGCGAGCAATAGGAAAACTTTTTATCATTTACTTTTTACTGATCCATTTAAGGGAGCAATAGGAAAACATCACCTATAATAAAACAAATCTATTGGATATATTTTACCGATATTTTTTTAGATCAGTTATACCATAATAACAATGGCACGGGGCTTTCTTTGCTCCAAAAATATTGTCTCATGCCCAATCCATTCTTTTTATAGGTCAGTGGAAGACATTGAAAGTGAAAAAAACATTTATTTATCTCAAAGAAAAATTATTGACAACAGACAAGTTTTTAAATTCTTTTTGAGTTGTGAAAGTAAATTTACCCTTCCCCCCCCCCTTTCTCAAACTCAGATGGCCTGAAACGCACTAGGGCGATTGCGTGGCAAACCCAGCAGGAAGACATTGACAAAGAATGAAGATGAGAGAGAAAAAAAATGGTTTCTAATACCTCACTGGCGAACGGAGTTATGCAAACCAGAATGCAGTGTCCTCCCAACCCCACTTTTTATTATAACATTAAGACATTTACCTAAACTATTACTAACCATCATTGATTTTTTACTAATGGGGTCCTTTGTAAAATGACATTGCGAGATCCTCAACTAAAATGCCAGTACAGGCACCCCTTAATAAAATAAGTCAGTTAAGTGGCAGCGAACAAAAAGTCAGATGAGGCCCCAGTAAAGTCCCCCTCATCTAAAGTGTCTGCTAGGGGACCTGGGAAAAGCTACTGCTACAGTCTAATTAATACAACATAAAAGTTTTTGGTCATGCAGAAAACATCCCAATAACAATAGCTAGCATAAATAATTATCAAAACTATTTTCTTCTTGATCTTACACATTTAATGTGACATACATTTTAAACATAAACATAATAATCAGATCGTTAAATTAAATTAAAACAAACACAATTTTAAACTAATCAATAATATAATTTAAAACACCAAAGCTGTATGATTTATCAAATAATTTTTTTTTTTAAAGTTGTATGAATGAAAAAAAAATAAACAACAACGTTTTCAATCAAGTGAAATTTAGTGAAACAGAATAAAAAATAAAACAAATTCAGTGCATTGTAACAAATGCAATCATAAATTCATTTCATTGTTATAAGATATCTTGTCATTAAGGTCCACGTTTAAAACAACAAAACAGAATTGCAGTGGAGAACGAAAGGAAAGAAGACATTTTAAACAAACCTAAAAAACACAACAAAAAAAAACAACAACATAGATCTGTGTGTAATGGGTTGCTTGAAAATAATACAAAAAAAAAAACAACACAAGAAAAACATAGATCTAAGTGTGTAATGGGTTGATAGAAAATAATACATTAGATACTTTTGGTCAAACATTGAAAGAAACAAAATCAATTCACAAAAGTTGTCAGAGGAAATAATATTTTGTTTATATTCATGGTACCAAGTGAGCATTAAAAGATAAAGTTGTTGTTATAACAATGTTTGGAAAAGGTTTTTCATTTTATACGTTGACAATTTAGTCATGAACTGTAGGTTAAAAAAAAAAGGGGGGGGGGGTTAAGTCAAGTTCTCAAAGACTGTGGTCATAACACACCAGGGGAATGTGTGGTGAGCAGAAAAACGCCAACGCTCATCTGCAATATATTCTTTAAAAAGAAACAAAAAACTTAGAAAATAGACAGTGTTACAAGCAATGGGATAGAATACTTTCTCTGCCAATTGAAGAGTGATAGGTAGTCTTGACAGGGATTTGAACCCTGCAACCTTTAGCAGCAGCACTTTGGATGCTCTGCAAGTGAGGATGTCCTCTCCTGCTGCCACTTTTCCATTGACAAAATTTGTG
Source organism: Anisus vortex (assembly GCA_949126835.1). Taxonomy (NCBI): domain Eukaryota; kingdom Metazoa; phylum Mollusca; class Gastropoda; family Planorbidae; genus Anisus; species Anisus vortex. The sequence goes on from OX421498.1 coordinate 6,087,307, forward strand.
TAGACTCAAAGAGAAAGTCAAGAAATAACAAGAAAAAAACGAATAACAGACAAAACACTGCAGCAGGATTTTATAACATTGATCATTGATAGTAAAAAGTTGAATTTGTGTTATTGGTGATAATAAATTAAAAAAGAAAATCTATCTACAGAAGAAAGAAGAAGAAAGAGAATAGCTAGATGTGTAGTTTGAATATAACAACACAAAACCTAAACTGTTTTGCTGTTGAATTCTATGCTACGCAATCAAAGTACCGTACATACTCGCGTAAAGGTCGCACCGGTGGATAGGTCGCACCCTTAAAGTTTATCGAAATTTTATGTAAAATAAAAAGTGTGACCTACACGCGAGTATATAAGGTAATTAAAGGTGCCAATGTAATAAAAAAATCGTATTGAGAAAAACAAACAAACATGAAATCAATTACAAAATGTATTCACATCAACTTGTGATTCCTGACTAGGATGCAAACATTATGTAACAAAATATTTTTCTGATGGAAGAAATGAATCCCCCCCACCCACATGGCTTAAGCCAGGACTCGGCAACCCTTGTGATAATAGTGAGCTAAAGTGGGATTTCTAATTCATTCAGCGTGCCAACAGCTTAAAAGTCACCCTGCTTTAGCACTCAAGTTCTAATAAAAGATACTTTAACAGTTTATTTTAGGGAGTCTTCTGCATGCCATTGAAAATCGTTCTGTAGGTTGACAACCCTGGCTTAAAGCTACTAATGTATTGACATTTTGTTTTAGCTTCAAGTAAGGAGTTTCTGATCTTGCCTTAACCTTATATAAATTGGATTTTACATTCAAACAATGAAATTAATCCAATGTGTCTTCTACTGAATATTTAACAAAATGGCCTTTTCAAACATACTTTTTATTTTCATGCAAATGGGTTATCAAACTCATACAAGTTTTTTCCCCCTAATCATTAGCCAAATGGATAAAAGAACCCATCGAAATAGAATTTTTCCACCTTTTACTAAATGAAATTCGTTTGCCGTCTGCTCCTATGAAATGTTGTAGCACATTATAAAGATGTTTTGTACCATCATTCATTAAACTTAGAGATCTACTATAGCTGAGCCTAACTTCTAAACTAAAACAAAATGCATGTATACAAGTAATCAGCATTCAACTAATGACGTTTAAAAAATATAATGGTATATATATATATAGTACAGGGTATTAAACTAAAAAAAATAAAAACACTAACTAAAAATGATATTTGAGTTCTTTTGATGCAAGACTAGAGCGGGTCATTATGGATTTCAAATCCATGGCACAGGAAATGGTTGTGATGCCTATGCAACTGACCTTAGGCAGCCATTTTGTGCAAGCAATTTCATGAAGGGGGCGGCAAACTGACCCATTTGACCTATGTTTTTTCTTTTTAAAAAAATGACAAAATATTTTTGGCTCAGATGATGAACATGTACAGTAAAATATATCAGATAATGAATAATGTTAGCACTAAGGAACAGAAGTGAGATTTATAATGCCGTTGTAAAACAGGGAAGCATGTTGCGCATATTGGAATCTTTGGACAACCACGGGTCATGGTTTAAGTTTAATAGTTCATGCATGACTCAAATGTCAAATAAAACATTTATATTTATAATATATATATATATATAAAACCGCAAATGTTTATCTACAGTAGTATATATATATATATATATATATATATATATATAAACAAACAAACAAACAATGATTTAACAATCTGGAGACTCTTCGCCATCATAAAAAAATAAACAACAACAAGCGATATCACAAAATAATCACCAGATAAAAACTCTTTGCCAAGCAACATCAGTCAAGTGTCTCAATAATATAATAACACGGGTGCCCACATAAACAGATAACTGTAGAACTGCATGTGTACAAACAGTATGTGTGGATGTACAATAAAAAAATGTTCATCTGCTTTGTTTAACTACTGAGTTGTCCCCCCCCCCCCCATCCCTGGCATTTTTTAGCAAGGCCAAACCATAATCTACAGATTTCTCTTCCATGTCTTCATCCCTGGTTGAAAGTATTTTGACATTTCAGAAATTTTCATTCAAAATCATTTCTATATTAACCCCCCAATGAACGTGTGTTGAAGGCGAAACGTTGAGATTGTTAAATAAAAACTTTAACTGGAACGTTCGATACTTTGATTATTGCCAGTGGAATTTTGTTCTAGGTTTGGATTTCAGCAAGACATTTTCTTTCTGAGAACGGAGAAGAAATCAATTTTTTTTTTAAAGCACAGCATTGCAATAGTTGCACTGACTTGGTCCACTGACTCAATGCTATTTTGATTAGTTGTGTATGTAATTTGTTTGTATTTTTTTAAAATGTGTATATGAATTGGTGGCTGGTTGTAAATTCGTGTACGTGTTAGTTTGGTGTTTATTGCTTTTGGTCTGATTCTCAAATGAGGGGATGTCTTGTTTAGGACAAGTTTACTACTGGCTCTTCTGTGCTCTGATCAGCTCGTCTGCTTGACTGTCCACCACTGACAGGGAGATTCCAAACTGGGCCGCGTAGTAGGTCAGCATGACTATCTGGTGGGCGAAGGGCACGGAGACGGCGAACATGTTGACCGCTATGACCATGTCCGAGGTGAGGAAGAAAACGGCCCCGGCGCAGCCGCACAGCTTGGTCCAGGTCCAGAGGTCATCGTAGATCTGGACGCGGGCCACGGCGCGCCAGGCCATGGTGCAGATCAGGGTGATGTAGCAGGGCACCAGGTAGACCATGACGCCTTTCAGGTGGCACTGCAGGTAGCCGTACACGCACAGGCCGACCACGACGAAGACGGAGCCGGCGTAGGGCTTGAACGGCCTCCAGCCAAAGGCCCTGGCGTAGCTGGTCTGCGCGATGGCGAAGCAGAGGAGGCCCAGCTCCAGGTTCACGTAGGCGCTCTTCCATACCAGGAAGGCGTCGCCGACGAGGGAGAAGACGAGCCCCACCAGTATGCGCCTGGAGTACCTGTAGCATTCGTCGAAGCTCATCCCGTGGAGCAGCACAAAGACGATGAGCGAGATGATGGGAAGGCACTTCACGATGCAGAAGAAGATGGTGGGCTTCTCCTCCTGCCCGAAGAGAACAAAAAAGATGGCCACCGTTTTGAAGAACGGAACAAGCTTCGGACCGACACTCTTCAGCTGTGGAAAAATACAAACAAGTTTCAAATGTTATCTTTAAGCCAAATAGCTTTAAAATGTTAAAGAAATAGAAAAGTTAACAAATTAACATTTAGGCCTATAGTTATAAAAAAAAAAATTAACTATCTTATATTTAACTCTTTTCACACCGAATCAATTCGCCTATAATTAGATATATATGATTAAAAAATGTGTGCATGAGTGTTAATTGGCACTAATTATGAAGATTATTAAAGGTGAGAAAAAGAAACAACATAATATCTACCATTAGCGATAGAACTTAAGGTGCTAAAAGGGAGTTAATTACGAGAACATTTTAGCATTTTAGCTCGGGGTTAAATATTTTAACCGATTCCATTACTGTGTCAACACGTCAGAACGGATTTAAAAAAAAAACATCAACTACAACACAACAACAAACACCAAAAAGACACACGCGCTTAATTAAAATTATGCTTCGTTCACAACGCATTTTATCGCATTGTAAATAAAATGTGTTCTGCGTTAAACGTAGATCCAGCTACACACACGTAGATCCAGCTACACACACGTAGATCCAGCTACACACACGTAGATCCAGCTACACACACGTAGATCCAGCTACACACACGTAGATCCAGCTATACACACGTAGATCCAGCTACACACACGTAGATCCAGCTACACACACGTAGATCCAGCTACACACACGTTCAAATAGATAGTCTTGAACACAGGTCTCAAACTCGTATGAAGGCACGTGCTATGTTATCACGAGATGTGTCAAGTGACAGACCCCACGCCCCCCCCCCCCAAACAACCCGACCCTAGTAATAAAAACAAACAACCCTTCATACATCTTAACTCATTTTACTACTTATCACAAATAATATGCCAATTCATAATTTAGATACAACAAATTATACCAAAGTGAACTATCATTATTATTATTATTAAGTATGTTGCGTACATAACATTAACAATAACGTTTGATGTGTATTAATAGAAACTGTATGAATTTCACTAATAGTACACTTTTTTTTTAAATCTTACTGGCGGGCCACAAAAATCCACTTGGTGGGCTGCATGCTGCCCGCGGGCCGCGCGTTTGACTTGACAAGAATTGAACCATCAGTAAAATGGGAAGACCGTGTTCTATCAATCAATGTTCCATCTACATTTCTGCGTGCGATTAAGATATTGTCCATACAGCTTTGGAAGGAGATTTTATAATTTTATATTTATTTGTGTGTGTGTGTGTCATCTAACGCAGGAGGGGTCGGCAACCTACGGCATGTGCGCAGGACTTGGGGGCAAGCAGGTCGATTTTAAATGGCAAAAACAAAATGGCAACTCTTCCACAAGAAATAGAGTGCAAGAGAAGGGTGACTTTAAAGCTCTAACCTCCTCTCTAACGTACTAATCGAAACGGTAACTTTTTAAATAATTGCAATAGTATCAGCAGGTGTGTGCTCTGTTGTAATGTATGTGTGTGTGTGTGTACATTCGGCGAGTTTTGTGCGCAAATACGCAAAAAAAAGTCGTCTCATAGATGGGGTTGCATGTTGCGTATCCTGTATCGACGATGCAGGTACCTTCTAGATCTAGCGCCATCATTCGGGAAAATACCAGACCGACTGGAATTGGATAAATACGTAAAAGGAAAAAAAGAATTTTCCGAAAAATATGATGTACCAACTACTTCTGCCGCAACAAGTTCCATGTCATTGTGTTCTAAATAAAAGTAATTATATAAACACATTTTTACTTCATTTCTACACCCCCATCTCAGAGTGTCCCGACGAGGTCCCAGCTAGATATGGCAACCGTAGGCATGTCTAGACAACTCCACTTTGTTACAGACTTACGTCCCTTCTTTACAGAAGACTATTGATTCCCTCCCCTTATCTGTGGTTTACAAATAGTCTTTGTATTCGGGCTATTAGATATTAATGTACGATCTCTCTTATCTCCCCTACTTCTACCACCCACCCATCCGCCCAAGCACTTTCTCTGTACTCCAGCCCTACTGACATATTTCGCTCACACACGAGAGTAAGACGGTGGACGATGAACAGTAATGCAATGAGCGGATCAGTCCCAGGGGACAACCGTTTGTTATTTATTCATTGTATTATTAAGTTATTAGCTCGCATAGTCCATCTCTCTCTCTCTCTCTCTCTCTCTCTCGATCTCTCTCTCTCTCCGCCTCCCTACAGACGACACACCAAGAACTCATCAAGCATAAAGGCGATAACTTAGTCTTACAATTGCTCAAAACACCGAGGGGATTTAAAACAAGGCAATTGCTTCTCACAAATACTAAGCTTAGATGATACATCACATCAAAACAACATATGCACACGACATACAAGCAAACACAGACATGTGATTATCGTAATTAAACAATAACACACACATACAGACATAATATGTTTATAGGCCCTGCAAACATACTATTACGGATGTGTTTAATCATATAGGCGTGTGTGTTTACATAGATACACACTTAAGTATAAGAGTCTTTACACAGATACATACAGGTGTGTGTGTTTACATTGATACATACCTAAGAATGTGTGTGTCTGTTTACATTAATACACACCTAAGAATGTGTGTGTTTACATAGATACATACCTAAGAATGTGTGTGTTAACGTAGATACAAACGGGTGCGTCTGTGTTAGTATTAATTTCAGAGAACACTAGACACTAATAAACCCGGCAATCAAATTTAGGGACAAGCTACAAGCCGCAATTACTACGAAATTTCAAATGAAACCAAGTCCCAAGGGCAGTAATACGGGTTAGTTCCCGTTTCAACCACTAATCACCACGTCATAGCTTACCCCAAAAAAATACAACAACGCCACAACAACTAGACAAATCTCTTGGGAGATAAGCATCTCAGAATTAGAAGAACTACATCCTGCTAGGGCTCTTTTGCTGCTTTGTTATTATGTTGTTGTTTGTTTAATTATTATTCTTAAAACGCCTTATTGTTGTTGTGTTCAACTTTTAAAAAAACCAATAACTAAAAGTACGTCTTGTGTTTCAATCAAGGGGGGAGGGGGGGGAAGCGGCTTAATCTAAGTAGAAGCAGCAGGTGCGCAGGGCGATTATTATCACACACTTGGTGCACACAGAGTGGGGTTGGGAGGGTGGAGGTTGAGGTGGGGAGGGGAAGATTATCATTGTTAAATTAATATTTCTCTTGTGGTTTGAAGATTAAGGAAGGTAAAACACGTGTGTTAGTTTAGGGGAGGGAGGGAGGTAACTTTATAGATTTCGGTAAACAGGACGAGACAAAACTGATAGATAGACGAAGCATGGAGACTTATTAGGATGATTCATAGATTTAGATACTTAGATAAAATGATAGGCAGAAAGTCAGACATAAAAATATATAAATAAATATATTGATAGATAGATAGATGGATAAAGAGAGATAGATAAAAACATATATAAATAGATAGGTCTAATATGTATATATTTATAAATATAATTACGGAAGACCAAATGTCATTAATTGCATATACACAAAAAAAACAAAGTCAATTCAATATAAAACCATAGTATATTATATATGTTACGGCCAAAGCCCAAAGTCGGCCAGATCGCGAAGTGGCCAATGTCACCTCACATTTGACCGGCCAAAGCCCGATCTGTTCACGATTTCGGACCTTCTTCTTCTTCTTCTTCGTAATACTGTGGAGACCCCGTAGAACCGAGGAAAAAGTCCACAATTTAGATACACATAAAATAACATAGCAAACCTTTACATAGCAAACAACAGTTATATACAGATAAAAGAGTGTCACTTTAGGTTTTTGGACCAGCACTTTAGTGACGATTTGAAGGCCGGAACTGTAGGGGCAGTGATGGAGTGGTTGCCGGGGACAGTAGAGTCAGTGACCGGTCCGCTCTCTTATATCGTCAAACTGACAGATGGAAGAACGGTTAAGAGACATGTAGACCATATTCGTAATAGGTATGCGGACATTCCGGATCTTGATCTTACAGAAGAGGTTCATAATAAATCCACAACCAGCTCATCTTCAAGAGGCAATGTAGAGCCTGAGTTTCAGACAGCACAACCGGAGTGAGCATTCCAGCAACGGAAGCTCCGCCAGTAAATCAGTCGGCCTCTCAGGCAGCCCTGGTGCCTCGGGTTTCGGACATACCAATACCATCACTAGAAAATCAGTTGTTACCTTTACCTCCAGTAACTAGAACATCAGGTCGTACTAGGCGTGTTCCAGAGCGATTTGGATCTTGGGCCACCTAGAAATTAAAGGAGGAGGAATGTTGCAACCATTATGTTTATTTGTTGTGCTGTTGTCCATTGTGTGAGCTGTGAGAGTGCTGCCCCTTTTGTTGTTTACCCATAATCCCCTGGTATGTTAGCGACGTCCTTGTTCTACCATTTTGAATGTACTAGTCTTCATTACAGAATAAAGTCTGAGTACAATTATACACTGTGTCTTTACATTTCTCGATTACATTTCTACATTTTTACATTTTTTTTACATTTCTCATTTCTCATTTTTTTACATTGCCAGTGGCGATCGGCCAAAGCCCGATTAAGAAGGTCATTAGCAGATTTTGAGTGTTTGTATAGGCTACCGTAATTATCACATTAGGCTTATATTGATTAATAATTAAGCTAAATTACAAAATCAGTCAAATTAGTTTATTCTAGTAAATTAACAATATTTAATAAAAAGAAATTTAAAAAAATCAGTCAAATTAGTTTATTATTCCAGTCGCTTGTGGCTTCGAGGGTCCGTCAATGGGTGGGGCTGGGAGGGTGTTTTCCCGTTCGTCGGTGTAGGTCACGAGAACAATGATGGCCCTGACCTGTACAGTATTGACACTCCCTCTCTATCTCTTTTCATAAAATCAAACACGCTCTTTGTCATTGCGACTGGCGGCCTCACCCATGTTTATACAACACATGAAACTAGACCGCGCGGACAATGGCTGGATAAAAATACGGTCGCTCCTGCCTGACCTGACCACCTTTGTGGATTATCAAAAGTCAATCCTCTACTCACAGACACCATCCAGTCAATTTATGACGCAAATAGTGTTTTTATCCAGGTAGATAGTTTACTAAATCGTGTGATCATTAATTTCATTGATAATTAGTGACCACTTCGACAGGACTTTCTCTGAAAAGCAGAAGATGAACAGAAAATTATCGTCACAGCGTATGTATCACTGTCCTTGCTACCTTATGCAAGCCGCCATCACACCTGTGCCGCCTACCGAACATTCTAGCATCAGTACATCGGACTTTGGCCAGGGATTGCCAGCCACTTCGCGAAGTGGCCGGCCAAAATAGCGTAAACACTGGAATTTACAGCACATCGGACATTGGCCAAGCACCTCGGCCAGATCGCGATATGACTGCACTTCGGGCTTTTCCCTTAACATATACACCGATTAGTAGTAAGTAGCTGTGAGATGGTACACAGATTAAGCCTCATGGTCGCTATTGAATTTCACGTGTGTGTGTGTGTGTGTGTGATAGGGAGCGTGGGACGCAATATAGTTGTGAACTTTTCTTCTTGTTGGTGATGTTTTTAAGTAGGGAGTCACACCCCCCCCAACCCATTTCGCCAGTGTTTAACCTCCCGACCACCAAAAGACCTAGTAAAGAAAGAGGTGGGGGAGTGGGGAAAGAGGGGAGGGGCGCCGTCTGATAGCCGCATCTCTCTTGTCCTAAAGAGATCATACCAGACCAGACGGTGCCATGGTGGCTCCCCTGAAGTCGCAGCACTTTTAGGCTACGCCAGAAGCGGCGGCGCGGACAGCCCTTAATGTATAACTAAATAAAAGAACAACAACAAAAATACTAACCGCCAGCAGATGTTCGATCAATATTGGACAGAGAGAGAGAGAGACAGAGAGAGAGAGAGAGTGAGAGAGAGAGTGAGAGAGAGAGAGTGAGAGACAGAGAGAGAGAGAGAGAGAGTGAGAGAGAGAGTGAGAGAGAGAGTGAGAGAGAGAGAGAGAGAGAGACAGAGAGAATGAGAGAGAGAGTGGGAGAGAGAGAGAGTGAGAGAGAGCGAGAGAGTGAGAGAGACAGAGAGAGTGAGAGAGAGAGTGAGAGGGTGAGAGAGACAGAGAGAGTGAGAGAGAGAGAGAGAGTGAGAGAGACAGAGAGAGTGAGAGAGAGAGGGGGGGGATGGGGGGAAACTGATAGAGATTAGAGAGCTAGAGAAACGGATAGAGAGAGAGAGAGAAAATCATGAGAGAGAGGGGGAGAGAATGAAATAGAGAAGGAGAGATACAGGATTAGATTACGAGAGAAATATTGAGAGAACAAGTGAGACATTGTAGCAGGATCGTGTGTGCGATAAGAACAATTTGAACCGGAACGTTCAATGACAACTGACACTGTACGTGGGGCAATAAGTTTAATATCGCATACTTCAGACAACATGTAGTAGATAAATCATAACAGCCACGTCTCCCATCATACATACACCAACATCTCAAAACTCCGTAAGGACATCTCTTGTCAACTATCGCCCCGACTCGGAACCTATCTTCTACCATCGTTTTCTTTTAGTCTTTTAGTCAACAAAATGACGTCAGACACTCACTTCCTGGTTACTACGTACATACATAGGTATTGAGTATTTCCACTGATTTATAAAAAGAATGAATAGCTCCTTCATATTAAATGTGTTTGCGCAAATTGAAGCCAAAATGAATCCCCCTTTCCCACTATTCACCTATCTACATAAACGAGTTACAGGGATAAACCACCTATGATTAGAACAAATCCATACGATAACAAGAAAACCATAAAAACGAAGTTTTCATATACTCCCTTTATTTGCAAACTAAGTTTACCATCATGTAATTAAATAATTGATTGACTACTGCAAATGAAACGTACAGAAAAAATATCTGTGTCGCAAATCTCAAAAATATCTCCTTACTCCGTATGAATTGTTCTAAAAATAATCGTATCGCATAATTATTATTTTTTTCTAGCTTTGCGCCGAAAAAGTATAAAAAGTTGCACAGGCATTTTTAACGCGAAATTAAAATATTTCTTATACTTTCCTTTTAAGAAATGAATATTGTCATAAGTGTAGTATTATTAAGTCGTTTTAACTGAAAATTTGATAGGATGTATTGTTAGGCGCCACAAATCTGCTGTCCAAATTTCAGCCAATTTTTGCACCACGGTTGCAGACAGACAGACAGAAAATGCAACTTAAAATAAAGGAAGTAAAAAGGAAGTCTAAGTCACTTGAAATGTATATACAGGTCAGTGTTTAGGAAATATAATTTCATAGATAAGTGAAAGCCTATTTATTTTGTCTTCAAGAATGTTACTTCCGTGCCTAATCCATTCTTTTTATAGATCAGTGAGTATTTCCACATACTTTGCACACAAAACCAATCCTTACGGAGATTAAGAGAGAATGTTGAGTGAGCGCTAGAGAGAGTGAACACAGATTCCCGATTGAGTTCCGCTTCCGCTTCCAGAATGAAACAATAACTTTCTCCTAATTAACACCTTCCCTCCCCACTTGTGCGAGACCAACGGGCCTGAACTCAACAGTTTATCCAAAAAATAAAGGAAGGTCAAATGAAAACTGTATCATATTGAACAAAGCACACGAAGCCGAAAACTGGAACAAAAGACGCACTATTCAGGTATTACCAAGAAACAAAATAATTTAAAAAAAAGAATAGTCTGCCCACACAATCCTCATGTAACCCATGGTCCGAAATGAAAATACATTATTACCAAGAGATTATCTATTTGGCCTACCACAATAGGGCTGGTTTGACCAAATAAATGTCTAGGGTTCCAGTATGGGCAATCAAACAAAAAATCGATCTTTATACGTCTGAGAGATTTTTTCGTGGAAATGCAGCATTTCTAGTTATGTAATATATACATATATATATATATATATAGCTCAAAAATATATTTATCTTTTGGAGAAAATAACAACAGACAAACAGAATAACGAGAAAAACAGCAACAACTAGAAGAGCTGAGACCCGGATCTCGAAAATGATGTCTGAATTTTCTTAAACGCATTCTTGGGTCTATTCGTGGTTACTAATCTCGTTACAACAACGCAGGGGCGATTGAAAGATAGAAGAGTGACAAACCAAACGTAAAGATTGACTAGCCAAATGTAGAGCCGGATCAATCAACTGTAAAGATTAACTAACCAACCTAAAGGTGGAGTAAAGACTAAATAATCGAAAACATGGACTAAGGAAAAGTTATTATGGACTGACGAAGGTAAAGATCGTCTAACCCATAGGTTCTCAACCTTTTTCGGCTCACCGCCCCCTTTTACATTTTTTTTCCGCTCACCGCCCCCCAACTTAATTTTAGCGGAAACATTTGTTAATTAAAGGGAGATAATTAACCCTTTTCATTTGAGGTAATATTTCAATTGTTTTTCTTTTATAAAAAATTAAATGGCTTGCATTTATAATTTTGAAATGATATGATAGAACTGTAAAAATTATTTGAAAATTGTATAAATATTATATGACTAAAGAATTTATATGAATATTTTCAAGCATTTTAATAACTACCCAGTTTGTATAATTACTACATATCTATACCGCTCAGCTATTGCAGTTACCTCTTTACAAAAGATTCAAACGCATTAAAGGACATCTCGGTAAAACATCAAAAGAGGAATATAAGAGTAATATTAGCAGATGTTAAGGCGACAGTCCGGTGAACCAACCATAAGACGAGACGGCCGCATACCATATTTGCCAAATACTGACCCCCCCCCCCCCCCCTACTTCATAAAAAAGTTATTGCGATTCTTATTTATTGTTCAATAATATGTATGCCTACTGTTGGGAGATATCAGATATTTAGTAGCACTTGCGTTTACATCATATTTCAACCAACAACTAATCAATTAAAATAGCTGAGTTGTTGAAATTATAGCAGGTACGTATGTACCGCCCACTTGCCCTTCATCGCCCCCCAATCGCCCCCGGGAATGTTATCGCCCCCCTAAAACTTCTAATCGCCCCCTGGGGGGCGATATCGCCCCCGTTGAGAACCTATGGTCTAACCGAATATATAGATGGACCAATGAAATGTAGTTATGAACTAACAAAATTGTACTGATGGGCTAAGGAAATTTAAAGATGGGCTAAGCAAATTGTAAAGATAGGTTAACCTGATGCGAAGAATGACTAACCAAAATAGCGAGAAATGGTGATTAAATATTGAATGTAATCATACGATTGTCAAACAAAATCTGTTCCAAGAACCTCTCTAGAAATCAGAATCGTCGAGAACGGGTGGTGGGCCGGGCCCATCCAATCTATGAATGGGGGGGGGGGGGGGGGCCTGCGGGTAAACAGCAGCTGAAATCACGTGCCGCGTGGCCCAGTGTAGTTTTATGTTTTGTTACAAGACATATGTCACACGTGACTTCGCTGCAAAAAGAAGATCACATATGACATTACTATGACCAGAAGCGAAGCGAGGATCAGATGGCTCGCCCAGGATAGGAAGGAATGTCAGAACTTTGTTGCTGCCTTTTGCTTCACAGGGAGTGATAAAGAATAAAGAAGAAGAAGAACTAAACATTGACTATTATTTGTTTCGAAAATTTAGTACAGATTTGAGACAGACACAAAAAAAAATTCATTTCTTTTTTTTTTTCAAAATGTCAGGGAGGCTTAGCCACTCACACTCCCCTTTCCCTCGGCATACCCGGCGCCCTAGCCCCTGCCATTGACCGGATGACGAGAAAAGAGCCAGCGAAAGAGCGACCAAGCGATGGATTTACATTCCAAAGGCTCTGGGGATGGGGGGGGGGGGCGAATCCAGGTAAAATAAAACAGGAGAGCTGTGTATGGGGGTCAGGAGGTTATCCAATGGCAAGATAGAAATGCACATTGCATATCTATATAGTTGTGTTTAAATTAACAAAATAAATGACAGCAAAATAAATCACATTTGAATTTACTAAGGGACATGTCTTTGAATCGTATTACATGACCACCCTTTGAATGTTTCCACATAAAACCACCCCGAGGAGCTCCCATATTTTATGTTCTATTGAAAGAGCATAACACATAAATCTTCGCCCAGCGTTCGTAATAGGCAGAATCTGCACCAGACAACCCTCGTCTGTTTATTTTGTTGTATCTGACGGATGATTGGCCCAATTACCATTTATATAAATAGCCCCAAGAATCGGGTGTTCTCAAACATGTGCTTTTATTTTTGTTTACATACAATATATATATATATATATATATATATATATATATATATATATATATATATATTATATATATATATTGCGTTAATATTGTATCATTTTTTATTGTTCAGATTCAAAGAACTTGGAATATTGACGTGTCGAATGAACAGCAAAAGTCAGTCCAGAGAAAACTACTAGAATAACTTTCAAACACCGGAAGTTCATTTTGATTTGTCTATAAAGGTAATAGACTGAAATTTCAAAGACGTTTCCTACAGTTACGTAGTGGTTTTGGGTTTCTTAAAGATGTAATATGTAAATAAGTGGGTGATGTCCAAAGTTTACGTTTACTTACCGAACTACAATGAAACGATAACGATGAAATTGGGTGTTAACCGCAGGCAGCTCTGATTAAACTATAGTAAAAGTAACACAGTTTTGGCTGAACCAAGCCTGATAGCATATCGTGTGTTGTCCACGCTAGGAAAATAATGTTGACCAAGCTAATAATATTATTGTTGAAGAAGCTAATAACATAAAGGTTGACCGAGCTAATAAGTTATAACATAATGTTGACCAAGCTAATAACATAAAGGTTGACCAAGCTAATAAGTAATAACATAATGTTGACCAAGCTAAAAAAAAAATATTCTCTCGTCTTGCACGAAGAATTATTGTAGGCAAACACTAAATTTCATTAATATCATAAGCTAAGAGCCTAGACGCTACTTTACTTATTTCTAAAGAGATCCGTAAGTGAGAAGGCAGGTGTGTGTGCGTGTGGGGTGGGTGTTGATGGGGGGGGGAGGTGTTATAGTTACACCAAATATTCGAGTTCTGTTTCCCATCGGTAAGACAAAACCAAATCTCCATTGAACATGAAATTATCTTATTTTTTTTTTTTTGCAAGAGTATAGAACAGAATTCGTCTGTTTACATGGTAATAGCTTTGTTGTTTACAGACTGTGTGGAGCAGTGCCAGAAAAAATTCCAGAAAGTTCTACGGTGCTATTTTCTGTATCCGTCAGATCCAAAACTGGCACTGGAGGGGAAAACCCCCCGACAGCAAGAAGCGCAATACTGAGATCTGGCCCAAAGATATGCATGCATTCATACACAATGGGTTAACTCGTTTTGAAACATCCCGTATTTCAATTGTACAGTCGACAGTTTACAAAGGGTTAAAAAATATACATCAGCAATACATTTAGATTATAAACAAATCTCATTTTTTTTTCAAACAAAATTGTAATAAAACGGAATTAAAAAAAAAAAAGAGGGTTTGAGGACCTTGCAACTACAAGCCGAAATTCAAATGTTACGATGCACAACAAATGTATGTTTTTTTAAGGAATGCAAACATTATGATATATAACAGACTTCACCTAGAGAAGACATTAAGGTATAATACATAAAGCACGTTCATTCCTGTGTTTATTTTACATGGGTTTTAACTGTTAAAATCCTTTCGAAATTCTCAGACTTTTCTTATAATTATAATCTTTTACCAAACTTTGCAGAACCATTTACAAATCAATTAATACCGGTTAGTGTGAAATATCGATATCTTTTGCCTGTACTATATATAGGTCGTCTAACTGGTACTATAATAATAATAATAATATTTGTATAGCGCTGCCAACAAACATAATATAAGTTCAGAGTCTAAATGGTACTATATATATGTAGTTTAAATGGAAGTTTTATCTTATCTTATATATTACAGACGCTCTTCCTATAAAGAAGACTATTGAGTTCCACGCTCATACGTGGTTCGAGTCTTGTCTTGCACTTTTTAATTCGTCTTATAAATGATGTTAAGTTACATGTTTTTTTCCTGGTCAGTTCAGGAAACCCATTCCATGCCCCGACGCTACTCGGGAAGAAAGAGTACTTATTAGCATTTGTTATCGCATAAGGGATAAGGATATTTCCGGACATTTTTCCAGAACTTTTCGTGATTCCTTAACAAGAATTTTGTTTTACGTGTTTTCCTTTTTATTGGTGTGTATGTGATGACCCAGCAGACCAATATATTTTACGACACTTTGCATGACAAAGGCTCATTAATCTATGATTTTAACCACACACAAACAAAAAAGTCATAGATATCCTAACCAGAAATAACTTCCAAGTGTCAAGACGAACCTAACACGCCAATCTCCAGGAACGACCGCAACATTCAATCAATCATCGAGTTACATTTTACTGGTTGTTGGTGTTGTTTTCCATCAATTATGTAAAAATATCCCGTCGGACCGAATTGGGGCCCACTGTACGCCCTCTGGATCGCCAGAATACTCGACCACCATGCCCCTTATCAATTATGTACATAAATTTGATCTATATCTATCTACCTACCTAACTACATACCTACCAAACTTCCTACTTATCCATGTATCTATTTAACTATCTATATACCGACCTACCTAACTTCCAACTTATCTATTTATCTGATTTTACCTTCTTACATACATACCTACCTAACTTCCTACTTATATCTATTTAACTATCTATCTATCTACATACTTATCCATCTATCTATTTATTTATCTATATAGCTACCTATCTATCTATTATCTATCTATCTATCTATTTATCTATCTATCTATCTATCTATTTATCTATCTATCTATCTATCTATTTATCTATCTATATATATATATCTATTCTATCTATATAGCATGATATCTTTCTTCCTACATATCTATATATCTATCTATATATCTATCGATTTAACTATCTATCTATCTATCTATTTATCTATCTACACTTTGCGTACACGTGTATGTGTGTGCGTGCGACGTCTTGGCTTTATTGATTATCAGCTGTACCCTTTCGCTGTTGTTGGCTGATGTTGTTCTCACAGCGTAGTTTCTAATTGTACCCCCCCCCCCAAAACCTATAGACAAGGGCAGATAAACGATCTGAAAACTTGGCTCTTTGTCAATGAGCAGACCAATTTCTATTACGCCTAAAAAAGCCTTAGTGAAAATAAAACGAGAGAGAAAAGGGGGGCGGGGTTAAGAAGAAGAAAGATAAATTATAACTATCTATTGGACCTACGAATTTCAAACCCCTTTTTTTTACCGGGTATATAACTTTATTGACATATGCTTACAGGAGGGAAGGGAGGCAGAGTAGAAGTCACTTTCGACCGCCCCCCCCTCCTCCAAACTGTACTTTCCTCAACAGATGCCTGGACCCCCACCATAATAACATGGGCAAAATCCAGTGATGATTTTTAGATCCAGATTAAATTACCGGGGGTTCGAACCGACGACAAGGGAAATCCAGCGATCCACCCCAAAGACCAGCCCTGGGCCATTCCCCGATTATTTCAGACTAATGATATGTGTGCTCCACATTACAAGGGAGATAACCCACTTGAACAATGAACGAGTTCTCTAAAAGAATCCGTGGCAATCCTCTAAACGTAAACATAAAAAAAAAAAGGTTCGCTGTCGGGTGTCTCGGCTGCTTGTTTGGGAATCGCCGCATTCTGGCGGGGGTAAAACGTGGACCGTGACTCACTCCAGACGATATGAGTGTTTCCTTTAAGAATCATAACGGTCCTCAAACTGCACATTTTTTGGCCCAGAACTGACCCGCTCCTTGGTAGAAACCATTTAGTGTGCTAGACTTCTAGACATGGAGATAAAGACATAAAGAGAGAGAGAGAGAGAGAGTAGGGACGGATTTAGCGAGCTATTTTCGGCTTCGGGAATACCATGACCTACTTAGAATCCAAAGGCCTATTCTGTGGGCCTCACCACTCTTTCCCTGCTGAAGGCCATCGTTTAACATGAAGTTATTGTTGTTGTTTTTAACTCTTCTTGTTTTAAACCTTTTGAAATTAAATTACATAAGCGGTGAGCAATGTACTTCCACATTGATTCAAACCATTCGTTTAATTACTAATCTAACTAGTTCTATTTATAAAGACAAAAAGACTATTGATTTTTACATTAGATAAGATCAAGCTGATGAACGGAAAACCCAATTAAACGTTTTAAGAAAAAAAAAAGTTTTCTTTAGCGCTTTGATAATTCCAAGGTTCAGTTGAAACTATCGTGTTTTTTAAATGTTAATATAAAACACTATATCCGTATACATAAATTCGTTATTAAAACACTTTAAATTGCGAAAATGTTTGCTTATAAAATAAAAGTTCAAAGATTTTGGTTGATTTTATTTTTTTTAAATAAAAGTTTTTTGGAGACCGATAAGAGACGAAAAAATACCACCACTTTAAATTGTGTACGTTGGTGAAGTTAACCCTTACAGTCCCGGGCGCGTATATAGCGGAACTGAAGGCAGCATAGATAGAAGTAGGTCGGTACAGGAAGGGTTAAGAAGTAAATGTTATAATAAAGGACCAAGAGATACGCGTGGGCTCTCCGGTGTAGGTTGTTTTGAGTGGGCGGCAAGGAGTGGTTAGTGGGGCTTGTGATAATGTGTGTGTGTGTGTGTGTGTGTGTTGGCTCACAAGGTCAACAGTAAAAAAAAAAAAAACAGTAAGTGATAAGTGGCTGTCTTCTTTTTTTTAAAAGTATTTTGCACGATCAAAAAATGTATATCTCTTGAAAGTAGGCCACGAACTTTATCAATGAAATCATTCAATACGTAATTGGTTAACTAAAGTGCATAACGATATTTATAGCATTTTGTATAGAGTAATCTGTTTACACAAAATTGTTGACTTCTTTTGTCATGATTCCACGTCTATATCCAGTCAGACGTGATAGAAAACAAAATGGCGGAATTGGCTCATTTAGTCGGATAACGTAGGTGGCAGACATTAAGATAAAAGAGGAAGGGGAGAAGGGGAAAGAGAATACCGGTTCAGTCAGATGATTTGTGGCCAAGGGTGTCGTGATGGAATCCTCCTTAAGGCTAAACCACATTATACTCAAGAATCACGTTTTGACTGTAATCGTGATTCAGCGAAAAACTAGAATCTTGTTTCAGAGCGAATCAGAAACACAATGTTTCACAATCAGCCATGCCACACGCAATTCACGATTCACAGAAAATCACAACACGCAATTTTATTTTCAAGAATCAATAAAGTGTTGAGAGTGACTGTTCTTGCCATGTTTGTTTTGTTTTTTAACTAGGCTAATGATCACATGATCTAGTTTGCGCTTCCCATTGGCTGACACAGCTGGAATCAAGAATCATGTTTCCAAATTTTAGAGCATGTTCTAAATCTGTGAATCATCGCGAATCACTGCTGAAATTGATTCTGGTGAATCACGTTTCTCGCTATGCCACATTTGAAACGGGAAAAATCATCGTGATTTTTCAATTGAATCGCTGCGAATCACTGATTTTGTTTCTAGTGTTTCTTTGTTTCTTTTACACTTGAAGACCTGTTAGTTTAACCCTTTCCTCTGTTGGGACCCGATGGAAGCCACTGGGTAGACAGACTTGTATTCAATCATGGCTGCATGAGCATACCTAGCCTACATGTAAGAGAAACGACAAGATTAGCCAGAAGAAGTACGCTGAGCTGTGCCATACACATTCCGTGAAATGTGTAAAAATTAGCATTTAGCCGTGTCAGACATAGCCTATTCACTTAGCACTCAGCGGTGACAGCTACTTTCGCTGAGCTTATGAGCTGTGTCCGACACACTTGTCAGGATGTGTTTACGATTAGGACATCAACCTGGCAGAAGTTGGACAATGAGAGGGGTGCGGAGTCGTAGGTGAGTGGGGTAGTAGTGGCAGGTCGTCTTGGGATATGAGTTACCGTGACTGGAATCGCCCTGGAATAATTATTATTTCTCTCTTGGCTCGTTAGATATTATGACGGACACAACCGATAGTTCTAAGTAGGCAAATAAATCGTTGATTAAGTTCAGGTGTTTATTATCATTTCAATTCTTCACTCAATGGCAAGATACATATATGAATTTGCACAGGCTTCAGTTAACACTCAACACATGGTACTGCTAGGTTGTCCAACATTAGGTAAACGTAGCTGTGTTCATGAAAATACTTATACTGACAAAATATCTATCTATACACATGTAGGCGGTATATCCCATTTTTTTTTTTTTTTTTTTTTTTTTTTTTTTTTTTTTTATATCCCATGGAACGAACTGAATAAGTGGAGGCTAGAATCGAACAACCTTCTCCACCTAACGCTTGAGTCGAAGTGCCCTAAAACTAGTTAAGCGGGCTTTCGTGGGTTTTAGTCACGTGATCAGTGGGCAATTTGATTGGATAGCTACATTAGTTTAGAATTACATATGTTCTGGTTGGCTGGTTTGAAATATACTTGCATAAGGGATTGACTATTGGGGGGGGGGGGAATTAGGAGTGGGTGTAGGTGAACAATTAGTACCGCCGACTTTTGCGGGGTGGGCCCAGGGGAAAGGGGGGGTGGGTAGACGTATACGGAGATACAAAGGATAAGATAATGACTTATCTCCCTTGATGTACCTGTGTCTATTGGTTCTGGTCGAGTGCAGCCCGGGGCGCTTACGTATGTGCGAGACGCTTCGTTCCAGATGTCACTACGACGAGTGGATCAAGGGCTATGCCCACGGGCGCTGAGTAGGGGACGAAGAGGGGAGATAATGAAAAAGGTGTAGCAGTGGGTGGGGTGTCTACAGGTGGGTGGGGGTTTCTACAGGTGGGTGGGGGTTTTACGTGTATGCTGAGTTTAGCAAAATAAATGAGTAGTTACTATCCAAATACAACATGAATCATAATTGACAGCATAATAGAATATATATATACATACATTAAAGAATACACACACATACAATCACACATACAAATAGTGTAATACCAATTGGCTGAATCAAGTAGCAAACTCTGAATTCGGGAATGAAAGAGTGTAGAGAGGGTTAAATAACAGGTGAAGAAGGGGTGGTTGGGGTGTTCCTATTGCGTGAGAGAGGGAGAGGGTAATAGCTCCAGGCTACTTTTCTACTCCCTAATCTAACTCTACGCTAACCTATGTTTCTAGTTCTACACTACTTCTGCGCTATGATCTATCCATGAGTGCTAATAAGGTTACGGTTCAGTCCAGAATCGTGACAACACTCACTTAGCTGTGTAAGACATATTAACTTAGAACTTAGCCGTGTCCGACACATTCACCAGCCGTGTCAGACATATTCACTTAGCACTTAGCCGTGTCAGACACTTTCACTTAGCTGTGTCAGACAATTTCACTCCATTTACTCGAGAAAGCAATAAGCTAGGAGCTCTCCAACGTGATGACGTACGGAGTCATCTGCAAATTAATTCAAGTGCACTTTGAAAGATCATTAACCCTAATGCCATTTACGATACACAGCTTGCCTTTTGTTTTCTCCCACAACCTACCAGACACTTCCTGTCTAATTCCAAGAATGCGGCAGTATCAGTCTGCAGCAGTGATACTTGTACCTCTGCTAGTTTTATGAGAAATCTTGCATCAGTGGCCTACTGACAGTACTACAGTCGTGGGACATTTTGCAGCTATGCCTGGGAGCAAAAACTATCGTTCTATTTTATAACTAAATTTCTCTTAAAGTTATTTTATCAAGTTTTCTTCTCTGACCGTAGGCTACAGCATTTTAAAAAACTATAACAACCCAAAATTCTATTGTGTTTCTATATTTTAATCTGAAATTGTATCTTTTCTATAAGGGAAAACCCGACTTATGCCGAAACTGTTCGTCAATTAAATTAGACCAAGACACGCTCCAAATAAGAAGTCAGATTAGAGAAATGTTCTGGTAATGTTTAGGGTGCTAAAGTGAAGTACAGAAACCCAGCCTCTTCTTTTTTATAAAAGGGCCAAAGAGTTCCACCCGAGCGAGTGATTCGATTGGTTCAAATCTATGAAGACTTATTGTTGTCTATGTAATAAAAAAAGTTTCCCTTTAAAAGGGCACTTGCGATCATTGAGGTCAGTGGAATGTGCGTGTGTGTGTGTGCCATCCCAATGCAAAGACGCATTTGCTTTGCTCAACTGGTCAGGTCAGATGGTCCATTACAGCTGTGTAGACTCCGGGACGAGCGCATCCCCCCACACACGCACACACTTCCTGCCACCAATCCAGACCCCCGTCACGTGGCCCAAAAAAAAACAAAAAAACATGCCGTTCAATAGAATTTTAACACAAGCATTTATGGCATTGAGTGGCCGCGGCACTTCATAGGCGCATTTAATTAAATAACAACAGGGGGCTGAAAGCTGAAATGTATTATTGGTCATCGGGGCAGGTCTTGGTATTATTGTGATGCATTTTTTTAACGGAGAGATCACGTCGCAGGCACAATGTCTAGTAGGTCTTCTCACCGTTAATGTCTAGCCAGTTGGGTTGTGTCGTTGTAAGTAATCCCGTCGGACCAAATTGATCCATAGGGCCGGCAAAGCAGCGTTCACCAGTTCATGGGGCCACGGCAAACTAGGGGATTATGTGGCCAGCATAATAGCCAATACCGAGCCGCCTTTACTTTACCCCAACTAAAGTCAGGTAACGCATCAGAGGGGACAGAGAGACGCAGAAACACCCTCCAATCCCGGGAACAAGTCCTAGCCTTCACCAGGATTCGAACCCAGGTCTTTATCGGCACGCCAGTCGAACGCGCTGCCACCGTACAGCTACAACTGAGTTTAGTCAATCCAATTAGATTAATTTTCACATTGTGTTTACATTTATTATGTATGGATATTTCGTGGGCTATCCGGCTACAACCGTCAGAAGTGTAAAAAAGTAATTAACGTCCACTTCTGCGACACAGCTTCGTTTGTTCGTTTCGATAGCTTAAGAGTAATCAATGCTAAAAATGGAAAGCGGGGGGGGGGGGGGGGCGAGGGGGTAGCCGCAGCAGTTACCCGAAATTAACATACGGTCATACGGGGCCTAAAATGAAACAGCCCTTGGGGGCCAGTGTGAAACAGCCAATTGTGCGTCTGTGGAACAGTCCGATGGGCCTATGTCTAAAATTGGGTCTTTGTGGAACAGCCCATCGGCGAAAGAGCGACCCGATATTTTTTTTTGTCGACAAGGACGACGGAATTTGTAGTTTACAGACCAAAGCGAATTGGGTGAGGGGGGTGGAACGGAAGCGATGCGATTGGAGCGAGAGACGAATAGAGAGTGCGACAAAGAGAGGGGTAGATAGAGGAGGGGGAGGGATAGAGTATAGATTGGGGAACGATATTTTTCTTGCGAAGTTGCATCTATGCTAATTGGATACTCAAGCGGGCGAAGTTGCATCTAGGATAATTGGATACTCAAGCGGGCGGCGAAGTTGCATCTATGATGATTGGATACTCAAGCGGGCGAAGTAGCATCTATGATCATTGGATCCTCAAGTGGGCAACATAACATGATAATATATTAGTGGACATATAGAATATAAAGCTCATGTATATACGTCCTCTTTAAACCACTAGGTCATTTAACGGATGGAGACAAAAGATAAATACATAAAATGGAAACTTCATCTGAAAGAAATTTTGTTATTATTATATAAACTATATTGCTCAGTTCGTTAATATGTTTTTTTTAAATAAACTTATTAATAATTATGTTTGGGTTATAGTCTAGTTATAAACTGGTGCGCCATTCAAAAAATATTCAGAGTGATGTCTTTTTTAAAATGCTTTCAAATGTTGTGATGTTTGGTCCTTCGAGGTTTTCCCTCCCTGTGGTTGTTTTTATTCTTTAAAAAAAAAACATACTGTAGACATATGTTCCGTCATTTTGACTGGCATAAATACTAGTATTTATATATATATATATATATATATATATACCTATATATATATATATATATATATATAGACCTATATATATATATATATATATATATATATATATAATATATTACATATTACACAGGGGACCTACGGTTTATGGTCTGAGCTATTGATTGTCGAATACGAAGGACTTGGGTTCGAATCAGAATGTCGGTGCTGTTTTTCTTTTTTTCTCGGGGCTGTAGGATGTCATTTTAAATCTACCCAGCATTCAATGGGAATCTTACAGTTTGGAAAAAAACAAATAACGAAAGTCAGATGGGATGTGCATGGCGCGTGCATGGCGCGTGCACACCATACAACCGCATTGTGCCCCGTGGCCGAATGTCAAAGCATTTTAGAATCACACAATCACCAGGTGTGCCATGGCCACAGAAACTGGTGAACGCTGCTTCACCGCCCTATGATCCGTTTGGTCCGAAGGGTACTTTACTTAGAATTACTTACAAATTAAAACTCAATAACACACTAAAACCTGTACGAACGAAACTGAAATTAAAACATAATGTAATAAACCAATGCTACAAAACACAAAGCCGTCATTCGTTTCTCCGTCATTTTGACGGGCATAACCACTAGTAGAAACACAATGTAATAACTAATGCTACGGCGAATAGTGGGGGAGAGAAAGAAAAGAGGGGACGGGGTAATTGAACATAAACGTAAATAACTCGCTATTAAAGAAAATTATGAAAACCTCTAGACTGCTGGCAACATAACAACTGACAGATAGGTGAAGAATGCAAAACGAAAAGGAATTCTTAGATATTTTCTTCCACGGCTATTTCCCATATTGAAAATACAGCTCAATAACACGGTCGATCATAATCAGTTTACACCGGATATATTTAGATCTATTTACCTGGATAGAAAACTACATATTATGAATAACAAATACACAATTTTAGAACAACATATGCAAGTAAGAACAGGTGTATGGAACAACAGTGCTTATATGCCAATCTCTTCTCTCTATCAATAGCTTACACATCCTATACATCCCCCTCTCTCTATCTGTATCAACCTATTTCTTCTTGTGTTCTCTCTCTCGACATTTATCTCCATCTTTTTCTTTTTCTTTTTCAATCACTATATCTCTCACTATACACATATTTATAAATCTCTTTCTATTTTCTCTCTCTCTCTCTCTCTTTCTCTCTCTCTCTCTCTTTCCTGGTGGTATGTAAACACTGACGTCAAACTTTGCCATTTACTAGTATCGAAAAAGTTATGATGCCAACAGTGTCACCCGCGACTCTTACGCAAACAATAATTTGAGCCCTCGCCGTGTCCCTCGTCTACCTACACCACTAACTGGGTTGGACGGACTTAGCCCCAGCTTTTTCAACAACTAAAAACTATCCAAGGGAGATTTTAAATAATCAATAAATTATGATGTCAGTGAAAAGAAAAGTTGATTTTTTTAAATATAGTGTTAAGAGTAAGTGTGTGTGGGGGGGGGGCAGGAGCGGAGGGGGGGGGGGGTATGGCGTAGAGTTATAATAAATATGCGGTATTATATATTTACATATTTTATCTATTACATTCGTTGAAAAAAAAAGAGGTTATGTATACATGTATATATATATATATATATTATATATATATATATATATATATATATATATATATAAAATGGGTGATACAATCCAATCTTCTAATCTTTTCTTATATATTACAGACGCTCCTTCTATAAAGAAGAATATTGCGTCCTACACACATTCGTGGTTAAGAGTCTAGTCCTTCATTTCTATTAGTGGGTTAAATGATGCCAAGTGACTCCTTTTTCCTGAGTTGTTCAGTCAACCCATTCCATGCCCGGCTACCACTCGGGAAGAAAGAGTACTTATATATGCATTTGTTCTGGCATAAGGGATAAGGAAAGTGTTATAGTCCTTATGCTTAATCGAATGATTGAAAAACAAAATCCCATTATCTCACAAAAGCAGAAGCTGGTTTAGACAATAAATTAATACAGAAAAGCCCACATTGAATTTAAATACATCATCATGTGTTGTTTTTTTCTTCATTAATACCAATTTTAGTATCAAGGTTGCTGTTGTTGTTTTCTTTTACGTTTTATGCCAACGTGAAAGTTGTAGCCGTAATTTTTTTTATTGTTGATTGTTGTATATTTAGAACTATCTGAAGTCTTTCAAATGCCAAGTACCCAAAAAGAAAAAAACAACAAGAAAAAAAAACAAAGAAAAAACACTTCGCAGCAGCAAACAATTTAATGGTAGCAAAAAATTACAGGGTTAGCAAAAACAAAAAGGAATGGTGGGAGGGGGGGGTCAAAATGTGGGTCAGATTATTGTGGTGTACTAGAGATCAAGACCTTTAACAGTGGATATAAAGTTCGCCGAAATTGAATTGTGGATACTTCATTATACCAGCGCCCCGATTTCAGCTGCATCTTTTGAGCTTAGATGTCACTACGATATAATACAATGTATATGAACATTGTGTTGACATTTTAACCAGATATATGTTTACTTTTTTTTTTATTGTAGGTTACTTTGTATAAGAGACACATTTTTATTTCTATTACTTGGTCACAAAGTGAAAGATGAAAAATGTACCGGGTCAATGAAATAAAAACAACAACCAAGTCTGGGGAAACACAGGGCGAAGACTTTAAGCCTAGATAGAACTAGCCTATATCATTTAATGAAATAATATTCTAATCATATTAATAAAATAATATAGAATCTCACTGTTTGATTCCCCCCCCCCCATATGTTCTTCCTTTTTTTTTTGGAAAATAATAGCCGTCTGGTATGAAAAAAACTTTTAAACGTTAAAATACTGGTTAAAATACCCAGACACGGTGTGCTAAAATACCCAGACACAGTGTGCTAATATACCCAGACACGGTGTGCTAAAATACCCAGACACAGTGTGCTAAAATACCCAGACACAGTGTGCTAAAATACCCAGACACAGTGTGCTAAAATACCCAGACACGGTGTGCTAAAATACCCAGACACAGTGTGCTAAAATACCCAGACACAGTGTGCTAAAATACCCAGACACTGTGTGCTAAAATACCCAGACACAGTGTGCTAAAATACCCAGACACAGTGTGCTAAAATACCCAGACACAGTGTGCTAAAATACCCAGACACAGTGTGCTAAAATACCCAGACACAGTGTGCTAAAATACCCAGACACAGTGTGCTAAAATACCCAGACACAGTGTGCTAAAATACCCAGACACTGTGTGCTAAAATACCCAGACACAGTGTGCTAAAATACCCAGACACAGTGTGCTAAAATACCCAGACACAGTGTGCTAAAATACCCAGACACAGTGTGCTAAAATACCCAGACACTGTGTGCTAAAATACCCAGACACAGTGTGCTAAAATACCCAGACACGGTGTGCTAAAATACCCAGACACAGTGTGCTAAAATACCCAGACACAGTGTGCTAAAATACCCAGACACAGTGTGCTAAAATACCCAGACACAGTGTGCTTAAATACCCAGACACACTCCTCACCAAAACATCGCCATAGAAGCATTTTTTTTTAAAGGGCCCGCAACCCGGAATGATCATGACTCATTGTTTTCTGTTTGTTTGTTATTTGTTTACTATCTAGTTTAACCGATCTAGATCTATTCTAATATTATATACTTTTTTGTTTGTTTATTATTCTTTAAAAAAATATGTTTTTTTTTTAAATACTCCTTTTATTTTTTATATGTAAAAAAAAAAAACATTTCTAAGAGTACACACCGCGATGCCAAACCGTTCGCCTTGTTGACGTGAGAAAACATAAACCGTGACCTATTTCTTCTACGGAGTTTTTTTTTTCTTTTCTTAGAAAGAAGATGGTTTAGATAAAATAGAAATCGATTCACGGCATCGAGGCAGGTTCAAACAAAGGCGTGTTTTTGTTTTTATAACAGGGCAAAACATTTTTGACTTGCAATCTCATCTCGGCCTTAAAACCATTATTACACCGGTAGAATAAACAAAACAAAAAATGTAGGCTGTAGAAACTTCCGGGCAAGATAGCGACTGCTCAATCCGGATTTCTATTGGTTGAAAAATCAAACATTCTCCACCAACATTAAAACCTTTATAATTATATTTAAAACATTTTCTTGGGGGCCCTAACAAAATGTATTCGCCCCTACCAACCCTTTTTTATTCCCCAGCCAAATCACACGTACCGTGTATGGGATTGTGTAACCAGCAAAGGTGCTCGTCAATTTTTTTCTTAACGCTTTCGAGCACTCTTTATAAATTGTGCAATCATTTCAATCATTGAAACCTTACCAAGCGTTAAAGAATTCACCCTTGCAAATCCATGCATTATCTCGTTTGCTCATCTATACATGTAAAAAAAAAAAGATATTAAAAGATTCCAAGATCATATACTAAGCGTAACTTGGGCTTTGGCCTGTCTCGGTGATGATGGAGTGTTAACCTGTTAATCTAACAAGAATAGATCTTGCTTCCTGCTCAACAGACTTCCCGCAAGGAATACCAATATGTCGCCAAAAGCCGCGCCAGATATCCCCCACCCTTTTCCGCATTGAACATTTGGTATGCGCCATAAAATTGTCACCTGCGTCCAAGCTTTACGCCTAACACTGTCTTGGAACTTGGGCAACTAACTGTCTCAGCGGCGAGCCCATGGAAAACGTTCTAAAATGACTTGGGTGGCGTGGGGTTTATTTCCCCTTCACCCATCCACTTTTTTCTTTAACACATCACTAGGCCTCGTATTATCTAGCTAAAATAAAATACTAGTATTGTCGTTTGCGTGTGTATATGTTTACCTTCGCAAGGAAGATGCCTAATTTGGTCTTATTAAATAAAAATCCTATTCTAATAGATCTATTTCATTTTTTTAATAAAAATCTCATACAATAGAAAAAAAAACTTCCAACATCAAGAATTTAAAAAGAAATGCATTCAATAATATAAAGATCTCACGGTGTCAGTTTGTATTCATTCGTGCCTTTGGCAAATTATTACGCGTGCCATGCTATGTAAGCGCTCCGGTGGTTGCCGATCTATACATTTCTCGATGTTAGTTTCTTTCTTTTTTTTGTGTGTTCTTTTATTACTGGCTGACCAGTTTATCCGATTTATGTCCGAAAGACTAGACAGGTTGGAGAAAAAAAGTATTCAATCATACAAAGACGTCAGTGTCCGGTTACGTTAGAAATTTACAAATAAACAAACAGATCCCAGTTATAATTAGTTATATATGAGTTGTGTTGACGTAGACATTTCTATATAAGAACAAAAGTGAGGGAGTAAGATGTGGCTGTGTGTATATAGGAATTGATAGACATATTAAAATATAGAATTATTGATAGTTTGATAGATAGATAATCAGTTCGATAGAATAATAATAGATTTAATAAATACACAGAATAATAGATAGATAGATTGATAGAAAGATAGATTAATAGAAAGATTATTTGATATATAGATTTATAGATAAATATATAGTTAGATTACTAGATAGATAATAGTTAGATGTGTAATATATAGATTGATAGATAGATTGATAGATTAATAAATAGATAGATTAATATATTAAAAGATAGATGGAATAATACATAGAAAGATCTTTAGATAAATGGATTAATGGATAGATAGATCGATTATTAAATTGATAAATAGTTAGATGGCTTAATAGATAGTTGATCGATAAATTAATAGATAAATACACATAGAGCTTAATAAATAGATAGACAGACAGACAGACAGATAGATAGATATATATATAGATAGATAAACAGGCCTATGTATACAGACAGACAGAACAAAGAATAATGAACAAAAGCGGTGTCCGATTAAAAATCAACCTAAAGAAAAACCTACCAGTTGCCACTTAAAGCAACTTACTTCTCAAGTTAAGGTCAATTATTACTTAAGACACAAGCATAGAAAGAACAACAATGAAGTCATTACACTACGCTCAGTAGGTCGGGGTCCAAGGTCCAAACTTCATAGACCAGCTTACCAAACGTCCTTAAATGTCGTCTTCTAAACTAGCGCGTCACATGTGACAGTTATTGAGGTCACCCAGTTTGCATTGTATCAAGTGGGGGATGATTTATAAACCAGTGGTTATGCCCATCAAAAAAGACTGAGAATCGAATGATTACAATGTGTTTTATTTATAAATGTTGCATTTCGCATTTTAGAAATTGGTGTATTTCTTTGTGTATTGTACCTTGAATATATTTCATGTATAGGCCTACCTAGAATAGAGATAGACAGAGAGGGTAGGTGGATATATATAGATATACGGCATACTAGGGGATTGTGTGGCCAGCACAGCCGCCTTTACTTTACCTCAACTCAAGTAACCCATCAGAGTTGGGTAGCCTCAGGGACACTTTCCAGACGATAACAAATCCTAGCCTTCACTAGGATTCAAACCCAGGACCTTCTGTACTCCAGGACAACGTCGGTCACCATGACCCATATATATATATATATAATGATAGACTAGAAGGTAAAACCATCGATAGAAAAAAATACATAAAGATTTAAAAAAAAAAAGAATACACAGAGAGATAGACGAACTGAAATACAATACAGACGGACAGACACATAGATCAATAGATAAAACAGATATACGGATAAAATAAAGTACGGATAAATGGGTATATAGATAGACGAAATCAAAATAGCCCTGAATTTCTGTAATTTTTAACTCTATCCGTGAATGAGTATATATTAATATCTGTACATAAAGTACAAGGTCGTCAAACTAGCAAATGACTAGCGCCAGTGAAAAAAAAATTTTAAACGGCATGACGAGCGAGTCTATTTGTGTTAAAAGGGCAACATTGCCACACACAATAATTCACAAATCAATTTTTCATTGTATCGTTTAAAATGAGAAGGGTGAATAACAAGATTATATCGAAGATGTGAAACGTAGAAAGTGACTCTCTCTCTCTCTCTCACACACATACACTAGTTTATTCGAGGGGATACATATATATAGGCTATATACTATATATCGTTGAAGCCTTTGAAGCTAATTACATATAAAGGGCTAGGGTGTCCAGCACAACTCTCGTCCGCCAAAACTTTCCCCAAAAATAAGGCGAAAAGATTTAGGGATCTTCTTTTCATATGCCATAGGGGTGCCTTCTATACAGAATATTACTGCGTTCTAAGCATGGATGTGTGTTAAGGGGTGTGGGGGGGGGGGTGAGTCTCTGTAGTGTCAAGAGATAAACCGTCAACATCGGGAGTTGGGCGAACCATCGCTCAGCCTGCTCCGCATCCCTTTAGGAACCCAACGCGTTGCCACTGGACCACCGGGGGTGTGTGTGATTTACGATATTTAACTACACAGTTGTTGTTTGTTTTTTTTGAATGGCTGGATGTTATGTCACATTTTAAACCTTTGCTTCTTCAAAATTTATAACATAAAATGATGCTTTTAAAATAGATCAAAACGCCTTTATTTTGTGTTCGCTACTAAATGTTGACTACTACGGTTTAACTTTCCTTTAGCTAGTGTAGACAACAAACAAATAACGTCAATAGTCCGTCAATGAACGCTCGATAAATGCGATAGTAAAATGGATTAGCTTATCTTTGAAGCTGTTTACATGTTTCACCACAAGGTTTTATCAGCTGTGGAAATGCCCTTTGACCTCCCACAAAAACGTACACAAACCAACACACCTCTAAAATTCTCCCCGTTTCATTGGCTGACAAAGGGGTTAATTAGGTCAGCGTTAAAAATAGACTATACCTACACCGCATGGATTTCTTTGTTTACTGTGCAATGGACAAGAATGAAGTAATAAAACGTAGGTACCTATATAACATAAAATGCGGCTAGCTTTGGGTCAAGTGGAAACCATTTCATTTTGCTAAGATATATACATTAAAATAACGTCCGAGCTATTTCAGAAAGTGAGACAGACAGAACGAGAGATAGATAGATTAGATACTAAAGATATATTTTAATATATGTCACTACTAAAAATACTAAATGTTTGGTTGGTAGACCTACTTTCTTCTATGTAAATTTATTAATTAAACACCAGGTAAAAAAAAAAGTCAAGTAGCCTATTTCGACCCCGTTGGACCAAATTGATCCATAGGGCTTACTAGGGCCGGTGAAGCAGCGTTCACTAGTTAGGCTACGCAGCCTTCACCAGTTTATGTGGCCATCGCATACTAGAATTCATTGTAATTAATTATTTGTTGTGGTTTTCTTTTTCATTTTTCTTTATAGCCTGCCAAGCTATTATTAACCCAATTTTTAGATAACCTTGCCTAAGGTGAAAAGTATTTGAAAAAAAAAAAATTGTATTTCTATGTAGGCCTCTTAGCAAAAGAGCACATTTGTATTGCTTGTTGCTCAATATTATGACATGGTTGAAGCAATTAACTACAAAATTAATATTTAAACTAATTTTACTTTAAAAAATAACAACAACATTGGCCTAAATCAGTAGTTGAAAAACATTTTGACACTTATCATCTTATGACTTATGTCAATCTAATAAGAAAATCTGACACACGTCCATGCACCCTCCCCAGCACACCTGAGCCTTACAGGTTATAAGCTTTATAGGTCAGGGACATAATGCTGTGACATCCCGGACTGCTGATAAATGAATCCTTTCTCTTTTGTATACATCAACACCAGAAATTATCCCCCCCCCCCCCCCCCCCCCCCAAAAAAAAAAACCTTTACCAGATATTTTTCAATGAAAAAAAAAGAAAAAAAAGAGCCAACTAAAGAGATTTCTACTGTAATATTTTAAACTTAATTAGCACTAACTAAACCTGGAAGACACAAATCATATTGTATCTATTTCCAGGATATTAAATCACACACCTTTGGGATGGAATTGTAACCCTATTCTGACAGAATAAGTAAAGTACCCGTCAGACTAAATTGGTCATAGGGCCCTTAAAGCAGTGTGGCATACTAGGGGATGTGTGGCCAGCACAATGCCCAGCCACCTTTACTTTACACTAACTAATGTCAGGTACCCATTATAGCTGGGTAGACTCAGGGTGACTCTCAAGTCCAGGAAAAAAATCCTAGCCTGTACCAGGATTTGAATCCAGAACCTTCGGTACGCCAGCCGAACGCGCTGCCTCTCAACCACTATGCCCCCTTTAAAGTCATCTATAGCCATGATTTATATAATACAGTTTACGCTTAAATATAAAGGTTTTTAAACAGTGAGAAGATTGTAAAGGCCTAAACATAGACCTTAATTTTAATTTCTATTTTTAACTAGGGTTAGATCTTCTAGTTAGATCTTTTAAGCTAGTAACAAGCCAGACCACTACAATGTCATCCTAAAAATTCTAAGAATATATACATATCTATATATATAAAAAGACAGTGTTAAGCCCCGCGAGGATCCCCATTGGTCAATTTGAAAACACCTGTGTCACTGGCATATCTAGGCCTAGTCCAATATACCGTCTAATAATTTTTCACATCGGACATGTGTCTTCGATAGTTCAGTGGTAAACGTAGTGGACTGCTAAACGGGCGACCAGGGTTCGATTCTCCAGTTAGACTATTCTTTTTTTTTTCGACAATTAATTTTTCAAACTTTTAAAAACAAAAGACATTGTAAATCTATAGGCAATATAGATTTTGTTAAATAAAAATATTTGACTATTTTTTTTACCCTATTACAATATTTATTTACTTTCCTAAAAGTATTCAGTAAGTGTAGTTTATAAATTTTTTATCTGCACCCCAGACAGTCCTTTTTTTTTCACCCGGGCAACGCCGGGCAATGTAGCTTGTATATATACACAAGCTAAATTCCCCGGCATTGTCCAGGGGAAAATGAATAAAACATGCCAATATAAACTACAGATAAAAAATGTATAAATTACAATGAAAAAAATTTTAAACCATAGATCTAATAATTAAAAAAAATAATTTTTTTACTAAAGACTTTTAAGAAAGTAATTTAAAATAAATATTGTAATCCGGTAAAAAAAAATAGGCAAGTCTTTTTAACAACAAAAATTTTAATTGCCCAGTGTTGCTAGTAGTCAAAAGGTATAGACTAACTGGAGAATCGAACACGGGTCGCCCGCATGGCAGTCCGATACTTTATCCACTTAGCTAGCAAAGACACATGTCCGAAATGAAATCGCAAAAGTATAATACAAGTAAAAAAGTCACATGTCTTTAAATTAACTATTATGAATGGTTAAACACACACATAGTGTACTTTATATATATAAATATATATAGCCTACTCTAAACACTATTCACTATACATGTATAGATATCTCATCTGGGGTTATAAGTTACAATAAGCTATATATAGTATAAGTCCTGTATTATAATTATAGCCTCATCATAAAACATTATCGTGTCAAATAGGCCTTACATAATATATTGTAAAAAAAAAACTTCAATTTTAGTTAAATAGGATTAAAAATGGGAAATTGATAAAAACATTAATAGGAATAGGATTTGACCATCTATGACTACTATATATGGCTATATGCATGACAATGACATGACTCCAATTAAGCCTATTAATTAGGTTGTTGGTAGATTGTCTAACTAAACCATAAGCCTTAGACTTAATAATGTTTACTTAATATGGGCCATTCTTAATGTCGTTATGTGACTATTTGGCGCTGCCGTTTTGACACTGAACGTTTTAACATGATGGAATTAAAACATATCACATCATTCAATAAATATAATGTAACAACTTCGATCGAGGAAAGCAATAATTTTTTTATAATAGGTGAAACAAATAGTAAATAATAATTGTTGAAAATAATGTACTTTAATGCATATCAAAATTACTTAATGTGTTCTCGGCAACTCACAATATATTTATTGAAATGAGGACTAAACCGCTCTTAGGGACTAATATACCGTTGTCTCAACTGAAACTGCTTATTTGCCACTCCCATCATTGTAGATAACGTCAACCAAATAATTATCTATGATTTGGATGTTTGATGTTGACTGGGAGCACTGACCACTCCATATTGACCATTCCAAATTTTTTTTTAGTTTTTACAAATTTTTTTACTACCCATCCAGTATTTTAAAACATCCATTGTTATCATTCATTCACAACCATCTTGTCTAAAATTTAGCCTGGGTTTGATCACCACCAACTATTTTACAACCGTTTTCCAACTATTTTACAACAGTTAAGTTATTTGAGAGGAGTGGCCACGGAGTTACTTAATGAACTCGTACATGTGTAGTTATTAGATTTAGATTGACAAAAGTAGCATATGCCTAATTTTCCCATATAACCTTCTAAGCGTCGACCTTAAATTAAACTTTCCTACAAAGCCGATGAATATATAAATATATTTAGCTAAGCCTTTATGTATGAAAATACATTGTTTTAATCTGTCATTATTGGTATCAGTCATTATATAAAAAAAAACATTAAAAAGTAGCCGAATTCAAATTTAATAGTCCTATATATGCATTAAAGTACATTAACTGTTTTTTTTACTTTTTATTTTACTTATTAGGCCCTATACAAAAATATTTCTTTTATTAAATGATGTGATATATTTTCATTACATCACGCCAAAACGATTAGTCCCAAAATAGCCGTTGTGCCAATGCTGCGGTGAAAAAACAGTCACCCCAAAACGGTGGAGTCCAAACGTCCTGCTTTGCTTAATGTTAACTGTTCTCTTTGTTAGTTAGCTTAAATTGACACTAATTCTATAATTTACTTTAATTTACAAACATTGGCCTAGAAATTATAGAAAAAAACAAATTGACAATGACCTAGGTCTACGCCTTGATTTATTGTCATGCTTGGCATTGAATTATTAGTTATTATATTTTAATAAATTTGGGTCTTATTTAATATTATGATAATAATCAATAATCAATGGGGCACAGTGGTCGTCCGGAAGCGCATTCGGCTGGCGTACTGAAGGTCCCGGGTTCGAATCCTGGTGCAGGCTAGGATTTTTTCCCGGGTCTGGAGGGTGTCCCTGAGTCTACCCAGCTCTAATGTGTACCTGACCTTAGTTAGGGTAAAGTAAAGGCGGCTGTGCATAGTGCTGGCCACACAATCACCTAGTATGCCGTAGCCTGGTGAACGCTGCCTCCTGGCCCTATGGATCAATTTCGTCCGACAGGATACTACTAGACTTACTAATCAATAATCAGATACCTCCACTGGTAGACCTACTTCTTTACTACTAACTACTAGGCTACACTAGTCCTAGTTACTTTACTATTACACTATTAGGGTTAGCGGTTAGTGTACAATACTATAGGGCTATATTATATATAGGGCCTACATATGTTAGTAGGCCTGCTGACTAGGCTAGGCTATATTTCGTATATAGGTAGGCCTACTACTATAACTATGACTATGAATAGGTTCAATAGGCCTATGCCTATACATACTAGACTTTATTAGATATAGAGTAACTATATGACTATGACTATACTATAGTTATATTATTATTATTTTACTATATATATATGCCTATATTACTATAGGCCAGGGATTATAGGGGCTAGCAACCTAGTTTATGGCCTCAGCCTAGCCTAGCCTTATTTTTGTACAAGAAAAATTAGGCCTAAATAATAATTTGCCACCCATGCCAAAAAGTTACCTATTTTTGCCTTTTTCAAACATAATCTTAACTGGACAAATTTGTGGTATGCCATGATTCATGACCACGATATAATGAAGATCAAAGGCAAACGACCAAGGCCGAACCATGCCATGGGCATGTCAGCAGGCCTAAGTCAATTTCAGATACGGTTACGAGTTACGGCTACGGAGTAAAACGACAATCAACTTAAGTAATCAAGTGGGCATGGACATATTTCACATACTTTAATGATATTTTATAAAAATTTTATTGGATCTTAGAGAAAGTAATACACCTAGCATGGCTACATACCACAGTCAAAGGCTTCAGTCTTTTGGTTCTTATCATTTCCTCGTAGTCTTCGTTTAAAATATTCATGGTAAGTCTTGACAGGTCAGTCATTTGTAATATCTGCCTCTGGTTCACCATAAAACTCAGCTGGTCTCTTGTTTACAATGAGATGCTATTTTGGGCTTATGACTATTATAAGAAGCTGAAAGTGCACGTGACGTTGAGTCAATTATAACCATTGGCTCAGTGCTTGTGGCCAATGGTTTTCGTTTTTACATCAAAGCGCGGTACGGTACGATTATCTCTTTCTTTTCCCCCCACTTAACATAGGCCTAAACACTTACAATTATGTTTCGTTTATATTTTGTATCGATCTAATTTAAATAGCCCATTGTTAGACAAAAAAAATTATTCATTTCATTGACGGGCATAGATCTAGTCACAACTGACAAGAGTAACACCAATAGTTAAACCACTAATAAAACTTGACTAAACCTAGAAACACTATAGGCCTAGACATAGGATGAGCGTCTGTAATATATTATATAATTATAAGATTATGTAATAAAATATTATAAGATTAGAACTATAATTAAGATTTAAATCGAACAGTTGCTTAGGCCTACAGCGGAAGTGTTTTGAAGTAGGCCTACGCGTAAAGCTACAAACGCAGTGGGCACAAACACCAACACGTCTTCTCAGTGAATACGACTTTCGTTGTGAGTCGAACGGAGACGAAAGGGAGAGGAGAGCAAAACGTAAACACATTCGTTTCTCTTCCATATTTTTGCCGTTCGTCGAAACGGAGACAAAAGGGAAAGGAGACGAAAACGAATGCACTCAGTGGACACACTAACTGAGTGCATTCGTTTTCCTCTCCGCTTCGTGATGGTTCCAGCTTGACCTTTGCTCTCAGTTGCCGAATCACCGGAAGCGTCTCATATTTCAATCTAGGCAACGGAGTGCACCCCTCTCGCGTTCCTCTCCTTTTTTTGCCGCTCCCATTTGCTGAATCGAAAACTAGCCAGCGGCTAGTTCACCGGCCTGTCAACCAAAAACCAACGGACAGGTCGCGGGTTCTAGCCCTGCCACCGACGGATCCCTGTCGCCCTGCAGGAGTTTTGGGCCTAGTGGACGTAATAATCTTCTATCTAGAAGGAACGTCTGTAAACTTATAAGACTAAAATTTCTCCCAGTTTACTCTCAGCAAGTGATTAGACCAGCCGCAAAAATGTCAATTAACGAAGCTCTAATCGCCGCAGTGCAAAAACGGTAAGCACTGTACGACAAAACTGATGATAACTACTCGAACAGAGTTTTTATTGCTAAACAATGGCAAGAAATTGGCAAAGAAATTGGAACTGATGATACATTTTTATTTATTTATTTATTTTTAGCTTATCTGCCTCTTCTTTTTCCCTTCACTTTTCCTCCCTCCCCTCTCTCTCTCTTTCTCTCTCTCCCTCCCTCCCCTCTCTCTCTCTCTCCCTCCCTCCCTCTCTCTCTCTCACTCCCTCCCGCCCTCTCTCTCTCTCACTCCCTCCCTCCCTCTCTTTCTCCCTCTCTCACTCCCTCCCTCCCTCTCTCTCTCGCTCCCTCCCTCCCTCTCTCTCTTTCTCCCTCTCTCTCACTCCCTTCCTCCCTCTCTCTCCCTCTCTCAAGAACATTGTCTGAAATAGTTCACAGGAAACATGTGATAGGAAGTATTGCATAAATTGTCGCCAGTGGCGTTACAAAAATGTAACACATTCGTAGCCGTTCGTCGAACGGAGACGAAAGGGAAAGGAGAGCAAAGCGTAAACACATTCGTTTCTCTTCCATTTTCTTGCCGTTCGTCGAAACGGAGACAAAAGGGAAAGGAGAGGAAAACGAATGCACTCAGTTCACAGCTCCGCTTCGTGATGGTCCCAGCTTGACCTTTGCTCTCAGTTGCCGAATCACCGGAAGAGTCTCATATTTCAATCTAGGCAACGGAGTGCACCCCTCTCGCGTTCCTCTCCTTTTTTTGCCGCTCCCATTTGCTGAATCGAAAACGAACGTTTTAACTAGCAACTAAAATTTCTCCCAGTTTTTCTGCAGATCATCATCAGAAGAATTCAGAGACATAATTGTTGTAAGCTACTTTTAGTGTTGAAATTACACAAAATAAACACATTTACTTGAATTTTTAGTTTTAAACATAGCCTATTAATGTATGGCTCTCACAGAATTACTTTTCCAAATATGTGGTTTCCATGGCTCTCTCAGACAAAAAGGTTCCCGACCCCTGCGATACCTCGAATGACAGATTTATTTGAGATATAGATTCCCAACCTGTTACAATGCTCAGATAAACATAAATACAAAAACACTTTCCTTATCCCTTATAGCCTACTTATGCGAGAACAAATGCTTATTCATATAGATAGGCTAAGCAGCCTACTCTTTCTTCCCGAGTGGCATTCGGGCATGGAAAGGGTTGCCTGGTCAAACCAGGAAAACCAGTAACTTAACATCATTTAAAACATTAATAAAAATGCAAGACTATAGACTCGGACCACGGATGAGCGTAGGACGCTTTATAGAAGTTTAGAAGGAGCGTCTGTAGTGCATACGATAAATATAATATTTATTTCGTCTTCGAAACGAAACGAACGTTAGATTTTTACATTATTTGTGTACATAAATAGAGGGCGCTTTTAGGCAAAATAAGGAAGTAAAGAAAATGTGAAGTCTTCTGCTGGAAAGAAAGATCGTAGTAAAAATGATTGCAGTTAAATCGAATTAAAAGGCTCCGGATTACTAAAAGATGGGGAAAGACCAAGAGCTCCTGGAAGCTTGTCGCACCGGTAACGTCACTAGTGTAGAGAAGCTTTTAGCTGGAAGGCTACATGCTAAGCGAGGATCCAAGGCTTCAGTTACTGGAGGCGGAGGGGCTCTTTCTACTTTATCTAAAAGGTTACTATACTATGGATAGTAATAGTAGTACTTTAGTACTTAAATATATGAGTTTCTAATGAAATAGATGTTAGAAGTGCTGGTGATCGTCTTGGTTATGCATACATCATTTTAGGCCTACTTTTATATTAAAACATTAAAATAAAAAAAGCTATAGCCTAGTATTAGTGATGGACTTGCTCTGCATAATTTAATTCAAAAGATGCCACCTGATGAACTGCCTGTACCTGTAGTAGTAGGCTGTAGAAAGTAGAATCAGAAAGTAGCCTAGGCTACTTACTATGACTTAAAACCATCATGTTACTATTGTCATATTGTAGGCATATTGCCCCTAGGCCTATATGTATATAATATATAATAATGTAGGTTCAGTTGTTTGTGTTTGTTTAATGTAAGATCACAGTACTCTCTAAATGTTCATGGAAAGTATGCAGACCTATATAGGCTGAATTGAAATAAACTTAACATTCTCTAAGCTTATATTATATTTTGCTTGGTTGCAAATCAGACAATGCCCCTGATTTCTTTTCAGCCTTTTGAGCTTAAAAAGTGCAAATGTTAACTGTGCAGATAGCAGTGGAGAAACCCCGCTACATCTGGCAGCTCTCAATGGACACAAGTATGTATTCATTAAACAGGGATGCCAGTTTTCCGTCTCAAGCCGGATTTCAGGCTTTTAGAAAATCTCCGGCTATGGTTTGTGTCACTATACTAATTGTCGCGCGTAGAAGCTTGCATATTAGTTTTTGGAGAGAAAAAATGTTCAGGCTTTTTTTGTCTAGGCCTGCTGGCATCCCTGATTAAATAAACAAGTTGTTAACATATAGATTATTTTTATCTCGCTTACTCATAGTTAGTTTATTAATCCACTCTTGGCCTGCTAACCGTTAAGGCATAAGCAAGGATTTTCTATTTATCATTGGTTGCGATTTCAAGTGGCCATATAGATGTTTAATCATCTTTCTTTGAGATTTCTTTTTGTAGATCTAGGCCAGGTGTATTTAGGAAATCAGCTGTCATCTGCTAATGTTTCCACCCATTAATATGCCCCATTGGGCATGGTGGCTGAGCGGCAGTGAGTTCTACTGGCGATCCAAAGGTTCTGGGTTCGAATCCTGGTGCATGATAGGATTTTGTCCCGGAACTTGAGGGTGCCCCAGAGTCTACCCAGCTCTGATGGGTACCTGACACTAGTTAGAATAAAGTAAAGTTGGCTGGGCATTGTGCTGGCCACACATCCCCTTGTATGCCGTGACCACAGGAACTGGTGAACGCTGCTTCACCATCCAAAGGGTACTTCACTTAATGTGCCCCAAAGGTTTTCTTCTAGCTGTGTCCTTTCTCATTTGTCTTGCAGGCTTTTGTTATAGGTGCTTTTTGTCTAGAAGAATTTCAGGATGTGTCTTAAGACTGTAGTTTTTGATGGATTCTAACTTTGCTTACTCTTGACAACTGCTTAAATGGATTGTTATAGCATATCACTATTTCGGTGTAGTCAAGCACTTTACCAATAGGCTTCACAGTTATGCTTCCATCTTAAAAGAGTACAACAGTTGATGAAAGCATTGGGGACAACCCACAATGCGAATCTGAGGATCATTGCAGGTACGAGAGCCCACCAAAATTTGGTGGGGAGGAAGTAACAGGTGCACCAATACCTGTCTTTCCAAGCCCGGTGTCTGGATGGCCAAGACTGTAGTCAGGTATTTGTACGATCGAGCATAAGTGCAGGTATGAAAAAGTAATGCCGCCTTGTTAATGATCTGGGGGAAATCTGCGTAGAGGTGTAGGAGAGGGTGTGGTCCATGTGCCTGCGGGATACGCGACATGCCTCATCAGTATGCTTCAGCTTTCGTCCCAGATTGTCTAATGATAACACTTATATATCTATATTGTATATTGTGTTTGGTAAAGCAAAATGTGTTTGCATTTTTCAGAGAGATAGTGTCTATGCTGCTAGAATGTGAGGCTTCCCCAACTATACTAGACACCCAGGACTGTTCTCCTCTGCACCTTGCTGCTTGGAATGGCCATACGGATATCTGTAACCATCTTCTTCATGCTGTCAACGGCCATAACTTGATAAACCTTCAGGTAATTTAAAGTGTGCTGTTTGAAGCATGCAGTTATTTTTCTTAAATCTTTTTATACTATTTTGCTAAGAGCTCAGCCTAAATACAACTTTTTATTGCTAATATGAATTATACAGCTTAACTCATTCCGTGCTGGGGGGGGGGGGTACCGCGTTTGTGCCAGGCCATTTTTAGGCCGCTAGAATTTTTCTAGGGTGCCCTTATTTATTCATAAATTTCAAAAGGTATTTGTTTAGCAAAATACCTGTATTTCATATCAAATTAAATGAAATTAAAAAGGGAATAATAATACGTAAAAGTTAAAACAATAACATAATAATAGTTACCTCTTTATTAGTATTTTTTTAGAGATCTAATGTTTTGTTTTAAAAAAAGGAGCAAAAAAAATTGATGTTAACAGATTTTTATATGGCATGCGTAGCAGATATCCTATTCGGCTTGAAATCACAAAAAGAATATCTATTCCTGATCAGAATGCATTTTGAATTTTGAAAATATCCCATATAGTTACTGAGTTATAAGCATTTTTGTAATATTAGTATCAGCCGGCAAACGCCGATCCTTTATATTTCTATATAGTTTACATAGGGCTAGGCCTAACCACAAATGTCGGAATCTTTAATTAGTAAATAAACCGACAGTCCTCAAAACTAGATTTAAATAATTTAAAAAGTTATTATCTGATGAATAGAAATTAATAATTAGCAATATAAGTTATTTTAATAGCAAATTTGACAAGTTCCTAGGCCTAGAAACATTTCGAGTAGGCATGGTTATGCTTTGTGTACAAAAGTTTAAACAGAAATCGATAAAAAATCGTCATTATTATTTAAAAACCGAAAGTAAACCAAGCAGAAAGGAAGCAGAAACAGTTGTCATTCGTTTGATAAACTAAAAAGTTGAATTAGTAGGCTATAGCAACGAAATAAGCTATGTAAACCAAATCCACGATATATCGTGGATTGGCACGGAAGCGTCAAATCAAGTCAAATTGGCACTGAATGAGTTAAGTCAAAGAACTTTTTTTTTTATAGACAAGTGTTTTTTTTTCAACCACTTTTAGAGAGCTGTATTGTCAATTTAAAGTACTATATATACATACTTCATATGCATTTTCTTTCTGATTTTTTTATTATTAGACAAGGGAAGGTAACACTGCTCTACACTTTGCAGCACAGCACGGACACACCCACACCTTGTTACTTTTACTACAGGTAGACTATAATAGACACTGTTTTATTTTACTACAGGTAGACTATAATAGACACTGTTTTATTTTACTACAGGTAGACTATAATAGACACTGTTTTATTTTACTACAGGTAGACTATAATAGACACTGTTTTATTTTACTACAGGTAGACTATAATAGACACTGTTTTATTTTACTACAGGTAGACTATAATAGACACTGTTTTATTTTACTACAGGTAGACTATAATAGACACTGTTTTATTTTACTACAGGTAGAGTATAATAGACACTGTTTTATTTTACTACAGGTAGACTATAATAGACACTGTTTTATTTTACTACAGGTAGACTATAATAGACACTGTTTTATTTTACTACAGGTAGACTATAATAGACACTGTTTTATTTTACTGCAGGTAGACTATAATAGACACTGTTTTATTTTACTGCAGGTAGACTATAATAGACACTGTTTTATTTTACTACAGGTAGACTATAATAGACACTGTTTTATTTTACTACAGGTAGACTATAATAGACACTGTTTTATTTTACTACAGGTAGACTATAATAGACACTGTTTTATTTTACTACAGGTAGACTATAATAGACACTGTTTTATTTTACTACAGGTAGACTATAATAGACACTGTTTTATTTTACTACAGGTAGACTATAATAGACACTGTTTTATTTTGCTACAGGTAGACTATAATAGACACTGTTTTATTTTACTACAGGTAGACTATAATAGACACTGTTTTATTTTACTACAGGTAGACTATAATAGACACTGTTTTATTTTACTACAGGTAGACTATAATATACACTGTTTTATTTTACTACAAGTAGACTATAATAGACACTGTTTTATTTTGCTACAGGTAGACTATAATAGACACTGTTTTATTTTGCTACAGGTAGACTATAATAGACACTGTTTTATTTTACTACAGGTAGACTATAATATACACTGTTTTATTTTACTACAGGTAGACTATAATATACACTGTTTTATTTTACTACAGGTAGACTATAATAGACACTGTTTTATTTTGCTACAGGTAGACTATAATAGACACTGTTTTATTTTGCTACAGGTAGACTATAATAGACACTGTTTTATTTTACTACAGGTAGACTATAATATACACTGTTTTATTTTACTACAGGTAGACTATAATAGACACTGTTTTATTTTACTACAGGTAGACTATAATATACACTGTTTTATTTTACTACAGGTAGACTATAATATACACTGTTTTATTTT
The DNA here is from genome assembly GCA_949126835.1 of Anisus vortex. Lineage (NCBI taxonomy): Eukaryota > Metazoa > Mollusca > Gastropoda > Planorbidae > Anisus > Anisus vortex. Next base: position 6,130,846 of record OX421498.1, read on the forward strand.
GCTACAGGTAGACTATAATAGACACTGTTTTATTTTACTACAGGTAGACTATAATATACACTGTTTTATTTTACTACAGGTAGACTATAATAGACACTGTTTTATTTTACTACAGGTAGACTATAATATACACTGTTTTAATAATATAAGGAATACAATTTCGTTTTGACCCTCGTTGAGCTCTATTGCTCATATTTTGGAAGAATACATTTTTGTGTGTATTAAATTTGAGTGGTTTTCATTCATGTCTAGCGAAAGAACCAAAGGATTAAAGCAAAGTGTTGATAGATGAACTGTCGCATTAGACAAAGTGTCGTTTGACGAGTTGTCATGGTAGACATAATGTCTATAGACCAAGTGTCATAGATGAAAAGTTTGTAGACCAGTTGGTGTGATATTGCAGGCTAACACATGGGGCACAGATGTTGTCTTGAATTTGTGCTATTAGGAAACAGTGCAGAAATACAAGCTAGCCACCACATTAATGACCCAGGGGAAATGCGCAGGTGGGAATAAGCAGAGGAGTGCATGTGACTGCACAGACTGCATAATTTACGGGAGCGGCTAGTCTGGAACAGGATCTCCGTGTGCCTCCCTACCCACCCCTAATCTACCACTTTCCACGCTACGCCCTGGAATAAACAGCTGGAAGGCCTGCCTGGTATTTGTTTAGAGACATGTAAGATCGGCATAGACAATGAATATGTTAGTGGGTCACCGAGTAGAAGTATAAAAAAAACGGGTCACAAAATAATGCAGAGTTAGTACATTGGGATTATGGTAAACTAATGACCCATATATATATGTTTGTATTAAATAGCTCTGTTGAGGTATGAAGTAAATGTTTCACTTTATAGAACCAAGCTGATCCGACCATTCGCAACCTTGAGGACCTCTCCCCCGTGGACCTTGCCGCCCAGTACGACAGGCTGGACATAGTTAAGCAGCTGATCACGTCTCACACCGAGCTAGTGGCCCAGCGGTCGTTCACCAACACACCTCTGCACCTGGCCTCCAGGAACGGTCACCGGGCCGTGGTGCAGTTCCTGCTTGACTCTGGGTTCCCGATTGACGCCAAGGTATTGTTTTAATACTTACAGCCAGAGAGGTCACATGCACTGTGTTAAAGTGAAGGGAAGAAGGAGGGGGGGGGAGAGATGATTACAGTTTGATGAAATCAATAACTAGGCTAGTGTTAGTTAATTTCAACATTTCTTTTACTGTTAGTGTCAGTTAAAAATTTCTGATTAAAAATAATTATGTTGGTAAACTACTTGTGCTCCCCAATAGATATATAAATTCTTTTCAAATATTGTCAAATGGTATTTACAAATAGATCTACCTTAAGGAAAATAAATAACTGTGAGAGCAGTTTTAAATCAACAAGAGGGAAAATGAAAAGGTTAATGAAAAGGGTCACAATGATGACGGGTAGCAGTGAAGGAGTTAAAAAACAAATGTTAAATTTAGAGTTTTGTTTAAAATGACGCAAGTTTTTTCTTCCTTGGTTGATGTTGTTGTAAGTGCATTGTCCATTCATATCCTGCCACTTGAAACAAGATTTGTTGATTTGATTATAAAGCACTGCAACCTCTTAAAAAAAACAACTAGCAAAGCAAAGATTTTAAAAAAAAGGCTTATGAAAAATTCCAGGTTCACATAGTTTTGTTTGCATTATTGCATGACGACGTAACACAACAAATATGTTGATTTGATGACGGACGACGTAGCTGTTTAACACCACCACTTGTTGTTTTTTTAAATCATGTGACAGGCACAGTAAATCTACGCCTACTAATTTTAACAACTTGTAACTTTAGAACATTTGTCATTAATACATACCTGGGTACCTGTCCATATTTTGCTGTATTCGTACGCTTTTGACACTGCGATACGGCCAATAAAAAAAAAAATAGGGGCAGCAAAAATGTCTTAATTTTTTTTTCTTTTGAATTTTTGTTGTTCTTTTTTGGCCAGCCAATTAAAATTTTTTATATTTGCATGCCGGCTAATCGCCTTTGAGCTAAATTCGTAATTTTTAGTAGATCTTGTTGCACCTAAATTGGAAGTTTTTGGCCGTAACAAACTAAATGATCAACTTTTTTTCTTTCATGAAACTTAAAAGGCAAAACAATAAAAAAATAACAGCAACCGGAAAATACCAAAGTATTGCGCATGCGTGAATCTATATCTATCCTATTTATCCTAGGTCAGGGTTTCCCTAGCTTTTGTTTTCGTCGCCCAGTAATTTTTATAGCCCTACCAGTGCCTCCTGAGTTTTATTTTTTTTTTATCGCAATCCCGTAATGTAGCTTATTCGACCCGGTAGTGTATATATAAATATATATAAATCTCCAAAAGCTTTTGTTTTTATGGTCTGTATAAGATAAGACAAGGCAATCGGAAATACGCCTATTTCACGCAAATTTGTTTTTAGGTCAATGTATACGTCATAGCGTTACTCACACTTTCTTTTAAATTCGTGACGTTTTATTTTGCTAATGGAGAGATTAGGCCTAATAAAACGAAAGCAACTAGATTTTCTATTTACTAATAGATTTTATCTCGGCCCAAAACACAGTTTCAATTATTGCTATCAATGTCGTCAATGATGTAAAATCGTCACTATAAACTTGTTTTTGTAGAACACATTTTGCTGTAGGCCCTACATTGTTATGTTACTCGACACTGCAACCGTGACCTGATATCCATTTTTTCTCTCTCACAAATGTCCAAATTTGGTGACCGTAGGCTATTTAAAAAAAAAAAATGTGCTTATATGCGATCTTGTTTTTTTTCCTGACACTATCAAAAATGTTAAAAGTAGAAGCTTTTAAAAAAAAAACAAGATGAAAAGTGGACTAATGTAAATTCATATCACTGAACTATATATAGGCCTAGGCCTGCTATAATATATTAAACTATCTAAGATGTGAAGTTTTTATTTTGCTGTTACTGTTAGTCCGTTATAAATGATTGGAAGTTAAGGCTAAGGCACATGACAGAGTTTTTTTTAAAAACAAGTTACCCTTAATTAATTAAGGCATCTCAGGCCTGAGAGTTAAGATAAACTATTTCATGAAATTTATTGGTCATTGGCCTAAGCCTAAAATTAAAACACTGACTAAAATAAAAAGAGTGAAAAAAACAAACATCTGCACAATTATAATAATATTAAGTTAAAAAATAGAAGTATCATAATTTAAATCTGCTTTATCTCATTCGTTTTATATCAGTTACAAATAATAGCTTTGTGTGTAATAAGTGTAATAGTAGTCAATATTTTTATGTCATAAGTTTGTGCCTAGATTAAGCAAAAGTTATAAAAATCCTTGACACGACAAAATCTGGTCAACTGTCTCAAAATACTCGTGCCAGCCAATAAAAATACTCTTAAAAAAAATAAAGGTACCCAGGTATGTTAATATGCAAGATTTCTTTGACCCCTAACATTTTGCTCTTTGATTAAAAGTGAGATGTACTTAACAAAATGCTTGCTTATGGCAAAATTATTTGAAATCATATGAAGACCACCCAAGACAGAGAGAGAAACCGGTGCTTGCCAGATTTATAGATGCTGTTTATTGAAAAGTCGTTTATAAATTTTTTATAAAAGTCATAGAAATTAAATTTGGGCAATAACATCTTTTTAAGATTAATCTCATTCTTAATCAGATTTTAAATTTTTCATTTGTAAATAACCTTGTAAAAATCATTATGATATTTTTGTTATAAAAGAAGTTTACTTGAATTTCAAATGAATTAAAGTAATTATAAAGGTGCATCGAAGACAATAGTCTTATCAAGATGATTCAGTTCATTTGTCTTTGCTTTTTTGCTTTTTAATTCTTAAAATATGAATAGTCTACTTTGAATTCATACAAAAGTATATTTAATAAAGATTGCACAGTGTTGCTTTAATTGACAGGGCCATTAATGTATTACAGTAAATAATTGTATCAAATTGTTTAAATAATGGCCCAATTCTGCAATATTTATATCTTACACCAGTTGGGATTCATCATTTATTCTAAGGAAGTCCTTACTTGAACTCAGCATTACCTCTCCTTCATAAGGTCTTCATCTGATAAAAAAATTGATTTTCCTTTTAAAAATATATTAAATTGGGAATTTCTAAATGTTTTTTTTTTGTGTGATGCTTGCCAACTAATTTGTACGCACACAGACGGATAAAGGCACAGCCCTGCATGAGGCTGCCAACTTTTGTAAACTGGATGTTATCAAGCTGCTCCTTGAAAGAGGTAAAGAAAGAAAAATAATCTAACATGGCATTTACCTGTATTGTCCCTCATAGTGTTGACTTTAATAGTGTTGAGCTGATCTAATTAAATAAGCACCTCTGTTATTCATCTGTTGAGCTGATCTAATTAAATAAGCACCTCTGTTATTCATCTGTTGAGCTGATCTAATTAAATAAGCACCTCTGTTATTCATCTGTTGAGCTGATCTAATTAAATAAGCACCTCTGTTATTCATCTGTTGAGCTGATCTAATTAAATAAGCACCTCTGTTATTCATCTGTTGAGCTGATCTAATTAAATAAGCACCTCTGTTATTCATCTGTTGAGCTGATCTAATTAAATAAGCACCTCTGTTATTCATCTGTTGAGCTGATCTAATTAAATAAGCACCTCTGTTATTCATCTGAAATACCTAAGATCAGTGAAATATAAGTTCAGAATGTTTTGCTCTCTTTACAAAATATCACAGAAAGCATTTCTGTTTTGCACTTAAATGAAATAGAGATACACTGCATGTGATGCAAGCTTTTTAGATAAGTAGATTTATTGTTTTAAAAGTTGATTTTTTTTTGGTATTGCGTAACATTTTAAAATAAGGAACAGTGGTTGTAAAGCGTTGCCAAAGAAATCCTTGATTTATTGCCTGGCTCTTTATGAAGGGGCACGGTGGCCTAGCGGCAGCGCATTTACTTCGCAATACAAAGGTTCTGGGTTCAAATCCTGGTGGAGGCTAGTTTTTTTTTCCTGGAACTTGAGGGTGTCCCTGGGTCTACCCGGCTCTGATGGGTACCCAACATTAGTTGGGGTAAAGAAAAGGCGGCTGAGCATAGTGCGCTGGCCATAATCCCCTAATATGCAGTGGCCACAAAGACTGGTGAACACTGCTTCACCAGCCCTTTAATTTTACTTTAGGATATCCTTGAGTCCCCTCAGCTGCCACTGGTAACTTACATGAGTTTGGATGGTAAATGTGGCAGGGAGTAAGGTTTGTCGCCAAATTCCCTTGCATGTAATTGCCAGAGAATGCTGCTTTCTTAGCTCCATATAAATCAAAATTGCCTTTAAAAACAAAGGGTAATGTACCATAATTACATATAGGATTTTTATATAGACCATGTAATACACTTGGCATGCTGTGTTTCCCTAAGGCATCGATATAACAGTCAAGTCACAGACAGATTGTACTGCTGAAGATATTCTTAGATCCATACCATCGAAAACTGCAGAGGATGCCTTGAACATCCTCAAGTGTAAGTTTCTTTCATTTCTATAATTAAAACTATAGATTTATGGGGCTCAGTGGCCAAGTGGCAGTGCGTTCGACTGGTGGTCCGAAGGTTCTGGGTTCCAATCCTGGTGCGGGCTAGGATTTTTTTTCTGGTACTTGAGGGTGTCCCTGAGTCTACCCACCTCTGATGGGTACCTGACACTAGTTGGGGTAAAGCATTGTGCTTGCCATACATCCCCTAGTATGACGTGGCCACAGAAACTTGTGAACGCTGCTTCACCAGCCCTATGATCAGTTTGGTCTGAAGGGTACTTTACTTTTTTTTAAAATGAATACCACAATCCAGGTTGCAGAGCAGTGTTTTTCCAGCTCCACTCCTGCAAGGTTTGATTGCTACGACTGGCTCCAAGTGGTAGCAAAATAATTATTCAACCACCTAAGTTTCTTTAAAAATGAAATGATACAAATCAGGAAACATATAGAGATGATCTATACTTGTGACAAGGAATACATTTGTTAACAGAAATTGCATATTCACCTTTATCAGATGCTTAAAGAAATATAGGCCTAAGTATCAGATTTCCAGATAAAGATTTTCAAAATTCCAATCCTCCCAAGTCTTGTTTTTGACCTTGGTTTTTATTCTTTAAAATTTTTTATTTTATTAATATATATGCTGTGATGAAATCAAGATATTTCATACAAGTATTTGTAATGAACTTCCTCAATATTATATCAATCTCATATTTTTTCAATTGAAATCCACTTAAAAAATATATTTAATGCTTGAAAATTGAAAAGCCCCAAAAAAAACCTCTAGAACAGGGGGTCTCAAACATACGGCCCGCGGGCCACATGCGGCCCACCAAGTGGATTTTTGTGGTTTGCCAGTAAGCTTACAATAAATGCACTTTTGTGAAGTTCAGACAGCTAGTACTGATTCACATCAAATTTTATTGTTCATTTTATATACGTAACATACTTAATAATAATGATAATTCACTTTGGAATAATTCTTTGTGTCTAAATTGTAAATTGGCATATCATTAGTGATAAGTAAGTAGTAAAATGACTTAAGATGTCTGTAGTGTTTTTTGTTTACTAGGGTTGGGTTGGTTTTGGGGGGGGGGGGGGGTGCGGCCCTTGACACATCTCTTCAGTGATAAAATGGCACATGCCTTCATTCTAGTTTGAGAACCCTGCTATAGAATGACCTCATACACAGCTTCTTGAATCTCTTATAAAGTAACTTTAAAAAAAAGGGATCTTCCATACCTTGTTTACCAACTGCAGTTATTAATGTTGTTTCTTACCAATGTTAGTTTAAAAAAATGTTTTTTTTTTTTGTGCCAACAGCCCACATTTACCACCAACGAACACCAGATTCCGATGGGGAGCGGGGCATTGTGGCCGAAGCCATCTCTCTTCCTCCCCCGACTCCGAGCTCTGCAGCCCAGGAGATGCAACACCTCAGCAGGGCCATTCCTGTTACCACCAGCGCCCCTGCACAACCTGTTACAACTGTTACCCCTGCCCCCAGTGTTGTTGACAAAAAGGCAACCCTTATTAAAAGGTGAGCACCCTGCAGAGAGCACTAATAGAAAACAACAGTTAACATGGTAAACATATACAAAGGAGGGCTGCTCAAATAGTTAACTACTTTTTTTTGGGAAGAATATGAAGAATGAAACTAAAAATGTTTTGTTAATTAAAGATAGTGTATGTCTGGGATTGGCAATCTTGGCATGCAGTGCAAATTTCAATGGCACGCGGAAGACACCCCCCCCCCTTCCCCAATATAAGGTTCGAGTCTCTTATACAAGAAGTTGACTGCTGTAGCAAGATAAATTGTAGAATCTTTGGCATGCTTAAAGAATTAGAAATCCTACTTTGGCACACTATTATCTAAAGGTTGCCGACCTCTGGTTTATGTGATGATCTGGTGTATAGAGTGTTGGATTATTGTTTTAAGGGACAAGGGTTCAAATCCTGGTTAAAATGCCAAGGAGTTTATTTCCTGGTTCAAAAGGGTGTCCTTGGGTTTACCCACCTGTTGATGGGTACTCAACATTCCATGGGGAAAATTAAAGGGGCTGGACAATGAGCGGGAAACACTGTGACATTCTATTCCTTGTCCTTCATGGTCTGCACAAAAAAACAACAACTTTAATGAGTGTAATAATGTTCAAATAAAGAAAATAACTGGTTAGTCACCGTACACAAGGATAGAATGCATCCTCAGCGGCCTGAGACTAATTAATGAGGAGAACCTCTATTAAAACAAATTTTAGAACGTGCGGAATGCTCAGCACAGCCTGACCCAAACCAATTCAAGCTAGTCCATTTATCTTTTGTGTAAAACAGTTAGGTTCAATATCTTTATATATTTAAGCGTCAGTAAATAATCTGTTTTTAAAAAAATTATTGAGACAATTTATTTATATTTTCATAGATAAATTTAGCGCATGAAGTTTCTCTGATGGTTGGTTTTATTTTTCAATGTATTGTAATTTTGTACTTTTTATTTGCCTGCATTCACATTTTTTAATTCCTTACATAGTCTTTGACTCTACTGATTACATGCAAAAATATTTCTATATTTTGTACTATGCAATTTTTAAGATGATTTATTTTAGTGAAAAGTGTATAAAAAATTTTGGTTTGATGTTTTCAATTATTTTAGCTGCACAAGTTAAATAAAGGGCCTAATCGAAAAGCACTTCAAACATTAACATCTGCAGAATATTCATTTTTTTAAAAAGTATTTGGCTCATCCAATAAAAACCTTACAAATAGTAACTAACAAGAAAAAATTTCATAAATAGAAATAAATAGAATATATTTTGATAAGTCCTAATTACTGCTGGTGTTGTATGTACATATATAACGGGACATTGCAAAGCGGGGAGGGTGTTATCAACAATATAAGCTTCACACAATAATGATATTAAAACTCCTTAGTTGCCGCAAAAATCGGTTCATGCATGAATTTGGAAAATACTCAAATTTGGTACTCAGTAGAAATTCCCTACATGGAGAGATTCTAGTTAAATACCTACATTTTCAAACCACAAAATAAAGTTAAATAAAAAGAGTGTCTGGCCAACCCCTGACTACTTACTATATTTTTACATTTCTTTAGTTGGGAAACTGTGGTCTAGCGATATGACATTCGGGTTCAAATCCAAGGCACGGATCTTTTCCGTCGGGCATCAGGTGGTCACTGAGTCTCCCCAGCTCTAATGGGTACCTGATATTATTTGGGGCAAGTAAAGGTGGCTGGTCATTGTGCTGTGCATTAGCATTCCTTTGTATGCCCAGGGCATCGGAAACTGGTGAACACTGCTTCACAAGCACTACGAAGAAAATATACTCTATCTACCTTTCATCTTTAATAGGCTTAGTACATTCAAATAAATACTTTCTTTCAGGCGTCAGCAAATAGTAACATGGGTGTAAGGAAGGCATGGATTTTTTTACAATTTTAAAGCACTCGCACAGCTAAAGGCAGGCCTCACACTCCTCTTAGTTATGAATTTTAGCAGCTTGGAATGTTCTGATGGAACAATTTTTTACTCTCATCACAAATTTTATATTATGACTTTTTTATTCATGCTCTTAAACTTATCTCTTACATCTCTTACTCCTATGATATTAATTTATTCATGTATAGACTGTAATTTATTGTATACGTGTGTATAAAAAAATATATGAGATAAAATCATTTATTGAAAACATTCACTTTTATTGCTACCCCAGCTTTACTGCATGGCATGCATACATACAAATAATAAATATATATACAAATGTATATATTGATGAAAAAAAATATGCTCACAGGCTTTTCTTACTCAAAGACTTTTCTTTTTGAGAAAATAACATTTGTGAGTTTTGACTAACCGGACATATGTGTGGGATTTATTTAATCTCAATTCAAATGGGTCAACATTTAAAAAAAATTTCTGAATTAATCTCTTAGAATGTCTAATTTCTGTTTTGTACAGGATTGTCAATCTCTCTCTCTGAGATTTCCTGGTGGCAGAGGGAGGGGAATCCCCACCAGATTTGTCCGTTGCTAACAGCAATAAATAAAGGGGCTGAACAGGAATATATAAAGTCTAGTTGTTAGGTTTGCATTGACTAGTGCAGTATAGTTAGACCTTCTTGACCAAGGGCCTTGACTCAAGCCAGAGGTCTTGTCTTGTGTCAGGTGACTTGACTTATGCCTGGAGCTGGTTTTGTGTTCATGTCATAGGCTAATAGCACAGTGTCCTTAGGTTTAAATGCAACTAAGCTTTCAACAGGTGGACATTGCTTTGTGCACCAATAATTGGCAATAAAAATTTTCATATATTTTTATGTTTAATAAAAAATATTGATTTTTACTGATCTGGTGGCAACAATTTCATTAGAGTATGTCATGTATATTTATAAGATAAAGATTAATGTTTTTTGTTTCTGAACAATTTTTTGTTTGTCTTGTATTTCAGCAGTCTTCCACCCACCTCCGACTTATCCTTGCCACCACCCATTCCTCCTCGCCAGTCTGTCAGAGTTCCTGATAGAGTGGACAGCATGAGTGAGACAAGTGAGTAGAGCTAGACTTTATTTTCTCTTTTTTTTTGCGATGAAGCTTGTTAACGCTTAAAAGAAAAGTACAAAAGTTAATTTTATATGTTTTATTCTTCTCCGTATAAATGCTAGTGATGTAATTCAGTGTAAAATGTATAATTTTAAAAATACGTTCTTTTTAAAAACCTTTTCAAATTTAAAATTATTAAATATAAGCTGAAAAAGTAAAATTCATATTCTGGACATTTTTCATGCTTTTCAAAATTACCTCCCTTGCTTTTGCTTAAAAGCAATATTAAGACTATTTTAAAAGTTTCATATGAAGTTTTAATTTTTCCACCTCCAAAGATTTAATTCGAAAAATTCTTGTGGGAAAATTAGCTTTAAAAAATAATTTTTTTTTTCTGTTTATTTTTATAATTTGAATTACACTAACATGCTTTTCTCGCTTGGCTAATAGTTTTTTTTTTATAGATTTTTCTAGCCAATTTTACTGGTTCTGATATATTCATTTATAATGTTAGATCTAAATTCTTCTTATAAAATTTCGTATCACTTTTTTTATTTCCTACTGTGAGCTACAATTTGTGATTGGTGTTCACTGGGCTTTTAGTGAACCAGCCCCGTATAAAGGATGATAGCTAATTAAACAAATATTCAAGCTAACAAGGGTTAAATGGTTAAAAGAATGTACTCAACAGAACTGATGAAGAATGGCTAAGTAGGGCATGAGTTAAGGGAAGCTTCAATGTGATATAAACATGGCCAAGCCACACTCCCCTCTACAGGTTTAACACCAATCAAAATGCCATCAGATAGAGACGTGTCCAGTGATGAGGACAGGACTAAGCTCAGCGCAAGTCCCAGGGACATCAGCCCTTCTACAAAAAGTCCTTTGGTGAGTACAAATTTGACTGCGCTTCTTATGATATTTTTGGGACCACAGTAGTCAAGTGGCAGCTTGTTCGGCCGGGGTACCAAGGTTCTAAGTTCAAATCCTGGTGAAGGCTAGGATTTGTCCTGGGAATGGAGGTTGTCCCTGAGTCTACCCAGCTCTGATGGGTACCTGACATTAGTTGGGGTAAAGTATAGGCGACTGGGCATAGGATACTGTCCACTAGTATGCCTTGGCCACAGAAACTGGTGACTGCTGCTTCACTGGACCATGATCAATTTGTTCTGACAGATACTTTACTTTCTTAAGACATGTTCACTTTGAAAAAAAAAACAACAATAACTTGCACTAATGCAACAGTTGTTTTTTAACAACAGCTACCAAGGTCTTTTTCTTGTATGAAAAAATAGCCATTTTGTACTTTGCCCCATTTTAATCAACCTGCAATAGTTGTATTATAATCATCTCAAACCGGCTACAAAGAGTACAGCACATGTTCATCACCGGTTTTAATTCTTCTTTTCCTTAAATTCCTTTATTTTTAATCCACCTATTTATATTTGCAGGACCTGCCCAAAAAACCTCCGAGAAAAAAGCCAACTAGCTTTCGGCGAAACGACCAGCCGCTCTCAGCAGACAATGCAGGAGGCGGCAACTATGTCAACTTTGACCCTGAGGTAGAGAGGGCCCTGCTAGAGGCCAAAATTGCTTCTAGCTCTGACTCTCAAGGTAGCCCAAAGAGATTGATGTTGTATTGTTGCTCTTTGTTCTCCCCCCCTCCCATCCTTTTCCCCCCAATTTGGAAAGAGATGTATAATTTTATTTTACATTGATGAACATGCTTTAGTCCCCTACTGTCTCACTTATATGTTAGGTCGGTTAATGCTTCATTTATTTGATTTGTCCTATGTTTGTAAAGTTTTAAATCATCAATTAGCTTTTTATTTCTTAGCCTAGAGATTATATCCGTGTTCTTAGTTGTATGTTAAATGCACTCTGAGCTTACATTATGTTTGTTGGAAGCGCTATACAAATATTATTATTATTACTATACTCATAGTTAAAGAAAGAATTGTTAATGTAATAACTTGTGCTGTATGTTAGATATAGTTCCTGTTTTTTTTTTAATAATGTTTCTCAAACATGGACAAAACAACCCCTCTGACCTTAGCAACCATCCAGTGAAATAGTATAATTTTTAATTGTTCACTAAGTAAACCTTACAACTTGTAACTTTCAAAATAGACTGTTACAAAAGAGTTTCATAACAAAGGTAAAAAAACAAACAAGTAAATTTTCTATAAATTCGTTCTTTTATTTGTATTCAACGTCTAAATATGATTTTATCATTATTCCATTAAACTTATTTTTTTCTAAAATCTTGTAGCTAGTTTCCTATTTAAATATTTATAGATATATTTACATTTAGAACCACAGCTAGTTAATTGATATAGTTTTATTTTTCACATTTAAACTTCAGCAGACAGAGAATTAACATATTTAGCATAGTAATTCAATTAGATCTATATTTTTTTTCATGCAATTTTGTCTTTATAGTTTGAATCACTTGAGCTAGAATATTTATTTTCCTATTACAAAATGTGAATTTCTTAGCTTATGTGCTGCCAGCCAGACAAAACAGACTTGCTTAGTTTTAAGAAGGAAAAGAAATGAACAAAATCTGTAAAAAAAGAATGGATTTTAACCCCTTAATTACCGCGGACATCACAATCGACATCAATATTTCCGTACTCTTAAATACAGAGGATGTGCCATCGACGTCATAAATAAATAAATAAATAAATGGTAAAAATATGCAAAGTCAGCAAATATTTATTTAAAAAAAATCTGTGGTAGTTAAAGGGTTAAGTTTGACATCTATAATGGTAAATAAGAGATTAAATTTGTTTGCCGGAAGATTTGTCATAAGTTGTGTCATGTTTCTTTACTAATATTCAGAAAAAAGATCTCCGCCAAAAGCTGACCGCAGCCAGAAATCTGATGTCCCAACTGTGATACCTGGTAAAGATGGCTTGGAAGGGCAAAGTGCTGTCCCAGCACAAACAGCGCATGCCAGCCTGGAAGCTGCTGCCTCGAATATGCCCAAGTCTGAGAGTGTCCTTGACCACAAAGAATCTGCGACAGAGATAGAGGACAAAAAAAGTAATTTGTTAATCTCGTAGTCAATTTTTATTTAATTCTTATGAGTTAGGAACTCTAGAGAATAATTTATTTGGATGGTAATTGTAGGTTCTTTTTTGTTCTTAATGTTATTGTTCAGATGGATTCTTAGGTTATGAATGTTATTGTTTTGTTAGGTTATTAAATTCTAAATGTCAATATTCTGATGGATTTTCAGGTTTTGAATGTTATTGTTATGATGGATTCTTAGGTTCTGAATCTGACTGTTTTGATGGATTCTTAGGTTCTGAATCTTACTGTTTTGATGGATTCTTAGGTTCTGAATCTTACTGTTTTGATGGATTCTTAGGTTCTGAATCTTACTGTTTTGGTGGATTCTTAGGTTCTGAATCTTACTGTTTTGGTGGATTCTTAGGTTCTGAATCTTACTATTTTGATGGATTCTTAGGTTCTGAATCTAACTGTTTTGATGGATTCTTAGGTTCTGAATGTTATTGTTCTGATGCGTTCTTAGGTTCTGAATGTTATTGTTTTGTTCGGTTCTCAATCTCCAAATGTTATTGTTTTGATGGAATCTTAGGTTCTGGATGTTATTGTTTTGTTAAGTTCTTTAATTCTAAATGTTAATGTTTTGATGGATTCTTAGGTTCTGGATGTTATTGTTTTGTTAAGTTCTTAAACTCTAAATGTTAATGTTTTGATGGATTCTTAGGTTGTAAATATTATTGTTTTGGTGTATTATTAGGTATTTGAAAGTTATTGTTTCAGTGTTTCTTAATATTATTTCTGTCATCAGTGAAACTGATGCTGCAAACACTGCAGAGCTAATGAAATTCTGTCCCCGAGGCCACACATATCTAACGATCTAATTAAGACTAAAAAAGTTAATTGATGAATGATGGGATAAGGCTTTTCGGCTTTGTTTATCGTACACATTCATAAGATTATAAATTATATCACAAAATTTCAAATCTTCCCATTTCAGGTGAATGTGGGACAAAGCCGCCAACCTCACTGGACATACAGCAGACAGGAGGAGACGGGCACGAACCCACGCCCCGGTCCCCGTCCCACCACCGACAGCCGCCCACGCCAGACTGCCCCCCTCCCTCGCCAGGAACGGCAGTTCAGAACATCCAGAGGAAGATCCAGCCCATGGTAGCGTTCAACTTTCAGTTATTACTTGTTAGCTTGATTTCGTCTTGCTGTTTGTGAACTAAGAATCCCTCCAGATCGGATGGCTATATTTTTTTTTTGAAATAATTCTATAATATTTAAAATGTATTTAATTTCTTTATAGTGATAGAAATTTACTCAACTTTCTAATGTCCTAGTAATTTCCCTAATTTTATGGTTCAAAAAAGGTATGTCGTTTTAAAGCCAAACATTTTACTTGTGAGATTGAAGTGAAAAAACAACAACAGTTAAAAATGTAACATGTTTTTTTTTTTTTAAATAGAAAATATTGTAATTGACATATAGTCACCCATAATGACAGAATAGTATAGCCTTTTAATAATATGTTATATAAGCGGTCATGGTACTCCTATCCATTTTCTAGTCTTGTGAAATATTCACAGCCGTTTTTTTTTGTTTGTGTTTTTTTATTTTTCCTTCTTCCGTAGACACTGTCGCACGAGTGTAAGTAAATTTATATTTCCTTGAGCTTCTACCAAATAATTCCACAGCTTTTCTCTAGGGAAGGGAGACTGTGAGGGTGCACTAGTTGAGGATTCATTTTCCCCAGTGCTTTTCTTTTTTTTCTCCCCTGCAATTTTATATTGTAGCAATACAGTGAGGAACCACTACCCTACATGTGCGGGAGGGGGGTGGGGCAAGTGTTTACTAGCCATAGTGGGAGGGGGGGGGTGTGGGGCAAGTGTTTACTAGCCATAGCGGGAGGGGGGGTGGGGCAAGTGTTTACTAGCCATAATCCAAGGGTGGAATTGTTAAGTCAATGAGACCTGTTTTTTTCATATATTGCAAACAGCCTCGCTACACTTTCATGGCCACTGAAACAAGATAGTTGTCATCTTGAAAACAAAATTGTTTACCGTTTCATCATTCTAATGACTAAAAACCCTTTTTTTTTCACGCAAGCTTACGTGCTAGCAATCTTTTACAAAAGTAATGAACTGAGCTTTGAAAAAAAAAATTTTTTTACCATTTCACCTAATGATTAAACATTTTTTTTTTTTCGCAAGCTTGCATGCTTGCAATTTTTCACAAAAGTAATGAACTGAGCTTTTTAAAAAAATGTGTGCCATCTTATCTATTGACTAAAAAAAAAATTTTTTCGCAAGCTTACATGCTTGCAATTTTTTGGAAAAGTAATGAACTGAACTTTAAAAAAAAACTTCATCCCGAATTGCCTACGTTTGTGTTTTTTTTTCTCTACCCAAAACACGATGGATGGTGCTAGTGATGGATGGTGATCTAGCAGAACAGAGTATCATATCTCAATTCCGCACTGCCCACTGCCCCATTGGGGCATACTTCGCCAGGTTCCGGCCTAATTACGACTCCCGGTGTCGCCACTGTGGGGAGGAGGAGGAGACAGTGGAGCATATCCTGTGGGAGTGCCCCCGTCTCGTCGATCGAGGAGATGGGACGGGTGATCCACTATCCAATGATCTCTACGGAGATAGAGCCGTACTTAAACGCACGGCTAAGTTCTTGTTCAGAGCTGCAAGGGAATAATACTCCCAGCTCTCGCATCCAATAAGAGTTCTAGTCTGGTGATCTAGCAGTAACAGCAATCATACCGAAGGTTTCAGGGTTTGAATCACGGTGAGGGCTAGGATTTTCTTCTCTGAGCCTGGTGGCGGGGTACCTGACAAAGGTCAAGGTGCCTGGGCATCGTGTTTGTCACACAATCCCCTAATATGTCGTGTGGCCATAGAGATTTGTGAACATCGCTGGATGGAGCACGATGGTGGAGCGGCAGCGCGTTTGACTGGCAAATCCGATGGCTCTGGGTTCGAATCCTGGTGGAGGCTAGGATTTTTTTCCGGGATTTGAACCTGACATTAGTTGCGGTAAAGTAGAGGTGGCTGGCCACACATCCCTTAGTATGGCATGGTCACAGAAACTGGTGAACGCTGCTTCAGTTTGCTGGATCAGTTTGGTCCAAGGGTACTTTACTACTTCTGCTTCACTGGCCCTTTAGATCAATATGATTTAGCGGATATACTTTAATTTTTTACTTTTTTACTTTCTTTCCCGAAACAAGAAGATTCAGACTAGTGATTTACAATTTTCTAATGCCTGTGTTTCTTTTTTTCCTGATCTTTATTTCACCTTATTATTTAAAAGTTGTTGTTACCCTTTTTTTCCCTTCCTTTGTTTTGATTTTCTGAAAGTATTAACTCTTCCCCATGAGGACCTACTTTCTTGCCATGCATACCTTCAGTCCCGGCCATTATTTTACTAATTACTCCCTACAGCCCAGACTTTATTTCAGTATGACTGAGACACCCTTCCTTGAGGAATATATACGTGCCTGGGTTCCAGGGTATTGTGTATTTGGATGACAATATATACGTGCCTTGGACTGAGGAAAAGAAATAAATTGATGACTATTTACGTGCCTGGGACTTTAAGGGTTAATATTCCTTCTAAAACCTTTTGCGGTTTAGGCTTAGCTTAAAATCTGCAGCATCACAGCAATTTTTTTTTCTTCTCCACCCAATTGCCATGGGAATACAATCGAACACATTTGTAATTAATGAAAAAAAAAAAATAGTGCTTATAATGTGCACGGGACAATGCAAATCTTCAGGGTGGGGAAAGCTAAGAACACAATTAAATACTTGTTTTAATGTGTACAGGCCCTTGGTGAAGCATGCCACTGTGAAAAATATAAATATGCTTTCTTATCAAATGTAAAGAAAAAGCTTTAAACGTCAACATAAATACTAAAAAAATACTATATTTTTTATTTTTTGCAGGTTGGTTTTCTTGTGATACACATTTTTTCTGAAAAACTTTTATTGCGAAAAAAAGAAATAATTTGCAATTGCAGTTGTAATAACTTAATTATGTTGGGTTAGGGTTATATTAATAATAATAATAATATTTGTATAGCGCTGTCCACAAACATAATGTAAGCTCAGAGTGCTCTTTACATACAACTAAGTACACGAATACAGACTTTAGATTAAGAAATATAAAACTAAAACTAACTGATGATTTAAAACTTTACAAGCATAGGACAAATCAAATAAATATAAACATTTATTTAAAAGGGGGAAAACTCCTTTTTACGTTGCATGTTTAATTTAAAACTGTGCAATGTATAAGATATGCAGTTCTTAAAAAACAATCTTTGGTTAAGAATTTTTTTTTTAAATGGTAAGTGGTAAAATACTGTTATGGGGCATGGTGGCAGAGCAGCGGGCATTAGACAGGTGCACCAAAGGTTCTGTGTTTGAATCCTGGCAAAGTCTACCAGCTCTGATGGGTACCTGACAGTAGTAAAGGCGGCTTGGCATTGGGCTGTCCACACAATCCCCTAGTGTGCTGTGGCCACAGAAACTGGTGACCGCTGCTTCACCTTCCCTATGATCAATTTGATCATGAAGAATAATTTACTTAAAATGCTTTAAAACAACGAAATGTTGATGAAACCTTCAATTAAGACTAAATGCTTTGTATGTCAATCCTGGTAGATTACATTATTTCTATACAATTATCCATTCCATTTGTGGTACCCAATGCAGCATAGCAAATACAAAATAGAACTGCTTTTTTTTTTAATGTGCAAGCCTTGCTCAACTAATTCTTTTATCTAGAATCGTGATTTTAATTATACTTTAAAGTCAGTTAAGGGCTACGGTTCTCTGTATTTTAAAAAGTCAGCTAAGGGCAGCGATTCTCTGTATTTTTAAAAAGTCAGTTAAGGGTTACGGTTCTCTGTATTTTAAAAAGTCAGTTAGGGTCTCAAGTATTGTATACAGTGGGTTAGTTTTACATAGTTTAATACCCATGGCTTTACTGAAATTCCAGTGTAGATGCTGCTTATAAAATCTCTGTGAACCATTCATTTGAAATATTATGACAAGAACATATGTTTATTGACCCTTGTAGAAATGTATTTGTATTAACTGTTTAAACATACATTTCATGCATGTAACATTACTTCATAAATGTGTAGATGATATAGAAATTGGATGAATTTGATTGCATTGGTTTGTGTTTCTTTTAGGTTTTTAAATTTCATGTTTTTCATTATTCAGGAAAAGCGCAAGTCCAGAGATATGGAGACCCTGACAGACTTATCCATGACCAGCCAAGGTGATGCCAGCCCTCAGAACAGCTCCTCGCCAAATCTCGATGCACTTACTCCAGTCAACGAAGATGCCGCTGCCCACAAAAGCTTGCCAGCTAAGAAGAAGCCCATGCCCCTACCTCGGAAATCCAGCATTTCCCCGGAGACCAGGGATATCGTCAGGTCTCCTGCGCCATCTCAAGGCTCCGCTGGGGGCGCCACAGAAACGCTCAATGGTGGCGACACCGCCGACTGCGCCCACTCGCCCTGCCAAGTGAGACATTCCGCCGGCAGCGCGCGAAGGTCCAGCTCGGAGTCCTCTGCGAGCATCCACACTGGCGATGATGGCGGATGTTACATGGAGATTGAAGACAGTGTGGTCGAGATGAGGAGGCCTTCCAGCAGTGGAGTGCAGAGCAGCGACTGGGAGGGACACGCTTTTGCAGGTTAGTTTCTCAAATTTTTCAAAACAAATACTAATATTGTGTAACTAAACTTTTTATTAAAATAAGCATCGATTTTCAAAGGGTTAATGCTTTTTTGTTTATGGTTATGCATTCTGTGTCTGTTTATTAATTTTATGTGACAACATTATAAAAATGAACTTTTAATACTAATATTTAAACAATAATACACAAATAATAAACTGTAATAGAGTTTAGCACATGCAGCATCTATAGTATTTAAAAAAGACATTTCGCATCCAGCTTATGCTGTATGTCTTTTATACCTACATGCTTACATCCCACTATATGTGGTACCAGGTTATCCCATACCAAAAAAACAAGTACTTAGGGCATTCTTGTCCCAGCATGCAGCACAATAAAGTGCAAAAATTGTAAGCCACTTCTTGGTGTCCACCATTCAAAATAGTGCTACTCACATTTACACATTGACTTTATCTTTGATCACTTTGATATCATATTAAAGTAAATGAAGCTAGAGAAGCTAAAAGAGAAAAAAAACGTAAAACTTGTTTGAATTGAATTTGTATGTTAACAACTTTCTTGCAATTTAAGAGTTGGCATGTCTCATCCAACTTTTTTTTGTACAACCATTGCTGCGATTAGACTATGATCCATGTAAGTTATAAAAAAACTCCATGTTGTATGTTTCTGAGACATGATCATAATATAGTGTTTCATATATGTGTGTTAGTGGTTAGTTTTATAGATGTAGTCTTTGCTGTTTTCTCTCGTGGTAGTCTCGTCTGTCTGGCATTTTGCTAGTTGATGTTTTATTGGTTGTACCTTTGTGTTTCCACCTCTTCCAGCCAAAGCTTTTTACCAAGTCTGTTTGCAGATGGTTTCAGATGTACATAGGCCTATAATTCTTTAACGTGTGTTGTTCAATCAGTAGTGAAATTTTAAAATAAATATATACATATATTTATGTACTAGTATTTATGCCCATCAAAATGATGGAGAAGCGAATGACCACAATATGTTTTGTTAAAAGAATAAAAACAATGAAAAAGAAAAAAAGCGAACCATAAAAAAATTGACAATAAAAAAGTAGATAATATTTTGCAGTATGGGACAACCCGGTCCAGAAGAGTACATAATTTGAAAGCATTTTGAAAGGGTCATCACCCTGAATATTTTTTTAATGGTGCTCCAGTGCAGGGGTCGGCAACCTAAAGAACAAGTGCCAAACTTGGCACCCATAGCAATTTTCAATGGCACTCCAAGAGGTTTTTTTTATTTATAAAAAACAACAACATTTTACGGCTCTGAATGAGGAAAACTGACCGTTGAAGCCGATGTTTCTGAATGACATGGTTTTTGTGCCTGAATGACATGGTTTTAACTACATGTACATCCCTATATTAAGGCCTATATTTAGATAGATAGTTGGGCTTTTTCAGAAGTACATTGAAGCTCTCAAAGCGGACTTTTCAAAGGCAAGACTTTCAAATTGATGGACTCATTTTTTTCATCTTAATTATAAGAGACTTATTGAAAAGCACTCATATTAGGTAATTTCTGTAATTATTAATGTTTAAAAATACAGATAAACTCCTTAAATGGACGAACAAATAATGCAGGAAATGTTTGTTTACAACTGTTTAACGTAAATTTATTTGAATCCTCTAATAATTAAATCTTTTAATGAATACCATAAAGTTGGGTTTATATAAAGAAATAATTACTAGTCAGTAATATTAGTTATATTACAAAACATAACTTGTTTGGCATCACTATTGAATCAAATGTGGAAAAGTTTTTTTTAATTAAAGGGAGATAATTAACCCGTTTTATTTGAGCTAATATTTCTAATAGTGTAGTAATATGTATCTTTTTTTTTCTATTGAAAAATAAATGACTTACAATTTCTAACTTTGAAGTGATCAAACTGTAAAAAGTATTTCAACATTATATAATTATTATATGACTAAAAAATTTATATGTACATTTTTAAACATTACATTAACTACACAGTTTGTATGATTACTATGTATTTGTTGGTTCAAGGATAACTATTATTATGTGAGGAGGCATGGACAAGTCTTAAGTGTATGCAATGCAAAGATAAAAGGTCAGGTGCAAAAACATTTCCGTTCTTATTTGATCATTTTATTCGAAACAATGTCTGTGTGCTACTTTACTGGTTGTACTCAAATTTGTTGGGGATTAAAATTTATTTCATTTCCAATAGATGTTTACAAAGCAAAACAATGTATTGTGAAAGTCAGAAGGGAATAATCACCTTTTTAAAATATCAAACTTATTGCTTAATGCAAAAGAATATGAATTTACGCATTTTGTTTTTCAATAACCAAGAAAACGCAACTCTTGACTCATTTATTTTGTAAACAAATAAAAATTTTACGTCACGCGACTAACACTTGAGCATTAATGATCGCCTGTTCACTTTTGATGTTAAAAACGGATTCCTCATAACTAATATTGTATCCTTTGTATAATTCTAAAAGACTAGAACTGGCCGTTGAGGTTGAAATCAATTGTCAAACACCAGCAAAAGCATGCTTTTTTTGTTATTAGTTTAAAAATAGAACAGGAAGTTCACGAACATTCGGGTTCAAAAGTTCACGCCTCATTAAGACTTGTCCATTTGTAGCTCATCTCAGTTAAATAAACTGAGATCAAAATAAAATTAATATTAGTAGGTGTTAGATCCTCATTTTGACTAACAAATGATAATTTTTAGACAATAATTACCATAAATGTGAAAGTTTAAGAATAAAATATTGTATTTGATATACATGTAGATGCAAATAAAAAGGATGATAATCACAAATACGTTAATTTTGTATTACATATAAAAGTTTGAGCGATTTTCTCTATAAAGAATCTTCTTTGCTCTTGGCTTTGGTCTTGCTACGGAGTTAAATTAATGGTCCTATAAAAATAATTTTAACAAAATATAATAGAGCAGGTTGACTTTTAGAATGTTAGCACGCTGAATTATTTAGAAATCCTACCTTGGTGCACTGTTAGCAAAAGGTTGCCGACCCCTGCTCATGTGTATTACCTATACATAATTAGTAATGAATTAATCAAAATAGTTGATATAATAAAAATTTCTTTTTGAGGAAGTTTCCAATTTATGTATTTAACTTTGCCCTGATGCCCTAGGAGACATATATATATATATATATATATATATATATATATTAATTATATATATATAATTATAATTAATTATATATATATATATTGACAAACATATAAGCAAACTGACTGTAATTATTTATATTAATTGTGTTGCTGGTTTGATGTGAATTTAATTTTCCTTTTGGTCTTAATAGGAGAGCAAGGGTCAGAATGACTAGGTCAGTGGCTTTGGGACAGGGCTCTATTAGAATTTAACAAACTTTCTTAATCCATAAGTCATGTATGTTAATAAGCAAACTTCCATTGTTCAGCAAAGACCGAAATGATGTGTATTATCACCAAATAAATCCACCGTTTTAAATTAAATTCCTTTAGTTTGGTTGCTACATGGGTGAGCTTTCCTTTTTTTATTTTCTACAACTTCATGAATGTGTCCCCGAGTGTACAAGTGTCTCTGATCCCTAGACAATTAAAGTCAGTCAGACTTCATCTCCCAGAGTGTTCAAGTGTCTCTGATCCCTAGACAATTAAAGTCAGTCAGACTTCATCTCCCAGAGTGTTCATGTGTCTCTGATCCCTAGACAATTAAAGTCAGTCAGGCTTCATCTCCCGCTTCCCCCTCCCCCCTTCCAATCCTGTTTTTGATATGGCTTTAATCTGCATGAACTGGCATTTAAATAACTTGAAATACAGCAATAGGCGTACTGCGACTACATTTCAATACAAGGAAAGTTGACTTGAGATTTATCTTGTCCAAATCCGTCTGTTTTAATAACATATTCATTTTTTTTTGTGGTTAAATCAATGACATAGATGGAAAATCTATTTTGTACCGGGCATCTAAAAAAAAAAGATTTTAATAGCTATCATTTGGTTGTTGTTACTTTTAACCTATTAACCCTTACAGTCCCGGGCGCGTATATAGTGGAACTGAAGGCAGCATATATAGAAGTAGGTCGGTACGGGAAGGGTTAAAAAGTCTTTTCAATACAAAATTTCAGGGATGTGACTTTTTCTTATTTGAAGAACTTTTTTTTTTTTGCCAAGTTTTTCTTTGTTTTTCCCTTTCCACCTGGATTTAAAAAAAACAAAACAACAATGAACAGGTTTTAATTGTTTTTAAAGACATCTAGTTCTTTAAGAGTTGATTGTTTTTATCTTTAAGGTTAACCTTAGATATAATCAGATAGCATGGACTACATCGATAGTGATATATATATCATATATACCTTGAGGTTGTGCTAATGAACTTTATGCATGGAAAAATATTTTTCTCTTTTTTTTTTTCTAGCGGTCTGGTCACACCCATGAAAATGTTTATGATTGCATGGTGTCCATCCGAATAGCTGTACCTGTTATATTTTCTTAAGTCATTTGTGTTCATACTTCAAGCTCACTATACAAACTGTACAAAGTTTTTGTTCTGTTCAAGGTGTGGCATGTTTTAGCATTTTGTCTGAAGCTTGTGACTTTTTTTTTTTGTTTGTTTATTATTGGCTATATGTATTTTATACTTAAATTATGTTTATCTTTGTTTTGTTGATGGGAGAAAAGAAGACTCCCTTCCTCCCCCTATGACTGACTATCAATATCCTGGCCACCAGGCCGTTTGATGCTATCTATTACAACCCATGTCTATTCATTTGAGATCTACACACAAGCCCATTTCTACCTGGTACTTTGATTATTCAAACAGGGTAAAGGAAAAAGAAGTCTTCAATCTTGCTCTATTACCTTTTGAAACTTCATTTTTTTTTTAAATTGCACACAAAAACTAGATAACATAAATCTAAAGGGTTCTTTTTACATCTTCGGACTAAATTGATTCATAGGGCCGGTGAAGCAGCGTTCACCAGTTTCACGGCATACTAGGGGGATTAGTGGCCAACACAACGCCCAGCAGATTTTACTTTTACCCCCCCAACTAATGTCAGGTACCCATCAGAGCTGGGTAGACTCAGGGACACCCTCCTGTCCTTCACCAGGATTCGAACCCAGAACATTCGGAACGCAAGTCGAACGCTCGCCCCGGCCACTGTGTCCCATTGATTTATATACGTATATATATATATATTAATTCTGTGTGTCTATAATTAAAGTTGATAAAAGACACTGTAAGCGGCACTACTCCAATACATTACAAATAGTCTCAAACAAAGCTATAATAAAGCGTTTGCCCTGAATGCCTAAGAAATATAATATGGCCCCGATGCTGACGAATTAAAGCAGCATTAATGAGTTCTATAATTATCAATATATATAACTGTTAATTTTTGCTAACTTCGTAAACCGTATAGATTACTTGTGATTAAATATTTTAAAAAATCTTTACTAGAATTTTTTCTTTCTTTTTTTTTTTTCTTAAACAACGTTGAAATTTAAACCGTAAATATTTTATAATTTTCTTTCGTGAAAAATAAAAAAAAGCTTTCAAAGAATGGCAAGGGAAGCAACTCAAGAGTCCATCGTTAATCTTGCAAGTGTTCTTCTACATTCTACATGCACAGCCTAAGGCATTTCATATCACGCTACCGTCTTTCATCACTGCAGCACTTTATCTATACGGCTAGTCGTAAAACGTATATACGTTTTTTCTTTTATATCACCGCAGGCATCCTATACCACTGGCGTTCATGAAAACTGGCACGTCTTCCTATATCATGTCAGTCAAACCTTTATAAATATAAACCTTCTGATTAAGCCAAATTATTGTGGTATTTCTTATCTTTGAGCAGAAAAATAAAAAATATTTTGAATGATATTTGTAAGAGTGTAAAAAGTAGAGTAGTATCCCGTGGGACCAGGTTGATCCATAATCCATAGGGAACAGTGACACAGCGTTCACCAGTTTCTGTGGCCACTGCATACTAGGAGATTGTGTGGCCAGCACAATGCCCAACCGCCTTTACTTTACCCCAACTGAAGTCAGAGCTGGGCAGACTCAGGGACATCCTTCAGACTAGGGAATAAATCCTGGCCTTCGTCGGGGTTCGAACCCGGGACTTTCGGTACGCCAGTCGAACTCGTTGCAGTTCGGCCACCACGCCAAAGACTGTAGTCACATCTTAAGTTTGGATTTGCTATCGCGTGTGTGTGTTTTTTGGTCAGGGGTGTGAAAACGCAAGGCATTAACTCTTCCCGTACCGACCTACTTCTATCTATGCTGCCTTCAGTTCCGCTATATACGCGCCCGGGACTGTAAGGGTTAACCATGGCCGTCTATCTCTCTTTATGCCCCAAGTTCATTGTTTTCTACAGCAAAACATTCCAGTCGTCCTGCTCTGATTCCATCGCATTTTGGCAGCTGGAACGCCCAACAAACAATAGGATTGCGAAACTAAAACAATCACAGCACTGCGCCTCCCTGCCACCGTCCCCACCACCCTTCCTCCTAACAGAACCGCCCCCCCCCACCGCACGCTACCATCACTTAAAACAGGGAGCTCCAGAGGGGTGAGGGAGAACGCAGGGCGCGTTGTGATATCAACAGGAGACTTAACATGTTGTCGGTCGTGGTGTTGACGCCTGTCAAGTTTGTTTACGCGGGCGAACTATTCCTCCCCGTCTGCAGCGGTACACCTGGCACGGCCGATGCGATGCTATTCATACGTAACAGTGGTGGCTTGCCGGCTCACGCTCTGGTCTATATATTTTGTTAAATGTGCTGGATACATACCAATACCACTCATCTTAAATTGAATTATCCCCCTTGTATTTTCTTTTAAGTAAAGTAAAGCATCCTTCGGACCAAATTGATCGCAAATGGCCACGGCATACTAAGTGATTGTGTGGCCAGCACAATGCACAGCCGCCTTTACTTTACCCCAACTAAGGTGGTCAGGTACCCATCAGAGCTGGGTAGGGTATTTTTTGTATGGTATCGTAGGCCGTATTGCTGCTGAGAGTTAACACTCTTGCCCCTTTTACAAGTCAATCTTTTATGACTGACTTGTAAAAATTTTACAAGTCAGTCATAAAAGTTTGACTTGTAAAAGGGGCAAGGGTGTTAACTCTCAGCAGCAATACGGCCCATTATGTTGATAACATTTTTTTTATTATTTACCAATGTTATAATAATCTAGTTATGTCTTTGACTATGCCTTTATTGTACTTATATAATATGTGGCAAATCTATATCGTTCATTGTTACGGCGCGCGTTAAAATGCCACTTTCAAGTCTCAAGTCCCCGAACAAGATAAACAACATCGTGGCAAGCTTGGCGGCTTATCGAATCAAGTCGGTGTGATACGACCATTTGATACGCTTTAAATAAGGCAGCTATATAATTTTTTTTGTTCGATTGATTCGCCATACTTCGCATACCTCATCTCCCTGGGCTCGCTAATAAATTATATACAAGTCTTTTCAAAGAAATTGACTCACCGTCACAACAGTGTGCTGAACAGTGTGCATTTCTTTTCTTCGTTGAGTGGCGACTGGGTCGATAATAACCTAAGCCTAGGTTACTTTATTCCATAAAGGACTCTGTCAGTGGCTAAAGTGTTTTGCATGAGCTACTGATGGATACTTTAGATATTTCAAGCCAGTTTTTTTCTTCTTCAGCATTGAAGTAGGCCTGTAAGGAATCAGCGAATTTTTTGTTAAAATACTTGCCTTTTCCATGCAACATGTTCTATATCTAATGATGCTACTTTGTATGAAGCAAACACCGCTAAACTATACACATTTAACTCTCTTTGACTATGGACGTTAGGGTGTTGTGGCTCTTGGCGTTAGAATACAATACCCAAATGTTAAATCGATAAATACTGTTTTCTTCTAGTGTGGGCGAGATGGGGAAGGCGTGGTCCTATCCATTTCTTGCCCATTTTGTTAGATAGAAAGACGACAGAGCATTGTGCTGACCACACATCCAGCGAATCTTTAAGGCCATGGTGAAAATACATTCACGCAGTTGACTAGCGAAATCTTATAAGGTAGGCCTATCTAAATATCAGTATATTTCATTACCGTGGAAGGCGAGAATTCCGCTGTATGCTTTATTTCTTTCTTTTCTAAATTGCAAAACGTGTAGGCCTACTCTATGTCAGCGGTCGGTAAACTTTTGATAACGTGTGCCAAAGTAGGATTTCTAATTCATTAAGCGTGCCAAAAGTCTAAGTCTAAAGGTCATCCTGCAGTCAACTTCTTCTAGAAGTCATAGACTTGCCTTTTTTTGGTAGTCTTCTGTGTGCCATTGAAAATTGCTGTGCGTGCCAAGTCTGACACTCGTGCTGTAGGTTGCCGATGCATGTTCTATATGAATTTAAATTCTCTATACATCCAGTCAGTGCCATCTTGAAAACATTTTCTCCGGCTATTTCTGTACTTCTACTTCTGTCCAAAGTAAGCCAAGTAAAACTTGCACCTCAAGTAACCCCCCGCCCCCCTTTCCTTTCGACAACTAGCACGCATATTAAATGTAATCCCGGCTGAAGCCTTCAGGGTTTAATAAAAGAGAATATTTTCCTCGCCAGCGTCCCTTATTACCTAATGGAAACATGTCGTTACATATGGAATGGGAGAAACAAATCGATTACCGATAATTAGGCTACAATACTTGAAATGTCGTAGGTTGTTTTTTTTTTTTGGTTTGGTTTTGTTACGCGCGGGCATGATTCCTGTGTACGGGTGAGGCGGGGGAATGCATAATAATATTATTAATAGGCTAAATGTCAGTACTTCTCCTCGGGACGGCTCGGTTAAGCCCGGTGTATCCTTCGAGCATCTACTGATATGTCATATTTGCCTTGGAGACCGCAATTTGCTAGAGTAGAGCAATACTTTTCATAGAGAAAGGAACTTGAAGCTTAGGTTTTCTGTATTGTTTGCGGTCTAATCCATCGGATCTATGTAATAGAGAAGTAATAAAGGTATGTGCTTTTGTTCATATTTTACTGCAACTATCTTACAGTTTAAACTGCACAAATATATGTCGTATTGATTTTTGTTTGACTCTATCGTTAGAGTTAGAGCGTTGGAATTTTGTCATTCGGAAGGTCTCCGGTTGAAATATAACAATATATTTTTTACTCCGGTCTGGAGGCTGCCCCCCAAGTCTATGGCATAATTGAATTATGTGAGAAGTAAAGGCGGCTGGGCATAGTTCGTGCCACACAAATTCGACACCTCCCTATTTTGGGTGCCATGGCCGAGGAAACTGATGAGCTCTTAGCGATAAGAACACACACACACACACTCACAAAGACAGAAGAGAGAGAGAGAAGAGAATTAGTGTACAGTGTACATGGCTTATGAAATTACCAGCCATGCCTTCAAAATGGTGGCTTATATCGTCCTACCTTAGTCTTGCACGTTATTAAATGATGCTAATTTGTTGCTTTTTTTTATCTGGACTTTTTTCGGTAACCCATTTCATGCCTGAACGCCTTTTGGATTTAAAAAAAAAAAGAACGATTAATAACAATTAGTCCTCGCATGGGTCAGAAGAAAATTCTGTTTATCTCTATGTTCAACGAAGTATTTTACAAGATTATGATTGATGTTTTTAGTTTTATTAACTTTCCTGTACTGGTTTTATTCTGTTCGCTACTTTTTCTTGTATTCTTATAAACATGTTTCATTTTCAAAGAGGATTTCTTAGACTATAAAATAAGCTGTTTCGTTGAACATTTTGACAATATTTTAGTTGTTGAATTTCTTTTTTTTTAATTGTGGACTGAGCGTGTTTTAAAACTAATTTATATGAATTGATTTTTTTACAACTAAGATGTGCGTATCATTATGCTCACATTAAGACATCGAAATGATTCCGTTTAACGTTATATTACCTTCTGGCTTTGAAAGACATCTTGCATTCAGATACCATGTGTTGGACTTGTGGTGATAAAATGAATGCACGTCGATAGCAGAAATAAAACAAAATGCAACGAATGCCAAATTGGAGGCAATATGCGGGTGCACTTGTAAACTAATACGATCATTTTCAGCACCAGATCCACAACAGTGGCAGCCTACAAATTGTATCCGCCAGCCACATATGTTTTCAAGACTAGCAACGTTTTATTAACCCTTACAGTCCCGGGCGCGTATATAGCGGAACTGAAGGCAGCATAGATAGAAGTAGGTCGGTACGGGAAGGGTTAAGATAGGCTGGCTTCTAGATCCTAGAACACGAGACTTTTTTCTTTTTCCTTTTCAAAGAAAAACATTTTCTGATGTTTTTTTCCCTCTCCTTCTTTTTGCATCGTATTTCATTCAGTTTTCAAGGAGTGCTCCATTTTTTTTATATCCTAAAAAGTGTGAATCCTATCTAATTTTATTTTTTTTATCTAACGGCTGTTGGGATAATCGTTTATGCAAGTTGCATTCCAACGCATATTCTTACATAAGTAGACGTTGTTCAATCTTTGGCAGTTTTTTTTTTGTCGCAAGCGTTACGTCTACCGAAGTATATCGAGAAATACTGCAGATGGTCCAGGGGTAAATTGCCAGTAAACTAAATAGGGCCCCATGGCCCACTAGTTAGGCTTTGGTTACTTAATCTCTTCTTATACCTACATCTATTGAGCCGCAGTTTTCTGCCTTTCTCTGACTTTTGGTTTTCTCTTAGAGTTTACATCCTTCTCTCTAACAGTTAATAAACTACCCCTCGGATTAAATCGATCCATAGGACCAGTGAAGCAGCGTTCATCAGTTTCTGTTGCCACGACATACAAGAGATTTGTGTCCAGCACAATGCCCAGCTGCCTTTACTAATGTCAGGTACCCACCAGAGCTGTGTGTTGACTCAGGGACACCCTCGAGTCCCGGGAAAAAATCCTAGCCTTCACCAGGATTCGAACGCAGGGACCTTCGGAACGCCAGTCGAACGCGGTGCCGCTCGGCAAAGCGTGCAACGCACACATAAAAAGGAAAAACTTTACACATTTTATCTCATGTGTTATGAGTTATGAGTGTTCAAAAAATATAAAGAGATATGATATGGCAAGGGTGTGAAGTATAGAAATATTGTCTTTTGGTTTGGATAATTTCTTACAATATAACAAGCTGTAATTTGTTCATTAGAAATAGTGCTATTTAATTCAACAGTACAAATGCATATATTTTTTGTATGTGTTACTTACAAACTAACAAATAAAACAATTAAAAAAAGCAATGCAATTATGCATAGTCCACAAAAATCAAAAGTCGCCTTCTCCCCTGGGATTTGCTCATGAAATTTTTTTTTTTTTTTCAAAGAGCTTTTAACCCTTCCTGTACCGACCTACTTCTATCTATGCTATCTTCAGTCCCGCTATATACGCGCCCGGGACTGTAAGGGTTAATCTAGGAAATACCAGCAACCTAGAGATACAACGGGGCACTGTGACATACCGAAGGTTCTGGGTTTAAATCCTGGTGAAGGCTAGTAGTAATTGTTCCCTTGTCTGGACGGTGTTTCTGTGTCTGTGTACCTCACATTAGCTGGGGTAAAGTAAATGGCGGGTGGGCATTGTAATGGCCACAATATCCCTTAGTATGACGTGGCCACAGAAACTGGTAAACGCTGCTCCACCGGCCCTTTGATAAATTTTGTCCGTCGGGTACTTTACTTTACTGTTTTAAATGTGTCTATTATATAGTCTATTTTTTTTTTTCTTTTTTTTTTTTAATGGCTCCGATAATGTTTGAGATTTTCATTTCAATGTTCCCTTATTTAGGCAACGCCGTCGCCTTTTTTTTTTGTCATTCCCTGTAAATGTTCTCAGGCTAGACTAGATCTATATATTTTTTGCTAATCTTCTCTTCTACTTTGCGTTTCTTTACAAAAATGTGCGCTCGTCCCTATACTACTTGTCAGTGAATTTACAATTTTGATATGTTACACTCTACACAAAGGTACATCTGTCATTGATTTCACTTCCTTTATGCCTGAAGTTACTACCCAAGACCGGCATATGCCTTCTACGGCGAGCGCCGCGCTAGAGAGCGCTCTTTTTTGTGTGCAGTTTTCCTGGAACCGGTGGTCAATTAACCTGGATAGGCAAGACAACGTCGCCATTTGAAGCATTGATCAACACGTCCTAATCAACATTGCCTTCATTTACATTGACCACATTAACATTGCTCATATCAGCATCGTCCTCATTAACCTTGCTCTCATCGGCATTGTCTATGTTAGCTTTGACCACTTTAACATTGCCCATATCAGCATCGCCCTCATCAACCTTGCTCTCATCAGCATTGTCTACATTAGCACTGACCACATTAACATTGCCCATATCAGCATCGCCCTCATTAACCTTGCTCTCATCAGCATTGTCTACATTAGCATTGACCACATTAACATTGCCCATATCAGCATCGCCCTCATTAACCTTGCTCTCATCAGCATTGTCTACATTAGCATTGACCACATTAACATTGCCCATATCAGCATCGCCCTCATCAACCTTGCTCTCATCAGCATTGTCTACATTAGCATTGACCACATTAACATTGCCCATATCAGCATCGCCCTCATTAACCTTGCTCTCATCAGCATTGTCTACATTAGCATTGACCACATTAACATTGCCCATATCAGCATCGCCCTCATTAACCTTGCTCTCATCAGCATTGTCTACATTAGCATTGACCACATTAACATTGCCCATATCAGCATCGCCCTCATCAACCTTGCTCTCATCAGCATTGTCTATATTAGCATTGTCTATATTAGCATTGTCTATATTAGCATTGCCCATATCAGAATCGCCCTCATCAACCTTGCTCTCATCAGCATTGTCTATATTAGCATTGTCTATATTAACATTGTCTATATTAACATTGTCCATATTAGCATCGCCAATATTATCATTATTGCAATCACCAGACTACATTGTCCTTAGTCGTCTACTATTTGAGAACCAAGCCCGGTTACTTCCCTTTTTCGAGACGAGCCGTCTTATCTTATTGTGCATGTGTGTATGTGTGTGGGTTGATCCCATCAACATATTTCTCGTCGCCCGCCTGTTTACTTACCTAAAGCACCCGTCTGCATTCTTTGAGGACAATTGAATTCACTTTTATTAACCCTCTCCCTTTTTCTTTTGGCAGTTAGCAGAGGTGGGCCCGTTTTTTAAACATTGCATTTAAAGGTCTTTACGGTAAGCGTCTTAAACCATCCCTCTCCAAAAACCCTCTCCTTCACTCGTTTCCCCCAAAGTGCTAGGCAGGAGTATGGGGCGGGGTAAGATAAGCGCCTCTTGAAAATCAAAATCCTGTTGGTCGCGTGCTTCCGAAATAGCTTGTAATATCTTTACTTGGCTGGGAGATAACTCCATGGACATTTACCGCTATAAAGAGCGGTTTTTGTTTTTTCATTTTGTTTTTGTATTCGTGTGAAGGTGGAGCGGGTTGTAGCAGCAGGAAGAAAATAAAGAGGTTATTAGATGTGTTGTGTGTGTGTGTGTGTTCGTCTGTGTGGATAGTGGATACATAAATCTGTTGGATGCTATAGCTGACACCATATTTGTTTTTTTTCTTTTCTGGATGTGTATAAATGTAGTGTCTTAGGACATAACACTAAATTTGGTGCAGACTTAATGTGTATTATATAGACACCGTTGAAGACACGTTATATTTGTTTCTATTGCTAATTGGATGTACACTGACCTTTGATGAGGTAAGGTTCCCAGTATTATTATTGTGTTAAATAATTTTCCATAACGTTTCATCAAGTACCAAACTTAACATAGGGCCGGTGAAGCAGCGTTCACCAGTTTCTGTGGCCACGGCATACTGAGGGATTGTGTGGCCAGCACTATGCACAGCCGCCTTTACTTCACCCCAACTAGTGTCAGGTACCCGCCAGAGCCGGGTAGACTCAGGGACACCCTCAATACCCGGGAACAAACTCGAACCCAGAAGCTTCGGTACGCCAGTCGAACGCGCTGCCTTGTCCATCCTGCCCCGTGGTGACTGGCTATAAGCATCTATAATTTATGGCTGAAAGATTTGACTAAAATAATAAATAAATAATTAGGTAAATATATAACCAAAAACAAAACAAAAAAACAATGCTAAAAACAAAGTTCATCCGTTTCAAAGTTTTACTGTAGGCCAACAGAATTATACGCAAGTCATTAAGGTGTGTGTGTGTTTTATTTCTTTGTTTAGTATTTGACTGATAACATAACAGTATCAAGTCCAACGATCTTAGTGAGTTTTTTTCTGTTATTTTTTTTTTTGTACTGCCAAGGAATACATTTTCTATTATATATGGATAGAGAGGTCACAGTGAATGTGTTGTTTCTTTTTTTTTAATCTTCTTGTTTCTATTGGAGTATTGCACAAAGTGTGTATCTTGTTATTGGGTCAAAATGTTGGCTGTTTGTATGCAGCTGAAGAAACATTCTGACACACGCAAGGGGTTTGTTTATTTAGAGAGCAGTTGCGTCAACATGAGAGAGAAAAGAGAGAGAGAGATGTATGGTAGAGAAAGAGAGAGAGGGGAGAGCCGTACGTGCAGTGTAGTCTCCTGTATGTCAGCGCGCGATTTCATTGGGTCGTCGCGCTTGACCTTGCCTTTTTTTCATATCATTGACGTCCAGACCCCCCACCCTTTCTCCCCCGCCTGCCAATCTGTATGTGTTGTTGTTTGCGATTAGTAATGGATGTGATGGGGAGGAGGAGGAGGTGTGGTGAGGAAAGAGGGTTTAAAAAAATTCACGACACTGTCATAGCCTTGTGATGTCAGGACACCGGATAGACACAATGACATAACAATTATGTCATAATTTCGACACTTGCTACTTCTACAAAGTCGTTAAAAACTACAACTATTTAACTGCTGAATATTGGTTGATTTAGTTGCTGTTTTTTTTAGTTGAATGAGGTTGGGTGGGAGTGGTAAAAATGATTTGATAATCACAACTAGAAGCCGACCGAAATTCGAAAGTAGGCGAACGGCCTCTTCGGTTTCGGCCAAAGCCAAAATGTTAGCTTTTGGTTTGCTTTCGATTTCCGCCGAAACTAATATTTTGGTCACCTACCGAATATCTATTTTAACTTTCAAAATTCAGACTGCAGGCAACGCTAGTGCTGCATTTATTTTTGCTGCTTATCGATAATCTCATTTAGTTCAACTGTTGCGAATTAATCTGTGTAAAGTAGAAAATTGAAGTGAATGATAAACGGATGATTTAATCACCCCAAAGAATGTCGAAAAATGGAGTGTGGGATTACTGTGCAGTCTTTTTAAATCTTTTGTTTGTCAATTTCTGTTTATCTTAGGTCTTATCTTATCTTCTTATCGAAGGTGTGGTTAAACTTTCGGTTTCTGCTTAGGTTTCGGCCGAAAGTAATTTCTCAATTCGGTTTCGGTCGGTCTCTAATCCTTGTCATTGTGTCAATTATGACAAAGTTGTTTTGTTTGTTTTATAACACTGCCAAACAGTGTTAACAAAATATATTAAAATGTTTGTCACACTTAGTATAAAATGAGTAATTTAGTATAAAATGAGTAATTGTGTTGTTGTTTTTTTCAATTCATGTTATAAGATGTTGGTTTTTCTATGAGTCCCCTATTCCAGTAGTCAAGGTTGCCAAGTCATTTTTAGTCCAGTTTTTCACTAGACTGTCTGGTATATAATGAAAAAAAACAACAACAACAAATACCGGACATGTATAACACTATGCCTAAATTTTTCCATGTTCGGGGTATCCGGGATAGGAGGGATGGGACAGTGTGTGATAATAATATTATATAACAAGCTACATTGCCCGGCGTTGCCCGGGTGAAAAAAAAAGGACTGTCTGGGGTGCAGATAACAAATTTATAAACTACACTTACTGAATACTTTTAGGAAAGTAAATAAATATTGTAACAGGGAAAAAAAATAGTCAAATATTTCTATTTAACAAAATCTATATTGCCTATAGATTTACAATGTCTTTTGTTTTTAAAAGTTTGAAAAATTAATTGTCGAAAAAAAAAAGTATAGTCTAACTGGAGAATCGAACCCTGGTCGCCCGTATAGCAGTCCACTACGTTTACCACTGAGCTATCGAAGACACATGTCCGATGTGAAAAATTATTAGACGGTATATTGGGCTAGGCCTAGATAGGTCAGTGACACACGTGTTTTCAAATTGACCAATGGGGATCCTCGCGGGGCTTAACACTGTCTTTTTATATATATAGATATGTAATATTATTGTTAACTTTTCATACACACGTCTTTGTCACCATGAACAAACTTTCCATTGTCCATAAATACGCTAAAGCCAAATTATTTGCAAAGACATAGGTCTACAGTTCGTGCTGTTTATGATGAAAATTACAATATTTTATCTTTATTCTACTCTCTCATATTATTTTTGTGTTCTTTGGGGTCCGAACATTATACGTTAGAAACACACACACAAAAGATATCAACGCCTTCGTGTGTGTACATCTGGTGAAGCGCAATCTAACAACGCCTGGGTGTAGAGCGACTTTGAAATCACGTCAATGCACGGAATCCTGTCAGCAGTGACGGGATGTACAAAACGGTTTGCTTCTCCTCCCTCCTCCCCCCGTTTCCTATTTCGCCACCTTTTTGGCAGTGGGTTAGTGTACGTTTTTTTTAGTTTTTTTTTCGTAAGGTGTCCGCCCTGAAAGGCATTACAGACATGCACGTTTTTTTGGAACTTTTGCTTGTGTGTGTGTCAATCTTTAAGTAAATTAAGGGCAGTGTAAGTCAGGGGTCGGCAACCTTTTGATTATTATCAAAGTAGGATTTCTAATTCATTCAGCGTGCAAACAGGTTAAAAATCATCCGGCTCTAGCAATCATTTTCTTGTGGAAGAGACTTGAATTGACTTTTTGGAGGTCTGGCACGCGTGCCATAGGTTGCCGATCCCTGGTGTACGTAATGCTGGTCTGAGCTTTAAATTGTTCTCTAAGCTATGATACACCTGTGTTGTACGTTATAACCTTGAACCTGTACCAGTTAAATAATTTAATGTGTGAGATATATATCAGGGGTCGGCAACCTACGGAAAGTGTGCTAGACTTGGCACGCATAGCGATTTTCCCTAAATGAAATTCAAGTCTTTTATAAAAGAAATTGATTGGTGGTGTATTATGGGCAATTAGGGAGGCAACATACAATCTTTAAACACACTCCTCTCTCGGTACGCTCTCTCTCTCTGTCTCTCTTTGTTCGTTCTTTCTTTCTCTCTATATATCTTTTCTCTCTTTCTCTGTAGTGGAAAAGTTTTGCCCAGCAGACATGACTGTTAAATGACAGATGCTCTAATGCAGTTGTTCCAAACCTTTTTAATGCCGCGACCCTTTTATACAGCTTTTCATGTTATGGCGAACCCCCAACCATAGACTGTTTTTCGTCGCTAACTGTAATGTGCTACTGTTATAAAATGCAATATAAATATCTGATATGCAGGATGTATTTTCAGTGTTACAAATTGAACATAATTAAAGCACAGTGATTAATCACTAAAATCTTTTTGAAATTATATTTGTGAAATATTTATTTCTAATTACAACTCAACGCCAGTGCTAAGATTGAGATTGCGTCTTTCTCATCGGCTTACACAACGAAGATCATCTTTCACAAGTCTACTTCTGTATTTAGATTTAATAATCAACAAACTGGAAAGCCCTTTCACAAAGATATGTTGTTGGAGATGGAAGAAGAAGGCGCAACACAGTCTCAGACAAAAATAGTATATGACTGCAAACACCTGATCCTCAATTTTGTAATTGGCATTGTAATAATAATAATAATAATAATGAAGCTTATATAGCGCATATCCCGCAATCAGTTCTATGCGCTTAACAATTACATCTACAATTACAATTACAATTACAATTAACGATGATAACAATAACAGACAAATGTTTAAAAATGTAAGTGGGCTAGGAGTCAATAATAAACAGGTGAGTCTTGAGTCCGGTCTTGAAAATGTAAAAGTTCGAGCTTTGTCGCAGCTGGAGTGGCAGGGTGTTCCATGCGGAGGGGCCGGAGTAGGTGAAGGCCCGCTGACCAGCTGTCACGAGTTTTGTCCGCGGGACAATTAATGAGAGAATTAATGAGTTGTTAATAAATTAAATGAACTTTTTTGTGTTGTCTCAGGAGCATTTATAAATTTGACTGCGCATGACCCTCTTTCAAATGCAAATGAAGATAGATACATTTGAAAGTTGCGATGACATTTCGCAATCATGTGCAAGTGTTCTTTCACAAACATCATTACCGTAAAAATCATTATAGTAATCCTTTTATCTGGTTCGATGTCATGTTCCTCAAAGAAAACAGATAAGTTAAGCAACGTGTAGGCCTACATTTTATTTACATTCAATTTTTTATGCCAAAGCTAAAGTTTTTTTTACAAAAAATTAACTGGTTCTTGCAGTGATAAATTGTACTCATTAAAGATTTTTAAACTATCAACAAAGTAAGTTATTTCCTGCAGTTCACTTTTATCGCCATAAAGTGCTCTGAACTGCGGTCTTGCCTTCTTTAAGAAGTGACCATTATTATTATTATTATTTTAAAGTTAAAGAGTTCCGAGTTTATCACAAAGCTAAAAAACACGTTTTTACATTTTTCCTCTCGACA
Organism: Anisus vortex; assembly: GCA_949126835.1. Taxonomy (NCBI): domain Eukaryota; kingdom Metazoa; phylum Mollusca; class Gastropoda; family Planorbidae; genus Anisus; species Anisus vortex. The sequence continues at coordinate 6,168,344 of OX421498.1, forward strand.
ACCATGTGACTACAGCGTGTAATAGTAATTCGGAGCATCCGACTGTTTCCGCAACTATTGAAAGTAGGTATGTGATGGGGTTGGTGCGCTGATGTCATCACGCCTGGTACTCGTATGTGGATGTATCTGCATGCACAGAATAAGTCTAGAATTATAAATTATATTTTTATTCGGTGTCTGCATGTCGGTGGGCCCGCCTGTAGACTGATAAAATATGTATTTTTTTGGTGGTCTTAGGTGACCTCCATGAAATGGTTCTTTGACCCATTAAGATTTAACATATAATGTTGGTATATTATTAAAACCATATTCTTTTAATTTCTTTAAAAAAAAAAAAATCAACGTTAGCGAACCCGATATAAGGAAAAATTAATTAACAAATGCTTGCTAAATCTAATCAAGGGAGATAATAGTCCTAGTTTTAATTCTCTGCTAAATCTAATCAAGGGAGATAATAGTCCTAGTTTTAATTCTCTGGGGAAATGATTTTATTCAACAATTTTTTACTACACAATTTGCATTTGAGAAAAATAAAATATTGTATATGCGTATACCAGTTCCGGTACTCAAATTGATAAAAATACGTAAAACGAACAATCAATTAATTAATATTTTGACATTATAAATGTAATTTTTAAAACACTTTTTTTAGCTACTAACTTATTTTCTTTAGTACGCATTTACTTCCTTAATAGACTTTTTACTTTAGTCCTAGCTGATGATAGTGTTTGTTTTTATTATTTTGCACACGAATTTCAACTTTTAAAAGTTTCAATTAACCATTAACCATACCAAATGAAAAGGAGTTATGAGTAGTCAACCACTGGCCATGCATGACATTAGTGAACCAGTTTTGTGGCTGATGGAGAAATTTGAACTTGGCCCTTTCAAACTGTGTAGCTTGACAACTGATAGAGCACTCTTAATGAAAGGGAGAATCAATGGATCCACCATGAAGTTTTTGGACTCCATTGGTTAATCACTGCATTATACACCAGAAAAACTTATGCAAAAAGGTAATTGGTTTCACTGATGTCATGAAATATTTACTTTTTACAAAAACTATGTGTGTGGAAAGCACCCAAATTTAGAGCAACATGACAGGACAATGTTCTTACTTTTTGACAGCACATATTGTTGTAAAAGAAATGTTCAAGGATGAAATTCACTAAAAGTCGATATCAGCTCACAGATGAACAGCTAACTTGTCAGCTTTGAGTTGCTACCACATCAGTCAGAGCCATGGAATAGGTATAGAACAGAATGCACGGATTAAAAAAAACAACAACTATTTTTACAGCAGGATTTAAACCCGAGGCCTTTTGGGGTGACATTCCGACGCTCTGCCTTATATGAAACAAAAACAACAGCATTGGTTCCCTCGTGTAATACCGGACTAACTAAATGCACTGCGCTAATCTCAACTCCAGAAGAGTCAAGATAAAAGAACCGAAACTGTCCAAAAAAAATGTGGTACGGGTACCGCCGGGTACGGGGATAGTGGAGGTTTTGGGGGAACAGAGTATTTCAGGTGAATGGAGATACTCGCTATCTGTTTTCAACTTCACCCCTGTCTACACATTCTCTCTCTCTCTCTCACACACTTTCTTTTATTATATTATTTCTTCCCTCTCCATCGTTATCTCTTTTTACGCCAACCGCTGATTCCCCGTTTTTTTTTTAAATATTACTATGCCTCGGCTTCCCATCTCTCTTTCTCTCTCTCTCTCTCTCTCTCTCTTTCTTTTTTATTATTACATTTTTGTCTTTCTATCTTTATACCTCTATATCTCTTTTTTTTTCTTCTGCCAACCCTTGTTTCTCCGCTCGGTTTGTTATTAATATAATTCTACTTTCTCTCTCTCTCTCTCTCTCTCTGTTAGTCACTGCCAGTCTCTAACTTTATCTTCAATCGCTAACGGACAACAAAACCATTGAAGCTGCCCCCCCCCCAAAAAAAAAAACAAAAAAAAAAACATATTCCAACAACTGCTATGAATCGATATATATAATTAATATATGGCTAGTATCTGTCTCCGAAGACAATGGATGCGCCCTTAGGATTTTAATGAGGGACAGCGCTTGCTGTGGCTGAACAGCCCGATCCTCGAATGACAAGAGTTACTTTTAAGTTTATTTACGATACTTCTACATAGAAGATTATTACTTTCCGGGCCCAAAACTCCCGCAGGGCGGCAGGGATTGGTCGGCTGCAGGGCTAGAACCCGATCAGTTTTGTTGACAGCACGGTGAACTAACAACAGGACCGGCCGGCCTATAGAATGGCATAAAAGATTATTGTGCTATGCATGCCGCAGATGATTGAAGGTGTGAGTGGGGGGAAACATCAATGACGGGGGTTGCGTCCATTGTTTTCTTAACCCATTGTTCCATACAGAAAAACAATTAACAAAAACTCGGTATCTCTTATCTACTTTTGATACTTAAAACAACAAAAAAGCAACAACAACGAAAAACAACAACCATCGAAAAATCAATTTTAATTCAAAACAATAAAAACTCTAAATTCTAAATGTCAATTTATCGTGTTTCGAAAAGAACAGCACAATAAGTGTGTCGGACAGTTCCATTTTTTTCCCAGGCTCCCGCTTTTAATGACATCGAAGTTCTAAGCATTGTTAAAAAAAAAAGGACACGTAGAATGTTGCGCAATCCCAATTCTATATGTGTCGCATTATCGTTTTACGAAAGCAACAACATTAACAACAACAATAACAACATTTAAAGCCGTTAAAGCTCTGGTAGAATGGGACATTGTGTTAGAGGAGTATTTGATAAATACAATGGAAATTTCAGGGGGTGGGGACATTATTTTTTTTGTCCTTCCTGTTTTCTTTAGCCAGAGAGAAATGTTTCCACCAAGGGACATAATGACTGGAAAGCTTTTACGTTTTATAATAATAAAAAAAATCTATGCAGTGATTAATTAAACATGTGTACGGTTAATGTGTTCTTTCTTTCTCTCTCTTTTGTTCTCTCTCTCTTTTTAACCCGCACTTTCTCTTTCGTTTTATCTCCCTTTAACTATTTCTGCCTCTTTTTTCTCTACTCCCTTTTTATCATTCTCCTACTTTCTTTTTTTTCTCTATCTCTCTCTCTCTTTTAATATTTCCGCCTTTCTTTCTTTTCATCTCTCTCTTTCTTGATTTCTTTCTCTCTCTCTCTTTCGTTTTTTCTCTCTCTCTCTCTTACTATTTCCGTCTTTCTTTCGCTTCATCTCTCTCTTTCTGTATTTCTTTCTCTCTCTCTCTTTCGTTTTCTCTCTCTCCCTCTCTCTTTTACTATTTCCGCCTTTCTTTCTTTTCATCTCTCTCTTTCTGTATTTCTTTCTCTCTCTCTCTTTCGTTTTCTCTCTCTCCCTCTCTCTTTTACTATTTCCGCCTTTCTTTCTCTTCATCTCTCTCTTCCTCTCTCTTTCCTTTCTCCCCTTTTCTAATTCCCCATCTTTCTTTCTCATTTTCTCTCTCCAACCCCTCTCTCTCTCCCCCCCTCTCATATTTCTCGACTCCGTCATACCTGAGGTTCGATATTAACCTATGAATTTCTCTTCTAATTTTATTTTATTTTTGTGCGGGCTAGGAAAAATATCAAAGGCTGGCGCAGAATTCCGCAAGCAGCGCCAGGGCATTTGAATCCGATACGTTTAATCCTTGTGTACGGCCACTTCCGCTTACGCCACCGCTCCCTCCCTTCACCCCACCCCCCTTCAACCATTTCCACACACCACCCACCAACCACCCACCGGTCCGTTCAGCTTTCATAATTATTTCACCCGGACGTTTTGTTTGAATGTTACATTTCACTGCAACCCTTTGTGCAGTAGAATCAGTCCGTCCAGGTAGTCCAGGGACTGGCACGCCCATGTCATTCTATGCTTTTAATGTTGTTGTTGTTTCAAACGCACACATACTCTGTGAAAACTATACAACAACTATAAAAAAAAAATTAAAAAAAAAAAAAAAAAAAAAAATTTAACGAGACTCTGCTAAACGCACCATTTTGTGCACGCCTGTGATGCCTTTGTTATAAGTTTTTTTCCACACAGATCTGTGTTTTTTGTTAAGTTTCTTATATTTTCTTTTTCCAATTGTATCCCGTTTGTTTTTTTTATTTTTTGAGGGTGGTAATTGTTGGAAGTTGGTCGGTTTTGTGGTTGGTTTTTCTTATACCAACTGTTTTTTTTTTTTTGCATACATTTTTTTTAACAGGCACTTTTTGTTCTTTGTAGCCGTTTTATTTGAAGAAAAAAAATATTTCGAAATATTTGTTTGAGTTTTTCTATTCTTATTGGTTCAAACTCTCCTCTTATATGGAACATTGCATAGGCCTATAGATAAAAGATATATAAGATTCCCTATTTTGATCTTCTAAATAAATTCTAGGTGGGAGGAAAACTGACTTATACTTATAGTTTCAGACCCTAACCCCCCTACCCCTTTTTTTTTCTTCTCAAATCCTTGCACACATCTGTTATGTTTTTATTTTAAACCTATAAATCTCCCTGGTCTGTGAAACCCAAGTATTCGAGTCTTCATACGTTACGGCCGTAGGCTAATTCTAGACGATTAGGACATTTGGGAAAATTGACGTCTTTGCCATAAAGAAAACCAAAAAATAACTCACCCACACTGCAGTTCACCCCCCTCCCTCACCCCCTCCCGGACACACTACCTACCATATTGCTTTTTAAAAAAAAAAAGAATACTTCTAGTAACACAGCCAGCGAAACTGAAAAGAAAAACGTACTCTCTCCCCCCTCTTAAGTTATCGCCCCTTGAATAGATAATTTAATTGTATTCAATTTCATTCAATTGATTAACCAATACGTCTGTTTGAAGAATCTGTTCATTATTTCAATTAGGAAAACCCCTGCACACGTTTTCGACATCGCAGTTAATCTTGTCATCTTAATGTGGTCTTTTATTTTCTCTCTTTAAAAAGTTTTTTTGTTCAATACATAAAAAAAAAAAAGATAAAAAACAACAAGTTTTCTTAAATTTAGCTTAATGAGAAATCATCATTGGCTGATGACACAGAGGGAGGAAAGAGCAGAGGCAGTGGCGAAGCCACGTGGGGGGGGGGGGCTGAGGGGGGTCTAAGCCCCCGCCCCCCTTCCTGGAATTTTTTGAAAGTATTTTTTGTCAAGAGTTTTTTTTTTTTTAGCTATGTAGAATCAACTGAAGGAAAAATTTGGTAAATGTTTGTCACGCCAAAGTTCAGCCCCCCTTGGAAAAAAATTTCTGGCTTCGCCCTTGGGTAGAGGGAGTGGTGAGTGTGTTTAAAAATCTTGGTGAAAGGTTAACGAAATATCAGTATTCATAACGCTTGTTGTTGGATGTTGGTGGTTTTTTATTTTTGTTTTTTCCTACATTTTTTTTTAGATATTATAGATTATTCTTAGAAATTTCAATAAGCACTTAAATAGGGTTCTAGAAATTTCGAGAAAGCAGTGTTTAGAGGGCTGAGAAAACTTCAAGATCCTGGAGTGGATTAATGAATTGGCTTTCTTGAAAAAAAAAAAAGAAGACACTTAAAGAGATCAGCTGATTACAAAATAAGAAAAAAATGACCGGCTGACTTTCATAAGAAAACAATATTAAATGTCAACTCTTCTATGGTATATGCCTACTATACATCTGATACATCTGACTGATTACGCTGACTTACTCCGCCGACTGATTCTGCTGACTTATTCTGCTGACTGATTCTACTGATTGATTCTGCTGACTGATTTTGCTGACTGGTTTTTCTGACTGGTTTCACTGACTTATTCCGCTGACTGATTCTGCTGATTGATTCTACTAACTGATTGTACTGACTGATTCCACTTACTAGTTTCGCTGACTTATTCTACAGTTTTGATTCTGCTGATTGATTCTGCTGACTGATTTTGCTGACTGATTCCGCTGACTGATTCTATTTACTGGTTTCGCTGACTGATTCTGATTTGATGACTGTTTCCATTGCCCGATTCCGCTGACTAGTTTTGGTCTGAAGAGGACCTCCACTGAGCATATTTCAATTTCGAGCTATATGTGCGTCGTTTTCGATTTCGTATATAAAATCAATAGTTCCCCCCCCCTCTCCCAACCTTTCCCTTTTCAAGTTCGCGTTCGATCGATCTGATCTGCATAACGGCTTTGTCTCCCCTCACTGGTTTACTGGACTGGATGTTTTCTGCTCATGTCTTTCAGTGGACTGACAGCTCACTTTCTTACACACTTCTGTAAGTAGCCTGTTTCACTTTGTTCTTACGTGTATATGTTTTGTCCATCCGGAATTTTTCGGTTTTTAACAAACTGTGTGAAAACGAAAAAAAAATTAATTGCTGGAAATCTAGACTATTTGATTGTTTCGTGAGCCCGTTTTATATTTTGCTTTTCAAACATTAACGTCACTTGACCACTAATGGCAATGGCGAGCGGATGAAAGCAGAGCTCACTAGTTTCGTAGACACGGCAAACTTACGGCCAGCGTAAACATAATAGTAATATAAAATAATTGCTACTAGTGCTACTGAATTTATTTTTAAAATTGTTTTACGAAAGTCTAAGGTTATATTGTTAACCGTTAGGTAAGCGTTGTCTTGATAGCTGACCCCATAGTTCATTGGGCTTAATGTTTCGTCACCTATTCTGTTGACTTGAGATTTATTATAGGGATCAGAGATTTATTATAGGGAGCAGAGATTTATTATAGGGATCAGAGATTTATTATAGGGATCAGAGATTTATTATAGGGATCAGAGATTTATTATAGGGATAAGAGATTTATTATAGGGATCAGAGATTTATTATAGGGATCAGAGATTTATTATAGGGATCAGAGATTTATTATAGGGATCAGAGATTTATTATAGGGATAAGAGATTTATTATAGGGATAAGAGATTTATTATAGGGATAAGAGATTTATTATAGGGAGCAGAGATTTATTATAGGGATAAGAGATTAATTATAGGGATAAGAGATTTATTATAGGGATCAGAGATTTATTAAAGGGATAAGAGATTAATTATAGGGATAAGAGATTTATTATAGGAATCAGAGATTTATTATAGGGATCAGAGATTTATTATAGGGATCAGAGATTTATTATAGGGATCAGAGATTTATTATAGGGATCAGAGATTTATTATAGGGATCAGAGATTTATTATAGGGATCAGAGATTTATTATAGGGATCAGAGATTTATTATAGGGATCAGAGATTTATTATAGGGATCAGAGATTTATTATAGGGATCAGAGATTTATTATAGGGATAAGAGATTTATTATAGGGATCAGAGATTTATTATAGGGATCAGAGATTTATTATAGGGATCAGAGATTTATTATAGGGATCAGAGATTTATTATAGGGATCAGATATTTATTATAGGGATCAGATATTTATTATAGGGATCAGAGATTTATTATAGAGATCAGAGATTTATTATAGGGATCAGAGATTTATTATAGGATCAGGTGTCTCGAGTGTTGCGTTCGACTTACGTTGTTTATGTTTCAGTCCTAATTGAGCTTTTCCCTTGCATTAGCTCTGCTCCTGCGGTCCCAAAAAAAACGCAAGTGAGATGTCAAGGGCATTTGTTAGGGGGGGAAGTAATGAGCTAATAATAAAGTAATAACTTACTATAACGCAATAAAAATTGATATGGCTTAGTGCTGGCCACCTCACCCACTTGTGTATTGTGGCATTTGAACGCTGGCTTTCTCGCCCTTACATACGATGATGGTCTACTTGAGAAACCTTAACTCGATGTTTGTATGTGTATAATGTCTTGTAAACAATAATGAGTTTGTGCGTGTGTGTAGGTTTGCTTATTACAGCCGGCAACCAATATGAGATTTATCCTCCTTGCTTGTCATATTCACTGGGGATAAACCCCCCAAAAAAATCGTTAATCCATGATGTAGCCATTGAAGGGGCTCGAATTGATTGGGTATTTGTCTTCTAAAAATAGCCACACAATGACATGGCTGACCTACTTGGCTCCAACAACACTGCATGTTCAGGTCTTGACATTGTATACGTAGTGGAGCTGGAAACTATAGCTCTGTATTATTCCCTAATGATTGTGTTTATTCTATATCACACTCAGTATTCTCATCTCTATAGCAAAATACACAATTGCGCGTAGGTTGGCATAAATACATTGGTGTTGTGTTTCTTGTTATCACCATAGAATGATAAAAAGCTAATAACTTATTTTGTCTGCAATGGTAAGTGAAGAAGTTACTTCAGGTTTTGTTTTCTACTTCTTTCCATCTTCCTTCACTTTGAGGCCACGTGACGAATGGTTGGTCTTATTTTCAGGCCGCCCGGAAATTCTCCCAAGCTTTTAGCCTTGTTTCGTAGAGGGACGGCTGGCGTACCGAAGGTCCTGGGTTCGAATCCTGGTGCAGGCTATGATTTTTTCCAGGGTCTGGAGTAGGGATGTTAAAACCGTTTTTTCTTCAAAACCGGGTTTCGGTTATATAAAACCTGTTCGAAACCAGATTTCGGTCCCCCCCCCCCGACCCCAAAAAAAAAACCCCGCGATGCCACACGTCACTGACCGGAAAAGCCAAATGTGCGTAGTTTTGTAGGTATATTTGAAAAATAGTTTAAAGTTAATTAGTGTTTGCAGGGCATTCATGAGGTTGATTTGTGTCAATACAATATGATTTTGTACACTTTACCATAAAATTCTTTAGAACTAAAATAAATCTGGGCTAATTGATTAAAAACGATAATAGCTTTTAATAATGATAAACAAATTTTCGATTATCGTTGACCATAATATGAAGAAGCATATCTGAATATCAAGAGGATGACGATGTTAATCTATCATGCTTCGTACGCAGATGCGTACTAGCCATATCGAAATTGTTTTTCTATAAACTTAGACAAATATAATTTATCGTCGAAGTGAATATGAGAGAAATGACAGTTTCAAAAGGAATATTTACCAACAACACACCATGGACTTAAAATTGTAAAATAATGTATTGAAAGGTTTCGCGTAGCACCAATCAAAAGAATGTGTATTTAATCTTATCTAGTTTCAAGAATTGTTTTGTGCGAATTCAACATTATTTATTAAAAATATTTCTATTAGAAGCAAAGAAAAAGATTGTGCTACTTGAAGTAATGATTACCTTCCAACTAACAAACCGAAATCCGGTTTTGAAAATCAAAACCGGTTTTCAGTTTCAAAACCGGAATCCGGTATTCCGGTTTTCGTTTAACATCCCTAGTCTGGAGGGTGTCCCTGAATCTACCTAGCCCTGTAGCGTACCTGACCTTAGTTGGTGTAAAGTAAAGGCGGATGTGCATGGTGCTGGCCACACAATCACCTAGTGATCCGTGGACACAGAAACTGGTGAACGCTGCTTCACCGGCCCTATGGATCAATTTGGTCCGACGGGATACTTCTAGGTACGTTTGGAGTTTTGAAGTTCCGTCTTAATGTTAAACGAGAATTCATGTATCAGGATGAATTCAAGTTTTTTGTTGTTGTTGGTGAATAATACCGTCCTGCTTTTTTTTTATTAAAGTAAGTTTAAACCTATTACGCAATGCATATTCAGTTTCATTTTTTTCGACTCCTTGCGACCGCGACTGCTTGAAATGATTCACGCCTGCGACGGGATTAGCTGGTAACAAAAAAACATTCCAGTAAATTAAGTTATAAAGATGGGGGCGATATGAGATAACTATCTAGCTTGGTGTAAAGTATACATTATTTATGCGACATCGTCATTTATAAGGAAGGTTAAAAGACACACAAAAACAACTTATGAGTTAACAGTCTCCACACTGAACATGAAGACGTGTCCTTGTGGTATCTTTATTCTTATCGTAATAAGTTTTTGATTCCCATTTTTTTTTCCTTTTTGTAGAATATACTTCCTTCTTTCTTATACATCATTCTTTCTTATACACCCTTTCTCTTCATTCCCACCAGGATAGTTTAGTAAATGGCGTTGTAAAATTTTTCGTGTTCTAAACATAAAGCGGTCAAAACAGAAAGCTGGTCAACAGAAGTCATACAGCAGCTTTTTTCGGGCCAGAGTCGGGCTGAACATTAGCGCTTTAATTTGCGTATTTTTTTAAATTTCGGATTTTTAGTGACACACATTGGACTGTAATGTGTTGACCGGACTATGACCTGAAAGCCATTTGAGATGTGTAATTTCCGGGCAAGAGACGGGCGTGACGTCAATAATCGGAAACTCGTATAGGAAAACGTCATATTGCCAATTGTTTTTGAATCTTATTTGTAAAGAAAAAAATGGTTGTTTACTTTGATCCCCATGTAAAAAGTCACCTCGGTATGAAGCTCATGGGATTGTTTACCTGAACGATTTCAAATCTCGTCACTTCTGATTTAAATTACATTTTCTTTTTAAATAAAAAGACATTTTTAATGTAGTCTCAATTCAATTAACTATCAATATCAACTATTAAGTCAATTTTGGGAGGAACCACTTCAGTTGACTTTTACTTGACTAGATAATGACACATACATATTTTTTTCTATGCGCGCTTCGTGTACGAAGTTTTCAAGTGGTGTTGCTAGTCATCTTTCCTCAGACTCTGCTTGGCCATTTTTGTTTAAACACTCATGTGATGAAATCACTTCCTGCTTTTAGAAACGTGACCTCATTCTGATTTAGTGTAATTAAAAGGGGAACATGAGTTAGCAAGAAGCGAAAACCAACTGTGTATACATATATTCTAATTGTATACAATTATTATTTCAGTGGTTCTAATAAAAAAAAAGTTAAATGAATGACAATAAAAATTCACTGTTTCTGTCAAGTCATAACTTAAATAAATGTTTATTTAAAATAATATTTATATTAATGGCAATTTTAAAATCTTTCTTGATTGAAAGAAACGTTGTCACTTCATTTTTTATTGTAATTTGTAATATTGTTTGTTATTTTTTCTTAATCTTTTAACAAAACACATTGTAATCATTCGTTTCTCCGTCATTTTGAAGGGCAGAACTCCTAGTATTTATATAAAGGGCAATGGTAAAATCTATTTCTTGCTAGTGGTGTTTTAGAGGTGTGCCTTTTGTCCCAAACTGTGCAAATTTTAAGAGCCGAAGATATTAATTAATTTAATTTAAAAACAAAAACGATATAGAAGATCTTCCTTATTAGCTTATCCCTCAATGTAGCTTGCTCCCGGAGTACAACTCGCAGGTGCTGGGCGCAGAACTCAGAACCGAAAACTCTATCGAACTGCAGAGTTTGAAAAAAAAAAAGCCGCAAAGAAAATCCCAGAATAACAATGCCAATGTGTCTGGCATTGACTGCAAGAGAGCAGAATGCTCTGCAGACTGGCTGATAGAAGAAGAAGAAGAAGAAGAATTGCCCTTATTGCACAATGGTGTCTATGGATCACGTTCCAGCTCTTGCATCACGCTTCCCGTTCTTATTGTTTCTATGTGAATGGGTCACACTCGTCCAGCTGTTGTTGTGAAGAGTGTCAGAGAAAGTTAGTGACGCCAACCCCGACAACTGCCGTATGACGGGTGAACATCCAAAGAATGTTATTGTACACAGTGTACCATCAAACGCCTTTGGGCTTTTCTCGTGGTTTGATTGGCGTATTCTTTTTTTTTTTTGTATAATTGTCCTCCTCTCTCTCTCTCCCCTTCACTCCCCTGCACACTCACTTTTTTTTTCTTCATTAGATGCGCACTTCGTCAATATCTAAGTAACGGATCATAGGGCTGGTGAAACAGCGTTCACCAGTTTCTGTGGCCGCGGCATAATATAATAATAATAATAATAATGAGCACTTTTATAGCCCAACTATCCATGCTATAATAGCATGCTCAGTGCGCTGTCATGACATAGATACAGGAGCACAAATTAGACAATGATTACTTAAACATATAGGACTTTAGGTTCTTTTTAAAAGACTTTGCTTCAGTTTGCCTTAGTGAAATAGGCAAATTGTTCCATAATACGGGCACCACCGCCTCAAAGGCGCGCACTCCAAAGGTTTTCTTTCTATGCCCAATAAGACTGGGAGTCCTGAGTAATGACTTTTCACTTGAACGGAGATCTCTTGCTGGAACATATGCATACTAGGGGATGTGTGGCCAGCACAATGCCCAGGTGCCTTTACTTTACCTCAACTGATGCTAGGTACCCTTCAGAGCTGGGTAGACTCGGGGTCACCATAGGGTCATCATCAAGCCCCGGGGAAAAAAATCCTAACTTCCACCATTATTCGAACCCAGGACCTTCTGGTCATCAGTCGAACGCGCTGCCGCTCGGCCGCCGTGCCCAATTCGTCAATAAGTGGGAGAATGTTTATGTTCAAGGGAGGGGGGGGGGGGGGGGGTTCAGGAAACAGCGTTTGGAAACAAAAGTTAAGACTGGTTCTGAGTCGCCATGTAAAGAACACTATATATATATATATACATAAATAGGGCCTACGTAATATGTTTTGTGAAAATATAAGGGAGATACTCCTTGTTCATGGGCGGAGAATCGGTAGCAAAACCGGGGCCTAGGGCGCAACACTCTTTTTTAAAAGTAGGGGGGTGGGGAGGCGTAATTGCGGATTTTTTTTTTTAATTTGGGAATTTAAAAGACCACTTAGTTTCTCGCCGCAACTTAAATGAGGGCGCAGAATTTGTTTTCGCCAAGGGCGTCAAAAACCCTAGAGCTGGTCCTGAGTAAAACATGTCAATAAAGGCCCAGACTGGTGCTGCGTCACCATAGAAAGACCACTAGCCACTGATATATATGGTTATTACGGGTTATTTGTTTAGGCTTTTAGATATCCGTTCCTTCCGGTTGCTCCCCTCTCCCTTCCAAATATTTAGAGCCCTTGTTGCGCTCATATAGTTCCCGCGTGGACTTGGTGCCAAATATTTGCACTAGCCATCTCACCGCCGCCGACGCCATTATTACCGGAGCGGCGTTACCGCGGTCACGTGTCGTTCATGTTGTTGCGTTGAGTACAGAGGAGTGGACTGTCGTCTGTTGGTGACTAGCAATAGCGGAAGTTGGACTAAATACGTGATTCCGTTCATTGTATATTCGCTTAAGAGGTTGTTCCTTGACATACATTGTTTGTGTGTTTTCTTTAGACTTTAGAGTGGAAGATTTCTTCAAGCTATATTGAACTTTTCATTGTGTAAGTAGGTTATCGAGAAATAAGTTGGGTTTCTGTTAAAATGTTTCTTCTACAATCTCTCTCTCTTAATATACAATATATATATAATACATGATTTAATACTTTTAAATAAATAGCTTATAGCTTTTCACATTAATCAGCGGCGAATGGTGACCAGGACAGGGGCGAAGCCTCACGGAAGGGGGCCAAGGCCCCCCCCCCTGGAATGTTTAAAAATATTATTTTCTACTGATTTAAAATGTACTAAATTCGCTAAAAATTTCGTAAATGTTTGTCACGCGAAAGTTCAGCCCCCCCCCCCCTGGTATTTGGTAAATATTTGTCACGTGAATGTTTAACCCCCCCCCCCCCTACCCGGAAAAAATTTCTGGTATCGCCCCTGGACCAGAATAAACATCATAATATATTAGTGATATAACAAAGACAACAAGTTAGACAGTCAATAATTCATTGAGATGGTGTTATTTATATATTAGAGCGTTTCTTTCCTTGCTATACATTTTCAAGCTATTACATACAGTGCGAAATCAAAACCAACTAGCATTCTCATTACCGTCATTTGGACAGGCAATAACATATAGTATATTATAACGTCATGTAATAGATGGACATACTTATTGTGTATGTATTTAGGCATGAATGTGTATCATGTATCAGTCCGTCTAAAATGTATATTATCTGTATATATAGTGACAGAGAGAGAGAGAGAGAGATAGATTGATTAAACTAGATGACATAGATACATTTCTAATTTAGGCAACACATTCAACCAATCCTACAGTAGCATTGAATTTTGGTGCTGTGTCACTATAAAATGTATACAACATACAACATGTGTACAACGTGTACACCATTCTGTATGAAGTCACACTATCTATTCATGGGATGGTAAGAAATCAATGAGTGGATGTTTGCGCTGAAGTTCATTTCCTCTAAGTCGTAGTTCACCGTGCATCTTCCAATCCACCTGGTCACCTGGTCACAGAACAAGGCGTGTTTATTGGTTGTAAACATTGAAAAGAACAAGGCTGTGCCCCCTCCGGTGTTTGGGTGTGAAATTTCTAACACACTGAACACACACACACACACACGAGAGGACAACCCCCATTTCTTTAAAACGTAGTTCAGGTAGAGCAATGGGCTCTCCTGACTCATGGTCTGAGTTAAACGTAATCATCGTAACGGGAATAACCGTGTTGAGGGGTTTAATCGCTAAATGTGAGTAGTTCCTACCTACCTACATCCTACGTATCCCGTAGTCTGTTGGACCGTAGTTTCGCCACAGATGACATGTACACTAGCCGCCTCCATTTTTCCCGTCTCTCAGCCCTTCTCATTGCGTCGCACAGCTTTACTCCCGTCCACTCCCTGATGTTGTCCTTCCATCTTTTCCTTTGTCTTCCTCTCTGTCTCACCTTTCTGGTGGTGCCCTACAGAATAGTTTTGGCAAGCCCGTTGGCGCCTGTTATGTGGCCATACCACTCGAGCTTTATTTTCTTGACTGTGGCCGGCAGGTCATGGTATTGTCCTGGAGTATCCTTTTTCATATCTGCTCATTGGAGACGCAGAGAAGGTTTCTATAGCATCTCATCTCCATGGCACTGAACCTTCTTTTCTAGCTCAGCTGTTAATGTCCCTGACTCACAAGCATAATTATAAGAAAGTGGAGAGGACCAGAGGTGGGATTAGGATTCTCTATTTTTTTAAAGAATCAGTGTTTAAAATTATGTATACATTATCATGACACTGTTTTGTTATCAAACTTAAGTGATCGTACTGTACAATTACTAATAAGTTTTGATATTGTGCCATCACTAAATTGGTGAACGAAAAAAAACTTTTTTACAGAGTAGAGCCACTGGTACCATTGATGGCTTGTCCAAGTTTCTCTAGTGGTCAGTGGTACCACCTGGCGTTAGAAGCGTCAGTATATTTTGTGAGACTTCCCGACAAGTTGCAGGACATTGATCTCATACGATAGAGGCGCCAATCCTTGCTGTAGCTGAGCTTGACTCTGCAAAAGCAGTGTGATAATAATCATTGGGCCGTATTGCTGCTGAGAGTTAACACCCTTGCCCCTTATACAAGTCAATCTTATATACCGTAATTGTAAAGATTGCTGCTGAGAGTTAACACCCTTTCCCCTTATACAAGTCAATCTTATAATATACCGTAATTGTAAAATGGGCAAGGGTGTTAACTCTCAGCAGCAATACGGCCCATTGGCACACACAGTGTTCATTTCTTTTTATGTGGCCACCACAATGCCTAGCCGCCTTTACTTTGCCCCAGCCAATGTCAGGTACTCCATCAGAGCTAGGTAGACTCAGGGACATCCTGAAGACCCGGGAACAAATCCTAGCCTTCACAGGATTTGAACCCAGGACCTTCTTTACGACCACCGTGCTCCATAAGGTCTTCAAAGAGCACTTCTAAAGACTAATATTAGACTTGTACTAGCGATTTTAAGTCACTGAGTTTCAGTGTTAATTATGTGTTAAAAGTATCAGGAAAGATAACGTTTTACTTTCGTACTCCGGTGAACTGCATTGTTCTCTAGTACTTCGTTGAACTGCCTTGAAATACTACAGCAGTATCACGACTTTAGGTATTCAGTCTCGGTTCCCTGAGTCGGTGGCAGATAGCACACTCTGTCAGCCTGTAGTGTTGTTAGCCAACGTTAACCTGTCAGGTTGGTAATGGGAGAAGGTGTGGTGGTAGGTAGATCGTGCAGGAAGTACTCAACCTGATCCCAACAAACACCTGTCTCTCTCTCTCTCCCTCTCTCTCTCTCTCTCTCCAGCGTCTTTTTCTCTCTCAATCCCCCTCTATCTCTCTCTCCCTCCCTCCGTTCTCTCTCTCTCTCTCTCTCTCTCTCTCTCTCTCTCTCTCTCTCTCATCGTCTCTTATTCTACTTCTATGACTGTTAAGGTTTTGTTGGATCCATGACTACTTTAAGTTCTTTATCTTAATGAAGACTATTAGCACAAGTCTGTGAAGTATCGCTTAACGTTATTTCCCTCACCCCCCCCCCCTCCCCCTATACGCCCAAAGACGTTTTCCGGTTCGCTATGAAGTAGGCCATAGTACCTAGGTAGATACTATAAATAGTTAAAGGACTTTTATTATGCTTAAGTTACTTTAAGTACCCAAAAAAAATGTCTTATAGTAATGTTTATAGTAAATCCATTTTGAAACCGAACATTGGAGCATACTAAAACCACTCAACATACAATACAATAAAATAGTATATAGTCAGCTGCATAGTTCAAGAAGACGATGGTAAAAACAATACGGCTGATGCTTATGATGGATTTGTAAACACACAGAACACAAGAGCTTAAATTAATTAGCTCCGAAATAATAATAAAAAATAGTAGTAAAGTATCCCGTCGGACCAACTTGTTCCATAGGGCTGGTGAAACAGCGTTCACCAGTTTATGTGGCCACTGCATACTACGGGGTTTTTCGGCCAGCACAATGCCCAGCCGCCTTTACTTTACCCTTACTAAGGTCAGGTACCCATCAGAGCTGGGTAGACTCAGGGACACCCTCGAGACCCGAAAAAAAAACTTAGCCTTCATCGGGATTCGAACCCAGGACCTACGTTACTTCGAATGCTGAGCTTGATATCGATAGATCACGTGATTTCGGGTAGCCTTTTGTTACCGAATGTCGTTACTTTAAATAGGAAATAGGAAAGCCGTTTGTAGGTTTTTTGTGTGTCTTTTTGTTTTTGTTTGTTTGTCTTCACTCT
This sequence comes from Anisus vortex, assembly GCA_949126835.1. Taxonomy (NCBI): domain Eukaryota; kingdom Metazoa; phylum Mollusca; class Gastropoda; family Planorbidae; genus Anisus; species Anisus vortex. The sequence continues at coordinate 6,185,273 of OX421498.1, forward strand.
GTACCACTGGTTGTACCAGTCTTGCCTCTACCAGTGGCGTGCTATATAACTTCTGAGCACTTGAACCCATACTATCACTCCCTAACTAAGAAGGTTCCTTTGCCATAACGAGATGATGTGGCGAGATACCCCGTAATTTAAGACAGTCAAAGATGTTTATCACGCTTTTCAGTATAATTATTAACACTAGGTTTATTTATCTAATGTGAAAGCAAGCTAAGAAATAAAGTCAACAAGGGTCGCTAGCTAATGTGTCTTCTCTTTAGTCATCCAAAGTGATGTTGTAATCTTGAGAGACAAAATTACAACAGCACACCTTTGATCCAACATCTACACACACGCGCAATCTGTAGTATAAACGTTTAAACCGACGAGCCACGGTCGTTATCACGTTTATTTTCAATTTTCCAATCTCCACGCTTCACTTTAAACTAGTTTAAACCGAGAGAAAGAGGCGCGTATCAAAATCGTTAATGGACGTTTTGGTTAGCGTTTGTTTGTGTTGTAGAAGAGGGCCATTTATTTGTGACTCTGTCCTATTTTTGGTCTTCTTTTTTTAAACAAAATAAATGAACATGGATAATGTCATAAAATAAATATAAAAAAAAAGACACAAGCCAAATTATTGTGCACCTGGATGCAGAGAGAAACGATGCCAAGGGAAATAACTCCAGACACAATAATAGTACACTAGAAAGAAACGAAAAATGCAAATAATACGTTGAACTTAAAAAAAAAAAAGAAAACTTAACTTTTTCCGTTACTATTTTTTTACAGTGAAAGACTTCTGAATCAAGCGTGCAGGGATACATACTGCTGTGTTTTTCCACATAGATCTAGATCTTTTAAAATAGAACAACTTTGGGTACTTTTCTAACGATATTTTTTGTCACTTTCGTTGATCTGGTAAATGATAAAGAAGGAAGATGCGTTTTCAGAGACGAATGTGTGACCCAACGATAGTTAAACAAAATATTAACTGTATGATAGTAAAATGACCCCTACTGTCGTACTTATATGTTAGGTCGGTTAATGCTTCGTTTATTTTATTTGTCCTATGTTTGTAAAGTTTTAAATCATCAATTAGTTTTATATTTTCACCCTATAAATTATATCCGTGTTCTTATTTGTATGTTAAATGCACTCTGAGCTTACATTATGTTATACTATACAGATATTATTTTATTATTATTATTATTATTATTATAGTCAGTTTGTATATTTTTAATTTTTGCACTGAAAGTTGTTTTCTGCTTTACATGTGTCTGCTTTTTTCATTTTTTTTGCGTCAATCACTCATGATGAAAGAGTTTATATTATTCTTTATGCCTTTCATAATACAAGCGTTCACACAGCATGTTGCGTTTGGGAGATTGTTGTAGGGTGAGTGAGGCGTAGACATACCCCCCCTCCCTCCCCCCTCCTCTCTCTCTCATCTTTCCACGCTGCGAGATGATGAGCTAAAACAGAAAAAAAAAATTACCACGTTACCTACCGTCTAAGAAACAAGGGGGAGTAAGTATTCGGCGCAGCCAACCGTTCGACTGAATTATCGCCCCTGTTTACAGCTGTTCAGTTGTACTTTATTTTATTTTATTTTTTTTATATATCTATCTATGTAAGGATTATAAGGTCACTCTTGCCTCTTAGTGGGACATTCTGCAGGTGCCACTTTTATCCCGATGTATGGAACAGTTTTGTCATGTAGAATGATATTTCGTCGTGTTCTTTTTCTGTGTTCCTTTTTACAATCATGCATGTAACAGTGACTCTTGTTGATTAATAGTTAGTTATTGACCTTTTTTTTTTTACAAGGAGCAAACTATGCTTTGTTTAGATCTTAATTGTTCAAACAAAAACATATCTCTATACTTTGAGAAAGGTGGGAGAAAACTGATATGATTAATATTCAAATGTATTTCTAAATCTTCCGTTTTTGTTTGTTGATTGTATTAGCGCGTTCCGTAATGGAGGGATTATGTGATTCATACGTGAAGACGGAAAATGACATAGTGTGTTAGCTGTGTGTATATTCTTGACTTGATGAAAGCATAACAGTTGCCTGCAACTTTTGTTTCTCTCTCTCTCTCTCTCTGGATACTCGTATTATTCATGGATTTGTCATAACAACTGATCAGGTCAGGCTTTTTTTAATTTATGTTTTGTTGTTCAATTTATAATAGTTTAAGCAAACGGTGTGCAACTGGTAGACCGGCCATTTAGTGTGACCCCCACAGTCCGGCCATTTAGTGTGACCCCCACAGTCCGGCCATTTAGTGTGACCCCCACAGTCCGCCTGAGGACGATCGTTAACAAATTGTATTGAAAGAGCAAAAAAGTTTTCAGAATATAATGGACCGTCTAGTAGTTGTCTCATGGGGCGCGATGGTCGAGCGCGCAGCGCGTTCGTCTGGCGTACCGAGGGTCATGGGTTCGAATCCTGGTTAAGGACTAGGATCTTTTCCCGGGTCTGGAAGGTGTCCCTGAGTCTACCCAGCTCTGACGGGTACCGGACCTTAGTTAGGGTATCGTAAAGGCAGCTGTGCATAGTGCTGACCACACAATCACCTAGTATGCCGTGGCGACAGAAACTGGTGAACGCTGCTTCACCGTCACTATGATAAAATTGGCCCGAAGGGTACTTTACTATTATGAAATTGTCCATTTCATTAACTTGATGAATAAGTGTTTACCGTATCGTACAGCTGTAACTGAACAGCTTGACATTGTCTTATCGTTTTATGTACTGTGGCAGTATTTATAAAGCCCACTTGAATTTCCCAAGTAAGCAAGCCCCTTGTTCAATTTATAAAGTGTATCCGTCTAGTACTATCTATCCAATTCATGCATTGAATGCCCCAACACTTTTTTTTGTGTGTACAAACTTTTATCTCTTACACGCATGCAAAAAGACAAGGCCGTCCCTTTGATAATAAATAATTTTAAAAAATCTACTAGTTTTTGTAGCTACATTTAAACAGGATGGTTACACATTTAAGGAAAATAGAAACAGCTTTGATACACGAGTAACAAACTTGTAATAGTTGTTGTACTTAAAACAAAACACAGACTATCTACAGTAAGGATTTCGTACCTGCTTATCAGTTTGGACAATTATGGTTTTGTTTTGTTAATTTATCTTTCACTTGTTAACTAGACTGCACGGGGTGGCAACCTACGGCACGCGCGCCGATTTGCTATGGCTCGCGGAAATCTCCCCCCCCCCCCCCTTCCACTTCGAAAAGGCGATTCAAGTATCTGCTATGAGAAATAGATTTGGTGGCGCGGGTTGACTAATACGCTGTTGGCACGCTGAATGATTTATGAATCCAACTTTGGCACACTATTATCAAAAGCTTACCGACTTCCTGACCTATAGAACTATTGAACTATTACAACTAACCTTTCTAGTCAGAATTGCAAGTGTCTCTCTTATCGTGAAAAAAACAACAACAGCAACTACAACACTTCTTTCAGTCTTGTCATTGTTAGTTTCTCACAAACACACACACGTACATAATACAAACACGTATAAGAATAGAGACTTGTAGTATGGCCCCAGATAGTACGTACAATATCTGGGCCACGGTAAACAGCTAGGACAGAAACGATTGTATTATAAACCATTCACCTGACACAAGAGTTAAACGTTACTTTTTTGTGGGGGCTTAATTCTTCGGTAACTGTGTTTCCTTTTTTGTCCACTCTACCACTTTGAATTATAATGTTCTATAGTGTGTTATCAAAATTTTGTGTCGTTTATATACGTGCGTATGTTTTTTAAGGGGAGTTCTTAAGTAATTCTTCTGAGGATTTTAAAAAGAGCATATCTGTGTGTTAAAAAAACATAGAAGTTGTATCCCTGAAAGTAAGAAGTGATTCTGGAGTCGTTCTCTGTAAGTAAAGTTTAAAATGATCTCTAGATCTATGTGGAAAATATATTTATATACACACGTTTAGTTGCAGCCATACACGAAACATTTGATTCAAATATAAGAAAAGTTATATTGACAACAAAAAAAAAAGAAAGATCTATGTGGAAAAACATAGCAGTATGTATCCCTGCACGCTTGATTCAGAAGTCTTCTACTGTAAGAAATAGTAAAATTTTAGTTTTTTTAAAGTTCAGCGTATCGTCTGAATTTTGTTCTTCTTTCTATTGTACTATTATTGTGTCTGGAGTTATTTCCCCTGGCACCGTTTCGCTCTGCATCCAGGTGCACTATTTGGGTCGTGTCTTTTTTGTTTTATTTTATATTTTATGGCATTATCCTTGTTCACTTATTTTATTTTGTTTTTTCGTTTTTTTTACATAGACCCCAGGCCTATACTCTATTTCTTATATATATATATAGATGCATTCTACATAATCACGGGTTTTGACTGCACGCGCACTAAGAGGCGTATAAATAGCTTCTATCCAACAGAAGTGGAGATAAATAAGATTGACACTTGGGCTCAACAGATTATACACAACGTACATGAGAGATATGCTCGCTCGGTTGGTCTCGTTTTCAATTCGGGAATTGCACGTGTTAAAAATAGACCAGAACCACGTCTGCTATACAAATATATATAGTTTTAAGAATATATTTGTGTTGCTTGTTGCAAAGACCGCTTACTTTAAAATGTCTGCTATTTGATAACTCGAAACACTTAGTTTCGGAATTTCCGATCGCACTAGGTCCTCTAGACTTCCGGTTTAGTAATTCGCTATGATTTTCTCAATGGCAAATTAAGATTAAAAATCGAAAGTTGTATACAGCGGAAGTCTTTTGGGAAAAAAATAAACAAAACATGACGTTCTAAATCTATATTTAACCATTTTGTTAAAATAAGAACCGGGAAAAGATTTAAAACATTTTTCCTAGTCGAAATCCTTTCTCTGACGTCACTTTCCTATGTTGCCGGTAATTAAAGACCAAGTGAAGAGCTTTTTATCAAAATTGGGTTAACATTTGATTTTGATAGTAAATAGTGTATTCAGTATCTGAATGTTAAAAAAAACATTTATACAAAATATCAAAGATACATTTTAAGTAATTAGTTCAATATTTGCACTTAAATGTGTGTGTTTTTCGGATGATTACTCCAAATCTCGTAGCCATTTGAGATGTTTTTATTTCCGGCAATATAGGAAAGTGACGTAACATAAAGGATTCCGACTAGGAAAAATGAATATTGTCACGTGTTTTGAATCTATTGCCACATGTTTTGAATCTTTTCCCGGTTCTTATTTTTAACAAAATGGTTAAATATAGATTTATAGCGTCTATTTTTATTTATTTATTTCCCTTGTGATACGTCACTGCCGTATGAGGCTATTCCAAATCTCGTTCCTTTGAGAAAAACCTCTTCACTTGGTCTTTAAACTTCTCAAATGGCTACAAGATTTGGATATTTCCTCCGAAACAAAAAAACACATTGAAGTGCAAATATTGATCTAGTCTAATTACTTAAAATTTATCTTTGATATTTTGTATAAATGATTTTATTAACATTCAGATACTGAATACACTATTTACTATCAAAATCAAATATTAACTCAATGTTTGATAAAAAGCTCTTCACTTAGTCTTTAATTTCAAATCAGTTTTAATCTCTTCTTACCAATAACTTACATTTCTTGGGGGAAGGGGGGGGGGAGGGGGGTTGTTAGTGTTTGTGCGTTGCATATGTGTGTGCATGTGTGTTTTTAAGAGTTAAGCCATTGTACCATCTCGCCTGTGCACAGGCCATGTGTAAAGACATTTCGGACAACATTTAATCCACTTGTATAAATGAAAGCTCAATAGCACTAATCTGTGCATTCTATGGCCTTAAGAAAATTCGTTCGTTTGCTTTTTCTTTAATGTAAACTGTGTAATTGGGCTTAAATCTTGAATGACTATTTCGTGCAAAGCTCGTCATCGATTATTTAGCTCACCTCAAAACTTCACGTACGTTTATGTTTATTCTTACTTTTGAAATGTGAACACCTTTCCTGTTGACATGCCAGAGGTAGTCAGCAGTCGTCCCCCTTTTATTTACTTCGTTTTAAACCCGCAAATTTTGTGGGAGAGTAAATATACCAAGGCGTTTTGTTTGTTTTATAGATGTATCTTCTTAATTGTGTGTCTGTGTATTGGTTGAATGGGGGCTGTCGCGAAAGAGTTTGGACTTCGTCTCAATAATTAGCCGTCTCATTATTCTCAACACAACGGTAGCTGATGGTTAAATTAGAGGGATGACTATATATCTCTATGTGGCTTAGCAGTAGGCTTAATCCAGTTTAATAAGTGCACGCGAAGAGGTCTCGTTAATTTCAGAGGTAAGGACTGAAATTGAACTTGTTGATTTCAAAATATCGTAAGTCTCATACATTTTGAATATATATAATATATTGCAAATAATATTGTTGTTGTTTTTTGGATCCAATTCTAGTTGTTATTATCTTTTGTTGTAGATATTTAGCGTCGTTTTCAAACACTGGAAATGCCAGCTTATATTCAAAGATAGAGAGAGGGCTTATTGGTGTAGTTATTTGTAGTTTGCACGGGGGAGTGGCGTAGCGTTGCACCAGAGGTGCTTCAACACCTGGCAGGTGGGCTCACGGCATAGCCTTAGTCTAGACTCAGTACCATTGCAGCTTAGTGTAGTTGTGTTACCGACTCAGTACCATTGCAGTTTGGTGGAGTTGTATTACCGACTCAGTACCATTGCAGTTTAGTGGAGTTATGTTACTGGTGGTTCTTGAATAATGTCATGCATTACTTTTACAATCAGCTATCTTTGTATGTTTATATATCTGTGCAATGTGTGCATCTTTCTTGACAATCTTCTCATTAGAACCTAAAATAACGTGACAATACTGATTGCTGCTGTCGTAAGCTTTTTTTCGCCTTGGCCGCCTCTTTTCAAGCTATTAAAAGGTCTTTGGTATTTATTTTTCTTATCAGTTTTAGTCCCATGGTAACCGTTCAACATATAATATATAAATATACATTTTATTGCATTTTACCTTATGTGGGTTTACCCTACCATTAATGATATACATTATGTAAAAACAGATTTTCAGTGCGTTGTTGTATGACAGAGGGGCCCGGTGGTCGAGCGGTAGCGCGTTCCTAGTTCCAAGTCTACTCGGAATTTCCGTATTAATTAGCTCCATGTAATGTATACAATGTGCAGGCCAGTATAATATTCTGTGTACGTTATGAAGTCTACGTCAGGGGTCGGCAACCTTTTGATTATACTGTGCCAAAGTAGGATTTCTAATTCATTCATCGTGCCAAGAGCCTAAAATGTATCCTGTTTTAGCGCTCCATTTATGGTAGATATACTTGCATTGTTTTAGTGTGGTCTTTCGCGTGCCATTGAAAGTAGCTCCGCGTGCCAATTCTGGTACGCGTGCCATAGGTTGCCGAGCCCTGGTATACGTTATAGGGCAAGTTGAAGGGCGACTAGCGATTTAAAGTGTCTTCTAGATTGAAAGTTGCTCTGCGTGCTAAGTCTGGCATGCGTGCCAAGTCTGGCTCCATTGCCGCAGGTTGGCGATCCCTGTCCTAAATCACTTTACAGTAAGTATATCCCCAGTCGAAAATCGTATTACGTGCCATATGCATCACGCGCGCCATGGGTAGCCGCTGTCTGATGCTATAATTTCTCCTTCAGCCGAATGATAAGAAGAGAAAAAGAGTGACGCGGATGAACCGCTATTGATAAAAAAGTTGTGCAAGTAATCATAGAAAAAATACCCCGACGAAACCAAAACAACCTTCGCCTTTCATGAATTCTAACCACAGTGGCAACTCCCTTTTCCACATCCACATCCACCACTGGATACTTTAACCTTTTGGCCGCGGTATCCAGATCCTTTTATCTCAAACATTAGCAGGAGATGTTTGGAAGTATGCGCATATATACACTCACACCCAGGGCTCGCGGACTCGCCCCTTACAATGTTAAAAAAAAAAAGAAATAATATATACTCAACTGTTATGAAACGTAGTGTCAAGTGTTCCTTGCGCACAAGAAAAGTAACGCGATGCAATGGGGGGAAGAGACCCCGGAGGCAGGGTACAGGGGCGTGGCGCGTAAATCAACATGGTTTCTCTTCTCCACTAAACCCCCTCCTTCATTTTACCCCCTTCATCACACCCGTGTTGATAGGAAAAAAAGACATTATGAAAGCACCGCCCTGTTTATGTACACCAGGGTGAGCCGCATTATTGTATATCTATGGAGCTGGTTGACATCTCCCGCCGTTAACTCTTGGGAACCGAACCGTAGTTTTAAAAAACAAAAATATACAAACGAATTACAATCTACGGTTGCACTTGTATTACACTGTGGACCCCCAGCCCCTCATCCACAATCATTGTGGACCCCCGTGGCCACCAAACTCGACTTAAACACCTCCATCCCCATTTAAACACCTCCATCCCCACGCTCTTTTCACTCATCCCTTCTCTATGTTCATTTCGCCGTTTTCACCCCCTCTCTCTCTCTGTCTCTGCTCTTTCCTTTCTTACTTTATCAACAATTTGTGAATCTCTCTCTATATATACATTCTTCCACTCATCTACCATTATCTCCATCTCACCTTTCTTTGGCATCTATTGTCGCCACTTACATCGCCACTTACCTCTTTCCCCCCTTAAAGACATGGGCATCCAACGTGTATCATTGACTAGAGCTTTGTGTGTAAGTGCTAAATACTGACTATCATCTTGGCCATTTCCAGCATTATATGTGATGTTTTTTTTTCTTCTTCGTATATTATCATTGCTTTATATTTGAAAGTCTTTTGACATTGAACCATACACCCCCCTTCCCCCAATAAACAACAACATTATTTAGCTGGCTATAAGGACTTTAATATATGATATAATTCTCTTAGCTATTGCATTTTTTTGTTATTGTATGTAATAAAGTCTGAAATAGTTTTATGGCGAACGATGCTTGGGCATCCAGAAAATAATACTCCTGACCACTTTCACACCCACCTTCTGCTTCGCTGGATAACTCTGTACCGTGCAATGTAGAACCGGAAACGGGATGAGCTTAAAAAAATAGTCTTTAACTCTCGGGGGGGGGGGGGGGGGTACGTATAAGTAAATAGCATCGGAGTATATTCCTCCAAAAACTTTAACAAAAATTTTGGAATATTTCCAAGAACTAATCAGTGTCTCTCACACATCTAAAACACACAAAAAATGTCCAAACAAAAAGATCACAGAATGGTTTGTGTTTGAAGATTTCTTGTTGGCACAGAACGTGAGGACGAATACTACTCTAGAAAGAATCAAAGACTAGAATAAGATGAACCGCTTGCTCTATTTTTTTTTCCGTGCGCAACCAATAAGGCTGTCTTGAATGACTTCTACTTTTTTACGACTGCATTAACGAGTTGCGCTGTATACAACTTTAATCGTAATTTTCCATTGAGAAAATCATAGCGAATTACTTAATTCTAGAGGACGTAGTGCGATCGGAAATTCCGAAACTAAGTGTTTCAAGTTATCAAATAACAGAAATATTACAGTAAGCCGTCTGACGTATTGTAGTCTTTGAAAGAACCCGTTCTATAAGAGAATTTTGCCATTAGTAGGCCTACGTAGAAGAAGAAGAAGAGAAAGATTCTTTGAACTGCCGTGTCTGTTGCATCAACGTCACGTGTGGCGTATTGTGTTGTTGTTTTCTTTTAGATATCTGTTCTTTTAATTTACTAAGGTCACGGTGGATTTCTGGTCTTGTTGTCACTTGGTTGCAAGATTTGTGTAAGAAGAATGAGAAACTTACATTTGCATCACTTGGTGAAATTAATGTCTCCGATTCGTAGACAATGGTGAATTTAGCGTAGTTTCACATGCAGTCGTTGTTGGCATAGCCTTACATCGTCATAATTTATTACACAGGTGTCAGTGGAGTTATCTCATTATCTTATCTCATTGATAATTTACTGCAGGCTTCACGCGGTCAGCATTTTTTATTACATTTATAAGGTTATCTAAAATCTCTCTCTGTCTCTCTCTCTCTCTCAATCTCACACACACACACACGCACGCACAGAAACCCAGCTCATTGACATTTCCCCCCCCCCTCCTCCCTTGCCCTCAACTGCTCAATAGACAAGGGGTGGTGGAGAATTCTTACACTCCTAGCCACACCCTCGTTATTCCACACTTGAGTCTGAGACAATGTGTGTGTGGATGTGTGTGGATGCTTGGCTAGATGTGGGGGGGGGGGGGGAATAAGGAGGAAGAAACGAAAGGTCTGTAAAAATGATGTAAAAGTGATCAAGTCTGAAAAAAAACAAAAACACCGTACGTCTTTCAATGGCCACATTTACAACAACAACAACCGCAAAATGTTGCCTGTTTCATAAGGTTGGATGGCGCCGACAGTGGGCGCCATACAATGTGATGCCCTTTTTGTTTTTTTGTTGTTTTTTTTTTTTGTTTTTTTTGTTTTTTTAATCGTAGTTAATGGAATTGACATGTTTTAGCCATTTTCACAACATTGAATTAAACGAATGCATTAAATGAAGTCCACGAAATAAAAAACAACAACAACACAATGGTCTCTAATGGAATTAGTTAACGCTGCGTGTTTAAAACGATGCATTTATTATTGATGGAAACCTTCGATTGGTCTAACAGACACATGTGTTTATATTGTATCGAAGAACATGTTTCGGCGTTTGTGGACACTTACATGTGTAGTGTTGTTGTTGTTTGGCTCTTGCTGTATAGGCCTATAACTTCTTCTATGAAATGACCCGAGACAGTAGAGTTCTAAAATAAAAAGGACGGGAAGGGGGGGAGGAGGGTCTGTCAACGCTTGTTTGCACCCCCCCCCTCCCCTTACATTTATCTTTTCTTCAGCAGTCTTTTATTTCTCATTCAGTTTTGAGCTCAATAATATAATTATGCACCATAGACGAACGCCCCCTCCCAATAGAAACCAATAATTATTCAATGTATCAGCACCTCCTTCCAGTAACGTAGGACGGACTCCCCGGTTTTGACTTTGATTTCAACTGGCCGATGGTGATTTCAACTGGCCGATGGTGATTTCAACTGGCCGATGGTGATTTCAACTGGCCGATGGTGATTTCAACTGGCCGATGGTGATTTCAACTGGCCGGTGGTGATTTCAACTGGCTGATGGTGATTTCAACTGGCCGATGGTGATTTCAACTGGCCGATGGTGATTTCAACTGGCCTATGGTAATTTAAACTGACCGATGATTGCGACATCCATCAACTGCCCCGATACAGTAAAACTTTGGTACCATTTCTGTTTTTTAAATATTGATTTCTCATGAGTCCTACCGAGGCGGATTTCACAGCTGGGGGCAAAATAAACACCATAAAAACGAAAACAGCTATGGAAGAAAATACAAAGCTAACATAATCAAGTAACAAAAATAAATTTTTTAAAATAATAGGCCTACCTATGTCGTTAAGTTAAAGGGTCTGAACTAATAACATGTTTCTATATATACGGTATACATTCTCTGAGTTTGTTGAGTAACATAAACTCTCAAACACTCTATATTCCAACTACGGACAGCTATCAAAAAGTATGGAATTTCTTCACCATAGTCTCATGCCGGAGGGCAAATGCACAGATGGCTGCTGGATCAGGATGATGATGATTGAGTACCAGAAAAAAAAAATCCACTAATAAGATTATAGTTTGTGAATTTTTTGTAAAGTTAGTGAAAAGGTGAGGATTTAGAAATTATTTCAGAGTATTGTGACCCAGCTTGTGTGTATTCTCCACATGTCAAAGTGACATCTTGTTGGCACGTCGGTCAGAATTCTGTTAGAAAATATATAGAGAAGAACACCAGCAGACAAGTTCAATAAAAGCGTGTTAAAATTTTATAAAAAAATCCACTAAGGCCCTAAAATTTAATTTTCTCCATCGCCCCAGAATAGCATCTGTGTTGTCCCGTGGATCATCCCGGAATCTAAGTTTTATATTGTTTATATTGTTGGTATGGTTTCTGTGTGAGAAACAAAAAAAAAAATGCATGTTTAATTAATTCATTCGAATATGCATGACGCATTTGCGTGTCAAATTTCACGTGGGCGATTTCGGCATGGTTACAAGGTCTGGCTCGTGGTGGGCCAGTTAGTACATATGTTGTAATATACCGTGATCTGTTCTACTTCGATTACTAAGCATCGTGTGACGTAGCTATCAGTCGTAATCACTTTATGGATATAACTTTTATGTGTTGCAGGGTTCTCACACAGTTTGGAAAGTCTGGAAAAGTCTGGAATTAAAAAAAAAACAAATCAAGGCCTGGAAACCTTGAATATTGGCATTTTAGCCTGGACAAATAGCCTGTCAGCCTGGAAATTTATCTAAATCTATAATTATATCTAAATTTATTATAAAAATGAAAATCAGACAAAAAACTCCAATCCCATTTTTATACGCCATAAACGCCCACTGACCAAGCCTTAGATTAATACCTCATTCACGCAATATTTAGGTCACTTAGGGGGAGGGGGCGGTGACCATTTTCCAAACAATGTGTCCCAGCAGCCTGGAATTTGGCTCTTAAAGCCTTGAAATAGTCTGGAAACAGCCTGGAATTTTTTAAACGAAAAAATGTGAGAACCCTGGTGTTGTTCGCTTTTTTTTTTGTTTTTTAAACATAAGGATCTCACTGCTACTAGGCTACTGTTCATTTCACTACATTGCATAGTGCCAAAATGACACCAACACGTTACTACCTCAAACTGGGGCGGTAGTTTTTATTTAATTTAAATAACTAGAAGAAAACAAGTTAGCATACACCCTAGGGGTCAAACTCAAGGCTCGCTGGCCACATTCTGCCCGCGAGAGAAATCTTTTTTTGTGTGTGGTAATATAGGTTTAATTCTTCACTGATCAAAGTATTTTTATCCAGTTCAGCCTGCAACTTTAAGTGTTGTTGTTGTTTTTTTGCCCCCTATCCAGTTAAGTTTGACACCCTGAGTATTGACTATATATATAAAAAAAATGTGCATGTAAAAAGAGATTTTTGTCATTGAAGTTTATTGCTTGTTCTGATTTCGCTTTAAAATGTTCAGACATACTAAGATAACTTACAAGATTTTCGTTGTTTATTAAATCCACCACTATATAAACCTAAGAACTACCTAAAAGCATCTATATTGTGCAATTTTTATGTACATGCTTTAAAAGCTCTATTCTTCAGTAAAAGCCTGCAGCTTTTGTTTAGTTCTGGGTTGTAATCTGTGTGTTCTAAATAGAATTTGTTTATTTGTTATCTTTCATCATGCATGCATCCATTATCCCAAGTCTCAATCAATGTGTTCACGTCAATGTATTTACCTACCTAGTTTATATATTGTGGTGTATGGGAAGAGCATTGGTTTAGGTAAAGATAATCGCCTTACCCTTTTAAACCTCAAAGTCTCTTAGCCCCTTTTTGCCTCTACACAGTTCTTATCAGTCTATCAATCATTTAAAAAAATGAAAACAATGGCAAAACAATCCCTTTTGTAGGCATTGGCAACCAAAACTAATTGGCTCTGATAGTGGGACATGTCTTTATGATTTCTCCCTGATCGCCAGTTTTAGAAGGCATGATTCGAGTAACCCAATTCTCATTGATCTCTTTGAGGACCTACACTTTATCAATTGTAATGCAACCTCAGAATAGTTCCCATCTCTCCATGCAATGGGGACACGGTGGCAGAGCGGCAGCGCGTTCGACTGGCAATCCGAAGGTTCTGGGTTTCGAATCCTGGTGCCGGCTAGGAATTTTATTACCTGGACTTCAGGGTGCCCCTGAGTCTACCCAGCTCTGATGGGTACCTGACACTAGTTGGGGAAAAGTAAAGGCGGCTGGGCATAGTGCTGGCCACACATCCCCTCGTATGCCGTGGGCATAGAAACTGCTGAACACTGCTCCACCAGCCCTATGATAATTTTGGGATGAAGGATACTTTACTTATTCAATGGGGAGTTATAGTCTGGTTAGCCATTCATCACTAGTTCTAATGCCCTGTATGTTATATGCTAGACTTGGTGTTTTCTGTTGTGCAGCTATATAGTTCTCACCATGCACTTGTGTATTTCCAGGTTTGCTGAGAGGCTCCGTCATTGGTCCTGCCAGAGATGTTGTCCACCAGCTGAGCGGGAACAATGCCCTGTGGAAGAAGAGGAAGTCCACGCTGACCACATTTGCACCTGTGATGGAGGAAGACAAGGATATTGACCTGGATAAGGTGAGATGACCAATGGTCATTTATTTGATTTGTCCAATGTTTGTAAAGTTTTAAATTATCAATTAGTTTTATTCTTAGCCTAGAGATTATGATATCCGTGTTCTTAGTTGTATGTTAAATGCGCTAATTTTTGTTGGCAGCGCTATACAAATATTATTATTATTATTATTATTGTTGGCCTTTTTCAACTCTGTATCAAAATACATTGCACACATATTTAAAATCAACAATAGGTTTGGGTTACATTTAGAGATATTGTTTTTTAAATGGTATTTTTAAATGAATAACCCTATTTATGCACACCCTCATAATATTGGAAATCTCTAAAATTTATTAACGTATTTATTGTCATAAATTTGAATTTAACAGTACACAAATTAAAGGGTGTCTGTAAATATATGCCCATGGGGTTTTACTCTTCTGTGTCTTCAATCAAAAAATACATTGTGTAGACATTGTTAAACATCATCAGATTGTAAGAAATCATAAGATGTTGTAAGATATCATAGGACATTGTAAGACCAGTAAATATACAATTGTGTGTGTCTTCTCCCTATGTTTTAGGCATTCAGAGCCATAGACAACATTCAAGTTGTGAATGATGCAGAGTCCAAGAAGTCAGACGAAGATGTGTTTGACGATGATGAGGACTGGGCCAAGGTATATCAATCTTTATCACAATTTGTCCTTTCTGTTTTTGACATACCAGTTAGCCAAGTATTATAAAAGTATACATGACCATTTCAATCAATACTAACCTCATTGTAATAGTCTGGTCCATTCCAATAGTTTTATAGAAGTATATATCATACCGTATATAGTATACATGTTTTGTTATCATTCATGAGTTCTTGTTTGTGTGTCTTTAAATGTGCAGTTTGTCCATAGCTGTCAAGGTGGTCGATAGGATTTAAAGTTGTTCTAAGGGCCTTAGTTTGAACCCTTGAGTAGTATATTAGGGTCTTTTCAGGTATGATTTGAGGCGTACGCCTCAAATCATACCTGAAAAGACCCTATTATACTACTCCCTTGCCATCCAAAAAAAAAGATGTTGTTGGTTAAGGGGAGGAGGGAGTTTCAGAACTTTCAGTGTTAGTTTGGGGGCGTGGTGGTGGAGCGGCAGAACGTTTGACTGGCGATCCGAAGGTTCTGGATTCGGATCCGAGTGGAGGCTAGGATTTTTTTTTTTCGGACTTGAGGGTGTCCTTAGGTCTAACAAGCTCTGATGAATACCTGACATTAGTTGGGGTATAGTAAAGGCGGCTGGGCATTGGGCTGGCCCCCCCCCCCCAGTGTGCCGTGACTGCTTGACCAGCCTTATGATCAGTTTGGTCCGAACGGTACTTTACTTTTACTGACCCATAAATTTCATGATTGCTTAAACCTGGGCAAAGAGTGCCTTTAAGAATGATAGAATGAATTATATTAAAAAAAATTCAGAGACTAATTGAAATGCTGTTCTCTTTGGAAATGTTGGATAATTAAATAAATAAATAAATAATAACGGTGCTTATATAGCGCATATCCCGTTGGTGACAGTTCTATGCGCAGACGACAGTTACATAATACAGACAGACAACGAAATATGTAGTAATACGCTAATTCTGCTGACGAAATAGGTCAATTAATCAATTAGGGAATTACTTGCGATTCAGTGATGGTTTTTATTTCTCTCAAGGAGATTACACCTGAGGTCAAGAAATACTGGGATTAAGAAAATGAAAAGGGCACTAGTGGGCAACTCCTTTAAAAATTGACTGAGTCTTGGGCCAATTTGAAAAATAAAAGTACTACAAAAGAAAATTATAATTATATACCAATAGAGAGAGATGGGTGGATAGATAGTAGGTAGGTAAGTTGGTTGTATGGTAAGCATATAGGAAGTAGAAAGGTATATAAGTAGGTCGTGATATGCCAACATCGGTACTAGGCCTTGGCACGGTTTGGCAGCTTGAGTACACTGACAACCCCCAGAGCTATATCAGCGGGAGTTTTAACCCCTGGCAGGTTCAACCAAGCTGGAAAGGTCTGCGCGGGTAGGGGTCAGACTAAAGCTAGTACCCTGGACCTCCAGGTTGGGGGTTTGGCACAGGGTTATCCACTCTGTCCTGGAAAAACAAGCCGGTGACGGAAACATCATGATATCCTATTTTTAACTTCATATCAATGAAAGTATTAAAACAACAAGAAAACTAAAAAAATATTATATTTCGCTTGCCTAACGAGAATCTCTCTCTCTCTTGGCAAGGGTGTCCTAGATCCAATGCATCCTTCCATTCTAACTTTTTGTGTGTCTTGTCACTGTTGTCCCTGTTCTAGATAGCGGAAATTATATCCAGCTACGGTGGTAGGATCAGTTCCTCTGGGGACTATGCCCTTTTTGAGGCCCAAATAGAGCAGCTCTTGTCCTACAAAGGTATTTATCGCCCCCCGACCCCTCCCGGGCACGCATGGGGCATGGTGCCTTCGGGAAGGGGCCTTTTGTTTTCTTGCTTTCTGTATGCATCTTGTGTAGATTCATGTATTTTCTTATCAACAAGGGTGAAGTGATAACAATAGCCTTCTATGGTATAGTCAATATAACTTATTAATAATCCAAGTATAATGCCTTTTGTTATATATTATCAATGTAATTACAGAATAACTGGTAGTATGCATTTTACTTGTTATATTGAATGTAACTCCAGAATACCTGAATATTTTGCCTTGTTATATTTACAATGTAACAGCAGACAGAATAAACTACACAGTGTATTATTATGCATGCTGTTAAAACACATCTTAGGGTTGGCATCTTATCAAAAGCTAAATCTGTTACTGGCTCAACATTGTTTTTGCTCAATTTCTTTTCCTGTTTACCTTTTACCTACAGTAAGGAAAGAAAAACAAAAAAAAGGTTCCAATCAGCCTGTCTTTATGCATGTTTAAATTGGCCATTGTATACTTACCGAATAGTTTGAAAGGAGAAAAAAACAATCACATTTAGCCATGTTAAATTTAGGAAAATGGGGAATTCCCCATCGTATAGGGCTGCATTTTGTGTTATGGGTTAAATAATGTGTTTCTTAGAATAGCTTTGTCTTGGCTCAGTTTCAGGGAAATACTTGTGATGTATTTGGTGCATACAATTTGCTTCCTTTTCTGATTGGTTTCTCTCCCTCTCTCTCTCTCTCTCTCTCTCCATTCAACTGGTTATTATCATGACAAAGGGCATGGTGAAGAATAGACTACCACACTACTCAGACTTGTATATTTATATATTCTTGGTTGTCTTTATTTTTCACTTGTTTTGTTTTTTAAATCTAGACATTGATGTTTATATTTCTTGTTTGGTATATGGCAAGGGTGTGATGTATAGAAATATTAATGTCTTTGGTTTGGATGATTTCTTACAATATAACAAGCTGTAATTTGTTCATTAGTATTTGTGCTCTTTAATTCAACAGTACAAAAGTACTTTTTTTTTTTTTGTTTTTTTGTGTGTGTTACTTACAAATCTAACAAATAAAGCAATTTACAAAAAACAATACAATTATGCATAGTCCACAAGAATAAAAAAATAAGTCCGATTTGCTCATGGGATGTTTTTGTTTTTTTAAAAGAGCTTTTATTCTTGGAAAAATCAGCCACTTAGACATACAACAGGCAAGGTGGCCGAGTGGCAGTACGTTTGACTGGCTTACCGAAGGTCCTGATTTCAAATTCTGGTGAAGGCCAGTATTTGTTCCTGTGTCTGAAAGGTGTCTCTGAGTCTACCCAGCTCTGATGGGTACCTGACTTTAATTGGGGTAAAGTAAAGGTGGCTGTGCATTATACTGGCCACACAATCAGAAACTGGTGAAGACTGCTTCACCGGCCCCAGGATCAATTTGGTCCGACGGGATATTTTACTTTCAGACAAACTACACAATAACAATTTATTGCAATGCTCAAATAAACATTCTGACAAAACACAAATGCATAAAAGTACTCATTTTGTCACTGAGTGGCATCAGGGCATGGAATGGGTTGCCCGAACAAACCAGGAAGGGTTGCCCGAACAAACCAGGAAAACCAGTACCTTAACATCAATTAAAAAGCACTAATCAAAATGCAAAATTGGATTGAAACCATGCATAAGTGTAGGATGCAATAATCTTCTACATAGATGGTGCATGTGTAACATATATGATAAGATAGTCCATAGCTTTTTTAAGACAAGGTGATGTTAGAATTGACCAGAGTGCAGAGAATTCTACTAGCCTCTGGCAACCTCCAGAATTCCATAAACTACACAATAGATCCCTACTCTAACAAAAGATAGCAAACAACACTGCCATTCATTATCATTCTCTGATGCATGTACTCTTGATTTATTATTTGTTCTTGTTTCATTACGACATCTAAATCTGAAGCTCTGTCCCACCTGCATCACTTGTTTGTTTTTTTTTTGTTTTTTTTTAATGCATGGCCCACTGGCAGTTGTCTTAGCATTATCTCGATGGCATGTGTCTCTCCCAATAGATTAATGCCACCTTTGCAGAGTTTGGCGTAAGCATTGGGAGAGAGTCAGTTTTCATTCGTGAGCATGAAAGAAAATTCAGGCAGTTTTTTACTTCAGGTGAAAAAGGTATTTGACAGCAGATTAATTTATGTTTACTTTCTTTGTTTTTAGTGTGTTTGTGTTTATTTTTAACTCTTAAAGTAAACATCACATGAGATAAACACAAGAAACTTATCAAATAAAATAACTATTCAATATGCCATTCAAAGTTATATTTTTTGTCTATAAAACAGATCCATTAATATATTCAACTATACTGTAAAGTAAATGTGCTTATTTTCTTTGATTTAACTTTGTAGCTTAAACAAAGCTTTTTTGGGGGATGGATCTCTCTTTATTATTATGCCATTGAGCGTTTCCAAAATTATCATGATTACAAAGTAAATATCTATATAAAATATATAAATATATATGCATAAAAAATGTAAATTTGTATCTATTGTATTCCATTATTATCCTTAACTGACTAAAACACAGGTGCATTATTGCAGGTATGCTACTATACTAACAATATTAATGTGTTTATCAAATGAAAGTACAAGTTATAGATAGAAAAATATAACTGCCTGGACCACTGTAAATACTCCATTACTTTTAATTGAAAGTCTACTCATAATATAAATCTATATGTTTTTAATTTTATAGATAGTTTTTGTTTATACCTTAATACAAATGAATAATGGCTTAATTGAAATCAGGCAATGAAATAATAATAAAGCCTCTTGTGTAGAACACTCTACTTAGACTTTCAATTACATAGGATTTTAATTTTAAAGTAAGTTTTTTTTACAGAGAAAACTTAGGGGCACGCCTTCAGCTGTCATATTGTTTGAATCCTGGTGCAGTCTTAAGATTTATTCCTGGGACTGGAGGGTGTCCCTGAGTCTAATTAACTCTGATGGGTACCTGACATTAGTTGGGGTAAAGTGAAGGAGGCTGGGCATTGTGCTGGCCACACAATCCCCTAGTATGCAGTGGCCAAAATAAAACAGTGAACACAGCTTCACTGGCCCTGTGGATCCCTTTTCGGGTACTTTACTTTACAGAGCAGAAATCTGCTTTTCTCATTTTTAAGTTTCATTAGCTTTTTGAAAGATTTGAAAAAACAGATTGTGACTTGTAGAGAATGTTTATATAGGATGAGAAACAGCTCCCAGACAAGTTTACACAACACTGTTCCTAACAGTAAACATTTTTCTTCTTCTGTTTTTTTTTTAATCAGGTGAGAACAAAATTCAGAGTGTAGGAGAGTGGCTCTCTGACATCGGCCTTCCTCAGTATGAAAACACTTTGGTGGCGAACGGTTTTGACGACACAGACTTTCTTGTGAGTGACTTTGTATATCTGTCTATCTCAGATAACTCTTCGCACACTGATGCACGCTCAAACACACTATAATTTACTATAAATAAACTTATCGCTGAATGTATACAAATTTTATGTTTGTTTTACCATCTGATAATAGTGACTTTTCATTGAATGTCTTTTAAAGGGAAGTAATATCTTAGATGAGCAAGACCTGATAGTCATTGGCGTGGACAATGCTGCTCATCGGAGAACTATCTTGGAGGCTTCCGCCAATCTGCCTCAACTACAACCAATTGGTAGGCTGCTACCATATTTTTAAAAAATCTCTACTCGCTAGCAGTGTTTTAAGTTCAAGCGCCTTGAAATATATTAAGGTTCATTCTTTTAAGTACAGCTTGACTGATGATGGTTGAACTTCAGAGCTAGGTGAACTTGGGTTTTATTCAAATGAAATTCTCTTTAGTGGGTGGATGGTGAATATACATATAAGCAGTGCTTTTTTTGTGACGGTACGCACCGGTACGGCCTACCGGCACCTTTTTCAATGTGGGGAAAAAATTATTACTTTTCTTGTATTTTAATTTTTTTTTTAAATTAATTTTATATATCATTAATTTGTTTAAGTTAAATTATTTTAAAATTGCGCGCAATAAGAATTAAAATATAAAATGCGAAACTGCTTTAAAAGTTAGGCAATCCATCACTGAGTACCGGCACCTATTTTTTTTTACAAAAAAAGCACTGCATATAAGTTATACAATTGTTTTATTGATCCAAACAAACGAACATTTGCCTTGATTACAAAACATTATTAAAGCATAATTATTGTAATAAGCAATTCACATACAAATAAAATAATTACAAAATATAGACTTCTATGATAGACACACTGTCATACTGTTCAAATTAACTAGCGAGTCAATCGCCAGCATGTAGTTAAAATAGAGCTCATATTGTTTGTGAAAGTTTTGGGTAAAGGACTTGATTTTTTTTTTAACTATGGGACAATTTTTGAAAATTTGGTAAACTGATCAAGAATTTTAACGTTTCTGAATGTCACTTAACTAAAATGAACAAAACAGCATGAAGCAAACTTGTTTAATTATTTTTTTTAACGTCAATAACCATTTAGATCAGGTGAGAAGTCTTTCTCTTAAATTAGTTCTCTCTCTCTCTAATTAACAGATGCCAACAATTTACCTCAGACTGTAGCCGAGTGGCTAAACTCTCTACAGCTAGACTATTACTTTGATACATTTATGTCTCACAAGTATGATTCCATGGACAGAGTTGTCAAGATCTGGGAGTTGGAGCTGGTTACAGTAAGTCCTGTTCACTTCTACATCACTGCCAATGAAAGGTTCTCTTGGTGCATTGTTATTTATTTTGAGTAAAACTTGTATTGTGTAATTAGTGGGTGAGGT
This sequence comes from Anisus vortex, assembly GCA_949126835.1. Lineage (NCBI taxonomy): Eukaryota > Metazoa > Mollusca > Gastropoda > Planorbidae > Anisus > Anisus vortex. The sequence continues at coordinate 6,206,788 of OX421498.1, forward strand.
GGTGGACGGCTGGTTTCTTAAACAGTGTTTCCCTGCTGCTCAACAACACTTTCCAGTTGATACCGTGTTGCCCATTTTAGAACCCCTACCTACTTCTCACGGCACGGGTGCAGAGCGTCAACGCATTTGGCTGGCCAACCAAAGGTCCTGGGTTTTAATCATGGTGAAGGCCGGGATCGCTTCCTTGGTCTGGAGGGTTTTGTGAAGTCAACCCAGCTCTGTTGGGTTGGATAAATGACATTAGTTAGGGCATGGTAAAGGCGGCTGGGCATTGTGCTGTCCAAACAATCCCCATGGAATGCCATAGCCAAGGAAACTGCTTCACCGGCACTACAGATCAATTCGGTCAGACATGATTACTTTACATTGCTTACTTTTAAAAAGAGAATCACAGTTATACTCTTGGGGGTCTCAAAATGGAGACACGACCATTTACTCCACAGAACAAATGTCTCATTGGGTCTCATCCAGCAAACTGAGACACTCTGAGACACCGTCTTATCTGGGGGTTTTTACCCCTATTGAGCCAAACGGAGCTGCCAGTTTGGTTTACTGGCATCCCCCTCTTTGCATGCTCATAAGAGAGTTGGGACCAACTGGTTTAAAGGATACACTCTTTAAATGGACAAACAATTAATGCAGGAAATGTTTATTTACAACTGTTAAACGTAAATGATTTTAATCCTCTAATAACTAAATCTTGTTACGAATACCATAATGTTGAATTTATATAAAGAAACAATAATTAGTCAGTAATTTTTGTTATAGTACAAAACAGAACTTGTTTGGCATCACTATTGAATCAAATGTTGAATGATTTTTAGTTAAAGGAAGATAATTAACCCGTTTCATTTAAGCTAATATTTCTAATGTTTCTCTTTTTTTTTCTCTTATAAAAGACTAAATGGTTTACAATTTGTAACTTATAAAATGATCAAACTGTAAAAAGTATTTGAAAATTATATAAATATTATATGACTAAAGAATTTATACCTATATTTTCAAACATTACATTAACTATCCAGTTTGTAGGATTACTACATATCTATTCCACCTAAGGATAGTCCACAATTAGCAGGTAGACAGCAACACATTAAAGGACATCACAGTAAAACTGAGACAAAATATCATTAATATTAACAAATGTTAGGTAAACATGTTGGCATAGATACTGCATCGTGTCCGGTGAACCAACCACAGGAGGAGCTGGCTGACACCATACTTCTCTAATACTGACCCCCCCCTTGTTCAGAAAGTCATTGAGCCGGCCGCACACCATACTTGTCTAATACTGACCCCTACTTGTTCGAAATGTAGTTGCGATTCTTATTTCTTTGTCATGTCGGTTGACAGTATCATGTGAAATCATGTCAGTTGACAGTCGGTGTCATGTCGGTTGACAGTCCAGTGAACTAACCACAGCACCATCACATTTCATCCAAAAACTAATCAATTCAAATAGCAGAGGTGTTCAAATTATATCAGGTACGCTTGTACCACCCACTTGCCCTTCCCTCCCCGTAACGTCAGCTTCCCCTAAAGCTTCTTGCACCCCGTTGAGAACCTATGGTCTAGAGGTTTACACTAATGTTATAGCTGTAGCCTAGAGACAGCTAGGTAAATTAATACTCCATTTTACCTGAATAATTTACAATTTGAAGACAGAAAAGAAAAACACTGATATAGGGAAACAAGTTTCTCTTGTAGTTAGAAAAAAAATTGCAGAAAAAAATCATTTCCTCCACCTATTTGTTTTCTGTACCTTGAACTTCAAATCTGTGCATACATTTTTTTTATTGCAGGTCTTAGATATATCCTCTATTGGTCATAGGAAAAGGATTCTGGCTTCTCTTGGAGAAAGAAAGGTTGACACATCATCAAGCCCTGTAAGGATAGATCATTTTTACCCCTCATAACTTTTTATCATATAATATACCGGTATATTGTTATAACATATTTTAACCCTTACAGTCCCAGGCGCATATATAAGCGGAACTGAAGGCAGCATAGATAGAAGTAGGTCGGTACGGGAAGGGTTAATAGAATTTGAGCTCTGCAGCCATCTAATTGTTTCTAGATAGCACATATAAGTATCATTATAAAAATAAGAACTAACAAATAAACTTTTATCAGATATTTAGAACTTATTAACACTTTGGCTCCCAGAGTTTTTTATCATGGTTTTTACCAGGGCCATTTTATACACAAAATAAAAAAAATAAAAATAATATTGTAAATTTTAAATGTATATCTGGGAATAAATATAAAAAGATAGACCTAAAACGTTGGATATGAAAAGAAAGCAAAATGAATGTCGTTTTGTTTTATTGAACTATATTAAATATTTCATAGTGGATAACAACTAAGAAAAAAATTGTTTATAAAAAATAAATTTTTTGGGTTTCAAATTAAGTTGTTTATATTTATAAAACTACATGTTGTGGAGGCATGTTGTAATGAATAAATTAGTTCTAGAGCTTTTTTAGCTGTAAATATCAAAGGAGAACATGTTCCTGGATTGGTGGGCTCCATTGCAGAAATAAATGAACACAAACATCAATGAAAATGTAAAACATTAGCCCAGCAAATGTAAACTGATTGCCATAATAACAAAGAAATGGAAAGTCAAAATGACATCTGTAAACTGCATAGCCTTTTTGCTAAATTATTAATTAATCGTAGCCGGTAGAATCGGTTTGTGGGACAAAAAAAATAATTAAAATGCTGATTGTACTGACTAAATGGGAGTCAAAGAGTTTTTTTTTATTTTATCGGAACGCTTAGTGGCTAAACTATGAAATGAAATATATATCTCCCCTTTCAAAAAACGTGAAATAATTCAAGTATCTGTCCTTGAGATTTAAAATAAAACTTTAAAATTTAAATTCTTCATTTACATTAATTTTGACTTAAATCTCAATGGTCCTATTAGTTTTTGATCTACACAATAACTCAGTTTTTAATGTAATTTGTTATTGCACTTTTTTTTATTTAATATAAAGTTCAATCTTTATAACATTGCTAGAATATTTCTTTGAATGAGTTTTAACTTGATAAATTCAATTTTAAAAATAAAATACAGCTAACTAGATTTTTAAAGTTTTGCAGCATACTTCTTCTTGTAAAATTTCAAACACAAAATTTACCTTGTCAAGGGAAATAATAAAGAAACAAAAAAATGTGTGACAGAAAGTTTGATTGTGTCCCTTGCATCATAAACAAAAATAAGTTTAGTCACCCTTTTAACATAATATTTGTTAAAAAAATAGTTATTTAATGCTTATGGTTAGTCCTTTAATAAAATAATAATTCTATTTGTATAGCACTGCTAGCTAACATTTTGTAAGCTCAGAGAACATTTAACATTGAGCAACAAACAAGCTAGAACACAGAGATAATTCTCAAGGCTAAAAAGTTTATATAGCTAACTAATAATTATAAACATAGGGCAAAGCAAATAAATGTTGCATTAACTAACCTAGTATGAAAGTAAAAACAGTAGGGGGTGTAAAAATGTTTAATGAAGGTAATATTAAAATAATATGTTTTATATATAGGGTGACAGGTCCTGATATTATATTTAATCTTTTTAATTATGGAAAAAAATATTTGGCTAAAAAGTTGATTGAAGATACAATTTTCTAGGGCAACGTTAAATAAAATATTATGTTTCAAGCCATTCATCTTTTGTTACTACTTGGTTAAATAATTGTGATCAGCTATATACGCTATTTTGTTTTTTCTAAAGATTTTTTACAATACAAATATTTGTGTTATGTGCAATGTACAGATTTTGTGTTCTATGCAAAGAAATGGCTAATGATTGGTCTTATTGATAAATTCTACAATTTTCCCCGCAGGCTCGGGCCCGTCTTCCAAGCAGAGACAGCGTGACCGAGCCCAAGTCCCCCTTTGAGCATATTGACCTGTACAAGGACTACACTGGAGTCAGGTCCAAAGTGCCAGAGTCTGAGTCTGACCCTTCTTCCCACGGAGCTCTCATAGACTTTGACGACTATTCTAGTCCCACATCACCTGGACAGGTTAGTCTGAAGTTTTGTTTCACTGTAGTGGAGTTCTTGCTGATTTACTTATTCTATTAAACTTTACTTTACTATGACCTTTTACAAGTGGTACACTTGTAATCTGTACTTGATTGAAGAAAATGTTTGGCCTCTAACTCATAAAGTAAAGCAATGTATTTAAGCGAGACCATTTTGGTGGCTGGTGAAGCAGAATTCACTGCCGTTTTGTTGACATGATTTCATGATATAAATCTGACCTGTGGGTAGACTAGGGGACAGATCTGAGCAAAAAAATATTCTGAATGGGTTGCCATTCTAACAACCTTAACATCATTTTATTTTGTTTTGTTTTTTTCTTCCTGTGTAATGTACTTTTAGGTGTTAATACTCTCTATATACTCTAAATTGAAAAGTTAGTTCCACACTTGTTAGGTGTGAATATTCACTTACAATAACTCTTTAGTTGATGGGTCCCATACAGAACATACCTGTTCTAGTATAGGTCTAACTAATGTTAGATAGCATTTTAGCTTTATGTTTTTGTTACATTTTGTTAACATGTTTTTTTTTAAATCAAAACTGTCTTATTAATTTTGTTATTACTTTATCAACATAGGGATTTGTTTGCATTCCTTGATATTTACCATTAAAATCTAATGATCTAATGTATCTCTTTTGACTAGGGCAAAGCCATCAGGGACAGCAGCATTCACATCAGGGATCCCCACCTAATGCACTACACGGGGGCCATAAAGCAATGGAGACACAAGCCTGAGACTCTGATCAAGGGCTGCTGTAACTACACTGCTCACGTATGTATTAACTTTACACACATACTTATACTTATTCAACCAATAAGAAGTCTTGTGTATGTATTAACTTCACATACACGTAATACATACACGTAGACTTATTACACATAAAAACATAGACTGATACTTAAAATCTCAGATCTTACAACCAATCAGAAGTCTGGTCATTTTAGAGCTGAGAAAAAAAAGACAACTCTTTTTTTAAAGTGTTAGTTTAAAGTCATTCACTATCCTTTTTTCTTACTTAAAATAAATGTATGCACAGTTAAAATTTCAATGTGTGACATAGACCACAAGGTCAACGAATATCACCGTACATTTAAAGAACTTGGTCCATCCACCATCCTTAGAAAGATTTGCACTGATGAGCGTAGGACGCAATAATCTTCTTTATAGAAGGAGCGTCTGTAATATATATATAAGATCTACACCCATCAGCATGCACACATCAACTTCATAGATTCTAATGCACTAATGTCATGCATACTCTCATATAACTGAGGCATTAGATTTTCATTTTATCAAATAAATATAAAGGAATTATTTAATTATTATACATAATCAGAGATCTCTCATAACTTTATGAAGTCACAATTGAATATTCAAAAATATTTTTCATTATTTTTTTTGAAGTAAGTTTTGGCATTGTGAAGACCAGTGAATGAAATATTTCAATTTTTACCTCATGCTTTTTTCTGTTACTTTTCTAGTACTTAGGCTCCACCTTGGTGAAAGAATTGAATGGGCCAATGTCCACACAGGAGGGAATTACTAAATTAAAGGTAAGCTTGTAATGCCATTTTGTTATTAGCATTGGGCTATTGTTTAGACAGTGCGTAGTAGTGGTTTTATTAATAACACAGGTGTCGAACTCAATTGCTCGGTGGGGTCAAAGCTGAAATAACATTAGAGGTTTTTACCTTAAAGTGCGAATTGTTGTCAAATTAAATATATGTGTCCGTTTCCTTTTTTTAAGTACGAAGTTTTATTAAGTTAGAAAAGATACTTCCGCCCAGCGCTGGATGGACATGTTTTAAGATCACCACTTGTTTTTAAGATCCTCTCACATTTGAATTTATTTAATGTGTAGATTAACATCAATTATATGAATGAAATTACTAAGTGCAGCATCAATTGAACTTTCACTTATTGTCTCTGATATGTTGTAATAAAGTAAGTAATAAGAGACTTGACTTGAGTTGACTATTTTAGCCTCCTATACAAAGAGACTGCATTAATTAATCATAAAAAATCATGATGCTTGAAAGGAAATTACATTTAACAATAAAATCTGAAGGGTACAACAATAAAACAAAGGAAAGAACATTTAACACTAGCTGAACTGGTTACACGTTTAGTGGTGAGTGGTGAATTGAAGCCTGTTTAACAATATTATAAATGATCTCACTGGGGCCTGGATATAATTTTACGCTGGGCCGGATGTTGCCCGCGGGCCTTGAGCTCGACACCTATACCCTAACACATGGTTATCTTGTCTTGTGGATAATTTCACTATACATGACAGCCTGGCTGGTATACATTGCACCAAAAATGTTTTGTTTATAATACTTAACACCCAAGCATACACAAACACTCATAATATTGTTATGTATAATAAAGTCACAGAGGGAACAATACATAAGTCATATTTTGTACAACCAAATAAAAGTGGGCTATTGAAAATTTGATAAATGAATTTTTTTTTTATCTTAACGTAATTTATTTGCTCATTCGGTGCTCATAAACACACACACAGTTATTGTTGTTTTTTTTGGACACTTGTTTCTTTATCCAATTTTCTGGCATTTCAATCAGTTTCAAATCAAATTAAAAATTCTTACCTTCTTTTTCTCTTTTTTTATTGTTCTTTTCTTCTTTTTATCCATGTTGACTTTCATTTTTTTATTCTTTTTTTTTATAATCTTTTTTGTCTTCCTTTTTTAATGAATTCATTCATTAATTTATTTTTTAAAATTGTGTGTTTACATTTTCCACACTATACAATAAGAGTGAATACATTTTTAAGAAAAGATCACTCACTGAACGTGAACTAGCCAGGGAAAGAGCACTGCAGAAAAATTAATTCAATTAGAATAAAAACTGGGTAGTTTCCCCTTGGCTACAAGTTTAACAAAAGTTTTTAAATCTTGCTCTGTCCACTTTTATTTCTCGGGGAGTTGTTTCTGCTCACCACCGTTTGTCATACCCACCATTCAATGTTTCGTACATAACAGCAGCATCAGCCACTAACATAGTATTTCTTATCTCTCTCTCTCTCTCTCCACTGCCCTAAAGCATCGCCTGCGCAGGAAACTACAGGTTACTCTTACTCTTACTTTCTCATGTGTTTGATATTTTATTTATTTTTTAGTTGTTGTTGTTCTTATTGTTGTTATTTTTTCCTTATTATTATTTGTGTTGTGAACCTGTTGCTTATAATCTGCTTTTATGATAACTTCCTGCTTCTAACCGTGTTCTTTATTTTTTATATAATACTAGCGAAGACACATTACCGATGTGAAAAATTATTAGACATTTTATAGGCCTAGGCCTAAATAGGTCAGTGACACAAACCCACGTGTTTTCAAATTGACCAATGGGGATCCGTGGGGACACAAACACGATCTTTATATATATATATATATATATATATATATATATATATATATATATATAGATAGATAGATAGATAAACCGTGACTGTTAATTTGTCATGTTTTAAGATAAGTTTTGGGAAAATTAACTTGATTGTCTGGGAAAGTCTGAGAAAATTTGGTAGATCCTCCAAGGATTAAGACAGTTAATTGTGTTAAATGGACAATAAATTAGCGTACAAAATATTTATTTAAAAAATGTATAGATAATTTCTTTTAAAGTGAATAACTTATGCCATTCAGTTAAGAAGTCGTCAACTACCATTATGGTTTTTGTTTTTCTGAAAATTATTCTAAACTTACTTAAAAATTATCCACAAACATTTTGTTTTAATTTGGACTGTCTATATGCACCTGCACAGGGCATGGTGGCCGAGATGTCCTGGGTTCGAATCCTGGTGAAGGCTAGGATTTTTTTTTCCGGGACTCGATGGTGTCCCTGAGCTTACCCAGCTCTGATGGGTACCTGACTTTCGTTGGGGGTTAAGTAAAGGCGGCTGGACATTGTATTGGCCACACAATCCCCTAGTATGCAGTGGTCACTGAAACTGTTGAATGCTTCTTCATCGGCCCTATGGATCAATTCGGTCCGACGGGATAATTTACTATATATACAAGCCAGACAGGAATATATCATAAACAGTGGTATAAATTCATTTGTGAAACAAGAGGAGAATGTTGGGAATTCAAAAAAAAATTATTTGAGAGTAAGAGCCCCTCGGTGTAGTCTGTGCTTGTTGGGTTATATTGCTATTGTTATATATTTTTGCTCTGCATGTTTTACCTGTGTATGTTTAGTCGTGGACTTCAATGCATGGCCTCATAAACTAATTTTGATGTTAGCGTTTGTGTGTTTTTATACGTAAAATCCTGTATTTAACTTAATTTAAACTGAGACCAGAGCAATTTGCAATGCAGTGGTAGCTGCTCCCTTGGCTAAACAACCAGCCACAGCCACTTTAATTTACATAAAAATCCTAATGAAAACGGATGCATGTAAATGTTTCATCTTATTTTTTTTAGATTATTGCAGTTGTGGGGATACTATTGTGTATTTGTATTTAGACTAGAGGGAGAAAAAAATTAATGTAGTTACTAGTATACCAGGGGAATGTGCAGCCAGCACAATGTCTAGCCCCATAGACTTTCCCAAACTGATGTCGGGTACCCAAATCAGAGCTTGGTAGACTTGTGGGTATACATCACTGAACAGTTTAAAAATTCGTTATATATGTATGGGTTGGAACCCAAGACTTCTACAATGCAATCAGATGCCCTTGTGTATTATTACTGCTTTACTTTTTGCCGTTCCCTGTCCTTTAATGTTTCCAGGTTTCTTGTATCTTATACATTACATACCCTCCCACTGGTAGATGTGTTTAACGCACACAATGGCCAGAAAGCACGTGAACTGTTTTCCGCTTTTTTTCTAAAAATTTGCAATTACATTGATAAACGTGGGTCAATTTACGGAGTTGGTGGTTGACACTGCTCTGTATATTAAAAAATATCATTAGAGATGTTAGTGCTTTTAATTAGTACTTTAGGCAATATCTTTTAAATAAGTTTTAATACATTCCTTATTCATTTCAATTCAGTCTTACGTTGTTGTTTTTTTAATTTATACCAACCACACAAGAATGAAAAAAAAACAATGAACAAAACTTATTAGCTCGTGTCTTATTATATTGAGATTATCAATAATAATTTAAAGAAATTTGAGTATGCCTTGCAAACCACCCATGATCTTTCCTAGATGAAACAAATACAATTTGATCATGAATGACTTATTGTTTGCCTAATACTTGTACCATTGCCCTCGAATGACCTCTTGCTTGTGAATACTTTCCCGTGTTCTTACTTCCTACTGATGGAATTCGCCTGTTTGGTCTAAGTTCTTAGAGTTCAGTTTCTAGTGATATAGTCAAAACACATTCTGATAGGTAGACGTCCTACGCTATAAAGTCTAAGAGATCATTTGGAACTTTAAATAAAACTTACTTTCTGTTGAATGTTAAGAATATTAACGCCATATGTTTTTTTGTGTTAAGCTTATATAGGCCTAGTTATTAAAAGTCGAAATTTCACATTCACATATTTATTTAAATGCTGCTTTTTAAAAATGAATAACACTTTAAAATGTGTCTTTTATGATCTTTCAATCTGGTTTCATTGCCACTATTACACAAATCATATTGTTTTAATTAAAATCCAAGTTGAAAAGAAACACACAAATAAACAAAACTTAATGAAAGGGAATAAAGCGTTTTAAAAGTTTTAAAATTTGTATTTTCTGTTGTTTAAAACCTTGGCCTTCTGTGTGTGAGCAAAGACTATAATAAGATAGACCGCCTGCACTATTTTTAGAGTACATATGTTCTTTTTCCGTGCGCATCCAATAAGGCTGTGTAAATGACTTCTACTCTCCTAGGTTTGCCTAAATGTTTCCGCTTTTTAATTTTAATTTTTTCATTGAGAAAATCATAGCGATTAAATAAAACGAAAGTGCACAATACTAATAGGGAATTGGGAATTCCGAAAAGAAGTTATTCGGGTCGTCAAATAGCAGGAATAATAAAGCGAGCTGTCCATCTTAATTTAAGTCTTTGGTGTGAGCTAAACTATGCCGCGCTTTTACTGTAGTGCGTCTATTTCGACTTGTGTGCTCGTACATTGTCTGCACGTTCTGTATTCATTGTACCAGTTGGATTAGTGCAACCATTTGCTGCTTAAATCACCAAAGACAATGGAAGGGAAACAAATTATCTTGATCATTAGTAACGCTGGATTCCAGGGGCTAGTTATTAAAAGAAAAAGAAATAGTTCTTGAGATATTTTTTTTACAGTTTTTATTAGGAATAAGTCAAAAAGAGAGATGAAGTTTTTCTGTGCTCATCTCAACTAAAGATTTGTTTAAAAGTGAATAACTTATGCCATTCAGTTAAAAGGTCGTTAACTACCATCATGGTTTTTTATTTTTCTAAAAATTATTCTAAGATTACTAAAAAATAGTCCGCAAACATTTTATTTTCATTTGGACTATCTATACACACAAACCACGGGGTTTATGTTTCTGTTAACACGGCATAATTGTAATAGTCATTGTGTGGCCAGCACAATGCCCAGCCGCCTTTACTTTACCCCAACTAAAGTCAGGTACCCATCAGAGCTGGGTATACTCAGGAACATCCTCCGAGAACAAATCCTAGTCTTCACCAGAATTCGAACGCGCTTCCTGCTCGGACACTGTGCCCCATAGTCGTGCTAAACATACCCCAAATTCACCAGGAACGAGTTTTTGCTTCGGCGATGGTTGTCAGTGTCTAGTCTGGTTCGGCAACTCCTTTATACCTCCGAGCTCTGTAAGAAGAACTCCGCGCTGTGTTTTACTCGTTCAATTGAAGCACTAGAAACGAAAAAAAAAAAAAAAGAGAAAAGTTAAAGAAATATCAAATTCAGTATTGAAATTGAAAGATTTGATTTTGGCGTACCAGTTTTCAGGCAATCAAAGTTAATGACGTTGTTGTTTACGTTGCTAAGGACTCCGTAAGACCTCTTGGAGACATCTAATATCTTTAAAAGGTTTAAATTATAAAAAAAAATAAAGGGTGTTATATATATATTATTACCGGTTTCAAAGACATATTTTAAATGACCAAATAAAGAAGACAGAGAAAATAGGGAGATTATAGAAATCAGATTTTCTGGCTGTCGGTTATTGAAGAGGTTTTTTTTTTGTTGTTTTTTTCTTTAATGGAATCTTTGGTTTGGCTTTTCAGATATTGGAAGAAAAATATTTGCCTTTCAAAGTAAAAAGAAAAAAAAGTTGTTTGTTGTTTTTTTCTGTAAAAAAAGAAGAGTGAAGATGGGAAATGGAATGGATCAAGGGGGAGGGGAGAGAACTGTTATTAAAAATTTAATGTGAAAAATTACTTTTTCCCCTTGCCTGCCTCGGAAGCTAAATCGTAATGGGTCCTCCCATTCCAAGTCACACTTTGCAGGGATCCTGGTTGTTGTTTTTTTTTTTCACTCTCACTGAGATGGGCAGCAGAGCATGAAAACTTCAAAATTCAATATCCCTCCCCTTTTCAACACCCTTCTTCCCTCCCCTTCCCCCCAGAACGGCTGGCCCGAGATATTTTTCTTCTGGCCACAAAAGTGAAAAATGAGGAAAAATACATCGTAAATAAAGAGAAAGGTGGGGGGGGGGCGGGGGTGCCAATGCCTGATCGCTGTTGACACGCGCGATGTGTGCCCCTGGTCCACCCTCCCTCCAGAATCCCATGCATGATTACGTTCTTGAACACACTTGGACGCTCAGATAAGCTGTTTCCATCTCGGGGTTTATCAATTAAGAACACAGAGCTGTGATGCAATTTTGGGTGCGGGATGGGGGGAGATTGTTTGCATGAGATGAAAGGGTGGGGGGGGGGGTGCGAGACCATTAATGGAATAATGGAAAGAATATGGCCGTTACAACTGTGACAATCTGTGGGCAGGCAGGAAATTGTGAATGGTCAACCTTTTTTTAGAAAAGCTATTATGTGGTTGTGTTCATTGTCTTGATCATCCTCGTGTTTCTTATATGCAGTATTTTTCTCATATATATATATGTGTGTGTTGGCGCATGTTTCATTTTATATTGTTGAGACATTACGTTTATATACATATGCTCAACGTGTTTCTTGTAAGAACAGCTGGATGTGTATTCTGGATTTAACTCTTTGCATTTGGTTTTGTAAGGGAAGAAGACAGAAAGACTATTTACTTGTATACAATGTTGTTACAAATATCCGGATCTACTGTCGTCAGTCTAGGATCTTGTCCACTATGAAACAATAAACTCAAGCCACTCGATGAATGTTTAAAGAAGAATTTAATGCTTGAACTTATGTACAATAATAACATTCAACTTTACTTGGTCTATAATAAGTACCTTGTAGCTAAGCAATAAAAAAAACACACACACACAACCTTAAACTGTAACAATGCGTGCTTTTTAATGATTTTCGTGCAGGAAGTGCTAGAATGGATTTTCCCGAACCTTTCCGAATGCATAAGAAAATACGTACTAGAAAGTGATAGAGACTAGGAGAAAAAATATTGGTGTTATGACGTCATAATAAATAAAAAAAACTGTCTACACAAATACGCTCTACACCTAAATTAAATGTAAATACATAACTCTACATGAACTAGCGAGACATTTCCGAATTCAATATTATTACATGCTCTACTTACATAGATAATGGTTCTAGTTTCTCTTTGAAGTAGTTATCAACATTCATTGCATGTTTTGTTTGTTGTTATTGTTGTTGTTGTTTAAAGATGTGCATCTATGTTGAAGACACGAAGATAGAACAGTGAAGCGTGAGAGAGTCTCTACTTAGTCTAATCTATGCGTTCGTAGAAAGTAGTGGAAAAAGAAACGATTGGATGTGTTGCGGAGAGCTAGATAAGTCATTAATATAGCCTACATACGGAAGAAATGTTTCTATATCTGCATATTACATAAGTATATATTTCTATGTAGGTAAATATATAGAACGCACACATATATAAATTATACACATGATATGTGGAAACATGAAGTGAAAGTACATGGAGACAGGATAGCAACAGTTCAAACCACAGATTGTGAATGTCACTAAACAGATGTCCTTGTACCTTGAAGAATTTTTTTTTGTTGGCTAAATGTTTGAGTTTAAATTTGTTTCGCAGAAATCCTCAGAGGTCATCAGCAAAATCCCCACCATCATGTTGTCGATATCTTTCAAAGGGGTCAAGTTCATTGACGCAGTATCCAAGGTCAGTGCAGTTCCTTGTTATTTGTTTTGTTTGTTGTTATAAAGGTACAAAAACTGGCCGTAGATATGTAACTTTATGTATACTTATAGGCGCACATAAATTCACGACAATGTTGGCGCTGTTCCTCTGTTGGTTGCTAATTTTAAAGATTTTAAGTCAGATCTAGCTTTTTTTTTTCCCCAAATGTCTATGGCACATTTACTCTTCAGAAATTATCAGCTCCGACAATGATGGTAGCCTTTGTTTTTTCTGGGATTTTGTTTCTTATTCTTTTTTTCTTTGCTTTTGTTTTTTTGTTAATTTTTTTTTGTTTTGTTTTTTTGTTGTTGTTTTTTTTTTTTTGTTGTTGTTTTTTGTTTTTGTTTTTTTGTTTTTTTGTTTTTTTTTGTTGTTGTTGTTTTTGATTTTTTTGTTTTTTTGTTTTTTTTTGTTGTTGTTTTTTTGATTTTTTTTTTTTGTTTTTTTGTTTTTTTGTTCTTTTGTTGTTGTTTTTTGTTGTTGTTTTTTTGTTGTTGTTTTTTGTTGTTGTTTTTTTGTTGTTGTTTTTGTGTTGTTGTTTTTTTGTTTTTTTGTTGTTGTTTTTTTGTTGTTTTTTTGTTGTTGTTTTTTTGTTTTTTATGTTGGTGTTTTTTTGTTTTTTTGTTGTTGTTTTTTTGTTGTTTTTTGTTGTTGTTTTTTTGTTGTTGTTTTTTTGTTTTTTTTATTGTTGTTTTTTTGTTGTTTTTTTGTTGTTGTTTTTTTGTTTTTTTTATTGTTGTTTTTTTTTTGTTGTTTTTTTGTTGTTGTTTTTTTGTTTTTTTTGTTGTTGTTTTTTTGTTGTTGTTGTTTTTTTTGTTGTTTTTTTGTTGTTTTTTTGTTTTTTGTTTTTTTGTTTTTGTTTTTTTGCCAACACTATTTGTGACCGTAGGCGACCATCGGTGCATTATAATTATGACGTGAGGAAGCCTTTTCCTGCTGCACTAGGGTTCTAGTTTTGTAGCTATCGTCCTGTAATAATTCGTTTTGTAAAAAAAAATGAGTTGTTGTCTTTTAAATGGAATTGATGCTAACTATAATTCTTAGCCCAGCAGTAAGTGTAGTTAACCGTAATATTTTTTAGACTCATATTATAAAGGCGCAATGAATGCAGGTCAAATTCATTGAAAGAATTTGGAAATCATATAACACATACAGTGAACCCCTGTTTTTCGCGGTAGATAAGTTCCAAGACTGGCATCGATAACCGAAAATACCCGAAGTAGGGACACCATATTTACAGTATTTATTTAACGTGTAACTTTAACCCCCCCCCCCCTTAACGTACTGTTAACAAACCATCCTTTACAGTAAAGTACAGATATCTACAGTATGTACATGCAGTACACATGCACACATGTTTAGCAACAAAACAGTAGGTGTACACACAAAAAAAGAAAGATTGTGTCGATACAGTACAATTGTACAGTCTTTTACTCACCACGGAAGAAGTTGAAAGATACAGTCAATCCCCGTATGTCGAACCGCGAAATAGCGAGGGTTCACTGTATATTCTTTTCATACTGAGCTATACGATTTGAACTATTCCTAATACATTGCATGGTATATGCTTTCATACACTCACTTACGTATAGCTTACATTTCTCATAACATTCATTTGCAGTTTAAAATATCTACGGAAGTCATGCATTTTAACTCAGCTTATTGTGTTGGTCTTGAGTTTTAGGTCACTCCTGTAAAGTACCGTTCGGACCAAATTGATCCATTGGGCCGGTGAAGCAGTGTTTACCAGTTTCTGTGGCCAAGGCATGCTGGGTGATTGTGTGGCCAGCACTATGCACTGCCGCCTTTACTTTACATCAACTAAGGTCAGGTACCCATCAGAGCTGGGTAGACTCAGGCATACCCTCCGGACCCTAACCCTTAACTAGGATTCGAACCCAGGACCTTTGGTGCGCCAGTCGAACGCGCCACTGTGCCCCATAGGTCGCTCCTGTAAAAGAACATATTTTTCAGAATCATTACTAAACGTATCCATCCATTGTAATCTCTTTTAAAATACGTTGAGGCGTCGGGTTTTCTTGAATGGTCAAGTGCTGTAGATGTATCTCATGTTTGTTTTGTTTTCTAGAAAGTCGTGTGTGACCATGAGATCGCCAACATCTTCTGCGCATGCCAGGACGGTGAACACTTGAACTTCTTCGCCTACATCACCAAGGACAGGGAGAATGGCAAAAACTACTGCCACGTCTTCAGCGTGAGGAATAGGGTGAGTAGAAGTTTTATATTCGGTGTACTGGTGTTCGGTCAATATAATAAGAATACTATTTGTATAGCGCTGCCAACAAACATAATGTAAGCTCAGAGCGCATTTAACATACAACCAAGAACACGGATATTACTCCAGGCTAGGTGACAAAGCTGATTGATGATTTAAAAAAAAAGACAAATTAAATAAATGTAGCATTATTTATTAACCGCCCCAGCCCATAAGTAAGACAGTAGGGGTCCAAAGCATGTTAAATGTTAGCTAAGGTAAATATTGAAATAATATCATGGGATTGTTAATGCCACAAGTGGTGTATGAGGGCTTCCAGGGCAGGGCCGGCTAATCCATATAGGCAACCTAGGCGGCCGCCTAGGGCGCAAAATTTGGGGAAGGGGGGTGCGTAATAGAGGATTTTTTTTTATTTGGGGATTTAAAAATATAACGTAAAGTTTAGTACTTCTGCGCGCTACTAGCATGGGCAGACGAATTACTAGGTAATGAAAGGCGAAGGGTATTTTATTTAAGTTGTCTTAGAAAATAGGAAAGAATGCCCTATTACTACTTAGTTTCTCCCGCCGAAGGCATTTTAACGAGTTAATGAGGGCGCAGTATTTGTTTTTGCCTAGGGCGTCAGAATTCCTTGAGCCGGTCCTGCTTCCAGGAATGTTTTCAAAAGATTGACATTTCTTAAAAATTGTAAAAAAAAAAAAAAAAAAGTATGTCCGAGAACGGAAGGAGGTAAAAAGATCAAAGCCAAATATTTGTTAGTGTTGTTACGGAGACATAAAAGTGCTGCGGGCAGGTTACTTCCCCGCCTAGCATTTTCATTGTGGGGTACCCAATGCTATAGTCACCCAAATTTTCGATTGTCGCTTAGCAGTTGAAACGAATGGGCGTGAACAGTTTGTGGGTATTATGTATAATGGCTGGCTTTTCGTTTGTATAAGTGAGAGATTCAACGTCTTTGGCCTGCAAGCCACAGAAACCTTCTTCTTCGTCTTTGTTGCTGTTGTTTCTACTGTTGTAGTGGGCCTAAAGAGGACCACGGGATCTTAGTTTACACGATAAATGCGCAGATCACAACTGTGGCGCTTGGGAGGGGTGGGGGGGGGGGGGATATAACGATTTTTTGTTTTCTCTCGTGGGGGGGGGGGTCACTCAACCAGAAATGTAGGCAGCTAATATACTTCCTTTTTTTTAACGGTCATCGAAATGAAAGAAGAAGAAGACAAAAGGGGATAATACGGAAGAGTATGTTGAAGGGCAGTGTTTGTGATGGTTTGGTCTGTAAACACCTGACCCTACTACTCCTCTATCCCCTCTTGGTCCATAGTGACCTGTAGAGTACACAACAGCCGCTTTGTGGGTAAGCGGCTTATGTGTTGTGGTACCAGTATAATTACAGCCAGGAATCATTGATGGTTGGGGACCCGAGGAGGGCGTCGAGGGCGGATTCTACCCGTGTTACGGAAGCCCACAAGGGTCACTTGAGGAGGTCTAAGGTCTTCCTTGCTTGGCCTGTGATCTTCCACCCTTGACCTCTGTGGTGTCTAATGAGCTGTGAGAGAACATTCCTTCGTGTGTTGCTTTAAACCCCTCACCCCACTTTTGAAACCCCCCTTGGCCATAGTTTCTGATTTTAATGGTTTTTAATGTTGTTGCTTTTTCTATTATTTCCTTTTTAGACATATTACGTTGTTAAGAAGAACAATAACGTTACAAAAAAATTCTTAGAGTCGACCATGTGAGCTTTCTAGCCTGTAGGCCTATGTATTTTTTTTTTTTTTTAAACGCATGCAACCATGTCGCTTTTAGTCAATGTAAGCTGATTTATTCGGCTTTTTACTTAATGAAATAGAGATCAATCGGACTTTTTAAAAAAATATAAAAAAATTCTACGTTTGTTGTATGTTACTGTTTTATAAATATCTTTTACATTTTTGTGCTTGCATATTTTTGGCACCTGTGTGAGCTATCGAGATCTGTTGGTAGTGCCCCCCCCCCCCCTTAAACCCGAATTCCCAGTCCCAGGTGTCTTTAAATATAGCCTAGTACAGGGGTCGGCAAACTTTTGCCAATGGTATGCCAAACTAGGATTTCTAAATGATTCATCGCGCCAACAGCCTAAAAGTATACCTGCTCTATTATATACTTGTTTTATGGTTGTTCATAAGCCAATTAATTGAACTCCGTAGCAAGACCAAGTCCAAAAGCAAAGGAAATTTATAGAGAAAGTCGTTGAAGCGTTTTTTTATTTAGACCTAATAAAAAATATAACGTGTTTGTTAATATCATCCTTTTTATTTGCATTTATACCAAATACAAAATTGTATTTCCAAATTTCACTTTTTGTAAATATGATCAATAAGCTGCAACTGCTAATATTGATTATATCATAGACTATAATATACATGGACCGCTTGCTTTAGTATTTCTGCTATATGATGACTCGAAACACTGATTTACGGATTGTTTCCTTTGCACTACCGTTTTATTGAATCGCTTCGATTTTCTCAATGAAAAATTAAAATCGAAAGCTGTATAAAGCGGAAACATTTGAGAAACAACGAGGAGCGTAGAAGTCATTTACGACAGCCTTATTAGCTGCGCACGGAAAAAAAAGTTGATATAAGCTCTAAAAATAGAGCAAGCGGTCCATCTTATTATAGACTATGATTATATTTTGTTCTCAGTTATAACTGAGAATTTTTTTTATTTGTTGAAGTTTAACTACCACGTTAACGTTATCATTAAACGGAATGAATATGTAGTAATAATACAAACTGGGTAGTTAATGTAATGTTTAAGATATGTGCATATTATTTTTAGTCATAAAATATTTATATAATTTTCAACTACTTTTAAAAGTTTGGTCATTATAAAGTTATAAGTTGTGGTCCATTGATTCTATAGTCTTTTATAAATTAAAAAAAAAGAAGAAACATGATATTAGAAATATTAGAGTAAATAAAACGTTATAATCACCTCCCTTTAATTAAAATGATAATCATCTCCCTTTAATTAAAATACAGTGTTTTTTTTTAATTTGATTAAATAATGATGCCAAACAAGTTATGTTTTGTAATATAACAAATATTATTGACTAAGTATTATTTATTTATATAAATCCAGCATTATGGTATTCATTACAATATTTAATTGTTAGAGGTCTACAATTAATTTACGTTAAACAGTTTGTCTAATTTAACCTCGCGAGTTTATCTTTTAAAACATTAATAATTACAATAATCGATTAATATAATGCTCTTTAAAAAGTCTCTTAGATTTCTAAATTAATAAAAAAAAGAATCTGTTTCAGAATTACTTATATTTATGTTTAATTAAAGAAGATGAGCATAAAAACTATTTTTAATGTAATTGATCTGTATCAATTAATGAGCGCCATGTCTTGAATGCTCTTCGCTAATGTATAATGGCAGATACATATTTAGTCATTTCTGAGTAGTGAAGTGTAAGTGACATCTTTGAATGCTTAACACAGCTTTCATGTGCAATAAATACTGTTCACAAGATTAAGTTGAACCAAAAGCTGAAAGAAGAGCGAATGCCTGGCATTTTAGAATTGCAGAGGACTTTTCTAAGCAGATTACTAGCAAGTTTTTCCCGCAAATTGGCTTATTTCGATGAACAATTTTTTTAATGTTTAATTAAAAATTCAACTGGCTGCGTTTTTAAAATCGCCAATATCACTCCACTTTGGAAAAAATAATCTACATCTAAGAAGGTTGTAGTAAGATCAAGCCAGTTAGGCTTGATGTGATATGAAAACTAAGTCTTTGTTTAGAAAACTCCGCTTTGAGTGCTTCGATGTTCTTCTGAAAAATCCCAACTATCTATCTTAATATATGCCTTAATAAAGGGAAGTACATATAGTAAAATGTTTTTTTAATTGATTTCACTCAAGATATATGCAAATACATTCCAGTAGTCTAACAGTTCAAGTGCTGCTTGACCCCGTCCTTGTAAATGTAAGTTCAACTCACTGAAATGTGTCGCTATGTCATTCAGAAACATAGGCTTTAACAGTCAGAATCCTCATTCTTAACCGGAAAATGTAGTTTTATTTTCATCAATTAAAAAAAGATCTCTTGGAGGTCTCGCGTGTCAAAAATCGCTCTGTGTGTCAAGTTTGGCACGCGTGCCTTAGGCTGCCGACCCCTGGCCTAGTAGAATGGCGACCAAATCGTCTGTTGAACTTATGTTCAATTCCAGTTTCAGGGTTCAAACGTGTTTGGAAACTTTGACAAAATCAAAGACTATAATAAGATGGACCGCTTGCTATATTTTTAGAGCTTATATGTTCTTTTTTTCCGTGCGCAACCAATAAGGCTGTCATAAATTACTCCTACGTTTGCACTTAAGGTTTCCGCTGTATACAACTTTCGATTTTAATTTCATTTTTTCATTGAGAAAAAAATCATAGCGATTCAATAAAACGGAAGTGTACAGTACACAACTTACAAAACGGAACCGGGAATTCCGAGAGAAGTCAGTCAAATAGCAGAAATACTAAAGCAAGCGGTCCATCTCATTATAGTCTTTGGCAAAATCTACAATTTTTTTTTCAAGTGTTTTTGGTAAACTTTTGTGCAAACTTTAAGAAAAGTTAGTGAATTCCAATAAAATGAACAAAGTGGAGTTTACAAAAAATAATTTTTGACAAGTAAATATCTATGTACGGTAATTAAGTTAAGTATGCATTTACTCCCATCCTGTTTTGTTTTTTCTTAATATATTCTATGAGTACTCAAAACTACCTATATAAACTACCAGATAATAGTATATTTCATACATACATATATAAAGATGTTGTTTGATGAAATTTTAAAATGATTTTACAACAAAATCCGCGCATCTTAAGCTTTTTACGGATTTAAGCAAACCATGGTCAGGCCTCTCCGCCTTTAGTTCAACGCACAGCTGTGTCCCATGTTGTACGAAGGGACATAATGCTGTTTATTTGAGTTAGGGTTTTTTGATATATATTATTTCAAATTTTCTTTACGCCGCATCAAATACCCAATGTGATATTTTGTGGTCTTAGAGCTTACCTCGGATAAGGGGGCTCATTGTCCAGGTCTGGGTACAACCTCAGGATCACAGGAGGGGGGGGGGGTGTGATAGGGAGAGAGAGGATTGCCCAGGTGATTTTCTATGTAAGAGAATGCCTCCCTTTTGTTCTTCTCATTTCATTTACATGCATATTGTTGGAACGCTGTCCACATATTGCATGGCAGCTGAGCTATCATATATTATTATCAACTGCGTAAGTTTGAACAAACAAAATAGAATGGGTTGTTTAAAAAATAAAAAAAAGAACGAAATGAAAAGCATGCACGGATGGGATTAAGAGCTGTAAACTTTTAATGATGTGAAATCCGCGTAATCGATATGGATATGATACATTTATCCATATAAATCCACCGCATGACAAGATAAGTATTAAGAGTAGAGCCTTCGTCTCTCCCGTCTCTCTCTCTCCCTCTCTCTCTCTCTCTTTCTCTCTCTCTCTCCCTCTCTCTCTCTCTCTCTATCTCTCTCTTTCTCTCTCTCTTTCTCTCTCTCTCTCCCTCTCTCTATCTCCCTCTCTCTATCTCTATTTCTCTCTCTCCCTCTCTCTCCCTCTCTCTATCTCTCTCTCTTTCTCTCTCTCCCTCTCTCTCTCTCTCTCTCTATCTCTCTCTTTCTCTCTCTCTCTCTGCCTCTCTCTCCCCTCTCTCTCCCTCTCTTTCTCTCTCTCCCTCTCTCCCCCTCTCTCTCTCTCTCCCTCTCTCTCTCTTTCTCTCTCTCTCCCTCTCTCCCTCTCTCTCTATTTCTCTCTCTCCCCCTCTCTCTCTCCCTCTCTTTTTCTCTCTCTCTCTCTCTCCCTCTCTCCCCCTCTCTCTCTCTCCCTCTCTCTCTCTATTTCTCTCTCTCTCCCTCTCTCCCCCTCTCTCTCTCTCCCTCTCTCTCTCTCTCTATTTCTCTCTCCCTCTCTCCCCCTCTCTCTCTCTCTCTCTGCATATTTTTTCAATTGTTTGTTGTGTATTTCTTTGTATACTTTTTGTTTGTGTGTGTTTGTGTGTGTGTGTGTTTGTGTGTGTGTTTGTGTGTGTGTGTATTGTGGGTTATCTGCTACTTTTCTTTTGTTTCCTCTAAACAGAGTTTTATAGGGTTTAACGTGTGTTTGTGTGTGATGATTTTATTGTTGTTATATCAACACAATGATCGGGTTTTGATTAATTTGAACATGTAAGGAGAACGTAGAACTGGGGGTATTTATTTTTTGTATTCTTTCTGTAAATGGGTTTCTAGGGTTATAATATTGTTGGTGTCGTTTTGGCTGTTTGTTTGTTTTTCTTTTACATGTTTCTGTTGTAAACGATAATATAATCTTAACACTCTACTTGTCAGTTGATTATAGTATCATTCAGTGAGTTTTTTCTCTCTCTTTGTTTGTTGTTGTTTTAGCTTAATAGTTGTTGTTATTTTTGTATGTGTTTAATTTCCTACAACACACGACACATTCTGTGTTCAACTAAGCCTGAAGTATTAAGGCATCTACAAGAACTGACAATCTATATTTCACATGAGTTGTTTAAAAAGCCCCCCCCCCCCTCACACTCCTCCCTGTTCGCCCATAGAGCACAACGTATGCCATAGATTATAAATGCATTTGTTATGGGTCTAAAAAAAAGCTATATATCTACTGTAGTTATGTCGCAAAAATAACAACGGAAAACAAAACAATATTGTTGTTGTTTCAACATTTTCATTTCATTACACCTTTTACACAAAAACATATTGTATTATAACCCTGCGCAGACATGGCTGTTTTTATGGAAACATTTTACCACAAAAGGAATCATGCTTTAATTGTTTGTAGGTCAAGCAGACTTGACATTTTGTTCTTGGTTTGATGATCAGTGAAACATAGGAACAAAAGCACTTTTCTTATCCCTTACTCAAGGTCAAATACATATAAGTACTATTTCTTCCCGAGCGGCATCCGGGCATGTAATGGGTTGCTTGAACAAACCAAGAAAACCATTAACTTAACAGCATTTAAAACACCGACTGGTGTGCAAGAATAGACTCGGACCACGGATGAGCGTATGACGTAATAATCTTCTTTATAGAATGTGCTGTCTATTAAATGTGTTACTTACAAACTGTTAAAAATAGTAATATATCCCAAAATAGCCACACACAAAAAAACAAACAACTAAGTGCCGTGGGTTCGGTGACTCAAAATGTATGATTCTCTCATCATCTTGAATCGTATGCTTATTTCCCCGTTCTCTCTTTTAGTCATCGGATTGTATCACAAGTAAAGTTACTTCTGCCCCTTGGGAAGGGTGTGCGGCGTTGTGGGAACGTAGGAACCTGTAGGGCTGTAACCCATTTGTCGCCACTGTCAGACCGCCTCCCCATGGCCACCGCCCCGCGTTCTCTGTCGAGTGTTTATCTACAATTTAGACCTTAAATTTGAGTCTCTCCGCCCCCAGCAGAACGATGCCACCAAACAAAAAATAGGTAAACCCCCACCCCTCTCTCTCTCCCTCTCTCTTCGAAGCCCCCGGGGGAGGATGATGAGAAACAGTGGAGGGGGGGGGGCTATGTCCGTAGGGAGCAGTTAAGCGGGGACAATCTGAAAAAGCAATAGCCCCGGGGAATAAAAAAGGTAAACAAGGCGCGGACAATGGGTGTAAAAGAAGCGCGCTACGGGTCGGGGAGAGAGTGAGAACGGAGGAGTATAAAGGGTACCCTTTGACGGGGCGGGGAGTGTAAGGGTACCCTTTGACGGGGCGGGTATCAGACTACAAAAGCTGTCCTTGTGAATCATTGAATAGTTGTTTTTTACTATTTCGCTAAAAAGAAATGGTCTTTAAATTAAATATTATCAGCGAATTCGTGAGTGTAATTAACGTTAAATATACAGGGAGGCCCCCTTACATATAGCAGCGTTCGCCAGTTTCTGTGGTCACGGCTTACTAGGTGATTGTGTGGCCAACACAATGCACAGCCGCTTTCACTTTCACCCCAACTAAGGTAAGGTACCCATCAGAGCTGGGTAGACTCAGGGACACCCTCCAGACCCGGATAAAAAAATCCTAGCCTTCACCAGGATTCGAACCACCCAGGACCTTCGGTACGCCAGTCGAACGCTCTGCCATCCCGGCCACCGTTTTCACTTTGTTTTTAGGATAGGGTCTACGTTTTGAAGTTGTCATTGTGATCCTTATCTATTGACATTTTGTCTGTTTCTTTAGTGTTATTCATACAAAAGGTGTTTGTAGGAGGAGGGAAGAGCGTTGTGTGTTTTATTGAGAACACTGGGGAGGTGGGGGTGGTAGTGGTGGAGGTGCTAGAGCCAGCCTATAATTAGCGAGAGATGAGAAGCTGCCCCTGTCTCTCTCTCTCTCTCTCTCTCTCTCTCTCTCTCTCCCTCACGCCCCTAGCACCGACGTGCTAATCCCAAGCATTTAATGGTAGATGAAGAAAAGAGAATACCGAGTACGGAGTAGTTCAAAACGCTCAAAACGAAACGATATTAGGGAGCTGGGGGCGCGGGGCGACTCACCTGACGGGATTGTACAAGATATCTTGAGTGGGTCTTCTCGTGTAAAAATGGATATCTGATGAATTGACTTACGACACGTCCCCGAGAGAAAAGAATTAGGGGGCGGGGGATTTGTGTACGCGCTTTTGTCCTTTAAATTTTCTTTAACCCTTTTATGATTTCAATTCTTTTGCGGGCGTACCGAGTGTGTTGGGTGGGGGGGAGGTTTGGTTCCCAATATGTGGCTTTTAGCGTACTGGCTGGGGAGGGAGGATTTAGCCACACAAGAAATCAATTTGGTGATGTCCAGGAATAATTAACAAATGAAAGATGTGGGTAAGACAAGTACCCGTCGGACCAAATTGATAATAGGGCCGGTGAAGCAGCGTTCACCAGTTTCTGTGGCCACGGCATACTAGAAGGACGCCCAGCCGATTTTACTTTACCCCCAACTAACGTCAGGTACCCATCTAGACTCAGGGACATCTTCGAGTCCAGGGGAAGCATCCTAACCTTCACCAGGATTCAAACCCAGGTCCTTCGGTACGCCAGTCCAACGCTCTGCCGCTCGACCACCGTACCTCAAAAACTGTTTGGATTAAAAAAAAATACAACAGAAAACTTCGCATATGTATGTTTATGAATATGGGATAGGGATTGAAAACGAAAATTCCGTAATAATCAAAGTGTTGCTCGGGAGATGAAGACATTGTGGGCAGCTTGTCTACGTCAGTCTACAGTCTTCGATACTGTTTATGGAACAGCTACTTTTGCGCGTCCGAGGATCAGTGGACTGCCGGTGGGTGCGGAAGCAATGAGCGATACAGCCTGTCTCAACCCCAGTGGCGTAGCCAGGTTTTGACGCTAGGGGCAGCGAACTTTTAGGAAAAAGGCCCCACTTTTAGAATTTTTTCCAGATTAATAGAAGAACTAAGAATTTGTACGTTTCAAGTGTTATGAGAAAATCCTGTGCCTCAGGATACACACACTGTATAATAGTGCAGTATTTGTATTTAACCATTCACAATTTTTACTAGAAACTATTAGTGATGGGAATTTCTGCAAAATTGATTGCATCTACTGCTCATTTTCGGGATGAGTATCTAGTGTCGAAAAATATTTATAGAATCAATGCGAATGCTTCTATAGGACTGCATTCTTCTTCGTTTTAATTTTGAAAGACGAGATAAATCGCCAATATAGAAATTTTTAAAGAGATTCAAAAAAATAGAGTTTGAACATTTTTATTTACTGTATCTATAGGTCAATTATAAAATATGATACGTTATAGGAACGCTCTATTCTTTTTTATTTTTTTCCTCTCAGCTATTAAAACACCACGCCCGATGGTTATATCCTTAGCAAACGGAATTTCTTTCAAACAAGTTATTTCTCTTGTTTTCTTCTTTCTTTTAAATTATGTGGGTATCTTCTTCTTTTTTTTTTTTTTGCGAAGTTCATGTAACCATGTTTTCGATCACTACACGTATACGGCCGAGAAGGAGAAAGTCAGCGCGCTTTAAGTCACATTAAATCTTTTCGGTGAGTACACCAGACTTAAACCCCAGCTTTTTTTTTTTTTGAGAATGCGAGCGAGCGTACTATTTTGGGGCTCGGAGAACTAACTCTGTGTGTCCACGCACCAGTGATACATCACCGTAAAAGTTAGGCACAAACGGTTGGCCGTTCCTGTCCACTCTAAGTTCCTGCTTATGACCTCATATCGACTAGAAATGGGGTCGGCAACGGTGCAACCTAAAACCACGCGTGCCAAACTTGGCACACAGAGAAATTTTCAATGGCACGCGAGAGACCTCCTAGGGTGATTTATTATTGATGAAAACAAAAACAACTAGTCTATATTTTTCAGTAATATTTATATTGAGTGAAATCAATTTCACAACATTTAACTTTATGTACTTCCCTTTACAAAGGCTTATATTAAGATAGATTGTTGGGCTTTTTCAGATGCACATCGAGGCCCTCAAAGCGGAGTTTCAAAACTTTCAAATTGATTTTTTCATACCTAATCAAGCATAACTGGCTTAAAGACCAAGTGAACAGCTTTTTATCAAAATTGAGATAAACGTTTATTTTGATAGCAAATACTGTATTCAGTACCCAAATGCTAATAAAATCATTTATACAAAATATTAAACCTAACTTTCAAGTAATTAGTTCAATATTAGCACTTAAATGTGCGTAGGAAAAATCCAAATCTCGTAGCCATTTGATATGGCAATAAAGGGTAATGACGTCAGAGAAGGAATTCCGACAAGGAAAAATGAATATTTCCACGTGTTTTGAATCTTTTCCCGGTCTTATTTTTTAACAAAATGGTTAAATATAGATTTTGTGGGTCGTGTCTTGTTTATTTATTGTTATTCTAACACGTCACTTCCGTATGAGACTTTTACAAATCTCGTCCCTTCGAGAAAAAGCTGTTCACTTGGTCTTTAATCTTACTACGGCCTTCTTAGATGTAGATACTTTTTTTTATTAAGTGTAGGGATATTGACGATTTGAAAACATCGCCAGTTGAATTTTAAACCTTTAATAAAATGGGCCAAATTGTTTAAGAGATAAACTCCTCAAGGTTGAATGGACAAATAATTAATGCAAGAAATGTTTACTTACAACTATTTAACGTAAATTAATTTTATACCTCTAATAATTAAATCTTGTAATGAATACCACAACGCCAGTTTATGTAAAGAAATAATAATAAGTCAGTAATATTTTTTATATTACAAAACATTACTTATTTGGCATCACTATTGAATCAAATTTAGAATCTTTATTTTAATTAAAGGGAGATAATTAGCTACTTTTATTTCCGCTAATATTTCTAATATTATGTTTTTTAATTTTAATTTTGTAAAAGACTAAATGGCTTACAAATTATAAATTTATAATGATTAAACGGTCAAAAAGTAGTTGAAAATAATATATATATATATATAATATTATGCACATTTTCTGAACATTACATTAACTACCCAGTTTGAATGATTACTTTGTATCAATTCCGCTAGACGTAAGTCTTCAAAAGGAATGCGATTATTAAATTAAAGAACATATTATCTCAGTATATGTACTGTTCCCACACGATGTGTAGATCCCCTCCACCCTGTGCGATCAGACTCCCCACACAGGTGTGGGAAGTCCCAGTCACCCACGAGCCACGGCCCCCACCCAAACTCACCCATAGGAGGGGCAAGGATGCAAGATTCCGACGCGCCTCCTAATGGAAAAAAAAAGTTATACTGAGAACAAAATTTTATATTCAATATTATCAGTTGATAGATTATGCATCTTGACAAGTCAATGACAACCTTACAAGATAGTTACCACAAAATGTGAAAGTTTGATAATATAATTTTGTATTTGGTATACATGCTAATAAAAAGGATGATGATCACAAACACATTATTTGTTTAAATTAAATATAGAAAGCCTTAACGATTTTCTCTAGAGAGTTCCCTTGCTTTTGGCCCTTGTCTGGATACGGATTTGAATTACTTACTTGTCTTATAAGAAAACAAGTATAATAGAGCAGGTTGACTTTTAGGCTGTTGGCACGCTGAGTGATTTAGAAACTTTAGCAAAAGGTTGCCGACCCCTGCTAGAGTGTGACCTAAACTTCGTATCAAATTAAATTAAACTAAAATTAACTAGATCTAACAAGGTTTATTAATCATATTATTATTGTAACAAATTAAATTGTTGAAATTCAATTAAAAAAAATAATATTAGAAACAGTATAAATTGTGATACATGGCTATTATTTAATTATTTTTTCCCGAACAGGCCCTTTTTTTTTTACGAAAATGGTCGTAGGGGGAGCGGCCGCTCCCCCTGCTCTCCCCCTGGCTACGCCACTGCTCAACCCCTCCCTCGGTGCCTGGATGTCCATACCTATAGTCTGGGATTTGTGCTACCGGGGCGACAGTACAGGTATACGAGCGAGCCACCGCGATAATGATCCGAGGGGGAAATTCCGCACGTGGGGAGAGAAGAGTAGTGCGTGCACTGCTGGAGACTGTACCCTTTCTTAGGCGGCACGCCTTATCGACTTTCCGCGTTGTGGCTAGTCTCGGACAAGATCTTGGTGTACGCCCCTTCCCCCTTAATCCACCCCCTTAACATCGTTTCGCTCTGGACATTAGAACCGGAAAACCAGTTTTCTTTTGTTTTGAAATACTTATAAATGGTTAGGTCTACCGTCAGAGTCCCAGGCACCCAGAAAAAAACAACAACTATGTATCCCTTATTTGTACTCAAATGTGTTAAATTTGGGGTATCAAAACTGTGCTCGGTAAAATCGGCAACGGTATTTTCGGCAAGGTAATTTTGGCAAACGCAAATTCGGCAACGGTAATTTCGGCAAAACTATCAAAACGGTCATTTTGGCAACGGTAAATTTGGCAAACGATTTACCCTTGCCAAACAACGGACCCAGAAGTGCCATCTGAAATACAACAACGGACCCAGAAGTACCGTCTGAGGTACAATAAGTTCATGCAAGTTTGCTGTAAAGAGGTTACAAGGGCTTGCTGTCCTAAAGTTTATCAACATGTC
Organism: Anisus vortex; assembly: GCA_949126835.1. Classification (NCBI taxonomy): domain Eukaryota; kingdom Metazoa; phylum Mollusca; class Gastropoda; family Planorbidae; genus Anisus; species Anisus vortex. The sequence continues at coordinate 6,235,476 of OX421498.1, forward strand.
AAGCCACAACCACTACGCGCAACATACAATAAAACGCACTAAGAGTGACCGCTCCATTTTTGCAAGGGGCACCCCTTATCTGGTTGAGTGGGAGACTGCAAAGGGTCGAGGTAACGCCCTCGAAGGTCTTTTGTCTGGCGAAAGGTCTCAACTCTTAACCCCGTGTGAAGGAAGAGCATAGTCACACCCACACATAGTCACACCCAGACAGACACTTTCCCAATCTTTTCCGTTTAGTTGTTCACAACTTTGTGTGTGTGTGTGTGGTTCGAGTGTAGGGTGTGATAAAAAAGAGAGAGGGGGGGTGTATTGTAGGAAATAAACCGCCTCTCCCCCCCCCCCCACCCACACACCCACGCCTTGATGTAGTTGCAAGTCAAAAAGAGGTATTACTCTCTGAGCACAATGGCGTTGGTCAATGAGTGAGACACAGAGAGAGAGTAGAGAGTAGAGGAAGTGATTCAGTTGGTCCTCGTGACTTGAATTGTCAACTCTCCACCCATGAGGGCTGCGACCAAGAGGACGAGCGTAGAACATAAAAGGAAAAATCACGAAGGGGGTGGCGAGGGCAACTCCATTGCATTGCTGTGCGTTTTAATGATAAACAACGTTTTTCTCTCTTTCTCTCTCTCTGTCTTTTTGTTTTCAATCGGAGCAATGCTTTATCCCGAGTGTTTCCTCCCCGTCTTCATAGCTTGGAGATTTTCATTTAATTGCCTGACCTCTGACATAGGGGGGTCAAGCGAACGCCTTTCGGCGTTGGCTGCACCCCCCCCCCTTTCCCTTTTTTTGTGTGTCCCCCTTTGGGTTTAAAAAAGTATTTCGAGCTGATGCGGGCAGGCATCTTCATAAACCGTACTTGAGGGGTAGGGGAGGGTGCAGGGGTGAAAGAAGTAAATGGGGAGGGAGGCGGGTGCACAGAATGCTCCCCCCGGTTCTTAACAACATTCTTCCCCTAACACCTAAAGGTGATTTTGATAGCGGTTATGGTTTATACCCCATCTCCTCACCCTCTACACCCCTCCCTCATTTCGTTTCATTTGGGTAGTTTCCGCTGGGGCGCGCCCCATCTGTGCGTGTCTCCCCCCCCCCCGCTCTCCCGTTCATCGCGGACAGTCTACTCCTGCTCCGCCGCCGCTGCGCGCTACCGATGCGGGTCTGTATTACAATCATCCTCATCAGCATTGGCGTTGCGCCCAGTGCTCCCTCCCCCCTTAAACGGGCGTTGCGCCCAGTGCAACCCTTACCGGCGTTACTATTTAAAAGAATTCATATAGTAAATACCAAAAGAAAAAGAGGAAGACAAAAAATGACTCAAAAATGTCCATACGTTTGATTGATATTTGTGTGTGTGTGTGTCTCCCTTTCTCTCACTATTTTCCGAAGTAAGGCAGAGGGTAATCAGACATGCAAGGGCGTAGAGTGGTGGTGGGTGAAGGGGGCTGCATTTAACATCCATTGTCTCTCTCTCTTGGGGGACAAGATGTGGAAAATTATGATCGTAAAAAAAAAACCTGTGGGTTTTTATGAGTTTTTTTTTTTTTTTTTGAATTAAATCGAGCAGTTATAATGATTTCTAATGAAAGCTCCCCCCACCCCCCACCCACTCCGCCCTTTACATTTCCATCGCCCCTATTGCTTAGTATGGATAGCAGCAGTAGTGAGTTCGTACGAATGTGTGTGTGTGAGAGAGAGTCTCTGTAATGTTTGTACAACGCTCGATATATCCATATACAGGCAAGGGGAACAGGATTTGTGTTTTTGTCATGGGGGTGGAAAGGGGTTGGGATAGAATTACCGTACTATTGTTTGTGTGTGTGCGCGCGCGCAATATGTTGAAGCCGAATCGAATGTGAACCAAATGACTTTGGGATTAGGCTGTAATTTCCTATGATTAGGAGTTGAAGGCCCGTGTGTGCGCGCGCGCGCGCGGGAGGGAGACACCGCGCGCGGGGGGCTAGGGACACTTCCGACGTGTCGTGGAAAACATTGCGCAAAAGGACTTGCGCAGCCGGTCACGTGGGCTGTCAGCGGGCGTGTTTTGATTGGCTGGAAATTGTGTAAAGGCGTAGGGTATTAGGTTATCATACAGAGGAAAAGGGCAGGTCTGTTGAAGGTTTTAGCGTTTAACGTGTTGCCCCCTGTATCCCTCGTTTACTCCCCTCCTACGCCCTTGTCACGGGGCGTTGACAATTGCATAATGCACGTATCGTGTACCTTTAATGGGCCCCATGCTAAGGTTTAATTCCGTGTTTGCCCACTACCCCCGAGGGGGCTCCCCTCCCCCCAGTTGCCGAATCCCTTTTGTAAAAAGCACTCGAACTTATCGCGCGCCGCGCCCCTCTGTCCGGATGCGAGTGCCAAACGTTTGCGCATCCTGTACTGGCGTCGCTTCTTCTCACGGCTTGTAGAGAAAAAGAAACGTGTTGTTCTGTTTTGTGTCAGCTCTAAGGCTTATCATTCATGGCACTGGGGCTGACCGCGTCCCTCCGACGTTGTTGGAATATTTTCGGCTCAGCTAAACATTTGAATCCTATTCAACTTATAATATAGAAGCAAACACAACACCAAAAACAAACAAAAAAATAAAACAACAATAAGAGGCGCTGCGGTGAAATGGATATGGAAAGGATAAACAAACACGTCATGGATTGTTAGGGCTTTATCTTTAGACCAATAGAGATCGTGAAACGAGATGGCCGTGACCTTCTCTGACCTTTGAATATAATAATAATAATTGTTATTTATATAGCGCTTTTATCCATGCTTATTGCAATATTGTTAGTTTTTTTTTTCTTTCTCTTTTTAACAAAACACATTGTAATCATTCGTTTCTCCGTCATTTTGACGGGCATAACCACTAGTAATAATAATAATAAAGGTTAATTATATAGCGCTTCTATCAGTGCTATTAAATTTAGCATGCTCGGTGCGCGCTTGGGATAAATTGCGGTGGCAGTTGTAGTTGTACCGTATTGGTATGTAGGCTACGGCACAAAGCCACTAGAGATCCCCAAGTATGCCGTGGCCACAGAAACTGGTGAACGCTGCTTCACCGGCCCTATGGATCAATCTGGTCCAACGGGATACTTTCCTTATTTTTACCCACTTGTAGTTGTTGTTTTTTAATGCTCCGAGAACAAGCTCCCTTCTCCCAACTTTTCTCTCCCTAAAGTTGGTCAATAAACACATTGACATTGAAACACTTGTCAGTAAAAATGAGAGCAGCCGGAGCCAGACCCAGTGCCTGAGATGTTTATGTTATCTCCGCATCTTGTATCGACTATAGAGGCCGACCGTAATTCGGTTTCAGTATTGGCTTCGGCGCAGGTTTCGCTTTCGGACGAACTTAAAAAGTTACCTTTCGGTATCCGTAGAAACTGATATTGACTTTCGGTCATCAGCCGTATATCTATTTTAACATTCGAAATTCAGACTGCAATGCTAGTGCTGCATCTATTAATCTGCTTATCGATAATATCATTTAGTTATTAAACTGTTGCGAATTATTCTGTGTGAAGTAGAAAATTGAAGTTAAAGAATAAACGGATTTATGAATCGCCCCATAAAATTGGTCTACTTAAATAGAGCATCCAAGAACTAGTTAATACTAGACAATAATATATACAGCCTTTTAAAATCTTTTGTTTGGCAATGACTGTTTATCTTTCGGTTTCTGTCGAAGGTGTAGTGAAACGTCTGCTTTCGGCTTCGGCGAAAGTCAATGTATAACTTTCGGTATGGTTTCGTTTTCGGCCGAAACCAAAAGTTTTTGTCTCGGTCGGCCTTAATCGACATTACTTACTCCGTTTTACTGGTACAAGGGCGGCACTTCTTTTCTTTTTTTTTTTTTTTGTGTTCTTTTTCAATGTTTGTTTCTGAGATTGTGATGGCGGCGCATCCACACTGGTAGGATTGCTTCTGTAGGATTGCTTCTGTAGGATTGCTTCTGTAGGATTGTAAACTACTCTTTTTTTTTCCACCGGGGGTTGGCAATTTGTGGATAATTGGATCCACCGAGTGGTGCTTGAGATAGAAGTGTGCGTGTATGTGTGTGTGTGTGGGTGGATGGATGGGTTGAGGGGGGCGGGGGGGAGGGTCGAGGAAAACATTGGAAATCAAAGGGTGTCGTTAATGAGGTGAGGGCCAAAGGAAGATTTCAATATTTTGACCATGTCCCTGAGATTTTGAGGAGAAAGAGGGGACGACGTTCTTGTGTTCTGTTCGAGGGGGATAGGGGGGAAGGGCTTAAGTCACAACCCATCGTGACCGCTGGAGCGGAAGTCGGTCGTGTGTCCGAGTGAGGGTCATTGGATCCCCAAACACAATCGTGGTCATTGTGGCGCGAGGGAAAGAAAAGGGGGGAAGAAAAAAAAAAACTTTCATGAATGCGGACCCAAAGACTGGGGGGCCCCATTTCCTGACCAGTGGAAGAAATCAGAGGTGGACAAGTGGGCGGGGTGGGGTGGATAAGGGCGCTGTATTGTTCCCCCCCCCCCCACAGCTTATCGCAGGATTCCGGCTGATGCACTAGTTCCCAGAAACCGTCTGGTTCCTCGCGTCTGTCTGGTTCCTCGCTTTGTGTACACAAACGTATTGGATTGTTTTATCCATTCGGCTATTGCTCTTTACCGCTTGTATTATTGTATTATACGACACTGTTGCAACTACAACGAAAACAATTTATTTTGCAACAATAGTTCACTGCTTTAAAAATTCATTCCTCGCACAATGTTGAAATAATTTACCATATTAAAATAAACTGATATGAAACACAAGTTTTGAAAGTATTTGACAACAAGAAACTCTTAGCAAATATTTGTCTGAAACAATCGACCTACTTGTAGACTTATATAGAATGCCTACTTGAGTATAATATCTATTTGTAGAATGCTTACTTGTTGTATATACTATTGGTAGAATGCCCACTTGACTATAATTTTTACGTCTAGAATGCCTATATTTTGTTTAATGGTGTAGTTTTCATATGTTTTAATTTTTTCCCCTCCTGCAGGAGTTGGCTGGCGAAATCATCTTGACCCTAGGAGAGGCTTTTGAAATAGCTTACCAGATGGCATTGAAGGAGAGGGCCGAGCAAGATGCGGCAGAGTTTGATAAGTTGAGTACCAGTGACGACGGCTCATCCATATCTTCACCTCAGCCCCGTCTCAAGGCACTTTGATCAGGTAGTCAACTCTTTTCCAGTTTACTTCTTGATCGAATCTCGTCGGCTGTTGTTGCTTTTTTAATGTTCTTCGCCTTCTGTGACTCTCTCGCTCTCTCTCTCTCTCTCTCTCTCTCTCTCTCTCTCTCTCTCTCTCTCTCTCTCTCTCTCTCTCTCCCTCTCCCTCTCCCTCTCTCCGTGTCTATATCCCTGAACCTCCCACTCCCTACCCCCCCCTCTCCTCTCTCTCAGTCTGTCTATCCCTTCTCTGCACTGTTGTGCTATCTTCTGTCTGTGGATTACAGTGGCCTAGCGCTATGCATTTGTTCTCGCATAAGGGATAAGGAAAGTGTTTTTGTCTTTATGTTTTATCTGAGCATTGCAACTGAGTTCATAGAAGTGTCAGCGAAACTCCCATAAAATTATAAGAAATTTGAAATTCCACGATCGTTTTGTAATAGCAAAACCACACACACAAAATGCTAGGATAAACTTGCGAAACATGGAAAAAAATGCTAGGATAAATTTGCGAAACATAGAAAAAATGCTATGATAAATTTGCGAAACATGGACAAAAATGCTAGGATAAACTTGCGAAACATGGAAAAAAATGCTAGGATGAATTTGCGAAACATGGAAAAAATGCTAGGATAAACTTGCGAAACATGGAAAAAAAATGCTAGGATGAATTTGCGAAACATGGAAAAAATGCTAGGATAAACTTGCGAAACATGGAAAAAAATGCTAGGATAAATTTGCGAAACATGGAAAAAAATAACTAGGATAAATTTGCGAAACATGGAAAAAATGCTAGGATAAACTTGCGAAACATGGAATAAAATGCTAGGATGAATTTGCGAAACATGGAAAAAATGCTAGGATAAACTTGCGAAACATGGAAAAAAATGCTAGGATAAATTTGCGAAACATGGAAAAAAATAACTAGGATAAATTTGCGAAACATGGAAAAAATGCTAGGATAAACTTGCGAAACATGGAATAAAATGCTAGGATAAACTTGCGAAACATGGAAAAAAATAACTAGGATAAATTTGCGAAACATTGAGAAAATTATTACAAAATCGCGAAACTTTAAGAATATGCTTAGATAAATCTGCAAGAATTGGAAAAAATGCATACATATATTAGCGAAACTTGGAGAAATGCTTAGATATATCTGCAAGAATTGGGAAAAAATTGGCGAAACTAGGAGAAAATTCTGCCAACTCTACTGAGAATGTCTGCAATTACTTGCAGCCGAGAAAAATTTGTCAATTTCGTTGTCTCTTGTCTTACGGTAGTTATAGAGTAACCGGTGATTGTCTTCCCCAAAATAATTAACGAGGTTGTTTGTCTGTTCACCAGAAGTGGCCATGACTTCTCTACAATTGTCTTGTATTCATTATTTGTAACAGTGAGAGAAAGAGTATGGTTCCACGGTTTAACAAAAACAAAACAAACAAAACAAAAAAAAGACATTTATCTGTGTTCCAAAGATGGGGGCCTATGGGGGCGCCGGGTGTGTTTCAGTCTGGAAGTACGGGGGGGGGGGCTCATTAAGAATCGTTTGTCTCTCAATAAAGACATGTGATTTGTTTAGATAGTAATGAGACAAGTTCCATAATAAGAAGGATGCTGTTGGAAGAGTTCAGGCGCGGGGTTGGCTGGGGGTTGGGGGTGCTGTTGGGGGGCGTTGTGAAGGGGTGCCAGGCAGAGAAGAAAAAAAGTACATTGTTGTCTTGAGTGTGGCTGTAGAATTATTGTGGGGGGACGGATTGTAGTTAGGGGGGGGGGGAGCTTGTTTGACTCGGAGATTTATTGTAGGCTAGTAACTTCAGTGCTCATTTTAAACATTAGGGGAGTGAGGGGGAGTGTGTGTGAATATAGGGGTTCGACCCTAAGACTACATCACTTATGCCCACAGTGTTGGACTGACATTAGTATTCCATAGTTCTGGTTGTTTCCTAGTTACATTAAAAATGTAAAAATGCTATTTTCAGGACTACCATTTCTAGATACTATGTATTTTCATTAAATATACCGTAAAATCTCGACCAATAGCCGCACTTTATTTTTACCAAATTGTTTGGTCCGAGAAAGTGGTTCTACGCGAATAAATACCACAAAAAAACTTTCTTATTTGGATCTTGGGCTTTCAGGACTTTGAATGACGTCTAAAAATATATATTATATAACTGTTATTTGATCTACCATGCAACAAAAAAAAAAAAAAAATTCACAAACAGCAACAGTGAAAATTAAAAATAGTGATCAAGAAATGATACAAATACACCAGTGCAGCTTATACATGTGAACTTCAATTTTACTTGCATTTAGCCTTCTGAAGTATACCTGCGGCTTATAATCAGGTGCGGCTTATACCCAGGTGCGGCTTATACCCAGGTGCGGCTTATACTTGAGATTTTACCTTATACTTGAGATTTTACCTTATACTTGAGATTTTACCTTATACTTGAGATTTTACCTTATACTTGAGATTTTACCTTATACTTGAGATTTTACCTTATACTTGAGATTTTACCTTATACTTGAGATTTTACCTTATACTTGAGATTTTACCTTATACTTGAGATTTTACCTTATACTTGAGATTTTACCTTATACTTGAGATTTTACCTTATGCTTGAGATTTTACCTTATGCTTGAGATTTTACCTTATACTTGAGATTTTACCTTATACTTGAGATTTTACCTTATACTTGAGATTTTACCTTATACTTGAGATATTACCTTATACTTGAGATTTTACCTTATACTTGAGATTTTACCTTATACTTGAGATTTTACCTTATACTTGAGATTTTACCTTATACTTGAGATTTTACCTTATACTTGAGATTTTACCTTATACTTGAGATTTTACCTTATACTTGAGATTTTACCTTATACTTGAGATTTTACCTTATACTTGAGATTTTACCTTATACTTGAGATTTTACCTTATACTTGAGATTTTACCTTATACTTGAGATTTTACCTTATACTTGAGATTTTACCTTATACTTGAGATTTTACCTTATGCTTGAGATTTTACCTTATGCTTGAGATTTTACCTTATGCTTGAGATTTTACCTTATGCTTGAGATTTTACCTTATACTTGAGATTTTACCTTATACTTGAGATTTTACCTTATACTTGAGATTTTACCTTATACTTGAGATTTTACCTTATACTTGAGATTTTACCTTATACTTGAGATTTTACCTTATACTTGAGATTTTACCTTATACTTGAGACTTTACCTTATACTTGAGATTTTACCTTATACTTGAGATTTTACCTTATACTTGAGATTTTACCTTATACTTGAGATTTTACCTTATACTTGAGATTTTACCTTATACTTGAGATTTTACCTTATACTTGAGATTTTACCTTATACTTGAGATTTTACCTTATACTTGAGATTTTACCTTATACTTGAGATTTTACCTTATACTTGAGATTTTACCTTATACTTGAGATTTTACCTTATACTTGAGATTTTACCTTATACTTGAGATTTTACCTTATACTTGAGATTTTACCTTATACTTGAGATTTTACCTTATACTTGAGATTTTACCTTATACTTGAGATTTTACCTTATACTTGAGATTTTACCTTATGCTTGAGATTTTACCTTATGCTTGAGATTTTACCTTATGCTTGAGATTTTACCTTATGCTTGAGATTTTACCTTATGCTTGAGATTTTACCTTATGCTTGAGATTTTACCTTATGCTTGAGATTTTACCTTATGCTTGAGATTTTACCTTATGCTTGAGATTTTACCTTATGCTTGAGATTTTACCTTATACTTGAGATTTTACCTTATACTTGAGATTTTACCTTATACTTGAGATTTTACCTTATACTTGAGATTTTACCTTATACTTGAGATTTTACCTTATACTTGAGATTTTACCTTATACTTGAGATTCTATTTTATACTTGAGATTTTACGGTACTAAAATGATGTTCTGCCTTTTTTAAAAGATAGTCTTTGCTCCTAGGTCTCAATATAGCCAAGTATTTTCCATTTTTATTGTTTTATTTCTGTTTTTTATCACTGGGTCTCTAAATGTTTCCCCTTTATTTTTTATCGTACAGACATCACTGTTTTTCGTACAGACATCACTGTTTTTCGTACAGACTTCACTGTTTTTCGTACAGACATCACTGTTTTTCGTACAGACTTCACTGTTTTTCGTACAGACATCACTGTTTTTCGTACAAACATCACTGTTTTTCGTACAGACATCACTGTTTTTCGTACAGACATTACTGTTGTTTTTTTTTTTAAGTTTATAGGAAATAGGGTTATAATGGTTTGGGAAAGTTTGCTAAAATGGACAAAGTGGTGTGAATTTTTTTTAAAGGGGATAAGTATGAAATTAAGTTAAGACGTCCTAAACTCACATACCGGTAATGTTGTTGTTGAAATTTATTATATGGGTATTAAACAAAACAACATCCACAAACAAAGTTTTAAATATATTTTTGGACTAGTAAAGTATGACGTCGGACCAAATTGATCATAAGGCCGGTGAAGCAGCGTTCACTGGTTTCTGTGGCCACGGCATACTAGGGCCAGCACAATGCCCAGCCGCTTTCACTTAACCCCAACTTAAGTCAGGTACCCATCAGAGCTGGGTGGACTCAGTCCCGAGAACAAATCCTAGCCTTCACAAGGATTCTAACCCAGAATCTTCGGAAGGCCAGCCGAACGCGCTGCCGCTCGTGGACTACCTCAGGGTCTGCAACCTTTTGCTAATAGTGTGCCATACTAGGATTTCTTTTTTAAATCATTCAGGCGTGCCAACAGCCTGAAAGTAAGCCTGCTCTACAATATTCTATTAATAGTTTTGTTTGCACCGTATCAAGACCAATGCCAAAAGCAATGGTGCTTCTACGAGAAAAGCGATAAAAGCGTTTTATATTTAACCCTTCCCGGTACCGACCTACTTCTATCTATGCTGCCTTCAATTTCGCTATATACGCGCCCGGGACTGTAAGGGTTAATTCAAAATGAACGTGTTTGTGATATTCATCTCTAATAGTTTGTTTTTTCTACTTTTTTCTTTTTTTCTTTTAGGTCTATAGTAAAAACATAAATCATAGAAAATGTATTGTATAAATTTTATATAAAAGGTTAGTGTCTAATACTGTTAATATAGTTGACAAATAATAATTTCAACGCCAGCTATTTGCTCATTATATTTTGATATCAGTCAAACTGGGATCGTCCGCTGTATTTTCAGACCATCACAATGCATAAACTCTTACTGTTAAACGGAATTGATACTTAGTAATCATACAAACTGGGTAGTTAATGTAATGTTTAAAAATGTAAATATATATTATTTTGTTATATAATATTTATATGATAACTACCTTGTATAATTTTATCATGTTAGGTTATATATTGTAAGACATTATTTTTTTTTTAATAAAGAAAAAATTTGAATCCATAGTAAAACATTTAAACGCAAAGAAAACGGATTAATTATCTCCCTTTAAATTAAATTTCCCAAATTAATTTTTATTTTAGTGTTGACAAACATGCCATGTTTTGTAATATAACTAATTTTACACCTTTTTTTAAAAATACAAATCCAGCATTATGGTATTCATTTCAAGATGTAATTAGACTTAAAACATTAACTAACGTTAAACAGTGGTAAATAAACATTTCCTGCCTAAATTGTTTGTCCATTTAAAGAAGTATATTTTTTATACATTAATAATCACAACAATTGCATAATATAATGCTAGTATAGTAAAGTAAAGTATCCCGTCGGACCGAATTGATCCATAGGGCCAGTAAAGCAGCGTTCACCAGTGTTGTGTGGCCACGGCATACTAGGAGATTGTATGGTCAGCACAAAACCTAACTAAACTACCTCAACTAAAGGTACCCATCAGAGCTGGGTAGACTCGGGGACACTGCCAGACCCAGGAACAAATCTTAGCCGTCACCAGGAGTCCAACCCAGGACCTTTGGTACGCCAGCCTAACGCACTGCGACTCTGCCATCTCGCTCCTTAATGCTACTATAAAAGTAGTCTACATTTAATGAAATAAATTTTAAAAAAATACATTTGTTTTGCAATAAATTATGTGTATGCCCCATTAAAGAAGATGAGAATAAAAACTCTTTTGAAGATGATAAGTCTGTATCAATTAACAAGACTCTATTTAATGTATAGACATGTCTAGTCTCAATAGGTTTATTGGTATATTTTGAAATGATAACATGTTTAGTCTTCGATAGTCTGTGGCCCTGGAGTCTATGATCGTAGTTGATATACCGACACATTTGTAGTCTTAATTTGTATGGTGGTGTAATTCATCTATTGACATGTTCAGTCTTAACCCTTCCTGTACCGACCTACTTCTATCTATGCTGCCTTCAGTTCCGCTATATACGCGCCCGGGACTGTAAGGGTTAATTGACGTATTCGACCATAAGTCGAAGTGAACCAACTAGAAACATATAACACTCAACAACGAGAAAGCTCATATAACGGACTGTAGAACTTGTACATAAAGACTCAGGGTCACCCTCGAGACCTGGACTTCTACTAGAAGTTTCCTCCGTGATGTAGTTATAGTCTACAAAAAAAAAATGGAAGACATCCCTGCACGAGCCCTCTCTCCCACACGGACCAGATGGATTGTAGTGTTAATGATGCTGTTGTCACAAGATGGTGGAGGGAGTTGAAATTTAGAGGGGCTCCATATTGTTCTTTTATCTCGGCTTTGGGCCACTCCACACAAAACTTCAGCCCCCCCCCCCTCTCCCGGAGGTCATAAATCATTCTCAGTGATTTTCTTTTGGATGGGTGTTATTTTTTTAAACATTTTTTTTTTTGGGGGGGGGGGGGATGGCTTGATCGGCTGATGATTCTCTGAATATTGGTTCGTGCACCCTCCCCTCCCTCATTCCCCCCACAGGTTTTTGGGCTTAGATAATAAGAGGGAGAAAAAAATCTATTCTGTGTAGAGGGCAGAGAGACACAGAAAAAACAAAAAGCAAGTCACAGGGCTACGGGGTGTAGAAGAGATGAAGAAGAAGAAGAAGCAATTGACACCCAACATAAATCAGTCAGCTCATGAATGGCTGATTGGAGCACGGGCGACATTAGAGCCTTTGATGGTTTTGGAGGGTCTGGAAGCTGTTGGCCTATATGTCCAGCATTGTCTTGGCTCCCCCACCCACTCCCCAACACCCCCTCCCCTCCCTCGTTTACCCCCATTCCAATAATTTGTTGTTTTTTTTTAGATTTTAAGTGAAAGCTAATTTATTTGTTTTTCGGCACAAGTAAAGAATTGGAGAGAGGGGGGGGGGGGAGACTCCGAACCTATTTCTCAGTCGTCCACACCAAGATGGGGGGGGGGGGGGGAAGGAGAGTTTAATGACTGGTCCAGAGTCCGTTGCTGCTGGAGATCGTAAATAACGTAACCAGGGGACGATACGCCCCATTCATCCTTGGCCCCCCGAGTTAGTGATGCTTAGTGAATTTTAAACTCTTGGCCACTCCGTAAGTGAAACTGTTTATGGCTTTTTGTTTTGTTTTTAGTTTAATTTATTTGTCTTTCAACTGTAAAGTAAAGGACCATTCGGACCAAATTGATCCATAGGGCCGATGAAGCAGAGTACACCAGTTTCTGTGGCCACGGTATAACTAGGTGATTGTGTGCCCAGCACAATGCACAGCCGCCTTTTTTTTTACTTTACCCCAACTAAGGTCTGGTACCCATCAGAGCTGGGTAGACTCAGGGACAGACCCCCAGACCCGGGGAAAAAAATCCCAGCCTTCACCAGGATTCGAACCCAGGGCCTTCGGTACGACAGTCGACTCCGTGCCTCATTTTTTGTTCCAACTGATCCTTATTAAATTCTTAAATTCCGGGACAGGAAACTGTTGTAAGAGAGGAGGGTTGGGGGGGGGGGTAAGTTTAACATTTATATTTAGACCTATTTATTTACATTTGAGTAGACAGGACATACTAGTCTAGTCTTTTATAAGATTGTCTTTTATAAATTGTAAATACAAGATACGGATATATGAGAGTCGTGCTGTGAAAAAACTCTCATTTGTACTCCCTTTCTATTAACTCGTACTGTCTGTCTGCTTGGTTGGTTGCTTGCTTGGAAATTTTTCGACCACTTCCCGTCGTCCAATCGAGCTGAAACTTGGGCAGCAGACTTGTGGCGACAAACAATTCATTCTATCAAATTTTCAGTTACAAAAGCTTAATTATACTATAATTACGAGGGCTTTTAAAGAGGCTTGCAAAGTGCGCTTGCTTGTAAGCAGGGTAACGATTAGCTGGTTCTACTATTCCTTGAAAGTAATGTATTTAATCAATGTTATGTAGACTCTTTATACGGACCATAGCTATATAGACAAGAAGATTTATCTGATGGTTTTAAACTTACGGAATCTCGTAAAAATGGTTAAGCTGTTTTGTTTTTAATAGTTTGAGGGAGTTTTCAGTTTTGCGCCCAGCACCTGCAAGCGTCACTCCGGAGTCGGGTCTCACTAAGTCAGGGTTTCAGGTGGGGTTGGCCTGGTCCATCCACAGTGCTCCTCAATGGTTGGAATACTCAGTTGTGTTTTTTTATTATTTTGATTTTGGGTAAGCTCTGTGGAATCGTCACATCCTGGATCCAGGCCCCTTCACAACATTACACACCATCTCTGTGCCACTAACACCGAAGCCCTCCAGCAGGAGGCGCGCAAAAACTTCTGTCCAGGGTAGTGCAATCGGGACCTCTGTCAAACAGCACCACAAAGGGGATATGAGTTTTACGTGCCGGGATTATACCCAATGCACGACCCACTATTAGTCGCCTTTTACGACATGCAATTGGGACTTAGCAGAGGGGTTATTCTTTCACCTGGTCATTTCCAGGACCCCGATACCCACACGGGGGGGGGGGGGGGGGGGGTGTGCTAATGCATCGAGAATCAAATTGAAAATAATAAACCAAAAATCTGTTTAATTAAAGACGGAAAATGACCAAACAAAATCCGTACATAATGAAAACCTGGGGGGGGGGGGGGGGGGGGGGGGGCGTCTTGCAAATTATTAAGTAATTCCTTGATTAAATTATGTTCTCATCAAGTACCGTAAAACGGTCCCCCCTTTGCAAGTCACAACAAACAGAACATAAATTCATCGAACGGGGCGGGCCACTTTCTCCCAGTCGTAACTTCAGCCCCAGAGAACAAAGCTGGCGTAATTTACGCCTTTTAATGAGAATAATGGAAAGAGGTGGGTGTAAGGGGGGGGCGTCCTTTTCTTTTTCCCCTCTTTGTCCTCCATAGACATTGTGGACTACTTGAAGCTCTGGGAAATACGAGAAACAGAGTCTAGAACAAGGGTGGGAAACCTAGGCAATGCCAGACTTGGCACCAACAGCGTTTTTCAATGACACGCGGAAGGCAATTTAAGTCTTTTATACAAGAAAAGCAGGATAACTTTTAGGCTGTTGGCAAGCTGAATGTATTAGAAGTTCTACTTTGGCCCACACTATTACACTATTGTCAATGTGTTTCCCAAGCCCTGGTCTAGAAAATGAAAATTCTATTTCAAAATGTCCATCAAGGGTATTTTGGTCTAATAAAACTTTAGATCTGCTGGTTATATTCTATGACATTCGTATGAGCAGCACGAGCTAATGGCGTGAATCTCATTTCACAGACCTTGTCATCCATAAAAAAAACATGCAAGTGAAAGCCAAGAATTGTTGTTTTTGGTTTTTTTTTTGCATATAAGACTAGTAGGCCTATAATACGCACAAGGGAATACTGGGACGGCGACCGGAACGGCGCTTATTTACTTTCCGTCCCTGAACTGAAGTTTGGTGTTGGTGAACTTGAGACCATAAGGATTGCAGTCCAAAGCTGCTCTGCCACTGTGCCAGTTAGCTTTTTTTCCCCTTATGTTCTTTTCCTCCCTCCCCCCCCCCCCCCACCGATTTATCTGTAGACCATCTGTTACTAAATTGTGAACTAACGTTCTATATCTGTGGGCCGACCCCTTTTTTGCACGTGGACCAGATGTTTTCTATATGTGGACCAACCTGTTTCTATCTTTGAGTCAACCATTTCTTGCTGCGGACAAACATTTTTATTTTTGTGAACCAATCATTTCTTTCCGTATACCAAAGTTGACTTATTTGTGGACACAATGTTTCTATATTATATGGGCCAACTGTTTCTGTCTGTAAGCCAACCTTTTGTGACCTGTAAGTAAACTTTGTATATATGTGTGCCAATACTTTAGTATTGCAGTATTGAGATAAACTAATAACAATGTATTCTTTCTTTTTCTCTTTCTGCAGATGCCCAGATGTCAATGATGGTTTGGAAGTTCTGAATGCCATACAGTACAATGCTTGCATTAACACAGATGTCATTATATATATAAATGAATGTTCTGTTTATATAAGAGCCAGTACAATGTCATATTTTATTCCCTATAGTACACAGATATAATACACAGATTTAGTTGGCCATTATAATAGTCTCTCTTATTGTTAAGATTTTATGCTTTGCTTAAAAAAAGATAAAATTCTGTACATACCATTTTGACAACACATCTCATCCCTGCCCCTAGTGTTTAGCCAACAATCATTGAAACACTGAGGGAGGCAAACTGGCAACTGTGTAAATCCTTAAACTGGGCTACCTTTTTTTCAGTATTATTGACCAAAATAACATTATTTTAATAAATAACAATTATTTTTTTTTAATGTACTGTCAAATGAACTCTTTGATTTGTGTACATCAATTTTCTTTTAGTTGATTATCTAGATTTTTTTAATTGTTCCATGCTGTTTGTACAAGCCAATTACAAAGATTAAATTTCTTTAGTCTATGATCATAATAAATATATTTTATTGTGTTGATATGGTGTCTGCTCAAATCTGGGTCACATATCACTGTATTTCTTAGTTGGTAGTTTTGTTTATTTTTATGTTCTTATTTTAAATAATATTTGAAATGAAAGAAAAAAAAAAGGTGTGATTTATTTTATTTTAGCATAATACCTTTGATTTTAATTTGTTGCATCAAACGCATGACATCCAGACTTGTGTCATCTTGACTCTCGGAGACGTGTGACGAGTGGATAAAACTCTTGACATCTGCCGGCTGGGCTCGTTGATACCTTTGACGCCTCCTCTCAGTGAGACATGTACCAGCAAGCTGACATTAAAAGGACTTTTTTTTAAACATTTGACACACTGCCACTTGTGCCAGCAGGACATATTGTGACATTTGATACTTGTGACATAACAGACTGGGGCCATCAGTATGTCAGTGAGTAACAGGTGTACACTGGACACACACTCGTACACCAATCATTACAGTCTCGAAAGCATTGCCCATTGCCAAGCTGCTTGTGATATAATTTTCATGACATTCTGTTTTTTGTGGGGGTTATTTGCTGTTATTTCTATGTGAAAATTTTTTTATTGTCAATATTAATGTTCTTAATATAATTAATACTTACGCTCTTGCCTTCGCACACACATACACACATCCACACTCATGATGATGTATCAAAAGTCACATACACACCATGTGTAGATATTTATAGAATGTGTATTTGTGTATTGACCTAAGCATCAGACCCCCTGGGATTCAGTCCCAGGTCTTGAATCCAGGAGCATTGACATCCAGTTGTGTTTGACATAATGTAACTAAACTAAAAATTAACTTTAAGTTTTCATTTAATAACTAAAATGTAATTTTTAAGTTTTCACAAAATTATATTGCTAGTCAAAAATGTTTCTGAGAGTATCCTACAGGACTTTAGAGTTAAGTTATTTGTAGTTGATTTTTCTTGAAAATTTTCAAACCGTAAAAAAAAAATATTCTAAGGGGGACAGCCAAGGAAGAAATTCTACAAAAGTTTGAGAACCATTGTTCCCTACAATCTTGCACAAAGTTAAAAAAAAGGATTAAAGTGGTGGGAGGAGGGGGTGGGAGATTTAATTACAGCAAGAAAGTTGACTGTGTTCTCTTGTGTAAGTTGTGTGATTGTGCTGTTTGGGATGTGAATAACCTCTTGTTATCTTAGCATTAGCCCCCCAAAAAAATGTTGCTTACACCCTAAAAAAATTATCAAAGGATTACTCTCATATCAAAGTTGTCAGCTTTGTTGTTTTGTATCTAAGTTCTAATGTGCTCTGTAGCTTCACCTGTGACAGAGTGTTAGTGTGTACCTTTTACTTTCAATTTCTCTATTTTTTTATATTTGTGCTGGAGGCCTATCAACAGTGAAGCTTGTACAAGCCCTGTCTGGTGACGATTCCCTTCTACATTCAGTTATTTAATAGTTCTCATAATAATCTAAGTTGATCTCATGGTTGTTTCCCTTGTTGTTGGTATTAAAAGCTGTACATTTTTTAAGCTATTTTATAATTCAACTTGGTTGAATTGTGTTGTTGTATAGTTCATTCAATGAATGGGGGAGAGGTTATGAACTGGTGTTGAAGCGTGAGACAATCGTTTTCCCTTGCAGGCCCTCGTGCAGAGCCTTTACAAGCTTATGTAGCGCCCCAGGGCAAACGTTTCAGCGCCACCCCCTTGCTTACTGTAACTGCTTGTTCAGTGCTATATTTGCTATATTTAGACTACATTTGCCTCCCCCCTGGAAGTGCTCCCCCGGGCATATGCCCCCCTCTGCCCTCCCCTATGTGAGGGCACTGCCCTCATGTGACTGAGTGACCAATCCTGCAAGCCGGTAACCGTCTCTTGATCCCAGGCCTCCAGGTGGGCCTATACTGCACCATGTCCTTCCCAGTATAGAGGTGTTTCAAGTCTCTTTTTGCAGATGATGAGCAGTATAGAATGTAGCTTAATAAAGCTGTCCATGGCTTAACCTTCTATTTAAAAGAAGATCGACTAAGACACTTTGTCTTTCACTAAAAAGAGGCCAAGCACACTCTAGTATATATATACAGTTCAGTGACTGCACACTTTCGCTCGATAGCATGATAACATATCGCAAGGACACATTTATCTTCTTTATAGAAGTAGCCTCTGTAACATGAAAGATAAGATACTATTTCAAATAAAAAAGAAAGACTATACTATAGAAGTGTATACATAGTATACAATGAATTTATAATTTTTATTGTTTTATGACAATGGTTTCTACTTAAAAAATGTCACATTATTTTTTTATTTTTTTTTTATATATATATTTTATTTTGCTGTGCTTATATCAGTAACAGTGCACCATATTATAAAAGAATTTTTTTTATTTATTAGAAACAAACATCAATACAATCATGTATATAGACAATCTACAATGAATATATATATGTATATTTAACCCTAAAAATATCTCTTACATCTCAAATCTTATGCTTAACAAAGCCAATAGAGTCTTTATTGTGTAATAAAAAAAAAACTTGTACATTTCTTGGAAAACTACAAGTGTGATTAACAAAAATTATTAAATGTCTATTTTAAACTTGTATAGCCTACCGTAATTATGGACATAAATTTGAAGACATAAAAAAAACTCTAACATGTTTTAAAAATGAATAAGTGGTTCAGTCCCATTCTGTGTTTTTTTTTCAATATACTTTTTAGATCCCATAAATATTTTTTTAAAGAGATATTTTTTTCTGAATGTTAACATTTTTTACATAAATATTTTTTTCTGAATGTTAACATTTTTTAAATAAATATTTTTTCTGAATGTTAACATTTGTTACAGAAATATTTTTTTCTGAATGTTAACATTTTTTAAATAAATATTTTTTTCTGAATGTTAACATTTTTTAAACGAAATATTTTTTGTTAACCCTAACCTAAAGTCTAACTATATTCTTCTGATTTTAACTAAAATCATATTTTATGGAAACAATTCTGGAAAATGCCTCTATTTTTCTGATAGCAAACTTTGTTGGATTGAGTCTGACTTAACAACCATCTCTTAATCAATCCACATACTGGGCTAGTTGACATCCATATGGTAATACAACTCTATAGAAGTGAAACACTCTAAGGCTAGTGAGTTATGTGGAGATATTATGATATAAATATATTTTAACACTATTCATCGATGACATTTTGCTGATGGTTGATTGTGTGGGTTGTCCAACGCAAATATTTTGTTATTCGCTTTGGCCCAACCCCCCCCCCCTCACCTCTACCCTACAGAAATATTAATTAGCTCTGTGTTCCTTAACCTTTTTGTTGTCTAGCCTCGTGTATGAGTTGAAGGACCCAAATTGTAATATATCCTTTTTTGTATGGAAAGATATTCAAGTGCTTCAAAATAAAATCTTTAGTAAAAATAAAAGTGCTCACCATTTCACGTGCATTAAACATAAAATTATTTTTTTTACACCAAAATAAAGCAAACCAATTGTAGATAACATATCTGAAAGCTTAAAGTATTCAGATAAGTGTTTTTCAAGTAATTATCAAAAATATACCATGGACGGGTCAAATTGAGCCACCTAGTAGGGATAAGGTTAATAATGACCTCAGCACACTTCTACTTTATCCACACACACACACACACACACACACAAAACATTTAACTCTTTCTTTTGTTCTTGTATGTTTGTTCATGTTAGGAATAAATGAGTTTATATATGTACGGGTACGTTTAATAAAAGTGTACAACTTATATCTGAAAGACATATATATATATAATATGAAGCCATGAAACGATGGAGCTCTTGTGATAATATTTTTGTGTTTTTTAAAAGGGAAGGTCACAAGGCAATTTTTTTTTAAAACTCGCCATTATGTCATGTGTGTTTGTGTGGTTTTATTTTTGAATGAAAGATGACAAACTAGTTCATTTTAATTTATTAACATTTAATTTCTTTGTTTTTTTGTTTGTATTATTGATTGTTTATATATTTTAATTGTATTACTGCCTATAATTTCTTTTATCTTCACAAATGTAAAGTGTGAATCGGTCAAAAACATTTTTAATGTCATCATTCTTTCATTCACATGATTTATTTATTTTCTTCTAATTTTGTTATATTTTTTAAAAATTATTTCTTAATTTCTTAATTTTTATTAATTGATGTTTTTTTTTTTTTTAGTTTTAAATATTTTTGACATGTTTGTCATTGAATAGAATAATTTTAATGTCTTTATTTACGATGTATGTTTAGTAGGCTACTTGGGTAACAAATTATGTTGGATCTCTCATTGTTGAGCTTTATATGTCTATTCAAGATGACATTCTTAATTAGTACGTATACGCCCTAATTAGAATGTATATGCCCAATGCAGTATGTCAATTGAGTAGGCTTCTTTCGCCGTTAAAGTGTAGGGGTTTATTTAGAGCGACAGAGTCTACACTGTACTACCTGACGCTGTTTGTGCACTAATGTAAGTGTAAGCTTAGTGTAGGCCAACATGTAAGCGATGTAAAAGCTTTTTTGTATGTAATTGTATGGGCAGCAGGTAGCAGGTCGTTGCAAGATGTGTTGGCACCAAGTAAGTGACGCCCAAGGGTTAACAATGTAAGTTTACTTTTTTAAGAGTATGATTGCTAGCATATTTCATAGGTGGGTGTAAGCGTAGGCAGATGTACATGTAGGCGGATGTACATGTAGGCGGATGTACATGTAGGCGGATGTACATGTAGGCGGATGTACATGTAGGCGGATGTAAGGTTAGGTCAATTAGAACCAAACCAGAAAGGAAACATGCAATGCTAGTAAAAATGTTATGTCAATTCTCCAATGTTAAGTTGGTTGCAAGTGTTGTCTGCCATTAGGCCCTATCTGGCTAGTGTAGTTCATTTATCTTGTCTTTGACTATCATGCGCTGTTGTTTTTTTATGTCCATGTATGACAACAAGCTAAATTTGTTTATTAAAAAAATGATAAATATATCAAAGACTTGTTCATTTTCTGTGTGTCTTCACTTTTTTGTTGTTGACCTCTGGTCTAGCCGACCATGTTTAGAACCAGGGAGAGAACATAGCAAGTTCCTAATCTCACAGGGCTGGTACACATACAGATGTACACATACAGATGGACACATACAGATGTACACATACAGATGGACACATACAGATGGACACATACAGATGTACACATACAGATGTACACATACAGATGTACACATACAGATGGACACATACAGATGGACACATACAGATGGACACATACAGATGGACACATACAGATGGACACATACAGAGTATATGAGTATATAACCCACTTGCAAAAATTGTCATCAATTAGACCCGCCTACTGAGATCAAAAGGCCGAGAGTAAAGTACCCTTAGTACCAAACTGATCATAGAGCTGGTGAAGGGGATATGTGGCCAGCACAATGCCCAGTCGCATTTACTTTACCCCAACTAATGTCGGGTAACCTTCAGAGCTGGAGTAAACTCAGGGGCACCCTCAAGTCCCGGGAAAAAAAATCCTGCCGCTCACCAGGATTCGAACCCAGAACCTTCGGATCACCGGTCGAACGCGCTGCCCCCCCCCCCCCCCCCCCCCCCGAGAAGCGATATGCAAAGTTTGGGAAAAGTTGAGAATACCAAAATTTATAGTAAAAATCCAGATATAGAATCTAGATACTTAGTTGTAATTTCATTGTGATGTATACGTATTTGCTTATTCGGGATAGACTATTAACGTATTCATCTGCCCATGTTAAATAATCGAAGATAGCTTAGATAGACAAAATACAGTAAATGTATCAAAGTTTTGTCCTGATATAGTGAATAAATATAATATAAACATTCAATAATATTATGCTGTTGAACATTTCTCTAGCCCTTCTCTTCGTGTTATAACTGAACATACTCAATGTGCTCTTATTTCCACACTTCAGATGCTGATGTTGGGGATGACCAAGACATGAAAACAATAATTCAAGTGGAAGAATGGGCTTTAAAATGTTTATGCTTAAAACTTTGTTTAGTTTGTTTTTTCAACTACAAGGAGGCATTACTCTGAGAATGTAGACTTATGTGGATTTATTGTACAATTACTGAGTCAACTTTAACAAGGATGACTACAGTACTGTTGACTGATTCGTGACACAAGGGTCAATAACTGACAACGATATATACAGAGATATTAAGTAAAAGGACTCCCGATTCAGATCGACTTGATCCATAGCACTATTAGCACAAAGGAAGCAACGTTTTACAAAGCGTCACTGACAACGACACGCAATGGGGATTATGTGGCCAGTACAATACCCAGCCGCCTCCACTTTCTCTCCCAATCAAATACCAGGTACACATCAGTCCTGGTAAACTAATTACTCCCTCCCACACACAAACACACACAAACCCAGGGGGGGGGGGGGGGGGTAGAAGATAGCGAAGAAACTAACTTAGCTAACAGTTTAAAAGAGTTCACTATAGGCCTACTATAATTGCCTCAATAAAAAAGAGTGTAAATTAGGGTACGGTTTCCGCTCCCACATGCACTATTTTTTCCCACTGCGAAATTACAATCGGATCGCCCGTATACCTGCAATGTCACCCGGTAACTCAAATCCCATACTATAGGTATTTCTACTATAAAAACTATATGCAGAATATTGTTTCCAAAAATATAAGTAACTATACTGATAACAATACCCTACAGATACTAAAAACGCCAATAACAGTGCATATTACAGTACGATTAAAAATAAATATCGAATCTCTGATAATAAACAAAGATAGCACTACTGATGGTAAAGCTGATGATCATGTTGATATCTGTATAGATCTTTATATCTAATGAGTTTTAAAAAACGGTGGTACAGCCAGGGGCGAAGCCACAGGGGGGGGGGCTAAGGGGGGCTAAGCCCCCCCCCCCCCCCCTGGAATTAAAAAAAAATATTTTTTCAACTGATTTTTTTAAAATATGCACTAAATTTGCAAAAAATTTGGTAAATCTTTGTCACGCGAAAGTTTAGCCCCCCCCCCCCCTCCTGGTATTTGGTAAATATTTGTCACGCGAAAGTTCAGCCCCCCCTGGAAAAAATTTCTGGCTTCGCCCCTGGGTACAGCCCCGGTATGTTAATCTAAAGAGTGGCGATGAAATATCAGGAAATTTGAGTAGGCTAACCCACGGAACATCAGGTTCTAAAGGTAGTTGAAAATAATTGTTCTGGAAACATAAATAAATGCTTTAAAAAAGTATTTGATTGTTTCTTTGTCTGCTTGCATCGGAAATACCATGATTCTCTCTCTCTCTCTCTCTCTCTGTGTCTCTCTCTCTGTGTGTGTGTGTCTCTCTCTCTCTCTCTCACTCACTACTGAGTCTCTTTAAAGTTTAAAGTATTAATATTTACTAACATTACATGATATTATGTACAAAACTGTTTAATTGTAAGATATATTTTTGTTTATTAAAAAAAGTGTAGGCCAATGTTTGTAGACAGAACAAATTGAAAACATCTCTATTTTAATTGAGTTGGGTTTTTTTTATTTATTTTCTCGTTTTCTCGGTTGTTGTTTGTATATGTTTTTTGTTGTTGTTCGTATGTTTGTTTGTTTTTGTCTTGTAGGCAATATCAAAACATATATAGGTTTGTAATAGCAATTAGAGAGGGAGGGGGTGAGCGGCCACCCAGGGCAACAATGTTTGGGTAGGCGCCAAACGAACACTTTCTTGACTTTAGCTTACTGATATACATGAAAACCAACAGTCTTGACTTGCACCCATTTCTACCCCTGCCCAACGCGCCTAGTTACCCTAGTTTATAATCAAACAACTCTTTTATTGCAATATTCTTTGAACAGAAAAAAAAAAAAGTGGGTTAGCTACTAAGTAGGTCACGTTTCAAAAAGGGGGTCAGTTACTAAGTAGGCCACGTTTCAAAAAGTGGGTTAGTTACTAAGTAGGTCACATTGGAGCCTGAGATTTTCCATCGCAACTTTGAAATGAATTGTTATTAAAATATTAAAGTGTTTCATACAACCCCCCCCCTCCACCAATACACACGCCCTTTTTTTTATCCTCTTCATTCTGTAACGAAGCTACTAAGTACGATTACTCCAGTTAATCGCCCGATCCTATCCTCCCGCTGACTGTCACAACAGCAAAACTTAACTCTTTCAAAACAGACATCGGAAACTTGGGGGCCGATCTTAAAGGCTCCGATCTAGCGAACCATCTCCACCACCATCACCTCTACTAACAACAGCTCTACAGCTACAACAACAGAACAAAAATGAAACCTTGGTCTCGGCATCTATTTAACTCCCTTGTTGGCTTTCCATTTTCTGCCGACGGCTAATGATCAAGAAAGCAGAAGAAGGAAAAAAAAAGGTATGGGAAAATAGAAAAAGAAAAGGGGGGGGGGGGGAGGGGGCTAAATCAGCGCAGACTTTTCGGATACCGTTTGGAATAGCAAAAGTGACCCGAGCCGGGGCCTCTTGTTCTGTCGCCAGTGAAAACATGGGGCACCCTGCCCCCCTTCCTCCCTGGACTATTGTCCCACGAGGAAGAACGGTCGGAAAGAAGTAGAGAAAAAGAAGTAATTTTAACCCTCGCCAGAAAGTGTCGCCAAAGATGTTTGTTCTACTCGTGTCTTTGAGAAAACCTGCCACGGGTTTGGGTTTGTCGCGGAGGGGGGATGGAGGGGCAAGTAGGGGGTGTATCGACAAATTGTCTGAGGGCGCGCATCTTTTGTCTGACAGTTAAATAATTATATTCTATGTTGCTATTGTTATTATAATATGTTTTTAACAACAACATAGTATACGTTTAAAAAAAATATTATTTCTCTTCAAATGACATTTGTTTAGAAAATGTAAGTGTGTGCTAGGCAGTGCTTTTTTTGTGACGGTACGCACCGGTACGGCGTACCGGCACCTTTTTCAATGTGGGGAAAAATTATTACTTTTCTTGTATGTTAACGTTTATTATTAATTTATTATATTATTAATTTGTTAAAATTGAATTATTTTAAAATTGCGCGCAATAGGAAATAAAATTTAAAATGCGAAACTGCTTTAAAAGTTAAGCAATCCATCACTGAGTACCGGCACCTATTTTTTTACAAAAAAAGCACTGGTGCTAGGTATCTATGTAGTCACTTTCACCAGAAGACGTACAATTCATCTCTAATGATTGTTGTTTCAGAAGACTGGATTGATGTTTGGTCGTTTCCGCTGAACACTTGGTGGTCAGTTGAAGCAATACCAAAGGTCAGCCAATAGATTGAATGGTGACAAGTTACTGGACATACAGGCGGACGTGAACATAGGAACAATTATATATGGATTGATGGAGTGACAGACAGGTAAGTAAATAGGTGGGCCTAAGTAGGTTGGTAGGTAGGTGGCTGGATGGATGGCTGGATAGATAGATGGATGGATGGATTGATAGAGAGAGAGAGATTTATGGATGTTTTCATAGACATATTGACAGATAAATAGATAGATAGCTATGTATGTAGGTAGGTAAGTAGGTAGACAGATAAATATATATATTGTAAATAGATAGATAGATAGATAGAGAGATAGATAGATAGATAGATTAATAGATAGATAGATAGAGAGATAGATAGATAGATAGATAGATAAATAGATAGATAGATAGATAGATAGATAGATAGATAGATAGATAGTTAGATAGATAGATCGATCGATAGATAGATAGATAGATAGATAGATGGATAGATAGATAGATAGATAGATAGATAGATAGATAGATAGATAGATAGATAAATAGATAGATCGATAGATAAATAGATAGATAGATAGATAGATCGATAGATAGATAGATAGATAGATCGATAGATAGATAGATAGATAGATAGATAGATGGAAAGATAGATAGATAGATAGATAGATAGATAGATAGATAAATAGATAGATCGATAGATAAATAGATAGATAGATAGATAGATAGATAGATAGATAGATAGATAGATAGATAGATAGATAGATAGATAGATAGATAGATAGATAGATAGATAGATGGATAGATAGATAGATAGATAGATAGATAGATAGATAGATAGATAGATAGATAGATAAATAGATAGATCGATAGATAAATAGATAGATAGATAGATAGATCGATAGATAGATAGATAGATAGATAGATAGATAGATAGATAGATAGATAGATAGATAGATAGATAGATAAATAGATAGATCGATAGATAAATAGATAGATAGATAGATAGATCGATAGATAGATAGATAGATAGATAGATAGATAGATAGATAGATAGATAGATAGATAGATAGATAGATAGATAGATAGATAGATAGATAGATAGATAGATAGATAGATAGATAGATAGATAGATAGATAGATAGATAGATAGATAGATAGATAGATAGATAGATAGATAGATAGATAGATAGATAGATAGATAGATAGATCGATAGATAGATAGATAGATAGATAGATAGATAGATAGAAACAGATATAGAGAAAGAAAAAGAGCTATATATTAATTTATGTCCCACCTTTTTTTGTTTTGTGTTTCAACGGTATCAACTAATTATGTTGTTTCTTTAATGTTGACTAAAAATCTGTGTTGATTTCAAAGCAGTTTGAGATAAACGAAAGTTCAAAGGTGAACAGAAACAAAACAAGATATTCCAATGAAACTGCAGGTGTCCGTTCGTTGTGTTTATCATTTTTTTTTATTACATGCTGCTGTTTGTGTTTTGTTTCATTCGTTAACCGACCAACCGTTTATTTCTTTGGAATCTTCCAAATACGTTTTTCTATTTATTAAGTAATGTCTTTAATCATATATCGTATGATTTAATGTGAGTAACACACTCACACATACATACTAACACATACACACTCATACATACACACTCACACATACACACTCACACATACATACTAACACATACACACTCATACATACCCACTCACACATACATACTAACACATACACACTCACACATACACACTCACACATACACACTCATACATACACACTCACACATACACACTCATACATACACACTCACACATACACACTCACACATACACACTCACACATACACACTCATACATACACACTCACACATACACACTCACACATACCCACTCACACATACATACTAACACATACACACTCATACATACCCACTCACACATACATACTAACACATACACACTCACACATACACACTCACACATACACACTCATACATACACACTCACACATACACACTCATACATACAAACTCACACATACACACTCACACATACACACTCACACATACACACTCATACATACACACTCACACATACACACTCACACATACACACTCACACATACACACTCACACATACCCACTCACACATACACACTCACACATACACACTCACACATACACACTCACACATACACACTCACACATACACACTCACACATACACACTCATACATACACACTCACACATACACACTCACACATACACACTCATACATACACACTCACGCATACACACTCACACATACACACTCACACATACACACTCACGCATACCCACTCACACATACACACTCACACATACACACTCACACATACACACTCACACATACACACTCACACATACCCACACACACATACACATTCACACATACACACTCACGCAAACACACTCACACATACACACTCACACATACACACTCACACATACACACTCACACATACACACTCACACATACACACTCACACATACACACGCACACATACCCACACACACACATACACATTCACACCCATCTACCTAAACATGCATATGAACGGATAATGTCATTAAAAAAAAAAGCCCAAATAGCTTTTGCTAGTCTATAAACTTTGTTCATTACACGCACACTCTTGCAAAAACACTGTAGGCCTAAACACACACACACACATGTAAACACACCAGGGCCGGATGAAAACCCCGGGAGGTCCTATACACATTTTAAAAATGTTTGTGTTGCTTCCGTTCTTATAACAATTCATAATATAAATAATAATTAAATAAACAAACACTTTTTTTTATTTATTTTCAAGCTAAACAAAAAACCTACAGTAAGATGAAAGCAAATGTCTTGAAATGTCTTTTTTTTTTCCTTTTTTGTAGTGGTTTTTGTAATTGTATAGGTCTACTTTCACATTTTAAGTTTAACATTTTCTAATTTAAAAGCTTTATCTGCTTTTTTCTTTTTAGAAGAATGATTTTTTTTTATTTAGTAAGTGGCTTTTTGTTGGGCATGGTTCATGTGCACCATGTGCAGTATTGCACAATTTGCAGTATTACACCATTTGCAGCTTTGCACTATTTGCAGTGTTGCACCATTTGCAGTATCGCAACATTTACAGTTTTGCACCATTTGCGGTTTTTGCACCATTTGCCATTTTTGCACCATTTGCAGTTTTTGCACCATTTGCAGTTTTTGCACCATGTAAACACGCATATGTAAACACTTGTAAAAACATAAAATTAAACACATACGTGAAACACACACATGTAAATACACATAAGTAGACACACATATTTAAATGCACACACGTAAACACACAGATGTAAACACACACATGTAAACACTCAAATGTAAACACACTTCCGCCTACACCCAAGTACATAGAAGAATGTTCCATTCGATATCAAGGGCTGAATCGTGTGTTTCCTTATAATATCGAACTACCAGCCAACACAATCACTGTTCACTGATGCATTTGCCCTCGCTTTTGCCTCAGATTTTACGCCAAAACAATCTGAGTTGCGCCCCCTGGTTTTCATTCATACGCCCGTGTGGCTTTTGGCAAATAGCTCCTGAACCCTGACACACACACAACTCACGGTTCTCCATTCAACTTCTCCTGTTTTTCAAATTAAAAGACGTCATTGGGGCGATTCGATTCATTAATTAAATCTAAATACAAGCACGACCCCCGCCCTCTGACACCCGCCCTCCGTGGCACATCTCTTTCTTTTAGGTTTCTATATCCTTCTCTCTCTCTCTCTCTCTCTGTCTCTCTCTCGCTCTCTCTCTCTCTCTTTGCTTGTCCTAATGCTAAGAGTCTCCGCCCTTTGCCCCGGAGGTATTGGTGTAATTTACGGGTATCATGGCAGGTGGCGCTTCGGGGTCATCCCCGCGTGGAAAATACAGCTCGCTTGTGTCCGAGACCCCAAAATCTACCCGCCCCCTACCCTACCCTACCGGTCTCTTTCTCGTGTCACCCTGACACAGGATCCCTCCCATTATACGGAAGATCTTGTACAATGCTACCTAGATCAATAATGTTGATTTCGCTGAAGAAATGTTTATTTTAAAACATTCCAAGAATCATTGTTGAGGGGAAAATCCTTTCAATAAAAAAACAACAACACGAAATTACTTAAGAGTAAATTTTAATTTCCCACTCTTTTTTTGATTTAAGCTTATTTGTTGAGAAAGCTATTTAGACGCAAGACTAGACTCGGACCACGGATGAGAGTAGGATGCAATAATCGTCTTTATAGAAGGAGCGTCTGTAATATATAAGATAAGGCGTGGTCTATTAATTTGCTACACATTTTCTACGCGTTTGTGGGAAAATCCCAAAAAATCTTACACATTTCCGGATTTTCCCATTGAAAGCTTTGTTCGCGTCAAAGTAATTAAAAAATAACCTGACCATCTACTATTGCAAAAACACCACAAGGGCGTAGCTTGTATACTAGTATCCAGTCACTGGGTATGGGGAAAAGTTCTCCCAGGGATAAAACAACAGTTGGATAAAACTACAGACACACACACACGAACGGTCTCACACTTACACACAAAGGAACTAAGTTTTTTTTTTTGTTTCATCCCCCCAAAAGGGCGGGATGAATCGAGGAGCAGACAACAAGCGACATCCGAGGACCTATCTGAGCCCCATACAGGACTCAGGTTGCTTTTAGCCCCGCCAAACAGTTTTCTTTTTTTATTTTTTGGGGTCGCAGAGTTCCCGCGCTGTCAAAGGAAGCTTCTGTCCCCCTTCTGATGCCATAGCCCAGAAATGAACCGTGCAAGAATTATCAGCATGAGTAGCTCCGTGACAAATATCCCTTACCCCCTGCCTACGCCCTTACCCCCTACCCTCGCCCCTTACCTCCCTACCTCCGCCCCGTCTCCACTTTTTATCAATCCTCCCCCCCCCCATTCTACCACTTTTCAAACGCCGCCAGGTGGTAACTGCCCCCAGAAGGACAAAGGTAGGAAAATCTGGACGTTGAAAATAAGATTGAAATAATGAAATAGAGAGAAAATGACCAGAAAATGACCAGAAATGCAAAACTTTTATTATTGACAACATTCAGATAGAAAAAAAAGTTGTTTTTTTTAACAATGAAGTAAAAAGAAACAGCAAAAAGAGATGAAAATCATACGGTTATTAATTTTAGATTAAGGAAGTTATTTCATCCTGGAACTTGCAAAACATGTGATTTAGAATAATAATTTTATTTCGACAATTTTTAATTCTGAACATTTGTTTCTTTTTTTATTAAAATTCAAATAAGAGTTATTGTTTATCTCTTACATTACAGACTTTCTTAATAAAAAGAAGATTATTGCGTCTTACGATCTTACGTGGTTTGAGTGTAGGCCTGCATTTCTATTAGTGTTTTAAATAATGTCAAGTTACTAGTTTTCCTGATTTGTTCAGGTAACCCATTCCATGCTCGGGAAGAAAGAGTACTTATATGCATTTGTTATCGCATAAGTGTTATTGTTTGTTAGTTTATATTGAAACCGTTAGATAAAACATTCTTTTATTTTTATACTTTGAGAAAGTTTTGAAGAGATTCTATACGGCGTTGTGGTCCATGGATAAGGCCCTAGTATATATATATATATATTACATAGATTAGATAGATTAAAAAGATAAAAAGATAATATATAAATAGATAAATTGATAAAACATAAATAGATAAATAGATCGATAAATAAAAATACTTAGTTACATAGATAAACCGATACATAGATTCATAGAGTAATAGGTTAATATATAGGCCTAAATAGAATAATAGATTGTTCGATAAATAAATATATTGATAGACTGATAAATGGATAGATTAATAGATTGATAGATTAATAGATTGATATATTAATAGATTGATAGATTTATAGATTGATAGATTAATAGATTGATAGATTTATAGATTGTTAGATTTATAGATTGATATATTAATAGATTGATATATTAATAGATTGATAGATTTATAGATTGACAGATTAATAGATTGATAGATTTATAGATTGATAGATTTATAGATTGATAGATTAATAGATTGATATATTAATAGATTGATAGATTTATAGATTGATAGATTTATAGATTGATAGATTAATAGATTGATATATTAATAGATTGATAGATTTATAGATTGATAGATTTATAGATTGATAGATTAATAGATTGATAGATTAATAGTTTATTAAATTAATAAATCGATAGGTTGAAAGATTGATATATGGAAAGATTGATAGATTGATAGTTTCATACATTGATTACTAATCGATCACTTAGTTGACTC
Source organism: Anisus vortex (assembly GCA_949126835.1). NCBI lineage: Eukaryota > Metazoa > Mollusca > Gastropoda > Planorbidae > Anisus > Anisus vortex. Next base: position 6,267,152 of record OX421498.1, read on the forward strand.
ATTCTTTAAAAACTCAGATGTACTTTTTTACTTCATGTCCAATTCTCCTATTAGATAACACTCTACATTTAACACAAATTATTCCCCCCTCGATCCCATTGTACTTCTTAACCCTTGGCCGTGTCAGTGTAAGAATCATATGGAGACCATCTGTCTTCTAATATCATAATTGCTAGTTTCATGTCCGTAGACAATCTCCGGGAACCGCCATCAAATGAGATTCGACTTCTAAGTAATGACTCTTCACTCTCATCACTAACGTCGATACAGCTCGGTAATCGCATCATCTAAATTTCATCGGTTACTTTACTCTAAAGGAGTAATCGATTTTTTTTATTCAATACACATGCCAACTTTAAAATACAAAAAAAATAATTATTATTAGATCACTTTAAGGTAATAAGAAGAAGAAAAAAAAGGGGGGGGGGTATGGTAAGGCAATAGTAAATTAACATTTGTTTTGTAAATAACAAAGAAATTAGTGGATTAAAACATGTTCGATAACGCGATCGACTTTTAGCAGATGGGAAAGCGGTGGCTAGTCAGTTGAACAAGTGCGCCTCGAGAGGATTAACTTCCCTTTCTGTAGATGTTTGAACAATGTGACCTGTCCAATCAAAAGCTGCGTCTCAAAAAATGCCACTAAGCTATTGGCTAAGAAGGAAAATAGTGTTAAATGTTAAAAAGCGACCCTCATGATCTTGTTTTGTAGTTTTTTTTCTTCTTCAACCAATTCAATTTAACATGTCAAATTGATCCAACTATATGTAAATTAATTTTGACATCACCGTGATTGGTGTATGAGAGCTGATCCTTTTTAGCGGTTGGTTTATTTAGTGCAATATCGAATATCGATGAATGTAGAAAAATGACAGTTTACAACGAACAAGGTTTTTTTTTTACTTAAGAAAACTTTGTGTGGTTGGCAACAAAAAATGGCAATAATGTTACTTGCACTTTGTTAACAATTACATAAACAAAACGCAGTACTTAAAATTGTTCGTATATTTTTATTGTCGACATTTTCTCATAATGTATGCTTGGGTCAACTCGGGTTAACCCAGGACTCAGCTGCAATTGTTGAGGAGTGAAAAAAGGTACTTTGACGTTGTGATATCCCCACAATCTCCTTGCTGAAATGTTTCTTTTACATCTCGCCATGGATGCTTTACTTGCCTATTGTATGTACAGTTATCTGTACATGTGCTGGTCCAGCTGGCGTACCGATGGTCCCGGGTTCAAATCCTGGTGAATGCGAACTTTTTCCACCGGGTCTGTGAGATTTCCCTGGGTCTTCCCAGCTCTAATAGGTACCCGGCAATAGTTGTGGGGAAAAGTAAGCGGTTATGCATTGTGCTGGCCATACAATTCCTTAGTATTTCGTGGTAGATTCAATTGGTCTGACGGGGATGCTTATCTTTTGCTATTATTTAGTTGTGGTTTAAACGTTTAATGTATGGAATATTCCAAATGGATATTCTCTAGACTAAGTCTAGACTAGAAGATAAAGATATGAAAAAGACACGTCACGTTCCACAGAAGTCCCAAGTTCTTGATAGAATCGTTTCTTCTTGTTTAAAAACTTGTGACATTTGTTGCTGTCTCTCTCATTCATTGTAAAGCAATATTTTTAACACTCGCCAAATAAATCAGCAAATGTCATCCCTTCCTCCTCTAGGTTACACACACGCACGCACACACACATACATGCACCAAGAAAAATGTAAAACGCTATGGGCGAGACTGTCCGAGAAAGGCCTGATATGTGACAGGAAGTAAGTCGCCATTGTTGAGAGCTGTCAATTAGCTCCCTGCCGACGACGTCGCGAGCTCTGCAGTTGTGGACAAGATGAATTGAGCCTGCAGACAAGAGGAATGTGAGACGAAATGGGAAAACCCGATGGGTCTTTTTTTTTTTTTTAATAAATTTCTCAAAGATCCAATAATTGTGAATATATTTGTTTAAAAAAAAAGGGTACTTAACTATATTTTGTAGGCCTTCATAATATTTGTTATTAAAAACAATAATAAGATAGTTGGCCTATCATTAAATAAATTTTCAAATAGTTACAATGACATTGTAAAAAAGCAACAACTAGTTGAATATAATAATTTTTTTGTGTAAAAGAAGTAGGCCTATAGTTTAAAGACATAAATTAAGATAAGGAAATGCTCTATCCGCGAAGTTCAAACAACATGGAACACGCACAGCTGTTATTACGATAAGTCTTCTAATAATGTAGGTGTCTCTGTGGCGCAATCGGTTAGCGCGTTCGGCTGTTAACCGAAAGGTTGGTGGTTCGAGCCCACCCAGGGACGAATCCTTTTTTTTTTCCACGTTTTTAAAGTAAGAATGTTTAAATGTTTTTGACCTTAGACGAGGTGTAGAATAACATTTAAACATAGCCTACGTTATTAGCGATTAAGTGATTATAGTCATATTGTTACCAAGATTTCTTTAAATGTAACTGTATTGAAAAACAATACAATCGGGAAATCCCAATTCTTTTTACAAAAACATCAAGTTAAAAACATCCGCTAACCTCTGTGCTAGAATTGTGACCCTAAACTTTTTAACCTTTTTTGTTTTCCAGTTATCTTTTACATCTTGAATTTGCAGAAACTGCTGAAAATACAGAAGAAGTACATGGAGCAATTAACTATAACCCCGTAGAACCAATTGAGCAGTTTCGATTTATTTCCTAAAATATGCACACACACATTGTTTTTACCACAAATTCTTAATGCATTTGAAAGCTAAAAAAAAAAATTTTTTTTTTTTTAAATAAAATTTTATTCAACTAGCTGTTATTAGTAACTACAGTATTGTTTGATATAGTTCTTATCTCTGTCTCTTTGTTATGTCTTTTACTACTTCTAAATTCAAAATATCATTTACAATGTTACTCATGCTCATCTGAGCAACGTTCAACATTTCTAGCTGAATGGTATGTCGGCCTTAGACGTTTCTGCTAGATTACAATTCGTCAATCTTTTTGTTGGATTAACTGTACAACTTCAGAACTAGATTACAGTTATTTGACCTTTTTGTTGGATCAACTGTACAACTTCAGAACTAGATTACAATTATTTGACCTTTTTGTTGGATCAACTGTACAACTTCAGAACTAGATTACAATTATTTGACCTTTTTGTTGGATCAACTGTACAACTTCAGAACTAGATTACAATTATTTGACCTTTTCGTTGGATCAACTGTACAACTTCAGAGCTAGATTACAATTATTTGACCATGTTGTTGGATCAACTGTACAACTTCAGAGCTAGATTACAAGTATTTGACCTTTTTGTTGGATCAACTGTACAACTTCAGAGCTAGATTACAATTATTTGACCTTTTTGTTGGATTAACTGTACAACTTCAGAGCTAGATTACAATTATTTGACGATTTTGTTGGATCAACTGTACAACTTCAGAGCTAGATTACAATTATTTTACATTTTTATTGGATCAACTGTAGACCTTCAGAGCTAGATTACAATTATTTTACATTTACACCCCCACCGAACCCCCCCCCCCCCCCACACACACACACACTCAGACACACACACACAAAGGCAATTCTTATCTTGTATATTTTACTGACGTCAACTGTAGGAAATGAGTTCCCGTCGTCCTGACCAGGTACAATGTCATTCCCGGCAGAAATATCCCAACGACTTCCATATTTCCAAGACGCCAGGAGTTGTGGAGGGAGCGAGGACGGGGAGGGAGTGTGAATAGAATCCCTGTGAATGGCCTACATCGACAGACGTCATAATAAATTGCGGGCTCGGGTCCCCGGGCCTCCTGGTGCTATATCAATCTTTATGAAACCACGGAGAGAGAGACCATTGAGAGCAGACGAGAATTGATGAAAATATACTTTATGGATCGGGTCCACTAAAGGGGGGGGGGGGGGGGAGAACGGAGGGAGAGGGGATTTACACCCGGTCCAGCGGCACGGCCTCGTCAATTTTTACTTCTGCTTGGATGGACTTTTCAAATCAAGAAGAAGAAGAAGAACAGGCCAGTAGACGGTGTCATGTGACGTAGACGATGGAGGCTTTCGCCAGGTCGAGGGGGTGCATGGTAGGGATAGGGACAGGAATGGAAGGCGATGGGTGATGCAAAGATGGAGAAAAAAAAATTACACAATTATTTGTGACAGAATTAAGAGTTTGGATTTATGTTTGGTTAAACCGATTCCATATAGAACCACATTTGATCAGACACACAATATAAAACACAGTCTTCAGAGGCTAGTCTTTTATGGAAATATCACGATTTACCACATACGCTACACAATCCCATAGTATGGCTTGGCCACGGACACTGGTGAACGTTTATTTAGTGCTGTAATTTCTAGTAAAAAAAAAAAGGTGGTCTACATAATGACGCTAGCAGTGGTTTCTACTCCAGTTAAAGTCTTCTACGTCGAGAGTTAAACAGCATTGTGTGATATCACTGAAAGCGAAATTCAACCTCCAGCATAAGTTCATGAAACAAAATCACTCATTTAAAAATGTGTGCCATTTTAAGTCGTTAATGTGTTTAATTTCGAAAAAAAATGTGCAAATCTAATCTATACATTAAAATTGTCAATTTAAGCTCTAAGGGATTCTGGAATTTTGTTGAGTAGACCAACCGTGACCATCCTCAAATTGTATGGTAGCTTTTCACTACACTTCTATGATACAAGAGATACATTTTTTTTATGGTTGTCATAAAATTTGATTTTGCTAATGCAATGAGCCGAAATGTTAGAGTATTGCAATATAGCTCAAGATCTCACCTCACACTATAAGAGCATAAAACGTTATTAGATGTATCATTTCATTTTCTAACCATATTGTTTTTGTAGAAAATAAAATAAATCACTCCTTATTTGTTTACAATACTTACATTTCTTACCTTCGTAGAACTAAGGCACAGCTCACACTATCTTTAATGGATAATACGGCCCTTGACTATACAAAATATGAGTAACAGCACAATTCTGTCCTCCATTGTTTTCTTGCTTTATTTTAGCATCTTTGAAAGTTAAACCCAAAAATTGTACTCGCCTCTAGCGTAGTGCTACAAAATTTGGCGTTTGTTTATTTGTTTGTTTATTAGTGTTGTTTTTTTAGTTATAGTGTTGTCATTTACAGTAATAGCACATCATTTATGAATTCTTTTCGTTCAGTGCTAAATCCGGTAGTGATTTTATTCGTGATGGTTCAATTTTGTAATCATTTTATGTAGTATTGGTTTCATTTTGAAGTTTTGAAGTAGGCCTAATATAATATTTCTGATGCCCTATTAAAAAAAAAGCCGATGTTTTTCTATCTAATTAGATTCTAATTTAAAAACCATTAATGGTATGATTATTAGATCTGTTTCTTTTTTACTTACTTTTTACACAGCTTCTGCCCGCTACGCCATGGCATACGTTTATTATAGGTGATTAGTGCATGCAAAATAAATGCTTAATAAATTTTAGCGAAAAACTAAATATCCTAGATTTGTCTTCACGGAGCAATGAATTTAGGTGGGCCATTTGCCGGACTCATCGTTTGGACGCTGGTATGGATAGCGGAGTTATTGTCAGGTGTGTGCTGATTGGATGGAGAAAAAATAGGTAGGGGAGGTAAGTGGGGGTTGGATGAAATATATTTTAAAAAAAAACGGGCAAGTAGCAATTATCTCCCTTGCTAAACGAAATGATCCAATGGAGGCCAGTTATTCACGGCGGTTTAAGTCAGGGGGAGTTAATTGATCCGTGAAATTTGCACCGGTGTTACGTTCAGACATCAAAGTCGCCGGGACGTCGATAAGGAACCCGGATTATACGTCCACCGCGCCGGGCTAGTGAACTGGGGATTTCGCCCAAGACGTCGGGGGGGGGGGGGGGAGATCTTATTCACGACTCGCTGGGCGCAAGGATTTGGTAATGAATTAGAAATAGATGAGAGAGAGAGAGATATAGCTATTAGGTGCGGGGAGGAAAGGAGAATTAGGGGCGGGGGGGAGTAAGTTAAAGAAACCATGTCATTTCCTTCAGTTGATGACATTTATACATTCGATTTTTTTCCGGACGCGGTGGTGCATCGGCACAGCGTTGGTTTGCAATACTCACGGTATCAATTTAAAAATATCCAGGTTTTTAAAAACGACTGAGTCCTTCAGCTCCGATGGGCCTATTGCTGATGTGACTTATAGGAAAGTGTAAAATGTATAGACGTACTAACGGCCACACAATCTCTGTATAGACCGTGGTTAACCCCCTCACACAGAACTTTTAAACTTTGCATCATCTAAAGAGTGAGGCACCAGCGCGTTGAATCGTAATTGGGGAAAGCACGGTTTCGAATCCTGGTTAAGGAATCTGGGAGATTTATATTTGTCCCGGGCTTGGAGCAAGTCACGGGTGTTGATCCAGAGTCTCATGAATGCGAACATACCTTGGGAGATAATAAATGACGAATAGCTCAGTGATTGCCACACAATCTCCTGGTTTGCCATGTCCTAACAATTTAGTGTAACATACCTGTTATGGGCCATTTAGATCAAAATGGGGGGGGGGGGGGTGATATATTAATAGGGATAACACGTATGTAGACATATATGACGTATGTGTGTTTTTCAAGTATGGGTTTGCGTGTAAGTGTTTGCGTGTATGTTTGTGTGTGAATGTGTGTGTTAAAATTGAATGTATTGATCTATGTTTAAATTTAACTTAATATTGAATCAAGGGCTGCTTCAATTCTTTTTATGTTATTCTTCTTACTGGAATGTACCCCCCCCCCCCCTCACCAACTCACCTCTACGATAAATTTACGATAACACAAGTAACAAAGAAAACACACGAAGAAAAAAAAGATATTTCGATATTCCTGTCATATTACTAAGCCATTATTGTACTTATGTACTATGTGGCAAGTAAATATGGTTCATTGTCCCTAAATCTTGCGACCTGTTTGAAAGTAGTAATAGATCATTTGATCTGCAGTTGATACTGATGAAACGTCCTTTAGTTTCTGTGCGACAAGGAAATGTAAAAGGGGGATCGTGTAGCCAGCACACTGCCCAGAACGAACTTGCACTTTCTCCTTATTGCCGTCACATGCACCCATCAGACGTGAGTCTAGACATACTCCGGCACATGCACCCATTAGACGTGAGTCTAGACATACTCCGTCACATGCACCAATCAGACGTGAGTCTAGACATACTCCGTCACATGCACCAATCAGACGTGAGGCTAGACATACTCCGTCACATGCACCCATCAGACGTGAGTCTAGACATACTCCGGCACATGCACCAATCAGACGTGAGTCTAGACATACTCCGGCACATGCACCAATCAGACGTGAGTCTAGACATACTCCGGCACATGCACCAATCAGACGTGAGTCTAGACATACTCCGGCACATGCACCAATCAGACGTGAGTCTAGACATACTCCGGCACATGCACCCATCAGACGTGAGTCTAGACATACTCCGGCACATGCACCAATCAGACGTGAGTCTAGACATACTCCGTCACATGCACCAATCAGACGTGAGGCTAGACATACTCCGTCACATGCACCAATCAGACGTGAGGCTAGACATACTCCGTCACATGCACCAATCAGACGTGAGTCTAGACATACTCCGTCACATGCACCAATCAGACGTGAGGCTAGACATACTCCGTCACATGCACCCATCAGACGTGAGTCTAGACATACTCCGGCACATGCACCAATCAGACGTGAGTCTAGACATACTCCGGCACATGCACCAATCAGACGTGAGTCTAGACATACTCCGGCACATGCACCCATCAGACGTGAGTCTAGACATACTCCGTCACATGCACCCATCAGACGTGAGTCTAGACATACTCCGTCACATGCACCAATCAGACGTGAGTCTAGACATACTCCGTCACATGCACCAATCAGACGTGAGTCTAGACATACTCCGTCACATGCACCAATCAGACGTGAGTCTAGACATACTCCGTCACATGCACCCATCAGACGTGAGTCTAGACATACTCCGGCACATGCACCCATCAGACGTGAGTCTAGACATACTCCGTCACATGCACCAATCAGACGTGAGTCTAGACATACTCCGTCACATGCACCAATCAGACGTGAGGCTAGACATACTCCGTCACATGCACCCATCAGACGTGAGTCTAGACATGCTCCGGAACATGCACCAATCAGACGTGAGTCTAGACATACTCCGTCACATGCACCCATCAGACGTGAGTCTAGACATACTCCGGCACATGCACCCATTAGACGTGAGTCTAGACATACTCCGTCACATGCACCAATCAGACGTGAGTCTAGACATACTCCGTCACATGCACCAATCAGGCGTGAGGCTAGACATACTCCGTCACATGCACCCATCAGACGTGAGTCTAGACATACTCCGGCACATGCACCAATCAGACGTGAGTCTAGACATACTCCGGCACATGCACCAATCAGACGTGAGTCTAGACATACTCCGGCACATGCACCAATCAGACGTGAGTCTAGACATACTCCGGCACATGCACCCATCAGACGTGAGTCTAGACATACACCGGCACATGCACCAATCAGACGTGAGTCTAGACATACTCCGTCACATGCACCAATCAGACGTGAGTCTAGACATACTCCGTCACATGCACCAATCAGACGTGAGGCTAGACATACTCCGTCACATGCACCAATCAGACGTGAGGCTAGACATACTCCGTCACATGCACCAATCAGACGTGAGTCTAGACATACTCCGTCACATGCACCAATCAGACGTGAGGCTAGACATACTCCGGCACATGCACCAATCAGACGTGAGTCTAGACATACTCCGGCACATGCACCAATCAGACGTGAGTCTAGACATACTCCGGCACATGCACCAATCAGACGTGAGTCTAGACATACTCCGGCACATGCATCAATCAGACGTGAGTCTAGACATACTCCGGTAAATGCACCAATCAGACGTGAGTCTAGACATACTCCGGTACATGCACCAATCAGACGTGAGTCTAGACATACTCCGGCACATGCACCCATCAGACGTGAGTCTAGACATACTCCGGCACATGCACCAATCAGACGTGAGTCTAGACATACTCCGTCACATGCACCCATCAGACGTGAGTCTAGACATACTCCGGCACATGCACCAATCAGACGTGAGTCTAGACATACTCCGTCACATGCACCAATCAGACGTGAGTCTAGACATACTCCGTCACATGCACCCATCAGACGTGAGTCTAGACATACTCCGTCACATGCACCAATCAGACGTGAGTCTAGACATACTCCGTCACATGCACCAATCAGACGTGAGTCTAGACATACTCCGTCACATGCACCAATCAGACGTGAGGCTAGACATACTCCGTCACATGCACCCATCAGACGTGAGTCTAGACATACTCCGGCACATGCACCAATCAGACGTGAGTCTAGACATACTCCGTCACATGCACCAATCAGACGTGAGTCTAGACATACTCCGTCACATGCACCAATCAGACGTGAGTCTAGACATACTCCGTCACATGCACCAATCAGACGTGAGTCTAGACATACTCCGTCACATGCACCAATCAGACATGAGGCTAGACATACTCCGTCACATGCACCCATCAGACGTGAGTCTAGACATACTCCGGCACATGCACCAATCAGACGTGAGTCTAGACATACTCCGTCACATGCACCAATCAGACGTGAGTCTAGACATACTCCGTCACATGCACCAATCAGACGTGAGTCAAGACATACTCCGGCACATGCACCCATCAGACGTGAGTCTAGACATACTCCGGCACATGCACCAATCAGACGTGAGTCTAGACATACTCCGTCACATGCACCAATCAGACGTGAGGCTAGACATACTCCGTTACATGCACCAATCAGACGTGAGGCTAGACATACTCCGTCACATGCACCAATCAGACGTGAGTCTAGACATACTCCGTCACATGCACCAATCAGACGTGAGTCTAGACATACTCCGTCACATGCACCCATCAGACGTGAGTCTAGACATACTCCGACACATGCACCAATCAGACGTGAGTCTAGACATACTCCGGCACATGCACCAATCAGACGTGAGTCTAGACATACTCCGGCACATGCACCCATCAGACGTGAGTCTAGACATACTCCGTCACATGCACCCATCAGACGTGAGTCTAGACATACTCCGTCACATGCACCAATCAGACGTGAGTCTAGACATACTCCGTCACATGCACCAATCAGACGTGAGTCTAGACATACTCCGTCACATGCACCAATCAGACGTGAGTCTAGACATACTCCGTCACATGCACCCATCAGACGTGAGTCTAGACATACTCCGGCACATGCACCCATCAGACTTGAGTCTAGACATACTCCGTCACATGCACCAATCAGACGTGAGTCTAGACATACTCCGTCACATGCACCAATCAGACGTGAGGCTAGACATACTCCGTCACATGCACCCATCAGACGTGAGTCTAGACATGCTCCGGAACATGCACCAATCAGACGTGAGTCTAGACATACTCCGTCACATGCACCCATCAGACGTGAGTCTAGACATACTCCGGCACATGCACCCATTAGACGTGAGTCTAGACATACTCCGTCACATGCACCAATCAGACGTGAGTCTAGACATACTCCGTCACATGCACCAATCAGGCGTGAGGCTAGACATACTCCGTCACATGCACCCATCAGACGTGAGTCTAGACATACTCCGGCACATGCACCAATCAGACGTGAGTCTAGACATACTCCGGCACATGCACCAATCAGACGTGAGTCTAGACATACTCCGGCACATGCACCAATCAGACGTGAGTCTAGACATACTCCGGCACATGCACCCATCAGACGTGAGTCTAGACATACTCCGGCACATGCACCAATCAGACGTGAGTCTAGACATACTCCGTCACATGCACCAATCAGACGTGAGTCTAGACATACTCCGTCACATGCACCAATCAGACGTGAGGCTAGACATACTCCGTCACATGCACCAATCAGACGTGAGGCTAGACATACTCCGTCACATGCACCAATCAGACGTGAGTCTAGACATACTCCGTCACATGCACCAATCAGACGTGAGGCTAGACATACTCCGGCACATGCACCAATCAGACGTGAGTCTAGACATACTCCGGCACATGCACCAATCAGACGTGAGTCTAGACATACTCCGGCACATGCACCAATCAGACGTGAGTCTAGACATACTCCGGCACATGCATCAATCAGACGTGAGTCTAGACATACTCCGGTACATGCACCAATCAGACGTGAGTCTAGACATACTCCGGTACATGCACCAATCAGACGTGATTCTAGACATACTCCGGCACATGCACCCATCAGACGTGAGTCTAGACATACTCCGGCACATGCACCAATCAGACGTGAGTCTAGACATACTCCGTCACATGCACCCATCAGACGTGAGTCTAGACATACTCCGGCACATGCACCAATCAGACGTGAGTCTAGACATACTCCGTCACATGCACCAATCAGACGTGAGTCTAGACATACTCCGTCACATGCACCAATCAGACGTGAGTCTAGACATACTCCGTCACATGCACCAATCAGACGTGAGTCTAGACATACTCCGTCACATGCACCAATCAGACATGAGGCTAGACATACTCCGTCACATGCACCCATCAGACGTGAGTCTAGACATACTCCGGCACATGCACCAATCAGACGTGAGTCTAGACATACTCCGTCACATGCACCAATCAGACGTGAGTCTAGACATACTCCGTCACATGCACCAATCAGACGTGAGTCAAGACATACTCCGTCACATGCACCAATCAGACGTGAGTCTAGACATACTCCGTCACATGCACCAATCAGACGTGAGTCTAGACATACTCCGTCACATGCACCAATCAGACGTGAGTCTAGACATACTCCGGCACATGCACCAATTAGACGTGAGTCTAGACATACTCCGGCACATGCACCAATCAGACGTGAGTCTAGACATACTCCGTCACATGCACCAATCAGACGTGAGTCTAGACATACTCCGTCACATGCACCAATCAGACGTAAGTCTAGACATACTCCGACACATGCACCAATCAGACGTGAGTCTAGACATACTCCGGCACATGCACCAATCAGACGTGAGTCTAGACATACTCCGGCACATGCACCCATCAGACGTGAGTCTAGACATACTCCGTCACATGCACCCATCAGACGTGAGTCTAGACATACTCCGTCACATGCACCAATCAGACGTGAGTCTAGACATACTCCGTCACATGCACCAATCAGACGTGAGTCTAGACATACTCCGTCACATGCACCAATCAGACGTGAGTCTAGACATACTCCGTCACATGCACCAATCAGACGTGAGGCTAGACATACTCCGTCACATGCACCCATCAGACGTGAGTCTAGACATACTCCGACACATGCACCAATCAGACGTGAGTCTAGACATACTCCGGCACATGCACCAATCAGACGTGAGTCTAGACATACTCCGGCACATGCACCCATCAGACGTGAGTCTAGACATACTCCGTCACATGCACCCATCAGACGTGAGTCTAGACATACTCCGTCACATGCACCAATCAGACGTGAGTCTAGACATACTCCGTCACATGCACCAATCAGACGTGAGTCTAGACATACTCCGTCACATGCACCAATCAGACTTTAGTCTAGACATACTCCGTCACATGCACCCATCAGACGTGAGTCTAGACATACTCCGGCACATGCACCCATCAGACTTGAGTCTAGACATACTCCGTCACATGCACCAATCAGACGTGAGTCTAGACATACTCCGTCACATGCACCAATCAGAAGTGAGGCTAGACATACTCCGTCACATGCACCCATCAGACGTGAGTCTAGACATGCTCCGGAACATGCACCAATCAGACGTGAGTCTAGACATACTCCGTCACATGCACCCATCAGACGTGAGTCTAGACATACTCCGGCACATGCACCCATTAGACGTGAGTCTAGACATACTCCGTCACATGCACCAATCAGACGTGAGTCTAGACATACTCCGTCACATGCACCAATCAGGCGTGAGGCTAGACATACTCCGTCACATGCACCCATCAGACGTGAGTCTAGACATACTCCGGCACATGCACCAATCAGACGTGAGTCTAGACATACTCCGGCACATGCACCAATCAGACGTGAGTCTAGACATACTCCGGCACATGCACCAATCAGACGTGAGTCTAGACATACTCCGGCACATGCACCCATCAGACGTGAGTCTAGACATACTCCGGCACATGCACCAATCAGACGTGAGTCTAGACATACTCCGTCACATGCACCAATCAGACGTGAGTCTAGACATACTCCGTCACATGCACCAATCAGACGTGAGGCTAGACATACTCCGTCACATGCACCAATCAGACGTGAGGCTAGACATACTCCGTCACATGCACCAATCAGACGTGAGTCTAGACATACTCCGTCACATGCACCAATCAGACGTGAGGCTAGACATACTCCGGCACATGCACCAATCAGACGTGAGTCTAGACATACTCCGGCACATGCACCAATCAGACGTGAGTCTAGACATACTCCGGCACATGCACCAATCAGACGTGAGTCTAGACATACTCCGGCACATGCATCAATCAGACGTGAGTCTAGACATACTCCGGTACATGCACCAATCAGACGTGAGTCTAGACATACTCCGGTACATGCACCAATCAGACGTGAGTCTAGACATACTCCGGCACATGCACCCATCAGACGTGAGTCTAGACATACTCCGGCACATGCACCAATCAGACGTGAGTCTAGACATACTCCGTCACATGCACCCATCAGACGTGAGTCTAGACATACTCCGGCACATGCACCAATCAGACGTGAGTCTAGACATACTCCGTCACATGCACCAATCAGACGTGAGTCTAGACATACTCCGTCACATGCACCAATCAGACGTGAGTCTAGACATACTCCGTCACATGCACCAATCAGACGTGAGTCTAGACATACTCCGTCACATGCACCAATCAGACATGAGGCTAGACATACTCCGTCACATGCACCCATCAGACGTGAGTCTAGACATACTCCGGCACATGCACCAATCAGACGTGAGTCTAGACATACTCCGTCACATGCACCAATCAGACGTGAGTCTAGACATACTCCGTCACATGCACCAATCAGACGTGAGTCAAGACATACTCCGTCACATGCACCAATCAGACGTGAGTCTAGACATACTCCGTCACATGCACCAATCAGACGTGAGTCTAGACATACTCCGTCACATGCACCAATCAGACGTGAGTCTAGACATACTCCGGCACATGCACCAATTAGACGTGAGTCTAGACATACTCCGGCACATGCACCAATCAGACGTGAGTCTAGACATACTCCGTCACATGCACCAATCAGACGTGAGTCTAGACATACTCCGTCACATGCACCAATCAGACGTAAGTCTAGACATACTCCGTCACATGCACCAATCAGACGTGAGTCTAGACATACTCCGTCACATGCACCAATCAGACGTAAGTCTAGACATACTCCGTCACATGCACCAATCAGACGTGAGGCTAGACATACTCCGGCACATGCACCAATCAGACGTGAGTCTAGACATACTCCGTCACATGCACCAATCAGACGTAAGTCTAGACATACTCCGTCACATGCACCAATCAGACGTGAGGCTAGACATACTCCGTCACATGCACCAATCAGACGTGAGTCTAGACATACTCCGTCACATGCACCAATCAGACGTGAGGCTAGACATACTCCGGAAGCAAAAACCCAGTAAAATTAGGGCGCTTTTTCCGGAACTCGAACCTGTGACCACCAAAACACGAATTCAAGCAAAAAACTAGACAGTCGTGCGTGACGCCTCTCTGCCTCCTGGCACACGCCCCCCCCCCCCCTTCTCCCCCAAAGATATACAAGATCACATGCCCATGTGTTGTTTTAAAGTCCAACACAATTAAATAGTATGCATTTAATTAATATATTATTAGCAACATAGTATGCCGTGTTCAATAATCCCTAATCCTTAATCTGATTAAACTTCAAAGACATGGACAAAATGTCATAGAGCAGGGATCTGCAACCTAAGGCACGTGTGACAAACATGGCACGCAGAGCGATTTTCAATGGCACGCGAGAGACCTCCAAGAGTGGTTTTATATTGATTTTGCTATTCACAATTGCTAGGCATTCGCTCTACTTTCAGCCTTTGGTTCACCTTATAAGCATAAACAGCATTTATTGCACATGAAAGCTGTGTTAAGCAAGATGTCACTTACACTTCACTACTCAGAAACATGTAAATATGTATCTGCCATTATAAATTAGCGAATAGCATTCAAGACAAGGCGCTCATTAATTGATACCGACTAATTACATTTAAAAGAGTTTTATGCTCATCTTTTATAATTAAACATAAATATTAGTGTAGATATTGCCTTTTCCAAGAAAATAATTATATTAATTGGTTGGTTGATTTGATAATTATATTAAGACAATTGCATTTTTTTATATTAATTATTTAGTATCAGTTATTAAATATTATATATATGTCAGTGCACTAAATAATATTGTAAGAAAGTCTTCTATAAAAAAAATTAAGTTTTTGTTAAACGGTGAGGGTCGACTTCTGCTCATGTAGGCCCCAAGTGAAAGAACTGATTTAATATCTCCGTTGTAAAGTTGTTTTATTAAAGTATATCATATGTGCCTACAATTCATATATTTTTATTCATGGAAGAATATATCTATATCTGTGTCTTACGTTTTTGAATAAATTTGAAGTAGAAACTACAATTGTCACTTGATCATTTCTCAAGTCTACATTAGTTTTTGATATGCTGAATAGAATAAATGTCGGCTGAGTTGGATCTGAATAATATGTAAATTTGCTTATACAAATTACCACGCTACCAATAATAACAAATAATTATAAGCACTAAAAATTAGTAATTCTAAAAATATTTTGTTTTTGTTAATTCGGACTAAATTGATCATAGGATTCATAAGATAATTAGCATGGAGTGAGACGCTATATAAATGACCAATTTTTTTTATTAAATAAGAGACGTTTTATGCAATTACTGTAATTATTAATGTGTCAAAGATTAACTCCTTAAGTCCTTAAGGTTAAATGGACAAACAGTTAATATAGGAAATGTGTTTATTTACATCTGTTTAACGTAAATTTATTTTATACCTCTAATAATTAAATCTTGTAATGAATACCATAATGCTGGATTTATATAAACATATAATAATTAGTCAGTAATATTTTTTATGTTATAAAACAAAACTTGTTTAACATCACTATTGAATCAAATTTAGAAACTTTATTTGAATTAAAGGGAGACTATTATTTGCGCTAATATTTCTAATATTAGGGCCTATATTTCTTTTTTTTTTCCTTTATAAAATACTAAACGGCCGACAACTTAAAACCTTATATGACAAAACTGTAAAAAGTAGTTGAAAATTATATAAATATCATATGACTAAAAAAATTGTATGCACAATTCTTAAACATTACATTAACTACCCAGTTTATATGATCACTACGTATCAATTCCTATCCTGTTGTCATAACAGAAAATTTGCGTTAAAGTAAGAACAAATTATAAGCAGTTGCTCGATCCTTGAAAACCATAAATGATAATCTTTACAAAATAGTTAGTATATATGTCAAAGGTTGGCAATACAATTTTGAATTTCGTATAATTGCAATAAAAAGGATGATAATCACAAATTAGTAATTTTTTTAATTAAATATGAAACCATTTTCTCTATATACTTCCTTTGATTTTGGACTTGGTCTTGCTACGGAGTTAAATTAATTGTGTTATAAAAAAAATAAAACAAGTATAATAGAACAGGTTGACTTTAAGGCTGTTGGCACGCTGAACGATTTAGTTTGGCACACCCCTAGCAAAAGGCTGCCGACCCCTGATATATAGACTAGTTTCCGAAAATTTTGATATGACGCCACTGCCGCCATTACGTAATCTGGACATCTGAGGGTTAAGCTCTTTACATTCAGAAGCCAATGTACGGCTTTGGTGGTTCTTTTCAGAAACTTGTTCGGATTAAATTCAAAGTCTTGCATTCTATGCGCTCGGACAAGGCTCGTAGCGAGTAAACTGTAATTCGCCCATTAATTCGTGAGGCATTTCCATCCATCAAATATCAATTCCTGCCCGGTGTCACTTTTCGTGTATAGTGGGAGTGGGTGACCTGGCAGACAGATCACATAGGGCGGCCCACTGAGAGAAAGCCCCCCCCCCCCTACTTCTCCATCAACATTATTTGTGAAAAACTTTACAACAAGTTTGAGTCTGCCCCCCCCCCCTCGCCACCCCACCCCATACATTGTACACTTTCATCAAGCTGTCAATGACATTTCACCAGGTACCCCTCCTCCACCCCATTTTTGACACTGTCAATGTCATGTCCAGTTTATGGCGACCCCATGCACCCTCCGCCCCCCTCCCCCTGTATCAACGTCCAGTCAGATCTGTATGAGGTAACAATGAGGTCAGCCGTGAACCCTACCTGCTGTTTTCAGGTCACGGTGGACTAGAGAAACTTTCAAAACGCGATGGCGTAACCAAAAAAAAATTTAAAATTCTTACAAAAAGAATGTTTACTTTTTATTTTATACGAGTTATGTTATTTTCTACTAATGAATAAATTTGGCTGAATGGATGTTGTAAATAAAATATTATATATCCTAAAAAAGTGCATAAATTTACTAGTATTAGGTCTCCCCATATTTTTTATTGGCTGTCAAGTTCTTTAAAAAAAATAATTCTTCGTGACTCATTAACTTTTTATGTTACTTCCAGATCCATACGATAATTATAAATAAATGCTGCTATTAATTATAATTTCTTAAGGGGTGTGGAAGTAAGGTTGGAAGACAAGTTATTCCAAAATAAAAACAAAAATTCCAGACGTTTATAATAATATTAAAATCGCAGACCTGTTCAAAAGAACTATTTAAAAAACAAGAACATTTAATTTATCAGTTAATTTCTTTTAATTTCTATTATTTTAATATGCGAGCATGAAGATGGTCTGCTATTGAGCCTAACAGCGTGTGTTCAATTAGATGCCCAGTTAACTCGTCTTTCAATTATGCAAGAATGAGACAGGATCAAGTTAAAAAAAAAAAATGAAGTCCCGGGTAGAGAGTTGGCGGCAAGGTACAGGAGGAGATAATCAACCTGTATATTCTTAGACTCTGCCCGGACGCAAGGGAGTCTTGTGAACTATGGAATAGACGGAAGGGGGAGGGGGGGGCACTACATATTTGTGTGCAGAAATTTAAAATTAACTCCCTGGTATCATGAGTAACTTCTCCCCACCCCACCCCCGCTCTTTTTCATTTTTGCTTGGAATGTGTTGTTGTTGCACTCAGGGCCGGCTCTAGGGTTTTCTGACGCCCTAGATGAAAACAAAGAGTACGCCTTCATTAAAGTGCCTTCGGCGGGGAGAAACTGAGTAGTGTTAGGGCATACTTTCTTATTTTCTAGGACAACTTAAATAAAATACCCTTAGCCTTTCATTATCCAGTAATTTGTCTGCCTATGCTAGTAGCGCACAGAAGTATTAAACTTTAATTTAGTTTATATTTTTAAATCACCAAATAAAAAATAATATCCTCAATTATGCGCCCCCCACCCTATTATTTAAATATATATTTGTTAATGTATATTTAAATGTATGCAAAACTTTGTTTCTATTATGAGGATCAATTTTGTTAAATTTCTTGTATCTCTCATCCCTAAAATTTGAGAGAAAGCTAAATTTGATGTTAGTTATATGACGTACGAGTTAAGTAAATAATTCACTAAAGAATGAGTTGTAGCCCTTTAAGGCTTAACGTCGCACGAGTAGAAATGACCAGATTTGACTATGAGAAGAGAAGCAGTTTCTTGTTAAGTGAATATTCTAGAAAAGTTATTCACGGAAAAAAAGAATAGAGAGAGTAAAGAAGATAGAAAGAGAAATATAAATAGAAGGATAGATAAAAGATAGATATAAGATAGATATAAGATAGGGATACAGATATAGGGAAGTCGAACAATGGAGAGGAGGTGAGAGAAAAAGCGAAAGGGGCGATGGATAGAGAAAGATAGGCAAATAAAATAGAGTGATAAAAAGAGGAGGCGGAGAGAACGAGATAGAGAGAAAGATAAGTATCGAAGACATAGTGAGCATGAGAGAAAGACAGACTGATATTATAATTATTATGAGATAAACAAAGGGAGAGAAGAGATGAATAAAAGAATGGCAATGTGGATAAAACAAAGAAAAAAAAAACAACAACAATGAGACGGGACAAGAGATAGAGCGAGCGCCGAAGACGAAGATGGAGTAAGATTATTAGAGGCAGAGCACAGAAGAGAAGAATCATCCTTGTACAATATTGCAGACAAAAATGTGCTCCTGCCAAAAGGAGGGGGCTTTACTGCAGTTTTGATATAGAATTAGAATAGAATCCCGTTCCCCTAATACAGTGTTCCATTAGACCAGTCCCACACTCTTTTAGTGGGCCAGTGGGCCTCTTGCAGGGCTATGATCAAATCCCCAAAACGTCTATAGTTGTATACAATCCATCTCCCTGTAATCTAGATCAAGTGAGCCGACTTCTAATTCCTTTTGGAATTTTGATTTTTAAAATTGTTTAAAGGAAACGACGCTGAGATGATATTATTATAAAATATGGCCAAGAAATTACTATAATTTCCCCCTCTATATTGTGTGTGTTAACTCCTCTTTAGATTTTGTCACCCATACATTAATACAGAATTCGACAATCAATTGTTTTAATAACCCCACTTTGAACCTTGACCTTTTGGATTTCGAATGAATATCTACAAATAAATTGTACATTATAATTATAGACAAATCTCAACGCAATATATCATTTTTTGAAATAAAAACTTAGAAACAGATCTATCAAAGAGTTATTACCCACTTGACAAGTCTGAAGTCTCGTTTCTCCATTGGTGAATTCATTACGGTGTATCTCGCGGATTTCTCAAAACATTAAAACTTATTATAATATGAAAAACTCTAAATCAGAATTAGTTTTTTTATTTTTGTTGTTGTTTTTTTGGGTGGGGTGGGTTGTTAAACAAAAAAATATACATTAAACCAATGATTAAAAATGATATCCTTATCGTATTCTTGCATCTGTGATGTTATAAGAGTGGATTTCCCAATTATCAATATTCAACTATTCTAGCGTTTGCTTGTTCGCATAGAAATTATTCTATTAGTTTCAGCTGATAAAGTCTAGAATTGTTGAGGGGGGGGGGGGGGGGGAGGGAAGTGGGGACGTTAAATATTTGGGAGGGAAATGCGTCAAAGAGCGTAAATGGCCAATGACGGTCGGACTTAAGTTGATGAATTGTAACGTAGTATTACAATGTATGAGGGGTGGAAGGGGGGGGCAATAGAATTAGTGTTTGTGTGTGTGTGGAGGAGGGGGTTAAGTAGAGATCTTACAAGATGGCTTGGAGGGGTGGGGGACGAGTTAAAAATACATTTATAAAATAATATCATACATCACAGAGAGACACAATTTTTTTTTATCAAGTCCAATCAAATAATTCGTTAAAAATATGACTTATAATTATTTGATAGAGGTGTTCAAGAAGAGCAATTATTTTTCTCCCCCCCCCCCCTCCATCATGGGTCGCGTTCGTCTGCCGTACCGAAAGTCCTTGGTTCGAATCCTGGACTCGAGATTGTCCCTGAATCTACCCACCTCTGATACGTGCCTGACATTAGTTGGAGCAAGCGGAGGCTATTTAAAAGAAATAATAATTCTATTTGTATAGCGCTGCCAACAAACATAATGTAAAATCAGAGCGCATTTAACATTGAGCAACAAACAAACAACAACACGGATATAATTCTCAAGGCTAAACAACATATATAGCTAAAAAATAATTTCACAACTTTACACACATAGGACAAAGCAAATAAATGTAGCATTTATCGACTTAATATAAAAATAAGACTGTAAGGGTCTAAAAAAAAAAAGTTTAATGAATGCAAATATTAAAAATAATGAGTTTTCAAGACTATAGATTATACTTGAAATGGATGGGAAGTGGATTCCATAATTTCGAGCCAGATATTGAGAAGGCTCTCAGCCCAACGGTCGTCAGAGATAAGATAAACATATAAGCAAGAAACAAGAAGACAAACATATTACACGGAGATACAAAGAGAAGTGAAAGAAAAGAACCAAATTATTTTACAAGGAGACAAGAGAAATACCAGACTTGTCACGCAGAGCGATTTTTAATGACACGCGAAGGACCCCCAAAATGGCAAATCAAGTCTTTTCTACAATAAAAGAGCAGGATGACTTTTTAGCCCGAAGGCGCGCCGAATTAATTAGAAATCCTACTTTTGGCTCACTGTTATCAAAAGGTTGTTGACCCCTGGTTTACGAAATACGGAAAAAAATATGTGACATGCGTAGGCCTACAGCACGGTACACAAACAAAGAGTACCAGTTAACGTGGCGAAAATTTCTTTCCATGTGGGATTTGAACCGGAAAACCTCGGGGTACGGTAACCCAGTTTTCTTTCGCTAGACCACGACGTACCTCACTCATAATATAATTCATAAAAAAATAAATTTTATTGCTTTTCCTTCACTGTACTGTTCAATAAAAACATTTTCCCCTCCCCCTTTTCCTCCTCGATCCCCCGTTGATGATTTTAACTATTAAGCGCCACGAACATTTCTCGTCAGCCTCGCCGTACTCACGCGGAAGATGTTCAATGGTGCGATTCGAACTGCGCCGCTCCGCTTGAACACCGAAATCGACTAGTTAATGTGTCTTTTGCGAACAACAACAACAAACAAACAAAAAGAATATGATTAAAACATTTTTATTTCCGGGACCTTTTCAGCAAAAAAATTTCAAACGTCTGGCCATTGTTGTTCGGCACTGGTGCGCATGCGCAGCTAGGTAATGCGGAATAGTCATGTGACTTTTTCAATTCTAAACATCACGCCCTAGTTCCCAAAATGTGTGGGTTTTCTTTCAAAAGCCCATAAATGCCATCAAATTAAACGTCTTCCAAAGAAAAAATTCAGCTCGCTAAATATAAATACCCCTAGAATAAAGGATTCTGGAATTTCCGCAAGGAATTTGACCTTATTCATGGTCTTTTCTTTTCAAGACTCCATTAACCCTTACAGTCCCGGGCGCGTATATAGCGGAACTGAAGGAAGCATAGATAGAAGTAGGTCGGTACGGGGAGGGTTAAACGCACATTAAAGCGGTGTTTAATATTCGGCGAAAAGAAAAATGTACTTAGCTTAACATATTTCCACTTAATTTTCTTTTAAGAAAAAAAGGAAAAAAGGGGGCTAATTATATTGTTCTTAAGATTGCTAGAGTTACCTGCAGCTGGATTTGATTTGTCTGCGACTGTCTCGCGGATTACCCGCAATAACCAGAATAAAAACACAATAATTATAGCGCCATAAAATTATAAGGTATTCTGAGTTTCATAATATAATGAGATGGTTAAATTTCCGAGTAATTTGGTTTTGATGACGTAATTAGAGGTAAATTCATTCTTTAAAAAATCAAATCGTTATTAGAAATGAAGAGGGTCTACAACGTTCTCTTCTTTAAATTATCCAGTATTTCGTTTGTTTTCTTAATAATGCAAAAAATACCATCATGAAAATATTCAAATAAATAGCTCTAAATAAAGAGGGCTTTTTTTAAAAAACAAGTTCTGAGTGCCATTATTGCAAATTGCATTGCCCACTGATTGGGGCAGTCGATTGACCGTATCAAATATGGGGGCATGGCTGATATAATACATGCACGTTTCTACAAATTCTCCTTTCTTCCCGAATTATTACAGCAATTTACATTGGCAAATCATTGGGCTCGATTTTGGCCGAACGGTTGGTCAATATTGGAGCAATTTCATTGCAGAGTCGGGGACTTTTAATCAAAGGCGCCCCAAAACCGCGACCATCGGTAGCAATAATCTTAAGTTCTGATATGAACTCATCAACATACCTTAATATTCAAACACCTAAGTATACTTTAGTAATAATCGACACCAGACATGATGCGTTAAAAAACAACAAAGAATGTTCATAAAAATACTTAGATTGTTATGTATTCTGATTAATATGCGCATAGAAATGATGTTTTGTTTGCTTAGTCATTATTTGTTAATAAAGTATGCCGGTTTTCCCGAAGTATAGAAATCGACAGAAAAGACGAAACATTGAGATGCAGACAGAACACACAGTAAATGTGGCATCCTGATTGGCATCCAGACTTTGAATGGGTTGCCTGAGCAAACCAGGAAAACCACTAACTTTAAATCATTTAATAACACTGATCAAAGCTCAAGGCTAGACTCAGACCACGGATGAGCGTAGGAGGCAATAATCTTTGTTTTTATAGAAGGATCGTCTGAAATATGTAAGATAAGATAAATGACAATGTTATTTATTCTTCATCTTTCTTTATCACTTATTTCACGAGAGTAGTATAATAATAATTATATTTGTACAGCGCTGCCAAGAAACATTATGTAAGCCCAGAGCGCATTTAACTTACAACTAAGCACAATGACGATTGTTGAATTGAATAGCAATAATTACAACTATACACATTGACATATATTTTATATGTTATGTCCATCTAGTACCATTGCTACATCTCATGAACGGCGCAACTTTTTTGGTCCATTTCATGAACTGTGCAATACTTACCTCAATGATGATGGCCTTGGCACGAACTCGCACGTGTTTAAATTCGTATACATATTTCTACAATCTCTCAATATATTGTTGCTCCGTTTTTATAGATATTCTTATTGTTTCTCTAAGGCTGGGATTTCAACGAGGGTATTTACTGAAATAGTAAAACCGAAAATATTTTAAAACTAAGACAGTATACATTATCACTATCTGTTGCAGTTTGAAGAAAGTTGGGGGTGAGGTGGGAGGAGGTGGCGGTGCAGGTGACATGCGACCTGGATACTGACTGGGGTGATAACAAAAACTATTTAACGCTGTCAAATGAAGTATAAGGAGATAATGTCGCCATTCCGACTGGCTTTGCAGAATGATCTTATCATATTCTCATATTATTATAACTTACATACGCCCCTCCCCTATACAGACGATTATTACAACATATATAGACTATATATCATATACATAAGAAGCGTCTCTTCCAATTTAATAATACACATTCTAACGGCTATCTATCACAATAACAATCTCGTCTGCAGGCTAAAGCCTCGTGGAATATTACTTTCATCACTTCCGCTCCAGCAGACGTGGGCCGCCATTGTTTAATTTCACCCTGGACTGCTCCTTGCAACATGTCTTGTCATTTAGTTTGCAGTCAGACACTTCCGGTTACATTGTCTTCCTGCCTTCATTACAATTTTTTTTCGTTTTATCACCATCGCTAAGTGCGTTGGGCCCCCTCAGGCCTTTCTGGGGCCACCAGTCGTGTAAATATTTATTAGTTTTCCATTTTCTTTTTAATAACGAACAAAAAAAAACAACAACAATTTTTGGTTAGTTATATGTAATTTGAATTTTTTATTTGACATGTCAAGATTATAAAATATTAAACATAGCCAGTTTCGTGTGGGCGTATATTTGTGTGTGTGTGTGTGTGTGTGTGTGTGTGTGTGTGTGTGTGTGTGTGTGTGTGTGTGTGTGTGTGTGTGTGTGTGTGTGTGTGTGTGTGTGTGTGTGTGTGTGTGTGTGTGTTCTTCTTTGTATAATATAAAGTTGGCAAATGAAAAATATGTTCGCGATGTTGATAATTTTGCGTCAATTTTGTGCCAGAAAATGCTATCAATATCTAGTAATATTTTAAATGGCCAAAGAAGAATCTTAAACACACAAAATAACAATGAAATAGCACATCCAACTCTACTCGGAGATTTTATGGGTAATAATTAGTCAATTTCATGTACCACGAACGACTACTAAGAGAATACAACAAAAATAATTCAACAATTTTTTTATTTGAACGACCTAAGAAAACACTGGCTGCTGGTCTGTCGGAAATTGAACATGAACTTTTCCAATTCCCCAGTTCAAATTTGTCCGAAGCGATAAATGAATTTACATTGTCATTTTTATTACAAAGTGTTTTATTACATTCTCTACTCTTCATATTCTTCATTACAGTCTCTACTCAGTGTTCGTACAGTGGATGGACACATAAAGAAGACTTTTAGAATCTGCTCTTTAGCATAAGTGACGCGTAAATTATTGAATGTTTCGTTTCAGACATTTAAAGAATCTGACCAAAACTAAGGTCTTTTAAATGGCGTTTAAAGAGGTGTTCTTTTAACTAGAGGTTCTGTACCCCGCCCTTACAGAGTGTGGAGCTTACAGAGTATTGAAAATACAGATTATGAAACATAAAGAATATAAAACACACATAGTATATAACATATGGAATATAGTACATATACAATATAGATCTTGAGCCCACAGAATATAGAACATACAAGATATAGATCATACAGAATAAAGAATATACATAATAAAGAAAATACAGAAAATAGAACATATACGATATGGAACATACATAATATAGAACATATATAATATAGAGCATATAAAATTTAGTGCATTCATCGTATAGAACATACATAATATAGTCCCACAACATGTATATTATAAAACATGAACAGTACAAAACGTACAGAATCTGCCATGTTATTTTAAAGTACCTAGAACAAAATCCGTAAAATGCCTTTGATTTGTTTTCCGTAAGATCACGTCAGTGCTGTTATATGTGTATAGCATGATACATTTGTTTTCATATTGTATTTAGAATTGTCTCGAAAATTCATTTAGAGGTTTTAATTTATATTTAATAATGGCGTCGAGATTTTTTGTGCACAATCGTATATGTAGTTATTTGTTATGACGTAATAACACCAATATGTGTTCTCGTGGTCTCTACAAATTTCTATTACGCATCTTCTTTTGTATTCTAAAAACTTCCGGAAAAATCAATTCTAGCTCTTTCTGCAGCAAAACATTTTAAAGGCAAACAGAAAGTGTAGTAAGGTTGTTGTCATTTTGCATAGCATTAAAGAAGCTTCTTATTAAAATTTATAAACTTCCGAAGTTAAATGTTATGATGGTTCATAAGTTCAATCATTAAATTCTACTTTAAACATTCATTGAGTGGCTTGGGTGTATTGTTTCATAGTGAACCAAACCCCAGACAGACAACAAGAGACCCAAATTTGTAGCATTGCATTGTATAAAAATTACTATTATTCGCAGTGCATTTATAAAGTGCATTTTTTTAAATCACCAAGTTTAGAGCCACTATATATTCTCCAAATCAGCAGCTGGATTAATTGTATACAGGGCCTACTAAGGCTTATAGATAATCCGCATTAGTCCCAGTAACCCTTAACAACGGCATTTCATAATATGATACGCATGTATTTTGCATATTCTGAGGTCTGACAATTTCTCATATTTTAGTAACCAAAACCTGACTTTTAAAGGAAACGCAAAGGCATACATGAAACTAAAGTTTCGCAGCCCATCAGCTCCGACACCAATGATTTGTTTATATTCTATCTATTTAATGATTTATATTTATTTATTTTTATCATTAGAAATGTTATTGATTTAAGATTCAATGCCATTTATCTACATATGCCTTTTTCTTTTCAGTTAATTTTGTTTAAAAAGAAAACACAAAAAAAAAGAAAGGACGGAGCAGACTAAGATCGGGTTATCGTTCTTGAGTCTGAAAATTAGACAAATATAAGAAATTTAATTATTTTTTGGGGGCGTTTTAACCTACTTTTATAGTATTTCGCATTTTAAAATAGAGTCTAATTATTATACATCGTTCTTTTTAAAGATTACATTAGATATTGATGAAACAGTGTTTTAAATGAAGTAACTATGCAACGTTGTGTTGGTCACAGCCTACTATCGGTCTTGTCTGTTGGAGGTTGGGCTTACGCAACAGACGTAAAATCAATTATCCAATCAACGGTCGCACCACATTTCTCCTCTCTTTCCTCCTTCCCGCCCCCGACCGACGGCCCGGACCCCCATCCTTTTATAAACTGTGTCTAGGCTTTGTCTATCTTTCGTGTAGGGAATCCCTGGCGATGTTTAGGAGACAATGGTCGTCATGTTTGTCTATAACAGACAGAGAATAGTGGAAGGAGGGAACGATACAGGGAGAGTATAAAAAGGAAAGAGAAATGAAGAGAAAGGAAGAGAAAGGAAGAGAAAGGAAGAGAAAGGAAGAGAGAGGAAGAGAAAGGAAGAGAAAGGAAGAGAATGACTTAGTAAGAGAGTGGAGAGAGATAGAGAGCTAATGTAATGACATAGAGAATGGTAGAAAGAGTGTGTGAGAGAGAGAGAGTGAAAGAAATAGAGAAAGGGGGGAGAGAGTGTAAGAGTGTATGAAAGAGATAAAGGAAGAGAAATAAATGCAGATATTTTAGAGAGTAAGAGAGATAGAAAGTGGTGACGGAGAGGGAGAAAGAAAAGAGAGAGAGAGAGAGAGAGAGAGCTATAGAACGAATCCAAATGGGGAACTAGAGAGGAAGAATAAAGAGCCGGTAAAGGTAGTAAAAATGATGGAGGCAAAGAGAAATAGAGAATTAATTAGCCTCGTAAGAAATGGAAAGAGAGAGCGAGTGAGACAGAAAGCAAGCGAACGATTTAAAATGAAAGAGAATGAGAGAATAATGAAATGAGTATGACAGAGAAAGAGGGAGAGAAAAAATGAGTGTGTGTCTTTTCACTATAGAACTCATCCTAACTATGCAAGACTGATCTGTTCATCTTTTTCTCATACAGGAAACCAAATTAAACTTGTATTTTAATCTTCGTGCTTTATGCTTAAATAGTATAGTCTTTCAGTCTTTGTAAATACATTGTTATAAATATTCATTAGAACTGGTTTTGGGAGGTGTTCACTGGAGATGTTGACGAAACGAGCAGTAGCTGCCCCCTCCCCCCCCCTCCTTCATCCCGTCTCCCCCAACCACTACAAATTTTCTTTGCACCCCTCAGTTGCACATTTGGTAAAAAACATCTATGTATGCCGTGCACTACCTACCCCCTTCCCCCGTTCCCCGCTCTCCGCCCACCCCATCCCCCCTCCCTTATCACCCTCCCAGCTTTTGGAATGGCGGCTGTGTGTCATTAAATATAGATGGAAGTAATTAAAGGGAGTTGGTCGGAGAGGGTGTCGGTAAGGAGTAAGGTAGGATGGGGTGGTGGTGGGGAGGGGGGGCGTGGGACAAGGAGTGGAGATGGGAGTGTGAGCGTTTCAGCGTTGCCATGTCTAATGTCCACATACAGCCAATGGTATTAAAAGCGGGGAGGGGGGGGCGTGGGGGGGGGGGGAGGGGGCGGGGAAAGGGGGTCTAGCTTTGTATTCAATACAGTATTGTATGTTTACTAACGGTGTACTGAATTTGTTTCGGCGACACGATTCAATTATAGACTAATGCTGTTTGCTTATTATGGTATACGGAGAGAGAGAGGGAGAGAAACAGAAAGAGACACAGAGAGAGAGACATACTCAGAGAGAGAGAGATGGATAGTGCGATAGAGAGAGGGAGAGAAAGAGCGAGAGACAGAGACACGTAGAGACACAGATAGAGAGATACGGATACTGCGATAGAGAGAGAGAGAGAGAGAGAGAGAGAGAAAGAGAGAGAGAGGGAGACAAAGACTGGAGAGAGGTAACACAGATGACAGAATGAAACAAAAAGTTTCCACCGGAAACAACGCCCCTAACAACAACCAGCAAAATCGATAACAAACGCTGGTAAGCTCCCTTTGATGTGAACACAGAGCTATTGACCTTGGTTTTCTACATCGTTTCGAGACTATTTTCCCTTTCTACTTTTTCCGCTTCTACTTCCCCCCCCAACAATATCTAGAGTTGTCTTTCTTTTCATTTTTTTTTAAAATATAAAAATAATATATAAGATAGTTATAGTCTATTATCAAGTTCTCGTTGACTAATTTGCCCCCACTTAAACCAACGAGCTTAGTCGAGGGCTGAAAGTGCCTTGGATGTGTACGAAACAATGTGTTAGAAGAGTTGATTTTTTTTTGTCTCTTTGATAGAAATCGTTTAAATCCTAGCAAGCGGATTGGTCAATCTTGGCGTCCAATAAGTGTGTGTGTACGCTGGTCACGTGTCTGTTTTTTTTTTTATAACTCCTAATTGGCTTAGATGACTTAAAGACCTAATAATGAGAGTGGACGTGGGGGGGGGGGGGGGGGGGAGGGCGTGTTGCGGTGATTGTGTGGGGCGCCGCTGGTGTGGTGTGGAGATTGAGTTGTGACTAAGAATTCATATTGAAATATTTTTTTTGGTTCAAGATCGACAAATGTGCCCCCACCAAGGGAAATAACTTTAATGCTTTGTTGTTTTATTTTATATTTTAGATATAAGCGCGTAGTCTTCCAACGTATCATGCCAAATCCTATTAGTTTTGTGTATGTGTGTGTTCGATTAGTGAGTATTAAAAAAATTGGTTTTTATTTCCAGACTTTTGTTGGCCACCAGGCAAGCGATGTGACTATCGCCTTAAAATCCCTAACCACGGCTAGCCAAAGGATTTATGTGGCCACCACAATTAGTGGATGCGGCTTACAATTGCATCGCAAGCGAATGTCAGCTTAGCATTATAGTTTATTTCATACCCGGAAATTTATCAAAACATCAGGAGAGAAATTTATCTGGCCTTCAATTATCCTTAAATCGGAATCTGCGACTTCCTTTATTTTGCCAGATATTGTCAGCTTACTCTATATATCGCTAATTTAAAATCTTCTTTTTCCACTATTTGATAAATTAAAAATAAATAATTAAAGAGTACATATTTTGTACGGGAAAGAACGAAATCAATGAAATATGTATATGTCAGTGCATGAATATAGAGCACTGAGCTCTAATATATGGAGTGCTCAAAGGAAGTAAATTGTAGGAGAAAATGCGGACTTTTTAATATAGATAGGTGCACCCTGTCCTGAGCTATATATACATAAAATTACATAAAATTTGAAAACTTTTTAATTATCTCCCTTCAATTAAATTCTCCAAATTTTAATATAACTAGTGTACTTCTGAAAATGCTCGTCTATCTTAATTTGACTTAAATTAGGGAAAGAGTTAAATGTTTTGAAATTGATTTCACGGAAAGATATGCCCAGTTTCAATGCAAATCCATTCCAGTTGCCCAACACTTCAAGTGCTTTGGACCCAGTCTTGTAAATGGAAGTTTAACTCATTGAAATGTGTCGCCAAGTCATACAGAAACATTGGCTTCAACAGTCAGTTCTCCTAATTCAATAACGGAATTTTTTTTCCATTAAGATACAATTGCGGACTTAATAAATTGGTTTATGTGCTCTTTTTAGTTAGGCTGTATGTGAAATGCGCTATGAGCTTACATTATGTATTGAGATTTAAATTAAAAGTATAGTAACCAAACTTTTAATTAGTTTCAATTTGTTTATTCACACGATAAAATTCATAGCAGTAGCCATAGCATACAATTACCATAGTATAACATTTGGATCATTTACTAAATCTTCATCAATTTTAAATATATCATCTCTACAGTTTTAGCAATGGACATAAAAAGTATGATTACATTTTTGTTCTCATATTCAAACATATTTTTTTCTTAATGTTTTTTTCAATGTTTCCTTAACTTTAAACAAAATGTAGTTTTCTTAAAAATCAAATCACTTTTAAAATTGTATAATTACTGTTATGTTTTCATTACAATAGAACCTATCCTGTAACCTAAGATATAACACAAACATGATAAAGGTAATCATTTCAATAATGAACTTGTGCATTTATAGACATCACGTTCATGAATTGCTTATATATAGTAGTTGTTTAAATCCATCAATTATGTAAAGTAGTTTTTCTTTCTGCATTTGTTTCTATCAACACACATAAATTCAACAATATTGGCATAAAAAGAGTGTTTGAATTCAAAGTATCATAAAAGTAACATATTTTCAATAATGAAAATATAATGGTATTTTACATTTTCTTTCATTTTATACAATAAATTTCAACAACAGATATTCATTTAATATCTTCTAAACATTTCCTATCAATAGAATTTAATGTTGTATGCATTAAAATCATAATTTATACTTGATGAATAAAGAATATTGAAGAATACGTTTACATGAAATGGCCAATACACACATGTTTATTATAACTTGTTTTGATGTTTTCACTTGCTATATACACAGAAGTAGACAATATAATTGAAAATTATTGGTTTTTAAAGAGAACGAGTTTAGAAAATGTTTTGCTTATTTTTTGTCCTGAAACTTTTTGATTAAACATTTTACCAATGTGGTGCATTCTAATTTTTAAATAGCTTTCTATGCAACATTTTTAGTTAATTTTTATCAAATTACAATGACGCAATTACAAAAAGTTTTCAAATTTTATGTAATTTTATGTATATATAGTTCAGGACAGGGTGCACCTATCTATATTAACAAGTCCGCATTTTCTCCCATTTTTTCTTCTCTATTTTAATTGCTTGAGCACTCCATGTATATATAGCTCAGTGATATAGAGTATGTGGATAGCTTATTTTCCAAAAAAAGCTGCAGACGTAAGGTTTCAACTTCCGCCCCGAGATAAAACGAATATCATTGGTCAGAAAAAACGAAAGTGTTCGAAAATAGTAATATATGTATTGTTGTAAAGGTAAGAGTAACACCTTTAATAATATATACCTTCTCCAAACCGATTCACCCACTACATTCAATTTTAGTTCTTAAGAAATAGCTGTAAAAAAAAAGATGTTTCCTTCGGTAAAATAATTAGTCTATAAAATTATATAAGTACACCGAGTCAATTATATTTACAATATCTACATGCCTAATTACTTTCATGCGTCATCTATTTATTCTATATACACTTGTCAATCCCTTAATCCTGGTATTGGCAACCTAAGGTACGCATACCAGACTTGGCACGCAGAGTTATTTGTAAAGGCATGCTAAAGACCTCAATTTAAAAATAACGTAAGTCAGACATAATTAACGGCTGCTGCGAGTCAAACTTCATGAAAATCAAGTTGGACATGGAGTGTTAAAGTTCAGGAAAGTTTGTGTTCAAAGATCTCATCATTGGACTTGCCATATGTGATTGAATATATGTGATTGAATCTATTGCTAAGATAGTCATCTTTATGGTTTCTCTCCCTTTAAGCTTATTGGTTGTTTTTGGCAATTCAGGCCTCTCCACTCTTCTAGAAGAAAAGTAAACTGAATATGGAGATCTGCTGTAACTCACAG
The DNA here is from genome assembly GCA_949126835.1 of Anisus vortex. Classification (NCBI taxonomy): domain Eukaryota; kingdom Metazoa; phylum Mollusca; class Gastropoda; family Planorbidae; genus Anisus; species Anisus vortex. The sequence goes on from OX421498.1 coordinate 6,299,646, forward strand.
TGTTCTCTGGCCTAGATGAGGTAAAGTCTTTAATAGATCCGTTACAAGTCTGGGAGCACTTAAGGTGTTTTTTCTTTATAAAAGCAGCAACAGCAGCATTTTCCGGAATTGATTGAGGAAGACTGGCTTGCGATGCTGATGTTTCTGAATGGCATAACGGCACATTGCAATGAGTTGAACGTGTATTAACTAGGACATGGTCAAATAGCACCTGTAATGTTTGGCCCACTGGGATGGATATGCGTTGAAACTGGACATTGCGTTGAAACTGGACATTGCGTTGAAACTGGACATTGCGTTGAAACTGGACATTGCGTTGAAACTGGACATTGCGTTGAAACTGGACATTGCGTTGAAACTGGACATTGCGTTGAAACTGGACACATCTTTCCGTGAAATCATTTTCAAAACAATTTTGTGCCTTCTTTATTTAAGGCATATTCAGATCAAAATAGAGATAGTTAAGCTTGTTTTTTTTTTTAAAGTACATTGAAGCGCTCAAAGCGGAGTTTTCTAAACAAAACCAAGACATTCAAATTCATGGACAAATGTTTTTATACCTCATGGAGCCTGACTAGCTTGATCTTACTACTACCTAGCGTATCTTTTTTTTTTAAGTGGAGGCAATTTTTAAAACGCGGCAATTTAATATAAAAACATCCAATTCATCGGCATCAAAATTTGCCAATATGCAGGGAAATTGAAACATCTGAAAGGAAGCAGCTTAGGAACGTCTTCTGCTGTTTTCAACTGCTAGGCATTCGCTCTCCTTTCAGCTTTTGGTTCAGAGGAATAGCTTTTATCTCAGATGAAAGATGTTTTATGGCTACAAAGAGGTCGTCTACATTTGATCATTCAGAAGTGAATAAATATGTACATTGAACAATTAGCAAAGGGCAAGGCTCACGTTAATGTATATCCCGTCGAACTAAATTGATCCAAGGGGCGTTCAACAGTTACCGTGGCCACGGCTTAGCCTACTAGGGGATTTTTTGGCCAGAACAGTGCGCAGCCGCCTTTACTTACCACAACTAAAGTCAGGTACCCACCAGAGCTTAGTAGGCTCCGGGACACCCTCCAGACGCGGAAGCAAATCCTAGCCTGCACCAGGAATCGAACCCAGCACCATCGGTACGCCAGTCGAACCCGCTGCCGTCCGCTTACTGCGCCTCCTTCAACTTCTTTAATTAAGCATAAATGTAATTGATGCTAGAACAATCGTGTATGTTTTATTTTATTTTATTTCAATATAATTTTTTTACAAATTCTTCTTCGTTCTCATATAAAATACTAATACCTGCATTACATTTATGTAGTAGTTGTAATTATTAATGTTTTTTTTAAATCGTCTTCTAGTTTTTAATCGACTTAAACCATACAGGAAAAATTCATTTACAGCTGTTCAACGGACATAAATGTAGATCTATTCCTATACTTACAACTTGCAATGAATACCATAATACTGGATTTGTAAAAAACGAAATAATAATTAACAAAGAATATAAGTTATATTAAAAAACATAACTTGCTTAACATCATTACAATCATTAAAAAAACTTTTAAATTTAAGTGAAGGGAGATAATTAACCATTTTTTAAAATGCTAATTAGTCTTTTATTTTCCAATATATAATAATAAATCGTTTACAATTTATAATTTTGTAATAATCAAAGGCTATATTAGAAGTTAAAAAGTTATTTAAATGTTATATGTTAAAAAAATGTGTATGTTCATTTTCAAACATTACATCAACAACCATGTTTTTACAATTATTTTGCAACAAATGTTATAAATCGTATTATCGCAAATGAAATTATTGCAGTATTTAAACAACAGGAGAATCTCAGTGAGACTTGAGATCAAATTATTAACTAATAAAATCTATCTAATCGTTATTTAGCAAGCAATCTATCTAATCGTTATTTAGCAAGCTTCAGAATGAAATCTTGCTGAAAAAAAAAAATATTGTCTGACTTAAATATTCACCAAAATTGTAGGCTAAAGAATATGTAACATATTTTATTCGCTATAAAAAGCATAAAAACAATAAAAGAAATAAAGATGCTAATTATCGTGCTAAAGATAAGTACGTTGAATTTTAACTATTTTCTTCAAATTGTTGTGTTTACTTTCGACGTATTTTTATTATGCACATTAAAAAAATCAAGTTTTTTGGCTGAGCCAAATAATTCTGGATTGACTGTTAGATTTTAACATAAGTTAAAAGCCATTTAAATTAAGCAATTTTTATTTAAAGTATAACTATGATTATGCCAGTTGCTTTTGTCGTGTTAGAAATGTTTGTTGAAAATTTCGGATCTTACAAAAGGAACCTTATCATATCTTATCTTATCATAATATCTTACAGTTTTATGATGACATCTGTATGGTATCTCGATAAAGCCTCTTTTGATTTCTGGTCTGGATTTGCTACGGCGCTTTATAAATTATCTTATAAAAAAATATATATATAGATCTATATATTAGGATAGAGTAGGTTTACTTTTATATTGTTGACACACTCATTGATTTATAAATCCTACTTTGGGACACTATTATCATAAGGTTGCCGACCACTGCTTAATCTAACGGCATGTAAACAAATTACATAGAAATGCATCCATGCAATACTCCATACGAAAATAACTATGATAAATCCGAAAGTGTTGTCTTAAGTGTAGGGATATTGGTGATTTTTAAAACGCAGCGAGTTTAATTTTAAACATTAAAAAAAATGGGCATCGAAATGTGCCCATTTGCGGGAAAATCTAGATGGAAGCTGCTTAGTATAGTCGTCTGCTATTCACAACTGCCAGGCATTCGCCCTACTTTCAGCTTTTGGTTCAACTTACACCTGTGCACAGTATTTATTGCTCATGAAATCTGAGTTAAGCATTCAAAGAGGTCACTTACACTTCACGACTCAGAAATGACTAAATATGTATCTGTCATTATAAATTAGCAAAGAGCATCCAAGACAAGGCACTCATTAATTGATACAGACTAATTACATTTTAAAGAGGTTGTATGCTAATCTTCTATAATTAAAGATAAATATAAGTAATTATAAAACAAAGTTTGTTTTTATTAATTTAATAAATATAAGAGACTTTTTTAATAGCATTATATTATGCAATTGTTGCAATTATTAATGTTTAAAATATAAACTCCTTAAGGTTAAATGTACAAATAGCTAATGCAGGAAATGTTTATTTACAACTCTTTAACGTAAATTAATTTTATACCTCTAATAATTAAATCTTGTAATGAATACCAAAAATGCTGGATTTATATAAAGAAATAATATTTAGTCAATAATATTTGTTATATTACAAAACGTAACTTGTTTGGCATTACTATTAAATCAAATTTTAAAACTTTATTTTAATTAAAGGGAGATTATTAGCCCGTATTATTTGCGCTAATATTTCAAATATTTTGTTTCTTTTATTATTTCTTTTATAAAAGACTAAATGGCCTACAAATTATTGATCTAGCTTTATAATGACCAATGTGTAAAAAGTAGTTGAAAATTATATAAATAAATATTATGTGACTAAAAAATTTTATGCACATTTTAAAAAACATTACATTAACTACTCAGTTTGTATGACTACTATGTATCAATTACCACTACAGACAATAGTTGATGAAGTAATTCTAGATAACATGGTAAAATTATAGAAAATCACAGTTAAAATGAGATCAAAATATATAACAATTATTATAAGTTGTTAGACAGTTAGATCCTTATCTTGACAACCAGATGATAATGTTTACAAAATAATTACCATAAAAGTGAAATTTTGGTAATAAATGCTAATAAAAAGGATGATAATCACAAACACGTAATTTTTTTTATTAAATATGAAACACTTAAACGATTTTCTCTATAGATTTCCTTTGCTTTTGCCCTTGGTCTTGCTACGGAGTTAAATTAATTATCTTATAAAAAAATAATAGAACACGAATAATAGAGCAGGTTGACTTTCACGCTGTTGGCACACATAAGGATTTAGACTGTTTTTAATTTAATTGTAATCTTGTAAGAAGTGCATAGAACATTATTTGTTATTGCTACTTAAAAGAGAGCTTTTCAGTTAAAATTAAATGGCAGACGATCACTTCCGGCTACAAGGTCCAAAGAACAACACAACTGTATATTATGTGCGTTACTGCGTTATTGCTTTGCGCTTATGTGCTTAGTTCCTGATTTCTGTTCTGTAAGTTAATTTGTTCATTTCATTTATATGCGTGTTAATTTGTTCAGTTCATTTCTGTGCGTTAATGTGTTCAGTTCATCTTAAACGAGTCACACATTTTAAAAATTCCTCACAAAATAATACATCACATATATCATATGTTAAATGCAGGCTTCTTTATCCTTAAAATAGAAAAGCACTATAAAAAACAACAAGGGCTTTTCAATATGCATCACGAAAAGAAAGGGCATTCCATAAGGCATCACACACAAAAAAGAGGCATTCCATAATGCAGCAGCATTGTATTATAATGGCGTTAAATTTGACAACCTAGAGTCAGAGAATTTAGAATTCAGACAATTTAGAATTCAGAGCATTTAGAATTGAGAGCATTTAGAATTAAGAGAATTTAGAATTCAGAGCATTTAGAATTCAGAAAATTTAGAATTCAGAAAATTTAGAATTCAGAAAATTTACAATTCCCAGAATTTAAAATTCAGAGAATTTATAATTCAGAAAATTTAGAATTCAGAGAATTTAGAATTCAGAGAATTTAGAATTCAGAGAATTTATAATTCAGAAAATTTATAATTCATAGAATTTATAATTCAGAGAATCTAGAATTCAGAGAATTTAGAATTCAGAGCATTTAGAATTCAGAGCATTTATAATTCAGAAAATTTTGAATTCAGAAAATTTAGAATTCAGAGAATTTAGAATTCAGAGAATTTATAATTCAGAAAATTTATAATTCAGAGAATTTATAATTCAGAGAATCTAGAATTCAGAGAATTTAGAATTCAGACAATTTAGAATTCAGAGAATTCGGAATTCAGAGCATTAAGAATTCAAAAGTTTTCTCTGGACGCGAAGGCGCTCGCGAAAGCTCGGGTGTGCCATTAAAATAAGGTGGCTTACAAGGGGATTTAGGTGGGTTTTTACCTAACCTCCAATTAAAGCAGACACACACACACACACATACAGTTCCATACAATTGAATCATATAGGCATATTGTTTACGGCTTTGATAAACTGATGTGTATCTTTTGTGTCTGTGTGTGTGTATGATGTCTTTGTTTGTGTGTGTCTGTCTGTTGCAAACCTTTTTCTTCTCTTTCAATAAATGAAAATGAGGTTTCCGAAAATTCATGATTACGCAAGATGGATGGTGTGTCTGGTTGTTTTTGTGTGTTTTCTTTTTAGTTTTAAAAATGTTGATGTGCAAGTAATTATATATGTTTCCAGATAGACATGATAAGATTTAAATACACCGCCGTGCGCCTTATCTCTCTCCTATTTATCCATCCGTAGGTTTGTTTGTCTATCTATCTATCTATCTATCTATCTATCTATCTATCTATCTATCTATCTATCTATCTATCTATCTATCTTTCTATCTATCTATCTATCTATCTATCTATATATATATATATATATATATATCTATTTATCTATCTATCTCTCTATCTATCTATCTATCTATCTATCTTTCTATTTATCTATCTATCTATCTATATATATATCTATCTATCTAATATATATATATATAACTATGTAATATCTATGTATCCTTATAGCAATATATGTATATATAGTCTTGTCCACAAATGTCTTTACTTGTCTAGCTATCTAAAATCTAATTATCTGTCTATCACAATTATGTAAACTTTTTTCAAAAGTACTATCATTATTTCTTCTCTGTCTCTCTCTTTCTCTCTCTCTCTTTCTCTCTCTCTCTCTCTCTCTCTCTCTTTCTCTCTCTTGTCAATACCCTAGTGTAAAAGTGTTAGAAAGAAGAAATAATCGAATACGGAAAGAAAGGTCAAGATACAATTTAAAGACAAATTATTTCCACAATAATACTAGACTCTAATAATAATAAATACATTTATATTGCGCTGCCAACAAACATAATGTAAGCTCAGAGCGCATTTAACACCGAGCGGTAAAAACATGCATAGAGCTAATTCTTATGCAAAAATACGGCTCTATTTCTCTAGGCTAGATAATTTTTGTAAACAAAATTGGGATTATATCAAATGATATAGCACTAATAGATAACCACAAATTTGTATGAAAAAAACACAAGACATAACAAAGGCATAATTATAGTACTTACCAGCTCAATATAAAAATAAAACAGTGGGGGTCTAGAGAACCAACTAATAATTAAAATAGAGGATATTCGTCTCAAGGATTACCTAATGAAAAATTAGGTTGCCTTATTTCTAGATATTTTTAAAAGTATTTAGAAAAAAATCTTAGTTCATTTTAAACAAAGCAACTAGTCTATAGTTTCATGTCATTTCTAGTTCTTTACAAACATAGATTCAAATTATACATTATATATTTTATATATTTTATACATTATATATACATTATATTTTTTATATAGCGCTATACATAAGAACTATGGGGAAAGGTGGCCGATCTGTTTCGCTGGCGTACCGAAGGTCCTGGGTTCGAATCCTGGTGAAGTCTAGTATGCCGAGGCCGCAGCATCTGTTGGACGCTGCTTCACAAGCCATATGATCAATTTGGTCTGACGGGATACTTAACTTTTACTATTCATAACAATTTGTCTTTACATCGATGTCACGACTGTCTGATAGTTTTAGAGGAAACTGTTATAATTAATTGTTATAAATAATGACCAATAACTGTAAACTCAGGAGTTAAATAGGGAAATATCATAAGTCCTCCAGTATTTATAATTTATTTCTATAATTAATTACACCAAATAGTATTTATTCAGATGATTGCATAATATATCGGACAATAAAGTAAACGCGACATTTTGAAAAGTTATAACAACAAGAAGACCTGGGTGAATTTAAAAAAAAATGAGAATCTAACTGGAGCATTCCATTTCATCGATAATAATGCCTACTGTCAATAAAGATTGCCAAATTAAGTAAGTAAGCCATCGGTATTGGGTTGCATTTCTAAATTAGAGTTTTATACCTTATGTATTATGACCACTTTACTCTTTGCACTTCTGTCCGCTAGTGTTTCTATGTTTAGATAATAATATAAGTTTTAATTTTTGTTATATAATGTTACACGGATATAAAAACAATGGTACGTAACATTAGTTAAACCTATACAGAATATGCGTATTCTGTATGGGACCCAACTAATGTTTAGTACCAACAGGGACGCCCTCCAGAGCCGAAAACAAATTAGGCCTATAGACTTCTCCAGGCCCTTCGTTGCCCCTGCAGAATTATAGTAAGACTGCTTAAAGAACTCAATATTCAACTATCTCCAGTCTTTAAAATACTTTTTCAGAACTCTCTTAACCTTGGAAAAGTACCCAAAATTGGAAACTAGAAAATGTACGCCCCCCCCTTTTCCCTCCCCCCTACCTTTTTTTAAAAAAAAGAAAGAAATTTGACACTTATAGACCTTACAAGCATTACATGAAAAGTACTAGAACAGTTAATATATATTGCATTCTAAATTACCTAGATAAACATAATGCACCATGTGTCCACATCAACGCAGTTTCAGGAAAAAAACAGATGACGTGAAACACAATTTATAGGTTTAACAGATGCCTTGTCCAAAGGATATAAGTAATAATAGCCTTAAAAAGTAAGGTTACTTGCAGATGATTTGCATAATTTACAGTACAAAAAAGACAGAAAAAGATTATGAAATATTTCCACCCAGAAAAGTACCAACTGCTAAGAGTATTGAAAGAAAAATAAACAGATAATTGAATCCTACTTCATTCATGGTAAAGACCTCACCCAAACTAAAAATGCAAAGTACTTAGGAGTAATAATAAATGATACGTTATCTTTTAATTCTCATGTTGATGAAATAATTGAAAAATCAAGCAAAAAAAAAAAGAAAAAAATAAACTTTTACAAATGTAATAAGAAATAGGCTAAAACTAAAATGCTATCTCACATTAGTTAGATATGTACCAGCGTATACATAATTTGTATAAAAGCTATCAACTAAAGAACATTTTGAAAATCTAGAACGAAATCAGAAAAGAGCATCAAGGTCCATTAATAGCGAATATTTACGACTGACAAAAGTAACGCCAATACAATCCCTAAACCAAGAAACACTAGTGGACCTAAAGTCAAAGGGTAAAGTAGCAATAATACATAAGAAATTAAATTCCCGCTTAGAAATTCAACACAATAACAATCTAATACATTTAACAACTTCCCAAATTTAAGGCATATTAAGATAGATAGATAGATATATAGATAGATAGATAGATAGATAGATAGATAGATAGATAGATAGATAGATAGATGGATAGATAGATAGATAGATAGATAGATAGATAGATAGATAGATAGATAGATAGATAGATAGATAGATAGATAGATAGATAGATAGATAGATAGATGGACTTATTCAGATGTACTTGGAAGTACTCGAAGTAATGTTTTCTAAACAAAGGCAAGACTTTAAATTCATGGTCCTGTTTCTTCTCCCTTGAAGCCTGCCAGGCTTGATCTTAACCCTTACAGTCCCGGACGCGTATATAGCGGAACTGAAGGCAGCATAGAAAGAAGTAGGTCGGTACGGGAAGGGTTAATACAACATACTTAGTTCTGAATCTTTTTTTTAATGAAGCTATGTTTGCACATTTAAAATGCAGCAAATTAAATTTTAAACATTAAAATAAGGGTATCAAAATATCCCAATTTGAGTGAAAGTCTGGAAGGAAGCTGCTTAGGAAAGTCATCTGCCATTCTCAACTGCCATTACTTTCAGCTTTTTTGTTCAACTTACATTTGTGAACAGATTTTATCGCACATGAAATCTGTTTCAAACATAGAAAGAGGTCATTTACACTTGACCACTCAGAAGTAACTAAATATGTACCTGACATTGAACAATTAGTGAAGAGCATTCAAGGACAAGAAGCTCATTAATTGGTACAGAATAATTACATTCAAATTCAAAATAATTTGTGTGCTTGTCTTATTTAATAAAGCATAAAATAAATTTATTATAAAACAAATGTATTTGTTTTATTATTTCATTCAATGTAAGTCACACTTTTAAACTAGCATTATGGAGCATGGTGGTCGAGCGGCAGTGCGTTAAGCTGGCGTAACGAGGGTCCTGGGTTGGAATCCTGGTGGAGGCTACGATCTGTTCACGGGTTTGGAGGTGTCACTGAGTATACCCAGCTCAGATAGGTACCTTTAGTTACTTGGGTAGTTTAGCTGGTCTTTGTGCTGGCAAGACAATCTCCTGGTATTCCGTGGCTACACAAAACTGTTCAAGGTAAATTAATGTTTTACGTCTATTTACAAATTGAAATGCTGGATTTGTATAAAAACTTACTAAAAAGTAATATTTTAGTTATATTACAAATTACAAAACATAACTTGTTTGTCATCATCACTAAAAATCAAAATAAATTTGGGAAATTTAATTTAAAGGGAGATAATTAATCTGTTTTCTTTGCGTTAAAATGTTTTAATATATTTCTAATTTTTCTTTAAAACAAAAAATAAGGGCTCACAGTATATAACTTTGAAATCATCATACTATAAAATGTAATAAAAAATTATAAAATATTATGTGACTAAAAAATTCATATGTACTTTTTTAAACATTACATTAACTACCCAGTTAGTATGATTGCTACGTATCAATTCAATTAGTTGTACTCGTTCCTCTGTTAACGAACGTATAAATAGTACAACAGATCTCAGTTAAACTGAGATCTAAACATAATGAGCTAATGTAAGATATACGAATTATTTTTTCTCCTTTAAATGTAGATCTATATTAAAATTATTATACACTAACCTTTAATTTAAATGTGTATAATACATTTTCTATTAACAAGAAAAAAAGATGACTATCACAAACACGTTCATTTTTAATTAAATATAAGACTCTTCAACGATTTTCTCTATGAAGCTCCCCTGCTTTTTGGCTTTGGTCTTCTACGGCGCTAAAAGAAAATGTCTTATTAAAAATAAATAGAGAGCAGGTTAACTTTCAGGCTGTTGGCACGCTGAATGATTTAGAAATCCTAGAAATCCTAACCAGGAAAACCAGTAACTTAACACCATTTAAAACATTAATAAAAATGCAAGACTAGACTCGGACCACGGATGAGCGTAGGACGCAATAATCTTCTTTATAGAAGCAGCGTCTATAATGTATAAGATAAGATAAGTATGGCACCCTCTTAGCAAAAGGTTGCCGACCCCTGCACTAAGGGACAGAATGGCAAAGAGTAAAGTAGTAATAATACCTAAGTCATCAAACTCTAATTTAGAAATTTACAGTGCTCAGATAAACATAAGGACAAAAAAACTTTCCTTATCCCGTATGCTAGAACAAATGCGTATAAGTAGGCCTACCCTTTCTTCCCGAGGGCAATCGGGCACGGAATGGGTTGCCTGAGCAAACCAGGAAAAACTAGCAAATTAAACCACGTATGCAATAAGAGAAGCTACGTTGGTTAATAATAATATAATAAGAGGTCAACAAAGACACCGGTTTACAAAATGTTAAAAAAAAAAATAAACACGAGCGAAAGTCGCAGAAAAAATGTGAAATAATAAGAAGTGTAACGATCCTCGGAAATCCAGGTATATAATACTTATTAATATTACATCATTCAATATGTAACAAGCGGCAATAGGCATACAAATCCCTTAATTTAATATAAAAAGCTGTAACATTCGATATATATTTTTGACGACCATACAGAATCCAACATTGGTTATGTATCAAATACAAAGGAGGGATAGCGGGGTAGGCACTCGGTGCAACTCCTCCTTCAATGGTAATCAGTATTGATCAATAAATCATGTGTCAGTAATGCCATGAATGTCTCTGTATTTCGGTGCGTCATCGCAAATACTATAATAAGATGTACCGCTTGCTTTAATATTTCTGCTATTTGATGACACGAATGACTTCTTTTCAGAATTCACGATACCCTTTTGTACTGTACACTTCCGTTTTATTTAATCGCTATGATTTTCTCAATGAAAAATTAAAATTAAAATATAAAGTTGTATACAGCGGAAACATTTAGGCAAACGTAGGAGCGTAGATGTAATTTAAGACAACGTTATTGGATGCGCACGGGAGAAAAAACAACAACATATAAACTCTAAAAATAGATCAAGCGGTCCATCTTATTATAGTCTTTATTCGTTGTCACTGCGTGTTGTATATTTAGAGTGTTTATTACCGAGCTTCAATCAGATCGTATAATAGACAATGACAATCACGTATAAAGACTATTTATTTAAAGAATAGTTATAAGTTATTTCAGTATTAGTTATTGAACAAAAAGAATAGTAAACCCACTTTTATGTGCGTCCATCTTGATTTGTTTATCCTGCAAAGACTTTTGTTATAGTTATCCACATACTTTACTTGGGGGAATTACAGGCGTATGTTTGCGGCGCCCTTAATTGCATTTGGGGATATCTATCATGCTATTCCTCCCCCTCCCCTTTACTTCCTCTTTTCTCCCCAAACGGGGGACCACTTTTTTTTTCACACTCCTCCCTCTCTAATCCCCCAGTTGCCAACGACAACACCCTATAGAGAATTATTATTTTTTTTTATGTCCTTCTTATGTTTGAAGTGTGGCGAATGGTGTGTGTGAAAGAAGGGAGTATGGACGAGGAAGAAAAAGGGGGGGGGGGTGTAACAATGATTCTCGCGTTGAAATAAACTCTATCTATTGTGCCCTCGACTCGGGTTTTCTACGTTTAAGCTTTAATGAGTCATCTCATACATGAATCCGAAGGTTAGTTTATATAGAAAAGAAAATTGATAACACATAGCGCAGAAATACAAGGGTTGTGGCGGCACTTGGGAAAGGGTGTGTGTGTGTGGAGTAGGTGGGGCGCCTTTTTAAGGAGTGCAGCCAAGCTTAGAAGTTAACTGCCTGATCAATGTGGATGGATGGACTGGAGTGGCGCAGGGCGTTTAGGTTTCTGGCGGAGGCATAACGTGTATCGTGTAATATTTCTTAGGGTTTTTCAGGTGTTTTGCGTGTCACTCTACGCGCGTTTGAAGATCATTGATACAAATATCTGGCCTTAGAAATACAACATAGGAATAATGTATTACAATAGATCAGATAGACAAAGGAGTAACAACACTTTCCTTTTTCAATATATAAGAACGAGACTGAATGAGTAAATACTAGTTCTCTTTCTTCCCAAATAAATTGGCATCCGTGCATGGAATAGGTTGCCGGAATTGACCGCGATAACCCACAATTCAATATAATTTTAAGCCCTAATCAAAGTGCAAGGCTTAATCTGAACTTGGGATAAGCGTAGAAAACAATACTACCGTATACAGAAGGAGAAATAGTAACATATTAGGCCATATAACATAACATATAACAATATAACATATAACATATTAGGCCATATAACAAAGTAACTGATATTAGAATATGTACCCTCTCCTTGTGACCCATCAACTAAAGAAAACATTAAAAAATTAGATCAAATTCATAAAAGAGCTGTAAGGTTCGTTACTAGCGAATATTTGAATATTCACAACTGACACGAGTAACACCAATAGACTATCACTAAACCTAGAAACACTAGAGGGCAGAAGGGCAAAGAGTACAGTAGTAATAATACTTAAGGCATTAAATTAAAAAAAAAACTGAGCATGCTAAAATAGCATGGATAGAAGCGATATAGAAATAACCATTATTATTATTATTATTAAATTCTAATTTAGAAATAGAACACAATAACAACCAGTTGCAATGCTCAGATAAATATAAAGACAAAAACACTTTTCTTATCCCTTAAACGGTATGCGAGACCAAATGCATTTCAGTACTGTTTATTCTCGAGTGGCATTCGGGAATGGAATGGGTTACCTGAACAAAGCAGGAAAACCAGTAACATAACATCATTTAAAACACTTATAAAGATGCAAGACTTGACTCGGCGAGACGGATGAGCTTAGGACGCAATAATCTTCTTTATAGATGGAGTTTCTGTAATGTAAAAGATACGATTTAAACCTGAGATAAGCGTTGAAAGCAAAACTACCCTGTATAGAATGAGCATCTGTAAACATATTATTACAAAGTAAATGGTAATATAAAGTCTCAAATTTTCTAAGTAAGAAAGCTTCAGTAGAAATATATGAGAAGATACTGTTTGACTGTTAGTGTGCTAATGACTGTGTAACTTTGCAACGAAACCCAAAAAAATATAGGCATGCTCCGCCAAACTTCAGCGGACCCACTTTCAAGTGCCAGCTATGCAGCTTGTCTCTCCACAATAGGACTCCACAACCACAGCTAATACTACAAAGCTGGAGAAAACACAAGGGGCGCAAATCTGATCGTCTTTTGAGAACGAAGATGACAATGATGATGATGATGCTGATGTCGATGATTAGTGCTGGGGAAATTCTGCAAAATTGATTGCATCTACTGCTGATTTCCAGGATGCACATCTGGTATTACAATTGGGTCTAATTATTTGAGGCGATTGCTGGGATCGCTATTAACACTAAAAGATGTCATCATTGATAGTGCTTTCCGGTTATTAAACTGGCAGAGTATCTTAGAGCCAACTAAGCAAGAGATATACAAGCAGACGTGTCACGTCTTAACTCCAATACTGGTCGATACTGAGCTGTTAATCTCCCATATATATATATATATATATATATAAACACCAAATATATTATATATATATATATATAATATATATATACATATATATAAAATATATATAGATATATTATATTTCTTTATCTCTCTATTTTCTGACTATCTGTTTCACAATTTTTCTATCTATCTCTCTCTCTACATATATATATATATATATATATTTCATATATTTCTCTATCTTCTATCTCTCTCTATCTATCAAATATCTATCCTTTTAACTATCTATATAATCTCTCTATCTCTCCTTCTCACTATCTCTCATTCTAACTATCTACCTAACTATTTCCATAGCTATCAATGTACGTGGAGTTCGGTCTTCCTATCTATTCCCTGTCTTTCTTAGCTTTGTGTACACTTTTTTGTGTGTAGATTCTAGAATTGCCTCTCGGTCTCTAGAATATTTTCCTTTTTATCAAATGTTTCTTTCGCATGGTTGCTATCAATTCCCAATGTCTCTCTTTCTCTTTATATCTCTCTCTCTTTCTCTTTCTCTCTCTCTCTCTCCATCGCCCCTTCTCCCGATGCTCCATTTCTTTCCCATTAAGACCTAAACTTCCACTACGGCCATTAGAAGTCTCTGAAAACACAGGTACGCGACTCTTAAAGGGCCACGTCCTCTTTCTTACGAAAATGAAAAGCTCCCCAGGGGGGCGGGGGCCTTTGTCGTCGCGAGCGTGAGCTAGGGTCGTGTCCCGCTAAAGCTTACGATAATACTACGAGCGCCCTCGACGTCCCCACATTCTCCCCGCCTCTGATCTAAATAATATATTATACAAAGAAAGAAAAAACTGCGGAGTTCGCCCCCCCCCCTGACAATACCACTGGGCTGCTGGGGGGTGGGGGGCGGTGGTTTGAACCCCTACTGTGTACGCTCATTGGTCCAGTTCTACTAAAGAATTGCTAAAGAATTCAACAACAACAAAAACTTCTACCCAAAAGAAAATAAGATTTGGAGGCCGGGGGCGGGAGCATAAGGGTGGGGGGGGGAGGCTCCCTGCTAGCATCCTGGGACCCTTTTCTAGCCTTTCGGTCGTTTGAAGGCCTGCAGCGTCAATGATACGTGGAAGACGGCTTATATAGGGAATGTGTTGGCGGGAGTTTAACGTAGCCTATTAATGACAGTGACGCGAGGAAAAGACGTTTTGCATGAAGAAATTAACTTTTTTTTTTTTCGCCCTTTCCAAATGTGGGTTCCTACTTTTATACAGCAATGAAGAACGGCCTAACCCTAACACTGACACAGGAAAGACAAACCAGCAGCTATATTATACCGATTAAACCGATTGAAAAGGGCCGGGAATTGGGGGAGGGGGGCGCAGCATGGCTTCACGAGGGTCAGCTATGAAACAATGTAAATGGGCCCCCCCTCTCTCTACGTTTGAATCACATTAGCGAGATCGTGTGAATAGAAAATTAATTTCTCTCTCCCCAATCCCCACACCCCACATACATTTTTTTTAAACTCTCTTCATTCCTATTAGTTTATTAACCCTTACAGTCCCGGGCGCGTATATAGCGGAACTGAAGGCAGCATAGATGGAAGTAGGTCGGTACAGGAAGGGTTAAGAACATTCTAAATTCTCTTTTGTCGAGCTACGGATGGGAATATTCTTATAGTAAAGCACATTACACGGGATAGGAAACCCACTTCACATTGCTTTTTTCAGACTTATTATGAATCACTGATCGCTATCTATACATTTTTTAAAAATAAATAATTTGAAATATTGCAGCATTATTTTTCAAAATTAAAACAAAATCATAATATATATCTTTATGCATGTAAACGTCAGTGCATGTGAAAAAAAATCTTAGATGGGCCGTATTAGTATGCACCATTTATCTATATATTATATTATTATATAAAGTATTGCATCTTTCCGAAAATTGTAGAAATGTGTATTTTTATGCATTTAAATAGCAGTAATCTATAAAGATCACTGGTTTAGATCGACGCTATTCACTTCTGATCATCAAATATCTCGACTTTATTATATATATTTTTAAATTAATTATTAGTTTCAATAATGTTTATTATATTTTAAATATTGATATATATATATATATATATATATATATATATATTTAATATTTGTTTTATGTTAATTTGTCTTTGTTTTGATCTTTTGCAATAGCAGATGTAAAGATGTAACTAGTGTTATGTTACGAGGCTCGCTTATAAAAAAAGATGGTTTGGGTGATGTCCCTTGCGAGTCCGGCTGGCACGTTTCCTGCATTGAGCTCAATACGTGTTAAATTGAAAAGCTACAACTTAGTTTCCCGTAAACTCAAACTCTTGAAGCAATTGTGTATAATATATAGATCTCTGTTTTCCCCAAAGTCCAAAGGTTATGGAATATACGTTCTGAACTTTGGTATAGGCAGTGAAAACAAACACTCCATACCGATGATGTAAGAGCTACAGATACATGAAAAGCGGAACACACCAAAAAAAAAAGCAATAATATTCATGTCTTTTCTACAAAACATTGAGTGCTAGAAGAGGATGACTTTAAGGCTGTTGGCACGCTGAATGAATTAGAAATCCTACCTTGGTTGCCGACCCTTGTTCTACGTCACTGTTATTTGGTCTCGTTACGTAAAGGGGTGACTAGTTCTGCCATTGGGACAAATCCACCAAAAATCCTAATTATATGCTTACAGTATAATGCATTTTTTTTAAAGTCACTAAAGTAATCCAGCCAGACAAAACGGATCCAGATTTCTGGTAATGCAGCCTTCAACAATTTCACTGGCATCCAGGGGAATGTGTGGCCAGCGCAATGATGTTTACATTGATGAATGTATTTAACTATGTGCTAATTCCATACTGACATAGATGTGTAGAGTTGCTGTGTTGGTGGTGGTGGTGTGCTTGCTATGGAGTCACCAAGCGTGGTTAATGGGATGCGATGGTTTGACTGCAGAGCATTGGTGTACTGTTCCGAAGGTGTCGGTAGTTTTCTTTACATCCGGAAATAACTTAAATTTGTCCACGGAACCAGGAGAACGTACCCAAATCCAGTTATTTTTTTTAATGCAGCTTTTTGTTTGTAAATTTTTACATTTATTGTATGACATTGCTTGACCTTTTATTTTTTAAAAAGTCATTTTTATTAAATCCTTTATATTAACTTTGCAAACTTATTTCGGTAGCCAAATCTGCGGGAGGCTGATGGACCCACTTCCCGTCATCCTATCGAGCTGAAACTTGGCACATAGACTCGTTGCTGATGACAACACATTCTTTTTTAAATTTTCGGCACCACCACGAAACCCCAACCTACAACTTCATATAAAGGATTCATTCGAAAATGTTTGTTTTTAATGTGGTTTTTAATTGTTTCACAAATGCGTACATAAAAGCATTGCTTTAGCATTACTTGCATTTGGTTAAAATAATAAATTTATCAAACAAAACCTTACTTTTTTATGGTTTAAAAAAAATAAACAAAAGCATTTGGTGCTACCACCAAAATAAAAACGGTCCTCTTTGATGTACCAATCCGGACTAATGAATAAACTATGAAGTTTGGCCCACAAGACAATGAAGTTTGGCCCACAAGACAAAGGGTCGTAAGATAAATCCTATAAATTGTATTTTATCGCCGCCGTAAAAACATTTTTCGACAAACATATCTCTCCCTCCGGGGATTCGTTTTTTTTCAATTGCATTCTTATCGATTCCTATCAGTTTAGTAGTTAAGTAAAAAAAAATTCAATATTGCAGTTTAGTGATAGAATGTTTATTTTAAGCAAATAATTGTTATTATTGTATTTATGACATTTGAGTCAGATGGGTGTTAACAATGCTTGTTCTCAATTCACTCACTCATCATTTGTTTCGCTATATTTTTTTTTATTTATTTTTGTTCTGGAAAATAAAAAGAATTTTTTATTATAAAGTTGATATACTAAATATGTATATGTACCTTTATATTATATATCTTATTTATTACAGACGCTCCTTTTATAAAGAAGATTATGGCGTCATACGCTAATCCGTGGTCCGAGTCTAGTCTTGCATCTTTATTAATGTTGTAAAAGATGTTATGTTACTGGATTACCTGGTTTGTACAGGCAACCCATTCCATGCCCAAATTAATATCATTGTTTGTGGAAATAATATTAATGCTAGTGATTTGAAAAAATTAACTTGGCTTTTTGCTGTTGGTAAGATAAGAAAATTTAACCTCAGGCTGATGGCTGCTATAGAAAGACGTGTGAATTATCTTATCTAGTCGAAGTGGTCGGCTTCTTTCAATAAGGGCAAGAACAGAGAGATTTAGGAACTCCTTTGTTCCACTGTCAGTGACAATATCTCAACACTATCATCATTCAGCCAGAAAATGCAATAGCTAACTCCTAAATGATACTTTTTCTTGTATGATAAATGGTATGATAGTGTATGTGCTGGACTATTTTATAAGTATATTTCTGTGCTTGAGAAAAAAATGGTTGTTTGATATTGTTTAAAATATGCTGAAAAGGACGGAACTTATGTAATCAAGTCAAATTTCCATTTTATTTAAATCAATAAAACAACCTTATCCTTCGTATCTTACTAGCTAATATGTTAGAGCCGCTCTTTCTATACATTAACCCTTCCCGTACCGACCTACTTCTATCTATGCTGCCTTCAGTTCCGCTATATACGCGCCAGGGACTGTAAGGGTTAAATTATTTGCGTACAACGCTTACCGTGATTTAAACATAGGCCTACTGTTCTCAGCTTCATGTATTAAAAAAATTATCAAACAATATTTTATTTTAGTGTTTTCGTAAGTAAGTAAAGTACCCTTCGGCAGTGGCGTACTGAGGGCTGGTGTCACCCCCCGCACCCCCCTCGGAACGCCACTACCCCTTCGGACCAAACTGATCGTAGATGTACATCCATTTTTTTATTGCCAAAGCTAAAAGTTTTATTTTGAATGATCCGATCTTTTCAGACAAATTAAGGTTTGTTAAAAAAATTAACTGGTCCTTGCAGTGATAAATTTTAATCATTCAAGATTTCAAAGATGTCAACAAAGTCAGTTATTTTCTGCAGTTCATCTTTATCGCCATAAAGTGCTTTGAACTGCGAACCTTGCTTTCTGATTTTAAAGTTAAAGAGTTCTGAGTTTATCACGAAGCTCAAAACACATTTTTTAAATTTTTCCTCACGACAACCATCTGACTTCAGTGTGAAATAGTTCGGCGCATCTGACTGTTTTCGCAACTGTTTAAAGTGGGTATGTGATGGGGTTGGTGCGCTGATGTCATTACGTCGGGTACTCGTATGCACAGAATAGAAATATACTTATTCTGTGCTCGTATGATGATGTATCTGCATATAGCCTGATAAATTATGTATAATCCGATTGTCTTAGGCGATCCCCATGAAATGTTTCTTTGAGCCCTATTAAGATTTAACATATAATGTTGCTATATGATTAAAACCACATTGTTTTAATTTCTTTAAAAAACATTCAACGTGAACGAGCCTGATATTAAAAAAAAATTACTAAATCTAATCAAGGGAGATAATAGTCCTAATTTTAATTCTCTGGGGCAATGATATTAGTAACAATTTTTGTCTACATAATTTGCATTTGAAAAAAAAAATTGTAGGCCTATTTGCGTATACCAGTACCGGTACTTATATTGATAAAAATACGTAAAATGAACAATCAATTAATTAGTGTTTTTACATTAAAAATGTCATTTTTAAAACACCTTTTTAGCTACTAGCTTTATTTTCATTAGTACGCATTTACTTCTTTTAATAGTATATCGTAGTTTAAAGATGATGTAAATTTTTTGGAAAACCTTATTTATAAGGTTTGAAGACTGTAAAGAAAGGAGGAATGAATAGGGATCGGCAACCTACGACAAGCATGTCAGACTTGTTACGCAAAAAGATCTTCAATGGCATGCAGAAGACTCCTAAAAAAAGTAATCAAGTATCTTCTAGCTGGGTGACTTTCAGGCTATTGGCACGCTGAATGAATTAGAAATCCTACTTTGGCACACTATTATCAAAAGGTTGCCATTCCCTGGTCTAGACTAAAGAGTGTTGGTGCCAGGACACAGCTCTGTTTGACCCCGATACACTGGGGAGGGTTCTGAGGTGGCGCCATCGAAGAGTACTGTGATGTACATGTTGTTGTGGAAAGCCTCAATAAGACCATAAAAAAAAAGTGTTTTCGATGGTCCTATGGCGACCGCCATGAAATGGTCGTTCGACCCCACAAAGGGGTTGCGATCCACAGGTTGGGAACCGCTGCTCTAAAGGATAAAAAGTTATTTTAAAATTAACAGGTAGGTTTTACATGTAATATTTTCTAAAGTTATTCTATTAGATTGCATTATTAAGGCAACAAGAGGGTACGATCGCTGTGGAAAATATATGTAGGGGCCACACTAAAAGGTTTCGGTAGAGTGTAGTGTGGTAAGACTACCTTAAATACAGGCTATAGTTTGACTATATAGAAATATTTGTAAAGCCTAGACTATTCATTGCTAGAACTGCCTACTCTGAATTTTGAAAATTCGCAAAAACATGAAAAGAAACCATAGGCCTACTTAGTGTAGTTACCAAATGTTTAAAACACTCCATCAATTTTAAGAAATAGGTCGACTTCAAAAGTTACTTAGGCATAATATATAAACTATTGACATTTTTTATATTTTGTTTAATGTATGTTAGCGTTATTTTGTCACAAAATGTGATTATTACATTCACTTATAATAAAATAAAAATTTGTAACCCTGTTTTAGCAATGATTAGCGAATTTGGCAAGACCAAACAGTTCTGAGTAATTTTGTTTTACCTCTGACCTTTCATCAAAATTCTAATTGCTGCTATAAGTGACATGTTGACATTTACAGTAAATTATAATTGATAATGCAAACTTTTCCGCTGCTAATTTCAGGCCTACATTTTGCAAATTAAAAATTTGGCCTATAAGCAATGCATTTTCAGGCAAGGGTTTTAATATAAATGAATATTATTGTGTATATATACGAAATAGGAAATTGTTGACTAGCATTTGATTGGCTAGGAATTCTCAAACCTTTTTGGAATTTTAAACGCGAAAAAAAAATTTTTTTTTACTACACTAATTCATAGTTTCCCTTCAAATGCAAACATTCTTAATCGTTTCGAAAACGGAGATCTAAACATTTCGTAACATTTAGAATTTTTCGTCACAATAATCAGATGCTGATGTTGATTTTATAGAACAAATAAAAGCAAGACACCGGACCATATATTTTTCAAAAGTAAAAGTAACAAGTTTGATAGAATACTTGTTTAATATGTTGTTAAAGATCCTACTATTTATTATTCAAAGCTAGATATACATTTAAGCAGTGCCTTTACAAGCTTATGTGGCGCCCCAGGGCAAAGTTTCAGCGCCGCCCCCTTGCATACTGTAACTGTAACTGTATATTATATTTAGTGCTATATTTGTTATATTCAGACTACATTTGCCGCCCCCCCCCCCTGGAAATGCCGCCCCCGGGCATATGCCCCCATCTGATTCCCCCTCCACTATGTGAGGGCACTGCATTTAAGGTAACTGTTTTGTAAATATAACAATTTAACTTATTTTTCTTCTTTCATTTATCGGCTATCATTATTTGTTTAAAACTATTTCAAATGATCATTTTTTTAATTATTAACAAAAAAAATTTTACGCCTAATTCTAGATAATTCTGTGCTTCTTTTTGCGATTCTTACACTATTTCAAAAATAATCTTTTTAAAGTTAAAATTGTTTGTTTCGTTTTCGATTAAGGTACATTATAAAGTCCCAGCATTAATTGTGCACCTGCCTTTTCATTAATGTTTTTTGGTCAGTTATTACTATACGTTTTTAAAGACTTTAGATAAAGTTTAAAAAAAAACAACATTTAATCTCAGACGAATCTTTTTATTTTGGTCCGATTTATAAAAGGGTTTAAAAAAAAATATGTACGCTAAGACTTTTCTCAAATTGTTTAGGCAAATTGTTATTTTAGCGTCTCTGTTGTTTTTTGTTTGTGTGTCAAAGTAAGATTTATAATTTATTAAACGCGCCAGTATCCTAAAAGTCATCCCGCTCTAGCACTAAATTTCTTGTAAAAGAGTCTTGAATTGCTATTTCAGGGGTCTTTCGCGTGCCATTCAAAAATCGCTCCGCGAGCCAATTTTGGCACGCGTTCCGTAGGTTGCCGAACTTTGATATAGGCTATACCGTAAGTGTCGAGTATCAGGATCAGTGCTGGGTCCATATTATCCTGGTCAAGCTGGTCCACACGTTTCGGGACAAATCAAGACGCAAAGAAGACACAGTATATGTCGTTGTTTTTGTTGTTTTTTAAACGTACCGTGCCTAAACTATTTGTCAAGCGTGTCACTCACTGGCAGAGTTGTAGGGAGCAGAGGAAGGACGGGGGGTGGTGGGGGTGTAGGAGATAGTGAAAGGGGTGCTATGGTAGTTATATGTTGGGGAGAGGGAGTGTGGAAAGGTAGAATGGTGGCAAACATAATCTGGGGCCTATTACACACTGTGCGTGTTAACTTGTCTATTAGAAGACCTATACATACTATTAGAAGACCTATACATACTATTAGAAGACCTATACATACTATTAGAAGACCTTTACATACTATTAGAAGACCTTTACATACTATTAGAAGACCTTTACATACTATTAGAAGACCTTTACATACTATTAGAAGACCTTTACATACTATTAGAAGACCTTTACATACTATTAGAAGACCTTTACATACTATTAGAAGACCTTTACATATTATTAGAAGACCTTTACATACTATTAGAAGACCTTTACATACTATTATAAGACCTTTACATACTATTCGAAGACCTTTACATACTATTAGAAGACCTATACATACTATTAGAAGACCTTTACATACTATTAGAAGACCTTTACATACGCTGGCGCTTCCCGCTATTTGTAGTCAATTTCTTTCCTGAGCGTCTTTCAGTAAGTGAAAGCCCTAAATATCTAATTTTACCACAATTGAATAAAAAACGGTGGAAAAATATTTTGTTCTAAACACCATCTATTATTTGCGGCGCCCCCGTAAAGACAGCGCGGGGCGCACACTTTTGGGATCCATTGCATTAGAATTCTTCAAATAAAAAAAGATCACAGAAGGTGCACAAATCCATGATGTCGGAAAGCGTTTTCCTTTTTTGTTTTTATTCGTCTCTCGGATGGATTTTCCCGAACCCTGGAAAAATATTATCTAGACGCCGATGCCTAAAAAATGTATTGACAGTCAAAATTTTCTTTATTAATTGATTTAAAACAACAACAAACAGAAAACCAACAGTAAAACCAACAGAAAACCAACAGAAAACCAACAGAAAACCAACAGAAAACCAACAGAAAACCAACAGAAAACCAACAGAAAACCAACAGAAAACCAACAGAAAACCAACAGAAAACCAACAGAAAACCAACAGAAAACCAACAGAAAACCAACAGAAAACCAACAGAAAACCAACAGAAAACCAACAGAAAACCAACAGAAAACCAACAGAAAACCAACAGAAAACCAACAGAAAACCAACAGAAAACCAACAGAAAACCAACAGAAAACAACGAAAAGCTGTTCAAAACTTTTTTCTTTATTGTCAAGTTTTTTTCTCTCCATTAAATGGCTTTTATTATAATTCACTCACACATATTATATATGTAAAAATTACATATGACATAAGATTTATTAAACATAAATAGTATTCTGTCTGTTTTTTTTCTCCTTTAAAACAAGTTATTAAATGCTTTTTGCAAAAAAAAAAAATTGTATGTATATATATAATATATGTATAAAAATGTTTTAGAAAATAAACAAAGCACATTGAAAATGGTCATAAAATAATTGGAAAAATAACTTCCAACGTTTCTTACTACTTCAAGTCCGGTAATCCAACATGTAAAGTAGAACTTCATAAGAAAATCCAAACAAAATAAATAAGATTGATTACAAAGAGCAAAGATCCGTGTTTCTCTGAGCACAATCCTCGTCCCAGATCAAACAATCAATCAATCTTAGATCGTTCCTTTTTGTTTTTTTCAAATAAAGTAATTTATTTTGAAATTTAGAAGATGAAATATTTTAAAGATTTTTTTTTTAAATATATAATGGTGTCCCTTTTTTTCCCTCGTGTACCTTTATCTGGGAATATGCAATTACTCTAGATATGTCAATTCAACACACCACGTTCTTAGATATAAAGACTAAAAAGCACTAGGAGATTGTGGCTACACGTT
The DNA here is from genome assembly GCA_949126835.1 of Anisus vortex. Lineage (NCBI taxonomy): Eukaryota > Metazoa > Mollusca > Gastropoda > Planorbidae > Anisus > Anisus vortex. The sequence goes on from OX421498.1 coordinate 6,323,798, forward strand.
TCGATTGATGCTACACGGCAAACTACATTTTAATTGCTGACTTGGATTTTTTGGGGGAATGCATGAGGAGAAAAATGTTCTAGTATTAAATTGTACGACTCTTAAAGTGAAAAAACGTATTTTACGGTCCTAACCTGTTTACTAGGTAACATCTAGGTAAAAATTTAGCCACCCAATGGTACACTGGAAGAATGTGGCATTCCACACACACACACATACATATAGTTGATATAGTGTAGCTCGAATTTGGTGGCATTACAGTGTTGTCAAATAAAAATAATTACAAAAATAAATACTAACATTGCACGAAATTCATGCCAGAAAGGCTTAAAAAACACACACACACACACGAATTTCAGAGTAATAAATGCGCGCCAAATTCAGCTTTTAAAGAAAAAAAATAACTAAAAAAATATTTCTATCTAGCTTTAATTACTCGAAATTGGCAACATCGGTATTAACCGTTTCGGTGAGGCCGGCTGGTCCTGCGGTTAGTACACCGGACTGTCAACCAAAAACGGTTCGGGTTCTAGCCCTACCGCCGACCAATCCATGCCGCTCTGCAGGAGTTTTTGGGCCTAGTGGGCGTAATAATCTTCTACCTAGAAGGAACATCTGCAAACTTTTTAGTTTAGATAAATGGCGCTTAGTTTGCCCAAGTCTATTGACTTCAGGTCTGTGGTCTTAGAGAAGAAACAACGAAGACACTTCTATTATTTAAAAAAAGGAGTTGTTCGTAAGACAAAAAAACATGAACGTTGCCTATTGGGGCAGGTGTTGAAGTTTATAAGTTGCTTAATGTAGTCAGTTCTACATGTTTCCCGAGACTGTGGTGTAACAGTGGGTACGTAGAGAGGTAAGAGGTGATGCGCCTACCAATGACCTCGCGATATCCATGTCAAATTCGAAAGTAACCGCGTTAAAATTCCTCGTACAAAACCTCATTCTCTAGTTGTGTTCTTGTTGTTTTTAATTATAATTAATTATTTTTTTCTAAGTAGACTCTATACTTTAATATACTGTATATTTGTGTGTGGAAATATGCTCTTTAATACTAATTCCATATTTATTCTGTGATAAACTTATCACAGAATAAATATGGAATTAGTATTAAAGAGCATATTTTTATATATTGTTAATCGTCTTGATCTATTTATACTAAAGGATGCAAGGATGATACCACGAGAAAAAGTAGGATAATTCTGAAGGCTGGAGAATGATAGGTTTGCCTGACATGTTTGACGACCCAACGGTCCACAAAAAAAACTAAGTGACAAATAGGATGTTGTGTTTTTCACAAGTTCGCAAATAATGTTTACATTCTTTCTCTTTTAGGCACCGAGGTGCAATGAACAAGGTGACACCACGAGGATCGTTTATGTGTTAATCATATGGAAGGGAAAAGGGGGGGGGGAGGAATGTGAGAGATTAACCTGTATTAAATGTCAAGGTTGCTAAATGACTAATCACTCTTAATATAAAAGTCAAAACCTAAATAGTCACACATACAAATACACATTTTAAATAAATAATGGCCTAGTTCATTGGGGGAGGAAGGGGAGGGGGGAAATATATAGTTTACACACAAAAAAATACGCATAAAATTTATATGTATAAATGTACAATTGATATAAACAATATTTATCATATAAACTCTACAATCTCTCCGTAGCTACTTATCATTCACCTCTCTCTCTCTCTCTCTCTCTCTCTCTCTCTCTCTCTCTCTCTCTCTCTCTCTCTCTCTCTCACTCACTTTTTTTCAGTTCTCTTTTTTCTCTATGATTATCTCATTTATCTTTATCATAATGCTTAATAACTTGATATGTTTTCTTTGTACATGTAGTGATCCACATCCCTCTCAAATACATCTAGATATACAATCTCATATATCATCCTCTCACATTCTCTATTTCTTTCTCTCTCTCTCTCTCTCTCTCTCTCTCACACACTCTGCCCTGCTCATAATCTCCCTACTCAATCATCCATTTTAAGAACAAAGCACATTTCAAACTCAAATATTATTATATACAAGTACACTGTTACAAATTGCTGGCCATTGTCCACTGACGGTTAATATCATACAACATTTTATTTTAAAATGAAATGTTTAAAGAAAAATATCCATATATTTTGTTTAGTACAACTTTTATTATTGTAAAATAATTAATAATGCATGAATAAGAAACCATATATGTAAACATATAGTCAATTTATTTAAATTGTTAAAAAGTAAATTTTTTTAAAGTTGAAAATATATTGTACAAAAATCAAAATACCATCTTATTCATTCAATTTACACACATACTTATGACATCTTATACATCTTGAAACATGACTTATATCCAATATTCCAATTTATTTGATTACATTTAAGAGACAAATGTAAAAAATTGAAATTCAAGAGCAATAGGGAAAATACTTGTGTCAAAATTCACCAAACTGAAAATTTGAATATTATTTTTTAAACAAATGTTTACCGAGGCAAGATATGAAAACAGAATGAACTGATTTGAATGTAAATAAAAGTTCTGGTTTCCATGGAAACCTAAGTCCTCGTCGCTTTGCCGCCAACATATATGTTATTTTTCTATATATATTGTTTGTATGGTTGTTGTTGTTTGTCTTATATACTCGAGCAGATGAATTTCTTCAAACTTGAGTCAAAGGAAAACATTTTTAGAGAAAAATAAAATTTCAACATGGCTGAAGGTGCCAACTTGCGTGAGTTCTGGCATTTGTTGATATTAACGTATTTACAGACGTATTATGCGTCCCCCAATAGATTTTGATGGTCAAATGAAACACTCCAAAATCTGACGGTATCCAAACCAGGGGAGGAAAGGAAGATATTATCCAATAGTGGATGTTGGGGTGTGAGTCAATGGGTAATGTAAGATGAGTAAAAAGTCTGATTAATATTCCAAATGGTGACGTGCCCTCGTGGGCTAGACCTTCACACCTTTTGATGTTTGTTACACCAGGGACCAAACGGCCATAGCTTGCTCCTTGCTGTAGAGAATCCTCTAAGGTAGTTCTAAACGATTCTTAAAGTGGTCAGTGAAGCTACCCCATTTCAGAATGTATTGGCCCTCAAGGCTAGTGAAGCGCTGTTCACCAGTTGCCGTAGCCATGGCATACAAGGCAGAGCAATGCCCATATTTCTTGGCATGTGGATGCAAATCTACGGTCCACAACTTGCATGTTAAGGAAGTATTGCTAGAGTGAAGCGTCTGCTTACTGAAAGGTTAATACAAAACATGTTTCAGAAATGTGCATTGATCTTTGAGATTTTTTTCCAGAAATATAGAGCCTTTAGAAGTTCTTTTTTTCTATTCCATGTGTCACAGATTGATTATTTTCTAACTCCTTACAATTTGTTCTCTGGAAAACAACAGACACAGTGAATCCATTAGCTGTATTTTTCTATCTATACACTTTTTGTATGCAGTTAATTATACAGCCATTGCTTGTCCGTAGAAATCACACAAATTTCACAATCTCTGAATGTATGAAAGTATTCCGTAACTTAACATTCTCAACACTTCCAATACATTTTCTATTCAAACTGTGATGTCAAAATTGTGACAGGCCAAAGAGATTGTAGTGATAAATCTCTAAACTGCTCCGCGAAAGGGTTAACTTTTTTTTTTTGTGTCTGTTGGTTAAGTTTTTTGTTGTTGAAATGTCTGATCCCCAGCTGCAGGCAGCTGTCGAACACGTTTCTAGGGAAGCGAGCTGGTTTAATCCCAGAGTGATTAGGAGTCGAGTAAATAATTTACACAACACATCTCATAGATTGTCTCCGGTTTGAAGATTCGGCCCGCTATTATTATATAGGGCTCACGGACGAACCAGAGCAACCAGAGCGAACAATGCAACAAACAGCCGAACAATGCAAAAAACAGCCTGTCTGTTTAATGTTGTTATTTGGCTGTGCTTGTTGAATAAATCGTTTTTACTTTTCCAATTATTTTTTTCACACAGGTTTCTGATCCACTGTTTAGAAAATTGAAAATTAAAATACACACGCACACATCGAACTGAGAGCGTTGCTATGACAACCATTTTGTTTTAGGGGGGAAAACAGGTTTGACCAATGATATCAGCGGACAAAGCTGTGACGTCAATGTTATATGTGCGGATGGCTTCCGGCGGCAGATAGGTGGGGACCAAAGCGAGGCTGTGAGATCGAAGTGTTGGTGGCTTTTTGTGATTAGTGTTGGGGGTGGTGGTGGGGGCGTCACTCAGCAACTTCAGACCCACATCTCGCCCTGGCGTCATTGGATTCTGGGCCAGTACTGTGACGTCATGGCGTTCATGTGGTGGTGGTGGTGGTGGGCCCCCATGTCCTGGGCCCCTCCTGGTACTTGGATCGGCACCGACACACCGGGTGAGATTAGACCTGGGTATAAAACAAAATTACACGTAGAGAGTGTGTGACTTATACAACGCCTTGGATACATTCCATCACACATAAAACTTATTCATCGTAAGCCAAACAAAACTTGACTATAAATAACACATATCCTATACACTATAAAAAAAAGGCCTTTTACTATAGACAAACCGTATCAATCATAAATCTAATCCATTAGCTATAAAATTAATGAAAAAGGTTTTCAATATTATTATCTCATCGTACAAGTTAAAAACGCCCCTTCTATACAGAAAATTATTGCGTCCTACGCTTATCCGTAGTTTGAGTCTTAGTCTTTCTTTTATTTTTGGGATGGGGGGGGGGGGTAAAGAAACTTCAAATTGTGGGATTTCCTGCTTTGCTCAGGCAACCCATTCCTTGCCCAGGTTCAATTGCACGGATTCGTGGCTAGTCTAAATTGTATTTAGCTCCTTATATCTCAAGGGCCAATTATTTTATGCAAGCAAAAAAAAAAAAAAAAGGTCCAGGATTGGTATTGCAAGGATAATTCTCTAGGTTTCGGGTTATAATCATTGCACGTGTGCAATGCCCATGATTGCAAGGCCTTTTTTAAATATGACCTCATTTAAGTGTTTCAAGTTTCAAAGGCGTTTGTTTAATTGCGATTGCTTGAACCTTCAACCCCACCCCTTCCGCATAATGTTAAAAGTCTATAAAGTCTATTGCGTTACCTGTGGAGACAGAGTTATGTGGCGGCTGCGGCATGTGGTTCTGGTGCATGCCAACCGTCGGGCCGCAAGGCGGGCGCCCGTAGTTGCCCAAGGAGAGCGGGTGGTCGTACCCTCTGTGGTTGTAGTCTGTGAAAAACATAAAATATAATTATATATATAGATATATGTGTCTAGATATATACAAATAGATACATATATTGATAGACAGATATACAAATATATATATAGATAGATAGATAGATAGATAGATAGATAGATAGATAGACAAATTGATAGATAGATAGATAGATAGATAGATAGATAGATAGATAGATAGATAGATAGATAGATAGATAGATAGATAGATAGATAGATAGATAGATAGACAAATTGATAGATAGATATATACGTGGCCGCTTGCTTGCGGGGATAAAAGTACTGTGGGAAATGTGGGTTGGTTGAATGAATGATTAGTGGTGAACCGTTGGTGCATGGATGAATGGATTGATGTGGGGGGTTTGCAGAAATGTTAATGTTGATTAGGATTAGAGTTATCAATGAATTGACGAGCCGTGGGAATGCGGGTGATTTAGTATAGATGATTGAATGGTATAGAAGGATATATAATTGGCAGATGGCTGGATTGACGAGTTGTGCGGGTAAGCTGTGCAAGCAAATAGCTAGACAAATATTACAACGGCAGGCGAGCGTATAGATCTAGACTCTAGAGTCTAGACCATAGGTTTTCAACGGGACATTATCGCCCCCCCCCCCGGTGGGCGATGAGAAGCTTTAGGGGGGCGCTGACATTCCCGGGGGCGATTGGGGGCGGTGAAGGGGAAGTAGGCGATACAAACGTACCTGATATAATTTCAACACCTCAGCTATATGAATCGATTAGTTTTTGGATGAAATATGATGTAAACGCAAGTGCTGCTAAATATCTGATATCCCCCAACAATGCATATTATTAAACTAATAAGAAATGGGAATCGCAATGACTTTTCGATGAAGTAGGGGTCAGTATTTGGCAAATATGGTGTGCGCCGGATGGTCCTATTGTTAGTTCACCGGACTGTCAGGACTGTCGCCCAAAGATATGCTAATATTAATGATATGTTGATTTCAGTTTTACCGAGATGTCCTTTAATCCGTTGGAATTATAGGGAATAATATAACTAATACCGTTAAGCGGTATAGATACGTAGTAATCATCCATACTGGTTAGTTTTTGTAATGCTTTTAAAATATACATATAAATTATTTAGTCATATAATATTTATTTCATTTTCAAATACTTTTTACAGTTTGATCATTTCAAAGTTATAAATGTAAGCCATTTATTTTTTTTTATTTAAAGAAAAAATAAAGAAATATTAGCTCCAATGAAACGGGTTAATTATCTCCCTTCAAAACAAAATGTTTCCATATTTGATTCAATAGTGATGCCGAAACAAGTTCTGTTTTGTAATATAACAAATATTACTGATTATAATTATTTCTTGATATACATTCAACCAGTGCTTTTTTTTGTAAAAAAAAATAGGTGCCGGTACTCAGTGATGGATTGCCTAACTTTTAAAGCAGTTTCGCATAAACCTTCAACCCCACCCCTTATTATTGCGCGGAATTTTAAAATAATTCAATTTTAACAAATAAATAATATAATAAATTAATAATAAACGTTACAATACAAGAAAAGTAATAATTTTTTCCCCACATTGAAAAAGGTGCCGGTACGCCGTACCGGCGCGTACCGTCACAAAAAAAGCACTGCATTCAACATTATGGTATTCATAACAAGATTTAATTATTAGAGGATTAAAATAATTTACGTTGAACAGTTGTAAAAAAAACATTTCCAGCATTAATTGTTTTGTCCATTTAAGGAGTTTATATGTTAAACATTATTAATTACAGAAATTACATGATATAGTTCTATTAAATAAGTCTCTTAAATTTCTAAATAATAATACAAATAAATTTGTTTTAGAATTAATTATATTTATGTTTGATTAAAATTAAGTTGGGGGGGGGGTGAGCCGAAAAAGGTTGAGAACCTAAGATCTAGACAGAGACATATTTAGATAATTTGGTTGGTTGACTGTGATAAGTATATAATATATCAATAGACAGATAAATTAACAAACAGCTAGATAGACGGATAAATAGAAAGATGGATAGATAAATATATAGACATGGAGTTAGATAAATAGACGATATACTGATAGATAGAGAGCTAGATAAATAAGCGGATAGGTAAATAATTAGATAAATAGATAATAGATTGACAATATATTGATGAAAGATATATTGGTATATAATAGATAGATAGATGATATATAAATAAATAGATGATAATTAGATAATAGATAAATAGATAGATAGGTATATAGATATATAGATAGTTGAAAGATAAATAGGTGAAATATAGATGATAGATAAATAAATAATAGATAGATGATATATAGATAAATAGATGATAGATACATAATAGAAAGATGATAGATAGGTAGATGATAAGTAATGGTAATGGTAATTTATATAGCGCTTCTATCCATGCTATTTTAGCATGCTCGGTGCGCTCTAGAAGACTATTAATCTGTGAGAGGTTTCACTGCTGCCGGTTAAGCGCATGTGATAACAACTCAATATTAACGTCATCTAGTCCCAAAACTCCTGTAGGGCGACAGGGATCTGGCGGGGCTCGAACCCGCGACGTGTCAAGTGGTTTTTTGGTTGACAGTCAGGTGAGCTAACCGCTAGGCCAGCCGGCTGATGGATGGATTGATAGATGAATAGGTGGAAAGATGTATAGATAGATATAAGATAGACAGATAGATATTATTTAGATAGATAGATTCGACCACTCACCAGGCAGCATACAAGAGTAAGAAGATGGTGCCGATGACTGGATGCAGGCAGGATTTGGTGGTATGTTATTGGACAGCGAGTAGCCGGACATAGGAGGCATTGAACTGTAGAGAAAAGAAATTATAGAAATAAACAACCTTTGAAATGTCTCAGCTGATCGCTAATTATAACAAACTAATTAGTTGTGTAACCTATATAAGCCTAGTTATGTTTTTTATTAGCTTTATGAAGATGTAAAAATGTCAAACCATGGCCTACAGCTAAGAACAATGATTTTAATTGCCACATAGTATAAAATAAAGGCATAGTCAAAGGCATAACAAGAGAATTAGAACATAGGTAAATAGTATAAAATTATATCGAGACAATAATAAGCAATACGGCGAGGTTATGTGGGCAATCACTTCTTCCGGTTTCATTTTTGCATTTAGCGACTGAACCTTGACACTGAACCCAGAGAGAAAACTCTAAACAAAAGATTAAAAAAATGCACTTCCCCATAAAACCAAATCGAACCGCCTTCGGTACCGCTGTGACCATATATATTGTCTTAACCCCTTCACGGCAGATAAGATTAATGATCAAATAGGTTTACTTTCAAAGAGAGCGGAGTAAGAAATATAATCGATGAGCACGAAAGGGTTAACAACAACTTTTTCTTTTACTACGTGTTTTCGTATCTTACATGTTACACATCATCCTGCTATAGAGATAATTATTGCGCCCAGTCTTGTGAATTACTATTAGAGTTTTACATGATACTAAGCTGTTGGTGTTTTTTCCTTGACTAATTCAGGCAACCCATTAGCTATCAACCGTAGCCTTTTTTTTTAAAGCAAAAAAAGAACAACAACAGTATTTCGTTATACGTACCTGTATGTGTCCGCCATGGATGGGATGGACTGGTGTATGGCGGGCGGCACCCCGGGGTACATGCCGTTGCTGAAGCCGTGGTTGATGGGGAGCCTGGTGGCCCCATTGCACACGTCCCGCCTCTGGTTTCTCAGCTTCTCCTCCCGCCTCCATTTGGCTCGCCTTTGGAGGAAAACACCACAGTTATATAATAAATATATAGAATGGTCCTTGGATTACTAAGCGTGTGCTGATATTTGAGAAATGGTTTATACTACTTTTGACTAAGTTTATTTGGGTATTTCCAAAGCTATATTTAACGACGCTACTTAACCGCTGGTACACGAAAATAAATAGGTAAGAAAAAAAGACAAGGCTTTGTAGACAATTCATTAAAAATAATAGAGAGAGTGACTATTTTTCTTGCGCATCCTTGCTTCCATGCTATTGAATTAAGTATGCTCGATTGCGCTTTCATTGCACAATTCAGTTGTTGAGGTTAGGATGGGAGAAGACACATACAAACCGTGGCCGAAGAGAAAGGTCTTCAAACTCTTCTTAAAGGACTCTTTTCAGTATCAAAATTCCTCACTGTCTGGGGGCAAGCTATTTCACATTGCAGATGTCATAGATTTAAAAGCTTCGCACTCCGAAAGAATTTTGTGTCCGACGATATATAGTGAACCATGAGCAAAGACTGCGATGAGGTGTGCGCATTTAATATTGCATTTCCGTTGCAAAACATACGTAGCCCTTATAGTGGTAATGGTGGATGGCTGCCATATTGGAATTTAGCAATTCCGGCTACTAACTTCCGTTTCGTCTCTTATTATTGATTTATTTCAATTGCAGTGATATTTTATTAGGGAAGTTGATGTTTTACATTACATTAAGTGTAGCCTATATGCTTGTATCTTACCCGTTGGGTTAAAAACTGTTAATGAAACGTACCTGTTGGAGAACCAAACTTGAATCCTTGCCTCCGGCAGGTCGATCTTCTGTGCAAGTCTTTCCCGGGCGAACACATCCGGGTAGTGCGTCCGTTCAAATTCTGTAGCGAGACGTACAAAACAATAACAACGATATATTACAGAATGTAATTTTTTGTATAAAGAAAATAATCGAACACTAAAACACAAATAAATATTGCAAAAGACAGTATAGTGTTGATTATGATTTACAGCTTTTTGTATAGGGAACTAGTTTATAGCTTTTGAACCCTTTTTTTTTACTTTTTTTGTAGAAAAATAAATTTCGTAGTTTCAGCTTACTTTGGTATAAGGTATAAGGGATATATAATGATTTACTAATAAAGTACCCGTCGGACCGAATTGATCATAGGGCCGGTGAAGCAACGTTCACTAGTTTCTGTGACCACGGCACATAAGGGGATGTGTGGCCAGCACAATGCCCAGCCGCCTTTACTTCACCCCAACTAATGTCAGGTACCCATCAGAGCTGGGTAGACTCAGGGATACCCTCGAGTCCCTGGAACAAAATCCCAGCCTTCACCAGGATTCGAACCCAGGACCTTCGGTACCCCAGCCGAACGCGCTCCACCACCGTGCCTTCAAAATAATATAGTGGAATCGGTTAAATGCATTAAGACTGACGTTTTGCAAACAAGGCAAAAATTAACGTTCTTTGTAGTTTTGTAGACAATAAGTTAAAAAGCCGGTTTGGAACCCAAGACATTCAAGTTCCAAATTTCACGCTATAAATGTATGTTTCCTAAAGCCTCCTGAAAAAATAGACTCTGATATCTATACTACAATCAATAATCGAGATGACTACATTTTCATATCTTTATCTATATTTTAGTTTCGAATATAAAAGCTTATAGAATTCTTTCAGTAAAGTTGATTATAGAAAGCCCTATGTTCATTTGAATTCTGTGTTAGGGGGGGTCTGAATTCGGAGTGAAGGCTATTTTGATGGCCTTAAGTTGATCTTACCTTAAGCTCTCAAGAGAAGGTTGCTGTTTTATTTTAAACCTATAACTATAACGACCTATGTGTGTGTTTACCTTTCTCTAAAGATTCAATTTGTCCTGCCGTAAAAGACGTCCGATTTCTTTGCAACTTCCGTTTCAGGCGCATGCGCATCTGTTCGTCCGTCTCGCCTGCCTGCCCGTCACTTTGACTTCCTGTTGATCCCGCGCTGCTGATAAGGTCGTCTGCAATTGGATAAAATAAATAATTCATAAATTCTTTTATCTCTCTATATCTCTCTCTCTCTCATTTTGGGGCGGGGGGGGGGGGGAGTATTATCACATTGGTTTATAGATTGATTGCAACACTATTTTAAAATTCACGCCTAAATGTTATTGCTATTGTTATTGTTTTGTTGCAATTGTTTTTATAGTTGTAAATGATCTTTAGCCCTGTTATATAATGTGAAAGTCCGAGAAAAAAAAAACACGAGATAAAAAGACAGTAGCAGTGTTAACTTTCTCCACTAATGTTAACATTCCCGGTTCACTGTTACAAAACAAAACAAATTAGAAAATAACATTAGCTATAAAACTCAACTTTCGCTTTTGATCCTACATCATTAAATTTGCCGTAATCACGGGAAATTCCCGATTCTTTAGAAACATATATTTCTGTGTTTTTTTTTAATTTTTGTTAGAATCATTTGGAAAGGAAAAAGGCATAACTTTGCGTCCAAGAGAGTAAGATTTTGTTTGCTGGCCGACATTAAAATACGTAAATAACTGCTTGTTCTTTTTGTTTTTAATATTCGCACATGCTGGGGACAGTTTAATGGTGAGGACGCCGTCAAAATGGCAGGCAACGACAATATCAGCCTCCCCCGAATGCAAATGAGATAGCCAATCATCTTTAGGTGCATGAAATGAGGACAATGGACATGCGCAAAAGAAAGATTGCGGGGGGGGGGGGGGTGTGTGTAAAGGGACGCTGTCTGTGCGTTAACATTGTGGCAGGGGCTATCAGTGCTGACCACATTATGACTGACGGTCAAGTCGATCTTGGACAATCTAATCGAAGATCAGCAGTTCACTCCCCACTTTCCATCTCCTACTATCTCCCTCTTTACTCCCTTATCCATGAAATCCCCGAACAATGAACGTTAAAAAAAAATCAATATATGACAGACCACATAACTTTAACCCTGACCCCACCACCACCCGCCCCTGCAATGTACCAAATATTCATATTACCAAGCCCTGACCAACTGGTCAGAGATGACAACGCCACACGACCAGTCCACCCCGTGGTACCTATTTTTTTTATCATTTTGTCCACCCACCCCCCCCCTTATGGTGGACACCCTTCGAAGTCGCGTGATGCGCCCCCGGAGGTCACCGTCGCGAGCGCATCCGCACGTGAGCTGAAGACTGGACACTTTCCCCAGGCACGCGCCTGAGGAAATTGGAGACAATGTCATCTTTTCTTTTTCTTTATAAGGGATGAGTAGGAACCATGTAGATTAGCTAGACCTCCCCCCCCCCACCCTTGTCCTTATTTCCTCCCTTTAACCTCCCCCACACGGTCCTTGGAAAGAATTAGTGAGTGCTGTTTTATGTTAATCTGGAAACCTTGACCTTTCACTCACAGTAAAGCGTTCACTTGTGAACGTGAATAGCGAACTCAATTTTAACGCCAGAAGACTGTGAAGACTTTGTTTGATGTTCGCCAACACACGACATGTACACACAAGAGATACAAAAATCTGATTTCAAAAATCTCTAACATTACCTGTTTTCGTTGTTCATGTTTTTATGTTGCCATAGTAATAAGAATATACTAGAATTGGTCAACGGTGAACTGAGCCCCTCCCCCCTCTTTTTTTTTTTTGATTTTTAAATCTTAACTTTTATGAAACTTTATGTATACTCGAAAATGTCCTTTTTTGTGTGTGTGTAATTATTCTGATTTTAGCTATATTTTGTTTAATATGTCGTGAGGGCAGGGGGGGGGGGGATTTCAGCAACAACAATAAAATAATAAAATAACAAAATTAACGTGCGAGTGCGATATTATTTCAGTTTTCTTTTTAAGGTCCCGCCCGACCCTAACCTCTTCAGACTAACTGACGGCCCTGGCAATTATAAGGGCAAAACTCTGACGTCAAAAGTGTTTTCTTATTTTCTTTATTATTTTTATCTTCTTTTTCTTTTTCGGCGTGGATAAAAAAAAAATATTATATTATCTGGTGCTAGTGTTGTGTGGTTGGACGAATGGGGTGTCGTCGGGGGGGGGGGAGGAAAGAATGGAAGGTGGAGAAGCACCTTATACCTTTCTCCTCCTCCCCCCTTTTTTTTAGTTTTCTCAAAAATATAAAGCGCCCCGGAAAGGTAGGGCGTCGCGCCAGCTTGCACAATAGAGAAAACGAAATTGAAAAAAAAAAAATCGTTTGATTCGAGTGTTTGGGCATTTTTATAAAGGGGGGGGGGGGCAGGGTGCAGATTTGATGGGGGAAAGAAGGGGGAGGGCGGGAAAGGGAGGGGGGCTTTTGTCGATTGATGGAATGAACAAAAAAGAAAGAGAGACTTTATCGCTTCGGATAAAATTGGAAATATATATAAGTAGGCGTAGGCGTATAGATGGGATATATTGGGATAAAATGAAATAAATTTAAAAAAAAATCACATTTATGAATAGAAAGAATAATCCAAAAAAAAAAAATTTAGTTAGAAATTGCAGAAATAGGACAAAAACACTTTCCTTATCCCGTTTGGGAGAACAAATGCATGTAAGAACTCTTTCTTCCCGAGTGGCACCCTTGGTCTGAACAAACCAGGAAAACCAGTTACTTAACATCATTTTAAACACTAACAGAAATGCAGGACTAGACTCAAAACCGCGGATGAGCGTAGGACGCAGTAATCTTCTTTATATGAAAAGTGCGCCCGGTATGCTCCAAAGGGCACCTTTATACAGTGTACAGCTGTAAAAAAAAGTGTTATTACTTGAAAGAAAAATTATACAGTTTAAAACGGTATAGTTTTCTTATTTATGATTACACAAACATTGAGTAGTAACGATTGTAAGGAAAGATTTGACGAGCTACAAACCTAATAGTTTTAAAAAGTTACTTTGCGGTAGTTTACAGTAAATATTTCGTTTTAAAAAAATTATTTTTTAACTATTATTAATATTTCTTTTGTCAAAGATTTAGATGGGAATCCCTCTCTTTTGATCTTTGACCGCGGCAGACATCGTTTCCGGTCCGCGGGAGACTCTTTTTTGTGTGTGTCTGCCCATGGAGCTGGAACCGGAAGTAATAATTAGGGCAGTCTTTCCCGCGCTCGGGAATTACGTTGATTAATTATCTCTAACACTCGGTAAAACACGAAATTGAAAAATGCCCTCGGATTTTCCTCGTGTGTCTCCCTGGTCTCCCCTTTTATTTACAATTTCCTCGTGAAAAATGGGGGACCGAGAGAGAGACAAGGAGAAAGACACAGGGAGGGTGAGAGAGACAGAGGGTATTAAGATAGGAATGAGGGAAGAAAAAGGGATTGAGGCAGAATTTTTACAAGTGGGGAGGGGGACAGCAGCCGAGAAACAGATGGACAGCCGGCTTTAGTTTTTAAACAATACAGCCAAATAGACAAATACAAAAAAAAAAACTTATTTTTTGAAGGATTGAACCAGACACACATAGCAAAATACAATAGACTAAATATGCTCTGTGAGACAGAATAACACACAAACAAACAACAGCAGAAAACGCTCAGACAAAAGAATGAACAACCATAGCCTACACCCTTTTTTTTTAGGGTAACAAACAATATATTGTTCGTCAAAAATATATGGTTTAGATTTTTTTTTGTACGTTTAGATATAAATTTCTAGAGATGCGATAATTACGTAATATCAAGCCATGATCCTGGGCTTTTGGTGAAAAGTCTGGAATAATCCCATAAACGCCAAAAGTGTACTCTTTTTTTTCCACGAGCAGACATCATCGGCATTAGCCCGAGCTTAGTCGGGGATAAAAAACATGCCACTCCCTCAACCCCTCCCCGCCAGAAAAAAATAAAAAAATAAACTCATTCTGGATCTCCCTCCCAATGATGGATGGTCATGTACAAGCGCATCCTTCAACCCCCCTCCCCGACCCCCCAAAAAAAACAACCCCAAATTCAATCAATTGACCTTTTTTTTTTTAACGCCATCATCGCGTTTGCGTAATACTGGCATTAGCAAAAAATAAAGGCATTTCCTAGACACCTGAGTTTGTGAAAAGGAAAATTTGAAAAAAAAATTGTGGAGGGGTC
Source organism: Anisus vortex (assembly GCA_949126835.1). Classification (NCBI taxonomy): domain Eukaryota; kingdom Metazoa; phylum Mollusca; class Gastropoda; family Planorbidae; genus Anisus; species Anisus vortex. The sequence continues at coordinate 6,338,865 of OX421498.1, forward strand.
TATGTCTTGTTTTTGCATTTCGATAGCAGTCGCATTTTCACTAAAGCGATCTAAAGGAACCCATTTGACACTTCAATGTGACCATTGTCCACCATAAAGAAAGGGGCCATTTTCCTGGGTGATTTATCCGCTAATTACAGGACACTTGACGTTTCACCTATAATATAGGAATCTGACCACGGGTCATTGGTCATGGCAAGGCCCGTCCCGCCCCCCCCCCCCCCGCACCCTCTCCTCACAAAAGCCATAGTCGAAACTCGATGATTTTTTTTTCGGAAACGAAAGAAAATAGAAAAACAATTTCCAAGTAGCCCCCGCTGGTACAGAGGGACAGAGAGGATTACTGCACTGTAGGGGGGTCCTGTATACTGCTGATTGAGACTCACTCTTGGCTTGTTTGAAGGCTCTAGTCAAAACGTAATCCACTGTTGATAACTGGTTACATGTTGTGGTTTAGGGGACGGTGGTGGCGGTGGGGTGCAGGGTCATTATTGGTGGTGGTTTGGGGTATCAATGTATTAAGAATCAGTGGCGTAATCATGGGATGAGATTTGGGTGGAGGGGGGGGGGGCGCTTTTAAATTGCTATTTGTCGCATTGTAAAGGGTAGGGATCAGTGATGCGGAGTGGGTGGGGGGGGGGGGGGCGGGCGGGGGACAAGAACAGGTGTCTCTATCACGGAGACAATAATTTCGGTTTTAGAGTGGGCGGAAATAAAACATGGGGCCCGGGTGTGGGTGGGGGGATCGGAATTCACATAATCCCCCTTTTTCCCCCGAAACCTTCACCCAATGTATCGTCGCTTCATCCTACTGTAATTCCTATGCCATTTATAATGATGTAGTTGAGTCGAGAAGCTGAGCGCCGTGTGAATCTAAAATGTATATCTTATCTTATATGTTACCGACGCTCCTTATATAAAGAAGAGTACTGCGTCCTACGCTCATCCGTGGTCAAAGTTTAGTATTGCATTTTGATTAGTGTTTTAAATGATGTTTAAGTTACTTTTGTTCGGGTAACCCATTCCATGCCCGAATGCCAGTCGGGAAGAAAGAGTGCATTTGTTCTTGCATAAGGGATATATCATGTAATTGTAACGAAATTTTAATGTAAAGACTCTTTATGACTATTGCTTCCTAGTTTCCATTGGTACCTATTGAAATTGGTCTTTCACTTTGTGAGATAGTTTATTCTATACTTTAATGTTTACTATTGTTTACTATTGCACTGTGTGCGAGTGTGTGTGACTCTCCTCTGTCTACGGTAGGACAAAAATTGCTAAATTAACATTGGGTTTCGATTGACTGTATTTCCGAGACCTCATGGCGTCATTATGTCTATCCTTCTGTGCATAAGTAAAACGTAAAAGTGATTTGGCATTGTGCTGGCCACACAATCGTCTGAAATGCCATCACAAAATTAAACCGGATGACGATACTTCATACATCTATATATTTGCAAAAGGTTCCAGAGAACAAAAGTGGTGTTTTTATTTTACGAACAAGAAGAAATAAACAATGTTAACAAAAAAACAACAGAAAAACAAAACAAAATGGAGTCTTGACACCGGATGTGACGTATACAACCTACCGTGCCAATCGCTTTTCTTCTCCTGCATCAGGTGGTGCGTCGCCGCCTGCGAGGGGGAGTAGGCCGACGGGTGGGCCAGCCCGCCCATGGCCGAGACGGTGGGCGAGTACCAAGGGTTGGGGCGGTGCCAGCCCTGCCCGTTGAGCAGCCCCAGCTTGTCGTACATCGAGCCCTGGCCCAGGACTTTCTGGTTCTCGCTGGCCAGGTTTCTTAAGACACGGTTAATGGACGAGACCTAGATACAGGACAAATAAAACATATATATAATTATTTGTTAACATAAATACATAGGTCAATAAATATACATAAATACATACAAGTATATAAATTGAAATATGCATTTAATATAAATATACATATAAATAAATTGCGACGTTCATTTTCAAAAGATATTAAGTAATTTTTGTGTAGAAAAAAATAATTATCCCCACTGTGTTTAAGAATATATCTTTATTTATAAGCTATCTTTAGTTCAGCCCACTAAAAGTTGTCATTACTATATTCTGTTTTATAGATAATATTAAACACCAATCGGAAGATGCCCAATTGAGTTGTAAAGGGTCAAAATTTGTCTGTCAATAGTGTTTTACTTAACACCTTTGGTAAGTGGACTACTCATATACATATACCTTTATAAATATACATATATACATATACATATATATAAATAAATAAATATAAAATTGATTGTGTGATTGGTAAAATGTATTATTGATTACAATAAACAATTATTGATTTTCTTTTGAATGATAAATACGATGTCTTTTAATAATTTTTTAGAATTTAATCTATAAGCAGACTCAGGGATATGAAAGAGTGTTTTATGTTTTCGCTTCATTTGTTTCGTTTTCTGTTTTAGTGGTTAGAATTGAACCCGTTTTTGTTGTTTCTTTCAAATGATTGTTTTCTTAGATTAACTTGACCTGTTATCGACTGTAACAACAATAACAAACAAACAACAACACAATCTTTTGTCGCAGACATCAGTCTCTACCGGGGAGTTGTTTCTGGAATAATGTAACAAGTAGATGGCTTGTTGTTTCTTGGTGAGATGGGAAGGGGGAAGGTTGGGTGGGTCAAAGGGTGAATAGACATGCGCAGTGTCGATTTTTTTTATTATTATTATACCCGGAAGTCTTGCATTTCTCTTTCTTGATCAACACTGCGCATGTCTATGCTCAGGAAGTGTAGAATCAAGAAAGAAAAATGCAAGACTTCCGGTGTAAAAACAAATGGATGTCACAACTTGACCCCCCCCCCACCCTTCCTCACATTTTTTCTATTGTGACTTTTCCAAATCGGGCGTAAACTATATTGACTTTTCTAGTCTTCTGTCTAAATATTTGATTTTTTAAAAAATTGCATCATTATTGATTGGCCGAGGCTATTGATACGTATTAGGGTGTGTGGATATCCGTCGAAAATACTGATTGAGTGAAGCTATTCACACGTTAGGAAATTTGTATTGATAGACGCATGTCAAGTTCGAATCGATTAAACATCAAAACTTATTGTTACTTTTACGCAACTGAAACAAATACAGGTATAGTTGTTTTGTTTTTGTTCCATACAAGAACAGTAACTGCGACTGTCGTGTAAACTAAGCTAACTTCGGTCGAGAAAGAGTTATCGGAAATGCTGTCTTTTTTTTTCTATTAGTATTGACACATGCCAATAAATATTGATTTAAGAAAACATTTTTTTTATACGTAGATTCACAGCAGCATAAATTCACACAAAAAAAAGTATTGATGAGGAAGTCTTTTTGACTAACCCGGAAAACTGACCCGGTTCACAATGGTTCTGAATGAGTTAAACAATAAATCAAGGAAATGCACAGCGGTTTTCGAGTGTGCTAGTTCTAAAAAAAACAACTTGTCATTATGAGGAACTTATTGAAAAGTTTCATAGCATCACAGAAGAGAGCATCAATGAAACAAAAAGTGCAAAGTCTGCCTTTAAACTAACTCTGGACATTTTGCACTCACTTGTTAGAGATGCAACAGAGTGTGGGTTCTTTGCGAGTTGGACTCCAAAGGTTACAGCAAATACTGCAAGAGTTGGTGAACGACCACCGCTAGGGTGTAAGTAACCTAATCATCTTTCGAGACTAAGGCACCAATGAGGGACTTCTTGGGGGCAAGACAGTTCACGGTGCAAAATGGTATAGGAAAAAAGGGGACGTGGAGATTACAAGCAAAATTGCCCGGCGTCGCCCGGGGAAAAGTTTAATAGACCCGCATAAGCTACAGAGAAACAATTCATAAGCTACAATGAACAGAAAGCTATAAATGTAATAATTTAAAAAATAGAATCATTATATACTGAAATCATTTATGAAAGTAATTGAAAATAAATTGTGTAGTCAGGTTAAAAATTGGCAAGTCTTTTTATTTAACAAAATGCTAAATTGCCCGGCGTTGCCCGTGGAAGGACTATCCCTGTGTATGAAAAGCGTTCACCCGTCTTCTGCGTGCGTCTAAAATATAATTATTAGATTTTATTTACTAAAAACATTTTAGAAAAGCTTTAAGTCCTGAAATTCTTTACAATGTTGTTTTAAAGAATAGAAAAGAAAAATATCGGTAATAGCAGGGATTCGAACCCAGGTCAACCACTTGACAGCTGAAGACGCTAAGCAATACGCTAGGGAAGACACAATACACGTCAGAATCGAGATTGCCAAATTAATATATGAGACAATCATTTGTCAATCACTTGTCTTTAAATTTGCCAATGGGGATCGGATACGACACACACACGAGTTACTTTATATATATATATACACAAGCTAAATATTGTCGGCGTGTCAAGTGTTTTTACACAAACACATTGGCTAAACACACACACAGATCATTGTATATATATATATATATAGATAGATATCAGTATTAATATCTTTGATTTAAGCTACGATGTGCTGTATATCTCTTGTTAATTAACGCGAGTGCAGTTCCGACTGAGTCCATGCATTTTTACACAACGTGGAAAGAGATAAATTAAAACACAAGCTAGATATCACGAAACCATTGTCGAGGGGGGAAATTACAAAATGGGCGGTATAATGTGGGTGGGTGGGTAGAGGATATGACATCTGTGATACAATGAGGCTCTCACTGCGGCGCCCTGTCGGTGTAGCCACCTGCCCCCACTGTCTTGTTAACCCCCTCGCCAGGCTAATAAATGTCACCTGAACGAATACCTGGCAAGTTCTTGAGTTTTTGACATCGCGTTTTAAAAAGTTTTGCAGCAATGTTTTCGTGTGTGTTGTTGTTTGTTATTGTTGTTATTGTTTGGCGCATTAGTTTGATGGTCTAGCGGTGTGTTGACGTGGATAATTTTACACACCACCGCAGCCTTACGCATGCAGAACACGCGAGCAATACGCACACGCTTGTTTCTGAACACATGCAGGATTTCACAGTTGCACACTCTCTTTCAATTATATCATTTGACTCATTTAAATTCTTAAGCATACAGAAACACACTATTACAGACACTCACAAACGCAGACACTTAAACACAGCCCTTATTTCTCTTTCTTATGTCTTTTTTTCTTTCTTGTCTTTCTTTTTTTTTTTTTTTTTATATTTTTGTCTTTCTTTCTTATGTATTTCTTTCTTTTCTGTCTCTCTTATTTCGTTCTTTCCTTTCTGTATTTCTTTCTTTTTGTCTTTTTTTCTTTATGACAGCTAAAGTGTACATTACTCTCTCTCTCTCTCTCTCTCTCTCTCTCTTTCTCTCTCTTTCTCCCCGAGTCGGTGGTCTCATGCTGATATTAAGAGACACATTACAAAATATATTTCGCATAAGCTTCATTTATCGGCCACACAATCCCACTCTTCATGCGACCTTTTTTCTACTCATAGTCAAAGTTACATGAATAAAATGAATTTCAAATCAACCCCCTATCCACCACAGAGAGAGAGAGAGAGAGAGAGAGAGAGAGAGAGAGAGAGAGAGAGAGAAACAAGGCTAGCCAACTTGGTAGAGAAATACTTTCTCGTCCAGACACGGTAAAACAACAACAGTTTATGGTAAGACCATGCTCGTTAACTCTGAGCCGAAAGTCCGAGACGAGCTGCTTGTCGAGGTTTCTGTCCCCCTTGACGAGTGTCAGGGTAACAACACGCCGTGTGAATGGATGGATTTTGGAAGTACACTGAGTGGGGACGAGGGAAGGGGTTCGTCTGCGCGAAAAGTCTACAAATAAAAAAACTAGGAGTTTGGTTGGGGAAGAGGGTTGGGGGGGGGGGGGGTGTCCATAACTTCTGACTTTTAATGGGAGCACTATTTTTTTGTAAAGATTAATTTTATCCCCTTCCGCTGTGCCGCTAGAGAAATTTGCATTTTCGAAACACAAACAAATTACGATGCATGTTTTATCCCCCCCCCTTTCCTCCCATCGTCACGCGCCCCTACCGCATCACTTACGTCGGTAGATGAGGGGGCGAGTTATAAATTCATTTCGCATTATTCTCATTATCGTTATAATTTTTTTTTGTGTGCATACAATGAAGTTTTAGAGTGAAGAAAAAAAGAAAGCTATGAGAGAGGACGCAAGCTAGAAATTGCCAACAGAAAGGAATTATGTCCCCTCTCACTTTAACAGAGAGGGCGGGAGAGAGAGAGAGGGGAATAGATGGAGGAGGGACAGTGGGAGGGGGAACAGCCAGGTTAAGGAGTTCAAGCTATAAGATAAAAAACGGGGAGACATAAAGATGTAAAAACAAGGCAAGACAGACAAAACTAAGTTTTATAAGTTTTATAAGTTTTATAAGTTTTATAAGTTTTATAAGTTTTATAAGTTTTATAGACTTTCTTTCTAGATAGAAAATTATTACGTCCACTAGGCCCAAAACTCCTACAGGGCGGCAGGGAATGGTCGGAGCCATCGATTGAACCGGCGACGTGTCGGTTGACAGTCCGGTGAACTAACCGCCGGACAAGCAAACAGTAATGTAAAAAGAAGAAAAAAAACGGAAAGAAAAAGGCATGAAAAAAAATTAGCAAAGATAAAGAAACATAAAAAGGGCAGAAAGAAAAATATAAATAAATACAGAAATATGTCGGTCATATGATAAAGACAGAGGCATCTAAATACATTGAGAAAGAAATGGAGTATCCTTTAGAGAGTTGAAGATAGAGAAAGAGGGACAGAGGCAACCGAGACAGAGGCACACGGGCATGAGAGAAAGGATGACATTTGCGTTGTGCTAAAAAGCAAAAACAAGAAATAGGCCTACAGTTAGTACATCAACAACAACAAATAAGACACAACAACTAACAACACCACTTATATTGTTCACAAGTCTTATACCACAAGCATATCAAATCAAATGTAATGTTGAAATAAACACCACAAGACGCATTCGCCGCCACAGAGACATGAATAGCGCCCTGGTCTCCCACAGCCATTCTTACCCAGCACCCCTTCACAACCGCCCCCCCTGCCCCCTGTGTGTTCTCTCCCTGGACCTACTCCGTACGCCCCCTCCCCTCCTCCGACAGAAACGCGCTATTTCGCTTCCGTCTCACCAACAACAAAAAAAAAATGCCCAGGACTGGCCATTAGAGGCCAGCGAGCACGTCGAACCGTTTCAAATCTAGGAAAGCTACTGGTGCAGAAAATTAGTGACCCCCCACTCCCCCCCCCTGACACAGAGGGACAAGGGTAAGGATGTAAAAGGAGGGGACATAGGGGGAGGGGGGGATGATGCGGACATGTTTTGTGAATGTCCTTCTATATATAGCAATGTATGCACCTTTAGCAGCACCCTCTCACCCTTCTCCAACCCCTTCATAGGATTAGAGGACAATGAATATTGCAGTTTTTTTAAATATTGGGTATATAGTATTTAGTTCTGTCCTCTACCCCAAACCGACCATATACAAGAGCTATATCTATCTATCTATCTATCTGACTGTCTATCTATCTATCTATCTATCTATCTATCTATCTATCTATCTATCTATCTATCTATCTATCTATCTATCTATCTGACTGTATGTCTGTCTATGTATCTGTCTTTCAATCTGTCTATCTATCTGACTATGCAACTATCTATCTGTCTGTATGTTCGTCTGTCTATATATCTATCTATCTATGAATAAGTATCTATGTCATATTATATCTATGTCACACTCAAGTCTGTTTTACACATCTGTCTATGAGCCGAACGCTAACCAATGAGCAACATAAGTCCACCACCTATATACGCACATATGAGGGCCGACGTGCAAATTTCCAGATGGCTTCTGATTGATGATAAACGCACCTAAGTAATAGGCTGTATATGTGTCTATAATATTTATACTTCCACCAATTTTAATGTTGAATTATCGTATAAATTTTACTTGTTACCTAGGTATCAAATTTGTTTTTCAATTTTTTAGCTGAAATATCGTAATAGAGGAAATTCAGACTTGGAAATTAACGCTCTCTATGTGTGTCTCTCTCCCCCTCTCTCTCTCTCTCCTTCTCTCTCTTTCTCTTTCTCTCTTTGACGCCCACACAGACATAAACATCTGCAGATAATGCACGCGTATTGTCTAGTACTCCGATACTCTTTGAATTGTTATTCTTAAAAAAAAAAACATCTCCCCCACCCCACCCCATATGTCCTCCACCACCACCCCTCTACCCGCCCCCCCCCCATCGGTAAATAATCTAATTAGTTTGATTGCCGTATAAACCGATTACGTCACTACGGCAGCGGAGAAGAAAAAAAAACATTAAGATTAGCGCCAAGAGTCAGCTCCCTTGAGTACCGACGTCACATACCACAATAAAAAAAAACCAAAACAAAACTTTCCAGACAAAATTAAAAAACCAAAAAAATAAAAGACAACACCAAAAGAAAAAAAAAATTAAAGTCGGATTAAATCCAACACAAATTAAAGGGAGAGGTTTTGCGTAGAAATAAAAAATTAAAACATCAATGAAATAAGTTAGAAGGGGCGTAGGGAGGGGGTCGGGGAGGGGGGAGCAGTTTTTATTACAAAAGCGATGGGGTTTTTAGAAAAAAAAATTGAATAAGATATCTGCGGCGTAGGAAGAGAATAGCTTTCTTCCAATTTGTCTCAATTAGAAGGATGTAGGGTCTGCGGGACGGAGGGAAAAGAGAAGAAGAGAGAGAAAAAAGTCCCGACGAATGGGCGGGGGAAATAATGGATATCAGTGGATTCGACAATGGATTGAGGACAGTCCCGTGGTACAATGGAGATGTCACTGATCCCGGGACAGGAGCCGGCGCCCCCGTGCTGGGCACAGCGGGGGGGGGGGGCTCCCTCCCTGAAATAAAATAAAAAATTGTTAAAGAGACAGAAAGAGATGAGAGAAGAAAAGTGGGGGTTGGGTAGGAGGAGAGAAATGACTTTGAAATTAGTCTCCGACTCCGGAGGGGGGCCCCGCCGATCTCTCGCTCCTTCGCTCAACCCGAGAAGATAGTAATCTCGTGAACACAATTTTTTTTTATCTTGCGGTGAAGGTACGACTCGGAAGTTGTACCCTCGGTTTCGCTTCGTCCGGATAATCCCTTTTTTTTTCTTCTTCTTTGATGCAGTTGTCTAAGAGGATGGTGAGTCCGGATGCCGGGGAGTTTGAATGGTTGCGGAGACGGTTGGCGGGTGGTGTAGGGTGGGGTTCCTTTGTGTGTGTGTGTGTGTGTGTGGAAGATTGACACCACGTATGAGTTTGTAATGATAGCTCCCCCCCCTCCTTTTTGTTGTCACATGCATACAATAAGGAAACGCCCCTAGGGTGAAGGTGAAGGAGGGGAGGGGTGCTACGAATGCACGTTGACGTGGCTGATGTTGTTGTTGTTGTTGTTACGTCGCACCCCCGTGGAGCGGTCTTGGGGGAAGGGGGGCGGACTGGTGGGGGAAGGGATTCGGAAGGCAGGGATGATGGGGATAATGTCTCGCAAATGACTCAGATTGTAAGATACGTCGTCCGTTTAACGTGACCAGGTGCTCTCCAGCGTGTAGTGGCGGAGCTTTTGAAAAAAGAGTTCGAGCTTGGCCGGGTCAGTGGAATCAACGGATGTCCATTCTAATCTAAAAATTGTTGCTGGTTGTTTTTTTTTTTTTTCGTTTTTGTAGCATTTTCTCAGATCATTTGGTATTTTAGAATTAGTTCCCTTTGAAATGTCTCTCTATCTTATGTGTATATCTTTGGAAAAAACATAACAGATATGTAAGCAGACATAATCATAAATAGATAGATATACGTATCGTTACACAGATAGGTATACACACCAGATAGATAGTTTAATAGATAGATACACAAAAGTTGATTTATATTTCGCTACCAACAAAGATAACTTTACTGCAAGCATACGGATACACGAATATGAATTCTTTAGGCTAGATAAGTCTACAAAAGAAATGTTTTTAAATTACTTCAAGAAGATAGAGAGCCATTCGAAAGTCACACATTTTTACGAAGAAAAACCTTGGATAAAAACAAAATAAAAAAGTTTTATGAACGTGTAATTAAAAAGTAGGAAAGTAGGGCACTAAAAGTGCTTAAGTGATGATTACGATCCACAGATAGATAGATAGATAGATAGATCGTTAGATAGATAGATAGATAGATAGATAGATAGATAGTTAGATAGATAGATAGATAGTTAGATAGATAGATAGAAAGATAGTTAGACAGTTAGATAGATAGATAAATAGATAGATAGATAGATAGATCGTTAGATAGATAGATAGATAGATAGATAAATAGATAGATAGATAGATAGATAGATAGATAGATAGATAGATAGATAGATAGTTAGATAGATAGATAGATAGATAGATAGATAGATGGATGGATAGATAGATAGATAGATAGATAGATAGATAGATAGATAGATGGATAGATAGATAGATAGATGGGTAGATGGGTAGATAGATAGATAGATAGATAGATAGATGGGTAGATAGATAGATAGATAAATAGATGGGTAGATAGATAGATAGATAGATAGATAGATAGATAGATAGATAGATAGAGATAGTAAAATTCCTTACAAAACGTTCTGACGCTCAGCGGAAAATAGAAATAGATAAACTGATGGGGATGGGGGGAGGGGGGGAGGGGACAGGGGTGCGATAAACAGTGAAAGAGGTTTTTATTGCATAATACCTTTTTCCTCCCTAACCCCAGCGTTCGCATTTCATCAGGGCATTACCTTATATCATATCCTCCTTCCGCCAAAACATATAAGAAATTGACGCCCCCCCCCCCACACACATTTTCTTTACCTTCCCAGATCCATTTATCTCTTCACCTCCCCCCCCCCCTCCAATATCTCGCACATCTTCATGGATTAAGCGACTTGTAATGCCTTAAACTCTCTACACCACCCTCCCCACGACACACCTCACCGAAAACCGCTCCACCCATCCAGCTGTCCTGCCTTCCTATTAATTCCAAAAGATATTATAGAGGTTTTTTTTTCTCTCTCTCTATCTCCCAATGGATTTTCCCTTCCTTTAAAAAAAAAACATTGCGACGTTTATATAAGCGCCCGAGTGATGGGCGCACCGCGGGAGATATGATGGGGAGGGGGGGGCGCTTGTAGGGAAAAGGAGAAGGGAGGGAGTAAAGAGGGGGTGTATAAGAGGGGCGCGAATACAGTGGCGGTTGTTGTTGGTGTTGATGTTTTGTGCGTATTTGATGTTGCAGACTTGTATTTCCTTCACGGATGGGTGAAACAGAATGGAGGCGGGAAAGGTACCAGGCCGTGACGTTGTGATGACGTGATCACGTGATCTCAAAACGATCAATCACGTTTAAAGACTGAAATATGGGAAAAAAAGGGGGGAGGGGGAGGTGAGAGGAAATAAAAGATAATACATGAATTTGTGGATGTGTTTTTTTTTACAAAACAACACATTAACGCCCACATTGACACACTCAGACACACGCACCCACAGACACACCCATGTCTAAGTCAGTGTGCAGACACAGTTTTGAAGTCACCGGAGTTGTCCCACAGGTTGTCACAGAAAATTGTCACACTGGACCTTTCATCAAGAAGAAATTGTCACCGAAATAGTGACAAGGGAGATGTGACGAAAAATTGTTACAAAATTTCACACGGGAATTATCGAAGAAATTGCCATAAAGGTAATAGACGAATAGTCACAGAAACTGACACACTGGAATTGGGGGGTGGGGTGGGGAGTTGTCACATATGTTGTCACAAGGTAATGTAGGAACTGTCACAGAAGCTGACTCAAAGGAGTGCAATTTATTTTTAACCTAGTACAATTTAAGCTCATTTTCTAAGAGAATCCAACTGTTGCTTCTTTTTTTTCGGGAGAATTTTAAAGCTATCTATAGATATATATAGATAGATGATCTAACGGAATGGCATGGTATGGCGAAAAACAACAGAAATGCTAGAGTTTGCCAGAAGAAACGCACATGATCGCCTACGCCAACCGGCATGGCACCTTATGATGATGATAGATATTTAAAAAGAAAAACAACTTTCAGTATTGTGTATTGTGTGTTATATATAAGTGTCTTGTTCATAAACAGTTCATATCAGCTGAACTCATTCGTTTCTCAAATCCCTAACATACAACATCAGGGGGTCCTTTACTCTGTCTGCGTGTGAGAGAAATGTAGACCGACCTATGAGCCCTATATATAGAGAAGGAGAGAGAGGCGATTAGAAGAAAAAGGAAGAGTGAGAGAAAGGGGGAGGGTTTGAGAGAGAGAATGAGTGAGTCCTTTATAGAGTGTGCTCAGGCGTAAGGAATATCTTTAGACAAGGGGGGACGGTCATTCCTCCACACACACACACAATACGGCGCCCCCCCCCCCCCGCCCTCCTCTCCTTCCCACTCTCTGCCGGGAGAGGAGAAAATTGTTTTAATGAAAGGTTCAAGATAAGACCCAGCAATGTGATGAAGGCGGAGGGAGGTGGAGGGGGGGGGGGGGAAGAATGTGGGCGGGATGGGGGTGGAATGTCAGGAGTACGCCTCTGTATGAAGGAGTTCTTGTAGGCCAATATGTGAGTTTGTATAAGTGTGTGTTTACGTGTATAAGTGTGTGTTTACGTGTATAAGCGTGTGTCTCTATGAAATTCCCCTAGGTATAAGTCTGTATGTGTATATATATGTATGTGTGTATGTTAGTAAATATGTATATAAAGTAGATGTGTGTGTGTGTTCAAGCAATCATGTTAGTTAATTTAAAGATATGTGACCTTATTGTCTCATATTATACTTTTGCGATCTCACTTCGGACATGTGTCCTCGCTAGCTAAGTGGTTTGCGTATCGGACTCCCATACGGGCGACCCAAGTTCGATTCTCCAGTTAGTCTAATATCTTCTTTTTCGACATTTTTTCCCAATTAATATTTCTTTAAAAAAAAAAGGATTGTAAATCTACGAGCATCACCGGGCTATTTAGATTTTTGTTAAATAAAAAGGCTTGCCTATTTTTTACCCGATTGCAATATTTGTTTAAAAATTACATTCCTAAAAGTCTTCAGTAAAAAAATTTTTTAATCCTTCCCGTACCGACCTACTTCTATCTATGCTGCCTTCAGTTCCGCTATATACACGCCCGGGACTGTAATGGTTAACATTTTTAGATATATAGCTTTTGGTTCATCGTAGTTTATACAATTTTTATCTGTAGCTTATACGGGCCTGTTTTATTTCCCCCCGGACGACGCCGGGCAATTAAGCTTGTATACAATATAGCTATGTATGTGTGCGTAGGAGAGTTTTGTGCATGTATGTGTCCATCTTCGTGTTTCCTAGTCGAGAGCCACCACCAAAATTGTATTGGATAAAATAGGTCTTCCACTATTTCTTCCACATCACAGCATTTCTCACTGCAACGATTTGTCGATCTACTACGATTTAGTGTACATATAACATTGGAATTCCAGTTGGCTCAGAGACAAAATATTTAATCTCCACTTAAATGGCTTATGGCTAATTGTTTACTTCCTTTTTGTTGGTAAGCCCTGGGATTTTCCCGGATGTGTCCCTGCTGGACCATAGTTTTCTATTTCTCAAGCGAGCATGCACGCGCAACTAATCCGCTGGATTTAAGCTAAACTGCTTACTTTTACGATAAACCTTGTAATGTTACGAAATTTTAACGCGTCTTTGGTCCCGATTACAAAATTACTTATTTGCGGGGTGAGAAGATACGAAGTATTGTTGCCCAAAAAACTCATCTGTTTTATTTCTTCTTTAAAAAATTGAAAGTTTGATAATTCTATGCCGATCGTATTAGCAATGATAATGTCTAACTATATTTGTGGATTTAAAAAAATAGTTACCAACATGGAGTGACTTTGGCCCATTAAGGAAAAAATATTTCAATGAGCCATAAACCCAATTTTATTTAAAATGTTAAGATTTTTCAATTCTAAATAGTACATAATAAAGATATAGGTAACTATTTAGCATTTTTGCACGGTGAACAGAGTATTTTCTGAAGTACAGACACCATTTAAGATGGCCGTCTGACATGTGATTTTAATCACAGCTAAAATAACTTGTAAAATTATCATTACCCATATGACTTTGTTAAGGTGATTATATATATTTTTTAAAATTATGTTTTCTGTATTTCTTAAAACTTACAAATTAAAATGGACTACTATTGAAATAAAATCTATCACCACGTAGAACAAGGGTGGCCTTAGTCACACCCTTATAACGGCAACAGTGACGGGGTGACTATGGCCATGTTGAGAAGTTATTTTGAGCGTGGTTTTATTGCATACTGGTGTAACTAATTTCAGTGTATTATTACTTTTATTATTTGAACATATCTGCATTGTTTATTTTCTAGGGGCAACATTTAGACAGGGCAATGCATCAGATTTTTAGAGGCAAGAAATAATAAAGTTTTTTTTAATTAGTAAACACTTTCAGTGGAAAAAACATGTCAATTTTCACACACTGAAACAATTTTATAGAACCATTAAAAGTACAAACCAATAGAATGTAGCCAATGAAACTAAATTTGTTTATTTTTAACTCACGGAACACACAGAACCACGACAGAACACTCTTACCCTAACCCCCCACCCACCCATTCCCACCACACACACACACTTTTCTTTTGTCCCGCCGTGTTCTGCTTAGAGATATTGCTTTTCAAATTCAAGGTCTGGAATTTACAAAAAAAAAGTTTACAAACAGTTTGTACAGTGTGAGGTGTTTGCAGCAAAACAATCTCCAGTTGTTACTCTGTTAACAGAATTATCACCCAAACAAAAAAGTTAACGACACTCACCTATGTAAAAAATAAAAAGTAAAAATAAATGTTTACATTACAGGTAAAAAAAATGTGTACCCGATGACCTTTATAACTTTCCACACACAAAAACAACTACGCGTGCATTGCCGTATTTTCATCTTTTTATTTTCATTTTCATTTTTTATTAATTGTACGTCCTTCGCGTATTCTGATAATATGTTCAATATACTACAGGCCATATGTTCATATTCGAACAATAAACGGAAAGGGGTCTCCCGCCTCGCATTCAAGACTTCACCAATACATACCCTCCTCCTCAAAAAAAAAAAAATTAAGCTTAAACTAAAGGGACTCTTAACTCTTGCTCTATTGTCAGCCAAAAAAGAAAACGTTTTTCCACGACCCACCCCAACCTCCATTTTTTTTTGTTATGTCCGCTCGTTTGAATTCTGTGTGTAATGGCGTGAGAGTAAAGAGTCTATTCCCAGTAGCTATGATCCTGTTTGTTCCCAGTGCCTAATGTCTGAATGTTATTCTTGTAATAGTGTTGTGCGTGGGTTTGGAGAAAATAAAAGATTAAAAAGAACTGCGCTTTGTGTGTGTGTGTGTGTGTGTGCAGTTCCTACAATTAATGTTTTCAAATTTATATTTTATAGCCTCGTCAATAAAAATTCCATAAAGAGACAAGTCAGATCATAAATTATATTCTTTCATTTTCTTTTTTTTTTTAAAGTTAACTGAACAAAGTGACGGTCTTTAGGGGATTTGGGGGGAAGGGGAGGGTGCAAGGGGGGGGGGGTGCAAGGGGGGTGTACTTTCTACAGCTCGCGCGAACACCGTCATACACCGCGGGGGCAAGCTCACACACACACACACACTGAAAGCTGCAATGTGCACGATGCGTAAGATAAATGTGGTGTGCACTTCGTGGTGCGTAAGCTTAATGAGGCGTAAAGAAGCCGCGGATCTCCGTGAACCCTAAACACACACACACAGACACATGAAGACACACACACAGACACATGAAGACATCCAGGAATGACATTTTAGTTCTCCGGGCATCTTTCTAGGGACTCATTTTTTCTTAATTCGTTGTTATTCATTAAAAATGGTTTTTTTTTTTTTTTTTTGCCACTCGGCATCCAACGTGTAGAGAAAAAAAAAAGGCTACCATGCTTCGTAATAGGTTAAGAAAATTATGCAAATTCTGTCAATTGTTCAAAATGGCACCAGTCTTCAAATAAGCATCGGAAGAAGCAGGGGGATGGGGGGGAGGTACCCGTTTTGGTGTTGATCTTATAAAGTAAACTTTTTTCGTTGACCTTACAGAACTTTATAGCATATGAAAGTCGACAGTAGTTGTTTTCTTTATATTTTGGCCATGGTATCTAAGAAGATTGCGTGGCCAGATCGCTGTCCAAGCCTATTTTATTTTTCTAATATACGACATTTATCTGTCGGAGCTTGGTGGTCATAAAGACATTCCTTTGATTTGGAATTTTTTTTATATTTTTTGTTCACATAGATTGAAATCATAGACCGTCAGAGTGGAATTCCACAGAATTTCACAAAGCTAATCCTTTAGTTAAGTTTGCGCATGATTCTTTTGGTTATATAGTCCAGTGCCCGTTTTGAACATATATTTTTTTGTGCGATAGACCATAATTTTTTTATTATTTGTTTTTTGCATGGAGCCCAACAGAAAATAAAAAAGACAAAACACATTTTTTTAAATTATACGTAAAACCAAAAATATGTTGATTGTTTTTTTACGATAGGCCTACCTCTAGAAAAAACACCGTTTCATAAAAAAAGGTTATTTCAATGAAATGGTATCAGTGTTTTCTTTTTAAATTTTTAACATATATTATTTGTGTGTTGTTGGGTTTTTATACATATGTTCTATTTGCTTTATTTGTCAAACGAAGAAAAACAACAAAGACAATGTTAAGTATGTCCGAACAACTACCAAAAACAAAAACAGTTTGCTAGCGAATATAAAAAGATAATTATTTCGCGTGTACACTTGTACAGCGTCCAAATTCTAAAACTATTTACATCTTGTAAAAATATTTTTATTCTGTAAATTATAATTGTTTCAACACTTTGCATCAATTTGTTATTGGGACAATGTATTGATTTTCTTAGAGGGCTTACCCTATTCAATTATTTGCGCATACTTTAAAAAGTATACATAAAAAAAAAAGAAAATTATACAAAGCATAATAATAATAATAAAATAGAAATAACTAATTTCTTGTCATTTAAATAAACTTAAATTTAAAAGTATAGAAAAAACAAACATGATCATTTCAATAAATAAAAATTTGGTAGACTATATTTTTTTTTTCAGAGTTGGCATGTCGAAATTTTTTTGTGAACTAAAAGACGGGAACTTCTAGCATCGTATAGCTAGCTATAAAAGAAAAAAACAAAAAGAAAATTCTAGACTTGAACAATGCTCCCATAGGACTCTCTCACAACACACACACGCGCAAAACCCACCCCAAAAAAGAAGAATAAGAAGTGGGGGCAAGCGCTTACTGTGCGCTCACCTAGAAAATGTGCTCCAATCGGGCGAGAAAAATTAGATTTTTGACGTAAAATTAGCGAGGGTGAGTCAAGCATAATTAATATTAGACTAGCCGGCCCATTTCGGGGAAAGGGGGAGGGGTAGGCTGGGGGGCCCCGGCGAGTGTCCCTCACCATCACGTGACCTTTTGCACGAACTCATCTTTTTTTTATGTTCTTTGTCGTTTTTTTTTTACTTCCTTTATTCATTAGAAAGCAAAAGACACACTCAGACGCTCACACAGACACACAATCACTTTCTGGTTCTCTTCTAATTCTTCTTTGAGCTTTGCGTT
Organism: Anisus vortex; assembly: GCA_949126835.1. Lineage (NCBI taxonomy): Eukaryota > Metazoa > Mollusca > Gastropoda > Planorbidae > Anisus > Anisus vortex. Next base: position 6,356,559 of record OX421498.1, read on the forward strand.
TCTCGTAAATCATTATAGAGTTGTTGTTGTTTTTTAAAGCAAATTTGGAGAAAAACGTGTGCAAATTGCAGGCGCGTTTTTTGGTGCGTAAATTTAAGAGTAATTGAATGGAGTCTGTAGAAGTTCGTAGATACCTCAGGGTTTAAAAGGGAGGGGGGGCTGGATGTTGGAGCTTCTGGAAGCAGGGGGGTGAGGGGTACTCTGTGGGTTCTGAACATGGCGGGGCGTCTAAGATTGCATGAGAGGGGCGAGTTATTTTATAAGGTGGTATCCCATCTGCTCAATGATATAGTTGAAAAGGAGGTGGGGGAAGTCTTATTCTGGTTTAAAATTTTGCAGTGAACTTTTTGGAAATTTTGCTGTGCCAATATCCAAGTTCCAGAAGTGTTCCTTTATTTTGAAGACTTTCATTTTAGAAAAGGACCATCTGACCAATTTTTGTTTTAAATTGTCCGTTTTTCTTTCGTCTTCTCTCTCTCTCTCTCTCTCTCTTTCTCTCTGTCTATCTCTTTCTCTCTCTCTCTCTCTCCCTCTCTCTCTCTGTCTATCTCTTTCTCTCTATATACATTGAGCTAAAAATATCCTTACCATTGACATATAAGAAATCTTATTCCGCTAACGACTAAGCCAACGATAAAAACACAGTAGTTGACTGAGTTCAAACACATGAAATATCCGCAACTAAACTATTCAGAGAAAAACAAACAACAGTTTAACATCATTGGAAACCCGTCAAGGTGATACGACCAGGGCGCAATAATCTTTGTGTATAAAAAAAGGAGCAGCGCGTGCAGTATGTAAGATACGATAATAAAGATAATCAAGATTATCAAGTAATCTTCGCTAGTACGCCTTACCTACGCGCTTTGCATATACGCTTTATAGACACACTTTGCAGATACGTTTTATAAACACACTTTGCAGATACGCTTTATAGACACACTTTGCAGATACGCTTTTTTTGCAGTCTTGGCGACGGTTTTGAATTCGATTTGCGTCGCCTTCTATAACTCTTAAATTTTGTCTTTTGGGAGAAAGAGTCTTGATGGGGGCAACTCATCAAACATTGAAGAAACCTTTTTCCCGATTGGCATCCGGGCAAGGAATGGGTTGTTTCAACAAACAAAGTAAACAGCCAGACCTTAAAACAAACCCTAATCAGAATGCAAGATTGAATCATACCAATAAAAAGCCTAGGACGCAATAATCTTATGTTTATACAAGTAGTGTTTGTTACATATGGGATAAGTAGACGCTCTCGTGTTGATTAACTGTTGTATAAATGACAACATTTTCTAATGAACTATAACAACAATATAAACAGACGTATTTATATCCCGAGCTGGGGGGGGGGGGGTATTTAATCAAAGACTATAATAATATGAACCGCTTTTTTCCCTTGCGCAACCAATAAGGTTGTCTTGAATTACTTCTACGCTCCTACGATTGCAGTTTCCACTGTATACAGATTTCGATTTTATCTTAATTTTCCATTGAGATATCAGAGCGAGTTACTAAACCGGAAGTCTAGAAGACTTGGTGCGATCGGAAATTCCGAAACCAAGTGTTTCTAGTTATCAAATAGCAGAAATATCAAAGCAAGCAGCCCATCTTATTATATTGTTTACTTAAGTAAGTAAGTAAAAAAGTAAAGTGTTCCGTCAGACCAAATTGATCCATAGACCATAGGGCCGGTGAAGCAGCATTCACCAGTTTACTTAAATGTATCTTTATAAGCTCATAGTGCAAAATTCACCCACTGAGATCTCTTCTACGCAATGTCTAAATATTGCTACATAATCAGTTGGCTTTATCCTTTCCACAAACCACCTAAATACAGTTCTTGTCATTGCATGTCGCTTACATGTATAACCCCTCCCCCCCTCCTTTCCGTCACTGATGAGCTAAGTGAACAAGTCGCGTGCAACAATAAATTCATCTGTCGATGCCAGAGGTGTGTGGGTAAGCCGATTTGATGCATCGGTTAGAAGTTGAGACTTCCCAAGGCTACCTACCACCAGCAGACCACCTAGCAAGAGGATGAAGTATCGGAGGGATGTCTTTCGGAACGCCCTGGGGGTGGTGGTGGTGCTGGCACTGGCAAAATTAAGTTCTCTGTTAGTCTCGTTCTATAAGACAAGGGTGTCCACAAGTTGGGGGGAGGGAGAGGGTAGGGGCGACATGCCCTTCTTTGAATTGTAGTTAATCTATCTATATATATAAAGTAGCCCGTGTATGTGTGTTTTCCGACTCCCATTGGTTAATTTAAAGACACGTGACCTTGTTTAATTTTACTTTTGAGATCTCGCTTACAGTAGGTGTCCTCTCTAGCTGAGTGGTTTCGTCCAAAAACGAAACCATACCGAAAGTTATAAATAAAATTTCTGTCGAAGCCGAAACAGAAAGTCTAACTACACCTTCTGCAGAAACCGAAAGATAAACCGAAATTGCCATAGAAAAGATTTAAAAAGACATTTTGTGTAATATTAATTAGCTTATGGGTACTCTATTCATTTATTATTAGCTTCAGTTTTCTATTTCACACAGATTAATTCGCAACAGTTTAACTAAATGAAATTATCAATTAACAATAAACAGAGTCATCGATGCAGCACTAATGTTGAAGTCAAAATTTTGAAAGTTCAAATATATATACGGCTGATGACCAAAAGTCAATATCAGATTCGGCCGAAACCGAAAGCAAACTTTTTTGGCTTCGGCCGAAAACGAAAACTACACCGAAAGAGGTCATTTGCCTACTTTCGACGCCGAAACCGAAACTGAATTTCGGTCGGACTCTAACCAATACTGTAAATCTAAATATCAGTAAATGGAAGCTTCGTTTAAAAAAAAAAACAACTGGATTTTAATCATATGAAGAAAAAGTTCCAATGACAATAAAAACAAAAACAACCAAGAATTCTGAGAAAAACCCAAGCAATAACTTGCAGGGAGAGATACTACAAAACGTGTGAACAGATTGCTCCATTGCAAGCAAGCTTCCTCTTCCCCTTCCCTTCCCCCCCCCCTCCCCATGTCTCATTGCCCCTCACTGTCTCATTGCCCCTCAGGCCAGGACAACAGACCAGGGTCTTCCAGTGTCCAAGACCAAGAAGAAAGTGATGGGCCGTTTTAACTCGCCTCATTTCTCCATTCGTTTTCACTCAATTGGGTAATTCGACGCTAACGCCCCACTCTCCCACAATCCTACGCCCGTTTTCACCCTCGGGGTAAAGAGAAGTATTATCCCCCCTTTTGGTCCCTTAGAAATTGTCTTCCTGCTGTCTCTTGTGGGCTAAAGAATGTATTTTATCTTTAATGTCTTTGTGTTTCATGATTTGTCTGATATACGCCATCTTAGACTGTCTTTGACGATTTCGAATAAATATATATTTAGAATATAGATTCCTTTTTTCAGACCCTGTGATGCTATTTTGAACTTTAACACTATGAACTTTAGTGCATTAATAAACATTAATATATAAAGACAAAAAAATGGGGAGCGGTATTTCATGTTTTTATTGGTTTACAATTTAACACTAATATTATGATCTCCGATTCTTTCCTCTATAAGGATAGTACCCCCGACGTGTCGGTTGACAGTCCAGTGAACTAACCACTGGACCAGCCGGGCTGGAGTTACTATATATCTATATGTGTCTTTATGTTTGGGACTGTTTGTTGTGGCATTAACATCATAGCGAATAAACCCCATTGGGAAATATTAACAAACAAAAAATATATATATCTAAAACGATTAATATTGACATGATGTGTTGACTTATAAATACAAAACATTCATTTTTTTTTATTAACACGTTCATATGCATACCTACAAGCTCTATAGTCTATCATCTTTGACCACCGGGGGGGGGGGGGAGGGCAGTGTGTGCTTGAGTGTTTTATAGTAATGGCCTCAAGAAGAATGATGTGTTTAGAAAGAAGCCCCCCTCCAACTAAATCTGTGAAATGGGACAGGCTCGCAAAAGAGGTGCTGAAGTGAGAGAGAATAAAATAATTTTGCCGGAGGGATAGAGCCATGGGGTAGGGGGCGTGAGGGGCGCGGGGCGCGAAGAGATAGTTATTACATTGGGGGCGTTGATGAGAAAATACTAATTTTAGATTCTGGAAATAAGAGATGGGAAGGGGTGGGGGGGGGGGGGGAAATCGACAAGAATATAAAACAGATTGGGGGGGGGGGAGGTAAACGCGGACGGTTTACACTTGTGGTGGTCAAGAATATGTCGAGGAGGTGTGGGGGGCGGAGGAGGGGCAAATGGGTGTTGTTGTGATGAGCAAGCATTTGAACGGGTCTGTGCGATTTCCTTGGGGCACTACGCATCCGAACAAGGACTCGCTCAAGACCTGGTGCCAGTGTATTGATTCTCATGGGAGATGACCAGTCCACTGGTTGTTCGGATTAGGCACAAGTTTGTGTTGTTGTTTTTTTGTTTTGTCACATTCATTGTGATGTGCTAGAAGATGTTGTTATAGTCAAATGTGTCACTTTATTTTGAATTTTGATGCAATGTTGTAGTAAGATAAATTGTCATTTTATTGTAGTGTAGTGTTATGGAGTAAATTATTACTTTAGTGTAAATATTGTTAAGGTGTTAAGCATCCATTTATTGTATTTGTTGTTATGGTATAATGTGTCAGTTTTTTTTCATATGTTTAATGATGTCATTTTTCAATTTTTCGTATAACTTGTTAAGATTTCATTGTTTAAATTTATTGTTCATGTTTTAACATTTTACTTGTCATTTATTGTATATGATGTTAATATGTCATTTGTTACTTTTTCGTACATGTCGTTAAAATGTCATCTGTAAATGTATTATATGTACTGAATACTGATTACGTAGAGCTTTTTACAATGCAATGCACATTCTATTTAGGTCTTATTACATAGTAACTTGTCTGTATAAAGGATCAAAGACGGCAGGCGTAAAGCTACGACTGGGGGATGGGACTTAACAGAAGGACTTAACAGAGAAACGAGAGGCGCGGAGGAATTAGGATTTAATCGGATTAGGGCCTATAGTTTTTCTTTTATTATTATTCCTATTCTCGCCAAACCGAGAGCTGGATTATTAATCATGTTGGTCGATAGTTGGAATCGCACGCAAAGTGTGTCGCGCACGTGTGTTGTGACAATGCTCGGGCGCACTTGTGTGCATACCTGGGGTACCTGAAGGATTGCACGGCTGGGGGCGTAGGGTGGCATTGTTGTAATGTACGGCAGTGGAAGGGCCGTTGCTCATTCTTTTTAAAGACGGTCTGACCAGAAAAATCGTCTGTTGCAAGCTTCGCCGTCAAACCAATGCATTATCTTTAGACCAAAGAACTGGACATAACCAGCTGGGGGAAGCACATGCTCCGGAAACCTAATTGGAGCCAGTAAAATGCGCCACTGTGGCACGGCTCTAGAAAAAAAATGCCGAGCTTGTGCTTCAGACCTGTACCTCTACCAACCTCTTGTACATTTCCACCAGGTCTAACTTTTGGCTCCAAGAATCCCTAATTATAGACAAACTGTATAGAAAACTGTCGCACCTAACTGCAACCTTCATTGTTAATTAGTAATATTGGCTTAATTGTCTACTTACACTATCTAGCCTTTAAAAACTTAGAAGAAGAAGAATTCTTTCAAAGTAATACAAATAATCTGGAATTATGCTTTTGTATTGTCTACATAGATCTTTACTCATTATGATAGTTAGGTGTAATTTTATTATATAAATAAATTCAATGCTGGATGTGGGACTCCTGGTTTGGGACGAGGGATCAGAGCCCGACTATGATTGTTTTTAAATACCAGACTATGTCTACATAGATCTTTTGCATGGAATCTGTATAAAATTATTAAAAAGACACACACTAAAGAACAACAAGCATTGGGCTGGCACCGCAATCTCTATTTCTGTTTCGGTATAGCAAAAGTTATCTTCGGAATAAAAGAGGCACATGGAGAATAAAAGAATGAGAGAGAGAGCGAGAGAGAAAGTATTACTGGGAGGAGTAAAGAATGAGGGTGGAGTGAGTGAGTGAGTGATACAGATGTATAAATGTCATAAAACTGATTGACATGTCTGGGTATGAAGTCATTAAATGCATTGGCATTGAATCAATAAACCAGGCTATAGCTAAAGGCTGCAAGCCTCTGTGTGAGTTGTGTGTGCCTGTGAATGGGCGTGGGGGTCGATGGGGGTTACAAAAAAATCATAAAGAAGGGAGGCATCTCCCCCCCACCCCCACTAAGATATTGCATTTGGCTTCCCCCATCTCTCGCTCCCTCTCTTTCTCTCTGACCACCCTCTCCCCCATACTTTTATAAATTAATTAAATATCATTTACAATAAGAAAAGGGGCCTTAACTCCATGACCTTCTTTAGGGGAGCTTGTTAGAATATGGGCTGGTGCTAAGACCTTGGAGAAATCTGATTAAGTGAGGGAGAATGAGAGAATAGAAGTGACAACAGGGGTATTTGTGACAGTAGGGGTATTTGGGGTAAGCTTTATACCGGAGATTAGATGCCGCGAAGGTGATAATGGAATGGAGGAGTAGAAAATATGGACAACAAATACACTGAGTCGCCGGGGTAGACGGGAAGACTGGCTAGTCCACTGACGAGTGGACAGACAGATGAGCAGACTGGCAGATAGATGGACCGATAGATGGATTGGTAGATAGAGCGATTAGTTGATAGATTGATAGATTAGATTGATAGATTGATAGATTGATAGATTGATAGATTGATAGATTGATAGATTGATAGATTGATAGATTGATAGATTGATAGATTGATAGATTGATAGATTGATAGATTGATAGATTGATAGATTGATAGATTGATAGATTGATAGATTGATAGATTGATAGATTGATAGATTGATAGATTTATAGATTAATGGATAGATAGATTGATAGATAGATTGATAGATAGATTGATAGATTGATATTTTGTTAGGTTGATAGGTTGATATGTTGATATGTTGATAGATTGATAGATTGATATGTTGATATGTTGATATGTTGATATGTTGATAGATTGATAGATTGATAGATTGATAGATTGATAGATTGATAGATTGATAGATTGATAGATTGATAGATTGATAGATTGATAGATTGATAGATTGATAGATAGATTGATAGATTGATATTTTGTTAGGTTGATAGGTTGATATGTTGATATGTTGATAGATTGATAGATTGATATGTTGATATGTTGATATGTTGATATGTTGATATGTTGATATGTTGATAGATTGATAGATTGATAGATTGATATATTTATATATTTATAGATTGATAGATTGATAGATTGATAGATTGATAGATTGATAGATTGATAGATTGATAGATTGATAGATTGATAGATTGATAGATTGATAGATTGATAGATTGATAAATTGATAGATTGATAGATTGATAGATTGATAGATTGATAGATTGAAAGATTGAAAGATTGATAGATTGATAGATTGATAGATTGATAGATTGATAGATTGATAGATTGATAGATTGATAGATTGATAGATTGATAGATTGATTAATAGATAGATAGATAGATTGATTGATTGATATTTTTTAGGTTGATAGCTTGATATGTTGATATGTTGATAGATTGATAGATTGATATGTTGATAGATTGATAGATTGATAGATTGATAGATTGATAGATTGATAGGTTGATAGGTTGATAGGTTGATAAGTTGATAGGTTGAAAGATTGATAGATTGATAGATTGATAGATTGATATATTGATAGATTGATAGATTGATAGATTGATAGATTGATAGATTGATAGATTGATAGATTGATAGATTGATAGATTGATAGATTGATAGATTGATAGATTGATAGATTGATAGATTGATGGATTGATAGATTGATAGATTGATAGATTGATAGATTGATAGATTGATAGATTGATAGATTGATAGATTGATAGATTGATAGATTGATAAATAGTGACAGTTAGATCCAGTGACAGTCATGTACAGTGATAGACATATACACAAAGATGCAAACATACAAAGCAAAACATACAGAAAGGCAGGCAGCATAGATATTCAAACAGACAGACAAAGAGGTAAATATATTAATAGACATGCATATAGACTACCGCCTTATAATTTTGTTTTCTAAAAAAGGTCACGTGACAGTGAGTATTATGTAAATATTGACATAGTCAAACCAAAGTTATTGATACGATAGACATTATTTGATCATGGACGCCGTCATGATTATGATTGGCTGAGTGGGGTGCCAATCAATTCTCTAGTTTCAATGCAGCGCGCACTATTAAAATTTCGTGAATTTTCTGCGCCTGGTGGGGACATTCGACTTTTTAATGTCATGCCAACTCTCTCTCTCTTTCTCTCTCTCTCTCTCTTTTTCTATTCTTTCTTTTCTCTTTCTTTTCAATCGCCCTGTATCTGCATCCGTATTAGTCAATGTTTGCGTGGGTGTGTCCCACTAATCCCATCCCCCCTCTCCCTCCCTCCCTCAACCCTCCCCATTTCTACCCACATACGCATTAATCCGCGATAAAATCACAGCTTTATAACCAAGCACTATATTTCATTTCAGATATAAAGAAGAAGATAAGAAATAAAAAAAAAAAAAAAGAAAACACAACCTAGAATGTCCACGAGCCATCTGGCGAGGGCCAATTTTCAGTCCGAGTTTTTTTTTTGTTTTTTTTTTTACGAGTGCCAGAGTTGCCTAAACTATTCAGGTGAAACGAACTTATGCTGCAGAGGTGTCAGAGGGGTAGGGGAGGGGGGTTGAGACGATGAAAATGAAGGCGTAGAAGGGAGAAAATGAAAGAATAGAACTGGGAAAGGAAGAAGAAAAAGAAAAGAAATAAAAAATCTATTAATTCTTGAAGCCGTAGAGTGTTTTGATTCAATGGTATTGTCCTTCAAACTGTTTCTTCTACTGTATTCGTTCTACCCCTTGTATGGTCTGCGCCCCCCCCCCTCCAATCTCAGCACCCCCTCCCCCTCCCGCCCTTTCCAGGCGCAGCGGAGCTTCGCCCCGTAAGAAGAGGAAATCTCTTTAACACTTGCTTGCTTTATGAAAGAATCATCAGAAAGTTCAACGTTGAAGACATCGGAGTTGAGGACGGGGGAGGGGGGGGATGGGCGCTGTAGTGGGGGGAAATGGAGGAAAGAGGGGTGGGGAGGAGGTAGACATCGGAAAGGGACGTGGGTATAATATTATGCTTCAAAAATTTTTGGTAAGCTTGAGATATACTACGGCCTATAATACCTAACTGATCAATGCAAAGGTTGTGAAGAGTTGTTATTTTGTTTTTTTAATTTATAGCACACTGTGCTTGTTGTTGTGATGTTGTTATTAATTATAACCATTACAATTTGTTGCACAAACCGCAGAATATACATCAAATACCAAAGTTCCAGAATTTTCATTTTAAAAAGGGTTCAACTGTTTTTATGCATATAATATATATGTATATGAAAGTTTCATAATAGGTAGATTTACATGTTCTGTATACACAAGTGAGAATTTTTTCTTTTTTTATATCAAAGGTTATAGTAACCTAAGCTTACATTATCTTTTGTACGCAATTGAAAATAAGATTGCAAAGTCTGTGTGACCCATATAAACGATACATCTTTTATAATGTCTTCTGTCATTGCTAATAGAACTGTGGTGTGTTACACATTACCGTGTTGTGACACGGTTTTGCTATGAACTTAAATTGGAGGTTTTTTAGCGTTGCAAACTTATCTTTTTTTTTTATCTGTCTGTCTGTCATTTCTTCCTTCTGTACGTCTGGCTTTCTGCCTTTTTGACTTTTCTGATTTGCTGTCTTCTTGTCTTAATGTCTGTCCGTCTTTCCGTCTTTCCATATTTCTGTCCTTCTGTTTTTCTGTTTTTCGTCTTTCTGTCTTTGGTCTTTCTGTCTTCCTGACTTTCTATATTTACATATTTCTACAAGTCTGTCTATTTCCTTTTTTTTTCTCTCTATACATCAGTCTGTTTTTCTGTGTATCCATCAATATTTTGTATTTGCCCTTTTTTATTTAGACATATATCTGTATCTGTCTGATCTAATCTAATCTTGTACTCTCTGTTGTATTTAAAACAGCTTAAGCTGTTAGTCCGCGCGGCTTCCAATTATTCCATCCCATCTCACCCCCCTCCCCACAGCCGTACGTAGAGCTAATTCTATCCAGGGGCCGCCCACACACCGGGCCTTACGAATAACGGACGCATTCAAGGGAGGAAATCCCGATTTTAAAAGAAAAAAACATTGTGTGTGTGTGTGCTACAGTTCTTACGCCCCGTGGTAAGAAGGGTGCGCACGATTAGCGCTAATACCCTGCTCTCCTTAAATACGGACCGACACCCCTAACCGCCCCCCGTGCCCCCTCTAAACCCCAACAAAAAAACTATCTTCGTCTTTTGACGCGGCCCGTTGTGTTTTTTTGATCTTTTCATCGGCTCCCTCTTTTCAGTTTCGCCCGCTGAGAGCGCCCCGCTGCGAGCGCCCCGCTGCGAGGTTTTCCGTGGTTGACGATCATTTCTTTCAATAGTTTTTTCTTTCTTTTCTCTGCATTGCTTTCTATGCGCCCGGTATATTCTCTTCTTCAAGACTCAAAAAGGAAGAAATTTTTTTTTTTAATTTTAAACAAAAATCGAGCAGGCGGCAGATTTACGAAGCACCTCTCTATCCCTCCCACGCCCCTTTCCTTTCCCTGTGCGCCCACTTCAATCTTCCCCCCCCCCCTTCTTCTAGTCTCCAATCACTTGTCATCCAAAAAGTAAAATCCAGCCGAGTTGAACTCGACACATATAAAGTATTAGAAGAAAAAGTAAAAAAAAACAAACAAAAAAAAAACAAGACGCCATAATTAAGGTATACACGGAAGTTTGTTCCAACGTCTTTAACTTGCCCCTCTGTCTAATACGAGCCCATTTTCGACCTCACCCCCCCCCCTCCTCCAGTCTTCCATCGCCACTAGCTTTGTACCATGATATTACCCATCCCCTGTAACTATAACTCTGGGGGTTTTCAGAATGACTTTTCGACGGGGTGCTTCACAACTACCTGGGAAGGTAGGGCTATTTTTTTTTCTGTTTTGTTGTTTTCCGGCTCGTAAAACTTCCAGCGTCGGTCAAAAAACTCCCCCGGGCGGAATTCATTAACATGTTGGACAACTTTAGATTACTACTCGAGTGGAACCGGTTGAATTTTATAGGAAACTGGGACATTACAGGAAAATGTGACATTACTGGAACATGCGACATTTACATTCGAGGATAAATTTTAACGATAAATTACAATATTAAAAAAAGTCACACCTAATTCATTTAATAGATTGTCCATCCCCCTCCCCCTTTTTTTAAAAGGAGAAACATCAAAATGAAAATGGTCTTTAACAACCCGCTTCCCTACCGCTGGTGAATAAAGACCATCGAAGACCATGTGTCCGAAGAATGTGTCCGAATCCATACAAAGACTTTCTAAACTGCCCGAGAAAGAATTCTTTCTACCACACATATGTATTCTGTATATAAGGAGCGTCTGTAACATATAACATGCATTCTAAGTTTTATTTACGGAAACAGGCGTCCAGAAAGCAAAAACAAATAATGATTTTTTTCCCGTAAAAATCATCTAGATCAGGGGTGGGCAAACGATCATCGGGCCGCATGCGCCCCGCTAGCTAAAATTATGCGGCCCTGGAGAGGTTTAGAAATGATATAATTTACTTTACTTCGTTTTCAAGTTATTTTGTTGAGTTTTACAGAATTTTATGCAGATCTACTGTTATGATTGCTTTAACATTTTTGATTATTTTTTTTTCTAATTTTATATTTGTGTAATGAGTCTTTGATTTTCGTAATGTATTGCTGCAATATGAATTTATTGATTTTAAATATAGGGAAATATTTATCGACATGTAAAAATAATTTATATTATTCAGAATTACTATTGTGGACAAAAGTGGGCATAATATATATGCGACCCTCCCAATAGCTTTACAAGTGTCAGTGTGCCGCCCCTATGCACCAAACGTTTTTTCCTCCCCTGATCGAGATCCCAAAGTGCAAAATATCGTCTTCGCTTGCTGCTCATGCTGATACAAATAGTGGATTCCATGCTGCGGTGACACCCCCAGAGCAACAGGCACTGCACTCCGCTGACAGATCATACGGAGCAGAAAATTATGACATGAAAGAAGTCATAAGAACATAACACGTTGAGCCGAACAATGACACTATACGTAAAAATGGGAATATTCTAGAATTTCACAGACAAGATTATTTCACTTTGAAGTTTTTGATCTTATCACAAATTATAGCTGGCGGGGATGTATAAAAAAACCTCTTCGCGATTGGATATCATTTGTAGGATGACACTAAAATGACATTTTGGTGGTGTTGTTTTTTGTGTTCTTTGAGATTTCGTCAAAACGTTGAAGTCAGACGCGTCAACCCATGTTGAGTATCGTTTGAAAACTTTTAGAAATTCAAGATTTCTCTGTCAGTTTTTGTTCATCTTATATATTGCACGGGCTTCTTCAGAGCGGTAGATTATATATTGGCGTCCTACGATATTTGTATTCTTGTGGTTCAACTTTAGAATCGGATTTTTTAAATGTCATATTATTGGTGTAGCTGACCCGTTCAGATAAACCACTAGCGCAGGGATTTTTGATAACAATGTTCCAAAGTAAGGATTTCTAATTGAGTCAGCGTGCTAACAGCCTTATAGTCATTTGACTCCGTTCTTGTGGAATAAACTGGAATATCAATTTTTTTTTTTTTTTTTTTTTTTTTTTTTTTTTTTTTTTTTTTTGGGGGGGGGGGGGGTCTTACGCGTGCCATTGACGGGCATAACCATTAGCTAGATATGAAACGTAAATGAGAATGTTGGTTTAAGTTTATACGAGTGGCTAAAAGGAACATCAGAATAAAACCCAGCAAAGAAACAACAATCTCACTAACATTGTGATGAGGTACTTATCAAGTCCATAATGCTACGACGTTGTTAAGATATGCAAATTGTTGTTATCGCTTTAACTTTCACGTGACCAGTTATCTAATCTGTCACACCATCAATTTGTTGTCACTCTGTTATAAGGAACTACGGGGTCGCCACTGGTCTTAACCTGATTACATATTACATCAACATATTACATTACCAGAGTCAGAGATGGGGTGTTGGTGTGTGTGTGTGTGGGGGGGGTAATCACTCCCCTCTCCTTACCCCCCCCCTTCTCTCACGCTCCCCCAATTTCGCCAACAACTCTATAAATCCCTTTGAGATTGGTGGGGGGGGGGGGCGGTGGTACAATTAAACCAGTTCCATCGTCTCTGTCCACTCATACCCAAACAACAACCGCATCTCTCTTTCATTCTTCAAAAGCCCCCCTCCCCACTTCACCCCACCCCTTTTACTGCGAGCATTCAATTTTCTTGTTTAGTTCAGACACTAACGCAATCAGCGCTCATTACTGAGATTGAAGAGGTTAAGGTGACGAGGTTGGGGAGGATGGGAGGGTAGGGGGGGGGGGCTTTCGGAGACACCAGAGCCACAGCAACTCAAAAAAAAAAAGAAGAAGAAGGGGAGGGGGAGGAAACTAATTGGGACTAGGCCCCGTAATGAAGGCATTTAGTTCGCCCTCTGATGGCCGAACGTCCCGCGCGCGCGCCCAGGCACAATCTGACAAGAGGTTGTCTTTAAATTGGATGACCAGCGTCGGAAATATCTCAGTGCAGATGAACACAATGCAGAAACGGACAACGGGAATTCCCCCAATCTCTCTATGGACATATGTCTATATAGATCGGTATATTTTATACTTCTTTTTTCTTTTACTAACATTGATTCTAAAAATAAAACCTTAGGGAATTCCCAAGACTTAAAAATATAAAGACAAGACCAATCTTAGGCGTCTTTAATGCCAGGCTTTAAATTTGAGCAAAACAATTTTTTTTTCATTCAGTTTAATAATTTATACTTTAATGAAATATTTGATATTAATGAATCAAATAATAACTAAAAAAAAACTGCTTAACATTATCTGCATTATATGATGTTGTCTCAATCAAATCAGAAACGTGAGTATAATATAGATAACTTAGGCTTAAACAATTTTTTCACTTTTGTAATTTAGCTGCTCAAGTTCATTTTGTAGTAATAAAATAGAGAAATTTCCCCCTATGTACATTGAGGCTAGGTCAGATTAAAACCGCCGAAATGTTGCGCATCCACAGAAAGGATTATTTAAGACTTTAAAAAAGATCTTGATGTTTAATAACACGAATTTCCAAACGGTATATTCAAGAAATATATACCTACTATACCAGTTTTTAAATGCTTCTTGAATATTAAACTACATATCAGTTAGATCCATATTTTTTTTATAACAATTCACAATTCAGATTTACGATTATTAACTAGAAAAATTAAATTGTTAAATATTCTACAGAGAAATATTATTATATCTTTAACTTTATTAATAAAAGTACTTTAAAAATTGGAACCGGATACGACGAAGGGATCTCGGGAAATGCTCAGACCGGAAATATTTGAGATACTTTGTGCGAAATTTCAAAATTGGAGCGGACGAAGACATGTAAAAATATTTTGAACTTTAAACTGATATAATTGCGTCCCTTTGCTCACAGCAATTAGCTACAGTTGTCTCCCCTTCTGTCGCCTCCTTACTAATGAATCGGATATCCCAGATTCCGCGATTGACCAGTGGTCACTGCAGCGGACAGCAAACAATGACCATTAATGATAGGTTCAGCGACGGGCGGCTAATTCGTTTTGATTCGAGCTCGTTATGACCAGGTCGTGCCTGTATGCGCGCGCATGGGTCTGTGTGAGTAAGTGAGTGTGCGAGAGTGTGTGAGCTTGTTGAAACGCCAACTAATAAAATTATCTCTGAAAGAGGATTCCGCTGACCTCCTTATTTTTTAACGACCAATCAGCGAGGACGTAGGGATGACTTCTTATAACTCGAGGAGGAAATGATATTATAAAGAGTCGGTAATTGGTGGCGAATGGTAGGAGTTTTATTTCTATACTGTATTTATACAGTGTTTTCTTTATTGATAATACCGACAAGGGCAAAACGTAAAAGTGACCACAAGTGAATATGGACGGTTATAACAAATTGATAACACGTATCCTACATACATAATTATCATACTTATCATAATTTTCATTCTTTCCATACTTTTTACTTCCATATTTTCCATACTTGTCATACGTATCATGTTTTTCAAGCTTTTCAGACTTTTCATGCTTTTTTTTATTCGTGTCATACTTATCATTACTTATCATACTTATTATTTTCATATTTTCATGCTTATCATACTTATCATAACATTCTTATATCTTTTTTACTTTTCATACATCATACTTTTTATACTTTTCATACTTATACTTAACAGATTTTTCATGCTTTTCATTCTTATCATAGCCTACTTATCATACCATACTTATCATACCATACTTATCATACCATACTTATCATACCATACTTATCATACTTTTTTTTTCTTTTCATACTTATCACAATTATCATACTTATCATACTCACACTTGGTATGTTCTCCTGGTTGCATATCCCTTCACTAAGCAATCTATCCCGAATCTCCCAGGCGAATATACTGGGGCACTCCCTCTTGTAGTGGGCTATCCTCCCGACCACGTCGTTGGTGGCGACCCGAGGCTTAGAGCCCCCGATGGCCCGGGGCCGGATGCTCCCTGTTTCGTAGTAGCGCCCCAGGATTTTACTGACGCATCCGTTTGAGACCTGCCGTAATAATATGAGAAGAAAATGAAGACAACAAAATACAGTAATGGGTCTACTTCATCAAAACAATTGAAATATCGACTTCATTATTATCAAACGAACTAATTCCGATCCTCCCTATCATAGCAAGCAATATAACTTTGTCAACTATTTACAGCCTTCCCTAACATAGCAAGCAATAGAACTTTGTCAACTATTTAAAATCCTCCCTTACATAGCTAGCGATAGAACTTAGTCAACTATTTAAAATCCTCCCTATCATAGCTAGCAATAGAACTTAGTCAACTATTTAAAATCCTCCCTAACATAGCTAGCAATAGAACTTAGTCAACTATTTAAAATCCTCCCTAACATAGCTAGCAATAGAACTTAGTCAACTATTTAAAATCCTCCCTAACATAGCTAGCAATAGAACTTAGTCAACTATTTAAAATCCTCCCTAACATAGCTAGCAATAGAACTTAGTCAACTATTTAAAATCCTCCCTAACATAGCTAACAATAGAACTTAGTCAACTATTTAAAATCCTCCCTAACATAGCTAGCAATAGAATTTAGTCAACTATTTAAAATCCTCCCTAACATAGCTAGCAATAGAACTTAGTCAACTATTTAAAATCCTCCCTAACATAGCTAGCGATAGAACTTAGTCAACTATTTAAAATCCTCCCTATCATAGCTAGCAATAGAACTTAGTCAACTATTTAAAATCCTCCCTATCATAGCTAGCAATAGAACTTAGTCTACTATTTAAAATCCTCCCTAACATAGCTAGCAATAGAACTTAGTCAACTATTTAAAATCCTCCCTAACATAGCTAACAATAGAACTTAGTCAACTATTTAAAATCCTCCCTAACATAGCTAGCAATAGAACTTAGTCAACTATTTAAAATCCTCCCTAACATAGCTAGCAATAGAACTTAGTCAACTATTTAAAATCCTCCCTAACATAGCTAACAATAGAACTTAGTCAACTATTTAAAATCCTCCCTATCATAGCTAGCAATAGAATTTAGTCAACTATTTAAAATCCTCCCTAACATAGCTAGCAATAGAACTTAGTCAACTATTTAAAATCCTCCCTAACATAGCTAGCAATAGAACTTAGTCAACTATTTAAAATCCTCCCTAACATAGCTAGCAATAGAACTTATTCAACTATTTAAAATCCTCCCTAACATAGCTAGCAATAGAACTTAGTCAACTATTTAAAATCCTCCCTAACATAGCTAGCAATAGAACTTAGTCAACTATTTAAAATCCTCCCTAACATAGCTAGCAATAGAACTTAGTCAACTATTTAAAATCCTCCCTAACATAGCTAGCAATAGAACTTAGTCAACTATTTAAAATCCTCCCTAACATAGCTAGCAATAGAACTTACTCAAATATTTGAAACCCTCTCTAGCCTAAGTAGCAAATAGAGCTTTATTCAATTATTTAACCTGTCGGAAGTTTGTATTGTGTAACTTTGTTTGAGTGTGTGCATGTGTTTTGAGGCTGTTGCTTTGCCAGATTTTAGCTCACCTGAAGAATGCGGGATATATCACACGGCCTCGCCCCGCTGTGCGCCAACTCCACGATGCGCTGACGTGTGGAGTCTGGTAACGGCCTGCCGTTGACGAATACGCCACCTAGCTGGTTGACCCCACTGTGTCCTGTGGAAGAGACACCAGATACAATATCTTGAAATATAGTGTTATAGCAGAAGCAGCTCAAGAGTTGCTGTTTTCTTATGTTCATACATAATGAAGGACTTAAGAGATATATAACAACAAACGGACGAGGAAACTAAATCGGACAGCAAACGACGACTGGTAACACCTCCCCAGATACGAGCGAGCAGACGACCAGATACAGACTCCGAACAGGATACGCAGGACTGCTTGGCCACCATCACCGAATTATAAATGATAATTTCTTAAGGCAACAATTATATTAGACCTATCTCAATCATCAATAACTTTGTTAGTCTTTTAATTTGTTACATTAACTTTAAATAAGTATATTCTTTTAAAGCAAACAAGAGTTATTCTATCTGTATCATCATCAAGTAATAGTCATGGATTCAATTACACAATAATAGTTTTTTTGGTTGTTGCTTTTTTTCAAAAGAGAAAAAATAGAATTGTACTTGTATAATGTTAACAAAACGGAAGAATTAGCTTCTTTATATTAACACTAAAGAGCAATATATTTTATTCTAACACATATCTAGACAGTTTTTATAACATCAATATTACAGACTATGATAGATCTGTTACGGCAATAATAACATCAACAAAAAGACACATAGATTTTCACTCAACACCCAATGGAAATAAAGATCGTATGGTTGAGAAATGCGCGTAGGCAATACACATACTAATAAAGTAAAGTATCCGCAGTCAGAACAATGCGATCAATAGGGCCAGTGGCGCAGCATTCGCAGGTTCCCCTGAATGTATAATAAACCTACAACATTAAATATTGATACATTCAATATCTGGTTGAGGTGTGGATGTTTTTAGCTACAGTGACATCTCTCCTGTTTTTCTTTCTTACTTCCTCCAAATCAATTTTCGGCGTAATGATATACAAATGCATATAAGTACTCTCTTTCTTCCAGAGTGGCATTCGGGCATGGTATGGGTTGCCTGGACAAGCCAGGAAAACCAGTAACTTAACATCATTTAAAACATTAATAAAAAAAATGCAAGACTAGACTCGGACCGCGGATGAGCGTAGGACGCATTAATCTTCTTTATAGAAGGAGCTTCTGTAATGTAGAAGATAAGATAACAAAATTGTAAGAACTATTGTTGTAATATATTATACTAATTTAGTGTTTGTATTTTTTTCAAGATTGTATTTCCAGTAACTTCGCTACTGTATAGTTAACGCTTTATCCGTCTTTAATGGACGGATAAGAAACAAGAAAAATGAGGTCACGTCCAAGGGACGCAACTCATCATTTTGTCTTCCATGCTCTCGCCTCGTCACTTTCTCTCAGAGAGAGATTGAACAGAGGGTCCCCCACTTCCGGTCGACCTTGCATCTATGGCAGACACTTTCCGGCGAAACGTCATCTGGACCGGTGTGACCAATCCGGGAGCCCTCTAAGTGGGGCCGGTCCCTTTCACGAAACATCACGTGACGGAATTATTAGTCGAGTCTTGAGAACTGACCAACAGGCCAAGATGGCAGCAACACTAATGGCTGCCACCAATAAGACCAAAAAAAAAAGACTATGCAGAAATTTGTATTTTTAGCAGAGTTATATTTTTTGCGTACAAATCCGAAGGTTTTGGATGCATTTTCAGATACTTTTTTTTTCGTTGTAGCGTTAGATAACCACGTTTCTATATTTTTAAAGGACCTCTACATGTCACACTAGCTGAATGGACCAAGACACTATTTGCTTGTCTTGATATTGGCGCCCTATAGCTCACCAAATAATTGCAACGCCAAGAAAAACCACCCGATTACAGCGCAAGCTTCTATTTTACGATACGTTTAAACGTTTGATCATGTCCCGATTTTGAATAGGGATAACGGGGGACACACACACAAAAAACAACGGAAAAACAATAATAAACCGGGACAGTGCTAGAAGAGTTGTCAGAAGAGAACCGATGACTTTTGACCTCTCGTGTGTCGTGCATAGCTCTATGAACTCATTTCCTCCCGATGACATCAGGAAGCCAGCGGCGGATCTTTTGGACACTCCTAGCGGTGACGCCTTGGCAGACTTCGTTTCAAGAAAATTTAATGTGGCTATGACTTGTAATTTTTCAGAACAATTTTTTTACGCGTATTAAAAGTGTTTCTGTTTTTATTTTGTTTGTTTATTCTAATTCTTTTTACAATCTTTCAAAATTACGACAAAATCTTTAAGAACATTTTCTGAGAATGGATCTTTAGATATAATCTATAAATACTAAAAGAAGAAAAAAACAATATTCTCCGTTATCTTGCGATATGTTGCTTAATCAACAGGGGCAATTATGTACCATTCGGACCAAACTGATAATAGGGTTGGTGAAGTAGCGTTCACCAGTTTCTGTGGCCACGGCATACCATGTGATTGTGTGGCCAGCACTATGCACAGCCGCCTTTACATTACCCCAACTAAGGTCAGGTACCCATCAGAGCAGGGACCCATCAGGTACACCCTCCAGACCTGCACCAGGAATCGAACCCGGGACCCTCGGTGTGTTAGCCCCCTTTAACTTTATAGTATGGAATAAAATAGCGCCTGTCAAGGGCAAGTTTTATAAAAGACGTCCAGAATGACAGGTTGATCCACCGTCTGTGGTGATCCCATTAGCTGATTGGTTAAATGTCTGGAATTTGGGAGGTTGCCGAGGTTATTCTCGGCTAATTTCATGAAATGGTCTTTTACAAATGTACAATAAGGAATAAATAATATACTAAATCTGCTTACACGATAAACAAGTATTGGATGCTAATCTTAATTTCAACAAACAACTGTTACATGGTAAAGCGAATCCTGTTATATCTAATGTCTTTAAAACGGTTCTTCTATTTTTAAAGAAACACATTGGGAGATAGGTCAGTATGAAACATGAGATCAAATATTGCAATAGATATATAACTAGCTTGATAGATAGCGTAGTATTGACCAAATCGGGGATCAGCAACCTATGGCACGCGTGCCAGACTTGGCACACATGGCGATTTTCATTGACACGCTAAAGACCTCTAAAAATAGCACTACAAGTCATTTTCCTACTAGAAGAAATCGAGCGCCAGAGTAGGGTGACTTTTAGGATATTTTGCTTCATTTCAAAAGAGTGCCGATCCCTATACAAGAGAATGTTTTCATAGCTTATTCATTATAGAACTAAACCACTTTGATTTTCAAAGCATAGAATAGTATAAAGATGATTCACACTCTAAATGGTTCGATGTATTTAGTCTGTATGAATCATATCGAGAAAGAGTAAGAGAGAAAAAAATCCACTATAACAAAAAAAATATAATCCATCTTTCATATTTTGCTCCTCTTTTTCTCTCTTTCTCTTTCTCGTTCTTTCTTTCTTTACAGATTGAACGAGCAGACAGGAGAGGATTACTCTGTCTCTACGGCGTCAAGTTGTGGTGTCACAGCGGATCTAAACATTTTTTTTTTATATAAACAGAGCACCCGTAACAGAGGGGCAGAAATGGCCCCGAGTGACTCTTGGCTTAGGCGCCCATCGCCCCCCGAAAGACAATAGCGGTCACCCCCCCCCCCCTCTGCCCTCCACCTAATGTAGCTTTCGTGGTTGATGACAAGTGGGGGGTTTAGAGGGTGTGTGGCGATCGTAGCACGACACTGGGACCATCCAAAATTGAGAGGCGGATGGAAAACCCCAAGGTCAGCGCTCTTTGAAAGCATTGCGAGAAGAGCGTCCACGTGTGTGTGTGTGGGGGGGGGGGATGCGGAGTGAGTTATTCCTTCTTTCTTTAGTGAGTGAAATCAAAGAGTGGGTACCGTACAGGGTCCGAAAATATAGGGGGGGGGGGTCAGTCTTGGGGTCTCTGGAGAGATTTTTATCTGTCTGCGGGTCCTCCCTTTAATTCTACCCCCCCCCCCTCCCCACACACAAATCGTAGAGAGTGGAGATCTGTATGAGATGTTTTTTGTTTTTAAGTCTGGCAGATGGACCGAAAGATCGAGGGGAATGAAATAGAGAAAAGAAACACACAGACACACACACTCATACACACAAAAAAAACAGAGTGTGGAAAGACATGAAAAGAATGATGAATTATCGCCCCTTGACATGGTCATTCTATGTCATGGTGCTTTTCGTTTATTGGTGAAGGGCAGTATGGGGGGGGGGGATGCTGGTGATCGGCGGTTATCGTCACTGATCGAAAAAAACAAACCGATCCAGGTCAAAACACTCGAAATTTAAATTTCTCTAAAGAGAGACGGTATTGTTTTTAGCATATCTTCACCATAAGTCATTTTGTGAACTTATTGTTTTGAATGATCGTTTCAATCTATGCGGTTAAATACATTGTCAATGTCTGTCAGACTTTTAGATGATTCTTGCTGTAGTGATTGATTTTATTTTTATTTATTTATTGTCTTATGGAAGAAGTTTTTCAGCGGCGGGCACACTACGTCGTATCGACGAGGAATCAACGTGGAAACCACGAGAATTCGCTGAATTTGGGATTTGCTCGGAATAAAGTTCTTTCTACATGGCCGCGTCTTTTTTTACACCGAAGATTCAGGATATGGCCATTTAATGATGCGGATATGGCCATTTAATGATGCGGATATGGCCATTTAATGATGCGGATATGGCCATTTAATGATGCGGATATGGCCATTTAATGATGCGGATATGGCCATTTAATGATGCGGATATGGCCATTTAATGATGCGGATATGGCCATTTAATGATGCGGATATGGCCATTTAATGATGCGGATATGGCCATTTAATGATGCGGATATGGCCATTTAATGATGCGGATATGGCCATTTAATGATGCGGATATGGCCATTTAATGATGCGGATATGGCCATTTAATGATGCGGATATGGCCATTTAATGATGCGGATATGGCCATTTAATGATGCGGATATGGCCATTTAATGATGCGGATATGGCCATTTAATGATGCGGATATGGCCATTTAATGATGCGGATATGGCCATTTAATGATGCGGATATGGCCATTTAATGATGCGGAGTTCTTATTTATTTGACTCCTATAAGAGTCGCCATTTGGGGTCGCAACCCCGCTATAAGGAAAACGCTGGTCAAATACCCAGCGGGCTCACCGCGTCGTATCGACGGGGAAAAAACGTGGAAACCACGAAAACACGTGGACACAAAATTTGTTTCTCGTACGATACGACGTGTTGTGCCCACTGTGCCATTTGCAATGCGCTTCTTTTTCATGACATACACGCATATAAGAATATGTTGTCTGTGTTCCTTTTTTTTAAAATGATTGTTATGCATTTTTTTCTATATTTTTTTTTTGTAAAGAAGCTGTGTATATTTTTTTTGGAATCGTACATGTCTGCATGTTTACATTTCGCATATTACAAGTCTGCGCAGCTTCGCTTCGGAGTGTGTGTTGCTGAAACGTGGGCCGAGCCAGCCAGAAGTAGACAGAAGTGTTGACACGTTTGCACGCTTGACTGCGCACGGCCAAATAATAAACATTACTCTTAAAGTCTTGACTCCCCCAACCCAACAAAAAAAAAATATTTCGCGTCGCCTTTTTTTTTATTTTGTGCATGGTGTAACGCTTGTTGTGTTTGCGCGCGTAAAAAATTTTTTTTATGGTCACGTCCCCTTTTTTTGTGTGTTAGTTTGTCGGTTGTTTCTGTTTCGTTTAAATCGCAGATTAACAGACACGGCCGCATCGGATGTGCAAACATTGCGGTCTGGGCCACGGGCCTCGTGAAACTTCTCCGCCCCCCCCCTCCCCCGCCCCCTCCCCACTCCCTCGCCCACTTTCCTGTGTTTACTTTGCAATCACCACACAATTGTCGAGAAATCTGTCGACGGGCGCACTTTGCTGCCGTCAATTGCCAAAAAAAAAAAAGAAAAAGGAAATGCCTTCATCTTCTTCACACCCTGCGCCGTGTCGACCTCCCCCTTATTCCCCTCCCTCCCTCTCAACACACTCCCACCCTCAATCAAATTTTCTCCCTCCCCGCTTTTGTAAACAGAAAAGGAGAAGAAAAAAAGAAGAAGCGACAAATGATATTTGGTGTTTTTTTGAAGAGTTTTACGGAATTAATTCTACCCTTGTTCTACGTGCAAAAATCATTTAGGGCGGCTTGCATGAAATATCTATCCATTACAAGCTAAATTTCCCGGCTTGCACCGGGTAAAATAAAACAGGCTTGTATAAGCTACAGATAAAAAGTTTATAAATTACAATGAACAGAAAGCTGTAAATCTAATAATTTAAACGAACAATTATATTTGTACCGAAGACATTTGGGATAGTAATTTAAAATAAATATTGTAATCGGGTTATAAATACGCAAGTCCTTTTATTTAACGAAAAGATAATTTGCCTGGTGTTGCCCGTGTATCTTTAAAAAAAAAAAAGTAATAGCATATTAATTGACATTTAAAAAATTGGTCAATATAGTTATAAACTAACTGGAGAATCGAACCCGGGTCGATCGCATGGCAGCCCGATAGGTTATCCACACAGCTAGCGAGGACACATTTACTAAGTCAAATTGCAAAGGTGAAATATGAGGTAATAAGATCAAGTGTCTTTTGAATAAACCAATTTGATTGGTTAAACACAAACACACAGCTTTATATATATATATAGAGAGAGAGATATATATAAAGAGAGAGAGAGAGAGAGAGAGAGAGAAAGAGCTGATGCAAGAGAGATAAAGCAAAGTGAGAAGGAGAGTCAGAGTCAGACAGAGACATGAGGAGTCACCTGGAGAATGGAAGAGAACTCAATAGATAGAAGATAGATAGGAACAGGGAGAGAGAGAGAGAGAGAGAGAGAGAGAGAGAGAGAAATAATTAGGAAGAGTTAGAAGAGAGTCACAGAGATATAACGGCAAAGATGGACAAAGAGCAAATAAGAGAGATAGGAAAAAAGAGATTGAGAGAGAAAGAAGGTGCGAGAGACTGGTTTAGATTGAGAGAGAAAGAAGGAGCGAGAGACTGGTTTAGATTGAGAGAGAAAGAAGGAGCGAGAGACTGGTTTAAATGGAGAGAGAAAGACGAGAGAGATGGAAAGATTGAAACAGAGATGAAGAAATATAGAGAGTAGCCCTATACAACAAAGGTTATCTGTAAACACGCGCGCGCCTGTCTGAACGTCTCCCTGCTCATCATCTCTGACAAACATTTAAAAAATTATGTTCAGGTTTGTCATAACCTAACACTCATATAACCGACAAGAAAGGGCAGCAGATAATTTGAAAAAAAAAAACAACTACATT
Organism: Anisus vortex; assembly: GCA_949126835.1. Classification (NCBI taxonomy): domain Eukaryota; kingdom Metazoa; phylum Mollusca; class Gastropoda; family Planorbidae; genus Anisus; species Anisus vortex. The sequence goes on from OX421498.1 coordinate 6,381,322, forward strand.
TTTATGAATTCCTTCAATTTTGACGTTACTGTCATAAATTAACATCCCCGCTAAGATAAACACGCATTTACTTTTCGGGAAAGCCCATTAGATATAAAGCTGTCTAACGTTACTTTATAGTTTTCTGTTACAAAATAAATAGGTTTTAAATATTAGGCACTATACTCAATCAATACTGTAGTCATAATAAAAAGGCGTTATGGAACTTTACGTCGTTCGATGGAAATCAATGAAATACACCAGTGGTCGGCATACTATTGAAACGAGTATGCTAAAATTTGTTTTCGTATAAATTCTGCTCTAACATTTCATTTCTTGTAGAATAGACTTGAATAGACTTTTGAAAATCGCTCTGCGTGGCAAGTCTGGCACGCGTTCCGTAGGTTGTTGATCCCTGAAAAAGTTCTCTTAGTTTTCCGGTAGCGGCTCGGTCTCGACCGGTACATGGGCCGCGAATGCAAAATTCCCGGGCTGCAAGAGACAAGAAATCTCACCGAAGCGGACATTTTGTGACACTTGAACCTGCGGGTTTTATGCTACAGCCATATAATAAAGAAGTCGCTATAAGGGCCTAACCGGCAATCGCCTCGATTGTTTGCGTTGGACATCCCCATAAGTCACTATTTGCCTCGGCAAATCTCTGTTATGGTGCAGACATGGCCCACAGTAAGTAAAATATTGCACCCTGGACTCCCAGTGTTATATTCGAAAATATAATGGGCGCCTTTGACGCCCTTGTGGCTCCCGGGGCGCGCACAACCAAAGCCTTCCCCCCCCCCCTCCTTTACTTCGGTGCTGGGTGCAGTGATGAAGTCGATGTATGATTGGCCTTAGCTCACACCCATCCACCAAAATAACTAAAACAAATGAAAAACAGACACTGAAACCCTTAAAGTCAATGAGTTCCATTGACGGGACAGAGTAAGAGAGAGAGAGAGAGAGAGAGGGAGAGAGAGAGAGAGAGAGAGAGAGAGAGAGAGAGATGAAGAAAGAGAAAGAAAAAAAAGAGACGTAGAGATGAGAAGGATGGTAATGCATCGTGTCAATAAAACAGCAATACAAAAAGGGGGGACAAGTCGAAAAGGGCGGTAGGACGCCCACACACACTCCCACCCTTTTTTTTTAGCGCCCATTCGAGAAAACTGTCAACTTGATTACAATAAAGTGATGGCGTTCCGGTTGTTGTAGGGGGGGGGGGGGGCAAACAGGGGCGGAGATTAAAAGTGCCAGAAGGGCTGGTGAATGACCACAGGACAAGATCGTCTCACCAGGCAATGGTCGGTCTCTCTCTCTCTCTCTCTCTCTCTCTCTCTCTCTCTCTGTGGTAGCTGTTTGTGTTCATCTTTCTTGGTATTGCTGGATTTGGGGGTTTGTTTGTTTTTTTGATATCTTAAGTCATTAATTTTAATTTTTGGGGTGTGGGTATTTTAAAAAAAAGGTGGCTTTTTAGAGGTAGGATTGGTTGTATTAAATTACCCACTTCTTGAGGCACGCAGAAAAATACATGGGAAAAAAACAATTGGCCAAGGACTGTTGCAGATGTTTAAACTAGTGTTGAGATCAATAGTAAGCTAACCGATGTAGCAAATGTAAGCTAACCGATGTAGCAAATGTAAGCTAACCGATGTAGCAAATAGTAAGCTAACCGATGTAGCAAATAGTAAGCTAACCGATGTAGCAAATGAATGAATTTCTTTTTTTCTTAAATAAAGCGTAGCAAAGCAAAGAAGGGAAATTTTAGTGGAAATAGGCTACAAAATAATCTCATATATAAATAAATAAGTTGTTTACAAAGAAACAACTAAACCTTTATGACTGCATACAGATTTTGGAAATGTGTTGTTTTTTTACTCATAGTTAAGGATGGGTGGTCTAATGTCAGATCGCTGAATTACCATTTACTGTTTCAAAAATTGTCAGGATATCATTTACTCTATTTTCTGGAAAAAGTTGTTAAAGTTTATATTGTAATTTGAGCGGATTTTTTTTTTTTTTTTTTTTTTTTTTTTTTTTTTTTTTAAGATTAGGAGGGGGTTAGTTTTTCTGGCTGGCCACACAATCATTAGGTATACCGTTGCCATACAAACTGGTAAACTGTTCTTCAATGTGCTTTTGGAATGAGTCTGAATGGTGTTATTAACTTCAATCATTTATCAGTATTGTGTAAGTTATAAATCATGGTAGAATTACCATTGTAACTAGGAAATAGAGCTACATTTTTTTTGCTTTTTAATCCATTGTTAGTTATTTCTTAAAAACAAGTTTTTATGGTTAATGACGTAATTTGTTTGTGTATTATTAGACTGACTCCCACCCACCCGTCCCCCCACCCCCACCCAAAAGTCCCCCCATCCAAAATTAAAAAGCTTGGCCATTCAAAACTTCAGCGACACGAGACCGGAAGAGCAAAGATCAAGTCTGGAGGCTGAGAGCGAGGGTGTTTAATCTGATTAAACAGCCACAGAAGCAACCGCAGAGCACACACACACACACACACGCAAGTAGTGCTATTGCGCCTAAGATTTATTTCTACGCCAACTCGTAAATTTGGGCTTATGCAACACGAAAACAACAAAAAAAAATATATAAAAAAAATGAGCCATCTAAAAAATAATTTGTGGTTTCCATTCTGAGATGATGAACTGCGATACTAGTTATCGGAAATCACGTGGGACAGTTTTACTACCTTAAGGGTCAAGAACCACAGGGCTGCCCAATGTCTTTCTTTGAAACGACCTGATTAAAAACAGTTAATTATATTTGTCCCGAAAAAAAATAAAGAAGCAAAGAAATCTATTTTTCGTTTCATTTCTTTATAATGAACTTTAAAAAAAAATATGATTAATAATTAATATTTGTTTCATTTATTTTTATTTACATCCTTGAAGTTTTTGTATGATATATCTCCTATATTTATACAAGTAAAAAATAAAAAGTATCCCGTCAGACCGAATTGATATATAGGGCCGGTGAAGCACCGTTCACCCGTTTCTGAGGCCACGGCATACTAGGGGATTGTGTGGCCAGCAGAATGCCCAGCCGCCTTTACTTTTCCCAAGCTAAAGTCAGGTACCCATCAGAGATGGGTAGACTCCAGACCCGGGGAACAAATACTAGTCTTCACCAAGATTCGAACCCGGGACCTTCGGTACGCCCAGCCGATCGCGCTGCCCTTCAGCTATTAAAAGAAATTTTCGATTAGAAAACATGTCTCGGGCCTTGCACCCCTCACCGGTAAATAGCTTTTCTAAATAGCCTGTCGATCTACCCTCTTTTTTCACCACTCGTAACTTACATGTCCCAGTGACGTAAGAAGCCTCTGGTATGATTTTTTAAAATATATTTTTCACTCACTCACCCACCCCCACTACCACCAAAAAACAACCAAAAAAAAACCCTCTCGTCTTCTATCATCTGTATAAATAAAACACGTGTATTGGAGGGAAAAATTGAGACATTGCTTGTTTATGAGAAAGGAAAGTATGACATTTGAAGACATACGCTGTGCAGAAATTGTCTGTATATGCGTCTCTCCCTAATATAAGTACAAATAGTGACAATGTAAACTAAACTCACACGAAAAAAATATGATTTATATGATAAAATACTCGAGAAAACAAAAACACCATATTGGCAACAAGCGTAAAAAAGAAACAAAAGTAAAGCGGAGAGAAAAATCTGGCCAGTTTCTGAAGATGATGTTTCACTTTCCGTAAGCGAGGTCTTGCCATCGGTAAATAAATGGAAAGCTGATACGCCAAGTCTGTTGCCAAGTTGAAGATGAAATAGGGAGAGAAAAAGAAATAGAACCGGGGAAAAAAAGCATTATTGTAGACTAATGTAGACGATCCCTGTTTCCATTGGTAAGCTCTTAATAATGAATTAGTTATTTACCAATGGGCCGTATTGCTGCTGAGAGTTAACACCCTTGCCCCTTATACAAGTCAATCTTCGATATGCCCATTCGATGCATATTTTGTATATTTATAATTTTTAGTCCCGCTTTATTAGCAGCTTTTTTTGTTTCCTTACGTATGGCGCTAATGAAAAGCAAATAAGATAACCTTTAAATCCAAAGTATATTTTGCATAAATCCTTTTATACATTTTAGTTTTGCATTAGCCTACCAAAAATTTAGCTCACATCACAAACTGAAAAGTACAGCAACATAGATTTTTTTAAAATGAAGTTAAAGATCTATAATGACTACATGTTGAATTACTTTAAAATTAAATTAGGAATTACCAACACGCGCCATAAATTTTGAAAACAAAAGAGAAAAGTTTAAAAATTAGTTTTGTTGGTTGGAGTAAAATAATGTGGCTGAAAATGTATTTGAAAGAATGTATTTTTCATGGGCTTAACATCTATGTGCCAAGTTAAAGCCTGATAAGACGATGGCAAGTGGCTGGTCCGATTGACCTGTCGCAATCCAGCCAGAAGTTGCGAAGCTAATATAAAGGTCTTTTTAAAAACGACAACACTTTGCATTTGAATATTTTCCATTATAAATTAGAAGACTAAGTATTCAATGTAGAATTTATATACGGATATCACAACCTAGAATCAGAAGGCTGAAGAGGTAGGTCACATGACGTCAGTTCAGTGGGCTAAAATATTCTTAGTACATAATTGAGCTATCGGTAAAATAAAACTAAATTTGTAGGCACTTTAATTAATACACTAGAAATTAGATTGTTAGACATATATTTTTTTTTATCAAAGTGCATCTTGTGCATAAAAAAATGGGCCTTCATGGAAAAAAAATTGGCTTTGTAGTAATAAAGTAAATGGCGTGTAATGCATAGTTCGGCGTCAGACATAGTTGCCAAAGTAACAAAACGGTTAATGATTACTAGTTTGTTTTTTAAAGTAAAAAAAATATTTATTTGGTGTAAGTGTTGCGGAGAGTAGAGGCTAACAACAGGAGATGGTGTTTTGGAAATAGAATCCCTCTTAAATGTATTTCGCCCCTTAACCTAACCCCTCTCCTCCCTCCTCGCCACACATAGACCTACACATACTCACACAATATTCCCACACATACTCACACAATATTCCCACACATACTTACACAATATTCCCACACATACTCACACAATATTCCCACACATACTTACACAATATTCCCACACATACTCACACAATATTCCCACACATACTTACACAATATTCCCACACATACTCACACAATATTCCCACACATACTTACACAATATTCCCACACATACCCACACAATATTCCCACACATACTTACACAATATTCCCACACATACTCACACAATATTCCCACACATACCCACACAATATTCCCACACATACTTACACAATATTCCCACACATACTCACACAATATTCCCACACATACTTACACAATATTCCCACACATACTCACACAATATTCCCACACATACTTACACAATATTTCCACACATACCCACACAATATTCCCACACATACCCACACAATATTCCCACACATACTTACACAATATTCCCACACATACTTACACAATATTCCCACACATACTTACACAATATTCCCACACATACTCACACAATATTCCCACACATACTTACACAATATTCCCACACATACTCACACAATATTCCCACACATACCCACACAATATTCCCACACATACTCACACAATATTCCCACACATACTCACACAATATTCCCACACATACTCACACAATATTCCCACACTTACTCACACAATATTCCCACACATACACAATATTCCCACACATACTCACACAATATTCCCACACATACTTACACAATATTCCCACACATACTCACACAATATTTCCACACATACTCACACAATATTCCCACACTTACTCACACAATATTCCCACACATACACAATATTCCCACACATACTCACACAATATTCCCACACATACTCACACAATATTCCCACACATACTCACACAATATTCCCACACATACTCACACAATATTCCCACACTTACTCACACAATATTCCCACACATACACAATATTCCCACACATACTCACACAATATTCCCACACATACCCACACAATATTCCCACACATACCCACACAATATTCCCACACATACCCACACAATATTCCCACACAATATTCCCACACATACTCACACAATATTCCCACACATACCCACACAATATTCCCACACATACCCACACAATATTCCCACACATACTCACACACAAATGCCACTATTGGAGTATTACACACGGTACTTCCAGTTTGTTGGTGCAGCGTCACTCTAACGTGCCGCTGGGTTTGTTTTTACGGCGCCCCTTCCTTCCTCCACCTTCAACCCCCACCCCGCTCCACTCCTTACCGATGGTGCGCCCCAAATTCTGCCCCATCACCCTTGTAGAAACATGTGCACCGTCCCGAAAGAGATGACTTTTATTTATATTTATTTTTTGCTGTTGTCCCCCGTTCCACAGATGGTTGCCCCCCCCTCCCCCGAAACATTGGACCGGGGCAACACTTAAATATCTTATGTTACCCTCACTCTATACGCTCGGGCTGCACATTTTCAGTCCCGCCTCCCACTTCATCCGCCGCAAGCTTCGCCATCTTTTTTTATTTTATTTTTAACAGCATTTAGCCATTTTAGAAGCCAGAAGTATCCCCCGCAGCGTTGAAAGTATTTTGGCACAACTTCCAAATACTGTCAAGGAGAACTTCATCTCTACGATGATGGGGACAAATAAATATTCCTTCCCAGCTTCTAGCCTGCCTGCCTGGGTCTCGGGACACTGCAAATAAGTTCTACTAGTCATGCATCTTTGACTCACTTGCCCAATCTTTGAGTAAGTCACTAACCCCAACCGAGAGCCACTCAAACTGACTCTCTGAGAAATCAAAGAAGCCTCGACACACACATAATCGCATAAAGAAAATTCCCTGCGCCGCTGCCCACTAGTGTGTGTGGAATAATTTACTGTGTGTTTGTGTGTGTGTGTGTTTGCTTACAGGAATGGACAATAAATCATCTACTCGCTGATCAATCAGGCCATAGAGCAAGATATTCTATAGGCTATTGATTCGATCAATACATTGCCGCCTACAGGTTTTGCTTATTATTCAAATTTTATAGGCAGGGCTCGCGCATACAAGTCGTAGCCAATCGGGACTAGACTAGTGATACTTTAGTGATATTGGACAGTGCATTGGTATTAGAACTAAAACGTATCATAGTAACAAAGAGAGAGCATTGAAGACGGCGCAGGGCGCTTTGATTGTCTTACAGTAGATCCCGGGTTCAAAACCAGGTTAAAGCCAGGCTTTCCCAAATCTGATAGGTACTCGACGTCGCGATGGCCACACATTCTCCCTTGTATGTCAATAATGAACACAATAAACACTGATTTTATTTGCCGCATAGTACATAAGTACAATAAAAGCGTAGTCAAAAGGTAAAACAAGAGAATTAGACCCTTGGTAAATAATATAAAATTATATCGAGACAATAATAGTTTTATAGATATTGGCCATGTAAACTTGTTAACAAGGGGTGGCGGATAGTATGTAAGTGGTGTATGTGCGAGAAAGAAACATTAGATAAAAACACTCTTCTGAAGATAGACCTAATAGATTTGTAGCCGGATAGTTATCAGGATCATTAATGGATATCATTAATGGATTTCAGTATGGATATAATTTTTAAAAAACTATTAAAAAAACGTAGGATATAGTATGCCTAATCATTATATTATAACTAGATGGAACTTGTATGGAAATGAGAAAGACACGTTATTAAAAAGAAAATCTCCAATAGTAAGTGGCCTTATAAGATAAGATAAGATAAGATTGCTTTATTGATCCAAATGAATGGAAAATTGACTTGATTACATAAATTCCGTCTTTCAGCATACCTAAAACAATATTAAAGAACCATTTGTACTCAAACACAATTGACATTCACGCACACTATCATACCATTTATCATACAAGAAAAAAGTAGGCCTATTATTTAGGAGTCAGCTATTGAGCCATCGTATTTCCTGGCTGAAAGATGATTCTTTTGAAAGAGTCTCACTGACAGTGGAACAAAAGAGTTCTTAAATCTCTCTGTTCTTGCCCTTATAGAAAGAAGCCGACCACTTCGACTAGATATTATGTAACTATCATGAAGCGGGTGTGCATGTATATATGTGTATATCCTGCTCGGAAAGTGGATAGGTATTAATAGTATATTTTAGTGTGGATATAATTAAAAAAAAAAAAACGATGGATACAAATGATAATGACCTGTGATTTATAAACGAACAAAACAATTTAGAACATGTGTGCAATCCATTAAATCAACAAAAAGGAAGAGAGGAAGAAAAAAGAAATTATGCATAATCCTGTTTGCTTATTAAAAGTGACCCATGCGAAAAAAATACTGAGCGCGCCGCGCTGACATTAAGTCAAAGGGGGTGGGGGGTGATGGGTGAAAGTTAATTTGCACCTAAGCTTTAAGTATCCGTAGGCGAATTGGCGGGAAAATGAAATTCGTATTCTATCGTTTTTCTTTTATATTTCATTTCCCAATTATTAATTTTCGCCCTTTGACCTCAGAGAGTGTCCACTTCATGAAGTGGGGAGGCACGTTTTCGAGCACCCAACACTGCGTACCACACCCACTTTCCCTAAAAAAAAAATGAAACATAAAGCACTCACACACAGACCGTCAACGCCCATCACATGGCGAACACGTGTTCTATTGTCCGGCTCCCGGGGCACTCCTGCAGCCCCCACCCCAACAAAGCACCAACACTGCCCAGAAATCATTATATTGTTTCAATTTTTTTTTAACGTTTTGTTCTTTTAAAAGTAAATTTATTAATAACACCAAAAACAGTCGATAACTCTACGTAATTAGCCCCAATAAAAGTGTATTTTATTTTTCCAGTTTTTATAAATATACATTGTATTGGGGCTTTTTGAATGAGACTGGGCTTTTTTTAAAATTATTACTTGTATAATTTTGCTGGTGGCAAAGTTAGCGCATGCGCTTGATTCAGTTGGGAGATAACACCCCAGCGCCCCACCCCCCACAGAGACAACCTGTTGCCCCTACTTTATCAGATTCTAAGGCCTCTCCAATCACCCCCCCCCCCACACACACACACACCGCCCCGTCGGTCTCTTTATTATTTACTGGCGCCACGTGACACAGCTGGTAAAATGAAAAATACAAACTAACAAACATTGAGAACAAAATACTAGATCTAATTGTATTTAAATTTGTTTAATATTGTTCTTGTACCTTCTGTGTTTCATTTATTTGTTCACTACATCATTCAGACATTCACCTATCCAAACATAAAATTATTTTAGGGAACTGTCCTAAGCAGTGGCGTAGCCAGGTTTTGACGCTAGGGGGAGCGAAATTTTATGAAAAAGGCCCCACTTTTAGCAACTTTTCCAGATTAATAGAATAACTAAGAATTCGTACGTAGCAAGTGTTATAAGAAAACCCTGTGCCTCAGGATAAACACTGTATAATATTGCAGTTTTTATTTAACCATTCACAATTCCTTTTCTATCAGCTAATAGTGATGGGAAATTCTGCAAAATTGATTGCATCTACTGCTTATTTTTGGGATGCACATCTAGTATCGAAAAGGATTCATAGAACCAACGCGAATGCCCTATAGAAGGGAGTCGGAAACCTAAGACACGAGTGCTAGACTTGGCACGCATAACGATTTTCAGTGGCACGAGAAAGACCTCCAAGAATATTGTTTAATGCAAGTGAAAACAACGCCTGTCTGCACAATTAGTGAGTGCTGCATGGCGAACTACATGGGAATCACACTGGACGTCGACTGTTTTAGTTCAGGAATGTTTGTATGCTAAGCTCCCATCATTGGATTTGCAATTTGTGATTGAATCTATTGTTAAGATAATCAATTGTATAAAAGTATCTTCTAGAAGAAAGTCATACGAAGTATAGGTAAAGTCTTGGATAGATTCTTTTTCTTGTCTGGAAGCAATCAAGATGTATCTTAATGGAGAAAAAAAATTCCGTTATTGAATGAGGAGAACTGAATGTTTCTGTATGACTTGGCGACACGTTTCAGTGAGTTAAACATTCCATTTACAAGACTGGGTCCAAAAGCACTTTAAGTGTTGGGCTACTGGAATGGATTTGCATTGAAACTGGACATATCTTTCCGTGAAATCTATTTCAAAACATATAATTATTTCCCTAATTTAAGGCAAATTAAGATAAATGAGCATTTTCAGAAGTACACCAGTTATATTAAAACGATTAACTCGTTTGGTATCACTAGCATCAACTTTGGAGAATTTAATTGAAGGGAGATAATTAACCCGATTTCTTTACGTTCATATTTCTAATATGTTTCTTTTATGTTTCAATAAAAAAAAAATTAATGGCTTACAATTTATAACTCTAAAATGATCAAATTACACAAAATAGTTAAAAATTGTATAAATATTTTATAACTAAAGAATGTACATGTACATTTTCAAACATTAAAGTAACTACTCAGTTTGTATAATTATTATGTATCTCTTCCTATAGATAGTAATTCCTTTGAATGGTCTTAAAGATTACATAAAATAATATATTGGAGTAAATCTCAGTTATTCTGAGATCAAACATGAAATACTACGCATGACAAGAATAATTTCTTGACAACTAGATCTAGATCTAAATTCAAATGTTGATAGCTATTAGATAATGTGTAAGTTTAGTAATGAAATTGTGTATTAGCTATGAATGAATTTATTTTAACAAAGCTGATAATAACAAACAGGTTACTTTTTTTTATTAAATATGAAACGCTTTAATGATTTTCTCTATTACGCTCCTTTTCTTCTGGTCTTGGTCTTGCTACGGCACTAAATAAATTGTCTTATAAAAAATAATATAGTTGATCAGTTTGACTTTCAAGCTGTTGGCACGCTGAATGATTCAAAATGATGGTAATAAATTAAATTTTTGAAATGCAATTTAAAGAGAAAAAAATAGAAACAGCATAAATTGTGATTCGTGGCTTCTTAAAATTATTAATTAAATAATTTGTTTCCAGAAAAGGCCCTTTTTTTTTTCGAAAATGGTCGTAGGGGGAGCGCTCCCCCCCCCCCCCCCCCCCCCCTCGCTACGCGACTGGTCCTAAGCCGCTATTTAGAATTTGTATAAACTACTAGCTAATTTACCCGGCGTGGCCCGAGGTAAGAGTTAAGCATAAATTAAAAAACGAATGGCACGTATTTTCTATTTCAAATATATTATATAGATAACATATAAATGTTGTCATCTTCAATTTTAAGTTAAATAGCTTTATTTTGGTGTACTAATTATTAAATTATATAACATAGATATAGATAAAGTGAATGGTTGGTTATATAAAAGTCCATGTCACCCGCGTGCCTGTCCGGGACTCTAAATAGTATGCTAAGGAAGGACACGTGTAAGAAGATGAATCGCAGAAGTAAAATATACGACAATAAGGTCACGTGTCTTTAAATTAACCAATGGGGATCGGAATCCACACACTACCTTATATATATATATAATATTTATCTACCTAATAGAATCAACACAGGAACAAAAGTAATGCTATTTACAAATCGTTGTAGAGAATATAGGACAATAGAGATGCTGTAAAGTACAAAACAACTACATGAATTTATAAATTACAAAGATGGGACTCTAATTATTGGAGCATATCATTTCACCAAGAAAAATGCCAAACTGCTAAGAGTATCAAATAACAAGAAACAAATACCAACTATTTTATTTACGGAATACATTTAACTGCAAAGTATTTAGTAGTGATAACTAAGAAAAAACTATACCTTTGTGCCTCTAACGGATAAGCATATATTTTTTATCGAAGGTACGTCTGTTACCTATTGGTTAAGATAAGCGGATTTCTACGGTTTGTATTTTAAGTTATAATGTATGGCTTTAAAAAAAAGGCTGTATAAATGGCCTATAATAATCAGATTAACGATACATTAAACGATCAGTACGATAATACCACAGATAGGTAGATACAAAAAATGTTGCATTGGAATTAAAGTTGAAAATAACTATTATTAAATATGAGACCAAAAGTAAAAAAAAAAAGACAAATGTAAACCTCCGTACAATAAATTAATATATGAGACAAACAATATCTTTGTGTTTTTTACAAACGGTTTGAAAAGTTACTCTCACTGTTTGACTGTAACTGTCTTCCCCTTATCTCAAGACCAATTAGCCAATATTCTTCTGTTTCCAAGAAGCGAAATTCAGAATTGTTTTGGAGAAGTTTGTTTTTAAAGGTAAAAAGCTTCGTCCGTATTTATTTGTAGATATCTTAGCGTTCAAAACATTGTTTTTCTTTCTCTCTTTCTCTCCATCCTGAGTTCGTCCACCTGACACAACCAACTACCCTTTTCCGGAAGTCTCTTTTTTTTTACCTTTTTTTCGCTTTTTTTTTGGGGGGGGAAAGACACATTTTGGCGCAGCATTTTGATGTTTGTATTTTCGCGTGTCTGCGAGCGAGTTCGCGCCGCTTATGTGAGTACAAATGTTTTGTAAGGGGGTGGGGGTGGATGGGAACGGGGGGGGGGCGGGGTAACCCAACACCCCAACCTGGTCACTCAATACTTTAACAAGACAAGCAATAACAAGTTAGATACATTAGCGAATCAAGACGAGATGACGAGGCTGTGAGGAGGGAGTGGGCAGGCGGAGGTGTATTCTTAAACATGTCTTTAACTGGAACCTTATACTTGATAGTTTACCATAGTTTACTACACACACACACACACAAACAGATGCATACACATACACACAATTTTTCTTTAAAAAAACAGAACAAAAAAAAAAAAGCACCGTTTCGTTCTTCTAAAGTAAAATCTATTGTTCTTTGAGTGTAGGTTATGGCTCTTATTATTTTTTTTTTCCTATTGGTGTGTTTCATGTAAAAGGTTGTCTTCAAATTTGAACTAGCACGAGGAATGATGCCCACGAATTAAAGAAAGATGTTCATTTACGTTTTAAAAAATAATTTAAAAAAAACAACAACAAAAAAAAATAATTTATTGTTTTTACGTCTGAGGCTAAAAGTTGGCAACTTGAGACTTTTGATCAGATTACGGAAGGAGGAGAGTTCCGGCCGACAAACAGAAACAACAATTTCAACAGTAGAAATGGAGTTGTTAGAAGTAAATGGAATCGGAATGGTGGGGGGGGGGGGAGTTAGAGGGCGCCCGGGAGATGTTAGCCTAGAGGTGTTTGTTGAATGTTAGCGGACTCGGGGCGTCGCTTTATTGTTACATTTGCCATTTCTAGGCTACGTTGTCCATTAGGAAACGAGATATAACGTCTAATGGAGTTTAAAAAAATGAAGTTGTAGTCAGAAACAATGAGAGACAGACAGACAGACAGACAGAGAGAGGGGTAAGGATACGCAATGAGATATAGAAAAAGAGTGAACGACAGTGACATTGAGTAAATGAATACGCGAGTGAGAGAGAGAGAGAGAATGAGTAAAGGAGAGTTAGTAAAACTATACAAATGACCATTGGTCAAAACAGAACTAGATGCAGGTGTCTATGTTTTAAGCCTCAGGTGCTAGTCTAGGTACTACAGAAACATATTATCTAAACTCTGCTCACCTCTTTTTCGAGTTGGCTTCTTAGCGGCGTTGGCGTGTCCAGCGGTGTCTGGACTTTGGCTATTGGGAGAGTTGGCATGGGACGAGTGACTAATATCTTCTTCTGAAAGTTAAACAAAAAATTAAATCGCATTTCAATTTGAAACAGGGAATGGAATTTTTTATTTTTTTATTTTTTTTAATTTTTTTTTAAGAAAGAGAAAAAACAAATTGTGTTAGAATAGTCCTGTATTAGTAACAGAAGTAGAAAGTACTGTGACGAATTGTCCAGATATTTCGGGGACATTTTGAATGTGTTAAAAAAAAAGAGTGAACATTAAGAAGCAAAATCTAAAAAAACTAGTTTTGGACGATTTTTTTTTTTTCATTTTCATTGTAAAAAATATTATGTCGCGTTCTTGAGTACGGTTCGTTTGGCTGGCTTGCTGAAGGCCCTGGGTTCGAATCCAGCTCGGATAGGTACCTGACCTTAGTTGCGGTAAAGTAAAGGCGGCTGTGCACACTGGCCACACAATCACCTAGTATGCCATGGCCACAGAAACTGGTGAACGCTGCTTCACCGGCCCTATGGATCGATTTGGTTGAAGTCTTCCAAGAAGAATGAGTCGATTTATTACTTGTCAATTCGCAAAATATCTATTCACCAGTTTAAAGAATACATTGCCATGTTGTAGCCTAGGTTGTAACATTGATGGATTTAATTAAAGGCGAACGAGTAGATAGATAGACATATGACATACCTTTCTGATTAATTATTAAGCTAAATAAAATGAAGCAAAGTTAAGGAGAAAAAATTAGTCACATACATTCAATAACTTAAACACCATCTAAAGCACTTAGACGTAGGCTATTATATCAAAATACCAAATTTAAGCAGCCCAAATCGGTAGTATATTCTCTCTCTTTTTCTCTAAAAATCGTCTGTCACATATAAGATAATAAAAATATTTTGTAATATATATATATATATATATATATATATTTATATTTATATATTATATATTTATATACATATATATATATATATATATATATACATATTATTATTTATATATAGATATATATTTATATATATATATATATATATAGGCCTATATATGTATGTATATATTATTTAATATGCTAGCATACATGTTAGATAAAATGAGAGATGGAAAGTCAAAAGATATGATATAATGATAAGCGCCTAAGAGAAAGATAAAACAAATAGTAATAGATAAAGGGGTATATAGGCCTACACACATTGTCAAGAATTAATATCGAGGATGGACGAAGCTTAACTTAAACATCCAGCAAAACTAATGGATGACTTTATCCATTAAAATATCGCTTCAAAATTTTGTTTTCACTTATATTTTTATTCCTAATTTATTAAAATATCTTTTATATATATACATATATATATAAATATATATATATATATATTTAAAATTTAAACCTGCGTATACAAACTTTTATATTTTTAACCTTGTAAAGAATCGAGCGGAAATACACAAATAGAAATAGCCTTACATACAAGTATGAATAGACTGGTGGAAATAGACTCACATACATTCTAGTATATTCTCAAAATGTTTAAACTTCGAAATAAATATAAAAAATACGAATTTTACCATTTTTTTAAAACAAACTCGAGACTCTCAACAATAAATAAATAATTTCAATAACAAACCTAGCCTTGCCATCTCCCGTAAAAGTAAGGATACATGAAATCAGTCGCATAATTCTCTAAACTATAAGACAGTTGACATTTTAACTATAAACAATTCACATTCCTGTATTACAAATGCATATAAGTACTCTTTCTTCCCGAGTGGCATCCGAGCCTGAAATGGGTTACCTAAACAAACCAGGAAAACAGAAACTTAACATCATTTAAAACACTAAATAAAATAATGCAAGACTAGACTCACCGCGGATTAGCGTAGGACGCAATAATCTTCTTTCTAGAAGGAGCGTCTGTTATATATAATATATAGTATCTTTCTGTAAAACTATGTATATCTAAATGTACAGAATACACATTTATATTATAGCGCCGATTATCTAATCTAGACTGATTATATTTTTACTATTCAACATTTCACATTCGGTTTTATTCCACGAATAGAATTGTGAATATATTATATAAAATATATAAATAGTTTAGGTAGATATTCTAGATGTTGTTGGACGATCATTGTGAATATACAACAATTTAACACGAAAATGTACAGAGACTATTCGGTGTTGTGTTCTATTACCTGTATCCTACTGGTCCGCGAGGCCTGGGTCCTGCAACGGACACGCTGTTTTGGACACAAGTTAGGACTCCAGACTGACGGGGAAGAAAACAACAAGAATTTCCCACCAGTTTTCATGATGTTACACTGACACACCTTCAGTGTCACCATTAAACAGGTCTTGTGTATTGACGCTGAGATTTTCTGTGTTCGCTCTATCTCTTGTACGTGTGTATGTAACTTTATGTATGTGTGTACGTGTGTGTTTTGTGTGTGTATGTGTGTGTATGTAAGTGAGTATGTCGATGTTTTTGTATTTAACTCGAAATTTAGCGTCATTTATTTTCGAGAAAGTTCGCACCAAAAGCCGTGAAATTCGTTGAATTGTATTTTGTTTTTTGTAATGTTTTTTTTTGGTTCTTCTGGTACGATAAACTGAGTGTATTAATTAGCGTTCGCCTTCTTGTGTTGTATCTATGCCAACACCAAAATGTCCGCTTACAGTATTCAAAGCTACAACAGCCAGATACGGCAGCTAATTTATTCCCCCAACCTGTTCTTTTCTTATTTTATGCATTATAGACGCTCCTTCTTGTTGTTGCCAATAGCTGGGGTTAGTCATCTCTTGGAGAACTAAGTATTTAAAATTTTGAGGTTGATTTTATGTGCGGCTAAGTCTCTCGTAGTGATCAACGGAATGTGAGTTCCCTGACTCGTCCTTACTTCAACTCTCAAGTCGGGGTCTACGAAAAAATCTACAATGGGTCATAGCGAAACATTCTACTGTTCTCCGACAACTAGTTTAGTCCTAAATATGAATTCTAGTCCTGTTTTTGTCTTATTCCCTAAAAGAAAGTTTATTTATATTTCCATTTAAACCCTCTAAGTTTTGTCAACCTTAGTGGCACACCGTTGGATCATGTGGTCGTACCAATGACGAATGCCAACAATCATTTCGCTAACAAACGACAGATAGAGAGATGGAGAGAGAGAGAGAGAGAGAGAGGGAGAGAGAGAGAGAAAGAGATACTCTATATAGAGTAGGGAGAAGGAAAATGACAAACTAATTCCATTTAATTCACCATTTCGATTCTTTGATAGTCATTTGCTCATTAGTGTGATTATTTTTTTTTATATTATTTTTTTTGTGATTATTTTTATTTTCTCTTAATCTTTGTTTGTTTGTTTGTTTGTTTGTTTGTCTGTTATTGTAGTTTTTCGGGGTCGAGGGAAGGGGTGGTGGGGCGAAGAAGTTGTGATTGTCACTAACCTATGTATGTGTAAAAAAAAAAACCAGCTAAAACAAAATGGAGGGTGTGAACAGTTTGTACAAGATGGCGGCGAAACACGGGAAGGCAGTGAGTGTGTCTGTGTGTGTGTATGTGTCTGTGTGACCCTGTGTGTGAGTGTCCCATGTCGAACATATTGTCGACACTTGGTACTTTTGTTTGCGTTTGGTAGTAACGGAGGAAGGGTGTATGTGGGGTTGAAAAAGGGGAGGGGGGTAATGAGCGGGGGGGGGGGGGGCAATTGCGTGGGAGGAAAACAAAAGAACGCAAAAAAATAAAAAGATTACATTTGGCCACTGGTATATTTTCATCCATCTTCTTGTAGATTCTAGTGCCAACAACAAATAAACAACAAGGTGTTTGCGCTAAGTTAACTTCAAGGTTCTCAAACGATGCATTTTCTCCAACGAAATCTTTACGCAAAAGGCTTAAGTTTAATTTAATTTTAATTTATTTTAACAAATTTTAATTTTAATTAATTAAAAAAAAAACACAACATGTGAATATTTTTTTAATTAATTGTGTATTTCTTTAAGATTATTATTTTTATCTATAACTTCATTTGTTTGTTGTTGTTTTTTTTTGTTGTTTTATTTATTTTTGTAATGTAATAAATATATTTGTATGTATGAAAAAAAAATCTTAATTTTGTTATGTTTCATGGGAGAATAGTCGGAATAATTTAAAACAAAATGTTAACAATGGCAGTAATTATAATATTAAAAAAATAACATAAAAACTTTTCACTATTATATATTTAACATTATTTAATAAATGCTGTTTTATAAAGGCGTAAAGGACTATTTTTATAAAAGGATGTTTTATAATCCCAGATTAATTCTAGAGATACAAAAATACTAAATTATCTTTTTCGTGAAGAAACTAGATTCTAATTAATATACGAGTGAGTGTTTAACCAGTAAAATTATCATCTCCCTCGGTTAATTTTAGTGTTCATCAAGAAACTAAAATTTAAATTAAAAGTTGTTTTATGTAAGAATTGAAAGTTGATGTGTTTTTCTTTTATAAGACTTTGATAAGGTTTAAATGAGATTTCGTTAAATCATTACATTTCTTAACTAAGTATGAAATAATGTCATTACTCGTGAAATAAGACAGTTTTACCTTGAATAATATGTTTAAATGGTTAAAGGGGCAGGGGGGTTGGGTAACTGAAGGATTGTCACATTTTGATGACCACACAATCAGTCGTGGCCACTAAAAACTGGTGAAGGACCAAGCAGGCTTAGTTTTACATTACCTTCACATTATGTTTAACCCTTACTACACGGAATAATAGATATTGAAGAAGAGACTAATCGTCAGGCGATTAACCGGTAACCGGTATGGGTTAATGACTCTCTAATTTCTATGACTGATGGTAACTTTACTTACTAGTATTAACTATACTGTTAGGAAAGTGGGTTTGGGGGGGGGGGGTAATAAGAGACCAATCATGAAACAAACCAATGTCAAGTATAATAAAAAAAAATCAACCGACCGCAGTTGGCAACAGGCGCAAAAAAAGTTCATCGAAGAAGGATTAAAACACAATAAGTAAAGTACCGGTTGGACCAAATTGATCATAGGGCCTGTTGAAGTAGCGTTCACCAGTTTCAGTGGCATACTAGGGGGTGTGTGTGGCCAGCACAATGCCCAGCCACCTTTACTTTACTCCAACTAATGTATTAGACTCAGAGACACCCTGAAATCCAGGGAAAAAATACTAGCCTTCGCCGGAAGGGATTCGAACCCAAGGACCTTTGGTACGCCCAGACGAACGCGCTGCCGTCCCGGCCACCGTAAAGATTAAAACATAAATATTTAAACACGATAATAGTCCAAATTAAATAACGATAATTACAAAACATAACAATGTTCAACAGGGATAACAATAGCAACCTTAAATAACAATAACAACAAAACGATAACAGCAATTACAAAAAAACAAAACATACGGGGTCATTGTGCCTAACGTGACGGGGTGGGTGTGTGTGGGGGGGGGGGAGACGTGGAGGTGAAAGGGTTAACGATAATGCTCAATTTGATTTTTTATTTTGTTTCGCTGCATAGGCTGGCAACAGGTTGAACATTTTTAATATACACGCTCGTGCCTGCGAGCTTTTTTTTTTTTTTTTTTTTTTGCGCGCGCGGGGTTAAGGGTTGCGCATGCGCGTTAATGTCCCAGCACACATTTCATTGTATCTGGTTTTTTTTTTGGTTTTTTTGTTCTAGCTTCCTGTAATGTAATTCAATGTAAATAACAGCAAACTGAAAGACAATCCATATTTTTAAATATGTTTGTTCAACATTAATGATCAATACCCGATGTGATATCTATATTTGTTATTTGATCATGTGTTATTATTGATCAGGTTGATTATTTTTTTGTCTGTGAATGTTTCGCTTTATTCTGAAAGGCAACAGATCGAACCCCCAATGCTTTTAATCTCTGTTAAACAAATTAAAATTTATGAGTCTCTCTTCCAGTTCTTTTGTTTCTCATTTTCTATGATCTCCCGAGTAGTCTGTTTCGTATTCTATGTTTCTCTTTTCCTCTTTCACTTGTATATTATCCTAAGCTTACTTTCTCTCTCTTTCTCTCTCTCTCTCTTTCCTAATCTCTTTTTCACATCTCTCTCAAAAGTGTTCTGTACATCTCTCACATTCTCTCTCTCTCGTTCCCCTATCTCTCTCTCTCTCTTTACATATAATGTTTAACATAGTCGCTCTATTTCTCTCTCCGTTTAAGCAGCGGCTTCTCCAAATGGCCCTGAAGCTTCGAAGCTCATATTAAAACAACACACTGCAGGATTTTCGTGGGCCTATGCACCAGTTTCGGACAAGTTAAAAGGCGTATGGGCATTGCACTGTCCACACAATCACTCAATAAGCGGACAAAACAAATACACAAACAAAAAATTAAATCATTTTTACCAGCCCTACAGATCTAATGATCTGCTTAAAAAAAAAAGCCAATTTTACTAACTTTCAATATAATATTTTAACAGGGACTTAACCATCATAGGTAATAACACTTAAAAGTGACCTCTTTATAGTGACCAGTCCATTAAAAGCAAATAACAACATAATAAGCGTATAAAAAAAGCCTGCTTCTTCATCTTTTTTAATAGGTTTTAAGAACGGAGGACCAGAATGTACAACTATGAACCTGTGACCCTGTATTAAACCCCTTGATGACTAGAAAGAAGAACGCGAAGTACTAAAACTACAGGGGGGAGAGAGAGCTATGAGCCATGTCTACGTGTGAATTAGGTTGTCAATTTGTATTCAATTATCCAGGGGAGACGATCTAATTATTATGCCATTCGCCCATCTTTTATCCATCCTTTGTAAGTACCATCATTTGAATATCAGGGCCCAGGTGATAGCCTAGTACACCTGTAAGCTGCAAAGGACAAACGCCTTTTTTTTTTGTTCAAATGTAAAAGTAACCGTTTCATACAATTTTAAGGCTAGATCTAGTAGGAGCATGGCTAATCAGTTTCGATGGTCACGGTCATACAACGGAATTGTGTGGCCACCACAATGCCAAGACGGGACATTTTATTATTTTTTTCTCTTTTGTAGGGGTGATTGCCAAATTGGAATTATGTGGCGTTTTAAGTAATCTATAGATTATTTTTTTACAACCAGATGGGGCATGTGACGACATGGTAATGCTTGTTAAAAGCCTCCATTTATATCTTCTTTTATCGTGATATGAAGCCAAAATTAATTAAAAACTAAAAAACTCAAAAGCGAAACCACCTAACGGCAGCGAGTGAAGGTATCACCATAGAGCCGTCACACCACAACCAACGTTTGTGTGTGTGTGTGTGTGTTTTTTTTTACAGAAGAATGGTGTGTATGTGTCTAATGCGTCAACGATTGGTTACTAATTTATCCACGCGCTGCCACCAATTGTGTGTAGTTGTTGTTTTCTTTCGTTGGTACTAACACATACACACTTGAGTGCGAGCCAGCCACAAACACACGACCATTCGAGCCCAGGTTCCATATTGATCTCTACCACAGCCCCCTCCCCCCGCCACTCTCTCTTGTCACGGTCCAATTTACACGTCACGGGCATACGCAGAAAGTGAGCCGGTGGCGGAGTAGGGGTGGGGTGGAGGAGTAAGGCGTGTGCAGAGTTGAGCGGTGGTGGGGGGGGGAGGGGGGGGGGGCGTCAATCTAACGATGTCTCAATTGTACTTATCACCTACTGGTTGACGGCTAACTGGGACTGAAGTGAATAAATCATTTCATTAGATCATCATATTTTCAAACATTAGTGGTCGGATATAGATAGATAAAGATGCTTTTTTATGATACCAATGGTTCATTATTTTAATTATTTTTTTTGCGGTTACGGGATTGTGATGTTAGCACAAAATATTTTATACCCAATAGCTAGTGTGCATTTTAGCCAGATTATACCCAAACAGCACACTATATCGACCCAATATTTGCCCAATATTAAACCAACCTTTAAATCTTGGCGAAATGTTGGGTCAATATTGGACCAATATATTAAACAGTAAGCTTATGGTGCGCTGGTAGGGGGGGGGGTATAAGTATTTGCAATCAGGGCCGTAATGGACGTTTTTGGACCCCATCAAATTTAAATCACAGGGCCCATACACAGGCATGTATTGCTAGCAATCAATTTTAAGGACTCCCGCGGCCGGACAACGCAGCCTTTTACCTCTACACGTGCGTGTCAATTGGTGTGTTGACACGGACGTTATTGGAATACGCTAGTGATAAGAACCTGCGTGTATTGCAAGCCATGCACGGACCTATGTTTTGCTAACACGCTCACACCAACACACACACACTCAACTCAACCATCGAAACACCAGCCCAAAGCATTGTGCTTTATATTGAGTACGTGCGAGTGAAATTGTGTGCGCATGTGTATGTATATGTGTGTGTATGTATGGGTGTGTGTATGTGTATCGGCAGAGAACAATACCGTCATGAGAAGACCGTTGGAGTTATTTTTTTTATACAGGACGACCCCTGTAATCTCCGGGTGAAATAAGAAGCAAAAGGTGATCCATCATGAACAGTGGGTGTAATATGATTCCTTCGCGTTGAGCACTCCATTCAATAGGCCGTGAGCCGGGTCGCGTACGTGCATGTGTGTCTGTGCGCACGAGCGCGTGTGTATATATAGACGCATATGAAGCATGCAGGAGGTGGCGTGAAGGTATTGGAGAGGGTAGAGGGGGGATTGACGTGGATAGAAAAATGGGTGACAACTTTCATGGCTGCCCCCACACCCTTCTCCCTTGCATGTCCCCTCCCTTTTTTCACTCCATCCCTCTACTTTCCTTCGCCCCCCCCCACCGGAAGTAGCCTCCACGCGCTTACGCTAAGGATGCAAACACGCTGCACACGTCACTTCTGCAGCTTAGCGCTCGTTCAGGGACGAGACCGGAGAATGGAGGTTCAATTTCAAATTCTGAGCGCCCCCTTCCTCGCGTTCCACACCCAAATAAGCCCTTACGCCCACCTTCAAAAGCATACAATAACTGGTTGCTAAGCGATGTGACCTTCTGCATGTTTCTGACACTTGCAGAGTTTCATACAAATATTGTTTGTTAGTTGTCACAAAATATTTGTTTTGTTGTTGTTTTTTTTATTGTTTCGGACTTAAAGATTACGTTTTAGACCTACTGGTTAAGGTGGTTTAATCGTCAATGCTTTATATTTACCCTTAAATGTTATATATTTGTCTGTTATTGTATAATTATAAAGGGCATGGTTTAGAATTTAATTCGTGGTTACGGTTTAGCCTTAAAGGTTATAGTTTTAACCATATCTTAAAGAGTTATGGTTTAGCCATAAAGGTTATGGAATAGCCTTCGGGCATAGTGTTATGTTTTCAGATAAATTTATTTTGCAAACATAACAACTGGGTTTATCCTTATTAGAACCAATATTTTGATGGATGTATTTTTAAAGTATCGCCACTTCCAAGGTGACTATTGGTACTAAAGAAATCAAAGTGATCACCCCCCCCCCTCTCCCTATTTACAGATGGGGTTGGTCGATGGAAGTGGGGAGGAAGGGGGGGGGGGGTGAAAAGGATTCTGGCCTGTATCGATGCATGAGATTTTATTTGTCTCGCGGGCCAACGCTATTTTTTTGTTTTTTTCTTCTTCGGAGCGTTTTGTGGGGATTCCCCATTTGATGGGGCGTATGAATATTGAGTTCCGTTGGAAGCGGAGCCGAAGAACGATCGGCGTAAAGGATATCGTAGTGCTGGGAAAAAACAAACACTGTAAAGCCAGAAAAGATCCACCAAATTTTAACAAAATTTCGTTGGACCAATTTAATTCATAGGGCCGGTGAAGCAGCGTTCACCAGTTTCTGTGGCCACGACATACTAGGGGATTGTGTGGACAGCACAATGCCCAGCCGCCTTTGCTTTACCCAGGTACCCTCCAGACGTGAGAAAAAGTCCTATCCTAGCCTTCACCAGGATTCGAAACCATGGATCTTCAGTACGTTAGCTGAACGCGCTGCCGCTCAGCCAACGTGCCCCATATGAACAAATATAAAAGAAATTAAAAAAATAAAGAAAAAACTAGTCTAATATGGAGAATTCATGACAAGAAAACCATAAAAACGAAGTTATGATAAAAAGAGAATGTCTTATTTTTATATATCTTATCTTATATAGGCCTATTACAGACGCCCCTTCTATAAGAAGATGATTGCGTCCTACGTTCATCCATGGTCCTAGTCTAGTCTTGAATCTTCATTTATATTTTAATTGATGTTGATTTACTGGTTTTCCGGGTTGTTTAAGGCAACCCACTCCATGCCCAAATGCCTCTCGGGAAGAAAGAGTACTTACATGCATTGACACTGTGTATTCGCAAAGATAAAACTTTAAATATAAGGTATTTGTTTGGGGAAAAACATAAAGATAACGGGATATTGTGCTGGCCATACAATCTCCTTGTAGGTCTTTAAAGCTTTTTTTTTTACTCTAGTCGCGAACCCAACACATATATAAATCGTTGATCATGTCTTTTTTTTTACCCCCCCCCCTTTATGTCCGTCTGTCCATCTCCTTGTGAGGGGATAGACAAACCCGAGGAATCGGCAGAAGAAATACGAAGGACGAAGAGAAGAAGAGATAAAGAAAAAATAAAAGAAGGAAAGAAGCGGTAGGGAGCAGGGGATAGTGTGGCAGCTGTCTTAATTACACAGGGGATTTGACAATGATTACACCAGACTTAGCCGTGAAAATGTAAGAGGGGGTGGGGAAAGGGGGGAGGCGACGGTGAGAGGGGCACAAGACGCTGGGGATTGGCTCTGTCAAATTAACGGCGCTGGCTGAGAGACACATCAGCGGTTCTTTGAATACAAACATATGGGGGGCCCCCACCATCGGCTCCCCAGGGGCACCCCGATCAGACAAATGTATTGTGTTTTATACCAAAGAAAATGGAAGCAAAAAAACAACAGAGAAAAATTATAACAGATTAAATGTAAAAATTCAAAAAAAGAAAGAATTCAAGAATGTAAGAATTCAAGAATGTAAGAATTCAAGAATGTAAGAATTCAAGAATGTAAGAATTCAAGAATGTAAGAATTCAAAAATGTAAGAATTCAAGAAAGTAAGAATTCAAGAAAGTAAGAATTCAATTGTGTGGCCAGCTCCTTTAATTTTTTTTCAACTAACGTCTGTACACATCAGAGCTTTTGGTAAACTTTTTTTTTTAACTGCAACATTATTTTTTTGTTTCGTTTGACCCAAAAACAAATGAAAAAAATTAGGGATTTTTATTTTAATTATATTACTGGCAAGCTTTAACAGAGAGACACACCTGACAATTTAAAAGTTAAGATTTTCGATTCGTGGCTTAATCAAAGATAAAAAAAAACAGTTCGCGGTCGATATTCAGTCACTTTTCTACTTCTTAAAATCCTATGAAATACAAGTGCGATTTTCTATAGAAGACTTTACATTTTTTTAGGGAATCTTTGAGATTTTTTATTAAACCTTTGAAATTTCTGAGTAAACCTTTGAGATTTCTGAATAAACCTTTGAAATTTCTGAGTAAACCTTTGAGATTTCTGAATAAACCTTTGAAATTTCTGAGTAAACCTTTGAGGTTTTGTATAAAACCTTTGAAATTTCTGAGTAAACCTTTGAGATTTCTGAGTAAACCTTTGAAATTTCTGAGTAAACCTTTGAGATTTCTGAGTAAATCTTTGAGATTTCTGAGTTAACTTTTTAGATTTTGTATAAAACCTTTGAAATTTCTGAGTAAACCTTTGAGATTTCTGAGGTAAACATTTTGATTTTTAAGGAAACCCTCGAGAACTTTTTTTTTCGGAACCCCGGGTTTCATTGGAACCCCTGTTTGGGAATCCCTGGTTCTTCTTGTTTTCATCCTCAGAAATTGTCCAGAAGAAAAAAAAAATAGAAAAACCGTCAAGGCTTCCAGAATCGCAGGCGGTCACTAGAGGTGAAGTCCTCGATAGATTGCTATCTCTGGGAGATTTGCGGCCACTTTCATGAAGCGAGCCCTTCAACCCCTCCGCCCTATATCTCCCTCCCTCCCACGCCAGTGGTCTATAACTGCTTTGCTAATGGTCATGTTGCTTTTTTGTTGCTTTTATTTTTTTCCGTTGTAGGGCCAGAGCCGATTCTATTCCGTAGAGTGTATTGGATCTGAATGTGTCGTATGGTGTATTGGATCTGAATGTGTCGTAGGGTGTATTGGAACTGAATGTGTCGTAGGGTGTATTGGAACTGAATGTGTCGTAGGGTGTATTGGAACTGAATGTGTCGTAGGGTGTATTGGATCTGAATGTGTCGTTTAGTGTATTGGAACTGAATGTGTCGTTTAGTGTATTGGAACTGAATGTGTCGTAGGGTGTATTGGATCTGTGTGTGTCGTGAATGCATTGGGTTCATGTGTGTGTGTCGTAGATGTGTTAGATGTGTGTGTCGTAGATGTATTGTATTTGCGTATGTTCTTGGGGTGTTTTTGGATATGTGTGTGTGTCGTTGTTGAATTGGATGTGTGTCTGTCGTAGATGAATTATATGTGGGTGTGTCGTAGATGTTTGGGATGTGTGTGTCTGCCGTAGAAGAATTGTCAGTGTGTGTTCCCTACATATATTGGATATGCGTGTGTCTTAGAAAAAGACACCCATTTTGAGCGTTTGTCTGTTTCTTTTGGGTTATGTCTGCCATCGCGTTATTTAAGGCAGTGGTTGGCCACAATATACACTGTAATGCATTGTGTACGCCTGCCATTATACGCTTGTTTAACGTAACTGTTATAAAAATATTTTGTAACTAGATTTCAGTGTGTTTATTGGATAGATAGATAGATAGATAGTTAGATGGATAAATGGATAGGTAGATAGATAGATAAATAGATAGATAGATATATAGATAGTTAAATACATAGATAGATTAATAGATAGATAGATTAATAGATAGATAGATAGATAGATAGATAGATAGATTGAAAGGTAGAAAGATAGATAGATAGATAGATAGATAGATAGATAGATAATAGTCATAATAAAGGAAAAAAATACGACGCTGGTTATGCCGTGTTAATATCGAAATAACAAAAGACTATGAAAAACTGAAACCAACAGCCAATAGTAATACTATTAATACATTAAATTGTATATAATAGAATAAACCTTTTGTAATATCCCGGAAGAATTGATTGCAAGGGAAGATAATAAACTAAGTTTTCAATATAAAAATAAGTATTACATACCTTTAGCAGGCATTGTATTGTAGAGTTTTATCTCCAGATTGTTTGAGCCTATAAAATCCACACCAGAATCACGTAAACCACCATCAGGGGTTCTCCCCTTGCAACAGCTGCCCCCGGCTGCGCCCTTCGTCGCCCTAATCCTTCCGGCGGAGCTGTCAGAGATCGGAAGACTTCTGCTCGGTTCAACCAGAGGTAGGTTGAAAAACGAAAGCGGTTCCAGAGTTGACGGCACCGTTGTCTTCAGGAAGGAACCCTACTTGTTGACAAGATACTGTAGATCTAGAGAAGGTTCCCACAAATTCGATTGATGATTTCAGAAATTCCCAGCAAATGAACAAACCTGGCCTGGAAGTAAAACTCCAACTTTTATTTTTATTTTAAGATGAAATTTGAATTCAGTCTATGCCGAGCACTATTAAGCCAAGCTCGACGGGAAATGGTTAGCAGTTGGATAGAATCTATCTTAAACTCCTGTGCTTTAAGCTTGTATTTCTTGGGGATCTTCAATTTTGTCCTGGTATCACACCTGTAGTAAATAATAACAATAATAGTAAAAATAATAATATTTATAATAATAATAATAGTACTAATAATAATAAAAGTAATCATAATAATTATAATAGACCTAATAATACTACTAGTAATAACAAAATAAAAATACTAGTAATAATATGTATAGTAAATAATAGTAATAATAATAATAATAGTGATAATAATAAGAGTAATAATAATACTATAAAAATAAACAAATTACTAATAATAAGAATAGTAATAGTAATATTATACTAGTAATAACAATACAAATACTAGTAATAATATTTATAATTATAATAATAGTAATAATAATAATAATAGTATAATAATTCAATAATCATGAGATCGCAACAATAACAATCTTGCCACTATTATTAATAGTGATATTTAAAGGGTAAGTCCTGCCTTTACATCAAATACGTAAAGTATATATTAAAAAAAAACAGTTTACAAACAGTTAAAAACAGTCGCCAGATGGCGTCACGTTTTATCTACGATGAAGTTGTTTAAAAGAAACTAATAAAGTTTAGAGTAAATTAAATGAATTTCTATTAAAATTGTTGAAATTGTAAACTTGTTGTTAGACATAATATTATGTTTCAAGATATCGTTCCGCCAATGTGTAGATCTTCTGATTGTTTAAAGACAAAGTAAATATCTTGCTATAAAAAGAATGTAGTTTCATCAATGCGCCCTCTGGCGGTTAATTAGCTTTCCACCAAAAAAAAAACACACACACACGCTTCAATAAGTCATTAAGTAAATTCAAACGAGTAGTTTTACTTCTTACACATACTCACACACACACACTCACAATTACACACACACACACATACGAACATACACATATAATAAAATACACATAAAGAGAAGGAATTTAAAATTGTATGTTACGATTTTTTTTCTTGGTCGGGAAAATGAAGAGTTAATTACACACATATGGTGTACATTTAACTGTATGTAAATGAGAAAGGGGCCTTAGCTCGCGATAAGTCCAACAACAACTCCAGCAACAGAGGGACACAGATGCCTAACAAAAAAATCTAATTAGATATAGATTAGCTTTCAGTGAAAAAAATAACACGACACACTTTATTCTCGTATACATCTGCCAATTTTCTAATTTAACATTTCAAAAAAATAAATAATAAAAACTATACAGTTTTATCGAATATGTTAATTAATGGACAAAAACGTAAACCTTATGTAAATTTAAAGCCCTCGCAAAATACCCTCGTTTACCAACAAGTTTGTTAAAAAAAAAAAGTTGACTTAATTTCATGATTTCTAACACGTGTTGGTATTTTATCGAAAATATGTATTTACGTTTTTGATAATTTTTTTGTAAGTAGACATGTTAATTTTTGTAAAGTGAAACCAAGCGTTGAGTGTGTTTAGTTGCGCAGAGACCTAGATGGAATAAAACTTTAAAAATATATTTCCAAGCGGCAACAAGCAGAACAAAGAACAAATAACTCTAAAGATTAGATTCTATATCTAGGCCCTATCTTTTAGATTCTATATCTAGGCCCTATCTTTTAGATTCTATATCTAGGCCCTATCTTTTAGATTCTCTATCTAGGCCCTATCTTTTAGATTCTATATCTAGGCCCTATCTTCCATGTTGCCTAAACATGTTTTTTTTTTTTTTTCACGGCAGTTGCAGTTCTCCCAATATTTGTGGTCATATAAATTTTATATGATACAGATTTAAAACTGAAAACTTTTTTTTTAAGTAGAATCTATCTGCACACAATAAAACAACAACGAGAATTAGGTTTAAAAAATAACTAATTGCGAAAAAAAGGGAAACACTTCATAAAGAAAAATATAGAACGGAATGAGTTTCTTACATCGTATTTATCAGTAGAGGCAATTCACGAATCAAGTTATGATATTTCGTCTTTTTAAAACAAAATTAGATATTTACTATCGGGGCTTGCAAATGATTAATCGATTGTTATCATAACTTGTTTCTGTTGCGATAGATCTAAGGTAGGCAGATAGATCTATAGATTGATAGGTAGATAGATAGATTGAAATGTGTAATCTCAAGATTGACATAAATAGCCAAACGATAAATTCAAATACACACACACGCACACCCGCGAACATCATTTCGCCTAATTGTTATAGTTTACATTTCATGCTTTTATATAATTCTGATTATGCAATTCTGTCTAGGGTGTAAAAAAACAACAACGTAAAGTCACCAAACTGTTGTATCAGACCCATACCCCTCCCCCCTCCACATAACACAAACGCATAAAGATATATATTATAACTTATAATTATGAACTACTACAGCGTTCTGAACGTTCCAATGACTCTGCCTTCTTCCATCGACCTGTTACTCAATTGTTGCATTATAGAAATCGTAACGCCTCGATGACATCGAACGCGCACACGGGAGAATCATTCAAAAACATTCCAACAAACGAAAAAAATCCAGAAAGTGTCATGCGGGGACCCCGGGAGGGCCCCCCTTCCCTGGGCGACTTTGATCTTTAAGCCCACGTATACCATTCAAGAGATCCAGCTGTTTGCTTGCAAATGCTTTGAGATATTTTATTGAGTTCCAAGCCAAGTTTTTGTTGTCATTTTTTCCATTCATTTTATTATGTCTTTCTTGTTGTAGGCTTTTTTTTTTATATAGGTAGGTATGCAATGTAGTTCGGGGACATGATGGCCGAGCGGCAACGCGTTCGGCTGACGTACCAAAGGTCCCGGGTTCGAATCTTCGGGAAAGACTAGGATTTTTTCCCGGGTCTGGAGGGTGTCCCTGAGTCTACCAAGCTCTGATGGGTGCCTGACATTATAAAGTAAAGGCGGCTGTGCATAGTGCTGGCAACACTATCACCTAGTATGCCGTGGCCATAGAAACTGGTGAACCCTGCTTCACCGACCCTATAGATTCATTGGTTCGACGGGATACTTTACTATACAAATGTAGTTCAGTTGCAGCTTAAAGAGAAATCCGCCCCTGGAAAATGCCGAAATAAAAAAATAAAAAGGAAGCCGCCTTTACTTTTTTACATCGTTCCAACTAGTAGCAGCTTCCAGGCCCGCAAACAATTTCTAGCCTTCATCAGGATTCGAAACCACAACCTTCAGTACTTCAGTACGCCTTATGATACAGAATATACTTTGAAAAAAAAAGAAGATTATATGGCTTTCAAATAATAGGCCTACAGTTATGACTGCTATAGATTATACGCTTGCATATTTTTTAAATCTCACAAATCAGTATATTATAAGCTTAGGCTAAATTCTCTAAATTAATCTCACACCAAATCTTGAGATTATTTGCTGTATAAATCAAAGCTGTTCTATAAATTGCACGCTCACTTAATCATTTTCATAGATTAATTTTTTTGTTCAAGTTAAGTCTAATATTGGACCCTAATCGCTAACAATTATAAAAAAATAAAAAAAAATTTTTTTTATTTATTTCCAGTGCACATCAATATCACAAAATCTTGCGCTTAAAGTCTGCAGATTAAATTTCACTTAGAATAATTTATTTAATCGAAGGATCTAAATATTTCTTGCACTCCTAAACATAAAGGCATAGGACATCTGTTCAAAAGTACAGCGCTTTGCACTGCTATTATCACTATAAACGGGCGTTTTCAGGCTCAGTTCCCGAATGTTTTCCTTTAAGATGCATAAGGATTCATGAGACCCTAGACAAGAACCCACTTTAATCATACTTACCAAGAATATATTTTATAACATCAAATTTTTTTTTTTGGATGATATCGATACAACACATGTGATCTAAAAGTTGTTTTTTTTGTATATAAATATAGCAGACCACAATCTTTAATGCAATCTGGGAATATTATATATATATATAGATATATATATATATAAACATTTTAACAGCTTAAAGTAGTTACTAGTGCAATAACTATATAAAACAATCCCATTTGCCACGAACGGGTAACCATATCAGACGAGTCTTAATCCTTCTATGCTATTTCGAAGCAAGAGGGGAGACCCTTAAGTCAGGCGTATCGGGGGATTATCTGTACTAGAAAGCCGCATTATTTAGTAATGCCTTTAATCTTTTAAGCGTGGATTTATTAGATGAAGCTTAAACAAAAAATCAACTTGGGTAACTTTAGGCTACACTTGGTTGTTTATTGGGGCATGTTTCATTTCTGGATAGAGTTGTGGTTTTTTTTCTCCTTTTTCTTTCGATTTCTGAGATAAGACAATACGTATTATAGTGATTTACTGAAGGTGGAGGGTTGTGCGAGGTCATCGCTTTGACCCCACATCCATAAACCTCCCCCTTCCCCATCCAAAATATATACATTTCTATTTTTCTTATACACCCACTCAAAATGGTGGCGGCGTTTTTTTATCTGTCAATGGAACTCTATGGAACCTGCTCTCTCTTCTAGGATAGCTGTATTCTAGGATAGCTGTATTCTAGAATAGCTGTATTCTAGGATAGCTGTATTCTAGGATAGCTGTATTCTAGGATAGCTGTATTCTAGGATAGCTGTATTCTAGGATAGCTGTATTCTAGGATAGCTGTACTCTATGATAGCTGTATTCTAGGATAGCTGTATTCTAGGATAGCTGTATTCTAGGATAGCTGTATTCTAGGATAGCTGTATTCTAGGATAGCAGTATTCTAGGATAGCTGTATTCTAGGATAGCTGTATTCTAGGATAGCTGTATTCTAGGATAGCTGTATTCTAGGATAGCTGTATTCTAGGATAGCTGTATTCTAGGATAGCTGTATTCTAGGATAGCTGTATTCTAGGATAGCTGTATTCTAGGATAGCTGTATTCTAGGATAGCTGTATTCTAGGATAGCTGTATTCTAGGATAGCTGTAT
This sequence comes from Anisus vortex, assembly GCA_949126835.1. Lineage (NCBI taxonomy): Eukaryota > Metazoa > Mollusca > Gastropoda > Planorbidae > Anisus > Anisus vortex. Next base: position 6,413,637 of record OX421498.1, read on the forward strand.
TCTAGGATAGCTGTATTCTAGGATAGCTGTATTCTAGGATAGCTGTATTCTAGGATAGCTGTATTCTAGGATAGCTGTATTCTAGGATAGCTGTATTCTAGGATAGCTGTATTCTAGGATAGCTGTATTCTAGGATAGCTGTATTCTAGGATAGCTGTATTCTAGGATAGCTGTATTCTAGGATAGCTGTATTCTAGGATAGCTGTATTCTAGGATAGCTGTATTCTAGGATAGCTGTATTCTAGGATAGCTGTATTCTAGGATAGCTGTATTCTAGGATAGCTGTATTCTAGGATAGCTGTATTCTAGGATCGCTGTATTCTAGGATAGCTGTATTCTGTTGGAGTTTTATTTTAATTTACCAATCTATTGTGATGTATTAAAACATTATTAAAATGTATATACCTGAAGAATCTTAAACAGTGAAATTATAAACAAAAAATGCTTCACAAAGAGCATTAAAAAATATAATAAGGTCTTGAGATCGTAACATGACATCGGGAAAATTATCCAAGTTTCAACAAATAGTAACGCCATTGGTCAAATCACTAAATTTATAGTCATTTATCATCTTTTATTTTACAGACACTCCTTCTATAAAGAAGATTATTGCGTCCTACGTTCATCCGTTGTCCGAGTCTAGTCTTGCATTTTTATTAATGTTTTAAATGATATTAAGTTACTGGTTTTCCTGGTTTGTTCAGGCAACCCTTACCATGCCCGAATTCCACTCGGGAAGAAAGAGTACTTATATTCATTTTTTTCTCGCATAAAGGATAAGAAAATTGTTTTTGTCCTTATGTGCATTTGAGCATTGCAACAGGTCGTTATTGGATTGTATTTCTAAATTAGAATTTAATGCCTTATGTATAAGAGAATATAAGTTGTATTCAATAAACATCCATCTTATCTTATCTTATACATTACAGACGCTCCTTCTATAAAGAATATTATTGCGTCGTACGCCGTGATCCGAGTCTAGTCTTGCATTTTTATTAATGTTTTAAATGATGTTAAGTTACTGGTTTTCCTGGTAATTCTACATAAACGTTCAATTGTAACTTATAATTACAAAACTAATATTTAAAAAAGTACATAAACAAATAAAAACAGTATTGGTTGCTCTATTCGCCAATTCAAAGTCCGATAAAGTCTTGATTTTTCTCGAGAGAAATTCAGGCATGGATGGGTTTTTCTGAACTAGTTGTCCAAATCAACAGCTAAGCAACATGTATTAGAACTCACATCAAAATGCATGACTTTTATTTTTAGAATTTTGTTTCATATAATCACACACTTAAGAACACGCGCAAGAATGAGCACAAACTGACAAAATCTCAAAGACTTTCTAATGTGCAGGAGGCATAAATCTAAAACCTTTTTCAAAAAATATTCTTTTTATAATATATATATATATCATCTACGTAGCCTATCTATAATATTTTTATTTTTCACGAAAGATATTTTGTGTAGGCCTAATTATAACAATGTATATAATATTTATGGCATAGCTAACCTACAGCAGACATGCATCACTCCCCCTTCAACCTACCATTACTACACCATAAACAGTATACAGAACAATATAACAAAACACAGCACAAATATATTTGTCTGGCATTGACTGCAAGATGGCAAAGAGTTCTGCAGACTGGCTAATAAGAATAAGAACAGTGATAACATGTAGATCTAGATTTATTTAGGAACCACATTTCTATAGAAATGCTTTTAAAAAAAAATATACTGCACGTAAAGAGGTTGTTATTCACAAGTAATGTTTGGTTATTTATAGAGCTATCGAAAGATTGGAATAGTATCAATGCCCACTATAGACAACACAAGCCTGATAATAATAGACACTGGATTGTTTAGTGACTTAAAAAATGGATTTTAAGTCTGGAATCAGAAGATGTATAGGCTACTATAATGATGTTTGTAAATACTTTAATCTATTAGCCTGATTCTAAAAATAATTTTGGAGGGTAGGCCTACAAACCTGAGTCCGTATAATTAAAACCCAAAGTCATTGTATTGTCGACATAATCCCATTGTATGCAGTTTACATATAAACCGTTAAACCCCAAGAAGTTAAATGGTAATGAAAGTGAGTTACCTACCCCCAGAGTAATTTAAACCAGAAATAACAGAAATCTAAAATATAAACTTTCATAATTCCCAGAAAAACGCTCTGACCAACTTGTGTGTATTAAACACACACACACACACACACACACACACACACTTATCGTGTTTACTGTAAATATATTAAATTACTTACATAACGGACTCACTGAAAATACACTTACCAAAGAGCCATGTTTAATTTTGTGTTGATTTTTTTTTATTAGTTTGTTTCTGTTTATCCGTGCAGCGTGTTATTTTTTCTTCCTTATCCGTGTGTGTTTTCATAACCGCGTACATCCGAGAAGGAAAAAAGACACACAGAATCACAATCCAACGTAAGTGCCTAGACGTGTAAGCTGCGGCCGCCGAGTTCGAACCCACACCCCTTCCAACCAACCTCTTTTTTCTTCTTTGTGCGAAGCATGATGTCAACGAATTACTCGAAATCGAAAACTCCTTTTTTATGTTTGATAAAAATCCCGTATGTGTGTGTTGTAGTCGCCGTCGTCAACTACGGGCTGCGGATCAGTCCTGAAGTGATTTGAACTTTTCTTTGACACTTTAAGTCTTCCCTTGGAATCGTGCGCGTAATCCCCCTGGCAATCATCATCAGGTGACGTTCGATCGATCTAAGAAGAGACTAATATTCACTGCTAAACGCTGCTCACCTCTCTAACTTTGACCCTAATGTAAGAATTCCCACGCAATATGTAATCCAGAATGTGTCACGATAGACTTTTCAAACCGTCTTGGATGACAAATATGAACATTTTTTCGTTTCCTGCGGTTGTTGTTAATTTTAAAGCCTTTTTCTAACATTAGCAAAATGTATTTCTTGTTTTTTATTTGTATTTATTTTTATAGTATGTTTTAGGAGCAGACTTTTAAAAATAAGTATAGGCCTAAATCTAACAAGATACTTTTAGAAAAAATGTTAACTTAACTTAATGAATGTGTAACTATTGTGGTTTCTTTTTATAGAAATCATGATATTAAATATTAATTCAAAATAAGATACGAAGCTGAAATTGATTGATGCTTAATATCTTATAGTATAGCTTAGTATATAGAGTTCATATAATGATCGGTAACACAATAACCATGAACATGTGGGTACGTTTGTGTTTGACATGCCGGTGAAAACCACAAAAAGATCATCAGTTCCAGAATGGTAATGGACGCTATTTATGTACAGCGTCCGTGTCTACAGACTATGCGTATTCAAATATAAGTTAACGAGAAACTACATGTCGCGTAATCGCAGGTCGCCACGCTCCACTCTGGACGGAAAACCAACAACATATAATAAACCCGCACACGAGAAATAATAACCACTTCCAGAAAAATGTACTATGCGTTATATTTCCAGGGGGGGCCATTTGTTTTTTGGACCACTGTAATAGCTGTGGAGCCTAGTTATGACGAAAACTGTTGGCTGAGAGCACACGTCAGGCGTCACAAACACTCAAACAAACAAACAAACATACAAACAAACGAGAAGTGGTGTGTGGGATGGGGGTGGCAACCGTGTTTGTATGGTGTTCAAGTTAGCCGTGACCACCCCCCACCCCCCGGGAAAGGGGGGGGGAAGGGCGGGTGGGGGTAATGAACGCGTCCGACATCTTGATGATGGTCGCGCGCTCTGTCATGTCCTAAATGTCTCAGATAGAGTGTGGGAGGGAGTGGGGGTGGACGGGAGTGAGTACGGGGGGGAGGCGCGGAGGGGAGCCATGTCTTGGATACGATGGCTGAAGTGGGTGAGATGGTTGGGGGTGGGGGTGAGGTGTGTGTTTGTGAGGGAGGGGGACATTAATGTGCGGCAGGATGTGCTAATAACCGTTGTCGCTGATGCACTTCTCTAGAGGCGGGGCGGTGGGCTGGGAAAAGTGAGCGAGTGGTGGGGAAGAAAGGGGGAGGGTGGAGGTTTCTTAATTATGTAAATGATGATATCGTACAGAACGTAAAGTCTACCGCCATTACTAGTGCACAGATAAGGTTTGCGGTCGGTAGAGGGAGACAATTAACAGAGACAGTGGCATAAGTATGTATCAGCATAGGCGTTCCTTCCCTTTCCCCGTCCCGCCCACCCAAAAAAAAAAACAATACTATTTGAAGCTAATATAGAATATAGAGCTAAAATTACACGCCCGTTTGTTTTTATTGTGTACAAGTGTACATATTACAAAGACCTGGAATCGTAAAATTGTAAGCACACTTTCTTAACAGTCTCTGCTTTGAAACTAGATATGTGTTGATCATGTTTGTTCATTAATAATGACGTTGCGGGCCATGAATATTCACAGGGCTCGACTCTTGAGTCTGAAAGAATCGTTCGTCAGAGAAAACGTCTTCCATAGAGTCTGCGTATTGAGTTTGAAAGAATCGTTCGTCATAGAATATTTCTTCCAAAAAGTCTGCGTATTGAGTTTGAAAGAATCGTTCGTCAGAGAAAACGTCTTCCATAGAGTGTGAATTGAGTCTGAAATCGTCCGTCAGAGAATACGTCTTCCATAGAGTCTGTGTAATAAGTCTGAAATCGTCCGTCAGAGAATACGTGTGCCTTAGAGTCTGCGTATTGTCTGAGAGAATCGTTCGTCAGAAAAAAGGTCTTCCATAGAGTCTGCGTATCTCTATTATTCCGAGAAAGACCATCATAATACAGCTGCATATCTCTCCGGAAGAAAGGCTGGGGGGCGATGGGCTGATAGAGAAGGCGCCCTACCTCTCACGCCGCCCTAGCATCCCTCACCACACACGTACGCACGTATACTCACATCGAGAAGTCGCTGCTGTTGGATATCTTCGGGTTGATAAGGGGAGATAAACAAGACAGAAAGAGAACAGCATTTAAGGGAAGGAGTTGGTGGGGGAAGGGAGTGCAAGTAACGGGGAGGCAGTGGGTGGAAGCACGTGGGGATGGGGATGGGAGGGAGGGGGAGAGACGACATGAATATTCATTGCCGATTAAGATTTGTGGAGCAGCCGTGGACTGATTGAAGTCTTGGGGGGGGGGGGGGAGTGATGGAACTAGAGACAAGGAGATAGGGGGGGGGATCTAAAATAAAAAGCAAAGCAGGGAGAACGCATAAAAAAAAGTCTAGTTCGAAAGAAGACAGGGGTCAAAGGTTAAAGATGGGCGTCAATAGAGTTAAACACTCAAACACAAATGGAAATAGAAGCGATGTGTAAGAATGGTGATAAAGCGTTGTATAACATGTCCTAGGGTCAGATGGCTTGAATCTGTTAATTAACACGTTCTGTTTCATGGTACCTGTTGTTGTGTGTGTGTTGCTCTATTTTCTTTTTTTTGTGAGGGTCGGGTAGAGTGATCAATTATTGTACCCTCGACCAGGTGACATCTATTTTGGGAAGGTAAAGTTGAATGTGCAATGTGCTGGCCACACAATCACCCACGTGTACCGCAGATCATTTTGCTTACCTTAAATGTATTGTTGTTTTGAAGGAATATTTTCTTGTTGAATGTAAAGGGTGAAGCAGAAGCTTACTAGAAGAATGGGGGGGGGGGATTTTTTGTTTTTTTGGCAGGTAAGTTCTTGGACAGGTGTTTCGTAAATCTGGCGTTTGTCTCATAAAATATTTCATGTCTGCCGTTTAGAATGCCGCCGCAAGGTGGTGAAGGAACGTATGTGTGTTTCGTATATGTACGTCTGTCTGTCTGTGTCACTGACACGTAGATTTAATGAGGCGACATATATTCTTGTACATAATTAAGGGCATGTATGTAGGTATGTCTGTCGTGGATGTGTGTGTCTATGTTTGTGTGTGTATGTGCATGTGTGTAAGTGAATGTGTAAGTGTAATAATGTGTATAATTATCACCAAGTATGCATAATACAGTCCTGAGGGATACGTAGGATAAACAAATAGACTGAAACACACAGAGATAGATAAGGAAAGATGGCAAAGAGAGTGACAAATAGTTAGATAGATAGATAGATAGATAGATAGATAGATAGATAGATAGAAAGATATATAGATAGGTGAATTATGGATAGATGGATAGATGGATAGATGGATAGACGGATAGACGGATAGACGGATAGACGGATAGACGGATAGACGGATAGACGGATAGACGGATAGACGGATAGACGGATAGACGGATAGACGGATAGATAGGTTGGTATGTAGGTAGGTAGGTATGCATGTAGGTAGATAGCTAGGTAGTTAAACAGGCAGGCAGGTAAGTGAGCAGGTAGGCTGATACCTAGGTACGTATTAAACACATAGATAAATCTATACAGAAAGGTAAAAGTGGTGTGACCCTATACCAACGGTCCTCCTCGCCTACCATCGCCATGTCTGTTCGTGCCACACAATGTTGCGACACGCCGCTGTGTCATTCATCCGTCATCCAGTAGGCGGACATCTGACGTAGGTACTACATTTTAGGTGTAAGTTTAACTCTGTGTGGCGACGGGGAGATGGGGGCGATTTCGGGGATTTCGTGTTTATGGGGATTTAGAGGGGGGGGGGGGATGTGGGACTTGTAGTAATGTAAAACAGAGGGGGAAACGGGGGTCGGGGGTGACAGAGAAGTTGTAAACGTATTTATTTTTAGAACTTTTGTCCGTTATCCTTAACTCCGCCTAAATGCTAAATGGGAGGTATTCTCAGGCTAAAGTTGCCTTCCCCCTGACGGAAATGGGCCGGACTCCATGACAGTGACAAAATGCACTTGCGCCAATGAGAAAACCTCAAGGAACGTTTATACATAGATGTCCGTTCTATTTTTACTTCACATCACGTGACATGTCATTAAGATAATAAGCCCCGCTTCCTTTTTTTTTATTTCACACAAACATACACACACACACACCCCTCTTACCACACACTATAAAGAAAACAACAACAAAAAACGAAACACATAAATACTGCTAATATGTAAATAGCAAATATTTATAGATGTATATATAATTCTTAACCTTGTTGTTGCCTAATACGAAACAGTTATATATGAAAAGAGTTACCATTAATTTCTAGATCTTGTTTAGGTCATAACTCACTACAGTAGGATTTGGGATATCACGTGATAAATGAGCAGCACTCTTCGTAAGGCGCCATCGTGAATACTAATGGGTTGATTAGTTACGAAAGGAAACGCTATGCAATTTATTTGCTTTCAAACATAGCAGTCTAAATAAATCAAGTAGGTCTACGCTGATTACAGAGGCGTCTCCTTCCGATTAAAATTTGTATTTTCATTGAATAACTCAACTTTTTTTTTATTTTGTAAAGAAAACATTTATGTTTGTCGAATAAAACGTGTCATTAATAGTAGCATATAGACAAACATGCTTAGTTGCTTGATAGATATTCAGGCTTTGAAACTTGTACAAAATTAAAAAGAATCCCGTTGGTCCCAAATGATTTCTGTGGCCACTGCTTACTAGGGAATGGTGTGGCCAGCACAATGTCCAGCCGCCTTTACTTTCCCCTAAGTAAAAGTCAGGTACATGTTAGAGCTGGGTTGGCTCAGGGTAAACCCTTCAGACCCGGTAAAATATTACGACTATTTTGTAAGTGGAATATTAATGAATTTATTCCTAAAACATATCTTATTGTGGCCGTTACTTCTATATGTATATTGAATTGATCAATCTCAGGGCAGGCCACACATGAATTAAGTATAGACTCACAAATACTGATCCGAAGTGAGTATCAATTCAAACTTGTAATCATCAAATCTTCAACTCAACAACATATATTTAATATTAAACTGAACATCCCAAGCATAATCTAAGGCATAGGTTCTCAACGGGAGCGTTATCTAAACACGTCCAGTCGTTACGTAGGTCTAAAGTCTAAGGTCGTCTGCCATTTCTGCAATATCTTCGCTACGTCAATTCTAACTCCTACGTCACAGTTTCTAGCATTAACGTCACAGCTTAATTTATTAATATAACGTAGTGTTAGAGATTATAATAAATGTATCTTAATACAACAATAATATATTTTGAATCCCAAAACTTATGTAAGTTAGAATCTACTTATTCTCAAGTTGTTAGAAAACAATTTCTCACATTCTGTCGTTCTCTCTCTCTCTCTCTCTCCCTCTCTCTCTCTCGTTAGATTGCGAAATTTAACAAAATGTTCGGATAGCAGACGATCTCTACACATTGAAAGTTTTTTTTTTCCATCCAATTTTGTTTTTAAATTTTGTTGTTTTGAAAACAACGTGTTCTGCGTCCATGGTAAAAATCAAAACAAAATGGCTGCGCCTTTGAAGAAGCATTAGATTTCCACCCAGCATTTCGACAAGAACCCAATCCAGGATGTTATTCTTTTCCGGGTCATATTTTCTTTTTAATGAAATGTTAAATTTTTTTTTTTAAATTGTTATAATATATTTTTTTTTCTTTTAATCAAGAAAAATATTTTTTTAATGTTTTATCGAATGTTCACGGACATGCGCGCAGGTGTAGTGGGGCGCTTGGTCCTTCCGTTTCTCCTCCCACTTCTCACTCCCTCCACCTCCCCTTTCCCCCCCCCCCTCCCACCAGTGGAAATTAATTTACTATTAGAGTCTATGAAACATGTGTATTTGTTTGGACACGGCATGGTATAGACGACAAAAAAAAAAACACGCCTCTCCATCTCTTTTTGTCTTTCTTTCTCCAATGCCAGGGGTCGGCAACCTATGCTACCAGACTTGGCACGCCGATGGATTATCGATGACACGCAAAATAACTATTAAAAAAAAAAAAAAAAAAAAAAAAAAAAAAAAAAAAAAAAAAAAAAAAATATTCTAGTTGCTTCCATAAAGAAAATTAAGTCCTACTACAGCCTGATGACGTTTAGACTGTTGGCACGCTGAATGAATTAGAAATCATACCCTGGCACACTTTATGTATCCATAGGTTGCCGCCCCCTGTCCTATGCTATGAATCTTTCTACAAGCGCCTCCCAATGACAAAGGCACTGACGTCCGTAGCAGTACTGCAATTTTTTTTGTGTGTATAATTGGCCTTACTTTATTTTGTCAATGAAGACATAGATTACCTGCCTATATGTATCTCCTTACACCGTCCGCCGCCTGTCTGTCAGTCCACACAAACATACCTGCTATCAAATGCATTCATCCATCCATCCATCCACCACACTCCAACCTAAAGAAAATTCTGCCCACGCCTAAAATTAAGTGTGTGTTTTTTTTTTCTGTCTATCTGTTTCTTTTCCTAAACTAATTGCTTGTAGTGTTAAAAGAATAAACTGTGTGCTGTGTTTGAGTGTGTGTATCCGTATTCTATTGCCTTTTTACCTGTCTATCTATCTGTTTGTCTATCTATCTACCTATCTAAATATCTATCTAACTATCTAGCTATTTAACTATTTAACTATCTAACTAATCAATCTACCTGTCAATCTATTTATCTATATGTCTATCTATCTAATTATCTAACTATCGAAATGTCTATTTAATCAATTAAACTATATATCTATCTATATAGAACTATATATGTATCTATCTATCTAACTATCTATATATATGTCTCTATCTCTCTCTCTATATATATATATATCTAACTATCTTTATATCTATTTATCAGTAGTTTTATCCAGCACCTAGCATTAGTTGTAGTGAAAAAAAGAAAATGCCGATGTGTATTGTGTTGGTCTTACAATCCCGTTGTGTGAATTCGCCACTGAAACCTTTAAACACTGATTGACTCACCCCACACACAAACATGACCTGATATAGACAACTTTAATTACCACAGACATTGTCATTGAAATAAAAAGCGAAAATGAAACTTGCTAATCAGTTTTAAAGCGTCTACGAACAACTGCTACTACAGACTCTGCATGGCAGTTAGCAGGTCGAAAGAGACCAACGTAATGGGGGTGTAAAGTGTAAACATGCAAGGGCGGCCACCTGGCTACAGATCATATCGGTCTATGAACCACGCCCCTTCTCCTTTCCACCTCCAGAGTCTGGAGCATTAGATCACGCGCATTGATTAACGGATCACGCTAAAAATGATCACGTCAACTAGATCATTAACTCAAATTCCCAACAAACTATTTAAAAAAATGAGATTACAAAAATTAAAGTCATCCAAATGTACTACTAGCCATGCTTGAAGTCAAGAAAAACTCCCCAAATTGAGATATTGGAAGAAGGGGGGCACGGACATGCAACTGCCTTTAACAAGAGCCCCTTTTTTTCTTCTCTGCCGGGTCCTCAGGGTGTATGGATAAACATCTGTTCTGCTGGCAGTCAGCTTGGAGAAATCTGCCGCGCCCTACCGTAGGGGTAACACCCTACTCCCCGACCCCCACCCACACCGCCCTCCGTCCCCTTCAATGTCAGCAGGGGAAGGACGAAAAGAAGAAAGTTGTCAGCGTTTTAGGTTGAAAGAGATTTGTTTTGATGAATCGCTGCCAACTCTCTGATTTAGATCTTTTAATTGTTATTTGTTCATTGTTGTTTAAAAGAATAGGTTTACACTAAGACAACGTTGATTTGGATAAACTGACTATGCCAGAAATAGTTTTAATGTATCGGTAGTTAACTGTAGGACTGCATTGTATATTAAATTAATGTGTGGTATAGAATGTAGACAGGTAGATTTGGAAAAAAAGAGAGGGGGGGTTTGTTATGATAATATGGTTGGATAGATGGATAGAAGATCGGATTAATAGAGAGATAGATAGATAGATGATAGATAGATAGATAGATAGGTAGATAGATAGATGATAGATAGATAGATAGATAGATAGATAGATAGATAGATAGATAGATAGATAGATAGATAGATAGATAGATAGATAGATAGATAGATAGATAGATAGATAGATAGATAGATAGATAGATAGATAGATAAAGTAAAGTTATGCAAAATTCTGCTCTATCTAACGGACATCGGCGTATCTGTCATTGTGGGTGTTTGCGAAATTAAGAGAACTACAATCCCGCGTCAGTAAAAAAAAAAAAAAAGCTCCATGGCTTAAAGACCCACAACCTCTGTCTCATTGGCCTTTTACTACATGGCTTTTTTTAATGGCTTTTCAGTTTGCCCAAGTGTTGAAACCAGAGACTAATATTTGGCCTAAAAGCCAGAAAAAAAAATTGTCAAAAATCTCTCGACGGTGTCCTCAACAAGCTCAAGATGTCTTCAAACGCCCCATAATCGCTTCATTATGGGGGGCGCCAAGTGTTGGCCTGTGTGACGTCCCCCTTTACCCTCCTTCCCCCCGTTTCCCCTCTACCCTCCCACGGGCACCCCGCGCCTCTAATTATAGATCAGATCGCTGGGGCCCCCGGGGGTAAGTCGTCGCGAGTAAGAAGAGATTGAAGGGGTGGATGGAGGATTGGGCCGGGATGGGGCGGGGGGTTGTGACAAGAGGACGGGTAGTAATAGGAGGGGGGGGGGAAGGGACGTTTGATGAGACAGAAGAAAGGGGGTATTGCAGTGAAGATAGGACCTGAGGGTGGGGCGAGGGGTGCTAAAAAGGGAGAGTCTAAATCTAAAATAGATGAAAAAAAACTAGGGCCATTTTTCTGGAACGGTGGTGGTGTACTAATTGTCATTTCCCTTGCTATGTTCATATAATTGATATGGTTTAATGTCGTCATGGATCTAGGAATGAAATGTTGGGTTTAATAAAACATACGTTGGCGTTTTTGTTTTTTAATACCATCAATTTATCTTTTCTAGCTGTTAAAGTCTTCCTTCATGTTGAAAAAGAATACTGTAATTAAATAAAATTGTGAAAAGACTAAGTTTTTACTTTAGGGCTGGATTTTTTTAATGAATGGATGGGAGTTTGCGATGTTTGTTGATTATGAAATAATTACAAACTACTTCATTCATGGTAAAGACCTAACTCAAAATAACAATGCAAAGTACTTAGGAGAAATAATAAATGATACTTTATCTTGGAATCCACATATTGATGAAGTAATAAACAAATCTAACAAAAAAATTGGCTAAAATGGAATGTCTACAAATGTAATAAGAACATAAAACTAAAATGCTATCTCACATTAGTTAAACATATACTATAATATGTATCTTCTGTTTGGGACCCATCAACTAAAGAAAATGTTACAAAATTAGAACAAATTCAGAAAAGAGCTGCACGGTTCATTACTGGCGAATATTCACAACTGACAAGAATAACACAAATAGTTAAATTACTAAACCTAGAAACACTAGAGGACAGAAGTGTAAAGAGTAAATAAAGTAATAATACATAAGGCATTACATTCTCATTTAGAAATAAAACCCAATAACAACCTGTTGCAATGCTCATAATAAGGACTATAACACTTTCCTAAGCCCTTATGCGAGAACAAATGCATCTAAGTACTCTTTCTTCCCGAGTATTATCCGGGCATGGAATGGGTTGCCTGAACAAACCAGGAAAACCAGTAACTTAACATTTTTTGAAACACTAATAGAAATGCAGGACTAGATTCTAACAACAAATGTACGTAGGACGCAATAATCTTATATATAGAAGGAGCGTCTGTAACGTATTAGATAAGATGTGATTCGGTTAGGATTTTTTTTGGTACCTTAAAAATGAGGTTTTTTTTTAATTTTTTTTTTTGTAACATTTTATATTATTTACTAATGCTATAATTAATGTTAAAGAATAATGCAGCTTAAGGAAAGAAATGTGCATCATTTACTTATATTATTTATCTAGTTATGTCTTTGGACTACGACTATGTCATTATTGTACTTATGTACTGTGTGGGAAATAAAAATATTGGTGTTAACTGTGGATGGGTGGGTGGGAGGTTGTTTGGAGGGGTGAGGAGATGATGGATGCGTGGATGGTGGATACATTGTTGGGTGGGTGAGTGGATAGGTTGTGAGTGGGTGGTTAGCTTTATGGATAGTTCAATTTGCGGTTTGCATGTTAGATGGATGGATGAATTTGATGGATGAATGTAGAGCTGTGAGGTGACGGGGATGAATGGGTGTGCTAGTATTTATGTGTGGATGTGTAGACGAGTGGATGGGTAGATCAATTGGTGTATAGATGAATGAATGAAGGATAGATGAGTCCATAATTTGAATGAAGAGATATAAACAACAGCAGGTAGTTTGTATAATGTTAGCCCCCTACCACCCCTTCACTTTGCCTTTACTGCACAGAACAAATATATCTAGTTAAACCGCTGATCAAACATCGGGTTATGCTATTGTCCTCACTAATCAAACTGTACAGCAACTGTGACAACAATGTGCAGACGGGACAGTTGTTGCAGTCGTTGTATAGTGGTCCGTTGGATCGTATTGTAATGTACGTCTCTCTCTACCCGCACACGTTTTTTGTGCGGCACTAACATTGTGTGCGTAATCTAGCGTAAATAGCTGATCTGGGCATTGGAAAACAAAAGAAAAAATATCAAAACCACACAATTCACTGGGGCAACTATTTAGAGGCAACGAATGATGGTGGGACAGGGGGTATAGGTCTATATAATAATAAACTATTAGGGTTATGTCCCCTATCTCTTTTCTACAACACGTAAATACTTTTCTTTTTTTGTTATTTTAGTTTGACCCACTCTTTAGAAATTCATCGATGATGCCCATGCAGGCAGGGTGCTTGTTATAATGTTGAAAATACAAATAATAAAAGAAGAGAAGATAATAAAGGGGAGACAATTAAAGCAAAGGATGTCTTTGATGAGTGGTAAAGGGAGATAAATGAAGATAATATATAAACATAAATTTGGACAAACTTCTGTGTTGAGTATTGAAAAAAAAAACTAGTTAAATAAATACATGAGGCGTGAAATTTCTACACTGGGGATGCAAGACTTGTTAACATACACAATGACCTCCAGTATGTTTGTAGGTTTTATTTGTTTGTATGTTGAGCAGTCTGTTCGCCATACGGGCCGATGACCGATCGGAAAGTTGAGTACATTTATTAAAATGTTCCCATATTACATGTGCTGCCAAATTTGATCGATTTTAATATTAAATAGATAAACGTAAATTCCCTTTTTCCACTTACGGTTAAACCAAAAACGAATTGCTTGTTACGTAGGCAACTCTTTATAAATTTACTAAAGCTAAAGTGTTTCCTCTCTGCTTTCTACCTCTCTCTCTCTCTCTCACTCTCTCTCTCTCACATTTTCTCTTCTTTTATAAATATAATTTACAATAAATATATATATACTTAAAGCATACCTTCGTCCATTTTTTTCTCCGTTGTATTGACGGGTATAAGAGCTGGTTATTTAATAAAATACGCGAGAAGACGTATAGATACTGAGATAGAGACAGTTTTCTTGTTTCTTATTTAAGATGAACTGGTAATTAATTTAATGTCTTCCCAAGCGGTACTCGGAAATGGAATGGGTTAACTGAACAAACCAAGAAATCTAAAAACTGAATAGCATTTAAAATCCTTTACCACGGTGCAAGACTAAATGCAAACTACGTATAATTAAATTTAAGACAACTAAACGTTGGTTTCAAAATACAATATATATATATAGAAAAAGCCTTAGTTAAATTCAATAAGCTTATGATACAATCAAAGACTATAATAACATGAACCGCTTGCTCTATTTTTAGAGCGTATATGTTCTTATTCCATGCGCATCCAATAACCCTGTCTTAAATGACTTCTACGCTCCTACGTTTGCCTACATTTTTCCGCTGTATACAACTTTCGATTTTAATTTTAATTCTTCATTGAGAAAATCATAGCGATTAAATAAAACGGAAGTGTACAATGCAAAAGGGAATCGGAAATTCCGAAAAGATGCCATTCGTATCATCAAATAGCAGAAATATTAAAGCAAGTGGTCCATCTAATTATAGTCTTTTGATACAATAAAATCTTCTATATTTGAAATGCGAATTTTAGTAAGACAACATTTACAGTATGTTACGCAAACTACATAGTAATTTTTAATTAGAAATATCCTAAATTCGAGCTATACGTCTTCTTCTACTATAAGCCAGTCTGCACAGCAGTTTGCTCTCTTGAAAAAAATGTAAAGTAAAGTACCCGTCGGACCAAATGGATCATAGGGATGGTGAAGCAGCGTTCACCGATTTCAGTGGCCACGGCATACTAGGGGATGTGTGGCCAGCACAATGCCCAGTTGTCTACCTTTACTTTGCCCCAACTAATGTCCCTCGAGTCCAGGAAAAAACCTAGCCTTCACTAGGATTCGAACCCAGGACCTTCGGTACGCCTGTCGAACGCGCTGCGGCTCGACCACCGTGCCCATTTTGAGGTCCACGCCGTCCACATAATGCGCGCAACTCACAAAAGCCTCAGTTTATAGGAGACTTTGCCCTTGCTTAAGGACTCGGAACATGAATGTAAAATCTTCCTTTGTAATTAGATCTTTTAACAAAACACATTGTAATCATTCCTTTCTCCGTCATTTTGACGGGCATAACTCCTATTTATAACATAATTATTAGATCTAAACCAGGTACGACGCAGTTCATTACAACTATTGGACTTGTATGAATTTTCTCCAAATCATAACTTTTGAGAACGAAGAAGAAGATTTAGATCTAAACAACTCTTTTTTTTTTTAAAGTAAAAGTAAACAAGCTGATTGTACTAGAAAAATGCACCACGCATCGCACAACATTTCACAAAACACGAAAAACTTCCACTTTACTTCCACGAAAAACTAAAACATGGAGATAAGAGCGATAAAAGAGTAATAATACAATAATATGCCTACAGCATGATATATTTCATTGTTCATTCTATCAAAAACTATAATAAAATGGACCGCTTGCACTATTTTTAGTGCTTTTATGTTCTTTTTCTGTGCGCATCCAATAACGCTGTCTTAAATTACTTCTACGCTCCTAATATTGCCTAAATGTTTCCGCTGTATACAACTTTTTAATTTTAATTTTTCATTGAGAAAATCAGAGCGATTAAATAAAACGGAAGTGCACAGTACAAAAGGGAATCGGGAATTCCGAAAAGAAGTCATTCGAGTCATCAAATAGCAGAAATATTAAAGCAAGCGGTCCATCTTATTATAGTCTGATTCTATCAAAAACTAAAATAATAAAAAAATTTAATGTAGAAAATAGAAAAAGAAAAAACCTCAGCAGGAAATTTACATTCGTCGCCATGACATCCGCGTGGCTAATGTTGTACAGACATGCACAGTTTTATTTCTTTGTTTTTTGTATTTATAATTTTGTAATGTTTTGTTTTTTTCTCGGGTTATTTGTCTTAGCTTGAAAATAAGTTTTGATATAGACTATAGACCTATTACATTTTTTTTTAACATATTTAATTAAGATTTATAATTAAAATATGTTAATCTATTTCTCTAATGTTTGATTAATTTCGAAGTTTTTAAATATCTTCATGTTACGTTGGTAACAAGTCAAGCAATTCTTAACACAAACACATGTTATAGTGTAGGCCTGTTATAGTTTCTTTTCTTTGTTGTTTTCGTTATAGTATTTCAAACAAAGACTGACAATAATACAATTTGAATACATTTTAATATTACTTTTTTTTAAATCTTAATTTAAAAAAAAAAAAGCGCAAAATACTCTAGTGCACGTATGTTGTACTGTAATGTTTGCATACGGGGATTATTTATTTTCGTGTCCAGATAATGAAGCGGGATCGTGTGACCAGTGCAATCACCATATCCATGCCGCCCTTATTTATTTATTTTTTTACCCTCAACTAATGTCTGGTAGTCACTGGGTTAGACTTACGGAGAAACAATCCGTTGCCGGGCAGGAAATGAAAATCTCAGGCAATCCCTGGATTAGAAACAGATAGTTTCATCACAGCGAAACCTACGCGCTGACGCTAAACCACCGATAAGTCATAATCAGTAACAAGTGCTGACTTATAATTTGTACCACAGAAATGATACCAGAAACATCATTGGTGTGGCATTATTTTCGGGGTTCTTATGCAAAGCTTAGATGGTGTCTAAATCTCAAAAGAAAAACTTGACCCCGAGCGCTGCGAGTGACGCGTACGGCTCCTGGCTCTTGACATTGCACAATTAATCGCGACGCTACTGGAAAGCCCCCAGATCAGTAAACTTATCACACCAGTAATGAGCCCCTTGTTGTTGTTTTTTTAATATAGAAACGTTTACATTTATTTTACAGGTTAAGTAATCAAAAAAAAAAAAGATTGTGTAGACAGTTCAATGCCCAGCAGCCTCTTTTGTTTCTCCGATTGGTATTGAGATTAATGTCGTGTTCACACCAAAGTGACATTTGACTCTTAGTACATTTCCCAGATGGTGTATATTGTTCAATGCGTTTTGATCGGTGTGTTTATGGGAATATAGAAATAGCTCGGAATGTTGAAAATAACACGTAATCCTTATATAACTCGGAATCTAAAAATAATTCGGAATCACTAAAATTTTGGAACTCGGAATAAAGAAATACTCGGAATATACAAAATAATCATGAACTTAGACAGAAATCCGAAATAGAAATAACTCGGAACCTTAAACATAAATTAAATTATGAATTTAGAAATAACTTGGAATATGGAAATTAGCCTACTCGAAATATAGAAACACCTCTGAGCGTAGCTGGTAATATAAATAAAAGACAAAGTTTTGTACATTTTTAAAAGTAGATTGCGAGGCTAAAATTCATTGTTATACGAATTACAAACTTTGAAATTTTCAAGGAGCGTTTCGCGGCAATCTGTTTACACATTGTAGAAAAATATTAATTTTCAGTAGGCCTAATAGTTTGCATGCAATTACACAAACTAAATTTATTTCTGCGTCTATTTGCTAGTATATCCTTTTTAAATGAAAACCGTGTTTAATAAGTAGTCTAGTTTTATATTTAGAGGGTTTTGTTTTTGCTTTTTTAAAATTGTATTTAGTTGTTAAGTGTTTATAATTTTGTCTTAAATACAAGTAAATCGTAAACAGTTTCAACTTTAAAATTGTTGTTTGGTGTATGGACTATTTTTATTTCTATAGTGTACTTGTGTACTTGTCTTATTAAATTCGTAGAGAAATGGTACTTAAATTTTAATCGACTATATTATAGCATATAGATCATTATATAAAACGATGTCTTATAGCCTATGTGTATGCAGTTCTGAAAGGGTACCGAAGGTCCTGAGTTCGAATCCTGGTGAAGGCTAAGAATTTTTCACGGGTCTGAATGATGTCCCTGAGTCTACCCAGCTCTGGTGGGTAGCCTATCTGGCCTTAGTTGGGGTAAAGTAAAGGTGGCTGTACATTTTGCTGGTCACACAATCACCTAGTATGCCGTGGCTACTGAAAATGGTGCACGTTGCTTCAACGGCCCTATGATCAATTTGGTCCGACTGGTACTTAACTTATCAATGAATAGAATGAAAATTTACCAATTAGACAATAAAACGTCGGCTTTGCCCTCCAGATTTTCTAGCTGTTTTTTTTATTGTTGTTGTTTTTCTAAATAAGTGTTCGAGATTAGAGGGGAAATTCAAACATGTTACGGCAAGACAACACCTGCCAATAAGCTGAAGCAGTTGCGTCCCCTCCATTAAACCAAACTTCCCAACTACGTTACAATGTAGTTAGCAATTTCTAGCATTGGTTTTCAGGTCTACAGTTTACAGCATAAAAGATACACAATATTCCAATACAACCTTTCAATATATTTTATATGTTATAACAATGCAGTAGAAAACTTGGGTGTAAACTACCATGATACTGTAAATAGTTTGTGTATGCGGTTTTGGGTTGGATTATATCATTTGAATTTTATGTTTTTGTTGTTAGTTCGCCTTGCTGGTAATTTGTGAAATAATAAATAATATATTTACTGTCAGATCTTTGAAAATAGGCCTACTTAAAGTTTAAATACTCGCTACACGCCTCGTTTATAATAGATCTTAAACACTTGTCAAAAACTAGACCATTTTTTTATCCATACATATTTTCACATAATAATTTTTAAAATTAGGTTAACATTTTTTTGTACTGGTAGCTATAACTAACTAGACCTATATATTTATATATTGTATATATTGTGTATAAGTTGTATAAAAGGACAAGGATGAAAGATTTTGATACCTGATTGAAGATAAACAGATGTAGTTAATCTCCATCATGTTTGCATATCTTTCTTGTCACAGACGCTCTTTTCATACAGAAGATTATTACATCCTGCGCTTATCAGCAGTTTGACTATCTTATATTTGTTATAGTTATATAATTATTGTTACTAATAATTATATAGGCCTAATTATTGTTACTAATCTAGGCCATATTTTTTTTAACAAATAAAACGGGACGCAACTAGGGGTTGTCCCTTAGCCCATCAGGCTTTTACAGTGTTACACTGACATTAAGTGGAGGAAAGCAAAGGACTAATAACAATTGTGCTGGTCACATACGTGTAAGCCAGAGCTACGTTAACTGGCGTAAGCTGCTTAACCAGCCCGTTGAGATAACAAATACATATGATACATCTGATATTTTGTTGTTTAATATTATTATTAATATTATATTACACTATTACGCTCTAAATAATAATATTATAGTCATATCTAGAATAAGAAATTTGAGCACACATATTATTAGAGGTACGCAACTGGCTTTATTAAATAATTGAATTACGGATTGTTAAAATCTGCTCAAAAACTTTAAATATATATATATATATATATATATATATATATATATATATATATATATATATATATATATACTTTACTTTATTAAAAGTTGGATGATTTTTTATTTTATTTTAACAAGTCATTGTAATATATAAGCTTAGATTAGCTGCTAGCTGGCATACATTTTTCGTTTGGAAAAAAAAAGAAAAGAAAAAGGAAATTGAGGTGAACATTTGTGTTAGGGTTACATTTAGTTATGCAGCAGTAGTTTATGTAATTAAAAGTTTTTTTTATTTAACAATATTTCATATTGTATTTTATATTAGATTAAGCTTATATACATTTTTACACATGACTAAAAAACTATACATTTAAGTGAATGAATAAATTATTTTAAAAGTAATATGTTGAGGATTTTTATTAATTTTATCATTTTAAAAAAAGTATTTTTTTTTATAGTATATATAATTTTATTATTATATTTTTTATTATATAATATGATAATTTGATTTTTTTTATATCACACAGCCAAAATACTACATGTCAGGAAATGTAATAAGTTTTGATATATCATAAATTCATTGTAAACTTGAAAAAGTATAAGTAACAGAGTTGCATAGGTCTACGTTATGTTAACAAAATGTGTAAGGGTTAGAGTTTAGAGTTAAACTACTGTTTATTTTTTAGTTGTATTTATTATTGTTGTTGTTGTAGGCTAATTATTGTGGGTGTTAATTAATCTTTTGTACAAGATTATACAGTAAACCAGTGTAGTTATCTTATACGGATTTATAAAACACTAACCCGAAGACTAAACCGCAAATCGTTATGTGTTATTGTTTTAATGTATTCATTTTTTATGTACGTTTTTATTAAAGTATTTTGTTGTTGTCTGTACCAACTTAGCTGCTGACTAATTATTACGTATATAGATAAATCTAGCCGCTCTAGGTGTCAAGCTAAATACAAAACATATTTACACAATTTACACTAGAGTGTATAGAGAGAAGAGTGTGTGTGCGGCCTACAGACATCCGTGCCACGCTTATTAGTCTAGTATTGCATTTATATGTTAGGTCGGTTAATGCTTCATTAATGCTTCATTTATTTGATTTGTCCTATGTTTGTAAAGTTTTAAATCATCAATTAGTTTTATATTTCTTAGCCTAGAGATTATATCCTTGTTCTTAGTGGTATGTTTAATGCACTCTGAGCTTACAATATGTTTGTTGGCAGCGCTATACAGATATTATTATTATTATAACAGATTTTTTTCGAAAAAAAATATGTTTAGTGGCTGGACTTTCTTCCTGACTAAGTAGGCTACCGGCTATCCCTTCCGGAGAAATCTTATATACATTAACCCATGCATTTCGGATTTAATTTTGGGCCTAAAAATAAAAACAAAAATCAGAAAGATAATGTACTCGTTGTTATTTCAATATTTTAGTGTTGGCCTATTTTGATTCCTTGAGTGTATTAGGAATAGTGTAGGCCCTACGAGTTACAAGCATACTAGCTAAGTTTAGTTTAGCTTTAATCCTTTAAGTACTTACGCACATACCTATTTAGTAGCTTTAAAAGGATCTATCGTTTAAATAGTTTCTTTTAAACGTTTTCATTTCCAATTTGCTTTAAGCTTAGACTTTAGGCCTATAACGAAAATTCTAGTTAGAATTACATTTAAAAGTTCGTAAATTCTAAACCAACGTAATATCGGCGTAGATTAGTGCCTGATAATAGGATTATATAATATAGGCCTATAAAGATGAGTGTAAATTTGGTAAAAGTTTAGTTCAAAAGATAATTTCAAACAGGATTAAAACTATATATGTATAGATCTATTTTAGTATAAAATATAATTGTTAGTGAATGACGAATTCCAATGAATAATAAAAAAAAATAGTTTAATAATAAAACTTTTCAAACAAGGCCTGAGTTTATTTATTTCTGTTTTTTTTTAATACTATATAGTCTACAATGTAAAGTTATATAATATTGATAGATAGAGAAATGTATTTACCTTGTGAAATGTGGTCCATATGTTATATCCAAATATATATTTAAAAAACCGTTATAAGTCAAGATTTCGTTTTGAACAATTGTCCGAACACCTCAGAATAAATAAAACGTGAATCAACTACAGCACAATCAATACGGCAAAGCACACACCCAAACTGTTTGAAAACACGTTTCGTAGTCCTAGCACCGTTCAGCACTTTAACACCTTTATCGATAGGCCTACGGTTTCTCTGATCAACTGTGAATACGTAGTATAGCTACTTAAAACACACGCGCGATTAGCGTTGAACGTGTTGTTTGTGTCTGTATGTGTGCTGCAGACGCAAGCAACTACACATAAGTATATCTCTTGGCCCACTCTTGGGGATCTTTACTACACAGTCAAATCATACGTTTAAGTTTGTTTACTTCCTGAAAACTTGAAGACACATTCGAAGAAGGTATATGCCTATGGCCTATGCCTAATTGAATTTCAGATGTTTGCCTATATGATTCCTATTAAATTTAAACACACACACAAAATTTAAACACATTCGATATTTTAAACTTAACGCCGTCTTCCTTAACCAAGTGGAAACAATTATTGTAGGCTACACAAAAAAATGTGTCAATAGATAATGAGAATGTAAAAAAAGTTTTGTGTGTTACGCTTATTTGGCTTAAACGCGAGGCCGACGGTTAGATTCGGACATAATCCGTACGGTTGTTGATATCCGAGGGAAATTCACTCTAGCATTCTGCGGAGGCAATCGGCCGTCCGGGTAGTTTTTCAGCTCCGTGAGAAACACTATTTAGCATACGGTTCTTTTGGCCCGTTTGAGCAATATACTTGCGCGACCTGTTTCTGCCTTCGCTGGTCGACTGGGCAGTCACTGAACCGGGTCAGGATAGAATTACTCGCTCTGAGCTCCGAGAGAGAGAGAGACACAGATATCGAGAGAGAGAGAGAAACTGTTCAAGATGGAGGGAGAGAAGAAGAAAAAGGGGCAGCAAACTGAGCGTAAGGGCCCCCAAAATATTAGCTGGACCGTCCGGGTAACCTTTGCCGTAATAAAGCACATGGAGGGTAATAATGGGACCCCTCCCCCCTATTTCTCTCTCGCTCTCTCTCTCTCAAGTTCTTTTCTCAGAGTTTGTGGGCGGGGCCTATATGCTACGAGAGATTTCTGTTATTCGACGGGTGCACTAGAGAAAAAAAAATAGGGGTGGGATCTAGGAACACAGTCGTAAAAAAAAAAAAAAACACAAAACAACGGCGAATCATAAAACGTTGGAAATGAGGGTCGAAAGGGGAGAGGTGGGTGGGGGAGCAGAGATCTGAAACCTGGTCACAGCGGCAGCGACCAAACAGCGCATCGCGCCAGCTCCGTTATCGATAATCCGTCGAACGCTAAGCCGCGCCCATTTTCTCAACCTCCTGCGGGGGTATTGAGCACGCCATTGGCTACAAAATCTCTCCCCCACCCCCACCCCCACACTTCCTCCCTACCCCCTACCACCCCTCAACCAACCGACGTGACGCGAGGCGATCAAAGAGCGCAGTAAGATCCCTGGCAGTTGGGGCGGAGGACTGGCAGTGGAGACCCGGGTTATTCTTTCAAAGGGGCAAGCAGAGACTGTTGTGGATTCGTTATTTGAGAATGTTCGTGCGGATAGACTTTGAGCGATGAGTAGACGGACGGACAACCAAATAGATAGACAAATCAATAGACAAATTGACAGGACATTGTTAGACAAATAGATAGACTTATAATTAGACGGATAGACGGATAGACGGATAGACAGATATACATATAGAGTGATAAACAAATAGGCAGATAGACTGATCGACAGATTGACAGGACATTGTTAGACAAATAGATAGACTGGTAATCAGATAGACAGATCGACGGATAGACGGTTAGACGGATAGCCGGATAGACAGATATACATATAGAGTGATAAACAAATAGGCAGATAGACTGATCGACAGATTGACAGGACATTGTTAGACAAATAGATAGACTGGTAATCAGATAGACAGATCGACGGATAGACGGATAGACGGATAGACAGATCGACGGATAGACGGATAGACGGATAGACGGATAGACGGATAGACGGAGAGACGGATAGACGGATAGACGGATAGACGGATAGACAGATAGACAGACGGACAGACGGACAGACACATAGATACACAGATTTCTGATAGATATGCCTATGAAGATAGATCTTTTTATTAACCATAATACATTTATACGCTTCAAAGTTTTAAGCCACGATTCAATATTGTTTTCACTGAAACTCTTAAAGATGATGATAAAGAAATCCTAATTTAAATGTAGTCAAGGATGGTGAGGAGGATTTTATTCTATTTAAATCTCTCTCTGTGAACACTGCATGCAAGCCTAAAGTCGTATTGTGTTTTATATCAGGTTTTTCATTTTTACCTATTTCTAAGTATACTACAGAGCTTTCTCAATAGACCTACCCACATATTCGTCACACAATAATTGGCCTTTCAGAAGCCTTCGTTGTATGAAATGACAGCATACAGTGAGATTTTGAGCTGCTGTGTGTGTATGTGTGTGTGTGAGTGTGTGAGTGTGTGTGTGTGTGTGTGTAACTGGTTGAATGTTGAAAGTAGGGGTACCTATGGACAATACATCACGGATTCTATACGGAAAGGGGTTGGGGTGAATTGCACAGTACACGGTACATAGACACAGGTTGAACGGATCGCGGAACTTTTGACAAAATGAAAAGGGCCTGTGGAGTTTTGCTTTTGGAGGTTTTTAAAAAGTTAATCAAGCCTCGACTTGGGACTTGTGTGTTACGGACAACAGAATACACACAATAATGATATGATAGTGTAAAAATGAAGGCCCATCTTGCGAAGGCATTTGATGTTGTTGTTTTTTTAATACCGACAATTTTCTGTGACATGGGGCTAATAGTATGCTTAACTACTTAACACGTCAAAGAAAATTATGTGAATTTCGGCTAGCTATGGCATCACATGCATGTAACAAACCCGAATGATGATCACTCTCACTGCAGTTTAGTAGGTCCACAGAACAGGAATTTTACAAGTCAAACTTGCGTTCGGTACTTCACTATGCTGCAGAGACATGGGAGACCAATGCAAAAGTTGAAAGGCTGCCTCAAGGGTTTTTGAAAGAAGCTGCTCCTGGTGAGTTCTAAAGATCCACTGGAAAGACCACAGCCCTAATATGTAAGTTGGAAATGAAAACAGGAATAAAAGACAGCCCAGACGAAATTAAAGAAAAGAAGATGGAGACGGATGGACTACTTACTTTGCATGGTCTGAAAGAAGCTTCTTAGCTTAGCCCTGAGATGGACACCAACTGGACAAATGAACGAGTGAAAGAGGCATGGTGGAATTTTGTTCCTGACTAATGTTCTACAGAGAGCGTCAAAGAATAAGGGATAGAAATCTAGCCCAAAGAGATTTGCGTAAACGTTATTCAAGCAGTCCCTTATACGTTTGCAGATATAAGAGTATTACGTCCGTCGTCCAAAACTCCGGCATGGCGGCAGGGATTTGACAGCAGGGGTGATCGTGTTGACAGTCCGGTGAGCTAACCGCGGGCCAACCGACTAGATTTGAACATTGTGAGCTTGCCGGTAGTGCTCTATAAAAAGAATACCACGTTTCTGATTTTTTTTGAACTCAACAGCGATGCATAACCTAAACATAGTATCACCAAAAGCTGGTCCTGGACATTAATGCAAGACTCTATGAATTTGGGGAATGTTGAGCATGACGCTTTTGATATCCTACTTTGTCACACTATTATCAAATTGCTGCTGACACCTGACTTAGAGAATCTGGCTCATCATACATTTGCAAATTCATTCCAAAAGAATCAAACAAATCCCTTTCTAAATGGCCAAATAACATTTTAAAATAAACAAGAACATAAAACTAAAAATGTTAACTAACATTAGTTAGATCTATACTAAAATTTGAATCTTCTTTTTAAGACACATCAACCCCAAAAAAACATTAACAAAAAATTAGAACGAATTTTAAAAAAGAGCTGCATGGTTCATAACTAGTGAATATTCACAACTGACTAGAGTAACATCAATAGTTAATCACTAAACCTAGAAACACTAGGGGACGGAAGGGCAAAGTAGTAATAATACATAAGACATTAAATTCGAACTTAGAAATACAGCACAATAACAATTTATTATGATGGTCGGTTAGATATTAGGATAAAAACACCCTTTCTTTTTCCACATGCAAGAATAATTTCATACAATTTCTCTTCCTTCCTTGGTGGCATCCGGGCATGGAATAGGTTCACTGAACAAACCAAATTAACACTTCCAATTAGCATCACTTGAAATCTCAATAAAAAAAAACTCGGATCAGTGTTGGACGCAATGATAGGCCTAATGCTGTATAGAAGAAGGTCTTCCTACATATAAGATGACTAGTGTCTCTACGATTTTTACGATGGGGATATAGGTTTACCTCAACCAATACAAGTCATAGATTGACACAGATTATAACCAGGTTATTAGATGTACTCACATTTTAAGTAAACTGCTTACGGTGTTTAATATTTAGCATACAACCAATTAATATTTCATAGAAAAGGCCTTCAGTGGAGAAACCCCAAAATATTGCGCACACTATTTAGTTTTTATATATTGACTATATCGAACAAAGAAATATTCTGAATGTTGTAACCTATTGTTGGATAGCCGATAGCCTTCACTTGTGAACATTCATGTTCAAGGACCGATAGAATATTTGGATGGGGTAGCTAATCACCCCCATCCTTCTTCATTCTTTGTTACCCCTCTCCACATTCATAGGCGTACCCAATTCACATTCGTAGCCATGAACTTAAAATGGTATTATTACTTGGGGGGGGGGGGGGGGACTGTGTAGATAACGTTAGTACTACAGTTCTCTATAGTAACACGAGTAACGTCCCCTCTGGGTAGGAAAGGGACAGAATGAGGCGTAGGGAGAAATGCAAGATTGGTGTGACGTTCGGACCAGTGTTTTTGGGGGGAGTTGGTATAGAGGGCGAGTGGGTGTATGGGGAGCCGGGGGCTCTGGGGGAGGGGAGGTGGGGGTGAATGATAACGAGAAAACTACGGAACAAAATAATCATTTAAAATGTCGCTCAAGGGGACGCAACTTGTATTAGTCCATCTCTGAGTTCTTGTGTTCGTTTCTCTACCCCCTGTACCAATCACTAGTAGATAGAAGCCCACAGACCTAATTTCATTATATACAATACAAACAAGCTCCCCCATCACGGTAATAGCGTTCCAAACATCTCCACTACCAGTCCTGCCCTCCCCCTTTCTTAACGTGCACATCCCCCCCCCCGTTACCACCCCACATAAACAGGAGATGCCCCGAAGGTGGCGTTAGCGAATATGGAATCCCCCTCCACCGCCTCACCCCTTCCGTCCCAGGTCTGAGAGACTACGCTCACGTGAAAAACAACACAACGAACAAAAATAAAAATAACATAGGTAGTAGGGGGCGCTCGAACGTGGATTGGGGGAGGGTGGGGGGCGAAGTTCCTTAGTCATTATGTGATTTACAAAAGGTTTTAATTATAGGTACACAACTTTAAGAAATGCCAAGTGGACGATGGAGAGAGAGGCTGGGTGGGTGGGGGGGAAGGGACCCACCTCCCCATCCTCACCTTCTTCCTCCCACCCTCCACCCCGTAACCCTGTTCGACCCCATCGATGTGTTTATTTAACAACCCTTGGATCACTATTTTTAGGATGAACCACAAGGAATCAATTTTTAACTTTAAAGTATCTATTCAGATTTGTATGTCTTTTTGTTGACATTTACATGAACAAACTAACACACACAAAGCACAAACAAACTAACATACAATCAGACAAAGTTTTGTTTACATTTTGTATGTTTTTAACATGGGGCGTATCCCACATTTTTTTTTAAATTTATATCAGGGGTCGGCAACCTACGGTACGCGTGCCAACCTTGGCACACCTAGACATTTTCAATGGCACGCGCAAAACTCCAAAAAAGAGTGGGATTGACTTTTAGGATGTTGGCACGCTGAATGAATTAGAAATCCTACTCTGCCACTCTGTTATCAAAAGGTTGCCGACCCCTGATCTAGATTACATCAGGAGCACCGTCAGTAAACTTTGAAAAAAAAAAAGTTTCCAACAGGAGAAAAGCGATTCGTGCAAATTTTTGTGTAATTTTTTTTTTTACAAAATCTGTATGGCAGAGGTGGGCAATGCGACAAAGACACAGAGAAAGAAAAAGATAAAAATGTAGAGAAATATGAGGGCAGAGAAGATAGAGAATATATTCATACAGCAGAACTTTGCCTCTTCTAACGAGGTTTTTGGTTCAAATCCTTCTACATTTTTATATTTTAATCTCCCTCTCCCTCTCTCTTTATTTCCTATATTTACTTATTGCTTTATAAATATTAATGGTTATTAATATAGTGGGTGAAGGGTGTGTTTGTAATGTGTTACATTTACCGATTAAAGATATGCACTTACAATATACTTGTCTCAGACTGTATAACATTACAAGCAGAATTTCTCTATTCACTGAATAGACTCAACTATCGACTTATGGGGTGTATAACATTACAAGCAGAATTTCTCTATTCACAGAATAGACTCAACTATCGACTTATGACGTGTATAACATTACAAGCAGAATTTCTATATTCACAGAATAGACTCAACTATCGACTTGTGGGGTGTATAACATTACAAGCAGAATTTCTCTATTCACAGAATAGACTCAACTATCGACTTATGGGGTGTATAACATTACAAGCAGAATTTCTCTATTCAAAGAATAGACTCAACTATCCACTTGTGGGGCATGGTGCTCGAGCGGCAGCGCGTTCGGCTGGCATACTGAAGGTCCTGCGTTCGAATCCCGACGAAGGCCAAGATTTGTTCTCGGGTCTGGAGGATGTCACTAAGTCTACCCAGCTCTAATGGGTACCTGACTTTATTTGTGCTGTACTTAGTATGCCGTGGCCACAGAAACTGGCGAACGCTGCTTCACCGGCCCCATGGATCAATATGACGGAATACTTTACTACTGTCAACTAATGTAGACCCCCAGCTAACTGTTTAAACAGCATCAACTTTTGTACGCAAAGATTTGCAATTTTAAAACCAATGCATTCATTTTTTTTTAAAACTTCCAACTGCACTGCAATTAAAACAACCAATGGCCGTGCGGTAACGTTTGTTTTTATAAATGTAAAAGGAAATTACTGGTTACATTTAATCGAGTACTGTCTCTGCAAAACGATACCATTGGGAGCGCTTGTGTGATCGGCGCAGTCGAAATGTCAATTTTTATAATCGAATCTCGTTAAGCAAACACAAAAGAGATTGCTATAGCGAAATCGTCATTTTAAATTTTGAAGGGATCGCTTTCCCTGTAGTAATCGATTCTCCGACACTGTGTTTGATTGGCGGCGACACTGCTCACAGGGTTGTTT
The DNA here is from genome assembly GCA_949126835.1 of Anisus vortex. Classification (NCBI taxonomy): domain Eukaryota; kingdom Metazoa; phylum Mollusca; class Gastropoda; family Planorbidae; genus Anisus; species Anisus vortex. Next base: position 6,442,886 of record OX421498.1, read on the forward strand.
GACAAAAAGTCAAATGACACACCTGCGACATTGACATCCATGACAAGTTTTGCCTGTCATTAAGGTTAGCCGAATCGCCAACATTTTTATAATTAAATTCCATGCACCAATTATTTTTAGCTGTGTCTATATAATAAAAATGTAGGTAGAGATATATAAATATGAGATGAAAAATAATTAGATAGATAGACCGATAGATAGATGGATAAGTAGATAGATATATTTCTGGTAGATACGTTATAATGACTGGATAGATTGCTAAATAGCTAAATAGCTAAATGGATGAATAGATGAATAGATGAATAGGTGAATAGATGAATAGATGAATAGATGAATAGATGAATAGATGAATAGATGAATAGATGAATAGATGAATGGATGAATAGATGAATAGATGAATAGATGAATAGATGAATAGATGAATAGATGAATGGATGAATAGATGAATAGATGAATAGATGAATAGGTGAATAGATGAATAGATGAATAGATGAATAGATGAATAGGTGAATAGATGAATAGATGAATAGATGAATGGATGAATAGATGAATAGATGAATAGGTGAATAGATGGATTGATGGATTGATGGATTGATGAATTGATGAATAGATGAATAGATGAATAGATGAATAGATGAATAGATGAATAGATGAATAGATGAATAGATGAATAGGTGAATAGGTGAATAGATGAATAGATGAATAGATGAATAGATGAATAGATGAATAGATGAATAGATGAATAGATGAATAGATGAATAGATGAATAGATGAATAGATGAATAGATGAATGGATGAATAGATGAATAGATGAATAGATGAATAGATGAATAGATGAATAGATGAATAGATGAATAGATGAATAGATGAATAGATGAATAGATGAATGGATAAATAGCTAAATAGATGAATAGATGAATAGATGAATAGATGAATAGATGAATAGATGAATAGATGAATAGATGAATAGATGAATAGATGAATGGATGAATAGATGAATAGATGAATAGATGAATAGATGAATAGATGAATAGATGAATAGATGAATAGATGAATAGGTGAATAGGTGAATAGGTGAATAGGTGAATAGATGGATTGATGGATTGATGGATTGATGAATTGATGAATAGATGAATAGATGAATAGATGAATAGATGAATAGATGAATAGATGAATAGATGAATAGATGAATAGATGAATTGATAGATTGATAGATTGATGGATTGATGGATTGATGGATTGATGGATTGATGAATTGATGGATTGATAGAGAGATACATTGATAGAGAGATACATGGATAGATTAGTAGATATATAGAGCGCTACGCCTTAATTTACATAAACTCGAGGCAATCAACACGTTAACTGACTGGGTATATGCAGACGATAGAGAATGAAATATAGAAACACACTGTTATTTAAAAAACAACTGTTTAGCTAGGAGGTAACACGTATTTAAAACATATCAATCTTATGAGATTTATTAGTTCTGCTGAATTTCAGCACCGGTCTACATTTTTGTTACGGCATTTGCCGTGACACTCCAAGCAACTGGCCTTGAGTTCTGCTTAGTGGAATGTCCAACCTGGGGCTTAGATGAGGGTGTTTTTGGTGATGGAAAGAAATTTCTAGAAAAAAAAATGGGATGGTATGGAAATTTAGAGATATCCCATTTTATACTTCATTACTTTTGGGAGAAATTTAAAGATTAGACTTAGGATTCCCAACGGACGAAAGCATGAGTTATTTATAGACGCCAGCGTGGGCGTTGTCCCCAAGGGAGCCACGAGGCAGTGGTCCGTGATTAATTTTTACTAATTCACACCTGCTGCCTGTCTTGTAAGGTACCGTACATATATTTACATTGGTACCTTTTGAAGATAGCGTCTGGTTAATCTATGAATAATACATCGTATTAGTAGAGTTTGTTGACCTACTTTCGAGAAATTTTAACGCATGTGGCGAAAAAGAAGAGAGAGAGAGAGTAGAATTTCACTGGTTATTCCATGCTAGGGCACTCGGTGCTCAGACTGTCTCCACGTGTTCTTGAAATGATGTTGGTGTAGCGTACTGTAGGCCTCCACTCCTTCCCATGTAAAAATTCACATCAATACCGACTTGCGTCTTTTTATTTAACAAAAATCACTGGGCTACATAACAAACGTATACAATAGGACTTCGAAGGAAACACAATTCTACGACGCGACGTAACGCGATTTCTTTCCGCCGCAAATCGGAACATAAAGCATATAACGCTAGCCAACTGTAAATGGAAGAGATGTGTGGGTCTATGACAAATATCACAGAAGTTGTTTAAGTACTGGGTAGCGGGTGAGTCTGGCAAGGACGTGATATAAAGTATAGCAGAGTTACCCCCAGATTTAGTTTTCTTACTTCGTCCCTGTTATTTCTATACTTCCACTTTGTGACCCACTATAAAATCCAATACATATCCCGTCGGACCGAATTGATCCATAGGGCTGGTGAAGCAACGTTCACCAGTTTCTGTGGCCACGGCATACTAGGGGATTGTTTGGCTTCCCGCATTGGTCCTCTCTAGCTGAGTGGTTAGAAATTCCGCCTGCCATGCGAGCGACCTGGGTTCGATTCCTCACTGATAACTGTATTTTTTTCTTTTACAACCTTTTTTATATTTCCATTAATATTACTTTTTCTTTTAAGATTGTAAAGAATTTAAGGAATTTAAGTAAGTAAAATCTAATAATTATATTTTAGACATGCGAGAGTCGGGTGTTCGATTCTCAGCCAGGGATAGCCCAAAATTATTTGTTAAATAAAAAGGCATGCTTTATTTTACTCTATTAATAATACTAGTTGTAACAATTAATATAGATTTGTGTTAATTGTTGCTCTATAAAACTGTTGTATGTATCTAAAGGCGCTATGTATTTTCCCATGGGCGACGCCGGGAAATTTACCTTGTAGTATTATAAAAGTAGGTAGCCTAAAACAAAAAAAGAAAATACCTTAAAATGTTACTCAAACTAATACAGTCGACCATTGTACGTCCATCTCCCCCTTCCTCATAAAAAAACAACAACAACAATTAAGACAATATCCTGTCAGCTCAATATATTGATCCATAAACAGTGCCCGAAATGGGGCCACTATTTAAATCTTGACCACATAATAATATTAGCTTGAACCTACGCCATTGTAGCGGGCTCACGGGGTAACAGTTTTTACTTGGTCAACCCCAAAGCAGGCAGCGGTTAAAATAACAACTTAATAATCAAAGTCTATGAAGTTGGCTTCAGCCCCCCCCCCCCCCCAATACCTTGTAACCACGCAACCCTTCCCCCACATCCATACACTCCCCCCCCACCCCCCCCCCCCAATCCTTCGCTCTCTACCTCAAGCCATAATATATCTTTTACGTCATAGTAGTAGCGGGCGCAAAAGAAAGTGAAGCTGCAAAAAAGGTCGCAAATGGCCACGTCGGCTAACTAACTCAATCTCCGCTCTTCGCTGAGATAATCAAGAGAAGAAGAGGAAATAGGCGCACAAGGAGGGATGCCGTATGAAATTTTAATTTACCTTCTTTTACACCCCCCCCCCTTCTTCCTCCCTAGGTAACCATTTCTTTTTCCTTTTAAATGTACATCAAAGAGAAACCGTAGAGCTTGTTGCGATGTCTTCAAATAAAAAACGCCCCGCCATTGTTGTTTTTTTGTACACAATACAATAGAGAAGAAAAATGGAGGAGGAGGGGGGATAACTACGAATTGATTTGGAGAAACCGCAAGAGTTGTCCAATCATAATCTTGGGAGTGGGGGGGGGGGGGGGGTATATAGTACGCTGGGTGACGGAGATCGCGGGTGGGGACAGGGGGAGGGAACTGATGTAAGGAGGAGGCTGAGTTACCTGAAGTTGGAGCATACGTTGTAGGCAGACGAACAATGGGGAATCTATTTATGAGAAGATGGAGGAGGGTGTCGCCTTTTGTTGATTCGTGGGCTACCTTTCAATAATATATATATATAACAAGCTAAATTGCCCGGCGTTAACCTGAGAAAAATATAAAAAAGGCCTGTATAAGCTACTGATAAAAATTGTATAAACTACAAAGAACAGGAAGCTATGAATCTAACATTTAAAAAGTTTTATTTTTTACTGAAGACTTTTACACTTTTAAGAAAGTAATTTAAAATAAATATAGTGATCGGGTAAAAAAAATAAGCAAGTCTTTTTATTGAACAAAACTCTAAATTGCCCGGTGTTGCTCGTAGATTTACAACCCTTTTTTTTTTAAAGTAATATTAATTGAAATAAAAATTGTAGAAAAAAAAAGACTAACCCCTTAGCTAGCGAAGACACATGTCCGCAGTAAAATCGCAAAAGTATACTATGAGACATTAAGGTGACGTGTCTTTACATTAACTAATATGATTGGTTGAACACCCACACGGACTACTTTATATATTATATAGAGAAGATTAGGCGTAAGGCCATGCGTTAGCTATGGGGCATCCCCCAACCTACCGCCACATACACATCTTCATCCGAACCAACCTAAGCCGGCTGGTCCAGCGGTTAGTTCACCGGACTGTCAACCAAAAAAAAAACCGACACGTCGCGGGTTCTATCCCTGCCACCGACGGATCCCTGTCGCCTTGCAGGAGTTTTGGGCCTAGTGGACGTAATAATCTTCTATATATAAGGAACGTCTGTAAACTTATAATGATGTGTCAAACACATATACAAAGTGGCCAATTTCAATACGGACTATTGTTGTGGACGTTATTGTTATTATTATTTTGGTGAAACATCAACCTATAAATAACGTAGTGCCTTAGTATCGGCCTACTTCCTACTACTGACTACTGGCAACACTCAAACTTTAATCGATTTCACGCAGGATAGTTTTTTTTATCAAGGGTGGGAGTGTATTGCTGCATGGAATGGGTTACCTGCACAAACCAGGAAAACCAGCAACATCATTTAAAAACACTGATAAAAAAAAGGAAAGACTCAGACCACGGATGTGCGTTAGTTGCAATAATCTTCTTTATAGCAGGAGCGTTTGTGCTATATAGGACAAAAATGTTTCTAGAGGCTATAAACAAATAAGTATAATATAGTCCTATTATAAGGCCACACACATATTTTTGCGCGCCTGTGCTTAAGATGAACCACTACTCTGTATATCTGTATGCAGGAGTTTTGGGCCTGTAAACATATTTGCGCCAGCAGGCAGCAGTGTGTTTACAGAGCGCACTGAGCATGCTAAAATAGCACGGATAGACGCGCTATATAAATAACCAATTTAATCTGTATTTTACAATTGTGATTTTTGCAATATTTAATATTTGTAATATAAAACACAAAGGATTAACCGTCACTGAAGCATTTTTTTTTTTTAAACTTTATTATTGTTGTTTTTTTTCAATTATTATTGTTACTGTTGCTACGTCTAAACTTCTAAAAACGCTTTTGTTGTTCTTGTTTTAAAGGGCCTATTTCTACTTCCGCCCCCGAACAAAAAAAAATGGAAGATCAACAATATCCTGAACGTCTACGCCAGTGCTCCCGTTGTCCAATTTATGTTGCGGCTTTCCCCATTGGGCGTGCCACATCAGCCGTAATGCCCCCGACATTTCATCCCCCTGATCGGCCGCTAAGCTCTACCCCTGGTCCCACAGCCCAACGTTCTGTATTTTCCCCCATGAAACCCCCCGCCCCTGTCCAAAACCCAAATCCTTCTTTCTCGTTCAGCTCCACCGCAAAAAGCCTCCAGTTTCCGCAGCCGATACCTGTTTTGTTGTCACTCCGCCTGTGTGCGTGAATAGGTCCATAACGCCCGTGTTGAATGGGCCCTAACGTATTTTTATTATTATTATTATTTTAAAATTCTTTCTTTCGAGTGGGCGTCTCTCTCTGTGTCTCGTGGTCCAGCGGCGGACTGTCTGCCTCTTCGAGTGGTTGGCCTTTGAATCTATACTTCAGGGTAAGTGGCAAGTGGCGACAACTCTTCTGGTGTTTTATTCAAGAACGGGAAAAAGAAATGGACACGGGAGACAACCCGCATGTGTCCTTTTATTTTTATTGGAGTACAATTTTTTCTTGGGTCATAAATGGCACATGCCTCATGGTGAATGTCATGTGCAAACTGGCATATGGTCACCTAGATGTCATGTTTTGACAATTTCGTTTCAAACGAACAAAACATCAACAAAAAACGAAAATAACATCATACGCATTCTTTAATAAAAAACGAATCCGTCGGACCAAATTGATCCATGGGGCCGGTGAAGCAGCGTTCACCAGTTTCTGTGGCCACGGCATACTAGGGGATTGTCTGGCCAGTACAATGCCAAGCCCCTTTACTTTACCCCAACTAAGATCAGGTACCAATCAGAGCTGGGTAGACTCAGGGACACCCTCAAGACCCAAAAACAAATACTAGCCTTCATCAGGATTCGAACCCGGGGCCTTCGGAACGCCACCCGAACGCGCTGCCCTCACCATGCCCCAGCTTCAATTAAACAAAACTACCATTTTATTTTTCATGCTTTCCCCACAGGAAAAATTCAATTAAACTTCAGTAAACTATAAAGAGGGCATACTTCTAGGTTGTATACGATGTCAAAACCCATTGTTCCAGTTTGGATACAAAACATATAGTTCTACAGCTACATATTAAAACTTTTTTGTTCAAAGAGAGAAATTAAAAAAAGTTAACGCGAGAATAAATATACGACATTTAAAAAACAAAAAAACATTTATAAACATTCTAAAAATAACAAGAACATTAAGGCTAGAAACATTTTTTAAACACAAATCCATAGACACAAACATTTTTTAATCAATTTAAACATTTTTAGACAAAATAACATTGACAAACAAATATAATTAACCCTTGATTATCGCGGTTCATCCACATAACGGAATATTTTGGAATAGCCTATCTCCCTAAGTCCAGGAGCTTTTCTATATTATATACTAGAATATGCATCTTCTGTATGGAACCCATCAACTTAAGAAGACATTAAACAATTATTACTAATTCAGAAAAGAGCTGCAAGGTTCATTACTAGCAAATATTCACAACTGACAATAATAAAACCAACAGAATGACAAAGAGTAGATTAGTAATAATACATGAGGCATTAAATTCTAATTTTGAAATACAACAAAATAACATCCTGTTAAGCTAAGATATACATGGCGGCAAAAACACTTTTTTTTATACCTAATGCGAGAATAATATATACATATTAAGTACTCTTTCTTCCTCCAGTGGCATTCGGGCATGGAATGGGTTACCTGAACACACAAGGAAAACCACCAAGTTAACATCGTTAAAAACACTAATCGAACCACGTGAAGCAATTATTGTCTGTATAGAAGGAGCGTCTGTAACATATAAGATAAAGAGTTGTTAAATTGCAAAATCAATGTAGCAGACAAAAACATACACAACTCAAAATCAATGTAGCAGACAAACACATACACAACTCAGTTGGAGAACAAAACTAAAAAAAATAATTTATTATTATTAATAAAGTGTATGTGTGTATGTGTTTGTGGGGGGGGGGGGGCGTTCTGTTTTTTTTTTTAGTGGACAATGTTGGTGAGTTAGGCATAAAGTCACATTGAAAAGAACAAGAAAAGAGAGAGTGAACGAGAGAGAGAAAGAGAGAGTGAACGAGAGAGAGAGAGAGAGAGTGAACGAGAGAGAGAGAGAGAGAGTGAACGAGAGAGAGAAAGAAAAAGAGGAGAGAGCAAAATCAGTGGGTTTGTTCTTTTTTAGGGGTTTGGGGAGGGGTGGGACGTAGGGAGGAGTTCTGATGGCGGCTAGAGCCTTAAAGAGCCAGCCAGCGCCGCAATTATGGGCGCGGGGAGGCACGACACGTACCCCATTGTGAGCAGCCAAGCGGCAACATGTACGTGCAAGCCGGGGCCCTCCTCCATATCAATCACTTTCATTACGGACCCGAGTTTTCCACCTTATTAGGCTCGTTCCTGGAATTAAATTGTCCCCCTCGTGCGAAAAAATTCCCCGCCCCCCCCCCTCCACTTTTTCCCCACGCCCGCCCCCCATTCGTTTTTAACTCATAGGAGAGAGGTGCGGGAGCAGGATGTGAGGGGGTGGGGGAGGGAGGGATCTGGAGTGAGGGCCTGTGTTAAGGGGAGGGGGGATGCGGTGAGTGGGGTGAGCTAGAGGAGAAGTAAAGATGAGGAACATTGTGCCCCCAATACAACTTGTTTTCACCCCCCCCCCCCCACTCCCTCCCTTCCCCCCCCCCCCTTCTCTTTTCTAACACTTTCTTTTTTCTAACCCAAGTGTGTGTGTGCGGGGGGGGGGGATGAAGGGAAAGTTCCCCCCCCCCCCCCCCAGTAGACAGACATTTTTCCTTTTATGAGAACTGAGATTCCAAAAGGTTAACACCTACTGTACATCACTTTTGTTTTAAATCTTTTTTTTTATCTTGCTCAGTAAATGAGATTTCTATACATAAAACCTACTTTAGTTGACGAGATTTTTCCTTTTCATTTTGTTAGTTTGGGGGGAATTCCCGAAAGTCAATTAATTTTCTTTTTGTTAGTTTTGGGGAATTTCCGAAAGTCAATGAATTCATACGAATGTATCATCATAGACTATAATATACATAGACCGCTTGCTTTAGTTTTTTCTACTCTTATCTTCTTGTTTTGTAATTCCCGATTCTAAATAAAATAGTTTGCTATACAATTTCCGTTTTATTAAATCGCATTTTTCGACTTTAAATGAATACATGTAGGCCTATTATTCCTATTATCATTGACTATAATAAGAGGGACGGCTTGCTCTATTTTTAGAGCTTATATTCTTTTTTCGTGCGCATACAACACTGATCTATAAATGTTTCCACTGTATACAACTTTCGATTTTAATTTTACTTGAGAAAATCATTGCGATTAAATAAAACGGAACTAGTATAGCAACTACTTTATTTAGATTCGGGAACTCAGAAAATCAGTGTTTCGAGTCATCATATAGCAGAAATACTAAAGCAAGCGGTCCATGTGTATTATAGTCTATGGTATCATCTAATCATTTTGTACAGATAGACTGAAGCCACTAGTTTGATTTCGTCTTGTTTGTTTCTTTCTTTTTTTAAAGAAAGTTTCTTACAGTTGACATTTACCTATGACTGTAGATAATCTAGTATCTTTATGAAATTACGGTGATACAAGTTTTAGTATACCTTTTTTTTTAAAGGGAAAGAGTGACTCAGAAATGGTTGGAGATTATTTGGCACTTATACTTGGGGGCGAAGTGAATGTGACAGTGACAATTTAATCAACAACCACAATGTACCACATCAAAATGAAAATGAAAGAGAAAAGTGGCAGATCTACGAATTTCTAAAGTCCTATCCGAAAGTTAAAAAGTATGGCCCTAAGGTTTAAAATAAAATTTCAAAACACGGAATAATATTATGAATAATAATGTATAATGCGCATTGCTCTTTATTTACTAATGAATCCATAATGTTATTATGATTTCATATAAAACAAAATATCAAATATAGATTACAGACTAAACACTAATTAAAGAATTTAGAAGTCTGACTTTTGTTCGGACAAAGCTTTTAAACACCTACAGAGCCATTCTTTTATTTATTTATTTATATTTACATAATCTAACATTTAAGATGAGAGATACTGCCTAGGCTGTTAAACAACTAATTTCTATCTATAACCTAAGCTGAGAATTAGTCTGAATGGAACAAAGTAAAGTACCCTTTCCACCAAACGGATCATAGGACCGATGAAGCAGCGTTCACCAGTTTCGGTGGCCACTGCATAATAGGTGATTGCCAGCACAATGCACAACCGCCTTTACTTTACCCGAACGAATGTCAGGTACCCAATCGAGCTGGGTAGAATCAGGGACACCCGCCAGACCCGGGGAAAAAAATCCTAAGCCTTCGCCAGGATTTGAACCCAGGACCTTCGGTACGCCAGTTGAACGCACTACCATTGGGCCACGATGTTCTCAAACTCTAAGAACACATAGGCCTACTAATTTACTGAAAAACCGTACTTCCGGCCTCAATACTTTTAGATCCCATAAGTGCAGTACCTGTGCCTTTAGATAGCAATACTTAAAAATACCATATTTCTTATACTTCAAAAAACCCATACGTCTAGATCCCATACTTCTAGATCCCATACTTCTAGATCCCATACTTCTAGATCCAATACTTCTAGATCCCATACTTCTAGATCCCATACTTCTAGATCCCATACTTCTAGATCCCATACTTCTAGATCCCATACTTCTAGATCCCATACTTCTAGATCCCATACTTCTAGATCCCATACTTCTAGATCCCATACTTCTAGATCCCATACTTCTAGATCCCATACTTCTAGAGCTTACAAACCGAAATCCTTTACTTCTTGTTATCGCCTACCCATTGATCCTCAAATCTTAGATCTTTTTTTTGCTTCAAGATCATAAAATAAAAATGCAACCATAAAACAGACAACAGAAACAAGAGCTTATAAGCAAAGTATTGGGCATACACGGAGTTATCTGATTGGGTTTCAAGAAGGGTCGATCATTAATAACAACAACACACACTTACACACCATGGATGTGGTTTATTGGGGGGGGGGGGAATGGGGGCAGCGAGCAGCGTAAGGATGGGGGCGGAAGCGGTTCTAATGGGGTGTGTGGGGAAGGAAGGGCGTGGGGGGGGGGGACAGTGCCGTTGAAGGCTTTCTGTTTCTCAATTTTGGTTCTATCTTCCAGCATTTAGGTTTTCATTTGCGTCTGTGAAAATTTAATTTTCTTCGCACTAATCATCGTTCTAGCCCATCAGCGGACGAGGGTTGAAAATAAAAGCTACAAGGACGAATACACACACGAGAAAAAAAAATGGGCAGAGAGAAAGAAAGAGTGAGAGAGAGATAGAGAGATAGAAAAAGGAAACTGCAGAAAGAAAAAAGAAAAGAGAAGAGGGAAAGGCGAGAACGAAGGAAAAAAATGTTTGAAAATAAAATAAAATAAAACAGACGACAGGATTCCGAATCTCTTTATTTCGTTTTAAATGGACAAGGGGAGAAAAGCCTTGAAGGGTAGAATTACTTCTCCTTCAATGGCTACATAAGTCAATGTGTCTTGGCCATTTCTACCCTCAAGTTATCCTCAAATTTCGTTTCGTTTCTTTTCTTTGCCTCCTTTTTTTTTCTCTCTGTCTTTTCAAAATCCAATTTCTGATGTGTTTAAAAAAAAACACTTATAAGTTTTCTATTTAGAAATCTATTTCTTGGTAACAAATTATATTTTTTTTTGTAATGAAAATGTTATAGATATAAAACCCAAAACACATGGTATGGAAGATAAGAATATTTTAAATATGATCCTGAACTTAACTTAGATCTTTTCTTATTTTTTCAAAATTAAAAAAAAATATATATATAATTTTAAAAACTCATTAATTTAATAAACATGTATAGACTCCCTACTGTTTTATTTGTATATCAGGTCGGTTAATCCTACATTTATTTGCTTTGTCCTATGTTTGTAAAGTTTTAATAGTATTCGGCCTAATTAGCTTAATACATTTTTAGCCTAGAGATTATATCAGTATTCTTAGTTGTTGTTTTGCCCAACGTAAAATGCGCTCTGAGTTTACATTATGTTTGTTGGCAGCGCTATACAAATATAATAATTATTATTATTCAATAGGTCTGTATACATCTACATGTTATCTCTTATGCGACAACAAATGCATATAAGTACTCTTTCTTCCCGAGTGGCATTCAGGCATGGAATGGGTTGCCTGAAAAAAAACACAAGAAAACCAGTATCATCACCATCATTTCAAAACACTAATCAAAATGCAAGACTAGACTTAGACCACAGATAAAAATAATGTTTACACTCTCATGATAAAAGCAGTAACAATGTCACTATATTTCAACTGCTGTTGTATGGCCTTGTGTGGTGTGGTGGCATTAGGATAGAGCGTTTCATTACAATTTCTATGGTTTCCAGGTTTAAGCGCATCAAGAATAGAATTTATTTTCCCTTCCACAAAAAAAACAACGCGCTTTTATCCTTATGTGTATCAAAGTATTGTAAAACCTATTGTTGATGTCTTGTATTTCTAAATTATGATTTCATGATATGTGTATTGACCCGTTTCGGTGACCAATGCGTATAAGGACAGTGTGTGGCCAGAAAAACTTACCATAACTAGTGGGAGAGCTGAGTAGACTAATGGACGCCCCCCTCCACATCCTAGGAGTCAAAACCTGGACCTTCAGTTCGACAATCCATAGTCGCTTGCCACTAGACTAACGTGGCAATACTAGTTATACTTCCAAATTACTTTTCATTTATACAAACTACTGCATAAGATATCAAGACAAAGAGTAAAGTCACCTATTAATATGCTTACGTCTAAAGCAGAAAAATAAATGTTTTTCTATAGACTAAATTTTTTTCAAAGTAACTTATTGAGTTTCTTTACCCGTTTGTGACTTTGAAATAGTTGGGGGGGGGGGGGGGGTGAGGCTGGCGCTAAATACTTTTTAGTTTTATATACTTAAAAAATGTTTATAATACAATCCTTAATGCAACGAGAATTTTTTTTTTTTTTGGTACTTTAAACTATTACCAAAAATTGGGTCGCCTGCCCCTAATCGTAGCTCCCCCACCCTTTTCCCACACCCCGGGAAAAATCTGCCTATGGACAGGCCCCTGGAATAATTTCTGCTCTGTGGGCGATTAGGGCGATGTTAAAAGGACTTTAATTAACATAAAACAATCACACCCAGTGCAGCTGGGTAGACCACAAACCGCCTATGACGTAAAGTAACACAGATATTTTTTCTGAAGTCCTGGATTCATATACATAAATTCTCTTTAGGGGGGAGGTTTTCGAAAATAGGTGGATGGAGAGGAGGGGGGCACTAGAGGGAGAAGCTGGATTAAGCGAGAGGCTTTTATTGCGAAGTTAGACAAACAAGCACTTGTTCCCATCATTCCAAAATAAACTGACTCCCCCCCCCCCCTTTCGCCCACCAACTCCCTCCAGGCTGGAACATTCCTCGGACATCACTTGGGCGCAAGCCTGCGGAAAACTAATATCGTGCAGTGGGCAAATACACCAGGGGCTTCCGCCTTCGACGTTGGGTGTGGGGGTGGGGGGAGCAGCTACTCAAGGAACACGCCTTTGATCCGTGTAATCTGTAAAGTGCTTGGGGGGGGGGGGGTGTGTCTGAGATGGAGGTTCCAGGGGCGGATTCCCCTGGCGCATGGGCCCTATGCTGCTCGTTGGTCGGTCCAGTTAAGCCTCACAAGGGTTGCGACGGACTCAACTAATTAGAGTCCCGGATTCCTCCGTTCACCGCGACTCTTTGTTTTATTTCGTCAAGGGTTTCTTTTTTTTTTCTCTTCAGAAGTTGCGTAACAAAAACAGTAAAGTCCCGTTCAAACAAAATAAACAACATTATTCTATGGACGTTTCTGTTGTTGTGAATTGTTTGCTTGTTTGTGTTGTTGGTCTATATAAAGGCTTGCACACTCCGTGTATTAGTATTAGCCAATAAAAGCCATCACAATAACGTAAGGCAGTGGTTCCAAACCTTTTTAATGCCGCGACCCTTTTATACAGCTTTTCACGTTATGGCGACCCCCAACCATAATTTTGTTTTCGTCGCTACCTTATAACTGTAATGTGCTACTGTTATAAAATGTAATGTAAATATCTCATATAACTGTAATGTGCTACTGTTATAAAATGTAATGTAAATATATCATATAACTGTAATGTGCTACTGTTATAAAATGTAATGTAAATATCTCATATAACTGTAATATGCTACTGTTATAAAATGTAATGTAAATATCTCATATAACTGTAATGTGCTACTGTTATAAAATGTAATGTAAATATCTCATATAACTGTAATATGCTACTGTTATAAAATGTAATGTAAATATCTCATATAACTGTAATATGCTGCTGTTATAAAATGTAATGTAAATATCTCATATAACTGTAATGTGCTGCTGTTATAAAATGTAATGTAAATATCTCATATAACTGTAATGTGCTGCTGTTATAAAATGTAATGTAAATATCTCATATAACTGTAATGTGCTACTGTTATAAAATTTAATATAAATATCTGATATGCAGGATGTATTTTCAGTGTTACAAATTGAACATAATTAAAGCACAGTGATTAATCACAAAAATCCATTCGAAATTATATATTGTGAAATATTTATTTCTAACAAGCTAAATTGCCCGGCGTTGCCCGGGGGGAAAAAAAAGGCATGTATAAGCCAGAGATAAAAATGTTTATAAATTACAATGAACAGAAAGCTATGAATCTAATAATTACATTTTTAAATAATTTTTTTACTGAAGACTTTTAGGAAAACAATTTTTAAAAAAATATTGTAATCGGGTAAAAAAAAGGCAAGTCTTTTTATTTAAAAAAAATTAAATTGCTCGGAATTGCTCGTAGATGTACAATTTGTAGAAAATAAATGCACAGACTAACTGGAGAATCGAACCCGAGTCGCCCACATGGTAGTCCTATACGTTAACCACTTAGCTAGCGAAGACACAAGCCCGAAGTGAAATCGCAAAAGTATAATATGAGACAATAAGGTCACGTGTCTTTAAATTAATTAATATAATTGGTTGAACACACACAAAGTCTACTATATATGAGAGATTACAACACAACGTCAGTACTAAGATTGAGATTGCGTTTTTCTCATCAGCTTACACAACAAAGATCATCTTTCACAACAAGTCTACTTCTGTATTTAGATTTAATAATAAAAAAACTGGAAAGACTTTTCACAAAGATATGTTGTTCGAGATGGAAGAAGAAGGCGCAACACAGTCTCAGACAAAAATAGTATATTACTGCAAACACCTGATCCTCAATTTTGTAATTGGCATTGTAGAGATATTAGTTGTTAATACATTAAATGAACTTATCTTGTGTTGTCTCAGAAACATCTTCAAATTTGACTGTGCATGACCTTCTTTCAAGTGCAAATGAAGTGTCAGATAAATGTGAAAGGTACGATGAAATTTCGTCTGCCAGCATGTGCAAGCGTTCTTTACCGTAAAAATCATTTTCGTAATCCTTTTATCTGGTACAATGTCATCATGTAATGTTCCTCAAAAGAAAGCAGATAAGTTAAACTACATGTACATTTTATTTACATCCAATTTTGTGTGCCAAAGCTAAAATTTTATTTGGAATGATCCTATCTTTTCAGACAACTAAAGTTGTTGTTTTTTTTTTAATTAGGCCTGCCTGGTCTTTGCAGTGATAAATTTTACTCATTAAAGAAAAAAGATGTCAACAAAGTAAGTTATTTTCTGCAGTTCACTTTTATCGCCGTAAAGTGCTTTGAACTGCTGTCTTGCTTTTTATAAGAAGTGACCATTATTATTATTATTATTATTATTATTATTATTTTAAAGTTTAAGAGTTCTGAGTTTATCACGAAGCTCAAAACAAGTTTTTACATTTTTCCTCTCGACAACCATCTGACTTCAGTGTGAAATAGTAATTCGGCGCACACGACTGTTTTCGCAACTGTTTAAAGTAGGTATGTGATGGGGTTGGTGCGCTGGTGTCATCACGCCGAGTACGCGTATGTGGATGTATCTGCATGCACAGAATAAGTATAGAATTATTTTTCTATTTTGTGTCTTCATGTAGACTGTAGACTGATGAAATATACATTTTCCGGTGGTCTTATGTGACCCCTATGAATTGGTTCTTTGACCTTTTAAGATTTAATATAATGTATATTATATAAGGTATATAAGGTATATTATTAAAACCATATTCTTTAAATTTCTTTAAAAAAAAATTCAACGTAAGCGAACACGATAATAAAAACAAAATAATGAAACATATGCTTACTAAATTTAATTAAGGGAGATAAGAGTCCTAGTTTTAAGTCTCTGAGGCAATGATTTTATTAAAAAAAGTTTTACTACACAATTTGCATTTGAGAAAAATAAAATATTGTACATGCATATACCAGTACCGGTACTCAAATTGATAAAAATACGTAAAATGAACATTCAATTCATATTTTTACATTATAAATGTAATTTTTATAACACCTTTTTAGCTACTAGCTTGTTTTCATTACTATGCATTTACTTCATTTAACAGCATATTGTATTGTGTAATTGCAGAAGTACTTTAATTTTTGAAAAGCCTTATTTTTAAGGTTTGAAGAATGAAAAGAAAAGAGGAATAGTATAGACCAGGGATTGGCAACGTACGGCAAGCGTGCCAGACTTTTTACGCAAAACGATTTTCAATGGCACACAGAAGATTCCTACGAAAATACAACTATTCAAGTATCTTCTATAAGAAATAGAGTGTTAAAGCAGGGTGACTTTTAGGCTGTTGGCACGCTGAATGAATTAGAAATCCCACTTTGGCATACTTTTATCAAAAGGTTGCCATTCCAAGGTCTAGACTTAAGAGTGATGGTGCCATGAAACGTCCCCGTTTGACACCGCTACACACTGGGAAGGGTTGTGAGGTGGCGCCATCGACGGGTACTGTGCTGTACATGTTGTTGTGGAAAGCCTAAATAAGTATATCAAAAATAAGTGTTTTCCTAAGGTCCTTGGCGACCCCCATGAAATGGTCGTTCGACCCCTATAGGTGACGCGACCAACAGACTGGGAACCGCTGACGTAAGTTAATGATTACGCTGAAAAAAAATAAATAAAAAACAAAAAATTCTTATTTTAAAAAAGGTAATCACATTGCGAGGTCCATCACATCGTGGCACAAATACAAACATTATAATTTTAGCCAAAGAAATAACTTTTTGACCCGTGTAAATGTTACCCACAAAACTGTGTTGGCCTGTATTCAGGTGTTTAATGGGAGATTTATTAACTCATTCTGTATCACATACTACTTTGTAAAAAGTAAAAAAAAAGGGATGTATCCCGTCGAACCTAATTGATCCATAGGGATGTGTGAAGCAGCGTTCACCAGTTTTTGTGGCAACGGCACTAGGGGATTGTGTGGCCAGCACTATGCACAGCCGCCTTTACTATACCCCAACTAAGGTCAGGTACCCATCGGAGCTGGATAGACTCAGGGACGCCCTCCAGACCCTGGAAAAAATCCTAGCATTCAACGGGATTCAAACCCAGGACCTTCGGTACTCCAGTCGAACGCGCTGCCAGTCGGCCACAGTGCCGTAAGCAAAGGAACTACCTAATTATTTATCTAATGATAGTCTTCGTATAGTTCCTACTTTAAAAAAATATATATTGTATACTATTTCAACTAGTTTCTAGTTATTTAAATGTATCTATCAGTAGTTTTCTTTCACTAATAAGAATATAACATCTTATTCTATAGGTTATTACGTAGACATTACGTAGGCATTGAAATTTGGATCCCCGTCTTTCATCCCCCGTTTCCTTACAATTCCTATACAGAAGTAACGGGGCCTACATATATTATTATTTGTTAGTATTTTATTTTAAATAAGCTTCGGGGTGGGTTTAAACACAGATTTTAATAGGGCAATTAAAAGCTACAAAATTCTAGGTGTTAGCAGGTGATTCTGTTGCCTTTTCATACCCCGGCCGTATCTGTTTCGACGCTCATGAATTTCATCTACGATCTTCTGACATGCATCAAATAAAAACGTAAAAAAAAAAATCTTTTTGTGAATTGACGACATGCAACGAAATTTAAGTTTGGCACCATTGTATTGACATTTCAATAACCTTTCCGTCCGTTACATTATCTAATTCAACTCCCAAGATTACACCTGAGATTTCTGTTAAATCCCATTTAATGCCTTAATCCGTATAGTCAAGACAACACCTTTTTTTAGGAAATTTTTACTTAGACAAGAAAAAAAAGTAAAACTTTGACATTCTTTGAATGCATCTGTGTTATATAATGTTACATTAATGTTACGTTTTCAAGGTTTTGAGAATTTCCATCTAGTAATGTAACAGTTCTGTCACTGAAACACCACTAAGTGTTTAATCTCCTTTCTTTAATCTCTATGTATTGTCCTGTATATTACACAATCTTTCTCGTCCTTATCTCCACTCATATAACAGTCAAGTCAATTTTTTAATGCGTTAGCATGTCATATTTTTCTACTTTTTGTGTGTTGTGTCCTAGTATTTCTATGAATTAGCAGAAGATATACAAGACGCGCGCGCCCCGACCTTTATTGTTCTGGGGATGACTCGAAAATTGTCCTATGATCGCCATTCACTCATCGCCTGAAGTGTTGATGTCCAGCACAGAAGAAGCTTGCGTCGCTCCTTCAAATTTCGGCTACATCCGGGGGTAGCGAACTATCGTACTCTTTAGAATTGTTTTGTGTGTGTGTGTGTGTGTGTTTTCCTCTGTCATTCGGCACAGGTGACAAAATAAAACTTATTAAAGCTGACCACAGCCATGTATTGGTGGGAGAGGGGGGGGGCAGAGAGAAAAGAAAGAGAAGGGAAGAGAATAAGAATGCCATCGATCGACTCAATTAAACCCTCATTGACCCTGTACGTAACGGTGTTAAGTCCTACTGCTCGAACTTTTTAAGAGTAACGTACCCCCCTCCCCTCCTTTCTACTTCAGCGCGTGTCACCGACGGTCATCGGGGGACGACAAGGAAGTTTAAATCCCCATTTAACTGTTTTGACGTGAAACATCTTGTTCCTTGATCCTCACTTCTGCCTTCCACTCCCACCCACAGTCTCCTACCCCCCCCCCTACCCCCGACAGTGACAAAGACAAAAAAATAACCAAAACGAATGTGTCAACGACAAAATCCGACGCCCGGGTCCTCGATGGTCCTCGATGATTGCACAATCACTAGGCGTTTTGATTTATTCTGTTCCTGGAGTTTCTTTAAAAAGCACTCGGACAACTGGAGATCGAGTGGACAATGGGCAGTTGCGTACAATCTGTAAGGGCGCCATAAAACCAGTTGTCGCTTTTCTTTCTTTGGTTCACTTCTGAACTATACACTCATTCTTTCCCTGCCGCCTACACTGGAAAGGAGGGGGGGGGGAGGGTATGGGCTAATGATATTTTAGTCACCTAAGTTGAAAGATACGGTGAAAGTAATAAAGTTACCTTTGTTTACAGAGATATGATACAATTAGTCCCATAGATATGATACAGTTAGTTCTATAGATATAATATAAATAGTCCCAGAGATATGATACAAATAGTCACAGAGATGTGATACAATTAGTCCTAGAGATATGATACAAGCAGTCCCAGAGATGTGATACAAATATTCCTAGAGATATGATACAAATAGTACAGGAGAAATGCAACAACTAGTCCGAGAGATTTGCTACAACTAGTCCCAGAGATATGCTACAACTGGTGCCAGAGATATGATACTAGTAGTCCAAGAGATATGATACAAATAGTCCCAGAGATATGATACAAGTAGTCCCAGAGATATAATACAAGTAGTTCCAGAGATATGATACAAGTAGTCCCAGAGATATGATACAAGTAGTCCCAGAGAAATGATACAAGTACTCCCAGAGATATGATACAAGTAGTCTCAGAGATATGATGATACAAATACTCCCAGAGATATGATACAAGTAGTCCCAGAGATATAATACAAGTAGTTCCAGAGATATGATACAAGTAGTCCCAGAGATATGATACAAGTAGTCCCAGAGATATGATACAAGTAGTCCCAGAGATATGATACAAGTAGTCCCAGAGATATTATGATAAAAATACTCCCAGAGATATTATGATACAAATACTCCCAGAGATATGATGATACAAATACTCCCAGAGATATTATGATACAAATACTCCCAGAGATATGATACATATACTCCCAGAGATATGATACAAGTAGTCCCAGAGATATTATGATACAAATACTCCCAGAGATATTATGATACAAATACTCCCAGAGATATGATGATACAAATACTCCCAGAGATATTATGATACAAATACTCCCAGAGATATGATACATATACTCCCAGAGATATGATACAAGTAGTCCCAGAGATATTATGATACAAATACTCCCAGAGATATGATGATACAAATACTCCCAGAGATATTATGATACAAATACTCCCAGAGATATGATACAAATACTCCCAGAGATATGATACAAGTAGTCCCAGAGATATTATGATACAAATACTCCCAGAGATATGATGATACAAATACTCCCAGAGATATTATGATACAAATACTCCCAGAGATATGATACAAGTAGTGATACAAATTATGATACAAATACTCCCAGAGATATGATACAAATACTCCCAGAAATATGATACAAGTAGTCCCAGAGATATTATGATACAAATACTCCCAGAGATATGATGATACAAATACTCCCAGAGATATTATGATGCAAATACTCCCAGAGATATGATACAAATACTCCCAGAGATATGATACAAGTAGTCCCAGAGATATTATGATACAAATACTCCCAGAGATATGATGATACATATACTCCCAGAGATATTATGATACAAATACTCCCAGAGATATGATACAAGTAGTGATACAAATTATGATACAAATACTCCCAGAGATATGATACAAATACTCCCAGAAATATGATACAAGTAGTCCCAGAGATATTATGATACAAATACTCCCAGAGATATGATGATACAAATACTCCCAGAGATATTATGATACAAATACTCCCAGAGATATGATACAAGTAGTCCCAGAGATATGATACAAGTAGTCCCAGAGATATTATGATACAAATACTCCCAGAGATATTATGATACAAATACTCCCAGAGATATGATGATACAAATACTCCCAGAGATATTATGATACAAATACTCTTAGACATATGATACATATACTCCCAGAGATATGATACAAGTAGTCCCAGAGATATTATGATACAAATACTCCCAGAGATATGATGATACAAATACTCCCAGAGATATTATGATACAAATACTCCCAGAGATATGATACAAGTAGTGATACAAATTATGATACAAATACTCCCAGAGATATGATACAAATACTCCCAGAAATATGATACAAGTAGTCCCAGAGATATTATGATACAAATACTCCCAGAGATATGATGATACAAATACTCCCAGAGATATTATGATGCAAATACTCCCAGAGATATGATACAAATACTCCCAGAGATATGATACAAGTAGTCCCAGAGATATTATGATACAAATACTCCCAGAGATATGATGATACAAATACTCCCAGAGATATTATGATACAAATACTCCCAGAGATATGATACAAGTAGTGATACAAATTATGATACAAATACTCCCAGAGATATGATACAAATACTCCCAGAAATATGATACAAGTAGTCCCAGAGATATTATGATACAAATACTCCCAGAGATATGATGATACAAATACTCCCAGAGATATTATGATGCAAATACTCCCAGAGATATGATACAAGTAGTCGCAGAGATATTATGATACAAATACTCCCAGAGATATGATACAAGTAGTCCCAGAGATATTATGATACAAATACTCCCAGAGATATGATGAAAGAAATACTCCCAGAGATATTATGATACAAATACTCCCAGAGATATGATACAAGTAGTCCCAGAGATATTATGATACAGATACTCCCAGAGATATTATGATACAAATACTCCCAGAGATATGATGATACAAATACTCCCAGAGATATTATGATGCAAATACTCCCAGAGATATGATACAAGTAGTCGCAGAGATATTATGATACAAATACTCCCAGAGATATGATACAAGTAGTCCCAGAGATATTATGATACAAATACTCCCAGAGATATGATGAAAGAAATACTCCCAGAGATATTATGATACAAATACTCCCAGAGATATGATACAAGTAGTCCCAGAGATATTATGATACAGATACTCCCAGAGATATTATGATACAAATACTCCCAGAGATATGATGATACAAATACTCCCAGAGATATTATGATACAAATACTCCCAGAGATATGATGATACAAATACTCCCAGAGATATTATGATACAAATACTCCCAGAGATATTATGATACAAATACTCCCAGAGATATTATGATACAAATACTCCCAGAGATATGATGATACCAATACTCCCAGAGATATGATGATACAAATACTCCCAGAGATATTATGATACAAATACTCCCAGAGATATTATCATACAAATACTCCCAGAGATATTATGATACAAATACTCCCAGAGATATGATGATACAAATACTCCCAGAGATTTGATACATGTAGTCCCAGAGATATAATGATACAAATACTCCCAGAGATATGATACAAGTAGTCCCAGAGATATTATGATACAAATACTCCCAGAGATATGATACAAGTAGTCCCAGAGATATTATGATACAAATACTCCCAGAGATATGATACAATAAGGGTGTATGTGCTCCGCGGAACTTAAAAAAAAATAATTTTTGACAAATACCATTTACTTCTGATTTTCAATACTTTAACTTTAATATAGATGTTACCCTCACTTTTTTGACAATTTGCAGGTTGTCTTTTGTTCACGCTGTTTTATAATAAGACACGGTTAGGTGACCGCAGAAAACAGATCCTTTCAGTAGGCTTACACCAGTATCCAGGTCATTTCTAGAGGGCCGCCGGATGTACTTAATGAATGTTTTCAAGTGGCGTTAAGAAATCGGGGGCACGGTATTCTTTGTTAAAACTTTCTTTTTAGTAACGCCCTTGTATTCGGCCCCCGCTTACTGTTTAAAGTGTGCTTCAAACGTCTCTATTTGAGAGATTGGTTTCGGGGGTGGGAGGATAATACAGATACACACAGACACATGTATCCTGTACCAATTGGTGGAGTTATCCCAATCTGCACGTAACATGCGCCCATGGGAGAGTTCCCACTTGAGCATAAAACCCCTGGCGGTCCGTTACAAACTTGTATTCCCATATAGGCCTCTCGACGGTTCATTTGACTTTTCAAGATTGATTCTTCCAAGCCAACAGTTTATTGACAGAAGGTATTAGCCTGGGTTAGTTCCACTAGTAGCACTGACCAGCGGACGACACGACCTTTTGTTATAACAAGTGAGAGGAATGGTCACTTTACTATAATTGACCTACAACGGTCCTCAAATTGATAATGATGACTACCGTTAGTTTACTTCTTTCTTCAGGCACAAAGAGACTTTAAATTAATGATCGAAGCAAAAATATTTGTAAAAATAACTTTGTAAATGATTTTTTTTTACATATTGCATATTGGTTGCACTATGTTCTAGCCGCAGCGCGCCAGGACTCTGGAATGCGATTCTAGTCTAAGCACCAGGGTTTGCTTCTGAGTCTCCATGGGTACCTAACATCATGGGCATTGTGCTGGCCACACAATATCTTTCATGCCGTTCATGATAACTGGTAAACGCTGCTTCACGTCCCTTGTGGATCAATGGTCTTAAATTGTTTTCGTGTTTGTTTTTTACTACTTAAAACTGTATGTTTGATTTTTGTATTTCCGATTACATGACAGATAGACCTATACAATAAACTGTGGATTGTCTATACAACATCCACAACGGAACATTGCTTATTATTGATTACAATCTGGCATTACTTATAACGTATGATAAAATATATACTTATTAAAGCACTGTTGTTATTATATGTCACAAGCGTTGAGGCGTGTACTGCAAAGAGATTTGATGATAGTGCTTTGGAATGCTCCTCAATGGTCCCGGGGTTCCGATCTTGGCTCGGTGGGTCCTCGGAGGGATTACAGTTGTCGAGACTTTGAGAAGTTTATTGGATCTAATTCATACGTAACAGCACGCAAGTTAACTTGAATAAGTTTCCTTTACGCCTCAATAGTATTTTCTTTCATTGTTCGAAGTATTATAGAGATCGCTGCCACCATTATTAACAGCGTTTATAACATTTTTAGTTTTATTTCATGGGTGCTGGTATAAACACCCCTGAGGGGCGCCATGGTCAGCTTGTGAACAGTGTCACTACAAAGGGTCAGGTGGGCGTCACGGTGTTGTTAGTGCGGATTCGTGTCAGCCTGGCAGTGTGGTCACCGTACAGTAGTGACCTTAGAGTCAATAGCAGGATTATGATTCCGTTACGTCAATCAAACGCCAGTTTAAAGAAAAGGAAAAGGGAAAATCTCCAGTATTTGTTTCTGCTTAAGCCAACAGTTTGAATGACTCGAGGAATGGACGGAAGGTATTGATGGCAAATTCCTATGGATATTACATAGTTTCTATTTTTTTATTATTTTTTATTATTTTTTTTTTGCAAGTTTAACGTAAAGAATTTCTTGATTTTTTTATACTCACACCTGAGCTTGCGTGCACATGCATATATAACAGAGACAAAAATTAACAGACTTGTCAGGCAGAGCGATTTTCATTGGCACGCGGATGACCTACAAAAAAGCAATTCAATTATCTTCTACAAGAAATTGAGTGTCATAGGAGGAGTGACTTTTAGATTGTTGGCGCGCTGAATGAATTAGAAATTATACTTTGGCACATTAGCATCAAAACGTTGCCGACTCCTGCTATAGGCTATTCTGAGAGTCTATTGATAAAGTTAATGATGGTTTATAAATGTTGACACATTAAGGCTTTTGATGTTGGATATTGTCTTCCTCGTCTTGTTGTACATGTTGCAGATGCTCCTTCTATGCAGAAGGTGAATGCGTCCTACGCTTCTCCTTGGTTTGAATCTAGTCTTAGTGAGATGTATTCAGATATGGTATTTTCAGCGGCACTTAATTAAGATAATTCCACGAAACCGCGTTAACAACAAAATTCTGCGGGCGGCTGCGTTAACTCATAAGCCTTAGTCGTGGGTACATTTTGTAATTCCTGCCTTTAAGAAATAGATATTTCAAGGGTTAGCCTGTAAAAAAAAAGCCTGTTTCAGTGTAAAAAAGCGTCTAGGCTTGTTCGTACTATAGGAGCATGTGTCATACCTTTCAAAGCCATACATTTGTACGGGATGGTGTGGCCTTTGAAATGAAAAAAAAGACAGATTGACATATATATAAAAAACAAAAAGCAACCTTCAGATCTGAAAACAAAAAGACTTCATTGACACTCAAAACCCTATAACCCTATAACCTGCGGTCCTAGATCCTAAGGCAAGACCACCGAGCCTCACAGCCCAGAATGAAAACCTCCTATTGAAATCCACCAGAGATCTATCGCAGCCAATGTTCTCTTCCTGTGATTTAAATAGGAAAGGAGGAACAAAAACGGCATCATGAGACCGAAGGAACGTGAAAATGATGGGAGGGGTGCTGGAGGAGCAGGGTTGGGGGGGGGGGGGTTCTGAAAACGGAAACAGTGAATAATCCATTGTCGAATGTCCATCCATATAGAAGGAATGACTTTTTATAGAAAAAACACCATACGTCGCAAACGGCAGGTTGCTTTCTGTGTTCATCCCTTTCCTCATTCTCACTATCCTTATCTCTCTCTACGCTCACTGACTCTCACAGATTTAGGCTTTGTTTTTTTTTTTATCAATAAAATATTTTTTTTTATAGAAATAAACTATAAAAAGCTAAAATGAATTAAGATTGAAAAGAGAGAGAGACAGATAGAGAGACACGCAGAGACAGAGAAAAAAACTCTGGCATGGTACATTAACTCTGCTGATGCCAGTGTAGAATTAGAAAGGAGCGTCACTCTAAAATGCGATGATAATTCTCGGGAAATGGGGTAGTGTCCCATTTTCCCTTTGTATGGCACGTATGCTGGGCGAATGTTTTTTTTTTTGGAGGGCGTGTGTGTGTCTGTGTGTTCAAAATTGTGCCTCCCCCACCTTTTTTTTGTCCAATTCCAACCTCGTTCTGTAATCTGTAAAAAAAAAAAAGAAATTTCCAAAAGATCTACAAAGACGACCACACCAAGTTCCATTTAGCCACCAAGTTGGACAGCGTTTAAAGTCCACAGAATAAAAGTTCACTTCTAAGTATTGAATGAATAAATCATAAAGTGGATAAGTCTCGATCTACTTTGCAACATAACTGTTATGGGCTTTGTTGCTCTAAGCCTTTTTTAGATTTGTTAGCAAACAGGCATTAGTAAAATGAGGTACTGACTAACTCAGTATTGCATTGACCTAGCCACACCTTTCCCATTATAGCAAATCTAATTAACTATAGCAAATCTAATTAACTAAACACTAACATTTTTAATGATTTTTTTTCGAACTCTTAAATATGATCTTTCATGAACTAATCCTTATTAAAAAGGAATTCCTTAAATAATCTTCATGGTATTATTCGTCGCGGAATAATCTTCTTGGAATTATGTTCATGGAATAATCTTCAAAAGCTTTTTTCATTAAGTAATCTTCAGGGAATTATCTTCAAGAAATAACTGTAATAAAATAATATTCATGAAAAAATGTCATTAAATAAAATCTCTTATCTTATATTTTACAGACGCTCCTTCTATACAGAAAATTATTGCTTCTTACGTTCCTCCGTGGTCCGAGTCTATTCTTGCATTTTTATTAATGTTTTAAATGATGTTAAGTTACTGGTTCATGAAATAATATAACTGTAATGAAATAATATTCATGATGTTATATTTGTTCAAAATTTTTCGTAAAATAATATTCCTAAAATAATATTGATGAAATAAAATGAATGGAATAACCTTTATGAAAACCCATCTTAAAGTATTACATTCTTCAAAAAAACAAAATATTCGGTTTTATCGGCTAGAATTTTTATAGTCCATTGTCCAGTCCACCAAGCCGCATCTCAACAATTGTCACTACCCTTCTCCCCCCTCGAGGCTTGGACTTGTACCAGCGAGAAGTCTTCCTTTCAACATCCTATAATAGCCAAGATTGGAAAGCACTTTGCCTATGAAAAACAACAACAAAAAAAGTTTAAAAATAGATTCATAAAAAATACGAAATCACAATAAAAAGCTACGACTAAATTGAAACATTTGTAAAAATATTCAAACATCCTTCTTTTTAATGAAAACATTTTCAAGAAAACAACTTCTAATCTTTTCTCAGATGGAGAGGGCTCTTAACAATGTTTAGAGTACTGTCTAACAAGGAGAGGGGTGGAGGTATTGAAACGTTCCTTATTTTGGCCGTACTAGTCGCTGACTGTATGGTTACTATTTGTCTAAGACGAGCGGGGGGGGGGGGGGGGGCAATAAATGCCATCACTAAATGGTCAAGGACTGGTCTGTTTATATACACGTATCGTCTTTTTTTATTGTCCAACTTGAGAGCAAACGACGCTTGACCGTTAGAGCTATCGCTACTCCCCACCCCCCACACCCCACACCATTTCAGGGCGCCCTCGGTGTAGGTTCGTCTCGTATGGTTATTGAAACAGTTTGTTATTTTCTTTCTATAAGCCCATTAATCTAATAACTAGACGTATTATTTTTATGGGTCATTCATATTCGAAGTCAATTAGTTTTCAATAATACATTTAAGGAAAACGACGAAAGGTGGCTGAGGTGAAGAATTTAGTGACCGGAACCATGGAAGTAGAACTGAAGGCCATGGACAAATCCTTGCATGAAATTCTCTGGCTCTCCCAGGCTAGGAAGTCATGGTGGAAATTTGCTGCAGCCTTATGCTCAAAAGAGAGTGGCAAAGTCTAGAACAGGTGTCGGCAACATACGACGCCCAAGCATTTAATGGGTTACCTGAACAAACCAGAAAAACCATCTACTTTACATCACTAAAAACCCTTACTTAAACAATGCAAAACTATTTCAAAACACGGTTAGGTCTAGGGACGCAATAATGTCTTTCTATGATGAGCTTGTGTTACATACCAGATATATACTATATACGATATGCGTCCAGGGACGCAATAATTGCCTTTATATAAGGAGCTTGCGTTACATACCAGATATATACTATATACGATATGCGTCCAGGCACGCAATAATTGCCTTTATATAAGGAGCTTGTGTTACATACCAGATATATACTATATACGATATGCTATAATCTCTCATGGTCGTGTATTTTTCATATGAATGATTTTCTTTTATTATAGAAACTTTTTACTTAAAAACAAATTAAAACAGGTATACACCGTATACGAAGGACAAAGTTGAATAAGGAAATTTTTTATACAACAAACTACCCACCGTAGTCATGTAAACACGGCTAGATTTGACGAAAAGCGCGCTTAACGAACAACATTTTCATTCCGTCCGGAACCGATAAACCACATTGATGTTCGCGAGACTAATGCATATACACTCATTGTGTACACCTCCGCCAATTTGTTTCTTCATTTACTTGACATTCGTCTGAGGCATTCAATGTTTTTTTTCTTCCTATAAGTTTTGTTTTCCAAATTTATTTCGTTTGTTATTAATCGTCTGCTCCAGGTGCTACTTCTGCTTTGAGTTTTGATTTACATCGTCTGCTCCACGTATAGACTCCGTGTCTTGAGTTTCTTTCTTTCATCTTATACAATTTTGCAAAATGCTATACATCTTTTTTTTTAAATTTTTATTTTAGTTTTCGTTAAACGCATAAAAAATGTAAAAGGTAAAAAATTATAAAGAGAGAAAAATCGCGCGCGAGAGAAAGAGAGAGAGAGAGAGAAAGAGAGAGAGAGAGAATGCTACTGTATGGTAATTTGCTGTGTCGACAAACATAAAATATCCTTTCATAATTTTGTTACAATGTGAAACTCTCCATCTAACTGCGTAAAACGTCTGACAGTCAATACAATCCCCTAGCACATTAATGATCAAGAAATACGCTTGGAATTTTATCAACCCCCCCCCTCTCCTTTTTTTTTAAACATTCGCCACAACAACAACACATAAATGCCTACATAAATTTTTTTTAAATTAAAAATTGTTTTATTCAAAATTGTTTTGAAATAGTCTGGCGTCTATCGACTAAGGAATTTCCCGCCTCCACACATACACTCAATCCTTCTTTTTATATTTCTCTCTCTCTCTCTCTCTCTCTCTCTCTCTATCTCTATCTCTCTATCTCTTTCTCTCTATCTCCTTCTTCCCTTTCATTCATGTCAATTTCCCCAAGGGCGCCGGGAGTAGGGGAAAAGGGTGAAAGGGTTGCGGGCCACTTTAGTTTACTTTATTCTTTTCACCTTACTGTTGTTGTTGTTGTTTTTTAAATATAAAAAAAGAACGAATGAAATTACCCGCCATTTTTGTTTTTACATTTTATTTTGGCGGGACGTCTGGCTCTTAGACTCGCATTCGACATCGTATTGCCCGAAGATCGCAAAGCCTCTGCCGCCAATAATTCGTTGCGTCGCTTGCAATATATATAAATGTATTTATAATGTTCCGAAAAGGAAGCAGTGGGGGGAGGGAGGGAGGGATTTTCTCGGCACGCTCGGAGCAATACTATACGACCCCGCGCTGTGAAAAACACGGCGCCAGCGGGCGCCGGTGACGACAGGATGGTGCAATTTTTCTTCCATTTAATGAAAATATATATTTCTAAAAAAAAAAAGGGCTTGGAAGAATATATTTTTTTTTAAGTTTTGGATGTAAGGGTATGTTATGGTTTGAAACTAGAAGCCCGTATGAAGAATGAAAGAAAATAAAAAGCTTTCACTGATTTCTTTTGGCGACATAAAGAAACTACAATTCAAGAGAGCGGAGTTTTTCTTCCTTTTTTTTTTTTACTTCTTCCCCCTCCCCCCCCCCCCTTTTAACTTTATAAACCATAACCTTTAGTTGTGACTCCGTCCGATGACGAGTAATAGTGGCGTAGGGTTTGAGGTCGGAAAGGGGATTATAGCGCTGGCGTAAAGAGATTCGATGAATTTTTTTTATTTAAATGCTCAAAAAGTTCTATAGAAGTCTCTCTCTCTCCCCCCCCCCCCCCCTCCCATTTTTCCGCCCTCCTATTTTTGTTGACGGGGATCAAAAGAATAGTTGGCAACACCACGATCTACTTGCTTGCAAGAAAATAAAAGGGAGCGAAGGATGATCTGAAAGCAGCGCACAAACTAGGATTATGTCCCCTTTCTTTCTGATTGCCGCTCTTGACGACAACGAAAAAAAAAAGGCTCGACAAAATACCCCTCAAACAGGAGAATGTGAAAGGAAGTTGCTCATGTTTTGTTCAGGTGACGATAATTCTTAGGAATGTTTTCTTTTTTTCAAACTAGTTCTTTCCCCTTTACATTTTGGCACTGTATATATTTAATGTTATTAATATACGCATTTTTTTGGGGGGTTGATGAAAAGAAATGTTCAAAGAATGTGCAACCAACACAATGCCCAAGTCGCAATTTCAAGTAGAGTGCACTTCGGACCAAACTGATCATTGGGCCGGTGAAGCAGCGCTCACCAGTTTCTGTGGCCACGGCATACTAGGGGATGTGTGGCCAGCTCAACTAAGGTCAGGTACCCATCAGAGCTGGATAGACTCAAGGACTCCTTTAAGTCCCGGGAAAAAATCCTAGCCTGCACCAGGATTCGAACCCAGAACCTTCGGATTTACTTTCTTCAATTGATGACAGGGACTCATCAGGACAGGGCTGACAAAGATGCCTTCATGGGCAAGGTAGACAGGCTCTTTCCGGAACTTAGAAATGTATCAGGGACTCTTCAAGGCGCGGTGGACAAGTGGCGCCTTTTAGATCGAAGAAATGCTCCTGGAGTTTCCAACTAGGATTTTCAAACCCAAAGAACTTCTTAAATGGAATCCGACGCCATGATGCAGAGTCACCTACATCAATGTTATCTACCAAATAATGTTATATACCAGGGGTCGGCAACATATGGCACGCGTGCCAGATTTCTAATGGCACGTGAAAGACTCTCCAAAAAAGGAAACTCAAGTCTCCTCTACACGAATTTGAATGCTAGTTGGAGGAAATCCACAGAGCTTGCAAGAAACATTATTTAATTATCTCAAACCTGTAAACAATCAACCTGCATTGTCACCACAAACTATAAAAAAAATAATAACACTTTTCACGCAGATTTGCAGGCGACAGAGACACTTTTAATGTTAAGGGAGTTTTTAACTTTAAAAGAAAAAATATCCCTCTCAATATTGATTTGGCCTATTGCAAAGATTTAATATTTTTTAAATTCAATTCCATGCTATCGTTTTAAAGTGGCGAAACTTTCTTGATGTCTCTATTTTGGCATCCCAACATAAATTTTACTGCGGCATCTCTGTCACAAAATATGTGACAACTAGACCCTAGAGTTTTCGAAAAAAAAAGGAAGCATCACTGTCCAATATTAAGAGCTTTTTTTTTAAAAAAAAAGATAATTTACAATGTATTTGCATATTGTATACTTATTGGCTTTGGTTATTGTATTGGTATTGTTGACATAAAAAAAAATTAGGAAAAATGTATTTATTTTATTATTTATTTACCAATATAGATCTATGTTTTACATAATATTCTGAAAGTTTTCTTTTCTTTTGTGTGTGTGTGCATAGTAATGTTTGTCTAGAAAGTAAAGAAGGCAGCTACATGAATTAATCATCAAATCTTTTATGTCTATGCGGATCTACATGAATTAATCATCAAATCTTTTATATCAAGACGGTCGTAAAGCAAAACAAAATATAAAAAAAAAAATATTATTTAAAAAAGATTTAAAAAAAAAATAGGAAAAAAAATAACCACGAAAATTAGCTTTGTTTATGATTGTACTCAAATGTATGTCCAGCAGAATGTTATCTTATATGTTACAGACGCTCCTTCCATACAAAAGATTATTGCGTCCTTCCTCCCTTTTCCAATGAATCCCCTGGGAGCTCCATCTACATATTTTGCCTGCAAGCCTTAACCCTTCCCGTACCGACCTACTTCTATCTATGCTGCCTTCAGTTCCGCTATATACGCGCCCGGGACTGTAAGGGTTAATATTTCAAGCAAATGATAAGAACAACAGAAATAAAAGGGACAGAGAGGGAGAGGGATGCATTCTAGAATATTTTATTTTTTTCCAGAACGTCTTCAGAAGCATCCAGGGTTGTTTCCCCCTCCAGCTCCCTCCCTTTATCCGACTCTTTTTCTTCAGCTTGACTAACTCCAAGCGAATGAAAAAACTTTCCAGTCCGACATAGCAGAAACGAAGCTCGGGCCAATCATAGGGGTCCAAGGCATAACTCTGAGAGGAACTCTGGGAAGTCAAGCGAAAAGGATTCTGATTGGTTCAATAACCGAGCATCGGAAGCGGAAATCTGACCTTTTTTTTCTTCTACTTTCGATTTGATTCTCTCTGTGTGTTGCTAACGTAGCTGCAGGGGGGAAAGATGTTTGAAAGTAAGAATTTAAGATGACAAACGAGATCTAGAAATGGGTTAGCGGTAATGTTAGAAAAAAAAATTAAGTTAAAAAGAAAAATGAAGACAGGGGTCGTGACGGGATTAATGCAAATGCCAAGAAAAGTGTTGAGGAGGCGGTTGGAAGACAGGGGGACATCTAAAATGGAAATCAATGATGACTTAGAATCTCTCCCCCCCCCCCCCTCTTTATTGTTGGTACAGAAATGAAAATGAAGTGATACTTTTTAGACACTTTGACCACTAGACACATTTGTTCTTTGTGATGGATCAGAAATGACAAAATACTCGTACATAGAAGAAAAAACAACAACAACAACACTGTAGCATCAAAATTACTTTTACAAACTACAACAACAACATAAATAGAGCCTATGAGTTATTTACAGTTTAGGAACTGCTCATGTAGGTCTAAGCAATTGACTACATTAAATTGATCTTGTTGGACAGAATCATTCATTCCAAAGTAAATGATGTCATTAATTATATAAAAACATTTTTGTTCATGAAAGAAAATAAAAGGTTACATTTACATGGAAGTTTACATTTACATGGAAGTTTACATTTACATGGAAGTTTACATTTACATGGAAGTTTACATTTACATGGAAGTTTACATTTACATGGAAGTTTACATTTACATGGAAGTTTACATTTACATGGAAGTTTACATTTACATGGAAGTTTACATTTACATGGAAGTTTACATTTACATGGAAGTTTACATTTACATGGAAGTTTACATTTATATGAACGAATATATTAGTAGTAAAAATGGTATAATCCATGGTAAAAAAAGGACTTGTAAAAGTTAAAGAATATATTATATGAAGTTTAAAGTAGAAGTAGCATTCACCAGACTCCGTGGCCATGGCATGTTAGGATATTGTGTAGCCAGCACAACGCACACAATGTCTTTCCTAAAAAAAAAACGTCAGGTGCTCAATAGAGCTTGAAATTAATCTATAGGATTCGAACTCTAAGGTAAATAAATTTTCCCCGTAGAACCAATCCATAGGGCCTGTCAAGCAGCGTTCTTATGATTCTGTGGCCACGGCATATTAGAATATTGTGTGGCCAGCACAACAGCTCAGCCACCTTTTGCTTTTCCAGAACTAATATTAGGTACCTATCAGAGATGGATAGTCTCAGGGAAAACATTCAGGCCCAGGAACAGACCCTATCTTTCATAGGGATTCGAACCCAGGACCTTCGTTAGGCGGCCCCTGAACGCACTGATTCTTAAAGAGTTAATATATTTGACCACACGAGGACGCGTGACACCCACTTGACCTACTCGGCTCATTGGGCTCAACATTTATACTGACCGCTTCACGGCATTTAATCGCGTTTCACCCCAATAAAACCGAGTGACCATAACATTCTAAACTGACCGTAAGATTATTGGTTAATGACGGGTATGGTTCTGAAGATTGGTCTGAAAGAACTTTCAGTCATTTGACCCTTTTCGCGCTCCCCGTCTCTCCCGATTGTCACTTGTGTTGATAACATATGCTGACCCAAGAAACTTTGTTTAGAGACCATTGGTCAATGGAACGGTTTTCTTTTTTTTGCGTCATTGACCTACGAGTCAATTGGCCTGGAAGTAGAGCCGATTCCTTCAGTCAATGACGCAACGTATTCATTGTGGTAGGTACGATATTGAATCTTGGAATTAAATCTTGGAGTTTGGCGATGAATTTTGCATCCAACATATTCGGAAAGATGGACTCGGCTGTCTGTGTCTGCATAAAGACGAAAACGTTTTGACTTGTGGAGAGTTATAATATTTATATCTAATGTGTGTCGGAGACAAAGAGAGTAAGAGAAACTGCCACAATCAGATTACACACTTTAATAAAACAGGTGAATAAGATAAATACTAAATATCCAATTGTTTGATAAAATAGAAAAGCCACCAGGGATGGCTCTTGGGAAACACAAAAAAAAACTAAAGCCGGTGCCTTGAGAGCAAGTGGAGATGCATAGGTTACACTACTGGATAAATAGAGCCAGACAAGCCATAGAATGGAACCCCCTTAGGCAAACGGCACAGTTGTTGCCCAAAATTGACCCGGAGGCGAAGCATTACGGGAAGAAAACCAAGGGTGCAGTCAAAACCTGAAATGAAGTCAAGACAAAAGTCTAGATACTAGCGGGAGACCCTTGTAGGGTGGCGAGCATAGACACAGGCCCTATGTTTCTCAAAGAACCAAAATAATGCATGATGATAATGATACATTACAAGAATGGAAGATCGAAAAATAAGAATACCACATAGTGGAAGGGTTCACTAAATGAAGACTACATCAAGAAAGACAACAACAAAATAGTGAAGATCTAATAAAATGATGCTCACAAGTAAGTAAAGATCATTGAAAAAAACATCAAGATCACAAAATCATGAAGACTACAGAAAAAGAACACCATTAAGCAATATAAAAAAGTATGTCAACAAAGAGTAGAAAAAAAAAAGACCCCAATCATACAGTACATTTTATGTTTTCATATAATCATCTAATTTATTTAATTTAATATTTGGAATTATTTTTTTTTTGTAATGTCAGGCATAAAAAACTTCTTTGTAAATAAAAACGGATATTAAAACATCTGAATGGGAAATGTAATCAAAATCATGTCAAATGACAAGTTAAAATAGACTAATTGACATTCTCTAATAAGTTATAACACCTCAGGCTAATTGCAAATGTATTTAATGTATTTGTTCTTTAAGTTACTTTAACGTAATTAGTACCATAGACTATAATATACATGGACCGCTTGCTTTAGTTTTTTATGCTATTATCTTCTTTTTTTTTTTGTTGCAATTCCCGATTTTAAATGAAGTAATTGTCATACAAGTTCCGTTTTATTCAATCGCATTTTTTTCGACTTTAAATGAATACTTGTAGGCCTATTAATCCTATTATCATTGACTATAATAAGATGGACCGCCTGCTCTTTTTTTAGAGCTTATATTCTTTTTCCGTGCGCACACAACACTGATCTATAAATGTTTCCGCTCTATTCAACTTTCGATTTTAATTTTTCATTGAGAAAATCATAGCGATTAAATAAAACGGAAGTTGTATATCAATAACTTTATTTATTTCCTGTATAGCAATTACGTTATTTAGAATCGGGAATTCCGAACATCAGTGTTTCAAGTCATCATATAGCAGAAATACTAAAGCAAGCGGTCGATGTATATTATAGTCTATGTTAATACGTATGTATTTTTTTTATATATTGATTGTTAATTGTTATCATCAATTATTTGGTAGTGCAGGTTATCTGCTCTTGTTTCCAAATTTTCGATTTAAAAAATGCATCTCTTAACACCTTAAAAGTTGTACCTTTAACCGATTGGTGTACATAGACCTCAACTTACCAGGGAGGAGTTTGGGGTGGGGGCACGAGCGTTCGGTTGTCGTACCGAAGGTCCTGGGTTCGAATCCTGGTGAAGGCTACAATTTGTTCTCTTGTCTAAAGGGTGTCCCTGAGTCTATCCAGCTCTGACGGGCATCTGAATTTACTTGAGTAAAGTAATGGCGGATGGGCACTGTGCTGGCCACACAATCCCCTAGTATACCACATAAACTGGTGAACGCTGCCATGGATCAATTTGGTCCGACGAGATACTTTACTTTCACTGGGAGGGGTGGTTCAATTTGCTTGGTCATTCGCTCTTGGAC
This sequence comes from Anisus vortex, assembly GCA_949126835.1. Taxonomy (NCBI): domain Eukaryota; kingdom Metazoa; phylum Mollusca; class Gastropoda; family Planorbidae; genus Anisus; species Anisus vortex. The sequence goes on from OX421498.1 coordinate 6,478,918, forward strand.
TAGTTCTTCTATTTTTGTTCTAAGACTTTCTGTGACACGGAATGGGTTTCCAGGAACTTGTCAGAAAAATTCATCACGACTTAACCAACTTTAAAAAAATCCTAATCGAAATGCAAGACGAAACTTAAACCACGGATAGGCGTAGGACGCATTAATCTTCTGTATGTATATTTAAAGTTAAATAAAAACACATACAAAAAATGTTGATTGTTAAAGGTATATAAAAGAGTTAGAAAAAAGTAAACAATAATTGTATCAATATTTTTTTACAAGTCCTGTATAATGAAAAATAATAAAATGTGGATTAGCTAAAGCAGTCTGATGGAAAGTAACTCCGGGAATACAATTAATGCAAACGTTAAAACCTATTTTAATCAAACAAAGTCGAGTAAATTATTTTCTTTAATCATAGTGAGACTCGTTTGTTGTATCAAACTTTACCTTTAGGCTTACATATTGTACCGGTTCTTTATCTTTTATGTTTTTAATCTTTAATCTATGCTTCAGATCAACGCTAATTCCCTCTCCGCATTCGCGACCCTCCTATCTATCACCTTCTCTCTCTCTCTCTCTCTCTCTCTCTCTCTCTCTCTCTCTATCTCTCACTCTCCCTGTCTCTCTTACCCTGTTGTTTCCATCTCTATCTCTCCAGTTTCGCTCCGTTTTCTTCCCTGAATTCCCCGCCACCGCCTCAGTTCAAGTCAATCCCCTCATTAGCGACGACCCCACGCTGAGATTTTTCCCTGGGCGTGTTTGGGTGACGTCACGAGAAATGGGCTCGAGCACGTGATGTCGTCGAAACGTTGTGACATGCGCAGAGCGAGCGAGGCACGTGCACTTTGCAATGAATACCATTGGTTAGATTGGGGTAATTAATTGAAAGGAGGTCGATTCCGTTAGAGGATTTTTGACAAAGGATTTTTCTTTTGACAGCTGGAGTAGAAAAAATTTGATTGTTTTTACTTTCTATATTACAGAAGTCAAGAAACCCAAATATGGGTTTCTTTGGAAGATTAATATGGCTATATAAATGTATCCAATAAATTTTCTTAATAAACTTATTTAATAGAGTCTCATAAATAGCTCGCCACTGTTGGAAAATAAATAGACTAAACAGAAATATAGATGAGGAAATATACAGTATACATAGACAGATATAGATATTGCTACAAACTAAATAGTAATATAAAATTTCCATTTCAATAATAAGTGAACACTTAATACAAAGAAAAATAATTAGATATATACATGATACAAAGTTATATATAGATAGACAAACAAATATATATAGGGCCTATATTATATATATATTGTTTATATATTTAGATAAATATAAATATAGATATTATTATACAGATAAATATAACAAGAGAGTTATATATATATTTGACGATAGATATGAACAGAGAAAGAGAGAGAGAGAGAGTTTTAGATGGATGGATAGATAGCGGATAGATTGTGAGATACAGATAGTTATATAATATATATATATATATATAAGATATATACTTACATCCATAAATATAAAGACAGAAAGATATAAATGCTGAATCAACTAATAAAGCTTTAAATAGAGTTTGATTATAATATGTATGGATTGACTGACTCTAGTGACAGACAGAAAATCAAAATATCGGACGAAACTAAATAGAACAAGTCAATGAAATTCTGAAACACTATCTTTAAAAAAATAAAGTCATAATATAATACTTTGTAGTCTTGCTCGACTGTTATTACGCTTCCGTGCACATTTCTCGAATTCCCGTATTTATATATAGATCTATGTATATCTCTGCACGTGTGTGTGAGTCAGGAGTGAGAGAGTTAAATTGTATAGTTAAGTAAATTACAACCCCAGAAAACTATATTAAAAATCAGACTCGCATAGCAGCTTCAGTACCAGTCTTATTTCGTTTAATTATATTATTTCTATTTCATTTTATTATATTTTTTTTAATCAATGAGAGAGAAACAACAACAAAAAAAATAATACAGAGATAAAATAAAAAGAAAGAGAACGAAAGTCTAATATAAAGCAGGCCCGCAGGATTTCAACTAACTTTTAGCCCTCGCTTCATTGCTCATGTTTCACGGTGCTGGGTTGCCAATAGCGAGTTTAATTTTGTCCCTTCTCCCCCCCAGTTTTCATTCGTGATTAATTTTAATATTTATTACGTTATTAAAAGAAGGCGCTATCTTCACATCTGATTCTATCATCAGGCTAAAGAGAAAGAGAGAGAGAGAGAGAGAGAGAGAGAGAGAGAGAGGGAGGGAGAAATAGAGAGCGGTCAATGAGTTGGTAAATGGCCAGCACATAATGATGATTTCTTTAATGCCCAATGACTGAGAAATGACAATTTTGGGGGAGGAAACTTAGTGGGGTAAATGAGGGGGCCCGGGGAGGGGGGGGGGTGAGGGTGTTAGCAGGGGCGTGCACATTTTCTTCTTTTGTATTGCTCATTCGGTTAAACTCGTTTAAAAGTCAGTGCAGTTATCGCAGAGGCGTCGTTACTTTATGGAGGGTGATGACGTGGGAAGAAAGAGGAGGAGGGGGGCTGATGGTTTATCAAGCCTCTAAATTTTACCAACTCGCTTGGAGAACACAAAAATGTCGAAGTTCATCGGTCTAGAGGTCAAAAGTCACGGCTGCGATTGCACGACCCCCGATGTGACAAGTAAGGAGGAGGGCGGTCATGGATGGGGAGGGGGAGGGGGGAAGAGGCGCGCAAAATGATGACGTCAAATCAGATTCTTGACACAATCTTGGCAGCCTCGCTTCTGCCGAAACCCACTCAGTGGGAAAACGTAGATTGAAGGGCCAGCCCCGTCTGATCCCAAACTTTGAGGGGGGAGAGTCTAGTGACAGTACAGGGCCGGGCGCCTATTGCCAAACTTGACCAGAAGGTTCCAGAGGTCACTAGAATTATCTTTCCCCCCGAATGAACTTAGCAATCAACTCCTGGGGGGGGGGCGATCCTAGCGAAATCCCCCCCCCTTCCTTCCTTTTTTTTTCTGGCGCCCTATTTCGCCTTAGCTCACGTGGCCTGACAGTGGTGGTTCATCGGTTCTCATTGGAAATGGAAATCGGAGAAAAAAAAAAGAGACCACCGCGTACCCCCCACCCCCACCTTTACTAATTCCCCCCCCCGCCCCCTCACACACACACTCACCGTGGACGACCCATTCCATGCTTATTGCTCATTCGGCCAAAAATTTCGCTTTCATTAAAAGGCGGCCCCCCTGAGCTGTATTTGCCCAAAAGGCGCGGAGGGACTCTACGGTACCCCCCCCCCCAACCCGCCTCAACCAGGTCCTGCGTTTGGTGACTCGCACGTGACGTCTGCCATGAGCACCTATGAGTGGCCTGGGTAAAAAAAAAGTACAAAAAAAGAAAAATCATATGTTAGCATGTCTTGGGCGTGATATCCAAAAAGGCCAATGAAAAATCAAGAAGGTCCACTTTGTTAATCACCCCCAGGTGCCTAGTCTTATCATCAAATGAGAACCGTTCACTTTGGTGCGTTTAGGGAGAGAGTCGGTGTTAGAACCAGTGACTATTTCCGATCCTAACATTTCTGTATCTACATGATCAAAAAGAAAACTATGGCGTTGACTTTTCGTGGTTTTCTTTTTATATATGTCTTCGTGTGGTTGCTAAGGACTCCATGATAACGTCACTTCCGCTCAGCGAAGCAAAATGACGCGATGACTTTGAGTTAGTTCCCCTGCGCCACCTCTGCTGTTCCCTTGAATTAACTTGCCGCGACGGCTCCCATTGGTCAGGGCCAAAGTATCAGACTAGAATCTATGATTTCTCGATGACTGAAGGTCACCGGATCAGTCAGCTCGCAGGGGAGGAGGCCGTAAGTCTTTAGCATAGAGATTCATCATCATCACAGTGGATTCAAAGAATCGCCAGTTGTTTCTGTGAATAGAGCTGTATTAAGAAACAAGCGCATTATATATCAATGAATAAACAAACGTTAAGAATCAAATAGCGAGACTCGACTCAAGCCACGGATGAGCGTAGGACGCAATAATCTTCTGTATAGAAGGGGCGTCTGTAAAGTTAAGAATCAAACTGCAAGACTAGACTCAAGCGTTGGACGCAGTGCCCTCACATATGGGGGGGGGGGGGCAGAGGGGGGCACATGCCCGGGACGCGGCACTTCCAGGGGGGGGGGGGCAAATGTAGTCTAAATATAGCAAATATAGCACTGAACAAGCAGTTACAGTATGCAAGGGGGCGGCGCTGAAACTGTTGCCCTGGGGCGCCACATAAGCGTGTAAAGGCACTGGTTGGACGCAATAATTTTCTGTATAGACTGAGCGTCCTTAAAATATAAGATAATAATAATAATAATTAGATCTAGATCTATATTTTTAAAGCGCTGCCAACAAACATAATGTTAGCTCAGAGCGCATTTAACATTGGGCAACTAGCAACTAATGAGGATGGAAGAACTGTAAAGAGTTGGGAACAATTGAAGCGACTGGCAAGAGACCGTGGAGAGTGGCATGCTCTGGAGCGTCTTTAACACATAAGATAACGTAATAACATATCAAAGAAGAAATAGAAGTTAAAAGAAAATCAAAATATTTGATCTATAAAACGGTCACCACATTGAATGCTTGATTGTCACTCTCGAAGTAATGCTTCACATTTATATTATTTGAGAGCCTATTGGTATTAAACCCAGCGGGCACACCACGTCGTATCGACGAGGAAAAAACGTGGAAAGCACGTGGAAACCACGATTTTCCCCCGTCGATATGACGTGGTGTGCCCGCTAGGAAGTTTTGAGTCCAGATCCAGAGGTCTGTTTTATTTTGAGGTTCCAAATTACCTTTACGATCAGACTATACAGCTTCTACTGAACCGATGGCTGTAATCAATCTTTTTATTATATTGTCCATTGAAGCCTTTATTATTATAGACTAGAAGTTGCACGTAGTGCGGCTAAGTCGTCGTAAAGATCAATGGAAGGTGGTTCACCTGAAATCAAATGTTCACCGCAATCAGCTGTGTATACCTTGTTCTAGACCTACATTACACATACATGTCTGTATTAATGGACCTACGAGCCTGAAACATTTAGACGTAGTTATAGTTATCTTTTTTGTAAGCTAAAAATATTTATATATATTATTAACACAGGGGCACGGTAGCCGACTGGCGTACCGCAGTTCCTGGGTTCGAATCCTGGTGAAGGCTAGGATTTTTTTTCCAGGGTTTCCCTGAGTCTACCTAGCTCTGATGGGTACCTGAAGTTAGAAGGGTTAAGGAAGAGGCGGCATTGTGCTGGCTACACATCCCCTAGTATGCCGGGCCACTGAAACTGGTGAACGCTTATTCAATTCGGTCCGACGGGTACTTTACTACTAAACTACTATTTCTACCACTTTGCTATTTGAAACCCTTTCCTATAGCATAAAATGTTTCTAAATTTGCAAATTTTACTAAAACTAGTTTTACTTTTGTTAGTAGTGAAAATTCATAAGATATCCCCCTGGGCAGATGGCGCTCTTTTTATGTTTGTTGGTGTCCGCAGACATCATCCCTAAAAATTTTACCTAGTGAAGGGAAATACGCAAACTCTACTAACTAATTATTAAATAGTGAAAAAAAAAAGAATATAATAAACGTTCTTTTAAGCGGGGGAATTGGAAAGGAGACCAGATCAACTAAGACAGAACATCCAGTTTTCTTTTAAATATCTAAAGTCTTATTATTATTGTTCCCCACACAGAACAGATCTATTTATGGTGTTTGTTTTTCGAAGCAATTCTTCAAGCAAAGAGAGATAACCGAGCTTTTCTCTAAAGGGCTTAAATTTACACAGTTGTCTACTCCTGCTACTCATATAAAGTAAAAGGTCACGCTTTATCTTTCATTAACGTTTTATACTGTAAACGTATTTTATCTTATTATTATATTAATTAAATTGTTTTTAACAAAAACTTTTTATTGGAGAAGGGGGGGGGGGGGCAATCTCAGGAAATAGGCCAACATTGTTAAACCAACATATATATATACCCTTAGAGCATTTTAAACTGGAGTAGGCCTACTTTATTAGTATGGTCAATTTTTTACTAATCATTTTTGGTACAGTTTTTGTATTTTACTTATTTGTGTCTACAACATCATTTGTATAATGTGTTTATGTATTTATGATTTCAGTTGTGCTCAAAATACCGTTGATGTTTTAAGATAGCGCAAAGTTCAAGGATTCACGGACAGCAAGTGTTTATTACTGCAAGTGTTTATGACTACATGTGTTTAGGACAACAAGTGTTTAGGACATCAAGTGCTCATGACTGCAATTAGTTTATGAAAGCACATTTTTTTAAAGGCCACATTTATTTTGTTAACTTTAATCTCAGCGTTCTAATGTTAGAAGAATTCTCAGTTCTCAAAAATTCTCTACAATTTAAAGCTTAGTATAAGGTGTGCTTTCATGTCCAGTTCAATCAGAGGCGTAGTTAGGATAATGTATTGTGCCTGGGGGACAAGGGTTCCACCGTCACTGCCACCCTCCCCGTTTAATCAAATTTGTCTAAATGTAACGTTTCAAGCCTTATTCACATTGCCCCTTTACCATGGCGCATGGGGACATATTTTAGCTGCCCCACCCCTTTTCTCATAGCTACGACTTATAGTACAATAACATAAATCCCTTTTCTCTTTAATTATGTCTTTAACATCAACTATATTAGAACCTACATCTGATATTGACGTCTACAGATAATTAATAGTTAACCCTTACAGTCCCGGGCGCGTATATAGCGGAACTGAAGGCAGCATAGATAGAAGTAGGTCGGTACGGGAAGGGTTAAGAGGCAACGTTTAGCTTAGCAATAAACTTTTTCCCCCGTTATTAATATAATTAATAATAACCTGCCAAAGACAATCCTCCAAGGTACGTAGAAGGTGGACGTCTGCGGAGATGCTGGTTCGACAATGTAAAATATTGGACAGTTGGCTCAAGTATTGACAGCCACTCTCCAACGATCACAACGGTCAAGGGATTGATGACGATGAATTCTGCCTTCACATTAAGAATGCACTGGCGGGCGAATGCATGAGGGGCGGGCAAACGCATGGGGGAACATGTCCGAGGTCTCATTTCACAGCCCAAAGGCTCCGAGCCTCGGTTGGGGAGGAAGCAACGTGCGCAGCAGTCCATCTCAAACCCGCAGGCCCCACGAGAGGGGGGTACAGCCGGTACGCCGTACCGGGGCCCACAAGAGTTTAGGGGGGCCCATGAATATTAAAATTTAAAATTAAATTGGCAATTACGCCATTATTTTAAATTATTGCTATTAACTTACTATTAAGCTGAGAGGACATGCCCAAAACCTCCTACAATCTCACGTGGCGCTGGCGCCCTGAATTTTGGTATTCTTTGAATGTGTACTTGAACATTTTGTTAAATATGCAATGAAACCTTTAGTTGTAATAAAGGGCCTAATTATTTTCGACATTATTTAGGATCTCTTTTTTATTATTTTTCTCCAGAGACACTTACAAATTTTAATATAGACCTATAAGCATTAAAGGCTTACAGGTCTCCCTGTTAGCTTAGTAGCCTAGGCCTACATACTCTAGTACATAGGTTCTCAACCTTTTTCGGCTCATTGTCCCCTTTTACAATTTTTTTCCGCTCACCGCCCCGCAACTTAATATTAATTAAACATAAATAGGCCTATAATTAATTCTAAAACAAATTTTTTTGTATTATTAATTTTTTTAATATAGGAGACTTATTTAATAACACCAGATCTATATCATGTAGGCCTAATTTCTGTAATTATTAATGTTTAAAAAATAAACTCCTTAAATGGACAAAACATTTGATACTGGAAATGTTTATTTACAACTGTTTAACGTAAATTATTTTAATCCTCTAATAATTAAATCTTGTTTTGAATACCATAATGTTGAAATTATATAAAGAAAAAAAAAAGTAATATTTGTTATATTACAAAACATAACTTTTCGGGTATCTCTTTTGAATCAAATGTGGAAACATTTGTTAATAAAAGGGAGATAATTAACCCGTTACATTTGAGCTAATATTTCTGTATTTTTTTTCTTTTATAAAAAAATTGTTGGCTTACATTTATAACTCTGAAATGATCAAACTGTAAAAAGTATTTAATTTGAAAATTTTATAAATATTTTATGACTAAAGAATTTATATGTGCATTTTCAAGCATTACAATAACTACCCAGTTTGTATAATTACCCCGAATCTATATCACTTAACGATAATAAGACAATCGAATAAAAAAAATCAAATAAAGGATAACTCGGTAAAACTGAGATCGAAATATCTTCAATATTAGCATATGTTAGGACGACAGTGATCGGTCAGCAGGGTTGACAGGCCGGTGAACCAACAATAGGACCAGACGGCCGTATACCATATTTGCCAAATACTGACCCCTAATTCATCGAAAAGTCATTGCGATTCCTATTTCTTATTAGTTTAGTAATGTGTATGCCTAATGTCGGGGGATATCCGATATTTAGCAGCACTTGCGTTTACATCATATTTCATCCAAAAACTAATCGATTTAAATAGCTGAGGTGTTCAAATTATATCAGGTACGTTTGTATCGCCCCCTTGCTCTTCACCGCCCCCCCCCCCCCCCAATCGCCCCCGGGAATGTCAGCGCCACCCTAAAGCCTCTCACCTCCCCCCGGAGGGCAATAACGCCCCCGTTGAGAATATATGCTCTAGTAAGAGTCTAGTATGTCGCTGCATATAGCCTACTAATACGGCAGTCAAAGCTAGTTAGTCGATCCTCTTACACTTTAATGATTTCCTGTGCGGTAGCCAAGAGGGGAAGTTGAAGGTATCATAATTTTAGACATAATATTGAAAATTTAAAACAACTTTTTTTTTGTCATTTAATAAAATGTATTTTGGGAAGATTCTGTACAAAAATGTATGTGTCAACTGTATTGCCACAGCAGATCTAATCTTACATTTGACTACACAACATACATTACTGGCGAATATTTACAACTGACAAGAGTATACACCAATAGTTAGATCAATAAACATAGAAACACTCGAGGACAGAAGGACAAAGAGTAAAGTTGTATCCTAATAATACATAATGCATTAAATTCTAACTTAGAAATGCAACACAATAAACCTTACGGGAGAACTAATGCATATAGGCCTAAGTACACTTTCTTCCCGAGTGGCACCCGGTATGGAATGGGTTATCTGAACAAACCAGGAAAACCAGTAACCTAACATTATTTGAAACACTAATAAAAATGCAAGGCTAGACTCAGACGACGGATGAGCGTAGGAGGCAATAATCTTATTTACAGAAGGAGCGTCTGTAATATATAAGATAAGATCGATAGGTATATAACATATACATATACATCCAGCGGTTAGATCACCGGACTGTCAACCAAAAACCAACTGACAGGTCGCGGGTTCTAGCCCTGCCACCGGCGGATCCCTGTCGCACTGCAGGAGTTTTGGGCCTAGTGGACGTAATAATCTTCTATCTAGAAGGAACGTCTGTAAACTTATAAGATAAATTGATCTAAACTTATAACGTCGTTGAAGCAGTGGACACGGCATACTAACATTGTGTCGCCCGCACAATGCCCAGACGAATTTTGTTTTAGCTCAATTAATGTAAGGTATCCATCAAAGTTATGTAGACCCAGGGAAAAAAATAATTACATGATTCTAACCCAGGGCCATCGGTACGCCAATCCAACGCGCTGTCGCTTGGCCACCGTTCCTATATAGGGGAAGGGGCGATAAATCACACCTACGTGTAATTGTAAAAATATACTGAGATGTTAAAACAAAAAGTGACTAGGTCTAACTTTCCTGTGCCGATATCATTAGCAAGTTGCTCGGGCTTAGTAAATTTTACATTGGTAAATATAGGGATTTCTAGTTCTTGTGACCATTAGCCTTTGTTAGTTTAAGCCCAGTGATCAATAAATATATCCTATGTAGATAGATTTGGTACTTGGTAGAAATCGTCTACTCGGTTAGAATCTACAGTTAAAAGTTCCAGAAAACGCTCATTTAAGTATCATCATCAAGCCCTTAACTGTTATGGTCGTTGGTTGGAGCTAATGGACAAATTTAAGTATATTTTAATTTTATAAGAAAGAAACCAACAAAAACAAACGAAACCCCATCAGATGTTATCATGATTAACTGAATGTTAATAATAAAAAAGTGTGTGGGGGGGGGGGGGGGTGCCCAGAAAAGATCTCGTACCGGCATATTTTTTTTCTCTCGAGGGCCCTGCAAACCCGCTCTGGTGCCCGGATGCCCTGAGCTGTGTAGGCCTATAACTGTCAAATTTGAATACTAGTGCTCTTCTTGACTAATGGAGAGGGGGGGGGGGGGGTCAGTCAACAAGGTGGTGCATTTTAATAAAGCTGTAGGCCTATACAGAGCGAAGGTCTATACCTAATAGAAAAAAAATATTTTTTACAAGCCATAGACCTTGGGGCAGTATTTAATATAAAATTGGTGAGGTATCGTCACAGCTATATTAATTTGCCATATTAACATACATTAAATCATGAATTAAGTCCCACTTGGGTGTAAATATAAAAACTTTTGACCAGTTGTAATTAATTTAACAAGGGTTCTAATCCATGTATTTTTCTGTTGCACTAGTAAATTTATGTTTGTCTCCCTTTGCAGCGTTCAGAATATTATGTTCAACACAAAGAAGTGATATTAAGGGGTGGTGGAAGGAACACCCTCCCCCCAAGCAATTTAGTTCCAAACCGAGGATAATTTTTTTTTTTACGATATTTAAAATTACTTCAAAGAGTTATTTATATGAATCTAATGCTACGATTTGTCCCATAATTTATGTGGTACATCGTGCATTAGTTCAGAATAAAACTGCTAACTGCATCATTCTCCCTTATTTAGCAGCATAAATTTGTTTTCTTTTCTTCATAAAATAAGAATTGAAAACTCAAAAGTTATGAAGTAGATAGGCCTATACTTAATAAGCCTAATTTATGTTTCAACTATTGATATTTAGATTAAAAATTTAAAAAGTAAAGTACACTTTGGATCCATTTGATCATAGGGCCGGTGAGGCAGCATTCACCAGTTTCTGTGGCACAGCATACTAGTACTAGGGGATTGTGTGGCCAGCACAATGGCCAGCTACCTTTACTTTACACTCAAACTAATGTCAGGTACCCATTAGAGCTGGGTAGACTCAGGGACACCCTCCAGTCACGGGAACATATCCTAGGCAGGATACAAACCCAGAACCTTCAGTACACCAGCCAAACGCGCTGCAGCTTGGCCACTGTGTCCCATAAAATAGTATAATATGGATCAATTTGGTTCGACGGATACAAAAACGGCCTATTTATTTTTTATATTTTTTTTACAATTTTCATATCTTGTACTGGTATGTTAGAAATGCTACTTCTATACAGATTACTGATAACATTGATTGATTTAACAACATTATTATTATGCTTTTCAAACAGAATACATTTATTGTTATATAATATTTACACAATACAAAATGTTACAATTTATAACAAACGTTTTACTAGCTCATTTGAAGCCGGCTGGTCCAGCGGTTAGTTCACCGGACTGTCAACCAAAAACCAACTGACAGGTCGCGGGTTCTAGCCCTGCCACCGACAGATCCCTGTCGCCCTGCAGGAGTTTTGGGCCTAGTAGACGTAATAATCTTCTATCTAGAAGGAACGTCTGTAAACTTATAAGATTTAGATATTTTGTAAAACATAAAAACATCTATATTTTCCCATTTTTAGTTAGGCCTACTTGGGAATCACAGCAGACTTTAACATTGACCAAGTGAATACTGCATCTCTGTCCTATTACTAACTTGCTACACTATATAGTATTTGTACCTGCAATCTATCACGATAATCGAAACATTTGTAAAATTTTTTAAAACATTTTTTTAAACACATTTTAAGTTAGCATGCATTTATTAAATAAAGCTGGAAAACGAAGAGGGTGTTAATGCCAACTCACCACAGTTAATACCAGCACAAAACACTGTAAATACATACACGACATATACAGCTTGTGCTGAAACAGTTTTAGCATAGTCAAACTTCATAAACAATGACATAAAAACATGACATAAACATTCAAAAAGATGATACTATGATACTATGATAATATTTGACGAGATATGATTACACAACTTACAATGAGATATGGCTAGTACTCAAATACTATTTCTATAAATAGTACTGAAATACTATTTCTATAAATACAATTTTATTATTGAACAAAATTTAATGTACAAGTTTGAATTAAAAACTTATGAATGTTTGTTGATTCATAAATATATAAACCCATAGCACTCTTTTTTCTTTATATTTATTGGTCTGTTTATGGTTGGTTAGGTTGAATAAAACAATATCCTTTCACAATAACTTAATGCATCAAAATCCTGTGCATTCAAAAGTAACAAGCTGATTCTGTTTTTAATAGGAATCTGACTGATACGCTGACACGTAAAAGCAAGAGTCGATTTATCATATCATCATCAAACAGTTACTGTTATTAGTAACTTCATTGAGAATATTGCCTTTGCTCAGTCAAGGCATCTGCAATGAAGTGGGCAATTCTACTGCCTGACGCTGAGTAAACCTTTTAAACTCTCAACCAGCTCCACAAAAGGTGGCCTTTGCTTGGGATTGAATTCCCAGCACTGCATCATCATCCTGTAGATGTCGTCCGAGTAGTTGCCCTCCTTCGGCAATCTCCACCCCTTCTCGTACTGCCTCAGCAGGTATTGCTCCACGTTCCCAGGGTCGAGCATGGGCATGAACTTCTTGGGGTTCTTTCCCTTGGAGAAGGCCTCCCAGGCTAGAGTGCCAAACGACCAGACGTCTCCGTCGCTGGAGAATCTGTTGTCGTCAGAGCTGCGGTTCAGGCATTCTGGAGGCATCCTGTAAAATGTATCAGGTATATTCATTCTTGCATTAAAGGGGGAGGGAGGAATTAAATAAACTAGCTGGCCCATTAAGCCCATTTTATTTTTTAGCCCCAGATTGTTTATGTGAAAAGCATAATATTGTTACATTTCAAGCTGGATTAAATTATTGGTCAAATTCTATCATATATTATATATTTCAACGGATCTTCAAAATAGTTTTGTCCTCTGTAGCATTTTTTATTTCAAAAGATAGCCACACCCTCCCATCAAAAATTATTGCAAAATCAAAATCTATGAATTAATATATTTTTTTTAATTTAATTCCCCCAAAAGTTAGCAGATTTGACCCCATTTAAATTTGAACTGATTTCAGAAGCTTAAAGACAAAAAAAACGTTCCTTATCCCTTATGCGAGAATAAGTACTGTTATCTTATACAAAACAGACACTTGTTCCATAGATAAGATTACTGCATCCTACGCTCATCCGTGGTCCGAGTCTAGTCTTTCTTCCTGAGTGACATTCGGGCATGGAATGGGATGCCTAACAAACCAGGAAAACCAGTAACTTAACATAATTTAAAACATGAATAAAATGCAAGACTAGACTCGGGCCACGAATGAGCGTAGGTTGCAATAATCTTCTTTATAGAAGAAGCGTCTGTAATGTATGAGATAAGTCTTAAACAGAACAACAACATAAAAATAGTATTAAACAAAAATAGAATTTTACAAATTCCCACAACATACCATGCAAAAGGAACCATAGTCAGATGTTTGTTCTTGTAAAATCTGTAGTTCTCTTCCATTTTACGAGCCAATCCGAAGTCTGAGATTTTGCCAACTATTTGGCCGTCCGCAGATCTGGCCAGCAGAATATTTCTGGCTGCTAGATCGCGGTGAACAATAGCCTTGCCACTCAAGTAGACCATACCCTGTAAGAAAGCACATATAATTATCTATTAGTACTCTCAATTTAAAGAATTCAATAATCAAATGTAAACACAAGTGGTCTAGCATCGGTGCACTCGGATAGCTGTACCAAAAGGTCTGGGTTCGATTCCTGGTAAAGGCTAGCATTTTTTTCCTGAGTGTGGAGGGCGTCCCGAGCCTACCCAGCTTTGAAGGATGACATCAGTTGGGGAAAAGTCAAAGAAGCAGCCGGGCGAAGTACTGGCCACACAATCCTCTTGTGTGGCCTAGCCACAGAAACTTGTGAATGCTGCTTCATTTGCCCTAAAGATCATTGGTCTAAATGAGATACTTACTTGTACTTAAATAAATTGATTAATAAATAAATACAATTTTCTTTGTAAATATAACTAGATACTATAATGAACAAGAAGTGTTGCAAGCTTCTGTGTTGCTCCTTATGACCGATGGACTAACTCATGTTATAAAAACGCACTACTTGCTAAGCACAAGCAAACATAATGTCATTTCATTCTACTGGTCATGGAATCTAGGAATATGCAATAAATCTTTAAGTAACAGTTTGTGTATGACAGGTTTGGAAAAGAAGAAAAAAAGCCATAAATCAGGCAGAAACTAACCTCTGCAACATCCAAGCAGATCATTAGCAGCTGGTTGTGATGGTCTTGACTCTCCACATTTTTATTTCTCTCAGCATAATGCCGAAGGTCGCCAGCATTCATAAACTCCATAATAAGCACTATATTGGAGAACTCCGCCCCTGTCAAAGGCATCAATAAAGTTACATTTAAAATTCAATTGAAATATTTTATACATTCAAACATAATATATATACATATCTATATAAAGAAGACCACACAAGAAAAAACATCAGAGTCACACTAGTGTAGTTTAAAGATATTTCACTTTTAACAAAGGACTATGCCTCTTTTTCTTATTGTACAGGCCTTTTTCTTTCCTAATTTTCCTACTTACAAAATGTGACTCTGTCCCAAAATATTAACAGTTTCATTAAAATAATAATATGGTAAAATACTGTTACGATATGAAACATTAATGTAAGAAAAAGCCTACACCACATAGCTCAGTGGACTATTTACTTTATACGTGTAGCAAGAGTAGACAATTGTGTTAATTTAAATATTGTAACAGTAGGCTCAGTTATCTCTCTTTGCATGATCTAATGCTTTGCTAACACTAACACTGTATCAGGCACATATGTAAAGTGAAAGTAGATATATATATAAATATAAACTGTACAGAATAGACAAGGCACCAGAGCAGAGTACTCTACAGAAGTACTCACCTGAATGATGAAAAGAAAAGTGCATAACTTGTACAATGTTTCTGTGCTTCAAAGAACAGGCTAGGATGACTTCCTGCACGAAGCTTTTTTCAGTGTTGTTGGAACACCTTTCTCCTCTTGCAGGCTCACGTTTGCAAAATCTTTTCACCGCCACTTTCCTCCACTGCTCTTTTGGGCTCGGTTTCGTTTGGTTCCTGTTCGGTGTCCGGATCTGACCTTCCCACACAACTCCAAAATATCCCTAGCACAAAAATAGGAGAAAAATGCAAATGGTTGATCATGATGAAATAGATCATTATTATTTAAAAAAATGGAAATAGGTATGAAGACTTTATTCATTAATGAGATGTATTTAGAGTTGAGAATAACAAAATATTGTGCCATTAGGAGATTGTTTGGCAAGCACTTTGCTTGGCCGCTTTTACTTTTATTCAACTAACTCAGGTATTCAGCAAGGCTAAGAACTAACAAGCAAAGGATATCTTCCAAATACAAAGAGGAAAGACAATATTTATTGGGATATGACTGAAGTAAAAAAATTAACTATATGATATCCAGTGCTTGATAACTTTTAAAAAAGCATTGCCAAAAAAATGAAAACATTTTCTCAAATTTCACCTAATTTTTATGAACTTTGCTTTAATACCATACAAAATTGTATCCTTTCTCAAATATTTTCAACCATGTCTTCACTTTTTATTGGCCTTAATTCTGCTGATTATTAGATCAATATTTAAATCTCGTTGATAAATAAATAATAATAATAATAAATAAATGAAGCTTATATAGCGCAGACATGCCTACCCCTAAGGACTAAAAAGAGGAACAATCTTGATGAAAAAGAGGATTTTTCAACAAAAAAGCGGAACACTCTTTATCTAACAATCTTTTATATTCCTTCCAATAACACTTAATTCGTTTTTTTACAATTTGAACAAGTCATATTTAAACTTTCTGAGCCAGGACGTTTAGACATTTTCACAATCTTAGCAATACGGTAAAGGAAAATAATATTATGTGCCAAACACGAGTAATACCGCAAAAAACGTTAGAAAAGCCCACAATATCTATTTTAATAAAACCAGAAAACCCAAGTAATGATAATTATAGCATTGCGACTTTTTTGTGCCTTTGTTTTATCAACCTAGACACGGACTATATTTCAACCCATGAAAAACCCAAACTTTCCAATTTGGCGTAACAAAACTAGTAGAAAGCGGAACGGCGGAACAAAGTGTGTTTTTTTATAAGAAAGCGGAACGAATACGCCAAAAGCGGAACGGTAGGCATGTCTGATAGCGCATATCCCGCAATCAGTTCTATGCGCTTAACAATTACAGACGATGATAACAATAACAGGCAAATATTTAAAAATGTGAGTGAGCTAGGAGTCCATAAGAAACAGATGCGTCTTGAGTCCGATCTTGAAAATGTTAAAGTTCGAGCTTTGTCGCAGCTGGAGTGGCAGGGTGTTTCATGCGGAGAGGCCGGAGTAGGTGAAGGCCCGCTGACCAGCTGTCACGAGTTTTGTCAGCGGGATCGTCAAATTGAGTTTGTCCGCAGCCGATCGAAGTGGCCGTGGTTTTGTATAGATTTCCAGACAGGAAATTAGGTAATCCTGGGCAGAGTCACTGAGGCATTTATAGCATAGAGATGCCAGTTTATTTGAAATCCTATTTTGAATAGGGAGCCAGTGCAGAGAGTAGAGCAGAGGTGAGATGTGGTCAGACTTCTTCTTCTTTAGGACTAGTCTGGCAGCGCAGTTTTGGACGCGTTGGAGTCCTTGAATGGAAGAGGCAGGAAGGCCGGCCAGAAGAGAGTTACAGTAGTCCAAACGAGAGAAGAGGAGAGTGATGACGAGCTTGGTACAAGCTTCCGAAGTGAGGCAGCGACGGATAGTTGCAATACGTTGCAGGTGAAAAAAGCAGGTTTTAATGAGGAAGGAGATATGGGGTTGCATGGACAGAGTGGAGTCCAGAAACATGCCGAGGCTCTTTACAGTTGAGGAGAAGGGCACAGTAGCGTCACCCAACTGGAGGTCAGTCACGCTGAGGGAAGCAAGCTTCTGTCTCGTTCCTACGAGTAGGGCTTCGGTCTTATCGCTGTTGAGCTTCAACTTGTTTTCTGTCATCCAGTTCTTGATGTCCAGGAAACAACAGGAGATAGAAGCAAGGAGCTCGTCGATGTCCTCAGGCTTGGCGCTGTTTAGGAGCTGGGTGTCATCAGCGAAAAAGTGATAATTAAGGTTGTGTCGCTCGATGACAAGGGAAAGGGGTTGGGTGTACAAAGTGAAAAGGACTGTGCTGAGGACGGACCCCTGTGGTACACCATAGCGGACGGTGACGGGCTGGGAGGACAAAGATTCAGTAGTGACGGTCTGGGAGCGACCGTCAAGGTAGCTCTTGAACCAGGATAGGGCGATATCACAAATGCCAAACGTGAAGCTAAGGCGATCGATTAGTAGGTGGTGGTTGATCGTGTCAAAGGCGGCGGACAAGTCCAATAACACAAGGGCAGAGACGAGACCTCTGTCTGCGGCGTTCAGGAGGTCGGTGGTGATCCGCAGTGACAAAATACAATAAGCGTTAAAAAAAATATTTCTTTAATAATAGCGTTACTACGATCACCGATGACCTTCGCTCTATCAATATAAACTGGGAAGACATCAATGTCGCTACAGCAGTAACTACGGACAGAACTCTCATTGCCTAATGCACTGAACGGTGCGGGAGTATCTAAGTCTAAGCAAGTATAGCAAAGATAAAGCTAAGAGTAATGTCTTGGCATTAAGCTCACCCTTCCAAGTTCTTTCTGTTCTATAGACAAACATTCTTCAGAGAGAAATTTTTGCTTCATCCTGGTCATCAGGATTTCTTCCAGTTTGGCTTTGCTGAAATTATTTTCCTCTGAAAATACACACATTAAGAAACAATAGCATTTATTTTCCCATCTTCCTTTATGATTTTACAGAAGAAAATCTGGAGCAGAAAATTTTGAACTAAGCTTATCCCAGGTCTAGTCTTGTAATTTAACCCTTCCCGTACCGACCTACTTCTATCTATGCTGCCTTCAGTTCCGCTATATACGCGCCTGGGACTGTAAGGGTTAATATGAATTTTTAATTGTTGCTTTTGTTTGTTTCCTCACTATTCCCTGACCAAATGCTGTTCAGGAAAGAAGATAATGTATATCTCCTCAATCTGCTTTTGTGTGTGTATTTTTTCTAGCTAAAATAATCAATAATGTTCCTAAATAATTCACAGAACATTATGTAACAACAAGGAGCAAAATAATTATTTAGAAAAAACTAGCATGCTCAGATAATATTGCCAGTGGGCGGGGGGATTTATTATGTATTTATGCATTGAAATGTTGCACTAATGCAATGTGCAGACTAAAGATTATACACAGCATTTTGTTTGCCTTATGGTATTGTGAACTGGTGACCAGTTTACTGTGTATTTTTGTGTTTTTTTACTATACCAGTCTACGGTGTATGATTGTGTTTTTTTGCTATATATTCTTTGTTAATAACTAAATTCTGTAACAAAACTTGCTAGTTTTGGCTTAATTATTTGTTTTACGATTTTTGTTAGAATATATCATTATTAGTAGTTGGTAGGGAATGTGCTGTAGTTTTTGAATATGTATAGTTTAGTGTAGCTGTAGTGATTATTTATTTAGAGGTCTTTGTTTTAGTTCTAAAACGTAGCACATTTTGTAAACATTTTATCGGCATGTTGGATCTAATTGGGGCAGCGTACATGAATCTCATGGGTCCGTTAGTGTAATCTGATTGGCTGCGGTTGAATAATTCTATAGGTCTGTCCAAATGGACAATTAGTCCTAGAGGGTGTCCTATTTAATCCCCTTCCAGTCAGCAGTAACGCCTTCTTATTGTGTGTGGTTCAGTATGGCATCTCTCTAAGTCCCGTCGGGTAAAACCGCCTATGTTGGTCTTAAGTTAGATGTTATAAATTGCTAGATCTGTTGTTATATTTTCTTGGTTAGATATTCTCTCCTTTATATATTATGTTCGTTTAAGATATTCTTTTCTATGGCTAGATACTAGATCTAGATAGTGCGTTAAGTGATGAGAGGATTTGATTTATGATTTTTTGGCTGTCTCTATATATAATAGTTGGTAGAGATGATGATTTATTTAGTTAGATATGATGTTGGTAGACGATGGATGTATTTAGTTGTTGTTGATATTGATGGTTAGGGCTTATTATAATATGAATAAACTTGTTTTATGAGTACTCTTCAAAAGATTATCTGTTCACTTGATAGTCAGATTCAAAGTTGTAGTGTGCGTTGTTCATGTTTGTTTATTTGTGGTTTGCTGTTCTGTGTTTAGCTTAGTAATTTAACTTTGGTATAGTTAAACTTAAGTGAGGTAGTCTTTAGTATTGGTTCATCCAGGTAGCTAATCCTACCTGCCTACCACAATATAGGTATGCACAGATATACCCCCCCCCCCCCCCCTTGTATATAATGTATGTAAATAGATGTAATATAATATGTAGATAGGTGATGGTGTTTTATAATCCAAAAACCCAGACCTGCTCCATTTTGTAAACTCTCCAAATAATCCCCCCCCCCCCCCCCCCTTACAGTATAAAGGATTTTTGAGGACAGGCAGCGAGCTCAAAAAGACAAGAGGAAAAGATTCTGGTTCTTCTCTTTTTTTTTTTTTTTTCATATTTTCCTCCCTTGGAATAGTTTTTAACAAATGTGATCAAGGAAGGGAAAGAAAACACTTAATTTTAGTTGAAACTGTAGCAGTTTCATTCTAGCCTCTGCCCAGGGTCTTAAACCCCCCCCCCCCCCCCAAAAGGCAATTCAAGTATTTTCTACAAGAAATTGAGTACTAGAGCAGGATAAATTTTAGGCTTTCGGCATGCTGAATGAATTTAGCAAAGAATGGGTTAAACAAAATTACCGATTTCATCTTTAAGTCCAATATCGTACATGACCTGCTTCAGACCTTCAGTCACTGAGTCCCTGTCTAAGGCATCTGACTTGACCTTTATTTGTTCTATAAAAAAAAATCAACAGTAAAATCTATTATTTTTATTTTACTAAATTACATATATAACTTCAACAGGTAAAAAAAAAAGCAAGTATAGTATTCCGTCGGACCAAACTGATCCATAGAGCAGGTGAAGCAGCATTCACAAGTTTCTGTGGCCACGGCATACTAGGGGCTTGTGAGTGTGGCCAGCACAATGCCCAGCAGCCTTTACATTACCCTAACTAAAGTCACGTACCCATCAGAGCTGGGTAGACTCAGGGACACCTTCCAGACCCAAGAACAAATCCCTTAGCCATCACCAGGATTTGAACCCAGGACTTTCAGTACGCCAGCCGAACAGACTGCCCCTCTGCCACTGCTCCCCATTTCAACAGATTTAACTGAAATAAAAGGTATCTCTTTCAGACCATACGTTGGTCCAAGGGGCAATGCTACAATGCTCAGATAAACAAGGACAAAAACACTTTCCTTATCCATTAAGCTGGAACAAAGGCATATAAGTACTCTTTCTTCCCGAGTGGCATACGGGCATGGAATGGGTTGCCTGAACAAACCAGGAAAACCAGTAACTTAACATGATTTAAAACACTAATAGAAATGAAAAGCTAGACTCAAACCACTGATGTTCGTAGGACGAAATAATCTTCTTTATAGAAGAAACGTCTGTAGTGTATAGGATTAGATTACAAGCGGCATTCTCAAATTTGCGTAGCCGCTGTATACAGGGATATTGTGTGGGAAGTCACAAAGCCTGGGTAAGGTTTACTTCTTCCCAGAGCTAGTAGACTGAGTGATTCTCTTCCAACTCAGTCACCTGTATTAAAACCTAGGGTGGCAATCCACTTTAAAACCGATAATGTCTAAATGAAAAAACAACAACTATTGCCCTCACCCGAAAAAACTTTTTGCAGATCAGTGGCGGAGGGCCTCTCTAGAGGATCTGTTGCCCAGCACCTCATGATAATCAGATTCCAGACATCCTCCAAGACTTCAGTGCCTTTACAGATCAAGCAATCTTTAACCTTCCTGCCCTTGACATGGCCATGGTTGACACTTAGATCAGGCTTGGGCAAGTATGATTTCTCTTCAAAATACTGCCACAGCTGTACGGGGATCGGGGAATCAAGGAAAACAAAATGTACATTCAGAAAATGAATAAAGATTCTTGTGAAGAAAGAGTTGAGGGTTGAACTATAAAAGAACATAGTGTGAAATAGACTCTAGGCATTGTGCTGGCCACACAATCCCCTTCCATGCCATTTCTGCTTTACTAGCCAGAAGGATCAACATGGTATAAAAAGTCTTTTTCAAGTCTAAAACATTATATCCTCAATCCATGCAAATTGGGGGAATTCCCAGTCAGGCTAGGACTAAGTACTGATAAACCAAAGACTATAAGATGGACTGCTCACTCTATTTTTAGAGTTTACGTTCCCTTTTTTGTGCGCTGCCAATAATAACGCTGTCTTAAATGACTCCTAAGGCTGACTAAAGATTTCTACTGTATAGGCCTACAACTTTCAATTTTAATTTTCCATTGAGAAAATCACATTAATAAAAAAAAAACAGAAGTGTACAAAACAAAAGGGAATGGGGAATTCCTAAAAGAAGTCATTGGAGTCATCTAATAGCAGAAATATTAAAGAGGGAATAGTGTGGTTTTATTAGAATAGGTGGTATTAAAGTCCACTACTCATATGATGAACTAAAAAATGAATGGGGAAAAAAAGCTGCTTACATCTTTAGGATCAGAAAGCTTCAATATTTCTGCAAACTGATCATTTCTATACAAAACTTCACATAAGGTTGTGCCAACTGCGTAACACTCAGATTCACAGGTCACTTTTTTCATTTTTAGTCGCCTCTCTGGAGACAGCCATGGCAGTCTGTCAGAATGTATAATATTTGTATTGACATGTTTATTATCTAATACCTAATCAATTCAAAGCAAATTTCCTCATTAATTATTATCTATTAAAATAAATATTCAAATTTACTTTTATACATGATAAATTATGTCCCTTAATTTCCATGATGGGATATTTTTTTCAGGGGGGGGGGAGGGGAGGTCCTTAATTTAGTTATCTTAGATCCTTCATTCAAAGGTTTCTGAAATGCTAGTGTGTTTTTTATTGGTAGGCTAGCCCCTGTGGGATCTTACTGGCTACCTAGGTCATTTCTGACTCCTCATCCAAGGCCAAAAAAAACAACAACACATTACTGCTCAATATGCTAGACGAAAACATGTAATCAATGTCTCATAAGTACCTTTCATTGTTATCCTTATGGTTTTTGTCCTCTGAGTTTAAGTATGAAGCAATCCCTGCATCCCCTAGTTTAATGTTGATGCGATTATCTCCATTAAAAACGGTAAACTTTCTCAGCCTGATATTGCCGTGGAATAACTTGTAGTCCTCCTTGAGAGTTAACGAAACAATGAAAATATGGAATGAAGTTATCAAAACAATGAAAATATGGAATGAAGTTATCAAAACAATGAAAATATGGAATGAAGTTATCAAAACAATGAAAATATGGAATGAAGTTATCAAAACAATGAAAATATGGAATGAAGTAATCAAAACAATGAAAATATGGAATGAAGTTACCAAAACAATGAAAATATGGAATGAAGTTATCAAAACAATGAAAATATGGAATGAAGTTATCAAAACAATGAAAATATGGAATGAAGTTATCAAAACAATGAAAATATGGAATGAAGTAATCAAAACAATGAAAATATGGAATGAAGTTACCAAAACAATGAAAATATGGAATGAAGTTATCAAAACAATGAAAATATGGAATGAAGTTATCCAAACAATGAAAATATGGAATGAAGTTACATTGCTCAGATGAACATAGGCACAAAAACACTTCTCTTATCCCATATGCAAGAACAAATGCATATAAATGGCATCTGGGCATGGAATGGGTTGCTTGAACAAACTAGGAAAACCACTGAGCTACATATATATGGAGTGCTCAAGCAATTAAATTGTAGGAAAAAAGCGGACTTTTAAATATTGATGAGTGCACTGTATGGCACTGAGCTATATATACATGTCTAAATAATAAATATTCATACAAATTAGGGGCCGTCCATAAATTACGTCACAAGATTAGGGGGGGGGAGGGGGTCACGCATTTGTGACGATGTGTGACGAGGGGGGGAGGGGGGGTCTAAGATATCCGACGTCACATAAAAATGAATAAGCGTATACATATATATGTTTGTGCGCTATAGACTCCAATGCCGTTAGATCGATCAGGACAACCAAAAATGGACATTTTCTTGCAACTTTCAGGAATATAAAATTTTAGTTTATCACTTATGCTGCTGACTTTGTTGATTTTATATAAATAGAAGTATGCCATTTATGCACACATGAAAACTGTAATAAAAAAAAAAAAGAAAAGGCTCCTCGAAGTAAATTGTTGAACAGCCAACTTTGGGTTTTCCCGACTTTTTTTGTGTGTATAACTGCGCACTCTGTTGTTTTATTTGCATTGTTGGTTTACACTGTAGACTACTTTTTTGTTCTCTATTGTTGATCTCGCTATTATTCTTTTAATTTCTATATGTTTTGTATGGACACAATGTATCCACGGGTCAACTAGTTACTATTAATAAGAATTGTAAATTAAAATTATGATCGCATTGTTTCTTAGCTATTTTCAAATGATGATCCCATTGCGAATGTGTCTGAATGATGCTAAAAATAAATTTAATACTCTGATTGAAAGTAATCCAGAACTATTCGCATCTCTGAACGTCAGAGCCAAGCATGGTAGGCCAAGACTTGATGAAGATCACACAGCGTTACTGGAAACTATTGTGGATATTGCTATGCATGGATCATCATAACACTAAATAAGGCAAAGTGATGTGTACAGAAGCATAAAAACATTAGATGAACTCACTGAACACTTAAAGATGGACGGATTTACGGTCAGTAGAAGTGGACTCTACCTTCGTCTTTTACCAAAGTGCAGCTCATCTCTTAAAGTGCAGCTCATCTCTTAAAGGCCAGCGTCATGTCTCAACAGTCCAAGTGACGCTCATTAGAGTACAGAATGATCTAAACATGCTAAATATATAAACGGTTTGTTTTGTACGGCAACAATAAGACTATTGGAAGAGTTGGCACCCATGCTAGGGTCAAACGAAGTGTGCTTTGTGAGCCAAGACGATAAAGCTCGAGTGCCAGTCGGGTTGACTACTGCTAACAAGCAAAGTCCTTTGCTGATGCATATCGAATACAGAGTCAGCTTGGCTGACCATGACTGGGTTTTGGCTGCAAGACACAAGCTAATTCCGTCGGTGTATGCTGGAATCCAAATTCAGTCCAATGGTTTAGGAAACCGAGAAGCTATTGGTTATTCAGGACCGACTTACATTGCAATCAGATCTGGAAAACACTCTTCATAAACAGAATTCAGTCATGGACTCGATTTCAAGAAATTGTCTCAAGGAATTTAATGTCATTACACGGAGGGGTATTGATCGCTTGGTGAAACCAATTTTAGTGGCGACAGTTGATGGTTGATGGTTCAGACGAAAACCCAAGATACGGAAAAGTTATTAAGGTTGCAGTCTACCACTTTCTTCAGTACGATTTTTATGCTGTATTCATCGCTACCAATGCTACAGGGAGAAGTTCGTTTAATAGGGTTGAAAGGAAAAATGGCGCCACTCAGTAAGGAACTTACTGGGTTGATATTTAGATGATGATTTAGAATAAAAGAATTTTCAGTTTGCAGGCAACACTCTAGCTGAACTTTGGTCACAGTTGGTAGTCGATAATTTTTCAACAGTAGCAGAATTCATTGACCCAACAGTCTCAAAAATCGATGGAAATCAAAAATGGTTTGACGTTCATGTACGAACAAGCCAATATTTAACTCAAATTGTAAAATGCACAGACAAAAAGTGCTGTTCAAAACCAAGAAACTCATATTTCAGTGTAGTAACAGAGATTTTTTCCACATCCTTTACCAGTTGTTCAATCATGCGAAGGTCTGAAAATTGCAGAACAGACAACAGATGGAGCGTCGCATAATTTCCATCTCTGTTTGCAGCTCAAAGTCTGAAAGTGGATGATATCCTTCCTCGGTCATCAAATCCTTACCGTTCGATTCCATTCGATTTTGTACTGTCCGTCAATACAATCTGTGATTAGCGATGGGATTTTCAATAAATGTTATATGTACTTCGCTTCGTTAGTCATGCTGCGCAGCCATTAAATAAACACACAAGCAGGAATCAATTATTCCTCCCAAACCTATCAGGCCACAAAGAGTTGCTGCACATAGGTAACGTGAATTAACTGTTATTATTGCTAATGAAGAAAATGGAGAGAGTGCTGAATGGATAGATGAAGAAGAGCTTGATTTGAATGGAATAGCCATTCCACCTGATGAAGAGACCAATACAGTCCCCATTTATTCCATAAAGGAGCATTTTTCATCACTATGGGAGAATGCATGATAAACATACATTTTGTGTTGTTTTTTTATTAACTTTATTTTTTAAATTGTTCTGATTCTACTAAAGCATTTATTTTTGTGCACATGATATTGTTATAATTACACTCTCGATTTTTCTTTTGTGTAATACAAAATTAATTAATTAATTATTACAAAACGATGACAAAATTTTTTTAATTTGGAACTGTAAATCTGCATTTTAGAAAAATATCTTTTAGGAGGGGGGGGGGGTGCAGATTTTGTGATGTCATATTTGAGGGGGGGTCTGACTTTTTGTGACAATGTGTGACAATGTGTGACAAGGGGGGGGGGAGGGGGGGGGGGTAAAAAATCAGCGAAAATTGTGTGACGTAATTTATGGACGGCCCCTTACTAACTCAGTTAACATATATATGTGGTAGGTATTCAACGAATTTGC
Source organism: Anisus vortex (assembly GCA_949126835.1). NCBI lineage: Eukaryota > Metazoa > Mollusca > Gastropoda > Planorbidae > Anisus > Anisus vortex. The sequence goes on from OX421498.1 coordinate 6,505,064, forward strand.
AAGAAAAATCATCAACCATTTCATCTTTTTATTTTGCCATTAAATTAATGAATCATTAAAATTAACACAATTTACTCGTATAAGAGAGTATTTAAATATATATAATGTATGTTCAGTATAAAAGAGTTCATTTTTATCAAATTTCAATGACGCAATGATGAAAAGTTTTTACATTTTTGGTACTTCCAAAGTCCGCATTTTCTCCTTTTTTTAATTCTCCATTTTAATTGCTTGCGCACTCTCTATATATAGCTCATTGAGGAAAACCAGCAAGTCAACATCATTTAAAACACTAATCAAAATACTTGACTAGATTCAAACCATGGAAGGAGTATCTGTAATATATAAGATAAGATGACCTCTGCTACTCATTGCAGTTGGGTAGAGTCGAGATACCTTTAAGTCCCAGGCCATGTATCCTAACCAGATGTGCTAGTTTCCAAAAGGTAAGCAGATTCTTTGACGCACCCTTATGCATTAACCCCCTAAATGCTGAGTATGTATCATCGACGTCATAAATAATAAAGAAATGGTAACATTATACAAATTCAGCAAATATTTATATTAAAAACCTGCGGTAGATAAAGAGTTAAAAACTTTAGAAGCTCACCATGACTCCGAAAATTTTGATAACCTTGTCCATAATATCTACTTTCTGCGGCACGGACTGGGGGTGTTCACATATGTAGGTCAGGAGGTCCAGTGACTGGGAGAACTCAAGGAGAGCGCACAACTTCTTGTCCACAACCATTCCATAGAACTTCATAAAGTTTGCCGGCTTCACCTTATGCAGTTTCATCAAGTCAGACAGACCAGATCTAAACGCCTTGGAAAACAATATATTATTATTATTTTATAGTGGCATTCATAGAAATAAATAAATAATTATACTCAAATAAACCAGCAACTAGGTGATTCATTTAAACAAATTCTAATACTATTTCTATTTATAAATCAGTTCCAGAATAACGAGTCTAAAAGATAATTAATAAGGAAGGTTTATTCCATTTACTTACCTCTGCAATTTTTCCATTATCAGCTTGAAGCTCAACCAACATCATTTTTTCCCCGTCCAAGCTTACTTGAAATTTCTTCAAAAAAGGATTTTTGTCTGTGGAAGAAAAAAAAAGAACACATTTTGCAAAAAGTTAAACTACCAAGGTTAATATATTCATCTGTTATACAATTTTTTTAACATATATACAACATTTTTTGACTAAGTTAACTAAAATGGCATGAACCGCTGGTCTGAAAAACCATGAACCGCTGGTCTGAAAAAGCATGAACCCCTGGTCTGAAAAAGCATGAACCGCTGGTCTGAAAAAGCATGAACTAATGTGTCAAAAAGATAGACACTACTAATTAAGCGTATTATTACCTCTGATCAGAACCCGCTGTTTATCTAGCTCGTCTGGCAAGAAGATTTGACCGTTTGAAAAATTCTCAGCTAGTTTACAATGATCTTTATACATGTCAGATTCTTCTGCTTTAAAGGCATGCTCTATCTCAGATATGTGATGATCTGTAAAATAAAATACATGCATGGAAACAGAAATGTCAAATAACATTTAAACACCTATGTCTCCTAAGATCAACTCCATGATAAAACAATTTATAATAATGGATAAACATACAAGTCATGTGTTCTAGTTCTTTGGTCAATGTTGATGACATTGTAGTCAGTGCTATTGATTCATTTCTTATCTACTTTAAATTTACATAGCAGAGTCTAAAAAAATAGTAAAGTACCCTTCGGACCAAACTGATCATAGGGCCGGTGAAGCAGCGTTCACCGGTTTCTGTGGCTACGACATACTAGGGGATGTGTGGCCAGCACAATGCCCAGCCTCCTTTACATTACCACAACTAAAGTCAGGTACCCATCAGAGCTGGGTAGACTCAGGGACACCCTCATGTCCTGGGAACAAAATCCTAGCCTCCACCAGGATTCAAACCCAGGACCTTCGGAACGCCAGTCGAACGCGCTGCCGCTTGGCTACCGTGCCCCATATAGCAGAGCCTGGAAGTTACAAATGTACAATGTCGACCTTCAATTGGTAAAAATATAATCATTCCTTTTATAGAACTTGTATTATTTTTTTACACGACCGTTTCCAATACTTTATCATCAGTAGGGACAGAGACGAAGCAACAGATGCCTTCATAAAAATTTCCCATATGGCTAACGGCTTTGTTGATCGTTTGATAAAAAAAAATGAATTTCTGCCTTTATTTGTTTATGTTTGCGTTATGCAGGATTGAAACTATTTTTTAAAGAAAGTTTCAAAATTAATGTGAATATTTAGTAACCTTTATGTGTAAAAGGTATGAATATTTTAGAAATTTTATATTAAAAAGGCAGGTACTCCCTAAAAGTAAGGGTGCGACCTATACAAGTGCATATAAGGTAACTCGTCTACATAAGATGAGAGAATTTAATACTTACAATGTTTGGGATGAAGTTGCATTCCAAACTCTTTCTTTAAATGAGCTCTGATATCAGAAAAAGTAATTTCTTTCTCAACGTCTCCAAGCAAAGTGAAAGTCTGATTCCTGTTCACTTTTAGCTCCATCCTTTTAATGTCTATTATTTCTTTAGTGTCCCTTTTCTTTTTATTGGCACAGACAACAACATATTTACCAAAGTCTGTCAAACTTTCATGAATCAAGAAACATTTGTTATCAGTGTCTATTGGTGCTTTGGGTTCTTTTAAATATTTTTCTACAGTTGATTGCCTTGAGAAAAATAAAATCAACTTGTTGAAAATATACATTTACAAAAAATAATAAGCACACTCTTTTGTTTGGTTTTAAAAAATGTCAATATGTTTAATTTCTCAAAATAAATCCTGTTAGACAAATTAATCTATCTTTAAAATATCTTTATTTTACTAGTTTGGAAACTTCACAAGTAATTTTGTTAAACTTTAACATTTTACAATAGTAAAATATGCAAAAACATAAGCTATAATGTACAAAACTATTGTGAAGTAAGCCCAATACAGAGGTGTTTATTTTCAGAAAATAGAACTGGGGTGATCCTCGCCTTTAAAAAAAAAATCTATAAGTATTATAAATTTTAAACCTTGAATCCAGGACTTAGAAAAACAATTATCAGGTGCACATTTCAACCTTATGTTTAGATCAGTATGTCCTACTACATACACGTTTTTATAAATTTAAAATAGTGTTGGGCAGAAATTAATTAATATACCTTTTTGTCTATGATGTATGACAAAATTAATTGTGCCTACTAAGTAAAACCTTTCACCTACTTTAATGGTCCAAAGCTGAAGATGTCAGAACTCAGTTTAGACTCTGGAGTCTGAATGTCTGTGTTTAGCTGTTTGTCATATTGAACATACAGACTAAAGTAGCTTTGCACCATGGACAGGAAGGATTTTGCAGCACACTCCTCTTTGAAAAGTAGCTTTCAAAAGTAATCATTTAAAAGATTAATTCAATAGCTTACATATTTCTTTTATATTTCTCAGAAAAATTAAAGAATTTATAAAATAAATGAGATAAGAAATGTGAGTGAACATTTATGTTTTTAATGCCCTTATAGTATTGAAATTTAAATTGTCTGAAAAATGAATATCATTCAATATTATTCAAATGTGTGTAAATAATAAAGATCACATACTTCACAATATGATCTGGCTTTATATTGGTCCAAAAGGATAAAAATATGTTTAAAAGGCTAAGATATTTTCCTTTTTTTTCGTTATACCTTAACTTTACATATAAAATGTCTATGCCTATACCATACACAAACTTATTATACTTAAAACTATTAATTATGGGGCACGGTGCGCGTTCGGCAGGCATACCGAAGGTCCCAGGTTCGAATCCTGGTGCAGGCTAGGATTTTTTTTCCCGGGTCTGGAGGATGCCCCTGAGTCTACCCAGCTCTGATGGGTAGGCTTACCTGACCTTAGTTGGGGTAAAGTAAAGGCGGCTGTACAAAGTGCTGGCCACACAATCACCTAGTACGCCGTGGCCACAGAAACTGGTGAACGCAGCTTTACCGGACCTATGAATCAACTCGGTCCAATGGGTACTTTACTTTTTATAATTACAGTACCGGGGTTTTTCAAAGCTTTTACTTTTTAGTGTGATAATATAAAATCTAAATTGTGTTTATTTAATTAATTAAGTTATAGAACCTTTTTGTTAAAAAATACTTTATTGTGTGATTCTAAAAATAAACAGAAGACTAACAATGCAACATATCACATTTAGGGCTAATTTTGTTTATTTTTTTAAAGCAGTGAGCTCGCTGCAGTGCTTACATTATATTGGGGGATCATTGGAAACCTTAGCCTAGGACCGCTATCTTAATAAGTGAGCTTTGAAAAAAGGATAAGCAACAATGCAAAGCTTTAATAAAGCCTAATGACCCTATACATAATTATCACAATGAATGAATGAATGAATCCACTAATTTAGTGACTAAAATATTTTACTAATCAACAATATTAAAAACTTACCTCAAATGACTTTTCATCTTTCAGTTCAATGGTCACAGTCCATTGCTTTTTGTTTTTGTTTTTTGGTAAAGATAGCTTTATGTACATGATGTCTGACAATATAAATTGCAGCTCCTGGTTTTGAAAAACCAAAAAGAAATGCAGTAGTAATTAATAAACATTATTATATTACATCTTATATATAAAGTATACTGTATATAATGTAAAGTCTGATTCTGATTGGCTAATTTGAAGTCTTTGTGACCTCATTTAGCCTATTTGCTTTTGGAATTTGATTTCTACATGACCTCTAGCCCTAGCAGAGTAGTATAATAGAGTCCTCAACTGGCACACTGTTTGTTTCCCCACTGAGAAAATGTTAAAATTTTCTGTTTAAAAATACCCAGCCTTTCATAATTACCTTTTTTTTACAATTGTGAAGAGTCTCTAGATGTCTAGATTATTTTTTTCAAATTGTTTTCAATTATCCAATAATATAATTATACAAACAAAAAATTATATTTTACATTTCATTATTGATTTATTGTTTTAATTAGAAGGCTAATTAGTATCATATTCATACAGGTCTTATTAACTATAGGCCTATAGGCCATAGGCTATGTATTATAATTATAGCATTATAGCCCTACTATTTGATATGAGACTTTACCATACATTTGGTTAAAATTATTTGATAGCTTGATATTGCCCTGTTTTTTAAATATTATAATTAATTATAACACCATTCGCAATTGTTAAAATCAAAGCTTACCTCTCCAAAATAAAGAGCAGGCTGTTGATTTTCTCCATAGTAACCAATTGTTACAGTAACTTCCTCATTTTCTCTGCCTACCAAAACCTCTTCATACTGCTCCGAGCCATAATTTGGCTCCGCCTCTACTATCAATTGGTAAAACTTCTTTTTGTAGTTCCCAAGTGTATCGCTCTTACTTTTCAACACCTTAGTATTCTCTCTGAGGCTATCGCTAATCCAGTAATGATCTATGAGGTATGTGGTGATTAGCCGAGAGCTCAACGATTTCGATAGAAAGGTCGTAATCTTCCACAGTCTGATACGCCTTTCTTTCCTGTACCTCTCGTTCACAACTAATGTATTGTCATAGGGCAAATCACTTGGCATTAGCAATGCATATGTCAATAAATTGAATATTTTCTTCACATCAAGTTTGGTACTCTCTACCAACCTTCCAGTCAAAAAGTCATCGTGTATTTGTAAGAAGAGATACTCCCACATAACATTGTTATTCGTTTTGATATGTCCAACATAGTCTGGCGGTGGGCGAAATCGGACTTTAAATTTAAAAAGCCTCGGGGTATCACAAGAAGGTTTGAATATGTGATTCCTAGGCAACCAGATTCTTTCGTTTGGCAGTGTGACGATACCAAACAGTGGAAGAAAATGTGGCCCTTTACATTCAGATAGTGGGATACGTAAGGCTACACATACGTGCTCAATACAATGCTGAAGAACTGTTTGGCAGTTTAATGTGCCATCTTTCGTAGGAAACACAAGAGGTTTAATATCTTTATGAACAAACGAAACATGCACTTCCTCGTTGTAATTGTAAGCTTGATCCATATTCGAATTTTTCATCAAGAATTTAAAAACCATTTTAGTTTATCAACATAAGTGTCACATAAGACTCACACGTGTTATATTCAATCCTGCCAAAAGAACTATGAAATATAAACGTTTATAGACCTATACTTATACTATATAATCACAATTCTAAAGTCATAGACTATAGTACTATAACTATAGGCCTATCTAGTATGTCTAAGTAAGCTAATTTGTTGGGCCGATTATAACAATATAACAATAAGTCAATAAGGCCATACGCCATACACCATTCATACATAATTCATAATATATATGATATATTATATCATGTATCTCTGTATATTTATTATGTAGGCCTACAAATAGACTTTAAATTTATTATTTATCGAATACAGACACAAAATTACCAGCAAAACTAGTTCTGTTGTAGTATTTATATCCTCGATCTTCCCTCATTTTCAGTTTTCCTAGAAAACTACTTTGACCTACTTTAGTTTTTTTGAAAAACTATTATTGTGCAATAATAATTCTGATTCAGCTGGAAGGAGAGTTTGTTGTAAGCTACAGCACACACTGTGTCGAGATAGCAATGAAAATATGAAAGAGTTTAAAGTAATTTATAGGCCTATCATACATATCTAAGTGAAATATATTAGAAAACTGCCTTACATACTAATACATCTGCTACTACAATTCACACAGAGAGCACATGATAAATTTAATAGCATCCATATATTATTTTATAAGCCATAAGCGCTATAAAAATGATCATATATATAGGCCCTATATAGTATAATAGCATAATATATATATTATTTAGGATTGTGGGGGCCCTTTTCCCAAATTTATGTTGGGGCCCCTTGTGGCCTCGCCCCTGCTAATTTCCACATAGGCCTACCTCAGAAAAGTGCCGTTATTTCATGTTACATTCTGTAAAATCATTTACAAAAAATTATATTATGCTTATTAGCTTGGTTGGAATGGAGCGCTTATAATTGTAGGGGATTAAAGGAATTTTAGTTTACATTTTCATCGAAAGAATGGGGGATGTCACTTAAAAATTTATTTTTGTCATGTGTGAGGTAGGTAGGCTATATATATATATATATATATATATATATATATATATATGTATATATATATATATATATATATATATATATATATATATATATATATATATATATATATATATATATAGGGACTATATATATTATAGTGACATACATAAAATATATAGCCTATATATAAATATATATACATAGTTGTAGCCACGAGTGGTCAAAAGTTTAATAAGATGAAATTGGGCTCCAGTTCATAATTATCCAACCATTGCCCTCCTTCATGCCCGTGCAAAACTTCCCCCTTTCACCCCAACCGCCATGCACTCCACTTTAGGCCTACCCTATTTTGCCCTCCTTGGCCCCCTATACCTCCTCTACCTAGCACAAATATTTTTTTTGGCTCCACCACATATTGTCATCCTGTATATAATCTACACTAACATTTATTATTCTTTTTTTTTTGTTGTTGTTGTTGTTTTGGTTTGCCTTTAAGTAAAACGAGCGAGACATGAGTAAAAAAAAATGTTGAGTGTGTGATTCATCATCGGTTCCGCGAAAGTAGCCGCACAACTAGATTCTAGTCTATAACTGAATCAAACCATCAAGTTAAAGAAAAAGTGTTTTTCTTCTCAAACAGAGAAGTCAAAGTTTTTTGTTTTAGATCTTTTCTAGGCCAAAGGTGTGCTACACTACAACGGTGCTGATATTGTTATTTATTGTGGCATCGGACACAGCTTCTAATGACAATCCAATGTATTAAAAATTTAAATAAATGTTCAGACTGTGTGATCGTGGTCGAATCAAAATCCTAATATCCCACTGACGAAAACTGTTGCACATCCTGGATTTTTAATTCTGGTCAGTGGCGTAGCTAGGGAGGGGCAGGAGGGGACATATGTCCCCGGGCGCCACGTTAGGGGGCGCCAAAATGAGTATTAAAACGAATTATTTAATTTTATTTTGATGTAAACTAATGTATCCCAAATACGTTTGCAAGATTGAATTTTGGAGCTCCACAAATATCTTCAGTACAAACTAGTTGGCAAGCATGATTTTTGCGCCCCCATTGGGCATTAAGGGGCGCCATTCTACTCATACAACAAATGACACACCCACAATGTAGGATTGCTGATGGCGGTTTTTTTTTAAAACAAAGATCAGTTGGGGTTTAAATATTATTCTTCATATACTGAAAATGGCTTTTGCTTTTAACAATTATACAGGTTGGATAATTTCAAGTCGAATATACTTAGCATGAGTACACTCAGCTAAATAGGATTCAGTTGTTATCACATTTTTTGTAACAGTTGAAAGTATATATTTGTTTTTCTCTCGTTCAATAACTCGTTGGGGAGAATTAAAAAGAGTTGTGCCATTCACAGTGATGAGGGAGTCTGAAACACGCTGGAGTGCACGATCAGAAGCTGTTAAAGCTATTTATGAAGGACTAGATGAACTAGTAGAGCTGTTGGAAAAATTATCGGAAGATGCAACTATGACGCTTGACACCAGAAATGATGCAGAAACTTTGCTGGAGGTATGTTAAACTTTAACTTCCTAGTTTTGTTACATTTCTGGAACATCATACTTTGGAAAATTGATCGTGTCGAGAAACGGTTGCAGGATCCTACTATGAATTTCAAGGAAGCAGCAAGCATCTGATCTTGAATCGCTAGAGCAAGAACTTGTCAACATTCGTGATAATTTAGAGCCCGGTTGCGATAGACAATGGAAAAACAAGATGCAAAACTTGGGGAATCGAGGTTGACAGAAGGATTAGACGACAAAAGAGCATGCCTAGAGAATTAGCAAGAGATGCAGGACTTTCTGCAGAAGAAGAAATTGCAGGTGTTATGAACAGCGTAATTGATAAACTCAGGAGATATCAATACGGTTTTTTAAGTCTAAAAAAGCTAAACACCAAATTTGGATTTTTATTAGACGTCAAAACTCTTTTCGCTGAGACAAATGTCGATACATTTCGTCAAAATTGCTAAATTTCTACGACACTGACGTCAATGGTCACGAATTGTGCACAGCAATCGGAGACTGAAAAATGCTGCTCAGTGCCCGGACTGAAGTTTTACCAGAAACTGTGGATCTTCTTGGTTTTGTTGTTTCATATGGAGATGACGTATTTCCGAATCTGCGCATTTCACTGCAAATAATTCTAACGATTGCTTTTAGATTGTTTTTTGCAAGCTGTGAGCGGTCCTTCAGCAAACTTATTTTGTCTTATTTAATTCAATGGGACAAGATCGTCTGAGTTAGGGGTCGGCAACCTAGGGCACGCAGAGTGATTTTCATTGGCACGTGAGAGATTTCCAAGAGGTGTTTGTTTTATTGATGAAAAGAGATGTTTTTTATTGATGAAAAAACACACATTTTCCAGTTCTTAATGTGGAAAACTGACTGTTGAAGTCGATGTTTTTGAATGACAGAGCGACACATTTCACTTAGTTGAACGCATTTACAAGGACGGGTTAAATCAAGTGGGCTAAATGGACAAAAAATTAATGCAGGAAATGTTTATTTACAACTGTTTAAAGTAAATCAATTGTATACCTCTAATAATTAAATATTCTAATGCTGGATTTATAAAAAGAAATAATAATTAGTCAGTAATATTTGTTTTATTACAAAACATAACTTGTTTGGCATCAATATTGAATCAAAATTAGAAACTTTATTTTAATTAAAGGGAGATAATTAGCCCGTTTTATTTATGCTATTATTTCTAATATTGTGTTAAATATTTTTTTCTTTTATAATAGACAAAACGGCCTACAACTTATAACGTTATAATGACCAAATTGTAAAATGTAGTTGAAAATTATATAAATGTTAGATCTATATGACTAAAACATTTTATGCACATCTTGTAAACATTACATTAACTACCCAGTTTGTATGATTACTACATATGAATTCCGCTCTACTATAGTGCGTATCTCATACTCTTAAGCATTGAGCAAAGTTAAGACAATCTCAGTTAAATTGAGAAGAAACTATCATCAATATTATCAGTTGCTAAATCCTTATCTGGACAACCAAATGATAATGTTTACAAAATCATTACCAAAAATGTGAACCTTTGGTAATATTATATTTTTGGTATAAATGCAAAAAAAAAAAAAAGGTTGATAATCACAAAAGCGTTAATTATTGTTGTTAAACGAAAAACGGTTTACCGCTTTACCGCTTTACCGTTTTTTTCCATAACTTTCCTTTGCTTTAGGCCTTGGGCTTGCTACGTAGTTAAATTGTCTTGTAAAAAGAAAAAAAAAACAAGCATATAATAAAGCAGGTTGACTTTTAGGCTGTTGGCACGCTGAACGGTTTAGAGATCCTAGCTTGGCACACAAATAGGAAAAGGTTGCCGACCTCAGGTCTGAGTGATTTTGCACTCCTTAGCATCGAAAGAGAAACACTTGAGAATATTAATTTTGACAACGTGATTGACAAGTTTGCGACAGTCAGATCAAGGAGGATCAATTTGTTGTAGACTATGTCTATTCCAGTCATGTATAATTAGTAGAATTTTTTTTTTTCAAATAAATTGTTTACAATCGCATAGAGACTTATTAGTCTGTATTCGATTTTATTAAAATACCCGACGCTTCAAAAATTAACCATAATAATATAAATCGTAAAATGTCAAAATTTTCTTGGGGGCTCGGTGAGCCCCCCAGACTCTGTCAGTCCGAGAAGGGGCGCAGACTTTGTGTCATGTCCCCGGGCGCAGATGACCCTAGCTACGTCGCTGATTCTGGTTTAGTTAGCTACCAACAAACTCTCATTTATTGGTCAACTTCCATCAATAAAATAATTGTTCTCGCTTCATTAAATTCTTTAAATTCAAAACAAAGTAATTAAAAATATTCGCTATTTAAAATTTAATTGGCAATTGATATCCAGAATCTAGATATATTCTGAATACTACAATATCGCGAAAGTTGTCAGGGAACCCTAGCTAGTGTTCGCATTTCCCCATGTGGAAATGACAAATCACAACATAGTCTATAATATTACATTAATGTATATAATATAGACCTCACTAGCAAAAGTGTCTTGAATTAAAGAGAGATTGTGAAAGACACAGAGGAACTTACAGGGAAAAGAGAACCATGCATCCACGCGACCTAAGCAAAGCAGATTGACATAAGCAGTCTTAATTTAATCACAACTGCGAAACTCTCACACCAAGAAAGACATTGATCGATATTTGACGAACCGTAGTAGGCGTAAACGTCAGGTGAGAATAACAAGGTTCTAACAAGCATTTTGGTGAAACGGAGATATTTGAGTTTTAAATTTTGAAATCTTTAAGCCAATTAAAGTTAAAACTATGTTACATTGGAATTTGTGAGAAAAGGAAAGAACTAAATGATTCCAACTTTTGTCAGATTATAGAAAGGTCGTTTAAAATTATCACAGGGCCCATAAGTCATTTTTTCCCCAAATCGCAGTTGGAACCTTGTTATTCTCACCTGAGTAAAACCTACAGCACACGTACAATGGCACAATGTTAACTCAATATTGAAGCCGGTAATTTTTTTTTTTTTTTTATTTTTTTTTTGCCGAAATTGGACGTAATGGTCCAGTGGCAGTGAGTTGCATTACCTTTCAAAATGTATTGGGTTTGAATCGTCGTAAAAAAAAAAAGTACATGCTTGGGAAACACTATTCTTACGGCTCAGCAGCATGTTTTGCCATGTTCTAATTGATACATTGACATCAGTTGGGAAAGGTAAGGGACCTGCATTGTGTTGGCAACGAACTCCCTTTGTATCTGCCGTGATAAACAAAAAAGTTGCTTACCCTGCTTCCCTTCGACCAAAATAGAGTAAGATGGGGGTATTTGTTTTTGTAATACTTTATTTGTTTTTGTAATACTTTGGGCTAATTGTGTGTTTATGTGGGTCAGTTGATATCAATAAGACTTAGTTTAAAAAGAAGGCCTGGTTTAAATACAATTTTAATAAGGCTTACCGTTAAACAGAAGAATACATAGTCTAGACTCTAGACCTATTTGGAAGGGGCAGGGAGATTATCTTGGATAAAGATTATCTTCTGTTTTAAATGTCGTTTTAAATCCACCCTTTAAACGTTCGCTTTTGTCACTAGATATCTATAAGGCTAGGGCTTTCAACCTTTTTTTCTTGGTCGTTGACCTCCCCTCAAGGGTCAATAAGGTGAAGGTCGCGTAGCTATAAAAACGAACGTCTAATACACGATGATGTTTTCAAATTTACCGGTAAACATAAAAGTAAAATTAAAAAGAAATACAAATAATGACGTGAACGGATGATTATCCATCCGAGCTAAATGGCCCATTTACGCTCTTCCCAGCGCTATTCAAGAACCGGCATACGGACATTTTATTTTCATTCCGGTTGGCCATAATGAAGTGTGGATAAAAGCCGCAAAATAGCCTTATAATGTTAAGTTCCTTACTACTCTCTACAGGAGTGAAGCTTGAAGAGGGCGGAGTGAGCGTTAGCCCCATGTGCCAGTGACAGCAATCAAAAACATTTCATTTTTTATTATAACAATTTTTTTAATTTATTATAGACTTAACTTTCAATTTCAAAAAGCAATGATTTCAACACACCATCCCGTGTCACCCAGTGATGTAGCCAGGGTGGAGTAGGGGGAGAAGCGATTGAGACGATTTCCCGAAAAACCAAGTCTTTTAAAGAATACAAAATTGAACCATTTCAAGAAAAAACGTCGGACCATTTTAATAAAAAGTTGTGCCATTTCAAAAGTAAAAAGTGCGGCCGGCCGTTCCCAGCATAAAAAGTGGACTTTATTACAAGACCAGAAAGTGGTGCCTTTTCAAGAATAAAGAGTGAATAAAGCGTGAATAAAGAGTGAGTCATTTCAAGAAAAAGAGTGGGTTTTTTAAAGAGAAAACTGAACAGAACTGGTCCAAACCAAAAAGTAGTAAATTTAAGATCGCACAAGAGTCAATAAATATTCTGCACGTCTGATTTTGGGTTTTGCTGTTAAGACTTATAGATCTACATCTATATATTATTACTATACAAAAAATTGCCACCATTTCATTGTTAAGTGTTTAAGTTTAGATCTAGTGTATTTTTTTAATATATAAATTAAAACATTCATATTTTTTATTTTGGTAATTGGGGCTAATTTAAGTAGGACGCAGTAATCTTCTTTATAAAAGGAGAGTGTGCAATCTAAGATTATTTTTCTTATGTCCTACCCCCCCCCCCCCCCCCCCACCCCAGTCAATAACTGGCTTCGACACTTGTCTCACCATCTACGTTAGCTTACTAGTAAATAAAACTACCCCCCTCCCCTCCCGCCCTACGCGCCAATTTTCACCTCCCTCCATTCTAGGCATTTTTGTCCCCAGTTACGCCACTGACTCTCTTGTTCTTGCCTACGTACTTGTCCATATTCCTTTCTCTTTCTCTCAAGCTCTCCAACCTTCTTTACCACTTCAACCCTGTCTCCTCCTCTCTTCTCTCCCCTTTATTTTCCCTGTCTATTTATCTCCCCTTTCTTTTTGTTTTTCTGACGAGTGTGTTAGCTCTAGTGTGATCATAGTAGTCTTTTCTCAAGGTCTTTTGGTCATCATGCATACTTAATTCGTTCGCCTTGCATTTCCTAGAAAACTTTCATTACTTTGTATATATAGATCTATATATAAGCGGTTCTCAAATAGAAATGACAATTAACACAATCTAACTTATATAGACTTATATCAGCAGGTTATTTTGACTTTATCATTAAGTTTAGGATATTTTTTATCCATTGGTCTAATGCAGCCCGAAGGCCGCATTAACTATCAAATAGCAGTTCGGGAGCCGACTACACACTCGAGGTCCAAATAAAAAAGAATCAATACAAGGATGATGTTTTGAATTATTTTTTAAATATTTTTTTATTCAGTTATTATTTAACAACACATTGATACACTCCATATTAACACCTGCATTAGTGGGGATGGTGAAATTGTTTCATGGATGCCAAAGCAGCAGACATTTCTGGCTTTAGATTTGATGTACCTAACATCAACAGTGACCTGGGATTATCATCGGACAAGTTTTTTCTCAAATTTGTCTTCACGTATTTCATTCTTGACATTTTTTGTTCACACGGGTAGGCCTATGTTGTTTCGAAGATTGAAAGGTACCGTAATGCTGATATTAGGCAAATCTTCCTTGGGCTAAACTGGTAAAAACCCACCAGTCATTCTTCGAACGTGTCCCTAAGAAGGTCATTTGCTTGCTTGCAGATCATCTGGGCAACTGGCTACAACACAACTACTTTAAATATGTTTTGAAACAGTCTCACTTCTTCTGCCTTTGAATCCAAGTCAGAGAACCGCTCCTGAAACTGCAGCATGATAGAGGCATGCAAATAATCTCGCATGCAAATGACGTGGGGAACTCAGCTGTTGCTTCAGCCATGATATCCTGCTTGTACTGCTGAAAGTGCTTCAAGTTGTTGGCCTGTACTTGTTCCAAAAACAAGACAAGTTTGGAGCTCAAGGCCTTCAGGTGGGTGTATAGATCAGAATCTAGATTTTCCTTTCATTGTAGTTTTAGGTTCAGGAAATTTAAATGAGTTATATTTGCAGCAAAAGCCAATTTCCATACCCACTCTTTATCAGACAGTAATGGCTATGGCTTGCCGTTACCTTCAAGGAAGTCACCTATTTCCTTTCTTAACTTAAATACTCTGCTCAGAACTTTTTCACAACTTAGCCATCTTACTGCTGTTTATTATGGTCAGTGCCGGATTTCTGCCTAGGCCTACAAGGCCCCGGACTAGGGCCCCAGCCACCCTAGGGGCCCCGGTGGCGGAATCTTTACATAAGCTCAAAAGCCTGGCTCAGCAGATCGGTCATTTTCAGCGCTAAAGATAGTAAAGAATTACTTAAGATCTAACATAGGAGAGAACAGGCTCAACTCACTCTCTGTAATGTACATGAGTCAGAAATAATGCAGTCAATTAACTATGGTGACGTTATTTGTTCTTTTGCACAGAAGACAGTTCGTCGTATGATTCTATAAATTTTATAGAATAACGTAACTATAGTAACATAAACTGTATTATTCTGATGTTTATTAAAGTCAATTAAAAAGTATATGTGCTGTACTAGTGCATTTAATTTGCTAAATTTCCAAAAAAGCTTCAAGATGGTGGGGAAGCCCAAAATGTCAAGTGCCTAGGGTCCCTGGGTCTCTATGGTAAATCTTGCGATTTTGTGTCTGTATCTTTCAACATGTCTCTGAACTGTCTATGGTTGGGCCCACGAGACCTTATTAAATTGTGTCTGTATCTTTCAACATGTCTCTGAAATGTCTATGGTTGAGCCCACGAGACCTTATTAAATTCATCATCGTCACCACAGGATTCAGTACACTGCTAATGTCCAGAAATTTAGCATACAAAGCTTGCTGGTGAATAATACTGTGCAGGAACATTGGTTTTGGGATTTTTTTTCTCATTACAAATTTTCTTTTTGTCACTGTGTATATGCGAACTTGTAATTAAAGTAATGTAATGTTAAAAGCTACCAGAAAAGTGCGAGTGATCTCTTAAACAATGTATTTTACAATTAATTGTATTTCTAATATATTCTGTTGTCTTTTTTTAATTATTATTTAATTATATATTAAATTGAATTATGCCCCTTGTATTTTCTTTAATGGTAGGCTATATTATAATTAATGTATTATTATTGTTATTATTATTATTACTATTGTTTTGATATAATTTCATTATATCTAGACCTACTAATGTAATAAATTTCTATGCCTTTATTGTGCTTATGTAATAAGTAGCTAATAAATATTGTTCATTGCTTCACTTGTCCAAGCATGCCTTTCTAAATGCCACTCATGTTCTTTCCTCCATCTTCTTCTTGTTATTATTCATTGTACTGTGGAGACCCCGTTGGATCCGAGGGAAAAGTCCCACAATTTAAGGTTAATTTGATTGCGATTGCTCTGGGATCAATAGTGTGCAATAACTAATCATAATATTTTATACCAAACATCAACAGCCGGGCAACTGGTTTTAGTCCAGTCCAAGTTATAATCAGCAAATGTTTTTGTTCAACACATTGAATACATCCTCTCCGGTAACAGTGTCATGCATGCTATGTAGGGAAGCCATCTCTTGTGTTATGTTTGTTTTTAGGCCTATGCACACCTCTAATGAACACAAGCAGTTGAGAGGTGGAACAGCTGTCCTCTATTTTAATTAGGTACCTTAAGATGGGGTGAACGTGTTCATCCGGGGTGACTTTGGGCCATTAATAAGGAAAAAATGTTTTAGAGTGCCATAAATCCAAAAATATTATAATTTCAGGTCTTTCAATTTCAACGATCAGGTACTTAGCTCTTGTAACGACAGCCCTAGCTAGGGTTGTCAGACGTCCAACAAAAGGAGGACATGTCCTTCTTTTGAGACTATTGTCCTCCGTCCGGTAGGCAAAACTAAAAAAAAACTTTAAAATGTCCTCTTTTTGTAATATTTTATGTTTTTGTAGGACGACAAAAAATGGTCATCGTCGAACACGACGGACGAACAACAACAGGCGTACAGTATTAAAAATAGTATTAACCTCTTGTAACGGCTTGATCTAGGGGTATGGTTAGTAGATGAATTCTTATGGATTCTCAAGTCAAACACAAGGCTTTTCAATGAACAAAAACTCTTTAATTCAGTAAAAACAAGTACAAAACAACTGGAACACAACTGCACAGCTCGACGACTTAAAAAGTAAGCAAACACCCCCGTGTCCACTCGTGACACGTTTACACATTAGCCAGTCACTGGCCTCCACCAATGAACGTAGAGGTCAGCTATAAGGGATAGCTGGGGTAAAGAGGGCAAGGTTCGTAACACCCTATTATCCGGGGATAAAAAAAAATATTTTTGTTAATCTTAAACTAAATATTTTTTTTTTTATACAAATATCTCAAGGTACAGGAACAAAAGTATGTGACAATAATAGGGGTAAAACTTATGAGAACATAAGGAAGAAAGTGTGACGTTATTAATTAAACACAGCAGTGTAAATATAACGCACAACACTGACAACAGCATAATAGTAGTATTAACTTAACAAAAAGAGAAAAACTCAACTTAACATAAACCATTTAGGTCAAAATAAAAGGGGCATAACTTTAGAAGTTATCAGTATTCTCCCTTGTCATTGTACAATAATAAATTCGGTGAAGCGTGAAAAAACAATTTTTTTTTTTTATACACACTGAAAAATGACCGAGGTCAAAACAAAATGGGAAAAAAAATAAAATACAGTAATACATTATTCAGATTAACTCTGACAAGACAAGAAATATCATAGCTTAAGTCTAGATAGAAAACAAAAATCTCATTCTTCATTGAAAAAAATCAATACAATGCCATAATTTTCATTCTTTTAAGGTTAACTCAACCCACGTTCATTTAATTCTGAACTAAACATCTTTTGTCATTGTCAATAACTTCATAACAATAAAAACGACAATCAACTCAACCGACAATCAACTCAACCGACAATCAACTCAACCGCGGCGACAATCAACTCAACCGCGGCGACACTTCCCGTATTGAAATTAAATTTCTTTCCATTCATAAAGATCATACTATCTCTGTAGCATAAGTTTTCCACTGTTCACTAGTGTATGCTTGACCCAATTACGGTCTCAGCTCTAGGACAGTTTAATTTTCAATTTCAAGCCTGCTGGCCGTCTTTCTAACTACACATTAGATAACGGTTGATCCCAATTCCTAAAATCAAACAATACTCTCCTTCTCTCTCTCACGTTTTTTCTATCTCTCTATCAGTATCATTCTACTCTCTCTTTCTAATGCAAATTAACCACATCACCTCTTAAGGTAAAAAAAAATAAAAAAATAAATCTCTACGCGACAATAAGTTGCGACAATTAATGAGCATTATAGATTTAATAAACTTACGACTATAATTATAGTATACTCTCAAAATTAAACTTTGTAAGTGACAGAATGAAGCTAGTTTATAGAAAATTCATTTATAAATACAATTTCTAAGATGTCAGTGACATTTTCTTAATTGCGTCATTAATTTCTGTGCACACTCTTTTGTATACAACATATATTCTTAGTTTAAACATTTCATCTTCATCAAAATATGAATATTATTCAAAATATTAGTCAATTTACTTAATCAACCAAAAAAATAAAAATAAAAATGAGCATCCAACAACAACAAAATCTTGATATCAATTAATAAGTAATTACATCTTATAGACTTTAGAAAAACTTAATAATTCTTTGGTAGCAGAAATAGCATAATGTTATTTTTTTTTTCAAACATAAGTTAACATAAGACAAATATGTGTAAGTGCTCAAGGTCTACCAATTTCCTTGTCATCAATACAGTTCACAATACAGTTTTAGTTACTGCATTTAGTTTGCGGTAATCAGTACAAAGCGGGCTGATTTATCTGCTTTTGGAACTATGAGACATGGTGAACTCCAATAGCTACAGCTTTGGGTGATAATATCATTATCTAACATGTATTGGATCTTTTTCTGAATAATAGCTAACTGGTTAGGGTTAACTCTATAAGGGTCTTGTTTTATGGGAGACACATTCTTATTCAAAATGACATCATGTTCTATCAAGTGTTTTCTAGTGGGAACATCATTGAATAACATAGGGTATTCTAGAATAATGGACTTGATGACATTGCTCTCTGACATTTTTAAATGTTTAAGTTTTTCATCAATGTTCTCAAGCACAGTGGAGTTTTTTAGTTTACACCCACTAAATCTATGGTCAATTTCACAGTGTTGTTCGTCAGGCTCAACAACAAAAGATGACATGGGGTGGGTTGGAGGGGAATGTTTACCTTCTACGGTTTGCCTACCCCCATAAGGTTTGATCATGTAGTTGACCTCACTGACCTTTGAATCTACTTCGTATGGACCGAAGTCAGAAAGGGGGTGAGTGTTGGTGGGGAGAAATAACAACACTTTTTCCCCTGGCGCAAATGTGCGAACTCGTGATTTTTGATCAAAAACAGTTTTCATTTTGCGCTGGGCTTGTTTAAAATTGTCTCTAGCAAATACAAAAGAATTGAACAAACGATTTTTAAACTTATCTACACAGTCAATGAGTCCTCTTTTCTCGGTTTGTTCATCTGTCCAGGCTTCTTTAAGCAGTTTTAAGGGACCTCTGACGGTGTGTTCAGGGCCCAAGGACTCTTGTATCTCTTCACGGGCAGCAAAGAGCACATATGGCACTCCTTTGTCCCAATCCTTCTGATGGTCATGGCAATAAGTTTTTAACATCGTCTTTAATGTTTGGTGGAAACGCTCTAGCGCTCCCTGGCTTTCTGGGTGGTATGCCGTTGACATTCCATGTTGTATCTTCAATCGATCTAGAACTTGTTGAAAAAGTTTGGAAGTAAAGTTGGTTCCTTGGTCGGTTTGCACCGATTTGGGTAGACCATACCGGGTGAAAAACTCGGTTAACGCCTCTGCTATTTTCTCTGCGTTGATACTGCGAAGGGGCACCGATTCTGGATACCTAGTTGCGGTACACATCATAGTCAGCAAGTATTTGTGACCTGATTTAGATTTGGGAAGGGGTCCCACGCAGTCGATGATAATATGCGAGAAAGGTTCGCCAAAAGCAGGGATGGGCTGTAGTGGTGCAACTGGTACTGTCTTGTTCAGCTTGCCTATGAGTTGACATGATTCGCACGATTTACAGTAGGCGGTGACGTCACGTTTCAACCCAGGCCAATAAAAGTGGGGCAATATGCGTTGATATGTTTGGTTTATCCCCAAATGACCCGAAAAGGGCGAGTCATGCGCTACCTCAATAATGTCCTCTCGGTACCTCACCGGAACCACGATTTGCTCCACCATTCTCCAGTTATCCTCTGGCGCAGCATCCCGCGGTCTCCAACTCCTCATCAGCATTTCACCACGTACAAAATATTGTACAGGGCCATCTCTGACGTCAGACTCAGCCACAACACTCTCACGCAGCTTTTCCAGCTCTGTATCTTTCTGTTGTTCTTGGATTAGTTGCTGCCTGGGAGATAACTTATCTCCTCCGTTGTCTACAGGTGGTTCTACCAACTTGGAAAAGAAGGTAGCTTCCAAGTCGATTTTGCTCCGAGTATTGTCATTTTTGGCTGGTCCTCCAGGCGTCTTGTCCCTATTGTCTTGTTGATTCATGCCTCGGGTGATGGCATAAATAGGGCACAGTTCAGTATCTTCTACTTCTGTATTGTTGACTTCAGAATTTTGAGTCACAATCAGTTCAGGCTTTACACAGCCTTTTGCTAAGTCATTTCCAATTATGACAGAGATTCCGTCAAATGGAAGTGTAGGTTTATCTCCTACAATCACTGGACCGGAAATAAGTTCGGACTTAAGATGAATGCGTTGAAGCGGAACTTCCACATGTCCCATCTCAGTGCCTTTTATTAGTGCCTTTTGTCCAGTATATGTTTGTTCAGAGAGTGATAATTTACCCTCTAGACTCAGGGACATAGTTTCACCGGTATCCTTTAGGATTTTAACTGGTTTTTGTAGCTTAGTTTTATCTTCAGATGTAAATGGCGAAAATTCGTCAAGAGTTGAAGTTTCTATCTTCTCTTCAAATGAAGTTTCTATCTTCTTTTCAAATGAAGTTTCTATCTTCTTATCAGCACACTGGTTTACATTAACATGTTCTACCTTTGTTGTGCTTTCTCTATTATCTGAGATCGATATGCAGCCTTTAGATATAAAAGGTGACAATTCTTTCATTGAAGAACTTTCTGAGTTATTTTTCTTTTGTTCATCAGCACACTGGATAACCTTGCACGTTTCTACCTTTGTATTAGGCTGACGACAGTAGGCTTCCATTTCGTGTTCTGTTTGCTGTGAATCTTTTATGTCGCCTTTAGTTATATAAGGTGACAACTCTTTCATTGGTGAACTTTCTGATTTACTTTCCTTTCCTTCATCAGCACACTGGATAACCTTACACGTTTCTACCTTTGTATTAGGCTGACGATAGTAGGCTTCCATCACGTGTTCTATTTGCTGTGAATCTTTTCTTTTTCCCATAAACCAACAGTCCTCTAGTGTGTGACCTAGTTTAGCACAGTTCTTACACACAGGCTTTGGCTTTGGCTGACCTTCAATCATATCATAAGCTCCCATTTTATTTTCTGAGTGCTTTGAAACTTTCTTTTTCAGAAACCAACAATCTTTTCGTGCGTGACCGATTTTATTACAATTTTGACACGCAGGCTGTAGTGTTATACTTTCACTTATCTCAGAAGCTCTGATTTCTTTGTTTGGTTGTTTTAAACCTTTCTTGTTTGTTAACCAGCAGTCTCCTCGTGCGTGACCTACTTTTTTACAATGTTGACACACGATTTGTTGAGATGTCTCAGTGAGTTGTTTCTGCTGGGTAATTAGGTCGTCGGCGTTCTCTATTGTGGGTTTTCTAAACATCTCTCTATGACTTTTTGGTACAGATCCGTATTTTCTAATGATGGCTTCTTTGATATATTGGTAATCATCAAACTCTTCATCTTTCAATAAAACTATGACCTCTCGCGCTTTGCGGTTAGCGACTTTAGTGAGTCCTTGTCTGACGAGTACAGCCCACTTTTCTTTTGGGAACGGAAAGTCTGTGGCTACTCTTTCAAAACGGTCAAAATACTGGTCAACAGGTTCATTTTCATTGAATTTGGGAACGTATTTTATGTACCTGAAAATATCAAATATTTGAGTCTGTTTAGTAATAGCTTCTTGTTTTATCTGTTGTGCCATTTTCTCTTCTTTAGCCAGTTTGGCTAATCTTTCTTCCATTTCTAGTTTTTCTTTTTCCAACCTCTCCTTACTAGCTAGGTTTTCTTTTTCCCTTGCAGTTTCTGTTGCTAGTTTTTCTTTTTCCATTGCTAGTTTTTCTTTTTCCATCCTCTCCTTACTAGCTAGTTCCATTTCAAATTTTGCTAGTTCAATCTTGGCTAACTCCAGTTGAATATTACTTTCTTTGGAGGTGGGATAGTCTGTTGTCGGTGACACATCTGACGTCAGTGGCAATTTCTTTTGCTTTATTAAACAATCGGCTATTTTTCCCACTAGGAGGGTTCTTGACGGTGTAACTTCCTCTACTTCTATGTCCAGCAAGCAGGCCACCTCCTTTAGTTTTGTCATCGACAATGTCTCTAGTCTTTCCATACTTGGTTCACTCAAGAACTCCATTATAATGTAATGTTAATGTTACTCACAGTTTTTCAGACTACTGCATCAACTGCTTTTCGGACGAGATCCCAATTGTAACGGCTTGATCTAGGGGTATGGTTAGTAGATGAATTCTTATGGATTCTCAAGTCAAACACAAGGCTTTTCAATGAACAAAAACTCTTTAATTCAGTAAAAACAAGTACAAAACAACTGGAACACAACTGCACAGCTCGACGACTTAAAAAGTAAGCAAACACCCCCGTGTCCACTCGTGACACGTTTACACATTAGCCAGTCACTGGCCTCCACCAATGAACGTAGAGGTCAGCTATAAGGGATAGCTGGGGTAAAGAGGGCAAGGTTCGTAACACTCTTAAGAATATAATTCCTAAACAAATGATCATTTGTACAAGAAAAGAATGATGCGTTTTCTTAAAGACTCCTGTTTATTTTAAAAGTTGCCAAAAAGCAATTTTAAGCTGCCTTAAAAAAACTTTCTTGTTCAGTTTACCAATACGCACTTATTGGCAGCTATTGGTTTATTGTGCAACTATTCAATCGAAATACAATGTCCTTCTTTTTGTCTCAGGATGTCCTACTTTTGACGTCCAGGTGGCTGGCAACCCTAGCCCTAGCGGGACCTTCCGAATGGCAATCCGAGCTCGGCGCCGCTAGACTGCAGAATTCTTGAAGGGTTCCTCGGTTATGCTATATTTTTTCCCTGTCAACTAAGGGCTTCACTATATCTATAATATATGTATAATGCAATTGTAATGTTGCAAATTAATTTTATAAGTAAAAATGAGAGCCGCACTATAGTTTACTAGTAGACTGAATGGGCGGGAGGTTCATTATTGTAGTTGAGTATAATCTTTTCAGCAAATCACCAGAGAGTTCTGTGTTTGGAGGTGCGTGTGGGAGGAGGGGTGCTGAAATCTTCAGCTTTCAAGGAAATGGGTAAACTGTTCTATAAATAGTAATTTCACGGAAACACGATTGAGACAGCCATATTAAGAAACACATTGCTGTTTTTTTCACGGAAATTGTTGTATTTAAAAAATAATTTCCAAAGAAATTTTAAGGCGTATTGTTAAACCAAATTAAACTAAATTATGCATGAATACATAGGCCATCAATTGAAGGCGTATTAACTCTTACAGTCCCGGGCGCGTATATAGCGGAACTGAAGGCAGCATAGATAGAAGTAGGTCGGTACGGGAAGGGTTAAGATTACTGGTAAACAAAATATCAGAGAATATAATAAATATGTAGGCCGTAGGCTGTACGTGAGAGCTGTCAACCAATTCAACTTCGAACAAAACGCTTAAAGCAAAGTTTAAATCACATCACATGAAAGGTTTCGCTGTGGTTCCTTGTTGTTTTTTTTTTAATAATAAATCTTAATACACTTAAAGTAAGAGAGCGACAGACAGAAAGAGCTAGACTAGTTAAAAGCATTTGAATTGAGAAAAATTCTTCATAGTTACGTATACATGTTTACTGTTCAATTGAGATAATTTCAATACATGATAAATCTAGGGCAGCGGTTCCCAACCTGTGGGTCGCTACCATATTGAGGGGGTCGACTGAGACTGGCCAAGACAATCGGAAACACATAGGCCTGTTTTCGCCGGTCTTAGGAAACGAGATTGTAGTATGTTAGTATGTAATAAAGAATGAATTTCACATGTTAAGTATTCAGCACAAGGCTTTATTCTGAATAACAGTAACACGTGTTTAATTACAGCTTTAATTTGTAACAACGGAAATACATTCTACATATCAGATATTTATATGACAATTTATAACAGTAGCAAATTACAATTATAAGGCAGTGACGAAGATAATTGTATGGTTGGGGTACGCCAAAAAGTGAGAAGCTTTATTAGGGGGTTGCGGCATTGGCAAGGTAGGGAACCACTGATCTCGGATTTACAGGAGTTTCACAAAACAATGGGACGATAACTATTAACAAACTGAGTTTGACCAACGACCATTGTTTAGCCATTTAGAATTGGTTTTCGTGGATATATAAACTTGGTGCTTATCACTTATCTATATTTATAGATCAATGACGCTCAAAATGTTCTTATTATATTACAAATGGGAATATGGGAAATCTTATATTAAATCTTAAAATATTATAGTTTATAGTAAAGACAAATATTTCCTGTTAATTGATTAGGACGAAACTGCAGGGATGCCGAAGCGACGGTCAAGCGCGTGCTATTTGATTGCCACGCCTTGCAGTATCTTAAAGTGTACAACCGTTTGTGCCGAACCTAGATTTACAGCCATTCCCAAGTTCTCAAAAGCATAATAAAAAATGTCAAGTCTTCCCAGCTCTGATTGTGTACCTTACGTCTGTTCATTTAATTTAGGGTAAATAGTTGCAGACTTCTACCGGGACCCAAGAAACAGTTGTTTAAGAAGAAGTTGCCACAGTGGAAAGGAAGACGAGACAGTTGAGCATATCATTCATGTTTACAGCTTTGCGTGTTTTAGACGGGGCGAATCGGGGGAACAAACCGTCCGTTTGTCACTTCGTGACCTTTAACCTGTCTTACGAGTAACCTCAGAGACATTATCTAGGCTTGGGCTTTAACCAATGAGTATTCCCAGCTCTTAAAATGAGGGGGGGGGGGCACGCATGGTAGCGCGTTCGGCTGGCGTACCGAAGGTACTGGGTTTGAATTCTGGTGGCTAGGATTTGTTCTCGGGACTGGAGCGTGTCCCTGAGTTTACCCAGCTCTGATGGGTACCTGACTTTAGCTTGGGTAAAGTAAAGGCGGCTGGGCGTTGTGCTGGCCACACAATCCTTCTAGTATGCCGTGGCCAAAGAAACTGGTTAACGCTGCTTCACCGGCCCTATGATCAGTTTGGTCCGACGGTACTTTACTATTCCCAGCTCTGTGGAGAAGAGAAGTCTGATGAACTCTTTCAACACTAGCCTAATTAACGGAAATAATCCGAAATGATAGTTGAAATTTTGTATTATTTTTCGAAAGTCTTATAGCCAAACGATAATATTTCGTGTTGTCAGCTCTTTAAAAAGTCGTAGTGATGGACACTTAATAGAACTGAGCATATCTGGTGGTTTTGTTTAAAAAACATTTGTCAAAATGAAAATTGATTGGTTCACCCTTCCCGTACCGACCTACTTCTAACTATGTTGCCTTCAGTTCCGCTATATACGCGCCCGGGACTGTAAGGGTTAACATTTCTTGTGTCAATCAAATTCGTGAGGATATCCTATTAACGCAAGCTTTGTTCTACACATACATACACTAGACACACACAGGCACACATACACTATATATACACACACACACACAAACAGACTTTTTATGGATACAAGGTTGCTTTGAACTAATACACTAATTCCAGGAATTGTGCTGATTCCTGCTAAGGGCACTTTTGTATTTTCTTATAAGGATGTCAAACAAATCGCTCAAAGCCAACAATATTTAAAACGGTTTTCAAGTGACTTGGTCATTATACTATACAACTCGCCAACTTAATAGATAGATAGATAGATAGATAGATAGATAGATAGATAGATAGATAGATAGATAGATAGATAGATAGATAGATAGATAGATAGATAGATAGATAGATAGATAGATAGATAGATAGATAGATAGATAGATAGATAGAGAAATAAATTAAGGAAGAATACAATTGTATGTTAACATGTACCATTCTATTCAATAATATGTTGAAATACAACTAGGAAGGATAATGCACTTTATGATCACATTTTGCACACCCGATTCCTTGATGTTCAACAAAGTGTGCCCTATCCCCCTAAATTAGACCCCTTTGGTATTCCAGGAAAGCCAAGTAAGCCGAAATTTATTCGTTACTCTGGAAATATCCTAAATATAGTCTTTATATCAGTGGCCTAGTCAGGCTTGCAAGGAAAGGGGAGGGGTAAATAGTATAATGTGTTACGCATGACCAAACAATATCATAAAGGGGTGTACAGTTATGAAAAAAAAATGGGAGGGATGTGAAGACCAGTATTTCACACTGAACTATTACAAAATTAATATTTTATCTAATTATTAATAATTAAACGTAAAAGTTAGAGTAATAAAAGCTTTAGATTCAGATGTATAAGGCAAAACTTATAATGGGTGTCAAGAATTAAGTTTGAAAAACGAACAACGACACTGACACAGTAGACGGATAATCAACACAATAAACCTTTATGTTTAAAAATGTTTCTGTGGACAGCCAAAGTTATAACAATTTATACTACAGCATAAAAAGGGCATACATGAAGGCCTATATTAAAAATAAATGCATAGACAATAAATTTATTGAAGATTAATTTAAAGGTATAACACTATGAATGCTAACAAAATTTACAAATGTGTTAACTTCATTCCGTATATCTGTCTTTACAAATATTTTTCTCAAGAAAATTTATTTAAAGGCATAATAATATGCATGCTGAAAAATTTAGAAATAAATGTAGTTAGCCTACTCCATTTCGTAGGCCTATAGCCTAAAAGTCTTTATAAGTATTTTTCTTCAATTATAATTTCTAAAACAAGGATTCTTTCAAATTCTTGGTTTGGAAAAAGAAAAGGTAGAGGTGAGGGGTGGTTAAGGTTGCTACTCTTTTGCTCTAAAATACACATCCTGTTTGAAAAAAAAGATAATGAATTTTTTGATTGTGAGATTATTGATTTTCCATTGTTGTTTTTTTAAAATATGCTTTTCAATTATTAGCGGCATTGTTTGTAGGTCTTACCTGCCCTTGGCACAGTGCCGAACTGTTAAGAGTATGGTAGTAATACGGTTGGGAAAAAAAGGGGGTCGGGGGAGCGGCAGCGCGTTTGGCTGGCGTACAGAAGGTCCTGGGTTCAAATCCTGGTGAAGGCTAGGATTTCTTCCCGAGTCTGCAGAGTGTCCATGAATCTATCCAGCCTGATGGGTACCTGACTTTAGTTGGGGTAAGGTAAAGGCGGCTGGGCATTGTGCCGGCCACACAATCCCCACAGACACTGGTGAACGCTGTTTCACCGCCCCTAAGGATCAATTTGGTACTACGGGATAATGTTTAGAGCAACTAATCGGAAATCTACATAAAGAGGAATTGGGGAGAAAGGGGGGGGGGAATTTAAACTCGATACGTCAAAAAACCCTACAAGTAAAATCGCTGTATATGCATGCATGCCGTGGCGCGTTGGTTCACTGGAAATAGCACTGGATTGCAATCCCGAAAGTCTCAGCACCAAATTCTGCATAAACTGTAGAATTTTAAAAACTTTTTTCTACAAGAAATTGACTTTTGTGTTAGCCCATTTGAGAAAAGTAAAGGAGCCATGGCTTCTTGCTGGCCACACGATTCCCCTGTAGTTCTTGAGATCAAATCTTCTACACACACAAATACATACAAACGCACACACAAAGATCATCTAAACTTTTCTAGGAAAACTCAGAAACTGTAGACTAAAGGTCGTCTGCTACCTAGTTCCATAAATTAAGGATATATTGATATACCATTATTCAATAATTTTTTTTTACATTTGTTTAATCTTTGGGGCCTCCATTGACAAGTCTTAATGAGGCCTGACCTTTTCAAACAGAAGAGATCATGAACTTCCGGTGTCTTTCCGTAAACAAAAACCATGCATTTGCTGGCGTTTGACAATTGATTTCATCCTCGACGGCCAGTGCTGGTCTTTTAGAAATATTAGGAATCCGTTTTTAACATCAAAAGTGAGTAGGCGATAATTAATACTCAAAGTGTTAGTCACGTTAAGTTAAATTTAGCTTTTGTTTAAAAAATATTGTAGTCATGACTTGTCAATGTTATTTTAAACAAATGCAAGGAAATAAAATCAAAACGAACAGGATTCTATTTGAATTTAGTTAAAGAATGTTGAAATTTCACTTCCAAAGAAAATCACGAATATTTTGGCTACTCGCTTATGTAATTTGACGCAATCGATCAATGTAGAATGTATTAAGTGGCGGCTGCCGTCGTTTTTTTTTTTTACTAATATCAATGGAGTTTTGAAAAGGGGCTGATAAAGTGGGGGCGTTTGTTTTCTTTGAAAACGTATCTTAAATAGCATTATATTTTAAGCACACTACTACAAAGGATGAATGCGTAGGGCAAACCTTACATGGCGTGAACTTTGATTGCGTAGGATAGGCACATCGTAGGTGGCATAAAAGTTGGTTAGCGTAGGACGTATGATAACCACAATTATTTAAATTCTTGGGTTAGCTAGCCGGCGTAGGATAATTTGGCAGATGTAGGAGATGTTTAGTAGCCATATTTCATATCATACATGTGGTTTCTGTATACAGTTTGAAATCATTTTTTGTTGTTATATAAATAAACACGAAAAAAATATTAAAGCAGGTAACAGGTGGAAGGGGGGGGCAGAAGCTTTATAGTCCATCTTATGTAGTGGTTTGCCATGTTTGATGTTGGGCCAGTAAGGGAGGGGGGGGCCGCCCCAGGCGACACGGTTTGGATAGGCGTCAAACGTAACACTTTCTTTGCCTTTATGTACGTCAGCTTACTATAAGCTACGTAGGTACATGCCTTCATTATGCCTCGCCCTGGCTCTTGGATGTTTTAGATCTATAATCTGGCATTCGTGCTACCGGGTGAAATTGCAGGTATACAAGCGAGCCACCACGTTAATAGTTCGAAGGGAATTCCGCAGGTGTGGAGAGCAGCGTAGTGCATGTACTGCATAGACCGCACCCCATGTTACGCCTTATCGGCGTGCCTAGTCTCGGACAGGATCTTGGTGTGCCACAACCCCCCCCCTCAAGGTGGTGTTTATTTTCTGTTACCCCCGCCCCTGCCCAAAGATAGTGAGTTTGAAGAGATGACCCGCACCCAGCCGACCGACTTTGACTCTCAGGGTCGGGGTGGTGATGCGAGGGGGGGGGGGGAGTGAATACGAAAAATAAAGTAGGTAGTAGTATAATTATTATATTACAATTTATGTTAATTTATATTTTAAGAAATTAGAATGCAACATGACAGTGGAACACTGTTTGTATTTTTAATTTTTGTTTAAAGAAGAACGTAACTGTTTATTCATTAATTTTAAGACCACTGATCTATAAAAATAATGGATAGATGTTACAATGCTCAGATAAGCATAAGTTCTATAACACTTTCCGTGTCCCTTATGCCAGAACAAATGTATATAAGTAGGCCTACACTTTCTTCCCGAGTGGCATTCGGGCATGGAATGGGTTGCCTGAACAAACCAGGAAAACCAGTAACTTAACATCATTTAAAACACAAATAGAAATGCAGGAGTTATAGGAATAAACCACCCATAATTATTACAAATCAATATGAAAAAAGGAAGTCTAAATCACTTGAACTGTATTTACAGGTCAGTGTTTAGGGAATCTAATTTTATAGGGTTAGGGTTAGGTTAGATAAGTGAAAGCTTATTTGATTTTGGCATCAAGAATATATATTCCGGGTTATCAATTAGTTATTAAGACACTAGGAAGTCTGTATAATCATTTTCGTGGAACCTGAACAAGGAAGTGTATATTGAAATAAAAAAGAAATGTAATATGGCGGCCTAATCGACACAACTGCTTGAACTTTAGGCTTACTTCTGTAAAGGTTATCAATATCAAACTGAGATACTGAACGTGACAGAACAAATAAAGTGCAGTATACTTTACAGTGGTTCAAAATAATCTTATGGCAGAGGATTATTTCTACTGTTGACGAATATCTTTATAAAACTATTTTTTGTATATTCTTCTTAGCTATAGTGGGGTCATTCTGATGGTCATTATGATGGTTATTATGATCTTTCTTTCAACAAATGATTGGGCAACATCGCAGACTCTATCAAAAATTTAAAAACTATAAAAACTCAGACATGGGGCGGGCCCTAGCTGTTGTTTTGTCGTTGTTGTCGTGGTTATTGTTGTTGTTTTGGTTGAAGATGTGTAGGAGGGAGGGGGCGACTCCTTACTATGACTTGTTTTTCTCTGCTCCCTTTTGTGTGTATTTGCAGGACTTCAAATTATATTTTTTTTTTAAAGGCTATAAAAAAGATTCACTGAAACGTGAAATGCAAAACAACACACGATTGGGGGCTCGTTTAAACTTGCCTAAACCAAAGTAAGGGTTTATTTACATACAGCGTGTAAGCGTTAGGTTGGTGGTAGTGGGGGGAGTTGATACCTTCTTCTTCAAGAGTCTTTCTCAATTTCTCGTCTGTGAACTATAAAAGCCGATATTTAAGTCGTAGGTGATTAAGTCTTTATAGAAAAAGATTTACAATTTAGTATATAAATGCGCCGTTCTAAGCAATTAATAAATAATAAATAAAGCCTTGGTTTGAATTCGTGTAGGCCACGTTGTTTATGTGTCTCGGCCTGGATGTTTTTTCAAATAGGTCTATGGGTCGTCCATAAATGACATCACGCGATTTTCGCCAATTTGTGCCCCCCCCCCCCCAAGTCAGACACACCCTTTCCAATGTAAGATCTCAAAAGCTCTGCCCCCTCTTTCAAAGGAACACTAGGCCTAAAATTTCAATTTCGAAGTTGACATGTTTCAATTCATTTTCAGAGTTCTTTTCGTTTAAATATGACAATAAACTTATAATTCATCCTTATCATCATCACTGCCTTTCACCCCAGCTGGGGTATGGGCCGCCAACCACAAATCTCCAGGAGTCCTCTGTCCTGAGCCATTCTCTCTAATTGGATCCAGCTGTAACCCATCTTTTCGGTGTCTGCCTCAAGGTCGCGTCGCCAGGTATTTCTTGGGTGACCGCTTTTCCGTTTGAAACAATATAATTACTGTAGTTAATTAGGCTCAACTTGTTAAAGTGGAAATATTTTATTTAAAGATGCACACTTTTATTTTATTGACGTTACATTGTTTTAACACCTCGTGCACCTCCCTCGTCACATTACGTCACAATAAATATATTTGGCCCAACCCCTCATTGAGTTATTTATGAACGACTTCCTTGTAGCATATTCAGGTGGATTTTTTTTTTAACCAAACAAGAAAATCGCATGTTAAAATATAGTTTTTCTTTGATAACATTAATTCAACCTTTAACAATTTTCTTTAAATAACATTTCACATACACGCTCTTTCAAATTCTTAAAAAAAAGGATCTGTGTTTTCTTGTTAGGGCTTTTAATGGAGTTTTTCTTAGAAAACATGGATATCTGGGGTGGTTTAGATCATTTATATTTGAATTTTATATCGTATTTCTCTGAAACCTTAATCTTCAGAATTTGATCAATCCTCTGGCTAACTAATCAGAAAATATTGATCAAGGTTTTTTTTTTGTGTTGTTGCTGTTGTATTTGATGTTGTTTTTGTGTTGTTGTTTTTTAGTGGTGTTAATCGTTTTTATCAAATAAAATACGTTTAGAGTTCAGAGAAGAGATTGTATTTTAAAAATTCAGATATAGTATCTTAAAATTTAGATACCCCCCCCCCAAACATTTTTATTCAGAAGATTAGTGCTTACAACCATTTGAATAAATGTTTTCCATAAATAATGCAAATGTAGCTAATCTATATTCTTTATTAAAAACTTTTCTAAACGAGAGAATATGCAATGGTCATATTTCCCTTTTTTTAAATGTATACTTTATGTGATACATTTTGTAATATTTCAGCATCTTGTTTGGAGTTTAATTGTTCTATATAAGGCTACTATCCAGAGGCGGATTTAGGAATGTTCCATGGGACAGGCCCCCCCCCCCCCCCACACACAAAAGGAGCCTCCCACACATCCCAAAAACACAGACTAACACAGGACTGTCCGAATGCAGGGGTGAAGCCACGAGGCCCCCTCCCCACATAAATTTAGTCATTGGGAACAGCCCCCCCCCCTCCGCAATAGTAAATACAAACCTTCTACAATCCAAACATAGGATAAACTAAGCACAACTTTTTGTTGTTGCTGTTGTTGATGTTGTTGTTTTTTCAAGATTGGTACATTATCGATATAAATAAGAACCAGCAATTAAGATATCGAAAATAAATATATTTTTTTAAAGAATGGTAATTCGACCATGTAGGCTCTTCAAAACTAACACGACACAAAAATATATTGACATAATTTTCCGGGAAAGGTTTGGGTTTCTTGTTCAAACATTTATTAAAACAATGAGCAAACTATGACCTACTTACGCTGGCCTAATATTATTTTTAGCTTTTCTGTGTATTAGACAATCACGGCCAATATTTAGCTAAAATAGCGACTCACGCAAATTTTCACATACACACACACACATTCTAAGACTTCCATCACAAACACACTGAATCTTTGTATTTATACTAACTATAAAAAAAGCATACGCAATTCTTAAATTATAGGCCCATGTGTAAAAAATATATGGTGTTTCTTTTAAAATAATTATTGACATGATTTCATAGATGCTAAGGTTGCCTTTTATGTAAAGTTAAGCAAAGTATCCATTTAGATTAATTTAGAACATGTTAGTACACTAGGCAAATAAAAGCAGCGTTTACAGGTTTCTGTGGACAAGGCATGCAATCAAAATTGTAAATTGTATAACCAGCACAAAATGACAAGATTCTATGTTGTTCTGAAAATTTAATTAAATTTTATTTTATTTACTCTTATAACTTCTTGGTTAAATATGAAGCTCACCTTTTCATCATTCACCTGAATTCACCAGTTTCCGTAGGCCACAGCGTGCAAAGGATTTGTGTGGCCATCACACCTCCCAAATTAATCATAGCTCATGGTAGACTTAAAGACTTTCCAAATGAGTCGTGTAAGGATTCTTGACCTGGATTCTACCCCTAAGCTTTTGGAATAACACCCTACGCGCTAGCCATCTTCTAGCCTAGTCGTGTTATAAAAAAGAGTTTGTTATAAGATCCCACAGGAAATATGATATTCATCTGTACATCCTGGTGAAGTATCACTAACTCTTCCTGTTTTTTTTTGTTTTTTTTTTGTTTTTTTTGTTTTTGTTGTTTTTGCTTGTTTTTTTTTTTTTAATTGAAAAAGTAGTTATTCACAAACTACTTTATTTTTCGCGGAATCATCATTGGCTCCATAGTCTCGAAAGACGATTACATTTGCGCTCCTGTCATTTGGCCAGTCCTGTAAAATTGACTGTGTCTGTGGAGACCTATCCTTGAGAGACAGGCTCTATCGCATCTCTGGCACTTGAAAGCTGGACCGTTGGAGATTGTTAGGGGCAGCCTACTTTTCTTCGCTGCTCGTTTAGCCTCCGCCATAAGGCGAAGTTTGCCCTCTGCCTCATTTATACCGGTGTGTAAGGTGCCTCTCCAACTATTTCTGTGCTGAGCAAGGTTCTCCCAGTTTCCGACCTCTACATCTATAGCCTTTAGATCACGTTTGCAGACGTCCTTGAACCTGAGTTGGGGGCGGCCGGTAGCTCTCTTGCCTTCCGCGAGCCCAGCATATAGCAGGTCTTTGGGGATTCGCCCATCCTCCATCCTGGAAACATGGCCAAGCCACCGAAGACGTCGTTGGCGAAGGAGAGTGATCATGCTAGGCATGTTAGCCCATTGCAAGACCTCGTTGTTTGTTATACGGTCCTTCCAAGATATCCCAAGTAGCCTATGCGTCTGAGGCAGCGCATACCAATAATTAAACAGCAACTTATACCCATTTAAGAATGTTGATAAATTTATGTTAAACTTTTCAATGAGAGATAATCATTTTCAGGGAAAAGATTCATGGTTTAATAAACGAGTAACAAACCCCCGATTTAATACAACCATCAGGATTTTTCGCCCTTATTATAGCCAGAGCAGAGAAGCATTATTTACATTTGCAAATGGCATCGAAATTTCCATTCTCAATAGAGATAACTTATTGAGAACCTGAATTCAGAAATCCAAGACTATTAAAATATCAGTTGGCTTAAGCGTAAAATGGGGGCACGGCAGGCACGCTCAGCTGATCCTAGTTTCGAATCCTGGTGCATGCCATGAACTTTTCCCGTGTCTGGAGGGTGTCCCTGAGTCTACCCAGCTCTGATATGTACCTGATTTTAGTTGAGGTAAAGTAATATGGCTGTGCATAGTGCTGGCTAGTGTGGTCACACAATCACCTAGTATGCAGTGGCAACAGAAACTGGTGAACCCTGCTACACCGGCCTTATGGATCAATTTGGTCCGACGGCATACCTGACTTTAAGCTTAAAGACAAAACAAACCTTAGAGATTTCTCACGGAACCAAAGTGTTTCTCGGAACTTTACGGAATCAGCCCTCTTCATTCTATATTTTCTTCGAAAATTTTGACAAATGGTTTGTATTTAACGTAAATGTGTCGCTTCGGTTGTTAACATTATAAAGATAAAACAGATAAGAAATGAACTCATTGGTGTGTTTACGGTGGTATGAATGGGGAAAACAAAAGAAAACAAGAGAAAACAAGAGAAAACAAGAGAAAACAAGAGAAAACAAGAGAAAACATGAGAAAACAAGAGAAAACAAGAGAAAACAAGAGAAAACAAGAGAAAACAAGAGAAAACAAGAGAAAACAAGAGAATACAAGAAAAAACAAGAGAAAACAAGAGAAAACAAGAGAAAACAAGAGAAAACAAGAGAAAACAAGAGAAAACAAGGAAAACAAGAGAAAACAAGAGAAAACAAGAGAAAACCAGAGAAAACAAGAGAAAACAAGAGAAAACAAGAGAAAACAAGAGAAAACAAGAGAAAACAAGAGAAAACAAGAGAAAACAAGAGAAAACAAGAGTAAACAAGAGAAAACAAGAGAAAACAAGAGAAAACAAGAGAAAACAATAGAAAACAAGGAAAACAAGAGAAAACAAGAGAAAACAAGAGAAAACCAGAGAAAACAAGAGAAAACAAGAGAAAACAAGAGAAAACAAGAGAAAACAAGAGAAAACAAGAGAAAACAAGAGAAAACAAGGAAAACAAGAGAAAACAAGAGAAAACAAGAGAAAACAAGAGAAAACAAGAGAAAACAAGAGAAAACAAGAGAAAACAAGAGAAAACAAGAGAGAACTAGAGAAAGCTGAAATTTAAATTAGACGGACCATATGTGTGCCACCAAGCGTTACCGAGCAACGTAAAAACGATTATTCACGTGCACATTTTTTTAGAAAAATATTTTTGTTTGCTACTTGAGCGTCGTTAGATTTTTTCTTTGAGTTTTCCGGGAAAAAAACAACAACATTTTAACCCTTCCCGTACCGACCTACTTCTATCTATGCTGCCTTCAGTTCCGCTATTTACGCGCCCGGGACTGTAAGGGTTAATAGGTTTTACTTTAAATTGCATCTTGTGTGGCTAGGTTGTTTGTTGTTTGCGCTTATTTGTTTTTAAATAGTTTTCGTAGGAATCGTAAGCCGTAAGATTGCTAACGGCTTTACCACAGCAACGCCAAACATAATTTAGAATAACTTGGGAATGTATTAGGCCTAATCGTTCTCCGGACTTTGACGCTATAGAAATTGGCGAACAAAGCCCGTCCCACTGTTTCACATGCCTTATTAATTTATGCCAGCATTTGCTCAAGCTGCATTCAGTAGTGTCTTAGTCTAAATATTTTTCATGAAAAACCGGGAACCTTAGTTAACTGTTTGAATATACAGTATGTTAGAGATGGTATGATAAATATAATAAAATGTATAGGGTTGCTCACACGATCTTTCTCGTATGCCGTTACCATTAAAACTGGTTAGCGCTTTTTCTAAACGTAATATCCGGTGCATCCATAAGCCGACTGGAGCGCGGCAGATTATTACAAATGATTTCGTAATTAATTTTTTTGTGTTTGTTTTCTTTTTAATGTAACTGATAAGGAAAGGACGCCATGAAAAAAACCCATACTTCCAAAATAAGCACCGTGAGCTGGAAAAGTTTGGAAACTACTGTGCTATTTATGCACTTCTATTTACTAACAACGCCCAGATAAAATATGGCAAACTATTGACCCGAATTATGTTCCCTGTTCTCCGTTATCAGCACGTTGTTTTTTTTTTTTTCTTTCTTTAAAGACTAGTTTATTTTCGAATGCAATGTTTTCGTCACTCATTACACCCGTGTCATCTTTATAATCCTTGTATTAGGAGGTAGGTACTGTTCGCTTCTGGCTAAGGGGTTACTGAACTAAGGCCCGCGGGTCAGATCCGACCTTCCAGTCGCCGTATCAAGATATTTGCATTGCGCAATAATTGGAGTTTGTTTAAATATGTTTTACAAAAAATGAGTTCGAACCTCTATAGTGTGTGTCTAAACGACAGTAAACTAGCCTCATGTTTGAAAAAAATTAAAAACTCTTGCTTTGAAATTTCTTTACAGCCAATTACAGAAACAGTGTGTACCATTTACAGTGGAGACAATACAGATTCTGTTCTGTTTACATGAATTGGGTGGCCACCAATGCACCATACTGGAAGTGAAATAGCTTTAAACAAAATTGTAATGTTAAAACTGTTAATTGTAGCAAAATAGTTTATTTTTTTAAAGCTCTTGATAGAGTTAACCCGAGATTTATAAATGTAATTGTATTGGACAATTAAATTAACTTTAACTTACATTAAATAATCAAATTGATTATGTAGGCTCTTTTAAAGAGCCATTTTACCTTAAGAAGTCATACTGTTTTTTTTTCTAAATATGCACCTTATATTTTTTTTTTAAGTCTGTAAAAAAAAAAACGACATGCTACTGGCACATATCGATCATAAAACGTGGGAGGGCCCTGCTGAGGAGCGCCTCTCCTGGCGGTCAAAGGTGCGACAGGGCACTCAAGTCGCAGAAGCCACCGCCAGAGAAAGGAGTGAAGAAATCAAGCCAGGAGAAAGGCGAGGGGCAGAGGAAATTGAGATTTCGGCACCATCCCTTGAGGACGGACAGATTCCACATATCTTAAATAATATTGGCCTGTTTATTTTTTCTTCATGCCTTCAATTGTTTTGTTTTCTTATTAGCCTATGTGCTCAGGAGAATAGCTGTTTGTCTATAGTTAAGGTTAATGTATATTGTATTTTAGTTCAAGAATATAATATATAACCTAAATGCATATACAACTTTAATAGGAAGTAAACTAAATGAAAATGTTCTGAAAAAAGGACAAGAGTAGATTATATCGGTTTTTCCCGAAAGGTATTATCAACTTTTCTTGTTAATGCAATTCTGTGGAATGTGCTATTTAAACTTTTACACGTCCTGATATAGAATATCGACTTGATAACGTTGATTCCGCGGAAGATAAATAGCACCCGATAGTTAAGCTCAAAAGCGCCGTTCCTGTATTGCTTTCTGCAAATGGTTACATTCAAAAATACACATACATTTCATAGGAGCTTTATATTATATATAGGTAGAAGAAACACACACACACACAGTGGCATTCGGGCATGGAATGGGTTGCCTGAACAAACCAGGAAAACCAGTAACTTAACATCATTTAATACATTAATAAAGATGCAAGACTAGACCCGGATGACGGATGAACGTAGGACGCAATTATCTTCTTTATAGAATAAAAATAATAATAATGTAATATATAAAATATGAAAAAAACAACTGAATATTTGTTTGAATGTGTTGTCACCAGCAACGTGTCTATGTGCCAAGTTTCATCTCGATAGGATGCCGGGAAGTTGGGTCAATTAACTTTCCGAATATTTTGCGAGCTTTTACGAAGTCGATGAAAAGATTTACGGTAAATAGACCTTATCATAAAGCATAAGTCTAAATTCTAAATTTAGAAATATGACACACTAATCTATAAATACCCATAAAGTCAAAGAGATCAAATCACTTTTCTTGTTCAATGGGCAGAAGGCGTAGACGATTATTCAATTCCCTTTCTTCTTGAGTTGTATCCGGCAATGTAATGGTAAGACTAAACCAACCAGGAACACCACCAACTTAACCTCATTCAAAACTCATAGTCTATTCATCTATTTCATAGATTGAGTCTCTGTGACAACCTCTATTATATAAGATAAGATTAAAGAAGGGAAATAACGTAGATATGCAAAACAAAAACATATTGGCAAGAGAGATACTATCGGATTTTCCCGGAAACTTTCCGTTTTTTCTTACTTCTCTCTCTCTTAATCCTTTAAAACCAGAAACATTCCAATTAAAGATGTGACCTACTTAGCCACTCACGCCTGTTCAAAGCTGTTTTCACAGAAAAGATATGACCTAATTTATTTGTATGCCTAGATAAGCTCAACCGACGTTACCTTTTTTTTTATAAAAAAATGCAATGTTGTTCCTGTTTTTAAGAAAACAAATAAGTAGTTTTACACCCGTCGCCCGCATGTCTAAAATATAATTATTCTATTTTACTTACTGACAACATTTTTTAACCCTTACAGTCCCGGGCGCGTAAATAGCGGAACTGAAGGCAGCATAGATAGAAGTAGGTCGGTACGGGAAGGGTTAAAATCTTTCGATTCTAAGTCCTGAACTTCTTTACAATATTTTTAAAAAAAAGTAATATTAATGTAAATGTAAATCAGTGGCGTAGTTAGGGGAGGGGGGTCCAAAGTCGAAAGTCCCCCCGGGCCCCTACTTGAGGGGGGTCCCCAAAGGAGTGTCCGAAAAAATTTTTTGCAGGGGCCCCGTAGGAGTGTCGGACAATTTTTTTTGCAGGGGCCCCCCAAATCCCTAGCTACGCCACTAATGTAAATGTAGCATAGCTTATGCTATTACAGAATTTTTTCATTTTATTTTATTGGTATATAGAACCCAGGTCACCCGCATGGCCGTTCGGGACGCTAACCACTCAGCTAGGGAGGACACATGGAGAAAGCGTGATCGCAATAAGTAAAAAAATATGAGGCAATAAGGTCACGTGTCTTCTAATTATCCAATGGGGATCGGAATCCACACACACATCCTACTTTATATACATATATAGATATTCTATCAAAATCCGGTTGGCGGTTAACAGGAACCTGTCGGATATGTCAGCAGGATAACGGAACATTTGGATCATCACCCCAATAAAAGTAAAGCCAATCAGATATTAAACACACCATAGAAATTAATGAAAATTAAGCTTAGGCTTGTAATTTCTAAGAAAAAATATTATTTTTTTTCATTCGTTCAGCAATTTTACATAATCACTTCAGTTTTCAATGTCTCCACTTCAATTGAGACATCGTATAAACTGGATCTAACCATTAAGTCTCTACCCCCCCCCCCCTTAAGTAAAAGGATAATGTTACTAAAAGATAAATCGGAAATAACATGTAAAGACACATTAGTAGAATGATTTTCCGGGAAAATCCGATGTTGGTTCTTCAGTTTTTAATGACATTTCGTGTGAATCGCTGGCTAAATATGGCGATATATCCTATTTAACTATTAAGTGTTAGACTACTTGAAATATGTCCTCGGAAAAGGAGACCCTCTGACTAGGCACTTATGTGTTAATGTGTAATATTCTTGAGAAAAACAGGCTTAAGAAAATGCTAATTAAATTTCCTAAAATATAGTGGCGTGACTAGAGAAAAGAGCGCAAGAGGCAGGGGTCGAAGTTGATGTTTATTTAAAATGGTAGTTTTTGGTTTTAGTACTAGTAAGGTCGTTTTTGTTTATTAGTACTAGTACGCTAACATACATAGATTTATTAGATGTTAATAATATGCCAGTTTGGCGCCTAAGCAAACGTTGGTGCCTGGTACGGCCTCCCCCTCTCCGCCCGTTCTAGTTGGTTACTGGAAATAATGAAAGAAATCCAGACATAAATTTATAGACTCACAGAAATATATATTATGTATAAGATAAGATAACTTTATTGATCCAAATAAATGGAAATTTGACTTAATTACATAAATTTCGTCTTTCAGCATATCTAAAACAATATAAAGGAAACATTTGTACTCTAGCACAATAGACATTCACTCACACTATTATACCATTTATCATAAAAGAAAAAGTATCATCTAGGAGTCAGCTGTTTTATTTTCTGACTGACTGGTGATTCTTTTGAAAGATTCTCACTGATAGTGGAACAAAAGAGTTCCTAAAATATAGAAAGATAGATATAGATAGATATAGATAGATATAGATAGATATAGATAGATATAGATAGATATAGATAGATATAGATAGATATAGATAGATATAGATAGATATAGATAGATATAGATAGATATAGATAGATATAGATAGATATAGATAGATATAGATAGATATAGATAGATATAGATAGATATAGATAGATATAGATAGATATAGATAGATATAGATAGATATAGATAGATATAGATAGATATAGATAGATATAGATAGATATAGATAGATATAGATAGATATAGATAGATATAGATAGATATAGATAGATATAGATAGATATAGATAGATATAGATAGATATAGATAGATATAGATAGATATAGATAGATATAGATAGATATAGATAGATATAGATAGATATAGATAGATATAGATAGATATAGATAGATATAGATAGATATAGATAGATATAGATAGATATAGATAGATATAGATAGATATAGATAGATATAGATAGATATAGATAGATATAGATAGATATAGATAGATATAGATAGATATAGATAGATATAGATAGATATAGATAGATATAGATAGATATAGATAGATATAGATAGATATAGATAGATATAGATAGATATAGATAGATATAGATAGATATAGATAGATATAGATAGATATAGATAGATATAGATAGATATAGATAGATATAGATAGATATAGATAGATATAGATAGATATAGATAGATATAGATAGATATAGATAGATATAGATAGATATAGATAGATATAGATAGATATAGATAGATATAGATAGATATAGATATAGATAGATATAGATAGATATAGATAGATATAGATAGATATAGATATAAATAGATATAGATAGATATAGATAGATATAGATAGATATAGATAGATATAGATAGATATAGATAGATACAGATAGGTACAGATAGGTACAGATAGATACAGATAGATACAGATAGGTACAAATAGGTACAGATAGGTACAAATAGGTACAGATAGGTACAGATAGATACAGATAGATATAGATAGATACAGATAGATATAGATAGATACAGATAGATATAGATAGATATAGATAGATATAGATAGATATAGATAGATATAGATAGATATCGATAGATATAGTTAGATATAGATCTAGATATATATTGAGAGAGATAGATATAGATAGATTTAAGGAGATCGACATGTAGATTTATAGATAGATAAATAGATTGATAGGTTGGTAAATAGAGTTAATAGATAAAAGAGCTCGTTCGATTGGATGCCAGCCAGAAAGACAAAGAGACAGGTAGATACTATTGGATAGTAAGATGTTATAAATAATCGGATTGATAAAAAAAACGATTTTTCTTAAAATTTGGTTTCACTTTTATAAAAAAAATGATTGCAAATATTTCTATAAAACTACTATGGACTATGGAAATTATTATTTTGTTATAACCTGACACATTAATAATAATAACTTTTTGTGTTTTGATTATAGGAAGTCTTAAGTATATTTTTTTCTTTCTAAGAAATCAAATGGTAGGCTATTGAATAGAGTTTAAGCGTGTTATAGTTTAAAGAGACACATACATAAATACATTTGAGGTGTCACACACTCCCATGTTGAGAACTCGATAGCAACACAGCTAGAGTACGTCGTCGTTCTATGACCTGCTAATTCCATTCCCTCAACCCCCCCCCCACCCCCACCCCATTTCAACCAGCCATAAACTTTTCCTGGAAATTAGAAGTTGTTGCCTGGCAGAAACTAGGTCAGGTTATCATGTACTGGTACGTCAATACGGCTAGCAGATTAGATCGATCAAAGACTTGACACATTTTATCGAGATTTGATTTTTGAGGAAGTCGATGATAACTGTTTGTTTTTCTTAATTCCCCAGAAATGTTTTTGACTATATAGTCTATAGCAGGGTTCGGCAACCTACGAAACGCGTGCCAAGCTTAGCAAGCCGAGGGATTTTCAACGGCACGCGGAAGAGGCATTAAAAGTCTTTTCAAGTGTCTTCCACAAGAAATTTAGTGCTACAGCAGGATGTCTTTTAGGCTGCTGGAACGCTGAATGAATTAGAAAGTCATACTTCGGCACACTGTCATCTAAAGGTTGCCGACCCCTGGTCTATAGAATGTTATATTTGTCGTTCTTCTTCTTAATTCTACAGCGTAGAATCATATAGTCCACGGATCGGCAACCAACGTAACGCGTGTCAAACGTGGCACGCAGAACGATTTTCAAAGGCACGCAAAAAAAAAATAACAGAAAGGCTAATCAAGTTCCTTCTATTAGGAAAGAACATGATGACATTTATGTTCTTGGCACGCTAAATGAATAAAAAATCATATTTTGGCACAATATTATCTAAAAGTTGCCGGCCTTGTTATAGTCTATGAATAAACATAATACATATGTTAATATGTTGTTTTTTTCTTTAACTATTTGAAAAAAAAAGTAGGCCTACACCTGTTCTACATTTACCCTTCAATATACCCAGCGGGCACACCACGTCGTATCCACGGGGAACAAATGTGGAAACTACGAAAACACGTGGAAAACACGTGTTT
Source organism: Anisus vortex (assembly GCA_949126835.1). Taxonomy (NCBI): domain Eukaryota; kingdom Metazoa; phylum Mollusca; class Gastropoda; family Planorbidae; genus Anisus; species Anisus vortex. The sequence continues at coordinate 6,548,025 of OX421498.1, forward strand.
TACCCGTCGACACGATGTGGTGTGCTCGCTTAGTAGATGAAATAATCTAGTTTACATTTCGCAGGAAAGATAGAAACTCTAGGTCTGCTAATTACCCAATAAACTCTTTTTTTTATGAAGAATAATGGGCTGTCTAAAATTAAAGAACGCACGAGAAATAGACGTCGCACATAATTAGAGATTATATTATTATCACGATTTGTGACGAGAGGGAGGGGGGGTGATATGTAAAATCAAGGTGACATCATGTCAAAATGTTCACTTTCAAATGATATTTAAATTTCAACGAGTTTCACTTAATTCAACTGCAGTGATTATATTGTTTACTGTAATACTTACGCCTTTACGACAAGGGCAATTATAAAGAATTGGTGCAAGCTAATGCTGAATTTGGAAATATGTTTTTTTTTGTTTTCCCATTGTTGTTGTTTTTTGTTTTTTTTTGTTTGTTTTGTTTTTTAATGGTGGTTTTAGTGAAGGGTGCAGAGAATTGTAACGTCATATTGAAAAGTTTGTCTGACTTTTTGTGACCACTTGTGACAATGGGGACAGTGGCGGGGGCAAAAATCGAGTGACATTATTTACGAAGAAGGGTTTAATCAAAGACTCTAATAAGATGGGCCGCTTGCTCTATTTTTAGAGCTTGTTGTTCTCTGTGCGCAGCCAAAAACGCTGTGCTAAAAAAAAAACTTCCTAAACGTTCCTAACGACTTCCGCTGTATACAACTTTCGATTTTAATCTTAATTTTCCATTGAGAAAATCTTATTCAACTACTAAACCGGAAGTCTAGAGGACCGGGTGCGATCGGAACTTCCGAAACAGTATTTCCGGATTATCAAAAAGCAGAATTATCAATACAAGCAATCCTTCTTATTAGATCTATAGTCTTTGGTATAATAAGCTTTTGATATTACCACTCCAATAGAGCGTTCGCAATGGGCGGAGCTTAAGTTTTTTAGTGACGTCATTTGTAAGTTGAGAAACAAATATGGCACATGGTGAAGTTTCTTATCATGCCAAATTCACATATGAATATTGGCTATCCTACTCAAAAATAAAGAGGTAAATAGTAGTACTGTAAATTAATTGATTAATGTGATTAGGCTAGGGCCGGCTAGACCTATTTACACTTTCAATTTCACTTTATAGGCCTATACTTTTAATGTTTCGTAGGCTAAGCTAATGGCTAAGTAGCTAAGTAGGGCAGCTACGATTTCAAGTGATAGTGTTGGTGAATAGGCTATCTAGTCAAGTCACTAATAGGCTCATATCGTCTATGATCTATGTCTATGATAATAATAAAATAGCCTATTTTATTTAAGACATAATACAGCTTAAATCTTAATAAGACTTAAAACACAACACATCATTTAAAAAAATGCTCGAGCCTATATGAAACTTTATTAATACAGCGACCATTGTTACTTGTACACTATTACTCAAAGTAAACAGAAATCACGTGCTTTTTGTCACGTGATTGCAAACGCCCTATTAATGTGATGTAAGACATCAGCTTACGCGCGAAACTATAATACAGCTCTTTTTTTTTTAAATCATTTATATTAACTTTCACTTTTTGTAGGCCTATGTGTTTTTCTGGTTAATTTCTGGAAGACTGGGTGACCCATTTCCAATCCATTTGTTGGACGCAGCTTTTGTGGCATAGTTCTAATTCTTTGGAAGTCTGATGCAAAACAAAATGCATATAACAGATATATACGAAAAACTTCGTTTTTAGGAGTTGTTTAATTGTAGGCTGTACATACAGCATTGGTTGTATTAGGCCCTATAGAGTTTTAGCTACATTTTTTTTTATAACAAAAGATAAAATATAAACACAGCATTATCACTGCGAGCTCTGTGCTATTGTATGTAGGCTAAACAAACACCAAATTCAGGGTCACGCAGGCCTACTTTCTAAAGAACAATTGTTTTTCGAGATGGCGGCGGTTTACACTTCTGCGACATCACAAGGTGGCGCGCGATATTTTGAAATTCTAAATTCTGGCACCTTCGTCATAAGCTTACAGTTGCTGTGTTATGCTATAACCAGGCCTAGAGCTTGGTGACAAGTAGATCTAGACGCCTAGGCGTAACCTACAGTTTTGATTTATAGCGCGGTCAATTTTACTGAAGCAAGAAGAATAGGGGTGGGGGTCACGAGTGGGTTGACTAATAGTTTGAAATAACCGACTGACATAGGGGCAGGGGTGGGGAGCTAAAACAATCCCAGGGGGCACACAAAGTCGTATCGAAGGGGCAAAAAAAGTGTTTTCCACGTGTTTTCGTAGTTTGCACGTCTTATCCCCGTCGATATGACGTGGTGTGCCCGCTGGGAATGTCTCAATAGCCATACTGACCATTAATGTTTCCCACACCGCCCCCATTTTTAAACTGAAATTTCATATCTATAATCCCCCCCTCCCCAGAACTAATTCCGAGGGTCGCCCCTGGTTAAGATTGATTTTTACAATAAACTTATTTCTAAAAAAAAAAAATTACATTGCTTTAGTGGGTGGGTGCCGTGGATCAATAGGTCAATGAGGTAAGATCCCCATTACATTACTACTTGGGTTCCCTGCTTGCTTTATGCATGTCTTATTCATACAATAAATTCTCAAACAATGTATATCCATTAACGTCATGCACTTGTAATGTAACTAGAAGGCACGTTTTAAGTATGTTATTTGAAAGCATTTGCACACGAACAAAAGCAGAAGGCCTATTTGTGTAAAGTATTAAGTAAACAGTTCTAGGAATACAAGTTCAAAATGTTGTTAGGGGGGCATGTTTCTTAGAATTAAGACTTTTTTTCTATCTGCTATGTACATTACACTACTGTCTCTCTCTCTCTCCCTCTCTTTCGTGCCTCTTTCAAATGTCTCTCCCTCTTCGCCTTATTTCTCTCTCGCCTCCTATCTCCTAACCCAGGGGTCGGCAACCTTTTGCTAATAGTGTGCCAAAGTGGGATTTCTAATTCATTCAGCGTGCCAACAGTATAAAAGTCATCCTTTCTAGCACTCAGTTTCATGTAGCAGAGACTTGAATAGCTTTTTTTTTAGTCTTCCGCGTGCCATTGAAAAAAGTCCTCTGGCACGCGTGGCGTAGGTTGCCGATCCCTGTCCAAACCATTAATCTCTCTCTTACTCGTTCCCCCCCTCTCCCGTCTCCCTCTATCACCACATCTATTTCTCTCTCATTCTCTCTCGCCACCTCTTTCTTTCTCTCTATCGTATGGTTTTTAATTTAAATCTTATTTTGAAACATAAAGTAGAACTTATACTAATAATAATAATAATAATATTTGTATAGCGCTGCCAACAAACATAATGTAAGCCCAGAGCGCATTTAACATAGATCTACAATTAAGAACACATATATTACTCTAGGCTAGGTGGCAAAGCTAATTGATGATTTTTTTTGTAAAGACAATTAAGAGTGTTGGGCACGGTGGTCGATCCGCAGCGCATTCGACTGGCGATCCGAAGGTTCTGGGTTTGAATCCTGGTAGAGTATTTTTTTCCGGGACTTGAGGGTCTCCCTGAGTCTACCCAGCTCTGAAGGGTACCTGACATCAGTTAGGGTAAAGTAAAAAGGGGCTGGGCATTGTGCTGGCTACACATCCCCTAGTATGCCGTGGCCACAGAAACTGATGAAAGCTGCTTCACCAGCCCTATGATCAGTTTGGTCCGAAGGGTACTTTACTATTAAAAGTGTAATCGCTTGTAGTCAAATCTTAGGAGTAGCGTCTGTATAAGTGCGCACACACGTGTGTGAGTGTAATTTCTTCTCTTTTGTCTTATACAATTAAATTTGGCGATTTGAAATAACGATACACATGAGAGGTCATTTATAATGCTTTTTTTGTTGGTACCCTACACAAGCTCATCGGGCAATAAAGTACAAAAGGTTATACGGTGTCAACAGCTGCTTGTTATTACATCAAAGTGATAATGTGTTGCACTTTCCACATTTTGTATAGCTCACTGTAGTGGTTTGAGCTTTAAAAGAAAAACACACGCACGATACCGGATAGGAGACATGGGGACACAAAAACACACTAGCGTATTTATATATCCCCCCCCCACACACACACACCACAAGCACATATACAAACACATACACACACACATACAAAGGCATTAAGGAGCGTTCGCGGGCGGTTACTTGGAAACCTTATATATTAAATTAATGGATAAACGTGAAAAGAATGGTTAAATACCTTTAAAAAGTGTCAAATTACAAGGATGTAAATTTAGATTCATTAAAAGAACACGGACGTGTGTAAATTTATAAATAGATAACATAATTTCCTAATTAAATCAAAGTCCATTGTTGGTGAATTGAATCAGGTGTTATTTTCTTACATTAATTTGTATAAAACTTGAATGTTATGCAATTAATCTTTGTATAAAATAGATGCAACCTTAAACAAATTTACAGACAGAAAATGAGTGATAGGTGGATAGATAGAGAGCCTAGATGGCTAGGTAAATAGATAGACGATTAGGTAGATAGATAGATAGATAGATAGATAGATAGATAGATAGATAGATAGATACATAGATAGATACATAGATAGATACATAGATAGATACATAGATAGATACATAGATAGATAGATAGATAGATAGATAGATAGATAGATAGATAGATAGATAGATAGATAGATAGATAGATAGATAGATAGATAGATAGATAGATAGATAGATAGATAGATAGATAGATAGATAGATAGATAGATAGATAGATAGATAGATAGATAGATAGATAGATAGATAGATAGATAGATAGATAGACACTTATGGTAGGAAAGATAAAGAATGACAAACAGAATTAATGTGCAACGCTTAGTTGAAACAAATTACTGCTGTTGCTACCATTTGTATGGTACTCGGTGATCTAACTGCAGTGCACGCAGAGTGCCTTTTCGAAAGTCCCGGGTTTGTATTCGGTTCAACACCCAGTTTAGAGGGTGTCCCCGAGTATCCCCAGCGCGTTTAGTATGGGAAAAGTGACCATACAATACCCTTGTAAGACGTTGCTACGAAACTCGCGAATGCTGCTTCATTTTCCCCATGTAGGCCTACCAGTAGGACCCATAAAAGAAATACTTTACTTTAATCCTACCATTTTTTAAATAAACATAGTCCCACATGTCTTATATATTCTTTAAATTATAGCTTATAGCCTTTCCCTTTACAATACATAAAAAAGTAGGTTACCCAACATTTAAACATGCGACAGATAAACATGCGACACTTAAACATAGACACTTAACCACACGACAGATAAACATACGGAGATTTAATCACACGACATTTGAACATACGGACACTTAATCCCACGACAGATAAACATAAGTATAGACACTTAATCACACGACACTTAAACATATGGACAGTTAATCATAGTGACAGATAAACACACTTTTTCACTATAGCATTAACATAAATCGGAAAATAATATAGATTATGTTGCCAATAGGAAAAAATCGATATAAAGGGAAGGAAAATACCTCATAGCATCAACAGGCCTACCGGGACACATATGCCCTACGCCCAACCTTGGTTTTCCTCACTCCCATTTCATCGTTATTTATAATATATATTTATTTCTTTTTATTGATTTTTTTTTTTAGCTTTTTAACTAGAAATCTATGTATACATACAACATTAGTTAAACAAAAAAAAAGCGTTCAGTGTGTTATCCCGACTTTTTGCTCAGTAAAAGTCTTGCATAGACATCTACTATCTATGAGCAGGGCAATAGAGATTCTTCATTGGTACGCTCGGTGAAGTTAGACAAGAAAACATCTACTACTTGTGCCCTATTTGCGTACGGTAGTTCACACAAAAAAAAAAAAAACATATCAGTACCATAGTCTTATACATATAATACATATCTAGTGCTCAATTATAAATACTTTATTGTTCTTAATGTTTTGGTTATTAAAATTTTAAAACGTATTCATATTTTTGCATTTTTGGGAACTTAGTAATAAATAGAGTATTTTTATTCTTGCCACCATCATTATCAAATGAATTTTAAAAGCTATTTCTAAATAATCATTGACCAATGCAATTAAAAGCTATATGTGTTAATTAGACCCACTAGTAGATAGAAGAAGTATTGTTTTTTAAAAAAATAAAACAAGGCCGAATACAGTTTAAACACGAAGAAGAGATGGCGCTAGTGAAGACATAACGGATAAGTATCATAAGTGGATTATGTAATACTGGCCGTCTGATTGCTGGTCTGGGCAGCCACGCGTGAACTTCAACGTGAAGTAAGTCCCGCCCCTTCATCTGACCAGACAGCAACTAAAAAAACGGCGGCGTCACAAATAACAGCCCGCCCCCTTCCCCCGACAGATAAACACACATTTTCACTATACCATTTCTTTTGTTAAAGATTATTTTGAAAATAAACTCAAATAATAATTGTCATTATTTTCACTCTATTTATGAACAGTCTTAATATTATTTATATATTGACAAAATACTAAATCTAGAACGGTCTTTTTTTCCCTTTCTCTCTCTCTTTTACTATCATTATTTTTGTTCTAATTTTCTCGACTATCAAACATTTAAAGAATATATTATAGACGAAAAATATACTATATTTGACCCACTAGTAGAAATAAGAATATATTTTTTAATAAACAAGGTTATGGGTTACATTTAACCACCTTGTAGTCGGATACAGTTAAAACACGAAGAAGGGATAGGGCTAGTGAAGACATAACGGGTTAGTGCTAAGTACATTACGTAATGCTCGACTCCCTGCTGTCTGGTCAGATGAAGGGGCGGGACTTACTTCACGTTGAAGTTCAAGCGTGGCTGCCCAGACCAGCGATCGGACGGCCAGTATTACATAATCCACTTATCCGTTATGTCTTCACTAGCGCCATCCCTGCTTATCTATGAAGAAAATCAAAACCGGTTTTCGGTTTCAACATTAACATCCCTAGTTAAAATAGAAGGCTAATTTACAACTGGTGCACAATTTCCACCTAAACTATTTGACAATTAACATTGTACCAAAAGCTATTTAAAAAAAACGTAGAATTAGACATGATTAAATATGTATATGAAAAGAAAAATAGTAAACAAATGAGAATTAGAGTCTATTAGAAATCTTTTAAACAAGTTTTAAATGGATTACAATTAATTAGCCTTTAGTATAGACCTTTCCGTTTGAAATCTATTTTAAACATAAATGCAAGCGTCTAAAATTGTGTTACTTTTTTTGAGGGGGGGGGGGGGGGGTAACCAATTGTTGACGTAATTATACAGGGGGGGGGGGTCTCTGAAAGTTTGACAGTTGTTGACAAGGGGGAGGGGGGGAGGTAAAAATCGCCTAAAAATTGTTGACGTAATTAATGGACGTCCCCTTATGGTCAACAATAATCGGTAATTTGATTATCACTATTGAAAAATTGAAAGCTATTATCGGTTTTAATCAATTAGCCCAGATTTTTTTTAGTTTTAAGAAATTTTATGGTAAAGAGTACAAAATAATATTAAATTCACACAAATCAACCCCTTGAATGCCCTGCAAACACAAATTAAGTTTAAAGTAAGCTTATTTTTCAAATATAGGCCTACCTACAAAACTACGCCCATTTGTTTTTTTCCGGCCTATGACTTGTGACATTGCGCGGGAGGGGGGAAGGGAAACCGAAATCCGGTTTTAAACCGGTTTTATAGAATCGAAAACCGGTTTTAGAAAAAAACCGGTTTTAACATCCCTAATTTAAAATAAAAATATTAAAAAAATGGAGATAGCTGGATTCGAACCTGCGAGACTCCGGTTGCCAGAACACGCTACTGACCATTAGGCCACGATACCTTGGTTACATTATACAATAAATAGTAATTAAGCAGCTCGAACAAGAATAAACGATTATGCGCATGGTCAGTCACGTGACTTGGGTCGCCGGACGTATATCTCCCGCGCTATACGTCCGGTCGCCGGACGCGCAGACACTCCGTATTAAAAATACTATATTTTTAATTAGGTTCCCCAAAATGCAAAAATATGAATACGTTTTAAAATTGTAATAACTAAAACATTAAGAACAATAAAGTATTTATAATTGAGCACTAGATATGCATAAGACTATGGTAACACCATCCATTCTGCTGAGCTTGCATCTTTTGCCTATCAAAGATTTAATTTATAGTGCCTCACTGAAGGTTGTTTATACAGAACCTTTAAGTATGTATTATTCGTTCTATATGTGCTGGTAAAGGTCCTCTGTTATCTACATAGATACAGTGTATATTCTGTTTAAAGGACCGTGAAGCACGTGCAGTTAACCTTTATTGAGCTGCAAACTTTCTGCAATTTCTGCGAACAATGGCTCACCTTTCGTACCAATGAAGAATCTCTATTGCCCTGCTCATAGATAGTATGCAAGACTTCTACTTAGCAAAAAGTCGGGATAACACACTGAACGCTTTTTTTTTGTTTAATTAATGTTGTATGTATACACAGATTTCTAGTTCAAAAACTAAAAAAATAATAAAAAGAAATAAATATTAATGTTAAATTCATTATAAATAACGATGAAATGGGAGTGAGGAAAACCAAGGGTGGACGTAGGGCATAGGTGTCCCCGTAGGCCTGTTGATGCCATGAGGGATTTTCCTTCCCTCTATCCCGTTTTTTTACTATTGGCAACATAATCTATATTATTTTCCGATTTATTTGAATGGTATAGTGAAAAAGTGTATTTATCTGTCGCTATGATTAACTGTCCGTATGTTTAAGTGTCGTGTGATTAAGTGTCCGTATGTTTATCTGTCGTGGAATTAAGTGTCCGTATGTTTAAATGTCGTGTGATTAAATGTCCGTATGTTTATCTGACGTGTGGTTAAGTGTCTATGTTTAAGTGTCGCATGTTTATCTGTCGCATGTTTAAATGTTGGCACACGAATAAGCCTATTACCGTCTTAACAAGGGTGCCATGGAGTATTGCAAAGACTTTCACAATTATATCATTTTGTTTTCGATTATAAACTGTTACATCTCATCCATTGGCTTAGTGGAGGGCGCCATGAGGCGACATGGTAAACATTATTTCGCAAAGGGCGCCACAATGGGGTGGGGGTGGGGGTATGGGAACCACTTTAAGAGAGCGAGAGAGAGAGAAAATGTAGGCCTATAGCGAGAAGTATAGACCAAGCTACGCATATTTATTTGACATGTTACAGGCGCGTCATCGACTCCTCAACCAATCAGCTGCAACTTTAAATCTAATTATAGTATTGAAACCCCTGCCACGTGGACACTTTCACTTTCGGTTTCAGGCTGCCTCTCTGGTGAACTAAACCTCTTTTGTTTTAACAACTTTAAAAAGCGAACACAACATAATAAGCGTATCCTGGAGGAGAGGGGCATTATTAAAAAAAAAAAAAGAGGGGAGGGGCACTGGAACACGTGCCCCGGCCCCAACCTCTTCCAGAAATTGAAACCGAGGATTTATTTATAGCCTATTTAGCCTGTGCAAACAAAAAGAAAATCTATTCAAAAAGTTTAAGGCAACTAATTCAATTAGACTACATAAAAAATACCTAAAAATTAAGCATTTAACTCAGAAACTAAGCAGACAGCTGCAGAATGAATATGTAAACAAATTAATTTCTAAAGATAACAATAAAAGCTTATGGTCCTACATTAATTCAAGAAACATGGACACTACAGGCATAGCTCCACTAAAAGGCCAAAACAATGAAACTTAGGCCTTATAATGATAATGAAACTAAAGCTAATATCCTAAACACACACTTTGCATCATCTTTTTCAAATCCATGTGACAAAGAAATCCTCATAAACTTAAACAAACTAGAAGAGATAGGAAATATAAATGTAGATGAAAAAGGCATTAAACAACTCCTAACCAACTTAAACGTAAACAAAGCTTCTGGTCCAGATGAAATACCAGCAAGACTGCTTAAAGAACTAACTAATGAAATATCTCTAATCTTTAAAATATTTTTTCAGGCCTCTCTAAACCAGGGCAAAGTGCCCAAAGATTGGAAATTAGCTAATGTAAGCCCCCTTTTCAAAAAAGGAGATAAATCTGACCCCTAACAAGCATAACATGTAAAATACTTGAACATATAATATATAGTAGTATAGTAAATCATCTAGACAAACTTAATGCACTGTGCCCACACCAACATGGCTTTAGGAAAAATAGATCATGTGAGACTCAATTAATAGGCCTAATAGACGACTTTTCTAAAGGATTAGATAATAACAACCAAATTGATGCTATATTACTAGATTTCCAAAGCATTTGATAAAGTTCATCATTCTAGTCTACTAAAAAGACTTAAATATTTTGGCATCTCTGGTCCCTTACATCAGTGGATTCAGGACTTTCTTACAGGCAGAGAACAAACAGTGATAATAAATGGCTCTAAGTCATCACCAATAACAGTAAACTCAGGAGTTCCACAAGGAACTGTTCTAGGGCCCATACTATTTCTAATTTACATTAATGATCTGCCAAATTGCATCAACACAGGAACAAAAGTAAGTTTATTTGCCGATGATTGCATAATTTATAGAATAATAAAGACGGGAAAAGATAGTGAACTTTTACAAAAAGACCTAGATGAACTACAAAAATGGGAATCAAACTGGAGTATGTCTTTTCACCCAGAAAAATGCCAACTAATAAGGGTATCCAAGAAAAAGAAACAAATAATAGCAAACTACTTTATTCATGGTAAAGAACTAACTCAAACTAACAATGCTAAGTATCTGGGAGTAATAAAAAATGATAAGTTATCTTGGAACCCTCACATTGATGAAGTAATTAAAACATCAAACAAAACATTAGGATTCATAAAAAGAAACTTTTACAAATGTAATAAGAATATAAAACTAAAATGCTATCTCACATTAGTTAGGCCTATACTAGAATATGCAGGATCTGTATGGGACCCATCAACTAAAGAAAACATTAAAAAATTAGAACAAATCCAAAAAAGAGCTGCAAGTTTTATAACTAGTGAATATTCCCAATTGACAAGAGTAACACCATTAGTCAAATCACTAAACCTAGAAACACTAGAGGACAGAACGGTAAAGAGTAAAGTAGTAATAATACATAAGGCATTAAACTCTAATTTAGAAATACAACCCAATAACAACCTGTTGCAAAGCTCAGATAAACTTAAAGGCAAAAAACACCTTCCTCTTCCCTTATGCGAGAACAAATGCATATAAGTAGGCCCTACTCTTTCTTCCCGAGTGGCATTCGGGCATGGAATGGGTTGCCTGAACAAACCAGGAAAACCAATAACCTAACATCACTTAAAACATTAATAAAATGCATGACTAGACTCGGACCACGGATGAGCGTAGGACGCAATAATCTTCTTTATAGAAGGAGCGTCTGTAATGTATAAGACAACCCCCCCCCCTTAAATTTCTGGTATGAACTAAGACTAAATGTGCCGCCCCCTAGAAGTGCCGCCCCCGGGCATATGCCCCCTCTGCCCTCCCCCATGTGAGGGCACTGCTTATAGGCCTATAGATTGTACTTTATGTAATTTGCATGTTTCAATTATTTATTTTAATCTTTGATGTCTTAAATTCTAAGTAGCATGTTGCACACTTGTAAAACAAATTTCCTTCGTGTTTATAAAAAGTGTTATTATTGTTGGGTATGACCATATGAGTTAATACTTTTTACCAGCACTATTATAAAGAGCTTAATATTGTCGAATGTAAAGTATAGTGGATAGAGACTAAAAACTAAATTGACTAGATCTAAATGAATAAAGTCTATCTTTAACTGAGCAGGGGTAGACAAGCCTAGTATGAATGAACAATGGTTGTACAAAGGGATGCAATCCGTTAAATTAGACGAAATTTTAAAAGAGATTATGACACTTAGAGCAATACTCGCACGTGTAGGCTACACATACACGCACGATTTTGAAATTATTATTATATCTATTACGCCTACTACCCCTCTCGGGGCATAGGCCACAAACAAGGGCTCTCCAGTCATCCCGTCCTGTGCAAGTCTTTCCAACTGTCCCCAAGAGTATATATTATATATAATACTAGTGATTATGCCCGTCAAAATGACGGAGAAACGAATGACTACAATGTGTTTTGTTAAGAGAGAAAGAAAAGAGACTATTACAATAACGACACTGACCGTTTCTTTTCGGTATTTAGTTTTTGTTCTTTATAATTGTTTCTGGTCGCCCTGACCCTAGCATATGCATAATAATTGTTACTGTCAAGCTTCTAGTATTAAAACGTAGCGAACAGTTGTGTTGACTTGACTTGTTATTAATAATAGCCTTTTAAATTAACAATAATATACTATCTAAAAGAAAAAAAAACCCACAATACCAAACAATAAAAAGGTAAATAATAAAAAAAAGCGTAGAAAATAATATTTCAATACCATAAAAACTAAATTGAGAACGATTTTTTTCGGTATTTAATTTTTGTTCTTGCTTATTGTATTAATAAAACAGTGTTGAGAATGTTTCTTTCGGTATTTTGTTTTTGTTATTTTTATTTGTTTCTGGTTGACCTTACTCTGGCATATGCATAAGAATTGTGGCCTCAAGGACTGGCGTAGTGTGTAAACCGCCGATACATTCCCATTTCATTAAGAATACACTGGCGGGCGAACGCATAGGGCACAGCCCCCGCAGCAGGTCCGAGGTCCATTACACTGCCGAGAGGCCACTGGTCTCGGTGGGGAGGAAGCAATGGACGTTGCAATCCCGTCTCGAGAACCACCCGGTGCCTGGATGCATGTACCTATAGTAGGTCTATAGGATTTATGCTACCGGGTGACAGTGCAGCTATACTGGCGAGCCACCACGATAATGATCCTTTGGGGAACCACAGTGATCGATCGCTGGGCTGCGGAAACCTTCCCCGTTACACGGCACGCCACGCCTTCGGCGTGTCGTTGGGTGGCTGGAGCCTGGACAGAGATTGCTCAATCCTAAGCGTTACGCCCTGGACACAAGAGCCAAAAGGCTGGTACGCGTCTTTTTAAGATACTTTTAAATTCGATATTAAAATGTAGCGAACAGTTGTGTTGACTTGACTTGTTATTTAATAATATTAAATTAACAACAATATACTATCTAAAATAAAAATAAAATAAATACAAAACAATATAAAAAAAAGGTAAATAATAAAAAAAAATTAGAAAGACTATTTCAATGCAATAAAAACTAAATTGAGAAAGATTTTTTCGGTATTTAATTTTTGTTCTTGCTTTTTGTATCAATAAAACAGTATTGAGAATGTTTCTTTCGGTATTTAGTTTTTATTTTATATTGTTGCTGTCAAGCTTATGGTACCCTGTATTTGAAAGTAATCATTTATAGGCCTGACATGTTTTTTTTATAATTCGTATAATTTAATTTATATAGAGTGTATACAGTCGCCTATTAAAGGATATTCTCAATAGCGATGTAAATCCATTAAATAATTAAAACATTTGGTTACTTTTACTTAAAAGATAATGCAAACATCAATAATGAAAAAAGAAATAATTTTATAGACATAACGTCATACGATAGTATTTTTTTTTAAGTAGCCTACACGGCTACACCATTCAAACTCTCCAAGCCAAATTGCGGTGCGTAACTTTTAAAAAAGGTCTCGCCACATTAAAAAAAACAACAGCAGAATTGGGAAAACCCGAAAAGACATTTGCGTTCAACATAATATAGTGAAACTCGCGTTCAATATAGTAAATGAACGGAAACGGCCATTTGCTATGTACGGTTATATTTATTTGTATAGCTGGATATACTTTTTTTGATTTATAAAATTAACTCAATCATGATTATAAGTCATAAAATAAATTTTTCTTTTGGATGACGTTTCCGATTTATACATTTAACTTTTGTCCCGATTAGTCAAACGGCTTAGGAGCCTATAGCGAACAAACATATATATATATATAAACAAATAAACAAACTCACGGTAATTATATATGTTGATGATTGATGATGATGATTGATGATGATACATGATGATACGCTGAATTTTATGAAATACAAACATATGTTTGATATATAGCTCAGTGCATCCTACATTGGAAGTCATGGAAGCCTCTTGGCTTGCAGTAAACAGTAAATTTTAGGAAACAATATTACTTCCGCCTAATCCAAGAAAATAAAAGATTGTGAAATAATAACAAACATTAAAAACATTTACCAAGGAAACATTTATTCTTCTCATTTACTGCTTAAAACTATACTTTGGGATTACTGGTTCTATTTTTTTCACTTTAAAAATCTTTTTTTTCTTGATTACGAAACAGTTGCGTTGGTTTGATGAAAAGATAATTGACTCTTGATTTCTGAGCCTCAGACTGAGGAAAAATGGAGAGTCAAACAAGGACAAGCATCACCATACATTTTGTGCATCGCAAACTGAAAAGTCTAGACATTGATTTAACTGATGGACTTTCTTGTCAAGACGTATTAAAATTATGTTATAATACTGTTTCAAGATTGATTTGCAACATTCGAAATGATAGTGAAAATTATGCTCCCAAGTACCTACATACTTTTGGTCTTTTAGTTTATCCTGATAAAAAAATGTGGGTGTCTCCAAATCACTTATTTGATAGAAACACAGAAAAGGGAAAGGCATACCAATTTAGAGTTCGCTTTTATCCGCACCCAGAAAGTATCAATTATGAAAACTCAAGTGGCTCAAGTCAAGAAGTACCAGTAATGATTGAATATCTGTACTTACAAATGCTTGATGATTTTCTGTTAGGAAAATTAGGAGAAAGTACTAAATTAGATGAAAGCAAAATATTCAGACTTCTTACAATAGCTTTGTTGATGCCTCCAGCTTTTCCATTTGATAGTTCTATTATTGTCAACGAGCAATATCAGGAACAGCAAGTCAACTTTATCAATTTTAAAAATAAAATGTCCAAAGCCCTAAGCAAGCGTCTGATCACACACAGGTTGATTGATACATTTTGGATTTGCCGTGGTCTAAAGGAAGTTATTGATAAGCTGAAGTCCTCGAAGATGTCACTGGGATATCATAAACAAAGGTTTTTTGATGAGCTTATGGATGTTGAACCTCACTATTGGATTGAACAGTACCCTGTTAAATATAATGGTGGTGAAGGCAACAAACCTGAAGTCACACTAACTGTAAACTTTTTTGAATTAAATAATAAGCCAACATTATTTTTTGGTGAAGTAAGCAATTTTTTTTAAAGCTTTATAATGTAATGGAACAAAAAAAGTTATAAATAAAAACATAAAGTTATCAAAAGCATATAATATTTATATCACTAGGTCTATATATATATGTGAATTTTTGTTTATATATTCCAAATCTATAACAATTAAAAAAATTGTTCTAGTTTTTTTTAAATTAACAATGAACTTTTTTATTTCTTGAAAGGTCTCAAAGTCTGGACTAGAAGAAATTTATGATGTTAAAATTCAGCGGTTTGATCTGAAAGTCCCAACCTTGGATGTATTGATTTTCACAAGAAATCAAGCTGCTATGGTTAGTCAGCTGTAATTTCAGATATGAGTACAATTAAATAAAACAGCAACAAATTGAAAATTATACAAATTTGATAATTTGTTTCTTTAAAAATTACCACTTTTGAAAGCTATTATCACTTTTATTGGAAGATAATCTTTTACTTCAAGTAGCTCCCCTTGTGCCTTTGCCCCTGCTTGTAGGTCAACTACCACAAGATCACAACTTTACTAAATTGATTGTAACTAATCTAGTATCTAATATTACTTTAATAATATAAATAATGCATGCTTTTTTTAATTATGTGTCAAAATTGCTCAACTTTAAAAAAAAAATATGTTGTTTTTTTTAATTTGAAAATTCCTTGGCTATTTGATTAGGAATAAGCAATAAAAGTATTACTCTAAAAGAAACATTTTCTAATTGTTAAAGAAAAGTTTTCATTTGAAAATTTCTATATTTTTTTTACAGTCACTGAAGTTTCCTGATCAAGGTTCAGCAGAATCATTTGTGTCCATGCTGCAAGGCTTCTTTATGCTGTATGTCTGTTATGATGTTTGTCTGAGCTCCCAGCTTCAAACACCTGACATGAAAATAAGAAATGAACTGCAGAGCTTTGGTCCCTTACAGTAAGTGCATTATAAAAAAAAAGGGAGAAATGAAGCTGCATTTTTAAACCGGTAGAGTAATAATAATAATGTAACAATCCATTCATTTTATTTCAACTCTGTAAAAGCTGAGCGACAAGCAGAAATAGTGTATTTAACTGTTCAATTTTGCCCACTAGAATAAAGTGTGCATGTTATTCTTGCAGTTTCTCAAATATGTGGCCCAAAAAAACACAACTATGTGATTAAAAAAAAAAGCAATTTTCTTTTTTTCTCCAGTTGACAAAAGTGGATTATAACAAAAAGAAAGTGATAAATAGGCAAATCATTTTATTTAACAAAAATCTAAATTGCCCTGTGTTATTCGTAGATTTACAATCTTTTTTTTTTTAAAGTAAAATTAATTGAAATACAATTTTTTTTGGAAAAAAAGGTATAGACTTAATGGAGAATCGAATCCGGGTCGCCCGCATGGCAGTCCGATACGTTATCCACTTGTCCACAGTGGATTTGCAAAAGTATAACATGAGATAATAAGGTCATGTGTCTTTAAATTAACTAATATGATTGGTTGAACACACACATGGTCTACTTTACCACTTTATATATAGAGATATATAACTATATTTTGTTTCCATCCACCACATTAGAGAGTCAAGTGCAGAGCAAATCTTGAACAGCGTACAGCCAAACTCTAACTCTGCCAGTCGGTATCTCATCTTTGAAAGCCTGACCCAGCATGATCACTACAAGGCAATGGTGCTACAAGGAGGGAGCACTGAAACATTGGACATAGAGATTAAAAATATAAATATTATCAGCTTGTGGAAAAATGGGACACTGATGCAAAGTTTTAATAGGTGTAAGCTTGTGAGCTTACATCTAAGAAAAATGTACGAGACTCAACTACTCCCCAGGGATTGTAAGTAAAACTTAAATACAATTTATTACATTTAACTACTGCATTTCATTATGCAGTGGACATACCTACCATTCCACATTAATATGAAAAATGAGTCAAAATCTACCTCCCATTCTGCAATAGACCAGTTTGTTTTGCAAAATTGGCTGTCAAAAAATGCCTACATTTTTATTAAGAAAGTAGAAATTTACGTATCCCCAACTTCTGTCATGTACCCATCAGAGTTGTGTATACTCAGGGACACCCTCCAGTCTTCACCAGGATTCAAACCTGTAAAGTTTGGTGTGACAGCCAAGTGTGCTGCCACTAGGCTAACATGTAGAATATACATTTGTAAAGCATTTATAATTAAATATTCCTTTAAAAAGGTGGCCTGCTGCAGTCTAACTTTTCAATTGTGCATCCCAGCTAATGGTTTGTGATTTTCTAAACAAAAATGCTTTTTTAACTTTCACACCATTCATTCACAATTGTTTCCTTGTTATGCATTTTTGATGTTGTCATTGGGTAATCAAACAGTATGTTTTCAAAATGGGCATGATTATTCTTTTTTTACTTGGTTGCTTAACAGACCCAGGTAAACTTGAAATCAGCAAGCTGTTTCAGGTAAACATTTATGAGCCGGTACGCAACACAGATTCAGGGTCTCCTTCGTCCATTAACACCGAGCCTGGTGTATATTTGAAAGAAGACCTGCAGGGCAAAGTTCTGATTGCAGGTAAATAATTGTTCATATGTTTCATAAAGAATCTGCATAGGCTTTGAATTTAGGCGCACCAGTATGTCAACAATTTTGTTTTTCATTTTACTTTAAAGAAACAAATACTTTCTTCATCTCTTGCAGATAAAAATCCCCTGATTAAAAAATATAAAGTGGAACTAAAAGATCAGCCAATGATGCTTGTGGAGTTACAAACAAAAAAATCAAAGATAGCTGAGGTAGAATTGTACTTGACTTTCCAGTTTTTATTTAAAGACCAACTAAAGAGGTTTTTCTCAAAGGGATGAGATTTGGAATAGCCTAATACCAAAATGATGCTTTGAAAGAGAATAAAATAAACAAAGCATGACCCACTAAATCTATATTTAACCATTTTGTTAAAAATTAGAACAGATAAAGATTCAAAACATGTAACAATATGAATTTTTCCTAATCGCGTTCCCAATAATGACGTCATGTCCCTTTGTGGTTGGAAATTAAACGTCTCAAATGACTACGGAGATTTGGATTTTTTCACAAAAAAATGCACACATTTAAGTGTTAATATTAAACTAATTATTTGACATTTTTGTTTTTATATTTTGTAAAAAGGATTTTTTTAGCATTGGGGTACTGAATACATCATTTATTATCATAATCAACATTTAATTCAGTTTTGATAAAAAGCTCTTCAATTGGTCTTTAAATGCATACTTTAAACAGAATTCTAAAACATAAAATTTCTGGGGAAAAAAATTAAGCATGTAAAAATTCTGACTTTAAATTGAATATCATTCCAATATACCAAATTAGAAAAACATTTTATAATTATTTTAATGTGATCTATTAGCTTTTAGTATTGTCACTGGTGAAAACATGATGCAATCAATGTTGTTTTAATAATGATTAAATAGTTGACATTTTTGTCCAGGGATTTCGTCATAGCATACAAGATGTAATTAAGTTGCATCGATTGAAGCCAAAAAATTTCCTAAAGTTCTATGGCTTTGTTTGGGAGAGAAGACTGGGCGTCCTCATGGAATTTGCACCGTTTGGTGATCTGCTTACGTACATTTGTGAAAATCCTCAAACTGTGTGTCAGAAAGTGAACATTATGTACCAGATTGTCAACATTCTTGGATTCCTGGTGAGTAGTTGAACAGTAAATAGAAATTAGTTAAACAGTTTATAGAAATTCATGTAAGTATGTGAGCCATTAGGGCCAAACAGAGTTGATGATTGCCAGCAAGCACAGAATCCAAGTATTTGGATTTACCATTTGCTGAATTTGGGTACAAACCGAATAGTAGTAGGGACCAACAAATTATTTGTAATTAATATTATTATATAAAAATAACAAGATCTATTTATGAAATATTTACCAAAAATCATAGACATTTATAATCTTTCAGTCTTTTAATTTTTTTAAAAATACTATTCTAGAAATAATTTTTATAAGATATTGATAATTGTTTAGTAAGTATATTTCTGGACAAATTAATATATAAATTCCTCCTATAAAAAAAAAGTTTTCTATTTCTATGTTAGTAACAGAAAAGTTATCCCCCCTAGGAAATGTAATTAATAAAGTAATGGAAGTAAATGAATTCTAAACATTTCAGGGATATGGAGTCCAATGGCATGTTCATTATTTGAATAATTATCAGTAATTAAGTTGTGTAAATACAAGTTTTATGATTATTGAATTATAAATTCAAATGAATTATTTTTTACCTGTTCTGATAAATGCTACTAAAACATTATATATATATATGGTTAGAAAGGTCTTTGAACTGGCTTTAATTTGGTATCAAACCGAACAATATACTTAAATTTATTTCTCTTTTATATTATTGTAAATTTTATCAAATTAATTGTGACCTGGATTGACGAAATGGTTCCTTTTTTTGTGGGTATATTTTGAGTTATATATATGGTTAGAATGGTCTTTAAACAGGCCAGCATAATGCGAAGCCCGCTTTCATTTTCCTCCATTTTTACACACACACACACACACACACCCCCCCACATCCCCAACACACCTGCCCCTTTCCCACCTTTGTACCATTTGGTCAGAATAGGTAAGCAAAAACAACTGAAGAAAAGTAAATTGTGAATGTTTGAACTTTGATCTTTCAACTCTGAACTCATGGCCCTCTTGGACCTTTTTTTTTTAAACTACAAGCTACAAAGTAGGAAAACCGAAGCTTAACATACCATAATTTAAAACACTAATCATAATGCAAGACTAGTCTCAAATCATGGATAATCATAGGGCACAATAATCTTCTGTATAGAAGCAGCATCTGTAACATATAAGTAAGATAAGATATTAAAATATTTTAATTTTATCAGGAAACAGAGAAAATATTTCCTGGAAACATCAGATCCAGAAGATTCATGGTGTTTGGATCAGAAAATACTTCTGAGATAAACATCAAACTGGGGGATTCTGGGATATCACATTATCTGGATAATCTTCCCCTCACTGATCCTGATAACATTGAAAGGTTAGATTTTTTTCTGTTTTTTTACCTTCTCCCACAAGGACATAGTAGAGATTTATCTGCATTTTACTCTGCCTCTGTAAGTTTTTTTTGTTTTTTTTTTAACATTCCGATTTTATACACCAACGTGTTAACTATAGCTTCATGAATGCTTCCTGTGGTGAAACTTAGAGACATTTTCCTTTGTTTCTTTTTATTGTTATGATAAAAAAGTAAACAAACTAGGACATGCTCACCCATAGGCCTGGTTGTTCATAGACCCAGCCCAACAACAAGTTTTATATAAACAAGCTAGCGAATTAATTGTGTCAGTTATGAATTCTAAAAAATAATTGCAGTCTCATTACATTTGTTTAAATACTAGCTTTTATCAATCAACACCCCCCCACCCCCCCCCCCCCACCCCAAAAAAAAAGGTTGAGGCTATCCTTTTAGTAGCGTGGTGTTTGGAGCTCAGCTAAAACCAGGTTGATGTTTACCTCTTAGGTTACCATGGTTATCACCAGAACGCAGAAAAAATCTCACCTCCATTACCTACGAGTCAGAGTGCTACGCTGTTGGTACCACATTGCGTGAAATCATCTACAGAAGCGACCAATTTTATGAAGAACAGCCTAGAGAGGCCCTACCTAGTGATGTAAGTTGTAAAGCTCTTCATTCAGGTTTTAACTTTTCATACCAAGCTCCTTAGTTAACAATATCTATGTCAAACTTATTTAATTGAATAAATAATTATTTTTAAAGTTATGATTGATATAAAATTTGTGTATACTTTTTATACATGGTCAGACTTTTATGTTTTTGACGTAATAGTTTTTTTTCCAGCAAAGTTACAACTTTTCCCCACAATAGGTTTTATCCCCCCTGCTGCAATTGTTTTCATGCCAATTCAGAATGAAGCAAAAAGGAAAACAAGAAAAATGAAAAATAAGGTTGATTAAAAAGCCCATAGTAGTTTTAACGTTTTTATCGCATTCCTCAATTTCATTTTATAAATGCTATAAAACACTGAACTATATATACCTAAAAAATTTTAGATTTTTTTTTTGTCTGCAGTCATTTTAGATTTGGATTTACAGACTATATGTTAAGATTTAATATTATTACCCTAAATTAACTTAAGAAACTTAAACCTAAGAGCTTAGGTAACTTAAAGTTAATTATTATTACTAAAAGGAATTATTTTTTTATTTAAGTATATTGTAGGCCTAGGCCTACTCGAGCCTAAAGTATACTTTAAAAACAAAAGCCTGTTTAGTTAGTATAGACATAAATATTTAATGAAAATGGAAAAAAAAGAAGAAAAAAAGGCAACAGTTCTATTTTATTATGTTCAAAATCACACACTCTATCATAAGAAATTTTAAGTTATGAGTATTAATAATTTTATCCATTTTAGATTAGCTAACAATTTGAGTTCTTGGTATAATTTACTGTTTGAAATGTTTAGATAGTGGGTCTAGTTATTATTTGGAGATGTGCAAAAAAATGTGGGCTGGTGATCAGTCTCAAAAACTGCTCAACAGCTTATACTTGAGATGCTCTTGTAGGCTCCTCCACAATAAAAATAGTAGAGTTAACCCTTACAGTCCCGGGCGCTTTTATAGCGGAACTGAAGGCAGCATAGATAGAAGTAGGTCAGTATGGGAAGGGTTAAAAATGTTTTGGTCCTAAAGGGAATCAACATTCTGATCATGAACTCCATCCTGAGTAAGGGGAGGAGCCTGCGATGGTTAGACCATGTCTGCAGAATGAGAATCAACATTCTGATCATGAACTCCATCCTGAGTAAGGGGAGGAGCCTGCGATGGTTAGACCATGTCTGCAGAATGATAATCAACATTCTGATCATGAACTCCATCCTGAGTAAGGGGAGGAGCCTGCGATGGTTAGACCATGTCTGCAGAATGAGAATCAACATTCTGATCATGAACTCCATCCTGAGTAAGAGGAGGAGCCTGCGATGGTTAGACCATGTCTGCAGAATGAGAATGAAGAGCTGGCTGAGGTTTTCAAAGTCACTGTATATGCAAACGGGACATGACCCTAACACAAAGAAACCTTATCACATGGGAGGAACGTGCCTGAGGACCATACCAACTAGCCCGCAGCTGTGCTTCAATGCACACTACTAACAAGCAGAGTTGTGAAGAGAGCAGAGCCTGGCAAAGGGGGCTAAATCAATGAATCTATGCCATCATCCCTTGATGACAGATACCATATAATAGTGTTGCCCACTGTTTATTAGTTATTACCCTGTATCATTAATGCAATTTACTTTATGATTCACACCTAAGGCTGCATCCACTTGTATTTAAAAGATGATATTACATCTAGATGGAAGTCGAACCTCTGCTTGAATCTGTTCAATCCAAAAGTCAAAGACCTGGCAGTATTTTCTGCTTATGTTCTTCAAATTCAAAGGCTGTTTTGTAATCTTCTCTTTTGACCTCAAATATATCTGTGAAGTTTTTGCTAATGGCTTTTTCTACAGGTGCCTCGCGTGCTAAATGATATATGTATTTAAAAAATCTGATGTTTTCAATCTGACTCAGTTCATGTTGTTTTTTTTTTCTTATTTAGCTGTCTAATTTGATGTTGGGAGCCTCAATACCAAAGCCTTCTCTCATTGATCCTCAAAATTTTGATCCAAATTCACAAGTCATCGATGGTAACGCACTAGTGCCTAAGGCTAGACAAGCTTTGTTAGATGTTTGGGACAAGGTTATGGTGAAATGTTGGTCAGATGATCCTCTTGACAGACCTCCTTCATATATACTTTTACAAATATTAAATGGTAAGTTTGAAATTTTCGCTTTTTGCCCCTTGCAATTGAAAAAAATATCTAGTTGGCTTGTTATTTTATGAAACAGTCAGAGTGGACAGTGGATTTTTTCAGTTTAATAATTTTTGTTACAATAATGTCATTAGAACAGATAATATGTTAAATTACAAGTGAATTTTTTTGTATGTTTCATTTGCTTTTAATTTTAGCTGCCAGTAAGAAGAAAATATATAAAATGTAAATAGCAATTGAATATTTGTGACCCGTTCCCACAAAAGGAGACATAAGTGGTTTTTTCAACATTTTAAGTTATATATATCGTTTGAAAGGGCATTGAATAAGCTTTATTTTAATACCAAATTTATTATTATACGTCAATATTTCATTTTTCTATGACACTTACTATCACTTAGAATTAGTCAGACAAAAAAACAAGAGTTTCGAGAAAAGGCGTTTTAAAGTTAATGCATTTAAAAATGTCTAAACTCTATAGCAACCAGATTCGTAATATCTATATTTACATACCAATCGAAAGGGCATTCAATTATCTTTTTAGTTGTGTATATACGATATTATTTTATAATAAAACTGAACAAAAAATAATAAAAATCATATCGCTCAAAGAATTTAACAGTGAAGCTATGTCGCTCTCCATTGTGTGAAATTTTCATAATATCGAAAACGGAAAGCCTAATTCTTTACCGCATTGTATCCCACTATCCAATCAGCGAATTTGTATTGGAAAAATATGGTATCGTAACCAATGATCAATTTATAAACGAATTTTCATTGGATAGAAAGAAAGGAATTGTTTATCCCAAACTTCAGGCTTAAATATTTTCTGATTGGTTTCTATAAATAAATAGTGATCACAAAGAAATTTCCGAGAATCTGCCCTTTTCAATGATATATAATGTTATGGGGTTCTGTCAAGGTTAAGGTATAAAACGATAGGTTAAATAAAGTCGAATTTTAGTGACCTTATGCTAAATTATAAATCACACGTTGATCAAAATAATTAATTACAATATTTTTTGTAGAAAAAAATATAAAAAACATATAAATTATGATTTAGAAATGGATAACCTAGTATTTACAAAAATAAAAAAAAATTCACCTGAAAGACCCCCACAATACAAAAACGCATGTAGCACAAATTGGTTTTTCCGACTTATGTCACCTTTCGTGAGAACGGGTCACATTTATGAATTTTATGGCATCCGAACGTCTTCAAGGGACAATGGTGTAATCCCCCTTTGTAAAAGGAGGCCATAATAGCCTAAATGATGCTTTGAAAGAGCCAGCTGTTGCTTAGACAGCAGTCCCTCTCTCTCCACACAATTGGTTATTTTAGGGGCACAGCTCAGCTGATACAGCATGGGACCATCTGCGTCGCAGGAGTTGCCAGAGAGATAGCGTGTTTGCTATAAGACTGCCTTAGGAACTCCATCTCCTGATTTTACTCCCATAGCCAGCCTCTCTAATGACAGGTGAAGCCGCGAGACAGCTGAGGTTTGAGTTCGTAGTTTCCCTCCCCTAGATAAGCTACCTATCAAGGATTGTGAGCCCCGTATGCCCAAAGCTGCTGGTTTTAAGGCACTGGTGGCCCGCCTTCACCCCTTCTCCTGATAGTTGAAACATGATCAGCCACTTAGTTACAAGTCATTCGAGAAGACCAGGAGTTGGACTTTAGTTAGCAGAGGCTATTTGAGACGCAAGCCATGAGGATATTTCAAGGGGAGTGGGTGCTTATTTCCCTGGCTGTACTAACTAACCTTGTGTATTATATCTACAAAAACACTTAAACTATAGACATTGTTAAAAATAATGCAAATAATACTTAAGATAAACATATAGTTATTATATTGTTAAAATGCAGAAATAAGAGAGAAAACTCTAAAAATTCAAGGAGATACAGTTGCTGAGGATTGCATAAGAGCTATTTATGGTAATGCAAGTAAGTAAACATTTTTATTTATTGAACGCAATAATTTAATTTTATTAACATTAAGTATCAAAATAAGGCCTCTTTTTATTTTTACAAAAGTAATATCGGTAATTAAGATTACCGTATATTCTCACGTATAAGTCACACTTTTTTTACTCAAAAATTTGACAACAAGTAGGGGTGCGACACTGACACCTTTTTGAAAAAGTTCAAAAAACATCATTACTCTGTCATTTAGCTGAAAATAGCACCTGTATCTGTGGTTGTTATCATGTAGAATTACTAGGCTATTGCTTAGACCTACATTAAAAAACTTTTGTAGGTGTAAATATACTATCTTTATATAACTGTAATTGACAAATATTTTAGGGTTTTTCAAATTCCACACCCTGTGACACTACCCCACGAACCGGTACGGAAGTCTGTAAAACTGATTTTTCAGTAAATGCAAAAAATGTGAAGAATAGGGTACTAGGTAGTTTTTTAGATTATTATTGATTTGTAATGTTGAATGCCTTTACTTATAGCTGTGAAATTTTCAAGCTAGAATGATTTTTAGAAATAACTCAAAAATGTTTTTTTATGCAGCTTTTGTATAAAATCACGCAAAATGTCATCTAAACATTAAATTGTTGAAAAATATAATAAATATTTCTTAAAACATTAAAAACTTTAACAGCTTGTGTATTAATTCATTATGATTATGTTTGTTAGATATCATGAAGATTGGTCAATATTTGTTTGTCCTGGAAATAATTAATTATCTGTTGCAATGCTAAATTTTACAAAATCTGAGCTGTTTTCTTTTTCATTTTTCTCCAAAAGGACTTCTCTTACCTTTACTTATGTAATTTTGAATAACTTTTGAACTAATTAATGGATTTTAAAGATTTTTTCACCAATATGTAGATAAATGAATTACCGAATATACTCACGAATAAGTCGCACTTTTTTTTACAGAAAATTTCGACAAAAGGTAGGGGTGCGGCTTATACACCCGACACTGTTTTTGAAAAGTTTGAAAAACCTCACTACTCTGTCATAAAGTTTCCTACATAACCTCTATAGTTGATTGGAGTTATGTAGAATTATTAGGGTATGCCTTTATTTGATTATGTTAGCCATATGCACGATTAAAACAATTTTTTAAGGAAAGTTTCCAAATTAGGGTGAATATTTAGTAACTTTTATGTTTATAAGGTATGTATTTTTGAGAAATTAAAAGGCAGTGTAACCCGGAAAGTCGGGGTGCGACTTATGCGCGGGTCAATGACAACGTATAAGGAAAGAAATCTTAAACTAGGGATGCGACTTATACACCGGTGCGACTTATACGCGAGTATATACGGTATCTTTAATTCAATACCTTAAACTAAATATCCTATTTTGCAGACTTCAGTACCATTCCGTGGGGTTGCATTACTTTTGAACCGATTTTGTATTGCCGAAATGTAGCGCATTTATAGGTTTAAGGCGGCACTTTTTGTAGGCCTATTGACCGCAAATTACATTAGGGCAAGAATCGTAAATGTGTAAAAGCCTCTCTAGGTCTATAATATAGATATAGCCTTGTATACTAGTAGCTTAAGATACGTTTTATTTAGGACCTATGACATACCAAGGTAGGCCTACTGAACGCAAATTACATTACGGAAAGAATCGTAAATGTGTAAAAGTAAAAGCCTCTCTAGGTCTATAATATGGATATAAGCTTGTACACTAGTAGCTTAAGATAAGTTTTTTTTTTAGGATCTGTGGCCTACTAGAAAGAAAACCGCGTGCGCCATGTCCTAGCAATGTTTCCAAAACTACGATCACTGTTTCAAGACATTTCAGAAAAATTCTGCACTCAAACTTTTTTTTCAAATCTATATACAAATAATGCGTTAAATGTCAATGAAAAAAAAGTTAAGTACCCTTTGGACCAAACTGATCATAGGGCTAGTGAAGCAGCGTTCACCAGTTTCTGTGGCCACGGCATACAAGGGGATGTGTGGCCAGCACAATGCCTTTACTTTACCCCATCTAATGTCAGGTACCCATCAAAGCTGGGTAGAATCAGGGACACCCTCAAGTCCTGGGAAAAAACACGGCTTTACCAGAATTTGAACCCAGGACCTTCGGATCGCCAGTCGCTCGGCTACCATGCCCCATGTCAATAGAGTGTGTCCTTTTTCCTTATTTGCATGTAGGAGTTGAAAAAACACAACTTATTGTTGATGGGGAAGCCAGCCTCGAAGCCAGCACTTTCTATGAAGTCAGCTATAAAGCCAGCACTCTCTGCGTTTTAAATTTTGTTCGCGCTGTCGCGTTTGAAATCATTACAAACAACGTTAATCTTAATTAGGGCACTTGTATAGTGTGACTATCAATACTGGCGCCTTTAAGTCTAGGCGCTGTTCAGTCCAAAGAGAGCACTTCTAAAGCCTTTTTTTTTGTCGATCTATAGTGTGACTATAGGGATAGGAACTTGAGTAGTGACAGGGACAATGCCTTACAAAAACTTTCCGATATTACTAATGGCTTTATTGATCGGTTGTTGAAAATAAATGAAGAATGATTGAAACTATTTTTTAAGGAAAGTTTCCAAATCAGGATGAACATTTAGTAACTTTTATGATTAAAAGGTATGGATTTTTGAGAAGCTAAAAGGCAGTATAGGCCTAACCACTGAAAGTCAGAGTGTGACTTATACGCGGGTCAATGACCGCTGTTACGAATATCGGTCATAAATGAATGACGTAGTAAGGCATTGACCTCTTAACAAGTGCGTATCAGAGTCCAAAGCGACCAAGGTTTGACCTTTATGCCCTGAGGGCAGTTTAAATAAAATAATTCGTTCAAATCCCGTGGAAATTGGAGGATAATTCTGGATCGTAGTAATTATAGAGAAAGAGGTTAAAATGCGTATTAAGACCCTGTAGAATCTTCGATGATAGTTTTCTTTGTTAAGTCCCGACCTCCTTAAAGTTAGTTCAGTTCGGAAGTTTGTCGAGTGAAGTCGCTAATATTCATTTGTATATTGTATGCCATTGTATTGAAACTTATGTTGCCATCAGTTGATGAAGTTTATTGATCGTTTATATTGAGTCTACAATTTAAATAAAATTGTTTATTCAACAACTGGAGTTGTTTGATCTATCATTGTTGAGAAAGGTGTTGAAGATAATTATCACGAATATAACTACATTGCTGCATAGACCTGTCAGTCAAGGAACCCCTAGCTTGGGCTACAGATTAGCAGAATCTAGAGACTTCTAATAAAGATACAACTATATTCATTGAATCCGATTTAACGAGTCGTAATAATAGTCATCATAATAGAGGGCCATAACAGTTTGGGGTCTTCGTCCGATATAGTTGTATAGACCTTTTCATTTTATTAATTATTCCAAAAAAGAGGTCAATGTATACGCATGCGCAGTCGCTAGGGAGCAGAAGTTGTCAATAAAACCTTCTTCGCCTTTGTTATTTTACTGGGGGCCTAGTGGTTTTTAGGCGTAATTATATTAGCTTTTCATTTTACAAAAAAACTAATTCATAAAAACTTTATACCCAGAAGCTAGGGAGCGAACTGTACTTTTCTTTTACCTTTTGAACCAATTTTTAACCCAAAAAACATTTATTATACATTCTAGGCCTAATGCGTCTATGGTTACCATGTTAATACAGATTGGCGTCGAGCGATCAGTAAATCGTCTTTAAGCATAGGCTACAAATAAAATTTAACATATTTATGTATTTATAAAGCTTTGTTTGTGTTGAAGTATCAACGCGTAGGCTATATTGTAGCCTATTAAGTTATTATTTGTAGCAATAGAAATCGTAACTTTTAATTATTTTTATTTTTTTTATCGTTCGATTTCGATGTCACAAAAGAACCTTGAAAAGCCAAGGCCAAAGTAAGCTCATCACAGTTTGATTCTGAAAATGCCTAGGTCTATGTCCCATAGGCCTATGCTATTGTTTGACTTGTTCTGGGGTTTTATCGTTAAAATATTGTATGTAGAAGTAGTTAAGCGGGATTATAACAGATTTTAGTAGGCCTAGACCTAGCTATAGGCCTATAGTCCTATAGGCTATGCTATAGTTATATTATAGGGGCTATAGGCTATATAGGCTATTATAGGCACCTAAAGTAGCCTAAAGGCCTATATAAATTATAAATATAGGATAGGCTTATGGCTTATAGGATAGGCTTATAGTCTTATAGGATAGGCCTATAATAGATATTATTTAATATAATATAGCATATCGAATCGGCCTATCATATATACTATATATGATAGGCCGATATATATTATAGGCCTATATAGTATATAGTTTACTATAATAGGCCTAATTATTAGCCTGCCTATAGGCCTAGGCCTATTAGGCTACTATTAGCCTATTAGTACATTAGCCTATTATAGTAGACTAAAGGTTATAAGCTCAAACAGTTTAAGCTATTAAACAATTGAAAATATTTATTTACTATAGAAAAGTGTTGATTAACCGATTGCGATTGCATGAAATAATTAAGCGAATATGAAGGTAGGCTATGCTATATATTTGATATTTGCAAACTGGTGCGTGTTTTCTTCATGAATTTTTAGTTATAGGCCTGTTATTGAATACTATTTCATGCATAGGACTAATGAAATGACAATATATGAATAGGCCTATATATAATCTATAGTGACTATAGGTCTATCATATTCAATATGGAAAACATAGGCCTACGCCGACATACGGTCATAGGCCCAACTATACGACATAGGCCTATATATATATATATTAGCCTTTTCCTACGAACAATATTTATATATTTTTTTAAAGTTTAACATAATATTTGCTATGGCTATGGTTTTTATATTCGTGAAGATGCATTTTACATTGAAGAAACTCAACAAAAAGTAATGACACAGTGATCACGATAAAATCGACCATAATATTAAGGTCCAAAGCATAGAGTCCAGGTCTAAAAAAATTTGTCTTTAAAAAAAAAAGAAGCTCTAAACGTTGTTTTTTTAACAATTCCCTTCCTAGGTTCTTAGTTTAAGATCTCCATGTGTTTTTATGGTTTAAAGTTCAAAAACAACTATAATAACATTAAAAACCCCCAAAAGAAATATATGTCAGTGAGTCTCAAGGCCACGCCCCTTTTCCGGGGTCAAACTAAAAAGGTCTATAGTGAAGCATATATTCAAGTTGTGTTGTGTTGTGTGTTGGAGCAGTGACCTACTGAGCAAGCCTAAGAACGCTGAAATTATTCTTCCGATTGGAAAAACGTAAGTTGGAAATTTACACTTTATAAATCTCTTAACTAAAGAATGGAATTTATTGAAAATCCAGAAGAAGAAGTTCTGAAAACTTTATCAATAAAGAAGTTAAAAGAGATCGCTGAGATCTTGAAGATAGAAGTTACTGAGACTACACCATCGAGGACTGTGTTGACACAGCAGATAAAAGATGTGTTGATTGCGAGTGGCAAGTTGAAAGTAGAATCAAGCGCGGAGGGATATCAAGTTGAAGGTCAGACGTCGAAATCTATGTCAGAACAGTTTAGATTTCAGTTAGAAATGAAACGAATGGAAATAGAAGAAAAACGTCTTGATCGTGAGATGGAACAAAGACGTCTAGAAAGTCAGGAAAGAGATAAGAAAAGTCAAAGAGAAACAGAAAGTCAGGAAAGAATAGAGCTAGCGAAGATAGGAGCTACTAAAAAAGAATCTCATAGTGATGTAGAGATGGCCAGATGGAAAAAGCTAGTCCCTACCTACATTGATAAAGAAAGTGAAATAGCTAATTTCTTCCAGACCTTTGAAATTTCTTGCAGAGATTTTAAATTCCCAGAAGATAAATGGGGAATATTAGTCAGAACAGCTTTTACTCAGGGAAGGGCAAGAGATTGTGTTCTATTGTTAAAAGAGGAGAATTTAAATGATTATGAAATCATTAAAGACACTGTACTTAAAGCCTATAACCAAATACCGGAAAGTTATCGGAAAAGGTTCCGTCAGTACACAATGTCCCCTTACCAAACACACTTAGACTTACTTAGAGCAGAAGAAAAGTTAATGGATCAGTGGATAAAATCCAGAAATATCTCCACATTAAAAGAAATGAAAGATATCATTCTGTTAGAGGATTTTATTAACAAAGTGAGGCCGGATATAAGAATGTATTTATCCGAGCGTGATATCACTGACCCACATAAGGCTGCTGATTTAGCTGAACAGTATGCACTGTGTCATAGGACAGCTGGTGAAAAGAATGTTAATAGGCCACAACGGCAAGCAGAAAACACACAAAAACATCGTGAAAAAGAGCATTTTGTGAAACAAAATGATGTGAATAAGAAACCTGTCAACAAAAACGTCCGATGTACTTTTTGTAAAAGAACAGGACATAGCATCGAAGACTGTTGGAGTATACGAAGCGACAAAAGACCTAACAAAGTGGTAATGTGCACTAGCCATAAACCAAAACAAAAGGTACAAGAAAGCGAAAATACAAACGAACTGAATTCGAAGAAAGATTCTTCTAAACCAGAAAAACTGAGGGTGGATTTGCCTGAGAGCAAAAGTCAGAAGGTAGAGAAATCTACAACTGAAGAAAGTGAGGATGAAGATCCTGCTTTTAAATACAGAACGGCTACGATTGGGTTCCTTGTAAAGGTCCCATATATCCACAGAGACGAAAAAGTAGACCAAAGTATTTTTGACTCGAACAAGAGTCTGAAGTCATCGAAAGATGAAAAACCACCCGAAAGTCATGGTCAAGGGAAGAATGAAACTGACACAGAGACCCTGTGCAGTTTTCAACCGTTCATTAGTGAAGGTTGTGTGGCCTTACAAAAGGAAGGACCACTGAAGTCCGTAAAAATATTACGAGACACAGGAGCATCATTAACACTGCTGCTTAAAGATGTATTACCATTGAATGATAATACATTGACAGGACAGACTGTCCTATTGAGAGGTTTTGAATGGAAAGAAGAAATACCTCTACATAGGATATACCTCACATCTGACTTGGTGACAGGATATGTGACAGTTGGAGTAATATCAAAACTTCCTGTTGAGGGCATATCTGTTATCCTAGCAAATGATTTGGCGAAAGGGAGGGTGAGACCTGAACTGATTGTGAAGGAAAATCCAGACCCTAGTCCTATGGTGGAGACAGGAAAAGAAAAAGAACTTTATCCTGTAGGTGATGTCATAAATGGTATGACACCACAGAAAAAGAAAGAAGAAATTATCTCACAAGAAAAGGAAAAGAAAGAAGAAATTATCCCACGAGAGAAGAAAGAGGAAGAAGAAGTGGAACGTGATACTACTATTTTCTCCATGATTGAAGATTGTCCGAAAGGAAATGATCAATCAAAGAAGTCATCCCAAAATGAATTGATTGCTGAGCAGAAAGTAGACCCAGAGTTGCTACAGTTGCATGAGAAAGCTGTCGACGAGAAAGAAACTCCTACTACTGATGTCTATGAACAGATAGACCACAGCATAAACAAACAACAATGCAAACCTGCAGTTGCCGGTACAGATGAAGATTTGAGGAGCATCACTGAAGAAACGAGTGCGGAGAGCTGGACCGAAACTATCAAAAGCTATGGGTTACCACAATCCATACCGACAGATCGAAGGACCAACTTCACCCCGGAACTCTTCAATCCAGTCCTAAAGAACTTATGCCTGGAGCATGAGGAGAGGTCAACTGAATCCCATCCGGAAAGTCGAGGAGCCTATGGACCAATCTTTGGACCCACTGTCCAAGGACCACTCAAAATACTTCAAGAGGAATGGCCGACCGAATTGGACCTCCTTGGGCTGAGCAAGTACCTAGATAAGTACATAAATTTTTTGTCTGACATAACTGTGTTTGTTAGAAAAAAATTGTACACTGCTCACATGCAGATGCCATTGTTGTGTGATGAAAGAAAGGCAAAAATATTATATCATTTGAAAATGATAAAGCCTTACCTTCTGAAAACAATTGGAAAAAGCTTGATGTTGTTAACATTGTTACTCTTATTTGTAAAATTTATGCCTGGAGTTCAGGATGAATTGAATGACAGATTCACTGATAGTTAGTTACCAAACTTACTATTTTAAAACTAAATCCCTTACTTGTAAAGAAAAAGGAATGAGTAAAAGTATTGTTAGAGTAAATATCATTATAGTGTGATATTTCTAAACAAACTTGTTAGGTTGAGCATTAAAATAATTGCTATAAGAGAAAAAGATCAGTTTTATCCGCAGAATTGGTTTCTATATCAGAGGACATTATAAATGTGGACTGATTATAAGATATGTTTGAGAATCTCTGGAAATGATAATTGAAACATTTGGCAGAGAGGATAATCTGATTGATAAAGATGTAAATGATTTTGAGAAAAGGGAATTTTCTATCACTAAAGTATTGAGAAATGTTTTATGATTGTACTATGGATTTATATTATCATGTACTGTTATTGAAATATTGCACTGAGTCAAGATGCAAATTTCTTCTATGTGAATTTATTCATTTGTTATATTATCATTGAATGTATGATAATGTAGGGTAAAAATAGTTGCAGCAAGACAGAACTATGACTAAAAAGAATTCCAAGAAATGTATTATATATGATTTTTCACTTTTAGGATACTGTTACATGAAAAGCAGACCAGAAGTGAAACTAATGTAAAATAAAACTTATCCTTGTTTTGTATAAATTTAGGATATGTGCCACTGACTTGACACTGTAAACCAGAATGGTTGAGAATTTATAATGTTGACATACCAATGTTCAACTAATGTATGATTAATTAAGGATTTCATGTCAAGATTGTAAAACTAATCTATATTTTTTCTGTATTAGTTAAAATAGATTGAATGAATTGTATTGACAAGCAAAAGACTGGGTAGACCTGAACACTGTGGAAGTAACAGGAACCTAGAACCTATGAATAAAACCTTTATGGAAAATGGAAAAGAGCAATGTACACCACTGAAAAGATTGGAAATGGAATGTTTTACCACAACAGTCAAACCAGCAGTTGTTTTGTACATAAATTGTTACATTGATTTCTCTCTGAAAAAAATTAATAGTAGCCTATGCTTAACTCTTTTCTACTTCAATAATATTGTATTTGAAATGTCTTTAATGTAATCTAAAGAAAATAAGTACTTACTGTGTAGTACTAAGATTGTATGAAGATAATATAACTTGTTTTAATTGATAGTTAATTAAGTAAATTAACCAAATTTGTTTAAGTAAATCCATGATTGTCTGAATGTTTCAATTTAACCTGCTACGATGTGAACTCTTTTAAAAAAGAAAATAATGACGTCGGAAGGTCATGGTAAAATGAGAAATTGAAATATTTTTAATGATTTTTTGCTATAAACTATTTTAATTCGTGAACAGACTATGTTTAATGTTTTCAAAATAATATAAATGAATTTGATTTTGAGATGATAGATGTTAAAGAATGCTCATTTAATACGATAACTATTTAATCGCGTAGCAATTTTTTTTACCTAGGCTGTGATGAGGTAAATTTGCATAGCGATGTCAACATTGTTAAAATCAATTGAGAATGAGAGAGAGAGAGAGAGAGAAAGGCGGAATTGACCTCAATTTCTGTGTCGCGTCACAGACAGTTGTCTAATGTGTTAGCCAGCCTACAAACATACTGTCGAAGCAATAATATTTTGTTGTAAAGTGAAATTAGGTCAGGGCTAGTATTTTTTTTGTTTTGTAATTGAGTTAGGCCTAGCATGTGTTCTATCAGAACGTTGGGTTTTTTTTCTCCTTATGAAAAAAATAAGTCGTGTCTGCATAGACATTAAGTGATTTTTTTTTTTTGTTGTTTGATTACAAATGTAAAAGATATTAGTTTATAATCAAATGGACGAGAGAGTTTTTATTAACGTGGAATGTTCATGTAATAGAAATTATTAACTTGTATTATATTATATCTATTAAGAATGATTAAGTATTTTTCTTGTGAACAAGATTTAGATAAACAATTTAATTGTCCATTGTTTTGAATTAAAAATTGAATGATTGAATGACTATAGTTAAGCCATTTGATAAGATGAATTTATATTGCATATATTATTATGTTATTGTTATCAGTTCGATTGAATTATTGGGATCGCCAATTGAACTGTATTGTTTTTCCCGGAATATTTTCTTTTATAATTATTCCTTAAAATTAACATTTTTCGTATGGTTAAAATGTAAAGGAAATAATTATAAAGCTTTAGAAGGGGGGGGATGTTACGAATATCGGTCATAAATGAATGACGTAGTAAGGCATTGACCTCTTAACAAGTGCGTATCAGAGTCCAAAGCGACCAAGGTTTGACCTTTATGCCCTGAGGGCAGTTTAAATAAAATAATTCGTTCAAATCCCGTGGAAATTGGAGGATAATTCTGGATCGTAGTAATTATAGAGAAAGAGGTTAAAATGCGTATTAAGACCCTGTAGAATCTTCGATGATAGTTTTCTTTGTTAAGTCCCGACCTCCTTAAAGTTAGTTCAGTTCGGAAGTTTGTCGAGTGAAGTCGCTAATATTCATTTGTATATTGTATGCCATTGTATTGAAACTTATGTTGCCATCAGTTGATGAAGTTTATTGATCGTTTATATTGAGTCTACAATTTAAATAAAATTGTTTATTCAACAACTGGAGTTGTTTGATCTATCATTGTTGAGAAAGGTGTTGAAGATAATTATCACGAATATAACTACATTGCTGCATAGACCTGTCAGTCAAGGAACCCCTAGCTTGGGCTACAGATTAGCAGAATCTAGAGACTTCTAATAAAGATACAACTATATTCATTGAATCCGATTTAACGAGTCGTAATAATAGTCATCATAATAGAGGGCCATAACACCGCATAAAAGAAAAATAATCCTAAACTAGGGGTGCGACTTATCCACCTGTGCGACTTATACACGAGTATATATGGTACTCATAATTTATTAACATTAACATCAAGTCTTAAAACAAGGCCTCTTATATAATTTTTATGGGACACAGTCTGAATTATGCCCACCTTGTGTTGTGTGTGTATAGCATATAATTATAGTTTTTATATTATATTGGAAATTGTCTCGCTAGTTCATGTAGGATTTTTTTTTTAATTTTCAATTTTGAAGTGTAAATGCATCTTCAACATTTGCGACAACTGCTTTATGGATTATCACCTTGTTTATTGTAACATGGTAATTTTCCCTTGTTACCCATTGTCTGATTAATTACTTATTGATAACCTCTCTGGTCAGTCTTGCAATGCATCCACATATCATAAATTTGGCCACTTTGCTAAATAGCTGGTCATAGCGTAAGAAGTTCTTTTCACCACAAGTACATCAGAAATCAGACAATGGCCAAATCACTCAACTAAGGTGTGAAGTGTGTGGCCCATTTCACAAACTGGCCATGCAAACTGGCTGAACTTTGGGTTACAGATGTAACATATGCACAAACTTGGTAAAAAAAACAACAGAATTATTGTTTTGAATTATTCATTCATCAAACTTTGATGCTGATTACATGAATTAATTTGTTCTGGATGATGAAATGTTAAATTTGTATTTCTTACCACAGTATTTGTTATTATCTATTTTAGACTTGAGAACTCTAGAAGACCTTGAACAAGCTTTGATGGTTGATTATCAGAACAAATTTTTGCCGTCCTCTTGTATTTTGCCTGGTAAAAAACAACTGGGCGAGGTAGGCTGTTTGATAGGCTATTTGTTGAAAATTTTCTATAGCTGGTGGACTAGTACAGGGGTTTGCAAAAGGCTTCCTACATACCACAACACAGCTTGCCAAGCATATCAGTAGTTGTTATGATGTAGAATTACTAGACTATTGCTTAGGCCTACATTTTACATTAAAAATACTTTCGTAGGTGTAAATATACTATCTTTATATAACTGAAATTGAAGTTGACAAATATTTTAGGTTTTTCGAATTGAACACCCTTTACTTTTGAACCGATTTTGTATTGCCGAAACGTAGTGTATTTAAGGCGACATTATTTTATAGGCCTATTGAATGCAAATTATGTTACGGAAAGAATCGTAAATGTGTAAAAGCCTCTCTAGGTCTATAATATAGAATTAAGCTTGTATACTAGTAGCTTAAGATACGTTTTATTTAGGAACGCAAATTACAGAGTTTCTAACTGCAGTTATCAAAATTCATTGTATAGCTCGAAACATGGAAGACAATTATTGCTTCTAGAGAACTAAGCAACTTATTTCTTTGCCTTTCAATGTCAAAGAGGAAAATTATAAGTTTAGATTTAGAGATCATTTGGGAAAACAAGAAGAGTAACAATATAAAATCAAATTTAATTGAAAATGCATTTAATATCTCTAATCACCAAAACTAAATATTTTTTACTAAATACTAAAGTAATAGGGAGCACGGTGGCCGTGCCACAGCACATACGGCTGACAACCCTATGGTCTTGGGTTTGAATCTTGGTGCAGGCTAGGATTTTTTCCAAGGTCTGGGTGTCCCTGAGTCTACCCTGCTCTGATGGGTACCTGACATTAGTTGGGGTAAAGTAAAGGCGGCTGTGCATAGTGCTGGCCACACAATCACCTAAAATATGCCGTGGCCACAGAAACGGGTCAACTCTGCTTCACT
Organism: Anisus vortex; assembly: GCA_949126835.1. Lineage (NCBI taxonomy): Eukaryota > Metazoa > Mollusca > Gastropoda > Planorbidae > Anisus > Anisus vortex. The sequence continues at coordinate 6,585,681 of OX421498.1, forward strand.
GGACCTATGGATCAATTCGGTCCTATGGTAATTTACTTTTTCTTTTAATAAAGTAATCAGATAACTGGGTTTATAGGACTTGGGAAAGCTAGAGAAGATGATTTGGTTACTAACAATAATTAACAAAATTGGGAAATGTTAAATTAGGACTACCTGAATATTATACCAGCTAACATTACGACAGTTTACACATACCACTATTTTGATTTGTAAATTTTTTATTTTTTTATTTTGAAATTTTAAAATGGTTTAAAAGCAAGAACCCTGGATAAGAAGCTTTATACTAGTAATAGCAAAACACTTGCTTTTATGGTGGTATAGTACATTGCAGGAAATACATAGAATCCTGTGTGGGTTGTAGCCATTAACAACTAGTTCCCTGTCAATGATCTTATAGCAACACTACAAAAAGCACTAGCTGGCATTAAACTAGCCTCAGACATTTTTTTCTATCCCCAGACATGAACAATTATGCATGCCTGTTGTAGGCTTTTTTTTTAAAAATAGTACTTTTGTTTTATTTTAGTCTACAACATACATGTCTAGTATTAAATGTAAAAAACAACAAAAAAACATTTTTAAAAAGTATATCCATCTTTTTCAGGGTTACTATGGTATTGTTCATTGTGGACAAATTTGCCTTCCGAGCCAAAATCTACTGCAATCTAAATCCCAATGGATCAAAGTGGCAATAAAAAAATTTAAGAAACCTGAAGGGGTCAAGGAGTCCAATTTTATCAAGGAAATCTCTCTAGCCTGTGAACTGGATCACCCTAACATTGTTAAAGTCTCTCACTTTGCCAGAAACACTTACAGCAGTCACACAGGTATGGACATTTTGGCTTTTTGCAAATGACTGTTACATATTAAATTATTAAAATTATTACTAGAGTATGCATCTTCTGTTCGGGTCCCATCAACTAAAGTAAACATTAAAACACTAATAGACATGCAGGACTAGACACAGAACACAGATGAGTGTAAGATGCAATAATCTTCTTTATAGAAGAAGCGTCTGTAATGTATAAGATAAGAAGATAAGATTAATATTAAAGTATTATTCTACACTTGTGATTTTGTTGAATATATGTAGCAAACGTCAGGCTTTATATTAAAACTGTTATATTGCTGTGTATTAATTATTTTTTCCCAGATAATTTTTATAAATTCATGCTTATTATGGAGTTCATGACTTTGGGTTCTTTGGTCGAGTTTGCTAAGAAAGACCAGAATGCTACTAATGGGCCCACAAATGAGAGGCTGCTGAAAATTTGCACAGATGTGGCTGAGGTAAATGTTTATTGTGCATTTTAATATGCCTGTTTGTCAACTTTATGCTAATTATTCCATTGGCATTGGGCAACCCTCTAACTACCAACAAAATAAGTTTACAGTTTTTGTATGTTAAATATATTTTTAAAAGATATAATAACCAGCACATTAAACAATTTTTTAAGATAACTGAAGCTTGCGTTGTTTTATCTGCTTATAGGCTTGGATGCAACTGCATATAATTAAGTCCTTGTTAACTGATTTTCCTACATTTCAAAAAGTAAATTCTTCTCATTGAACTAGCTTTAATATAGAAAGAAAGAGATGGCATAATAATATGTACATATTTGTGTTTTTAAGCCCTACTTTGTGATAGAAAAAAAATAATGTAAAATATGACTTTTAATGTCTTGGTAAAAAGAATAACTTTACAAGGAAAAGTTCTATTTTGGTAATTAAGAAGCTGATGTGTTTTTCTTTTCTAATGTGTTGGTGATGCTCCTAATAGACAGTACATTATTGCATCCTATGATTTCTGTGGTTTTAGTCTAGTCTTGCATTTAAATTAGTGTTTTAAATGATGTAAAGTTACTGGTTTAACCTGGTTTGTACAGGCAACCCATTCCCTGCCTGGATGACACTGGATGTGTTTGTTCTTGCATATGCAATAAGAACAGATTGTTTATTTGTATGTCTATAAGAGTATTACTATCTTGTATTTCTAAGTTAGAATTTAAGGCTTAACGTATTATTACTACTTTACTAATTTGCCTTTCTATCCTCTAGTGTTTCTAGATTTAGTGATTAATTATTGGTGTTATCTTGTCAGTTGTGAATATTCGCTAGTAAAGAACTTTGAAGATCTTTTCTGAATTTGTTATAATTTTTTTATGTTTTTTCAGATAATTCGTCCCATACAAAAAATTCATATCCTTGTATAGGTCTAACTAAATTTAGGTAGCATTATAGTTTCATATTCTTGTTACATTTGTAAAAATTACCTTTATGAACCTTAAAATGTTTATTATTTTTTTGTTTGCTTCATTAATATGTGGATTCTATTATTACAATTTGCAATCTATTATTACTCCTAAGTGTTTTGCATTTTCAGTAGTTTGTGTTCGATGTTTTCTATTAATGAAATAGTTTGTATTCATTTGTTTCTTTTCATTTGATAATCTCAACAGTGTGCACTTTTCTGTGTGGAAAGTTATACTCCAATTATAGCCTCATTTTTGTAATTCATCTAAGAATTTTTTTTAAAGATCGTAGTATATTTTGGTGTGCCTATAGAATATATTCAATCATCTGCAAACGACTATAATTTTGTTCCTGAATTGATACTATTGGATAAATCATTTATGTTATTTAGAAATCATATGGAGCCTAGAACAGTTTCTTTGTGGAATTCCAGAGTTTACAGTGATAGCTGCAGTTTTTATTTAACAATAATGGTTACATTTTTCTACCAGGGAATGGTGTATCTAGCAGAAGAATCAATAGTGCATCGTGATTTGGCAGCTAGGAATGTTCTACTGACTGAACTGAACAATGAAATAGTGGCCAAAGTATCAGATTTTGGCTTAGCTCGAAACATGGAGGACAACTATTACTTCTATAAAACTAAGCCAGAAGAGATAATGCCACTTTTTTGGTAAGTTATGATTTCATTTTTGTCAGCCAAATCTCTTTGAAAACTGTTTTGAAAATGAAAAGGTCGGCACTATTTTTTACAGAAAAATAATTAGTCAGCTATTTTTTCAAAATTTTGTTTGACATAGATGTTAACTGCTACCAAAAAAATTTCACTTAGTAGTTATAATCTGGCATATTCATCATCATAATCATCATCTATCCTTTGGTTTCCTAGGGAACATTTTGGAGCCCACACATGCCTACCTTCACAGTCTCCTGCTTGTCACTTTAGATTCATTCCAAGTTTAGCCTACATTTTAAATCTTTATTCCTGATTAGTCAACAGACTAGGAGCCCAAAACAAACAAATAGTAAAGTAAAGTACCCTTCGGACCAAATTGATCATAAGGCCGGTGAAGCAGAGTTCACCAGTGTCTGTGGCCACAGCATACTAGATAATTGTGGGGTCAGCACAATGCACAGCCGCCTTTACTTTACCCCAACTAAGTTCAGGTACCCATCATAGCTGGGAATACTCAGGGACACCCTCCAGACCCGGGAAAAAATCCTAGTCTACACCAGAAGTCGAACCCGGACCTCCGGTACGACAATCATAAAGTAATGGTGCACGGTGGTCTAGTGATTTGGTATTGCTGTACCAAAAGACCCACTTTCAAATCTTTTTCTGGGTCTCAAATGTGTCCCTGAGTCTAAGCAGCTCTTAGATTAGTTAAAAAAAGTAAAAAAAGTAAAAGCTGCTGGGTATTGTGCTGCAACAAAATTCCACAGGCTGGGAAAGTGTGTGAAAAACTGACTTTTGTAAGTCACTAAAATGTTTCACTAAAATGGACAAAACAGAATGAAAAATACTTAATTTGGGAATAACTCTGTTGTTTTTTTAGGAGTCCTTAATAAAACTCCTAGAATGTTTTTTCTTTAATAAGTACTTAAAAAGCAAACCGAAAACATTTTGTTTATTTAGACTAACTATATACGATGCCAGTTTAACATTCAGAAAGTTGATTTGAGAATTTCTTTTAAAGTTTGGGAAAAGTTTTTCAATTTTAAAATGATTTAGTAAGAACCCTGATCCTCTAGTATGCTGTGGCCAGGGTAACTCATGGACGCTGCTTTACTGGCCCTATAAATCATATTGTTCTGAAGTGGATACATTACTTTTAATTTTTATCCATAAACTCAAGAAAACTATTCAATCTTTTTTTACTTGTTTGTTTAATTGTTTTTTTCTAATTTGAAATACTTATAGGATGCCACCAGAAGTGTTGGACCCAGATACAGAAACTAGACCTTTCTCATCCCAGGGCGATGTGTGGTCATTTGGTGTCACAATGTGGGAAGCTTTCTCCAAAGGCATGCACCCTAGCACAAAAATGCCACATCCAAGCCATATACTATTGTGGTACAAGAACAATAAACGCCTTCCCAAAAGTACCTTAGTCTTTGATAACATGTATGAGATAATGCAGAAATGCTGGCTGTATGATTATACAAAACGTCCAGCATTTGATGAGTTGGTTCAAGACCTCAAGTCTTTGTCTGTGAAGAAAATTGTACAATGAAAAATAACTCCTGAAATTAGACTATAAAAAATTCAGCTGAGATCTTCTTTTAAGCACAATAAAAAGTGATTTATTATAATTGTATAATAAGAGACCAATTATTACATATTTCCTTTTCTGTTTTAGGGATGTGACTGTTCTATTTTTGGCAGAATTCATTTCATTGATACACGTTTCTGTTAAATTCTATTTTTATTTTTTCTGGAAAATTCTAGTTTTTCTGTACAGATTGACATTTAGTAATAAATGTACAAATTTTATGAATCTATGAAGAAAGGGTTCTAGAATTCTAAGTAAGACAAAGAAACATAAATTTTACATATGCCTACATATATGTTTCTTATATATTATATATATATATAAAGGCATATTGTAAATACTAACATATCTGTCACACCAATTGACTCACAGACAGATTGCACTATAACCATTTCACAACAGCATGTGCTGCAGATTGAGGTTTGTTTCATTACTCATAGCAAGACTATTTTCATTTGTTTATTTAATGTTTTTGAAATTCTGACCCAAGTAAACAGTAGTGGTGCTAACACTGATGTTTCAAAACTATTAACTCACACAGTTGTTAGTCATTGTTTTCTTTCCATTTCCCTCTTGTTGTCAATGTTGAAAAGTCTTTTCTTGAAATATTAAACAAATACAAAATGGACATTGTCTTTGTGAATAGAATCTCTTGGTCTAAAATTTTGCTGAACATTTGTACGCTATGCTGACATATATTTTTTTATGCTAATTATTTCAGCTTAAAGTTAAAGCTTCCCTCGTATCCTATTTACTTTAATAATAATGTGGAAATATTTTTTTTAAAGCTTAAACCATTTTTAAATCAAATATTTTTTTAACTTTACCGGTGATAAAATGCATTCCTGTGAAATGCTTTTGCAATTCATTTTCTATTAAAACTATAAACTGTTAATATATTTTCAACACCACAAATATTTTGTGTTAAAACTCTGATTTTGTTTCTTTCCCTCCCTTCATCCCCACCCCACCTTTCTTTTTTACTTCAGTGATAATGTTAAAATATGTTGAAATGTTACCAATCGCTTTTTTACAAAGCGCTTTCATACCTAACCCGTGACATATTTTATTTAATGTTTTTTTATATTGTTGTAAATGTTTTTTATTGTTAATATTTTAAAAAAAATCCATTTTTTTTTCTTGTTTATTGTATTTTCCAAACATGATTTGACCCTTTTCCCTATCTCATTTGATTCACTATTTTAAGAGTGGCTTTTGCAACTGCTCAGTTGTTTTTTTTTATTGGTTCTCATTTACTCTGTTGGTTTTCAGGCTTGTAATATAATGTAAATATTTTTGTAATCAATTGTGACTTTTTTTCAACAATATTTTTCTTTCAAAATTTGATTTTTGTATTTAGTTTTTATTTCATACATGTTCAGCTGGTTTAAATGTTATAAGCATCAAATGTTTCAACAACAATAATTTATGTTTTACACACTTTCCAAAAGTTATAACAAACATGTAAAAATTACCTGTGATGTCAAATATGATTTTTTTTACTGAAAATCTTAGAAGGAAATCTGCCAACATTGATTTTTTTTTTTTTAAAAAGTTCTACTTTAAAGTGGACAGTATTTTTACCTAAATGATTCTCATATTATTCTGGATGAAAAGAATAAGAAATATTAATACGTTTATTTTCCATACTTTCGATAAGTGTTGATTTTTCCCTTTAGTTTTGAAACGTCTGGTAATTTGTTTTGTAAAGTCTGGATTTTTTGTTACCTAAAGGGGTGGCACAAGGTTGAATTTTGTAAACACATTGCTGAAACTAAATGACCGAAATTTATGTTATTGTTTTAGGTAGTAAAGATTTTTAATATGCAACCTTTATAAAAATGAGTCCTTTACTTTGGAGACTTACATTGAAATTTGTGTATTGTTTTTTTTTAAATAATATATTTTATGATCTGACCAATCAATTAATCAACAATAAAAGTGTATATTAAAAGGTTGTGCAGCTATCTCAAATATGTAAAGAACAATATTGCAGAACAATCCGTTCTACTTAATTCTATGCATAAATAAATTTTTTCATTGTTATTGTTTCAGAAAAAGTTTATGTTTAAAACTTTTTTTGCAGAAATGCTTCAGGCATGCTCTGTCATGTTTTGTTCATTGTTAAAGATATGTGCCATAATTATGTTAAGTTGTACTTTTTTTAATTTTCTTCAGCTGTATCTATGAATGATTAATATTTTCTTTTAATATACATTTTGTAATGCTCCATCATTTCCTAAACATACTGCTGATTATGTCATGCTGTTTATCTAATGCAAATTTAAACTATTATCCTGTTTTCTTTTTAATTAATTGTTTCTTCTGTATGTAAGTAGGTCACATTACCTCCCTTTTTTATTTTCCTGTTGACTTCCCCTTTGTACGATTCCTATTTCTGAAAGATTTTTTTTAAAGCAATAATCCTTAATAAAAAGCTCAAAGTTAAAATTTACTGTAGATTGTACTTTTTTCTGCAGTCTCTTGTATTGTTTATTTGGTTGTATATGTTTTAAAGAACTTCTAAATTTCCCAATATTATATTATTAGTATTAATATATAATTATGCCTACTAGGGAAAAAAACCATTGTACAGTGGTAGTATAATGGTCTATATTTTGATGTTTCTTTTACCTTACACCAGATGGTAAAAGCTGGTTGGTCAATATTTTGATGTTTCTTTTACCTTACACCAGATGGTAAAAGCTGGTTGGTCAATATTTTGATGTTTCTTTTACCTTACACCAGATGGTAAAAGCTGGTTGGTCAATATTTTGATGTTTCTTTTACCTTACACCAGATGGTAAAAGCTGGTTGGTCAATATTTTGATGTTTCTTTTACCTTACACCAGATGGTAAAAGCTGGTTGGTCAATATTTTGATGTTTCTTTTACCTTACACCAGATGGTAAAAGCTGGTTGGTCAATATTTTGATGTTTCTTTTACCTTACACACCAGATGGTAAAAGCTGGTTGTACGTAAGTCTTATAACCAAAATGATTATAGAATTTAAGCATAATTTACTAAATGAGGTGCATTTTAATTAATAATAAGTTATAAATTTCTAAAGATATTATGCTCAGTAATTTTTTTTATTACATAGGCCTATATTGTGTTTTTTTAAACTTTTGTATTTATCACTGTTATAACAACGCTTTGTTCATATCATATCTTGCCACTGTGCCATACATCTGTGAGTTAGGTGTTGTTGTGTTTTTGGATTGCTTTAACACCTATTTCACCCTTCACTTATGATCACTTCTGTATAATCTACCACAATATTTTTTTAACCCTTTAACTACCGCAGGTTTTTCATAAAAATATTTGCTGACTTTGCTTATTTTTAGCATTTATTTCTTTATTTATGACGTCAATGTTACGTCCATGGTATTTAAGGGATTAAAATTTCAAATTGTAACAAATAACCTTTTAGTTAGCTTTATTGAGTGTGATTCTGTCTTTTTTTTTAATTTTGAATTATTTACTTACTGTGTTGTTTGTTTTTTAAATCAAAGAATGCTTTAATGGAAGATTGTTTGACTGATTCTCTTTTCTTTATCCATTTAAAAAAATTAATTTAACAACTATAAGAAAAAAGTTTTTCATATGCAACATTTAGATGTATTTTTGTTTTTCTGTCAAAACCTTTTGAATTTACCTCAGAATTATACTTTTCAATATTTCCTATTCAATAATGCAAAGAAGAGATCTTAATATAAAGGATTTTTTTTTAATGTGCACAATGTAAAAAAACCACAACAAAAAAAACAACAAATTTTTTGAGTATGGGGATAGAGCTGAAAATTAGAAAGAATGTTTTGTCAATGGCAATGAGTCTATGTAAGAAGTTGTAGCTGAACAGGTTGGCATGAAGTGGGTCAGTAAACCTTTTAAAGATTTTGTTAATATGAAGGATTTAAAAACATTTAAAAAATTGTATAGTATTGCAAGATGTCGTTTTGATATAGTTTCCTGAATTTAGAACTTTTTTATAAACAGTATAGTATTGTAATATGTCATCTGATATAGTTTCCTGAATTTAGAACTTTCAATAAACAGTATAGTATTGTTAGATGTCGTTTGATATAGTTTCCTGAATTTAGAACTTTTTGATAAACAGTATAGTATTGTAAGATGTCGTTTGATATAGTTTCCTGAATTTAGAACTTTTTGATAAACAGTATAGTATTGTAAGATGTCATCTGATATAGTTTCCTGAATTTAGAACTTTCAATAAACAGTATAGTATTGTAAGATGTCGTTTGATATAGTTTCCTGAATTTAGAACTTTTTTATTAACAACATAGTATTGTAAGATGTCGTTTGATATAGTTTCCTGAATTTAGAACTTTTTGATAAACAGTATAGTATTGTAAGATGTCGTTTGATATAGTTTCCTGAATTTAGAACTTTTTGATAAACAGATTCAGAGATTTTTTATTGTCATACAAAAAGTGTTGCAAGTACTATAAAAAAAATTTGTTGAACAAACTTTGCATTTAACTTACATGACATTGCATATTTCTGTTCCATTGTGTCATATTTACTAAAAAAATTAACCAGTTGTGTAATATTTGAAGAAATTAATAACAAAAAAAAAAGCATATACCGTATTTATATAACATTTCATACTCATGGTCCACATGAATAAGTCAGAATTTGAAGAAAAAAATCCTTGTTTGGGAAAACTAAGTCTTTAGACTTTAGACTTTTATTTTAGTACGAATAAAAGCTTGGGTTGATATTAAATAATTATTTAAAACTAAAATGTAATTTCTAATTTGAAAAATAAAATTACAATGTGTTTATTCTTACAGTCAGTGAAGTTTAAATCAAATCAAATTTATTACAATGGTAATATTATGATATTGTTTACATTTTTACATTGGTTACATCATGATATTGTTTACATTGACTACATCATGATCTTGTTTACATTGCTACATTGGATAAATTATGATATTGTTTACATTCCTACATTGGCTACATCGTGATATTGTTTGCATTGCTGCATTGGTTACAAAAATCCTTTGTTTAAATCTAAATCTCTACATTGTTTACATGATTACCTTTCTCATATCACTGCAGTCATCAAACTACACTGCTCAATATATAGTTTTGAATATTAGGTTGTCAATTTTTTTTTTTATTTCATGGCAAATATTATTTCATAATGGATTTATACTCCAAAGAGTAGATAAAAAAATGTAATAAAAGTTAAATGAAGGTTTTAATGTAGACTTTGTTGGTCTCAATTTTCTTTTCATTCTTGGCTTATTTAAAAAAAGCAACACTGTTGGACCAATTTAATTCATAGGAATCTGTGAAGCAGCATTGCCAAGTTTCTGTGGCCATGGCATATTAGGAGTTTGTGTGTTCAGCACTGTGCCCAGTGGCATTTACTTTTTCCCTCACTAACGTTATGTACCCATCGGAGCTGTGTACATTCCGGGACACCCTCAGACCCAGGAACAAATGCTAGCCTTCACCAGGATTCAAACCCAGGACCTTATGTACACCATGTAAGCCCACAGTCGCCTCGGGGGCGTTAGGTACACCATGTAAGCCCACTGTCGCCTCGGGCGTTAGGTACACCATGTAAGCCCACATTATCCTCGGACGTTAGGTACACCATGTAAGCCCACAGTCTCCTCGGACGTTAGGTACACCATGTAAGCCCACATTATCCTTGGACGTTAGGTACACCATGTAAACCCACAGTCTCCTCGGACACAATGGTATGTGTTAAACCTCTCATAGGATGGTAGATAAATGTGGGGGTTAGTGTGGATTTGTGGGACTATGGCAGAAATATGGTACTACAAGTAGTAGAAGTTATGTAGGACTTCAGTAGAGATGTGGGACTTTTTGAAAATGTTTTATTTTATTGTTTGATATCTTAAATTCTATGTAGCCTATTGCACAATTGTAAAACAAATTTCATTTGGGATAATAGAGATTATTATTAATAGGGGAATGGGTTAATACTTTTTATCAGCATGATTATAAAGAGCTTAATACTGTTGGATGTAAATTAGATTTAATAAGCTAAAGACAAAAGCAATCAAGTCTAACTTTAACTGAGCAGGGCCAGACAGTTTGAACACTGGTTATACAAAGGAATATGTTATTCATCATCAGACAAAATTTGAAGGAAGATTATGATGACACACATTCCAATACAAAGCACTTGGCCACAAAAAAACAACATAAGAACGTTTTAGTATAAATCCTTTATTATGTCATTATAACTTCAACAATTTTTCATCAATTTTACGGCCTCCTTCGACTTCTTCTCAAGTGTCAACTTTTCAGAGGACCACCACGTATATAAATTTTGTAAAACAGTTTTCACCCCCCCCCCCCCCCTCCACAATATTCGGCTAACAACTAACACAATTTAAAAAATATATGCTGGTTTTTATGCATTCCCCACACACACACACAATCACGCTTTGAACAATTTTTTGTTTGTTATTGCTGAAAATGTGTTGTCAAAACCCAGGAATTAAACTATGATACCTCTTGTCCAGTAGGGTGGTTCGCATGAACCACATTGCAGGTGGTTACTTTGAGATAATATCAAAATGTCCATCTCCACCATCCACCACATGTAAATTTATAAACGATGGACATCCTATCTTGAATGTTCTGTAACAAAAATAACACAGCTTAAGAACCACTTGTTTATGTAGATCTATTTATATATATATATATTTTATACTAAGGTTAAGTATCAGAAATGACATATTACAGTCAACAGGGAAATTTAAACAAATGTGGAAAATACAGTGACACTATTTAGAGCCTTTTATATATTACTAAATCCAAATTTCTTTATTATATGTAGGCCTACTATGTACACTACTCTGACAATAAAGTTACAATATCATAAATATAGTCAAAATTTTAAGTAAAGGGGTGTTGAATTAAAAGTAAATTATCCATGGTTTACACCAGTGCCAGGGTCTCAAATATGCGGGCCTCATGCGGCCCAACAAGTGGATTTGTGTGGCCCGTCAGTAAACTTACAAAAATTTATTAGGCGCTATTCGTAAATTCTAGCTAGTAGGCCTACTGATAGACATCAAATTTTATTGGTAATTTTATATACGTAACACACATATTAGCATAAAATCTGATTTAAGCAAGTAGCTAGTAAATCGGCATATTATTAGTGATAAGTAGTAAAATAAGTTAGATGTATGAAGAGTTTTTTGTTTACTGGGGTCGGGGTGTTTGGGGGGCCCTTGACACATCTCTTATTAAAAGTGATAAAATGGCACACTTTGGCTATGTCTATATCCTAGTTTGAGATCCTCCCCTGGTTTACACTGAAGGACAATTCGGGGCGGAGTATAGATTCTTGTCTGTCTTAATAACAATATTACAATATCATTGCTGGAAGGTATAGATATCTAAACAGAATCTGGACCAGTAAAAGCATTGGTCTCCCAACAAAGCTCAGACCTTACAGAGCCCTTGTCAGAACTATTGTTCTGTATGGAGTATGGATGTGAGACATGGATGCTTCTATCAGCAACTGAAAACAAGTTGCAGGCATTCAAAAATAAATGCACGAGAAAAATACTTTGAATCTCCTACGTAGAACACAGGACTAATGTGTATGTATGGGACAGAATATCCTCAATTGCAGGCCCTCAAGAAAACATTATAATGGCTACAATCAAACGGCGCAAACTGATATATGGTTCGGACATGTGTTGCGGCACAATAGCCTGACAAAACCATCCTCCAGGGCACGGTGGAGGGTGGGCTTAGGAGAGGCCGTCAGCGGAGATGCTGGTTCGACAATGTCAAGGATTGGACAGGGCTGCAGTTGACTCAATTATTGACAACCGCGCAAGATAGGCAAAAGTGGTGAAAGTTGACTGCCGAAGTGTCCATTCGCTCCCCCCAACGACCTTAATGGTCATGGGATTGCAATGATGATGATGATTTTGATATCTAGTCACTCAAGAAAGTGAGCATGAGCTAGACATGTGTGTGTGGAGAATGGTGTGGAGAGGGGTGTTGGTTAGAAGAAGAAAGTCCAGAAAGTCAGAATTTAAAGAACAGTCTAAATCTAAATATCTGCAGATCACGATAATAAAATATTATCAAAATATTATAAAATAGGCTACGTTCAGCACTAATCACTATAATTTATCTTATCTTATAGGCCTACATTACAGACGCTCCTTCAAAAGAGAAGATTATTGCGTCTTACGCTCGATCATCCGTATATGGTCCGAGTCTATATATAATATATAGTCTTTCATTTTTATTAATGTTTTAAAATGATGTTACTGGTTTTCCTGGTTTTTTCAGGCAACCCATTCCATGCCCGAATGTAACTCGGCTCACTCGGGAAGAAAGAGTACTTATATGAATTTGTTCTCGCATAGATAGGAGATATAAGGAAAGTGTTTTTGTCTTTATGTTTATCTGAGCATTGCAAGAGGTTGTTTTTGGGTTGTATTTCTATATTAGAGTTTAATGCCTAAATTATGCCTAACATATAAACTAATTTTTTTTTTACTTTATTTGGGTTCTTGGTGACATACAGCACATCACACTTGTCTAATACAAGCCTATTGACATAAGCTAATTCATTATTACTCGATTTAAAATTATTAGATTTTTATTATATAGGCTAATGCTTAATATAATTATTTATATATTTGATATATAGCTCAGTGCACCCAAGTTTTACAGTCACAGATCTATATAATCTAGATCAGTGTTTGTAATAAAATAGTAAAATAAACAATATTACTTCCGCTTTAATCCAAGAAAAAAGCTGTGAAATACAACAAATACAATTACCAAGGAAACATTTACTGTACTGTTGCATTTAAAATCCGAGGCCTATATCGCATTTAGATTACACTAAGTGTGACTAAGCGATGATCTTTTTATGATTATTAAATCATGACAGCCAATTTAACTTTGCTCTGCGTTCTGCTGCCAGTCAGACTGACACTGGACCTTGCAGACACTGTCACTGGGCCTACTCAGACTCAGTTGTCAACTGTCTCAACTCAGATCAAAGTCAGAGCATAATTTAAACAAGTCATTTGTATGATTTGCGACTTGTCAGAAGCTATGCAAAACATTTGTTGTTTTAGGGTTAGACTCTGTCATGTCACAGTCATGTGCAATAACATTTCATGTTTGATGAAAAGCTGCAGGACTAGATCTAGATCTAGTAGACTCTAACCATGAAGGCAATGAAGGACAAATGTGCAGGACACAATAATCTTCTTTCTAGAAGGAGCATCTGTAATGTATTATAATTATTATAAGATAAGCTAACACTCTCATTTCTGATTTTAAAAAAAATGGAGGGTCAAACAAAGACAAGCATAATTACTGTACATTTTGTGCATCGCAAACTGAAAAGTCTAGACATTGATCTAACCGATGGACTTTCTTGTCAAGACGTAATAAAAAAATGTTTTCATTATGTTTCGAGATTGATCTGTAACATTGGAAATGATAGTCAAATTTATGCTTCCAAGTACCTACATACTTTTGGGCTTTTAGTTTATCCTGATAAAAAAGTGTGGGTATCCCCTAGTCACTTATTTGATGGATACCTAGAAAAGGGAAAAACTTACCAGTTTAGAGTTCGCTTTTATCCTCACCCAGAAAGTATTAACTTTGAAAATTCAAGTGGCTCAAGTCAAGATGTACCAGTAATGATCGAATATCTGTACTTACAAATTCTCAATGATTTTCTTGTTGGAAAATTAGGAGAAAGTACTAAATTTGATAATAAAAAAATATTCAGACTTCTTACAATAGCTTTGTTGATGCCTCCAGCTTTTCCATTTGATAGTTCTATTGTTGTCGATAAGCAGTATCAGGAACAGAAAGTCAACTTCATAAATCTTAAAAATAAAATGTCCAAAGCCCTAAGCAAGCGTCTGATCACACACTCGTTGATTGACACATTTTGGATTTGCCGTGGTCTAAAGGAAGTTATTGATAGGCTGAAATCCACGAAGATGTCACTGGGACATCATAAACAAATGTTTTTCAAGGAGCTTATGGATGTTGATCCTCACTATTGGATAGAACAGTACACAGTTACATATAATGGGGGTGAAGGCAACAAACCTGAAGTCACACTAACTGTCAACTTTTCTGAATTACAAGAAAATCACGAGCCTACATTATTTTTTGGTGAAGTAAGCAATTTAATTGTAACTTACTTTATGCATGCCTAATACAAAAAAAAATAAAAAATTACTGAATAAAGTCATTGAAAATAATTACCTTTAATATAACTTTATTTTTATTTATAAATTACAATTCTATCAATTTTTTTCTTTATTTCTTGAAAGGTTTCAAAGTTTCCACTTGCTGAAATATTTGACATAAAAATTCAGTGGCTAAATCTGGATGTACCAACAAGGAGTGTATTAATTTTTACACAAAATCAAGCTGCTATGGTTAGTCAGCTGTATTTTCAGTTATGTGTTAATTAAAAAAAACACTGAAATAAAATATGACGTAAATGTATTTTTATAGCTTCATATATAATTTTAGGAGCATTAAACCAAAATGAAAAATTTCATTCTTGAGTGCAATTATTTATCAGTTCTGTTAGAATATAATTTTGTACCTCAAGGTATTGGTTCTAATGGAAAAAGTTTAAAAAAAAACAAGTTGGATTCACATGAATCAAGTCTTCAAATGCCTTGCAAATGCTAATTGGGATTAGATTTTCTATATACTGGTAATATGTGGTTATTGTCAATATAGTATAAAGAGTAAAGTAAAGTACCCATCAGACCGAATTGATCCATAGGTCTGATGAAGCAGCATTCACCAGTTTCTGTGGCCACGGCATACTAGGGGATAGTGTGGCCAGCACTATGCACAGCCGCCTTTACTTTACCCCAACTAAGATCAGGTACCCATCAGAGCTGGGTAGACTCAGGGACACCCTCCAGACCCAGGAAAAAAATCCTAGCCTGCACCAGGATTCAAACCCGGGACCTTTGGCTCTCCAGTCGAATGCCCTGCCGCTCGGCTACTGTGCCCCATATAGTATAAAGAACGCCATGTTTTCTTTCCTGGCGTATGACAGGAGAGGGTAAATGTTAATTTTGATCTGCTATAATTTTTATAAAATGTTAATTCATTTTAGGAAGAAAAAAAACAATAATATTAACATGGGTTCATGGAGGTTAGGTCTATAGGTTTAGATTAGAAGGAAAAGTAATATAACTGAACTTAAATATTTAGTAAAAACAATACTTCATTTCTATTTTATATAGAGATTAATTTTAGCACCAGTAGGCCTTTAAATGATATTTAGTTTTACTTCCATAATCAGTTAAAACTCTCAGATACGTCTATCTCTTGGACTGTCCGGGTGCTAAAGTCACAATCGCGTACATAAAAAAAAAGTGCCCAATACCTGTACTCAGCTAAAAAAAAATTACACATTTTGTTTTGAAGGCATGATGCATTGCTAATTTTTATGTTGTTTTTGTTAAAACCTTTTCTTCTAAATACTTAAAATTCAGAGGAAAAAAACTACAACAAAATGGATAATCTTAAAATATATGTTCTTTCTAATTACTGTATCACAGTGAATGATTCCTTTTGAAAACTCTTACTTTTTTTTCTTAACAGTCACTGGAGTTTCCTGATCAAGGTTCAGCAGAATCGTTTGTGTCCATGTTGCAAGGCTTCTTTATGCTGTTTGTCTGTTATGATGTTTGTCTGAGCTCAGAGCTTCAAACACCTGACATGAAAATAAGAAATGAACTGCAGAGCTTCGGTCCCTTACAGTAAGTTTGTTATTGGTAAACTCAGGAGAAGGGAAGCTACATTTTAAAGACAAAATTAGTTGTCAACAATGCTATATATGCATTTTTGTTTTCACATTTGTAAAAATTGTGTTTACATGAATTTAAGTATAGATATATTGTATTTTACTGTGAATGTTTTGTCCATTAGAATGAGTCTTGCTTCTTAAAGGCATGCTGAAAATTCCAATTTATTAAGAATTTTACAGATTTTTTTACTTTTTATTCTGATAAAACCTTAAAGCTCATTTTCTAATTCCTATAATTTTTAACTTTCTTTTAACATGACATAAAAAACTATGACTGGAAATGGAAATCAAGTAGGTAGTGTAACATTTAGATCATGCCATTTTTGTTTTCTTTTTTAGGCTATATTATAGTATACAAACAGGCCTGTATAAGCTACAATCAACAGAAAGCTATAAATCTAATAATTAAAATGAATGTATATTTTTTACTGAATACTTTTAGTAAAGTAATTTAAAATGTATATTGTAATTGGGTAAAAAAAAGGCAAGTCTTTTTACTTAACGAAAATCTAAATTGCCCAGTGTTGCTCGTAGATTTACAATATTTTTTTTTAAAGTAATATTAATTGAAATTTTTAAAAAAATTGTAGAAAAAAAAGATATAGTGTAACTGGAGAATCAAACCCGGGTTGCCCTTATGGCAGTCTGATACGTTAACCACTTAGCTAGTGAGGACACATGTCTGAAGGAAAATCGCAAAAGTATAATTTGAGAGGTCAAGTGTCTTTAAATTAACTAATATGATTAGTTGTACACACACACCGTCTACTTTATCTATATAGATATCTTAACTTGATAGAATCCTTCAGGGCTGTCTTCTTTTACAGTTTTTTATTCTAAGGTTACTAAATTGCGAAATGTCCTGGAAGTTTAATTAACCTTCAAAATAGCATCTCTTTCTATCATGATGCAGTATTCCCCAATATTTTAAAACTGTATTATTTACTTTAAAACAGTCTATTTTATTTTTCATGTATGTTCTTGACTCTTTTAGGGCTTAAATTAAATGTTTTTTTAATTAACATCCCAGTGCTGAATATTTTTGGCAAAACATTTGTGAAAACCCCAGTGGTAAGTACTCTGGGATGTGAACTAGATGACCTAGGTTCTAACCCTGCCGCCCTGCAAGGGGTTTTAGCTATTGAAGTAACAATCTACTTTCTAAAACGGGTTATCTCCTTCTCCATCAATTTTTTTTTTCTTGATCAGTAGGAAGGTGTGATGATAGTCTAAAATTTATATTTGTAAACACTTTCTTCTTATTTTCAAATGGGCTGGGAAAGTTTGGTAAAACTGACTTGATTATTCAAGTTTGCAAAAACTGATCGAGGTTTGGAAAAGTTTGTAAATTTTGATAAAATGGACAAAGTTGCCTTTAACTTCTATCATGTTTTTTTTTATCTAATATTTTTTAAAGTAAAGTAATCTACTCAGGCCAAATTTATCTCACGGGCCAGTGAAGCAACACTTACCAGTTTTTTACTTGGGGTAATTTTTAAAAACATCCACAAAATTGAATAGCCTATATACACTACCAGATACTTAGATAATGCTCCCATAATGGAATGAATTGGTTTGATAATTTTATTTAAAGTTTGTGAACTTTGTGTCATGGTTGTGAATTTTAAATTGATTTTAGAGTAAAAATATGTATGTTTTTCTTTCTTTTGATCCAACCTATTAGAGAGTCAAGTGCAGAGCAAATCTTGAAAAGCGTAGAGCCAAACTCCAACTCTGCCAGTCGGTATCTCATCTTTGAAAGCCTGACCCAGCATGATCACTACAAGGCAATGGTGCTACAAGGAGGGAGCACTGAAACATTGGACATAGAGATTGAAAAGATTCATATCAATCTGTTGAAACATGGGACGCTGGTCCAAAGTTTTGAAAAGTGTAGAACTTTGACTAGCAGTCTAAGAAATGAGTATAAAAATCAAGTACTCCCCAGGAATCGTAAGTAATGAACTTTTTTTTTACATTATTTTACATTTAGAAACAGTTTTGCCAATTACTGTCTCAGTTCGTGGGTAGCATTGCAGATAAAAAGAAAATTAGGCCCTATCCCTTTCATGAAAGTAAAGGTGGGTATTGAAGTAGGCATTTACTATTTTCCCTGGCCATGGAAGAAAAGGCAATACAGGCCCTAAACATCCTTCTTGAATGGATGACTATTGAAATCTAAATCTAACTGGTTGTCGCTGGTTCACTGGTCCCCATTGATCCCTGTGTCTTCATTATGGAAATAGCTTGTTCACTGTATGCAGGAATTATAACAGCTGATGAGTTCAGTGATTTACCACACAAGAATTCTTGTTGAGCTTCACACAATAATCAAACAGTACGTCTGGTGTTGCTTCTCAGATCCAGGTGAGGTTGAAATCAACCAGATGTTTCAGGTAAACAAGATTGATCATTATTACCAGGACTCGGGTACTCGGTCATCCCTTAACGCGGAACCTGGCATTTTTCTGAGAGAAGACCTGGAGGAAAGAAGTTTAATTGCAGGTAAATATAATTTGTTTTTAGTGTTTCAAACAAGCATGTTTCATAAGAAACCTGCAAAAACCTTGAATTAGGCACATCAGTAAATCAACAATCTTGTTGCTCCTTTCAATTTTACAAAATCTTAATTTCGTCAACTCCTGCAGATAGAAACCCCTTGATAAGAAAATACAAAGTGGCACTGAAAAGTCAGACAATGATGCTTGTGGAGTTGCAAGCAGGGGAATCAACTATAGCTGAGGTAGAATGAATTGTGTTTTTAGCTTCCTATTTTACGTTTACATGCATACATCTATAATTTGATGAAATATTACTGAAACCTAACAAAAAAAAAACAATTTTTTTTCTATTAAAAATCTGTGAATGCTTTTTTTTTGTTGGTAATATTTGAGTTTGGTTTATACGGTTTTCTTATGGGTTACGGTGGCTGACAGGCAGGGTGTCTGTTGGCATACAGAAGGTCTTGGTTCCAAATCCTAGTGGCTAGAATGTGTTCCCAAGACTTGAGGGTGTCCCCGAGTCCACCCTGACACTAGTTGGGGTAAATTAAAGGGGCTGGGCATTGTGCTGGCCACACATCCCTTAGTATGCCGTGGCCACAGAAACTGGTGGACACTGCTTCACCGGCCCTATGATCAATTTGGTCCGATGGGTACTATATACTTTACGTATAATGTTTTAGAATGGTCAGTGGTTGACAAATGATGCCACACAATGTTCTCTTAAAAAAAATGAAATAATTCCATTTTTTTTGTCCAGGGATTTCGTGGTGGCATCCAAGACATATTTAAACTGCACAGGTTGAAACCAGATAGTTTCCTAAAGTTCTACGGCTCTGTTTGGGAGAGAAGACTGTGTGTCCTCATGGAATTTGCACCGTTAGGTGATCTGCTTACGTACATTTGTCAGGCCCCTCAAACAGTGTGTCAGAAAGTAAACATTATGTATCAGATTGTGAACATTCTTGGATTCCTGGTGAGTAGTTTAACAGTTTATAGAAATTATTTTTACAGTTTATATAAATTCATGTAAACATGTGAGCCATTAGGGCCAAACAGAGTAGATGATTGCCAGCAAGCACAGAATCCAAGTATTTGGATTTACCATTTGCTGGATTTGGGTACAAACCAAATAGTAGTACCAACAAATTATTTGTTATTAATGTTATTATATAAAAATAACTACCGTATATACTCGCGTATAAGTCGCACTTTTTTTACCGAAAATTTTGACAAAAAGTAGGGGTGCGACTTACACACCCGACATGGTTTTTGAAAAGTTCGAAAAACATCACTACTCTGTCATAAAGTTTCCTTTATAAACAATAGGCCTATAGATGATAGAAATGCTTAATATTTTAGTTTATTTTTACCCCCCTCCCCTAACACACATTCTTTCCTTTTGAACTTTCGGACCAATTTTGTATTGTCGAAACGTGGCGTAAGTTTAAGGTGATATATTTTTTTCATAGGCCTATTGAACGCAAATTACAGTATGGAAAGAATCGTAAATGTGTAAAAGCCTGTCTAGACATATAATGTATTTATAATATATAAGCTTGTAGTCTAGTATCTTAAGATGCGTTTTATTTAGGACCTATTGCCTATGACTATAGGCTAGATCCTACTAATAAGGCAGTGTGTAGCATTCCTGGAAAACCGTGCCATGTCTAAGCAATGTTACCAAAACTACAATCGGCCGGCCGATCGACACATTTTAAGACATTTCGGAAACATTCTGCACTCAAACTTTTAATTTTCAAATCTATATGAAAATAATGCGTGAAATGTCAATAGAGTGTGCCATTTTTCCTTAGTTGCATGTAGGAGTTGAAGAAAGACGGCTTATTTTCGATGGCGAAGCACACCTTCCGCGTAGCCACCAGCACTCCCCCCTTTTTAAATATTGTTCGCGCAGTAGCCTTTGAAATCATTACAAACAATGTTAATGGTAATTAGGTCATCACTTGTTGTATGGCGCAACTATGAATACCGGCCCCAATCAGACTAGGCGACATTAAGTCTAGGCTAATGATGCACATCAAAAGATTTTTTATGTGTTTTGACCCACTATAGTGTGACTATAGGAATAGTAGCTTTAGTAGGTACTCAAAACAGATTTTAATTTTTCAAGCTATTGAGCTTTTTTTATGTTTAATAGAAAGACAAAATAATTCTAAGAACTTTGATACCAACTTTATGACTGTATGTTAATTTTTAAGAAAGTTATGAAATTTTGAAATTTTACAAGTTGGTTACCTTTAGCCACCTCACAAAGTCCTATTTTTAGAAGTCATTATCTCAAAAAGTACATTGGCTATAGCTAAGTTACTTTGTTTACAAACACAAAAGTTTGTAGAGAAGAGACCCAATTTTTTTCATGAATGTGGTGCATTTGAAAAATATAATAATATCGATGTAAAAATCATTTTTCATACTTTTTACAGTTTTTTTCAAGGGAGACAAAAAACGCAAATCTGACCTATTTTTAAAAAATCGCTAAAAATTACCTAATTTTAGTAGAAGCTTATGTTATATATCAAATTGAAGGGAATTCAATGCTCTATAGAGACCTACTAAATTGTTTCAAATTATCCAAATTTAATTATTTTAATTGAAACAAAGTGTTCTAGCAAAATTTTCATTTTTTAGCCATTTATAAATATTCGCGAAAATTTTACGAAGCTTTGTAAATGTAAAAATATTACACCAATTTGAAGTTCATTTAAAGTACACAACTTTTATAGTAAAATGTACTGTATAAGCAGGTATACGGACAATGATTGACAATCATGTACTTGAAAGTAAAACAAACAAAAGCAGTTTCTATATAGTGTAAGACTCGAACATTAAACATTAAATAAGGCAAGTTAGTACATTATTTAATAATACACATTTTAAGGTAACATTTATACGGGTTTTATTTTCAAGAGAAAGTTTCAAATGCTAGTAAGGTTTAAAATAACAACTATTGACTTTTGTTTAGGCTAAAACCATTTATCCTATTGTTAGTAGTAACAATAATAATAATAATCAGTTTTATCCCATAACTAGAAACAAAAAATATAATTACAATATAAACTTAAAACTGTTCAATATATTACTTGTACATATGAAATATGATTTGATTTGGTTTCTCTGATTTTGTTTTGATTTTTTTTTTCATTGGTATAAAGTATAAGGATCTATATCTTATGGTCCTTAACACTAACCAAGAACGCCTATCACAAGCATTGTATTCTAAGCTGTAGTTTTTTGTATAGATAAATATTTAAAGAATCACATTTTTAGTTTCACTATTGATATTTCGATAACATATTTATCGTTCAGTAGTTTAGGGGGATATTGTGCATTATTTGAGAATCAGCCCCGTTCCTACATTATTGCACTTCGCCCACCCCAGCACTTTATACTAGTTGTGTTCGCTGTCCACCTATCTTTCCTACTTTTGACTATTTGCCACCCCCACTACGCTACTAGTTATAATATTTTTTTAGCTCATACACTTTTATTTTAATTATACATTAACAATTATAAAACATATCTCTTATATCGACCTAATTTTAACTTTCATCTATTAGTAGTTAACAAAAATATATTTGTTTTTATATCAGAACAAACCGTCTTTTCCACCTCTTGCCGTGCACGTTTTGCGCCCCCCTTCCCACACACACACATATAAAGTGCTACAATTCTACCCTATGTTCCCCTCCCCAACCCTGCTATTTTGTTTTTATTTGGTCCAGACCAGAATACAGAGAGTATATGCACATAGGCATATAGGCCACGAAGTTGGCAATGCAGTATAATCTATGATTTTTATGGCATGCTGTTGATGAATGATGGAGTATAAACGCACGAAAATTTATAAATGAAATGTATTACATAAAGTCCCTTTATTGACTCCCTTTCCTCCCACATTTCAACTACTGTCAATTTTGTCAACCCAGTTTTCTGTATTTAGTTGACCCTCTATGTAGGCTATTTGATTATGACTGATTGTCATTAGACTTATTTCTAGGCAATACATAGAAATTCACAAACATAATAAATATATATAATATCTGCCAATAAACGTATAACGAATCGAGGATTTACAATAAACTTTAATATTCAGGCTAGATCTGATAATCTTATTAGAATTATTATTATTAGGCCTACGCATGACAAACCATTATTCAATAAATGTTTAAAAAATGACTTAGCCCTACCCATTAAACATATCACATATGCCATGGTAGAAATATTCTTCAAGCGCAAATATAATAATAGTATTGTATTATTCTAAAGATTAAAATATGTCTTTTATTACCCACATTAGACTTGTCGGAGTAGGCCTCACAGCTATTGCATTTTGTAGGCCTTATGTGGTATGAGTGTAGGCTAGACAATATTTTTGTACATTTATCCGCTTAAAATAGCTTCACTTCCACAAAAACTAAATAAAATACTATCTGGTTTAATTTAAATGTTATTATAAATTTTAAAACTACTTAAATTTATATTTAATTCGTTTAATTCATAATACTATCCATAGCTTTGCTAGTCCATCAAAGGTCAAATTTACTATTGTTTACATTGACAACAGATGGAAGATCCAGTTTGCATGTCAAATTACATATTATAATATTATTTCCTGGAAAAAAAAGTATCAATTCAATATCTTTAGCATATCTACTTTAAAATAAATGTAATTTTAGTTTATTTTATGACAAGAAAAAAATTAGACTTATCTTTCAACTTACCGTATATACTCGCGTATAAGTCGCACCGGTGTATAAGTCACTCCCCTAGTTTAAGATTTTTTTTCTTCTATGTTGTCATTGACCCGCGCATAAGTCGCACCCCGACTTCCCAGGTTACACTGCATTTTAATATCTAAATATTCACCCTAATTTGGAATCTTTCCTTAAAAAATGGTTTTAATCGTGCATAAGGCAAACATAATCAAATAAAGGCAGGGCTTCATTTAATTTAAACCACCGATCAATAGGCCTACAGACATTAGTGAGATGGGAAAGTAAGGTATCTGTTTCTTCATCTAAGTCCCTTTCCCTACTCAAGTTTCTATCCCTATAGTAACTCTACACACAAAAAGTCTTTGAAGTACGTCATTAGACTCAATGTCGCCTAGATTGGAGACTGGGAGGCGCCGGCATTTACGACGCGCTATACATGTGTCCTAATTACCATTAACATTGTTTGAAATGATTTCAAGTGCGTCTGCGCGACCGACAAACAATAGGCTGTGTTTTTTTTCAACTCTTACATGCAATTAATGAAAAATAAAACACACTTGACATTTAACGCGTCCATCTGCCGATCGTAGTTGCCTAGATATGGCGCGTTTTTATCGGAATGCTCAACACTGCCTTATTAGTAGGCTATAGCCTATAAGCCTAGACCTTAAGTAGGCCTACTAAATAAAACGCATCTTAAGCTTATTAAGCTTAAGCCTACCTACATTATAGGCCTAGACAGGCTTTCACACATTTACGATTATTTCCATACTGTAATTTGCGTTCAATAAGCCTACCCAAAAATGACGCCTTTAAACTTATGCTACGTTTCGGCAATACAAAATCGGTCCAAAAGTTCAAAAGAAAAGCTGGGGAGGTCGGATGTCTGTAAAACCTAAAATATTTGTCGATCTCAATTTCAGTTAGATAAAGATAGTAAGTAATATGTACCCCTACGGAAGTTTTCTAAATGTAAAATGTAGGCCTACGGATGTCCTAGTAATTTTACATTACTACAGTCAACTATACCGGTTATGTAGCAAACTGTATGACAGAGTAGTGATGTTTTTCAAACTTTTCAAAAACAGTGTTGGGTGTATAAGTCGCACCCCTTCTTTTTGTCGAAATTTTCGGTAAAAAATGTGCAACTTATACGCGAGTATATACGGTAATAGGGGTTTAGAGACTCGAGAACAAGTGATTTAAGGTGGTAAATCTAAAGCAATTTTATTAAAATAAAATAAATAGAATAATATATACATACATTTCTTTTACATAAAATTCATTTTATATTATTAATCTATTATATTGAATAGTTTTACTTAACTACTAAAGTGATAAAATCCGATACGACGCCTTCATTGGTAACGACCCTACAAATAGCGGAGATCGCGGCGGGCATGTTTTTACGGCGGTAAAATACTATTTCATAGGGTTTATCTTGAGCGTTAGGCAAAATGGGCCATAATATGTAGAATAATAATTCTTTCAGACTTTTACAGGAAAATGGACCAGCTTTTTGGTGGTGTTTATAAAAAATCTAAAAAATGATTTTTTCTTAAAAAATAAACAATTTTTCTTAGATAATTTAAATATTAAAAATGTTTATCATAAACAATCAATTTTAAATACATATGGTGATAAAGGCCATTTATTCCTGTACAATCGAGTGAAAAAAAGTATCTTTCTAGCATGAATGGTCGATTTTGCCTAGACGATTTAGTACGAGTGGTGTCGAAAACTTAATAACGCGCAAAAAACGGAAACCAGTTTTGAGTACCTATATTGAGTAGCTTTTATGTTTTAAGGGTATGCGCTTTTTAGAATTTAAAAGGCAGTGTAACCCCTGAAAGTCAGGGTGCGACTTATATATTCGCGGGTCAATGACAACATATAAGAAAACAATTCCTAAACTAGGGGTGCGACTTATACACCGGTGCGACTTATACGCGAGTATATACGGTATATATGAAATATTTACCAAAAATCATCGTATTAGTAGTGAGTAGTTCACCAAAATCAGTTGTCAATCATATAATAGGGCTACGGTGGCCGAGCGGCAGCCTGTTTGGCTGAAGGTCCTGAGTTCAAATCCTGGTGAAGGCTAAAAAAAATTTCTGGGTCTGGAGGGTGTCCCCGGGTACCTGACTAGTTGGGGTAAAGTAAAAGCAGCTTGGCATTGCGCTGGCCAGACTATTCCCTAGTATGCCATGCCCACACAAACTGGTGAGCGCTGCTTCACTGGTAAAATGGATCCATTTGGTCTGACGGGATACTTTACTTTACTTTACTTTACTTTACTTTACTTTACTTTACTTTACTTTACTTTACTTTACTTTACTTTACTTTACTTTACTTTACTTTACTTTACTTTACTTTACTTTACTTTACTTTACTTTACTTTACTTTACTTTACTTTACTTTACTTTACTTTACTTTACTTTACTTTACTTTACTTTACTTTACTTTACTTTACTTTACTTTACTTTACTTTACTTTACTTTACTTTACTTTACTTTACTTTACTTTACTTTACTTTACTTTACTTTACTTTACTTTACTTTACTTTACTTTACTTTACTTTACTTTACTTTACTTTACTTTACTTTACTTTACTTTACTTTACTTTACTTTACTTTACTTTACTTTACTTTACTTTACTTTACTTTACTTTACTTTACTTTACTTTACTTTACTTTACTTTACTTTACTTTACTTTACTTTACTTTACTTTACTTTAATTTACTTTACTTTACTTTACTTTACTTTACTTACAATCATATAAATGATACATCGTGTACAATTATTTAAATGTCAATTAACAATTTCAAAAAAATAATTTTTTCAAAAAACTTTCTTTTAAGGGTTTTTTAATTTTGTATTAGCAGAATTTTTAGACTTGTGAGCTGCCATTGACTGTTTGTAATATTTTAAAATTAGAAATTTTAAACATTTTTATTTAAATAGGAAAAACAGAACATTTTCCATGGAAATATCAGATCCAGAAAATTTATGGTGTTTGAAACAGGAAAACCTTTTGAGATAAACATCAAACTTGGGGATTCTGGGATATCACATTATCTGGATAATCTTCCCCTCACTGATCCTGATAACATTGACAGGTTAGATTTTGTTTGCATATGAAAATTGGAATGGATGAAATGTATATGGAAATTGCATATTAAATGGAAATGGTTTTGCTAGTGTTAGCTTTCAAGGCTACTTTCATTAAGTACTAAATCAAAATTCACGTTTCAATGTTGTATCCATTTCTGTCAATTGGGGTGGGGGGATGAGTGATGCAGAATGCTCATCAATTTTTTAGAGTTTTTAAGGTACCTAGGGATTATATATTCAATACAATGCCCAGCATTCCCCCATATTTCAGCTTTAAAAAAAAAGGTTTTTGTCTCTGCTGCCTAGGTTACCATGGTTATCACCAGAACGCAGAAGAAATCTCACCTCCATTACCTACGAGTCAGAGTGCTATGCTGTTGGTACTACATTGTGTGAAATCATCTACAGAAGCGACCAATTTAATGAAGAACAAGCTGGGGTGGCACTGCAAAGAGATGTAAGCTGTGAAGCCCTTCATAAAAAAAAAATTTTTAACTTCTCATACCCAGCACATAACTTAAGAATATCTATTACCAATTAAATTTTTTATGATTTTCTTTCTCACCTTTTTTGTTATGGCTGATATGAAATTAGCCATGCTGTCTTTTAAAAACTTGGCAAAAATACTTTTGGCTATTATTTTTATATATATTGAAAAAAAAAGGATACTAAAAAAGCTATAAACTATTTAGGTCATGGGGCGGTACACAAGGTTTAACAGCCATACATAGAATTGCACTGTATATAGTTTGATTGTTACAAGGTAACTTTCTGTCATGATGGTGCTGGTTTTAAATTAGTTTATATACTAAGTTAGAGGTAGAAGAGTTAGGAAAAACTGTTTTCTTTTCTATTAGTCAGGAATATATAAATTATAGGAGTTGGAGAAGATAGCAAGAGACAGGAGGTCATGGAAAGAGATTGTTGATGGCCTATGCTCCACTAGGAGATGATAATGGCGAAGAAGAAGAAGATATAAATTAAGAAATGATGAGTTGTTTCCCTTGGTTTTTTTTGTGGACCTGTTAGTTTTATACTAGTGGCAGGGCTGCTAACTAATTATAATTAATTACCCTGCTTTTTCAAGAAACTGCAATACTGCTATATTGATGCTTTTTGAATTTAGAATTCACACCTGATCTTAGCATCTACCCATTGTCAAAAGACGATGGTAAACTTCTAGTTGAAAGGTCAGAATCAGGGCACCTGGGCTGCATTTTTAGAATATATCCTTCAAAATACATGTGTTTGCTTTTTTCCCCTTATCTTACATGTTACTCACACTCCTACTATAAAGAAGATTATTGCACCCTTTGCTTTTCTGTGGTTTGTTTCTAGTCCTGCATTTTGATTAGTGTTTTAAATGATGTTGTTACTGGTTTTCCTGGTTTGTTCAGGTAACCTATTCCATACCTGCATGCCTCTTGAGATGAATGAGTACTTATATCTGTTGTTCTTGCAAATGGGATTAGAAAATTATTTTTTGTTTATCTAGGCACTGCAACAGGTTGTTATTGTGTTGTATTTCTAAATTTGAGTTTATTGCCAAATGTAATATTACTACCATACTTTACTATTTGTCTTTCTGTCCTATAGTGTTTCTAGGTTTAGTGATTTAACTATTCGTGTTAATCTTGTCACTTGTGAATGTTCACTAGTAATGAACCTCGCAGCTCTTTTCTGACTTTGTTCCAATTATTCTATGTCTTCTTTAGTTGATGGGACTTTTTATCTCAGATTTTTCTGTACAGTTTCTGCTATTGGCATTTTGTACAGGTGTCTTGGTGCTATATGGTTGATTTAAAACAAAAAATTCTGATTGTTTTCATTCTGATTCAGTTCATGATTTCTTCCTTACTTTAGCTGCAAACTTTTATGTTGGGAGCTTCAATACCAAAGCCTTTTCTCATCAACCCTCGAAATGTTGATCCCAATTCACATAAGATTGATGGTGATGCATTAGTTCCAGAGGCTAGACAAGCTTTGGTGGATGCTTGGGACCAGGTTATGGTGAAATGTTGGTCAGACAATCCGCTTGACAGACCTCCTTCAAGATTACTTTTACAGATATTAAATGGTAAACTTGAAATTAGTACTTTTTTCTAGTCTTATTTTATACATTTTTTCAATATAGTTAAATTATTTACTGCTATAAACTGTTGTGTAGTATTTTTTTTTACAGCCCCAATATATGCATATGTGCGTCATATCTGCATACATACTTTTGTGATTACATAAAAGTGCTTGAGAAACAACTCAATTTTTGAGGGCCTACAATAAACTTGGCTGAATCTTCAGATGGCTCATCCCCACTCCCCTTCATTCTAGCTGGTCCAGCGACTAGATCACTAGACTGTCAATAAAACAGCCTGAGTTCTAGCCCTGCCGCAGGCAAATCCCTGCCACCCTGCAGGAGTTTTTGGCCTAGTGGACATAATAATCTTCTATCTAGAAGGAACGTCTGTAAACTTAAAAGTCAAGTCATAGTATTTTAGCCCCATGACAAGTTCTGTGAGAAGAATTCAGTTCTTCAGCCTATATCGGTCAATCTAAGAAGAGCATACACATAACAGATACATGCACACAATTATGCAGAAAATACTTATGCCCTATACATAATTCCTGTATTATTTTCAATGCAGACATAAGAGAGAGAACTCTAAAAATTCAAGGAGATACATTTGTTGAATCTTTGAAAAAAGTTGTTTATGATGTTTGTGAGGAAAATCAGCCACATAAAACAAGTAAGTAAACATTTAAAATCATTGAATTAAATATTTTAAATCCATTAAGTTAAAGTTTCTCAGGAGATCCTTTTCTTTTGATAAGTAATGATTATAATTATACATTTACTATATCATTTTTTAAAAAAAGTTTAGTAACTTTTCACCATCTTTAAAGAATTTAATGCTGATTAGCTATACTTTTTGTTCATCAATCATAAAATTTGTTAAGAGATAAATACATAAATAAATACATGCTTATTCTTCTTTCTCTATCTATGTTACTAAACTTAAAAGTTGTCAGAGGGATTTTTTTTTACTTGTTTTGTGAATTCTGTAAGGTTTGGATATACCATTGCTCTTTGAGTAATGAATTGATATATTCAATACTAAATGTCACTGTTAAATCTATATTTAATGCATCTTCTGTACAAGTTAAAAAAAATGTTTAAACATAAAATTTAAAATCATGACTCCTATAATAATAGGAAGGGTAGGGGAGCCAGTAGAGAGCTCTTTTTTTTATTTGTGCACCCATCATGACCATTTTTGGTATATAGATAGTATAAGCAGGTCCGAGTAAGCATACCTTAAAATAATAATTTCTGATGGTTGTGATGGGACTGGCGGCCATTTTGGATTTTTTAATTAACGATTTACCACGCAATAAAAAATGTATCAACTTGATTATTTATCAAGATAATGTATTGCAATTTGGCGGAAATATTTATAAGCTATATCTTTATAAAATTTGTGGATGAAATTTGGTTAAATAGATAAATAAAATTTATATGAATTTTTTTGTAGGACATATGAAAAAAATAAATTTTATTGCAATTTTTTAAAATTAAAATTTAATTAAAGGAAAAATATAAATCGTATCAAAAATTCATCCTGTAACTATGATTATTAACATGTAGTAAATGTATGTAAAAAATTTCATAAAGATTGGTTCATAAATAAGGAAGTTAATACAAAAAGAAGAATAAAAAGTAGTATTTTGAGAAAAACCGGAAAAACTGACAATTTTAGGGAAAAAAAATAATTTGGGAGTAATATTGAAAAATGCAATTTTCTCATCTATTTCTTAATGGTTTGTTGTAAGATTTTTCACCCACAAAGACAAGATGTTAACCTTTAATTTGATGTATATTAATATATAATTAAACTCATTTTTTATATTACTGAAGTGTAAATATATTTTTTAAAAATAAAATAAACTTCTGATGTATACCTATTACAAATGCAATTTATACATTTAAACAATGTTACTAAAATTTCCGAACTATATGTTTTAGATCCAGGAATAGCTAAAGTATACAACTTAGGCAAAAACTTAAATATTGAATTTTCTGGCATTTAGTTCAATTTCACTGCCGTCCCTACAGTTAGTTCAGATTACAGAAGGCAAAAGAAAAACTACCTGTTCATCAACTAATTAAAATTAAAACATCAAGGTTTTAATAAAAAAATGTAGAAAGATAATTTTAATTATCATTTTGAAATTGTCATTTATTAAACCTTATACATTTTTTCTTTAATTTGTAATTCTTATCACATTTTTAATTTAAAGAAATCATAAGAAGAACTGTGCAAGACCTTGAACAAGCTTTGGGTGAAAAATATAAAGAAAGATATTTGCCACTTGCTTGTATTACACCTCTTGAAAAAAGGCTTGGAAGGGTAGGCTAAAATGTATTTGTTGACTTGATATTTCTTTATCTAATGATAGAGTACAATGTGTAAACATATATTTTTTCTGTTGTTCTGGATTTTTATCCCATTTGATTTGAAAGTTGTTAATGTTTACAAATGTAGATGTATACATAACGGAGCTGCATACATATAGAAATATAATAATGAAAGACATGCCTACCATTCCCCATTTTCCAGAATTATTCCGTGAAGTGACTAACAATTACGTGAAGTGACTAACAATTACGTGAAGTGACTAACAATTACGTGAAGTGACTAACAATTACGTGAAGTGACTAACAATTACGCCCCAAACCATTCCATTAGATCAGAGGCCAGGCTTATCAGCTTTCATAATTTTCATGTGTGTGCCATTCTTCATGGGGGAAGGCCCCGACAGACTAGAAGGTTGCCGACCATAAAGATTTCATTGCATTTAGACAATAGTAACAAAAAAAAATGGTGGTTGAATTTGGAGCAATCTCTGTCTCAGTCAATGGAAGCTCAATTCTGGCTGTGTTGACAAAACAAAACATTAGGCTTCATAAAAAGGAACTTTTACAAATGTAATAAGAATATAAAATGAAAATGCTATTTCACATTAGTTAGGCCTATACTAGAATATGCATCTTTGGTAAGGGACCCATCAACTAAAGAAAACTTGTAATAATTAGAACAAATTCAGAAAAGAGCTGCAAAATTCATTACTAGCAGTTTGAATTTTTGGCTGTTGGCAAGATTGGCACATTTAAAAAAGCACTCTTTGGCACGCTATTATCAAAAGGTTGCCGACCTCTGCACTAGCGAACAGAAGAACAAAGAGTAAAGTAGTAATAATACATAAATCATTAAACTCTAATTAATAAATATAACACAATAACAACTTTTTGCAATGCTCAGATAAACATAAAGACAAAAACACTTTTCTTATCCCTTATGCAAGAACAAATGCATATAAGTTCTCTTTTGTCCTGAGTGGTATTAGGGCATGGAATGGGTTGTCTGAACATGCCAGGAAAACCATTAACTTAACATCATTTAAAACACGAATAAAAATGCAAGACTAAACTCGGTATGAGGGTATGACGCAATAATCTTCTTTATAGAAGTCTAAGAAGGAGGGTTTGTAATACATAAGATAAAATAAGTGTCATTGACTACAATTTATTTTCAATGATTTTTTTAGCAACTCTTCAAAAAGACATAGCTTACCGCTTGCTATGGAGAACGAGCAGCACGTTTGACTGCCGATCCGAAGGTTCTGGGTTCGAATCCTGGTGGACGCTAGGATTTTATCCTGGCACTTAAGAATGTTCCCGAGTCTACCCAGCTCCGATGGGTACCTGACATTAGTTGAGTGAAAGTAAAAGCGGCTGGGCATTGTGCTGGCCACATATCCCCTAAGATGCCGTGGTATACATAAACTGGTGAATGCTGCTTCACCAGCCTTATTATCATAATCAATTTGGTCCAAAGGGTCCTTTACTTTAAACCACTTGCTAACTAGCTTTTTTGATTCTTTTAATTTTGTTTCTGTCCCTTGTTATATACAACTCTGCATGTGCAGTGTTGTTTAAATTAGCTTTTTGGCTGAAAATAAAATACAAAAATTATTTTAAAAAATATTTTTTTCCAGGGTCACTTTGGTGTTGTTTATGAAGGGAAAATTCGCCTTCCAAGCCAAAACCTTCAGCAAACTCAAGACAATTGGAAAAGAGTGGCAATAAAAACATTCAAGAAACCTAATGGTAGTTCAGACTCCAGTTTTGTCAGGGAAATTGCTCTTGCCTGTGATCTAGATCATCCTAACATTGTTAAAGTCTTACACTTTGCTAATAACACATATGCTGATCCCGACAGTCCAGGTATGGTTATTTGCACAAGACTGTTACATTACTAGATTATTATTTTAACCATTAAACCGTATCACCTGGCATTGCTGAATAGCATTTTATCCTGTATACAGTCAAATTAAAAAAGAACAGCTAGCATATCCCGTGGTAATAATTACATTTAGGTCGCTTTCACATTTAAAATTTACAGACAATAATGAAGAGAAAGTTATAATTAGTTTTATTAATTTGTGAATATCAATTTTTAAAAATGAAAGTTTGATTAAAATATTAAATAAAAATATACACCTTATATACTCACGAAAAAGGCACAATTTTTTTACTAAAAATTTCTATCTAAAGTAGGGATGCGCCTTATACAATGAACATAGTTGGTTTTTTTAGTTTGAAAAACATTACTACTCTGTCATTAAGTTGCAAATATCACTCGTATTTGTGGTTGTTATGATGTAATATAACTAGGACTTTGCTGAGGCCTTCATTTTACATTTAGAAAACTTTCCTAGGTGTAAATATACTATATTTGTATAACTGAAATATGCTAATATTTTAGTTTTTTCAGACCTTCACACCCTTTTCTTTTGAACTTTTGGATGGATTTTGTATTGCCAAAGCATATCATAGACTTAAGGCGGCATTTTTGGTCGGCCTTTTGAACACAAATTACAATATGGAAAGAATTGTAAATGTGTAAAGCCTGTCTTATTCTAAAAGCCTGTGTAGGCCTTTAATTTAGGTGTAGCTTGTAGACTAGTAGCTTCCCATGCGTTTTATTTGGGACCTATGGCCTAGGCCTATAAGCAATAGCCTACTAAGACAGTGTTTAGAATTTTGAGAAAAACCGCATTATGTATAAGGAATGTTTCCACAGCTACGCTCTGCAGACCGACAAATTTGAGGACATTTTGGAAAAATACTGCACTCAAACTATGTGTGAAATGTCAATAGTGTATTTTGTTTTTCCTTAGCTGCTTATTGTCTGTCACAAAGATAAAAAGCCAACACTCATCGCTTGTTGTTTTTTTAGCTCATTCGCATTTGAAATCACAACAGACAATGTTAATGGCAATTAGGGCACTTGTATAGTGCATCTATCCATGCCGGCGCTGCCATTCTAAAGCAAACTTCAAAAGACTTTTTTTTTAGTCGACCCACTATAGTGTGACTATAATGATAGGAACTTGAGTAGGGACAGGTTGAAGAAACAGAAGGCTTACAAAATGTTTCCCTAATGACTATTGGCTGCGCTGATCGGTGGTTAAAAATAATTGATACGCTGCCTTTTTTAAATTAAATTTGCACTGTGCATGATGGAAACTATTTTTTAAGGAAACATTGTAGCCCATAAAAAAAAAAAAGGCTAAACACGAACTTTAAACACAAATTTGTCTAAAAACAATGTTGATCTTCTTATGCAAATATTTTTTCAGGTGTTAATTTTTATAAATTTATGCTTGTCATGGAGTACATGACCATTGGTGACCTGATCCATTTTGCTAAGGGTGAAGCAAATTCTCCAATCAGACCCACACCTGAGAGGCTGCTCAAAATTTGTATTGATGTCGCTGAGGTAAATGCTAAATTTCTTTTTATTTGAAAAAGTCTGCTTGCCCACACGATTCTCATTTTATTCTATTGATATTGTGCAAGCCTTTTTGTGTTATTACCAATGATATTCTAAAAATGTTAAATGGTGAATGAAAGTTCTTCCAAACATAGTGAACTGGGTTGTTTATATGTATATATATATTTAAGAAATGTATTTTTTAAGTTTTTTACTACCTGATGTTAGAAAGGGGCCGAGCGGCAGCGTGTTCAGCTGGCACACCAAAGGTCCTGGGTTCGAATCCTGGTGAAGGCTAAGATTTGTTCTCGTTCTGCGGGGTGTCCCTGAGTCCACTCAGCTCTGATGGGTACCCGACCTTAATTGGGGTAAAGTAAAGGCGGCTGGGCATTGTACTAGTCACACAATCCCCTTGTATGCCGTGGCCACAGAAACTGGTGAACAATGCTTCTCCGGCCCTATGGATCAAGTTGGTCAGACAGGATTAATTTACTTTTCTATGTTAGAAAGTAATAAACTTATTATAAGGATTAAACTGTTCAATAAGTTGTACTTTTTTTTTTACTTTTTGGATTTTTTATTTTGCTATCCATTCTTGACTATAATATACTATTATTACTCTATGATCTAAGAGGCCTGAGATTGTCATAATATACCACTAGTTCTGGTCTGTTTGTAACAAATAAATTTAAGTTATAGCATTTCCTCTTGTTGTTTTTTTTAAATAATTTGTTATGATTTTACATTTTGTATATCTTGTTTCATTCCTTAAGATTTTTTTTTACTTTTAGAATAGATGTTAATGTCAAGAAGGTAAATCTCCCATTATCAAATTACAGCATTTCTATGTTGTTGTTTTTTAAATAATTTTTTTTATGTTTTTTACCTATTACACACAATTGTTTATTATAATTAATAAGTATTTATAACATGCATCAGACCTGTTGTTTTACATTAAATCACAGGTGTTTCTGAATTTAAAAGATATTGTTTCAAGAGTGATTGTGCATAGTAATGGATCTACTCGTGTAAAGGTCCACTTGATAGTTATAAAAAACAAGACCACTATGTCATAAACTTGCAACTACCCACTCAAAGTTTATGAATGTCACAAAAGGTGTACATAGTGTTGAAATTATGTTTCAAATGTGCTCTTGTAATTAAGAGTGTCCCTACTTTGGCTGTTGCTCCAGGCAACTCATGCACATTGTTACCAACCCTGGTTTATAAATGCAATAGCTATCTCATGTACATATTTTTGCTTACTACCAGAAAATGCAAAAAAAAATAACAGGTAAACCCAAATTGTAAAAGAAGAAAATAAGTTGATATATTATTGGAATCCAAACTGGTAGATGTCAAAGTGTCTGTTGATGAACTGTTAGTAGACCAACAGTCATTGTTGATGAAATATGGGTAGCTGCTGATGTGGTGGAGAAAGTATCAATAAATTAACTCTTTGACCGTTGTGGTAGATGAAATAGACAAACAGTTTTGATAGACTTAAGTGGCATACAACAGTCCTTACGTGGCATGTAATGTAAAAATAATATGTGATTTTTTTTTTCCCATCAGGGAATGGTGTATTTATCTGGGCGTGCAATAGTACATCGTGATCTGGCAGCTAGGAATGTTCTACTGACTACAGTTAACAATCAAATAGTTGCCAAGGTGTCTGATTTTGGCTTAGCTCGAAACATGGAAGACAATTATCGCTTCTATAAAACTAAGGCAGAAGAGGAAATACCATATTTTTGGTAAGTGATGATTTCATTCATGTGCAACATTCTTGGAAAAATGTGTGGGTGCCCTTGCATTAGGCATAGGGTTTATTCAATATATGATTCAAAACTTAATATTTCATTCAAGGAATCTAGGCTCATGTGTACCATGGACAAGGAAACAAACAAAGAGGTTTATTGTTTTTACTATATGGATCATAGTTGGTCTCTTAAAAGAAATCCTTTACCATAACATGCTAAAGTAAAGTACCCTTCGGACCAAATTGATCCATAGGTCCAGTGAAGCAGTGTTCACCAGTTTCTGTGGCCACGGCATACTAGGTGATTGTGTGGCCAGCGGCGCTAAGCACAGCTGCCTTTACTTTTTACCCCAACTAAGGTCAGGTATCCTTCAGAGCTGGGTAGACTCAGGGACACCCTCCATACCTAAGAAAGACTCCTAGCCTTCACCAGGACCTTCGGTACGCCACTTAAACGTGCTGCCGCACGGCCACCATGTCCTTTAAACATGCTAAACTCTGCCTTTCTTGCTTGAAAAAAAAAAGTTTACACAAGCTTGTGATTTTCAATACTTGTTAAATTGTTCTAATTTTTAATACTTTTAGGATGCCACCAGAAATGTTGGATCCAGATACAGAAACTAAACCTTTCTCATCCCAGGGTGATGTGTGGTCATTTGGTGTCACAATGTGGGAAGCTTTCTCCAAAGGCATGCACCCCAGCAAAATTTTGCCTCAATCTATATCAGCTATACTATCGTGGTACAGGGAAAATAAACGCCTTCCAAACAGTAACTTTGTCTGTGAGAATATGTACAAGATAATGCAGAAATGCTGGCTATTTCATTATAAAGAGCGGCCAGCATTTGTTGAATTGGTTCAAAACCTCAAGTCCCTGGTTGGCAAGAAAATTGTACCATAAAAGATTGTACTTTGAACAATTTCATGACAGTGAAAACACAAATTGGACCACAAATAACTACATCTCTAATTCTCTTATGTTTTGTATGTCTTGCCAAGAAATATATTCCCATTAATTCAGCAATCATAAACACTGATCATTTTCAGCTTTTCTTATTTGGCATCTTTGTATTTATTTTTCCCCTTACGCTCACTACTTGTCAAGGTTTTACTTGAAATGCTCTATATTTAAACAACTGAGATAAACAGAATTCAAACTAATTGTCTAGTCTAGTCACACTATAACAAAAGCAGACCATGAAGATAAAAAAACAAAAAAACTTGTGCGCTTAGAAACATTTTTGCATTATACAAAACAAATATTTTAAAGTTAAAGCTCCGCTTGTTTCACCCTTTTTGCCTCACGGATGATGTTGAAGATTTTAATTTAAGTACCTTTAAATTTAAGTACCGTAACCTATTTTTTTATTGAGAATGTTTTGTTTAAACTTAACCGGTGACAAATTCAAATTGTGTTTCCTGTGAAAAATTTTAAAAGATTGCCAAGTGCAAATCTTTATATTATATGTAGTTTATATATATTTTATATATTTTCAAAACTAAATATTTCATTTTCAAACTCTGCTGTTCTCCCTCCCCACCCACATTTTTTTTTTTTTTACATGAGTGAAAATGTTGAAATTATGTTGAAATATTTTGAAGTTTAAAAAAAAAATATTTTTTTTTAATGTTTTCATACTTAACCGGTGACAAATTTCATTTACTTTATAACCGGTATATTTTAAATGATATTTTTTGTTAATTTACAAAAATTATATGTGATTCTTTTTCTTTTTTATTGCATTCACAGAATATAATTTTACCATTTTCTCTGTCTAATTAGATTTACTATTTTATATTCTACACAGAATGTTCACTTACATCTTTCCAATTCTTTTTCTGGTTCTAGCTTACTTTTTTGGTTTTAAGTTTCTAATATAATGCAAAAAGATTTTTAAATGAGTGGTGACATTTTTTTTTACAGCAATTATATTTCTATGTATTTAGTTATTACTATAAGTCTTTTTTTTTTTCAAAATATGTTCCGCTTGTTTCATTTGTTATAAGTGTCTTGTGTTTCAACAATATGGCATAGACCATTTAATACTTTATTTTCTTTTCTTTTAAAGCTTTACACACTTTCCAAAATGTATGAGTGACACGTAATGGTTGCCACGTGATGTCTTTTTTACTTGGAACTTGAGAATTTTTTATTTTTTTAATAATATATTTTATGATCTGACCTTTGAATGTATCAGCAGTAAATGTGTATTTGAAAGGTTGTGCCGTTGTCTCATATATGTAAATGTAAAGAATGATATGTGCAGAAGAATCAGCTCTACTTAATTCTATGCATAAATACATTTTTTCATTGTAGTTGCTGCCCACAAATTGTTATGTTTAAAAATGTATGTAGAAATGCTTTTTGACATACCCTGTATGTTTTGTTCATGTTTTAGAACTTTGCCATATTTATGTTAACTTGTTGTACCATTGATCCTTTTCTTGTAGCTTAATCTATGTATAACGTGGCTTTAATATTTCATTTTAATATACATTTTTTTGTGATACACCAGCATTTCCTACACATGCTGCTGATTATGTCATGCTGTTGTTATCTTTCATGTGTTTCTTTTGTGTGTAAGTAGGTCATGCTATGTTTAAGTATAAAAAGCTCAAAGTGAAAATTTACTGTAGATTGTATTTTATTCTGTAATCTCTTGTATTGTTTATTTAGTTTTATATTTTTAAAGAACTTTAAAATTTCCCTATATAAGATGATTAGTATTATTAAAAGCCTTAAATATAAAAAAAAAAAAACATTGTAAGTCTTAAATGAAAAGATCATTGTAACAGGAAGTTTTATCAAACACACCTGATGGTGTTGTATGTAAGGTTGTTGTAAGTAAGGGTCATAACTAAAAAAAATTATAGAATTTAAGCCTAATATATCACTATCATAACAACGCTTTGTTCATATCACATCTTACGAATGTGCCATACATCTGTGTGATAGCTTTTTTTTTATTGCTTTGACGCCTAATTTTCCCTTCACTTATGATCACTTGTGTATAATGTTAACACATTTAGATATATTTTCTTTTAATTTACAAATTCTAACAAAGAACTAAAAGTTAACTTAATGTAATGTGATCCTTTTTTTTTTATATACACCTTTTTAGTTCTTGTGTTTCTTTTTCAAAAATCAAGTATAGAGTTTTAAATGGAAATAATTTAACTGATTTTTTTTTTTTAACCCTTTTACCTCTTTACCTATAAAAACTTTAGCTGACTATACTGTAAATTTTGCTTAGTTTAAGAAATTTAGATTTAACTGACAGACATTTCTGTTCCCATTGTATCAAATTTATTGAATAGATACCAGTTGTATCATTTTTTTAAGAAATTTATGACAACTATAGCTTATTATAATTAACATTTCATACTCAGGTCCCCAAGAAAAGACACAAGTCAGAATTTTGACAAAAATCCTTGGTTGGAAAAACTAACTAAAATGTAATTTCTAATGAAAAACATTTTTAAGAGAAAAGTTAACATTACAATGTTAAACATGTAGAAATAAATGATACAACTGTATGAAACTATTTTATATTACAATATTTATCTTCAATGAACATCAAATCGAATTTGAAATTTTACAGTATTGTTGTTAAAGTATTTCAATAGTTTATTCTTAAAGTGAATTTATTACATTGCTACAATGGTTACATCATTACATAGACATTGCTCATATCACTGCATTCATCAAACTACAGCTGCTCAATATAGTGTTTGAACATTTGCTTGACGTTTTTTTTGTTTTTGTTGATTTCATGTCAAATATCATTCCATAATGGATTTATAATCCAAAGAGTAGATAAAAAAAAAAAGAAATAAAAGTTAAATGAAGGTTTTAATGTAGACTTTGTTGGTCTCAATTTTCTTTTCATTCTTGGCTTATTATATATTATAGCTTGTGTTAAATATCTTCAGGAAAGGTAAACCAGGAAATACAATGGCTCAATAGCTGACTCCTAAATAATAGGCCTACTTTTTTCTTGTATGATCAATGGTATGATAGTGTGCGTGAATGTCTATCTATTGTTTTTGAGTACAAATGGTTCTTTAATATTGTTTTAGGTATGCTGAAAGAAGGAATTTATGTAATCAAGTCAAATTTCCATTTATTTGGATTTATTTATAAAGCAATCTTATCTTATCTTATCTTAAAGATGTGGGACTATGTCTCTTAAAAAAATATGGATGAGTCTTCAGCTCATTCGTCCAGGGCGTACTACTGGTGTGAGTACAAGAACCTGTCTGATTCATACGATAGGCCAATGGGGCACGCCGCATACAATGCATAGGATACACCTAATAAAATTTTCAGAATATTTTATCACAAGTTGCACAAACTGGTTAGGTCCATAAAAATGATGTTGAAGATTTTGTTAATTAAACTCTAGATTATAATTACCTTTAATATTGTAATCAGATTTTAATTACCTTTAACACTGTAATCAGATTCTAATTACATTTAATATTATAATCAGATTATAATTACCATTAATATTGTAAATAGCCTAGAATTCTATTTTGAAAATGCTCCCTGAGATGCCAAAATCTATATATATTGGATGCAATTATAAAGAAGTCATATTACATAGACTGGATCAGCGCAATATTAGGATCCTGTCTAAGAAGCTCTGCATCTTATGGTGCTGGGTTAGTAAAGTATTTAAAATTGGTACAATTAGTTCTAGTATAGTTGATTGGTTTTCTTTGGCCGCAGCATGCTTACGGTGTGGGTAGCGCCATTGTCCTCTGCTTTTAGCCTACTTTTCCCAAAACTAAAGCCGTGTTTCTATCAGGAACCCGGAAAAAAAAGAACTAATGTTTAACCAAGCTTTTGAGCACCGACGTAACAGCACATTTTGTTCAAATCTAAGAGAATATATATTTTACTTTGCTGTATTATTAACCAATTGTTATTTTAGCCTTTTCCTGTTTCATGTGAACAGTTTCATTAAATTTCAAACAGCCACAAATTATGCATTGAAAAAAAAAAGGTATGCATTTATTTAGCTCAACATTTTTAAAGTCTACCCCGTGTAGAGCCGGGTAAATTCGCTAGTAGGCCTATGTCTATAGGCCTATGCACCCATGTTCAGAGAAAAAAATCCATTTTGTATATTCCAAAGTTGCAACTTGAGTTAATTACCTCATCGCCATTTTTCTATTAACCAGGCACAAAAACCAATTTAGGAGAAGTAAAAGCAATCGGTATTTTCCCACCACGTATCAGATTATATCTGCTGGATGTTCCACATCACTGATGCATATCAACTCCAAACTGAGAGCTCAGTGTTGGCTGTGTGTGTATTATATTAGTAGTACGCCTAAAGCTGTACTAAGCCCTAAGCTATATTTATTTATAATTCAATAGATATTACAGACATTATGTTTATGATAGGCCTACAAAGACATTATGTTTATGATAGGCCTACAAAGACATTATGTTTATGATAGGCTCTAAGCCGCTGACTCTAAGCCATCACCAATAACAGTAAACTCAGGAGTTCCACAAGGAACTGTTCTAGGGCCCCTACTATTTATAATTTACATTAATGATCTGCCAAATTGCATCAACACAGGAACAAAAGTAAAATTATTTGCCGATGATTGCATAATTTATAGAATAATAAAGACAGGAAAAGATAGTGAACTTCTATAAAAAGACCTAGTTTAGGTGAACTACAAAAATGGGAATCAAACTGGAGTATGTCTTTTCACCCAGAAAAAGGCCAACCATAAGAGTATCCAAGAAAAAGAAACAAATAATAGCAAACTACTTCATTCATGGTAAAGAACTAACTCAAACTAACAATGCTAAGTAGCCTACCGTATATAGGAGTAATAATAAATGATAAGTTATCTTGGAACCCTCATATTGATGAAGTAATTAAAAAATCAAACAAAACATTAGGATTCATAATAAAAAGGAACTTTTACAAATGTAATAAGAATATAAAACTAAAATGCTATCTCACATTAGTTAGTAAAGGCCTATAGGCCTACTAGAATATGCAGCATCTGTATGGGACCCATCAACTAAGGAAAACATTAAAAAATTTGAACAAATTCAAAAAAGATCTGCAAGGTTCATAACTAGTGAATATTCCCAACAAAAGTAACACCATTAGTAAAATCACTAAACCTAGAAACACTAGAGGACATAAGGGCAAAGAGTAAAGTAGTAATAATACATATAGGCATTAAACTATAATTTAGAAATACAACACAATAACAACCTGTTGCAAAGCTCAGATAAACATACAGACAAAAACACTTTCCTTGTCCCTTATGCGAGAACAAATGCATATAAGTACTCTTTCTTCCCGAGTGGCATTCGGGCATGGAATGGGTTGCCTGAACAAACCAGGAAAACCAATAACTTAACATCATTTAAAGACTAGACACGGACCACGGATGAGCGTAGGGCGCAATAATCTTCTTTATAGAAGGCGCGTCTGTAGGCCGAATGTATAAGATAAGATACATATTTTTCTCTCTGGAGATCGTCTGTGAGCGCCCAGGTTTATTATCTTATATAGCCCTATTACAGACGCCCCTTCTATAAAGAATAAGCTTATTATTGCATCCTACGCTCATATTGAAACGATATTCTATTGTAGGCTATTTCGTGTACACATTTTAACTATAAATAATAAAAGAAATGGCTTCTGGCTATGACTAGAAAACTCGTTTTTCAAACAAGTCTGTGGTAGGGGTGAGCAGAGAAGCTAATCTGTACGCACGCTTTGGGCGGCGGTCTAAAAATGGTACAGGACGTAGGCCATATGTGTTACGCACAGATAGTGTGATTACCCAGTACATGAACTGTGCAACTTTTTTTGCCCAGTTCATGAAATGGGCAAAAATACACATGCCCATTTCATGAAATGGACAAAGGCCTGCCCAGTAGGCCCTATATGAACTGGGCAATTACACTATCTGTGCTTAACATATGCAAGAGGTAGAAAGATTAATTTATAGACGTATCATTCCTTTTTTTGTCTGTAAGTAATATAGATCTATGGATTGTCTCAATTCACTTTTAGGCCTACTCCAGCTTTTTTTTCTGTTGTTACCACAAGGAAGCAGCAGTTGCTAATTGTCTGAGGCTGGATTTTAACCCAGGTGTCTGCACTCACGGTTCAGTGCACTTTAATTCCGCGACAGACGGAAACCTTGATTTGTCTACATTTATTTTTTTTTATTTTTTTTTTTTTAAAGTTCGTAGTAATAGTTGTGTATGTTTGTATGTGGGAGGAGGGAGGGGGGCTTCAGTTTGGAGAAGGGAGGGGAGGGATTCAACAAGTATAATTAATTGTTGGGGCGTGAGCCACGTAACAACAAATG
The DNA here is from genome assembly GCA_949126835.1 of Anisus vortex. Taxonomy (NCBI): domain Eukaryota; kingdom Metazoa; phylum Mollusca; class Gastropoda; family Planorbidae; genus Anisus; species Anisus vortex. The sequence goes on from OX421498.1 coordinate 6,629,380, forward strand.
AAATCAGAGAGAGGTTACAACACCAACATAATATATGTTGCATTGACAACTCTGTGATTAGTAGGGCTGCTTGTGTTTCCGTAAGTCTCGCTTATATAGAAGATCTTTTTTACTCGCATAGCCTACTGGTAAACGATTTCATGATATTTCATGTAGTGTTTTACATTGGTTCTATTTTCTTTCTCTGCTAAGATTATTATTTTTCTTCTGAATTAAAATCAAAATTTCATATAGGCCTATTCATTTTTATAAAATTGTGATCAAATTATTTACGTTTTTTTTTATTTTACAGAAAAACTTGGATAGTATAGGCCTAATGAACGCTTCAGAGTGACTTTTTTTCTTTTTTTAAACAAAAAATAAATAAATAGAAATAAACAAATTATTATAGAAAAAAACAAATCAATCCGGAATCAAATAGGCTACAGTCCATGGGTCGGCAACCTTTTGCTAATAGTTTGCCGAAGTAGGATTTCTAATTCAGTCAGCGTGCCAAAAGCTTAATAGTTATCTTGCTCTAGCAGGGGTCGGGAACCTTTTTGTCTTAGAGAGCCATGGATACCACATATTTTGAAAAGTAATTCTGTGAGAGCCATACATTATGTTTAAAACTAAAAATTCAAATAAATGTGTGCATTTTGTGTAATTTTAACACTAAAAGTACAATAATTAATGTCTCTGAATTCTTCTGATGCTGAGCTACAGTAGACTTTTGCTTATTTGTAGAATGAAATACTGATATGCAATTAATATGTAGGCCCTAGATCAAAAAGTATTTTAATTTTTTTTTAAATAATCGAACATTTGTCTGCGAGCCAGATTTAGCCATCAAAAGAGCCACATCTGGCTCGCGAGCCATGGATTCCCGGCCCCTGCTCTAGCACATAACATATTGTAGAAGAGACGTGAGTTGCCTTTTTTTTTGGGGGGGGGGGGAAGCTCTCGCGTGCCAATGAAAATAACTGTGCGTGCCAAGTCTGGCACGCGTTTCGTAGGTAGCCGACCCCTAGGCTACACCCCTGTGAATAGATATAGAATCCTATTCCGTGGGCTACACCAGAACAAACTAAATAGGTTCAATGATCCCATCACAATTTCTGATCATTTTAGTGTAGTGTTCAGAAGTGGGAAGGGGAATAATTCATCCGTCTACTTTTCGTATGTTCCCAACACAGCCCAAAACGTTCTCACAATAATATGGAAAGTCTGCAGCTATACCATTTTGTGAAAGGCCCTTAGGCATATTATAGAATTAGACTAGTCAGTTCTTCAATGTTTGACTCGCTTTAGTCGTTTCGTTGGTATATAATATTACTTATAAGTAGGCCTACTCTACATTTAATTAATTGGTAAATAAATTATTATAGGGCCTACATTTCTACATAGAAAGTCGACATAATAAGCGCTCATTTAGACATAATCGTAATTATTCGTTCATATTTAAGTGCCGTTTGGAGTTTAATCTGAGCTTAACAAGAAATAGCAATAACTATCTTACACCAAAGAATTCATGAATCATATATAGGCCTAGGCCGCTACTTTATAAATGAGCTAAAATATCTTGTAATCTAGATCTAGGCCTATCTGATATATAGGCCTAACAGCACTTATTATATTGAATAAATTTGAAAAAAATTACATTATTGAACATAGGTTAAGTAGGCCTAAATAGCTTGTATGTCTAACACATACAAATAGAAAATTTTGTAACTTAAATAAGTACGTTACATGCATGACCCTAAAGTAGGCATAGTCTACTGTTGCTATGGATAAGTATAGTTTGTGTATGTGTGTTTAAAAACTATACTTGTTCATAGCAACAGTAGATCCGACCAAGTATTGTTTTTTAACACACATACAGTCTCTTTTTGGTTCTGTTGCTCTGTCTTTTAACAATGTTTCAACCTGTTTGATTTATAGATATCAGCAGAGTGAATGCAAATATCAACAATGTGCTTGCTGGAAGCTCTCCTATTGGTCTGTTCACTAACTACAGTTAGCACTTTGTGTAACGACACTTTGTGGTCTTTTACATCAACCGGACAGTATGCGTGTTATGACATTGACCGCTACATACGAGGGCTTATAAGGGGGGATCGTGGCAAAAATGAATATATAGATAATTTAAAAGGAGCGCAATGCTGTACTGCCCCGTCGCAATGGTCAAATATAGAGCCTGAGGTTGTCTACGCCCACTGGACATATGAGCTGGACAGAAAGTTTGCGTGGGTGTACTGTCCAGCTGGCTTTTTCCTTCAAGGTTTGTACAGATCCAATAAAGGAATACTTAATAACATCGAAGGAGGTCGGTGCAATAAACCAGCAAGCCATCCATTCTATTATGGTGATTGTTACCAGGAAGATATAACACTGTGTTTCGATAACAAAGGCTCCTGTTCGTGCAGAGAAGGTTATTTCGTTACAGGTCTGTATAAATCATCTTGCGGCAACCTGTATTGTTTGGAAACTCTAAGGTGCTGCGCGATGGCTGAAAAGCCTTCCGTCATAGACGAGCCCAGCAAAGTCAAAACGCGCATTATGGAAACCACTTTGTGGAACATGGCTAATCTGGCGAGCATGTTGGGCTACTCATATTGCTCGGGTTGCAACGCGAAAAATGTTGGGGAGGATTTTGACAGGGACGGGGATAATTGGGTGGCCAGCCAAAATGCAATGTTCTTTGTAAACTGTAACGGCTACAGGAGCGGTGAGCGGTTACGTTTGGCTTTCGCGGACTGGCGTTTTGACGTAAAGGATATCAAGTATGGGCAAAGTGTCATAGAACAGCTAAACGGTGACTCGTTAAACTCTGGTATAATTTACAATAAAGATGACACCGCCGTAACTGAACAGCTCGATATAACAGAAACTATCGAAGAAACAATCACACATTCCACTACCAGCAGTTGGAGAAATAGCAGAGAGCTGGATGTAAAGCTCGAGTTTAATATAGGCATAGGCCCACTAATATTTTCGAGTGGAACGTCACATACGATTCGAACTAACTTTGAACAGTCTGCATCCGCGACTAGCGAGACGAAAACATTGAGATCGAAAACGTTATCGAAACAAACATCAAAAACTTTAGCGCCATTATCAGCGGCGAAGTACACAGAGATCGTTAGCAAAGTCAGAACAACAATACCATACACTGCTGTTATTATTACTCGATTTTCTACGGAGTTTAGGGGGTTTCTCAAATGGGATGGGGGCTACGCTAGCCCTAATACGAACTACCATTACCTATACAGGGGAACAGAGAACAGACCTACTTTCAATTATCGTTTTGGGGATGATTCTGTTCCGTTCTACACAGCTCTGAAACAAGAAAGCGACAGCCAATCAATGCCGTGGTTTTGGAACGAGATGATGACGCAGCACCCTCGAGCGAGGAACATCATAAACAGACTCACAGAAGAGAGTCAATACGAGTTTTTGTTAAGCGGGATATTGGAACATGTGGCTGGAACAAACATAGATGTCGTCTGGGAAACTGTCAACATCACTCGCCGTGAAGTTCTCGACGAGACTGTAACAAAGACGATGGCTCTAAATTTTACCCATGTCTTAACGTCAGGCCCTAATGACAAGCCCGCTAAGGTTCAATACCCGGAAGTGTCTTTGTTGAACACGGAACCATTTACCATTGAGTTGATTCCTGTCTAGGTCAAATCAACTAGACTAGATCTAGTAATTTAATCCCAGCATTCCGAGATGTTTAAATTATTATTCTATTCTAGTTTAAGTTCAATTCAACCTAGTAATTCAATCCCAGCATTCCGAGATCTTTAGATAATTCTAGTCTAGCTTAAGTTCAATTCAACGAAGTAAAATTAAATCCCAGCAGTTTGAGATCTTTAGATACCGTAATTCTTGTCTAAGTCAGTCTAGGTAACTTAATTTAATCTCATCATGTTAATATTTAGCTTATTTTAGTAGGTCAATGAAAATTAAATTAATCACTGGTGACCTTTTATAAATATTAATTTAAAATATTTACCTATATCTACCATAAAAACAAAGTAGGCATTATTATTCATAAATAAAAGTACTTTTTTAATCAATCATTAGCCCATTTGACCCCAAAGATGACCTAAATGTGTTAAAAAGCCTGTTACACAGGCCCTTAACAAAATAATAAAGTTTTATTTTAACCACTGCAATTTAATCTGGTTGTTTTCTCTATTTGATTAAATATATGGTAACTAACGCAGGTAAAGAATTACCAAATATAGACTAAATATATTGACAATATTCTGTTAGCAATATAATTCACAAATGAAGAAAGCTTTGTTTTAGCACTGATGACATTGATAAGGGCAACAAGAAAACTTCTACTATCAAGAACATAAAAATTATGATTTTCTAATGTTTCTTATTAATAATTAATACGTTAGCTTCAACAAATAGTTTCAGTTTTTTTCCAGTCAAAGCAACAAAAACACAACAACACAAATGTTGAAATAAAAAACATTAACAATTTTTCTTATATATGCAAAAATGTCAATTTTATTTAAACTTTCATTAAAGGAAAACACATATGAAAATATTCATATACACACTGGATACACTTTGTAATATGTTAATGGAATTAATAACAAGCCTGCTGGGAATAATACATTAAAATGTTTCCTAATTTATTGAAATTGACTTTTCAAATAAAGACAGACAGCCCAGAGTACAAACACCCTGGCCGATTATTAGAGGTGAGACAAAACAAACTTCAAATGTAGATGAATATAGATAAGATATTGTTGCTGAGGCTATGATAAAACATGGCTTTGGGAATATGTATGCTGAATTATATTGTCTTTGAGGCTATGTGGAAATATGTTCTGTCTTTGAGAGTATGGTGAAATAATATGTTCTGTCTTTGAGACTATGGTGAAATAATATGTTCTGTCTTTGAGAGTATGGTGAAATTTATATATGTTCCTTCTTTGAGACAATGGTGAAATAGTCCTGTCTTTGAGGCTATGATAATATTTGTTCTTAGTGCTTTAAACAAATCAAGATTATGGCTTTTAAAAAAACCAGTTAGACGAATGAAGCATTAATAAAGTTAAATTAATCCTTAGCTTGACAGTGTTAGTAGTAAATAAAACATCTAGGAATTTAAAAACATATTGTTTTCTGCTACTGTCACACTGAATGTAATTAAAAACACAAGTTCTGTTTTTTTTTTTTTAAAAAGACTAACTTTCTGCTATTTGAGTTCTACTGCCTTACACAAATATTGATCATGCAAAATGGTACAGGACCCGGCATTGTTTACACAGAAACCAAACTTAGCTAAATGCATTATAATATAATAATGATCACAGTACAATGTTATGTTTCATAAATGTCTATAGTATATATGTATATAGCCATGGATCAACATCCTGGGTTTTAAAAAACAACTAATTATTGGTTCAATTTGCACAAGGATCTTAAAACGTGTAAAAATGTTTGTATGCAAAACATGCATTTCCAGATTCTGCACAGTATGTTTGTTCAACAGCTTGCTGTGACAGCTACCTGAATATATAATTGTTGAAAATAATGTTCTATGATTTCTAAAAAAAAAACTAACTTGTACAACAAAGGTTTTTGTTTGAATTGAAATAACATGTCACTGACCTACATATGTAAGAACTGATATAGAGTAAAAAAATATTTTTTTACAAAAACATTAATTGTGTATTTAGTGAAATTTTTCACTTTTTAAAATTGGATATCTATCCGATGAGTAAGCTGTAATAGTCTGTCCTAACATGAAAGAAACATTTGTAATCATTGCTCAGAAACCAAACATTATAATCCATTTAAGTGTGTCCTAGATCAGATCTGTACACGAGAGGTGATGATGACAAGAGAGAAAAAAAAAAAACAGGCAACAAATGACCTCAACTCAACCGCTAACAATGTCTCTACAATAGTAGAGCTGAAATCCACTCAGCAAGGGGAAACAAACAAACCAAACAACTCGCTGACTCCCATGACATGTTCATTCAACTGGATTCCCTATCAAGTCTTTCTCTCTCTTGCTAAAACTAAAACACAAACTTCTCCTTTTGGGCTGGTAGGGGAAGGGGGTTCCCAAAACTCTATTGCACAATGTGTCTGTATGTACATATTACATAAAATAATCATATAAATTAAACAATGGTTGTTGGGATGTGAGGAAGGGGGGAGGGGGGGGGGGGGAGGATGGTAAAACAATAAACTATGAGATGTTCAAGTCCATGAGAAAACACACCAGTAGCCACAGCCTGATTTGTAATATATAATCTTAGGTGTCCATCAATACATATCCATCAACTTTGACCTCGCGGAGACATCCACGCAGCTTGTTCAATAAATATTGTTTAAAATGCATAACAAAAAGGTTCACATAAAACATCAATAAAAACATTCAAATTAATTGTTTTGTTATATTTATATGAAAGCTTTGTTCCCATTATGACGAGAGAAAAAATTAAAACCCCAGTAAAACACATTAGAGTTTGGAAAAAAGTTTTAAAGGAAAAAAAAAATAAAAATAAAAACAAGACAACAACAGTACAGTGCACACTGCATAAAGCTAGTGAGTGATGTTTGTGAGGCAGATAATGTTAAGTACTTTATGCTCAGGTTTTGCTACAACTTTGAGGGTTATCAACAAAATGTTCAGGAAATGAAGCTGAGAGAAAAATAGTTAAAACATAAAACTATTGCATATATTATGAAGATCTGATCCTGTTTTTGTTCTCTGCCAGCTTGTCTTATGCTATTATCATGGAATTAATTAAACAACTATGCATTCAAACTGACTATCAATCATGCCAGTTTCTTAAAACTGATTAACATATTTTTGTTCTCACTATTCCAAAACCTTCCAAGACAAAATTTGGCCCTTTGGGTATATTTCATGTATTTTTTTTAAAGCCTTTCAACACCATATTGATCTTAAGTCATTTTTGTTTACAATAATTTAAACATTGATCATATTTATGTCATATGCCAGTAACTAGATTAAATCAAATGCACAGAAGAAAAAAATTCTGATTACTGACAAGGTTTTACTTTTTAAATTTTGTTCTGAAAACATAACTCGAGTAATGAGATTTAATGAATTTAACTGTGTAAATTGCCCAATAGCAGACTTAAGTTATATATATGCAAAGTATAACCTTAACATTAAGAATCTACAATAATCAATATTTTTAGACAAATGTTCCAGGAACCACTAAATGAAGACAATGCAATGCAATGCTCAACTTGTATAAATATTTTTACCAGTAGTAGATATCAAAATATTATACTTTATATACACAAACAGACTTCAAAATAAAATATTATTATATTTCAATATTAACTTATTTCTCATATATATATATTTTTATATATATAAACAAAATGTTTGTACAGCATCAGAATATCACTAAATATTGTCTTTGAGTGAAATAATACAGTTCATTACACGCTATCCAGCTGTAGGAATATCAAACAAGGACAGAAGTGCAATACAGATATTACAATACGGGTGGGAAATTCATTAAGCAGTGATATTGTGCTTTGTTTCTTTTCTCGTTTTTATGTTTTTGTTGATTGAAAAAGAAAAAAACTATACAGAGCTTAAAAAATGAAATCAACACAGAAGGGTTGAGAACAAAATATTAACACTGTTAATGTGTCTACAAGTTTAGGGCTCAGTTTTTTGAAAATCACATGTACAAACAGGCCTTGTGAGCTCCATAGTGAGCATGAAGATTCCCAACAAAGTAACTCTGATGTTTTAAACTCATAAACATTGATATATATATATATATAAATATATACATTGTAATGAAATAGTAGCAACATCAGAATGCAACATTAAAAATGGATTTTTAAAAAGTTATAAATTATATTTACAAGATAATAAGTTACAGTAAGTTTTAGATTGGGGGGGGGGGCTTATTGGTGGTCAAACATTACAGAAAATGTCATATTTGGGAAATGCAAAGAACTATGGTCTCAACAACCAGGGACGTAGGAATTCCTCATAGACATATTGTATGCCTACACCTGACAAATTTTATCACTACTTCTCACACCTATTTCAGCTACCGTTTATTATTAGCACAGCAGAAAACCATGTTCTTTTTTTTTTTAACATTGTTTTCATTATTCAAAGGACTAGAGCCTACAAGTTGTTTATAAAATATTTAAAGCCATCGACCTGTTTATGCTTGTAATTGTGCTGACCTCAGATATGTCAATATGTGGTTCTCAAATAGTCACTGTAAGACTGGTTGCTAATGTTCCGCTGAACACTGGACGGGTCTGTGAACCGTAGTTATCTTCATTACGTCACTACATGGGCTGTAGCGACACAGGGATGGATTGTTAGTCAGAGGTGAACATTTCTTTGATTAATTTATCAATGAGCTTATTTATGCTTGAAGAATTTATGCACAATTTTTGCTATTTATATTATTTGAAGTATTTTTTTTATATAGCTCCTACTCCTCAGTCAGCGAGGTTTAAATGATCCTTTTCTAAGAGACCAAGCTATGAGTGGAAGAATTGTTTGGGGGGGGGGGGGGGGGGGGGCGGCGGACAATACCTTAACTTAAAGATATCTTTACTTTTAGTTAGCTCTTAGTACAGCTCTTCATTACCGGGGTACATACCCACGCACAATACACCCTAACTAATCAATTAACTCTGAAACTGTCACTAGATGACATTTATAATAACATCACATATAACAAAAAAAGCATATAACATTAAATGACAGATGGTTATTTTCAAATTTATATCTTTAGGAAGATAACCAAATAAATCACAACCAATAAAAAAAAATATTAAAAAAAGCAACGGATATTTGCAATAAATTAAAACTAGAACAGCTTCTTCATATCAAAGGATATTTGTTTAAACTCTTGCCCCCCCACCTTTCAGTGATTACAATCTAGTGTTAAAGTTGAACAATAAATATTTATTCCAGTCAGTTTTTTTACATGCCATTTTTAACTTATTATATCACCTGTCAAAATAGATTTGCTTAGGTAAAGCACGAGCAAAACATTTGTTTTTAAATTAATTAAAATAATGCTTTCTTTAAAAATATCAAAATTATTTTTTGTTCTTTTTTAACACATGCATTTGTAGGAACGAGAAAAAAAAAAGGCTCAGCTAAAACAATTTTATAGTCTTAAAGCTATAGGTTAAAGCTTAGATAGACTTGTGGAAAATACACTATCATGTCCGGCCCTGGCACACGACATATGACGGATGATCCACAAAGCCCAGTGTGAGATCCTCCCAGAATGGCAAGGACATCATCCTGATGATTCTTTCGTTAACGCCAATGCCACAGACTACACGATGCCTTCCATGAAGCTGGTGTCCAGGGACTGGATGAGGGTGCGGATGAATCCCATCTCCTTGCGGGTGTTCTCGAAAATGACCCTGGGGTCGTCACTCTCACACCTGAGACAGTTAGGGGCCATCACCATGGCCAGATTGTTGACGTCCATTTTAGTCACTTGAGCATTTTCAGGGGCAGCAAATACCTAGGGGGTAAAAAAACAACAACACAGCTCTAACAATGGCAACTGTATCTCACAGAAAATACAGTAAAGATTTAAAGTAAACCTGACAGACCAATTCAATCTATACGGCGGGTGAAGCAGCTTCAACAAGTGTCCATATCCACGGTATACAAATGGATTGTGTGGCCCAGCCGCCATTTCTTTTCTTAAACTAATGTCAGATAACCATCGGAGCTGGGCAGACTCAGTTACACCTTCCAGACCTAAGAAAAAACCTAGCCTTCACCAGGATTCATACCCTGACGCTTCGCCACAGTGTCCATATAATGAATGAGTGCTGAACTATAGAGAATACAAACCTTACTTTTTAAACAAGTTGTAACTATTGCAAATATATTAAGGTTTAAAGTCATCAAGAGACAGTTTTGAGTATTTCTCAATAAATACAAGATAGCGGGAATGTTATATGTTATTATGACATTTGATTAAAAAAAACATTTCACTACATTCTAATATCGGTGAGTTTATGTGGACTTCTAAAAACCCCTTGTGTTTGAATAGAAAACTATCGTTCCAGCCCTAAGGTCATGGCATTGAAGCTGGACATCACAAGCTAAGGCCATGGGGTGTGGACAAATACTAAATTTCTCTTCCCTAACCTACCTTGAAATCAACCATTACGTTATTAGCATACACATTTGAAACACTACTGCCAATGCCACCTAACCCTTTGAGGTAAACAAAGAAACAGATCACTGGGACACTCACTTGAAGAAATCTAATGAGGTAGCAGAGGACAAGTCTGTTAATATCAGGAAGCTGGTTGACAATGGCGATGGCGGCATCAGCGTTGGAGTAGTTCTCGATGCAGCTCTCGTAGAACTGAGACGGGATCAGGGGCTCGTAGAGCTCGCGGTACCAGAGCTTCAGCAAGGAGGCCGGGATGTGCGGGTCCGGGCAATCTGAAGGGAGGATCCACTGGTCGCAACGGAGTTTCAGCGCATTCACTTCATCAATATCTCCTGGCACCCTGAGGACGGAATATTTTATTTTTCAGTGATATGTCCATTTAGTGTATCAAAATCAAACGAAAAAAAAACATTTACATAAATCTTATTACTAACAGCAGCAGAATAAAAGGGATTCTGAACGGTTCATGCGTATGTAGTCAAGAATTTAGCAAAGCAACAACAAGCTGAAGGTGTCAGGATACAATCTGAAATTAGTCTCTTGGGTCTGACGTCCTGGAGTCCAAACATGAATATGGTTGCATGGTTCGTTACCTGACATCCATGGGGAGGGAGGGGTCATTAAAACAAAAATCTGGGATGATGAGGTGAGGGGGGGGGGGGGGCAAGGAATAAAAAATAAAGTTTTTGTCGGTCTAAGTAGTCAATATATTATTTTCAAAATGAAAGGGCGCTTTAGTTATTTGGAACATTGGAAGCCATGGAATATTCTAGTTACACTTAGCCAGCAGACAATGATACACTCTACTGTCTGCTTGCACCTAAACCTTTTTTTTTATGTTGTGTGTGTGTGGGCTTAAACAGATAGTATAAACCCAAATATAATCAGTACCTGAAGATGCCTTCTGTTTGTGTGCCATTTAATCTGAGAACCTCTTCAGACAGAACAATTTGTATCCATGGCAACTGCCTGTCTGGATACCTCTCTTTCTGTAACAACATGACATCCTCCAGCATGGAGCCAAACATGGACGGATGAAAGACAGCTTTCTGGTAAAATGTAAAAACAGTTAAAAAACTGAGACACTATTTACAAAATATATATATCCTTAAACAATAATAAAATTAATATGTGACAAAATACATATGCTTTTAAACATTCATACAATATGAAAACAAAATACAAATAGTTTTAAACATCATTCAAATAGTACAAAATACACAAACTTTGAAACAATCATACAATATGTAATAAAATACCTTTAATTTTAAACAGTCATACAATGTTACAAAATACATATACTTTTAATAAAACAATTATACAATAAGTTACAAAATACATATATTTAAAACATTCATACAATGTTACAAAATACATATTCTTTTTAACAATCATACAATAAGTTACAAAATACATATACTTTTAAACAATCATACAATATTTTACAAAATATAAATATTTTTGAATATTCACACAATTAAAATACTAAAACATTTCAGATACATTAAAACAATTATGATCATGACTGAAAATTTCATATACGGTAATTTACAAACAATTAGAAAAAAATCTTAGAAAACACAGAAATATTGAATAAAATACAATCATGGTTTTTACCACACATGTCAAACAGTGTTCCTACTCTAAAATCATTCAAAAATCCTCAAACTTTACACTGTTGTGTGTGATTTCTTTGTTTATTGGCATTGCATATAGGTATGCCGAAAAAAATAATTTTTTGAGGCTGTTTTTAAACACTTTAAAATATGATCAAAGTTTTATTAACGATCCTAAAAACCTTAAAAAACGTAAAAGGATTTTCATTCTGTTTTGTCCATTTTTGTAAAATTCACAAACTTTCTCAAAACTTGGTCAGATTTCCCAAATTTGTCAAAACCTTAAAAAATCAGGTCAGCTTTTGGCCAAACTTTCCCAAACCGTATGAACCCTGCAGTCACATATACTGACACATGATTGTAAAATTACTCGATCAATTTCAAACAAATTATAGCTAAACAAAAAATACGAGGTTCAACCAATTCATCAAGCACCAAGGTGTCTTCATAGATTGTTGTAATTGCTATAATTATTTGATGTCTTGTTCCCCTTCTACAAAATTGTGAGTGTACTGGCCCCTATGTTGTTAACCCAGAATGTCTTCTACTTGGTGTGTGTGTCCTGTGTAAGTGTTATTGAGAATAAAGCCTTGTGTTGTGAATACTTAAGATGTTTCAAATTCATTCCTTATTACGTACCAATAAACTACATAGATAAAGTAAAATTCCATTTGGGAATACCGATGCATACATATTACACACACATCCTTACCTTAGCCTGTTCCACTTCCTCCAGTGTTGGCTTCCTGACACCCTTCTTGGCTCCCGTCTGTGCCGCCCTGACCAACCTCTGGCTACAGTAAGCAGAGAAATGTGGAAGTAATATCTGAAAAAAGAAAGATGGCACATGTCATATGTTGACTTACTGCAGCACAGTGTACAACAAGTATCTTATTTTCTAGGGCAGCAGTTAACAATCTTGTTTCTCTCTTGAACCCCTTAAATTGGATGAAAACCTTCCTTTTTAGGGAAAGGGTATAAAAAAAAACACAACCCAAACATAATCGTTTTGCTTTTAAACCTTTTTGTTTGCTGTTGCTTGCCAATGTAACCATTGCCTAACTTGAACCGTTGCCTGCAACAGGTTTTCCCATTTTACCATATCATCCTACCCTATCCATTAAATAATTTCCTTTACACCATTGCCGAGGGGCACGGTGGCCGAGCCGCAGCGCGTTCGTCTGGCGAACTAAAGGTCCTGGGTTCGAATCCTGGTGCAGGCTAGGATTTTATCCTGGGATTGGAGGGTGTCCCTGAGTCTCCCCAGCTCTGATGGGTACCTGGCCTTAGTTGGGGTAACGGAAAAGCGGCTGTGCATAGTGCAGGCCACACAATCACCTAGTATGCCATGGCCACAGAAACTGGTGAACGCTGCTTCACCAGCCCTATGGATCAACTTTACATATTTCAAACTCTGCATTTGTTAATGTCAATTAAAAGCACAAAAAAAACAAAATCTGGTATAAACTACTTACACTAACACTGTCAGGAGATGGATCCTTGTGTTTAGATATGTAGGACTCCAGTATTGAGTGGAAATTATGGGATGGTGGGAAGAAATGTAAACACATGGCCATCAGCTCCCAGCCTCTCTGCAGACTGTCTCTGTAACAGGGAAACACACACAATTTGTTTCATCAGAAAAGTAGGACAAAGATATTTGTAATCATACAACACTAGCACTGTACAACATTGATTGAAGGTACTTTATATTTTTGAGTCCATGAGTAATACTAATGAACAAACAATGTGTTTAATATTCATTTGAAAATTTATATCAGCAATTGCTAATACTTAAATTAAATTAATGTTATTTTATTTATAAAACAAAATATTTAGGAATCAACAATAAATCACACAATTATTTTTTTTTTTACAATACAGTAGAAGTCCGATAATCTGGCACGTTCGGGAGTGGATTTCCACTGTATCTTAAAATTGTCCATAGTTAAAAAATATTGATTTGATATGCTTATAAACATCCAGTAAACACACTCTATGATTTAACAAACTTTTAGCTACACTGAACATTACCTTAACCCAAGTCAGTCTAATGGATCATTATCATAGTGTCAGATGTCCGAACTCAATTTATTTATAATAATATGTTGATTTAAATTTTATTCTATCAGTTCCTAAGTGAACCTGATTTATTTAAAGAAGGAATTTTTAAAGCTTAAACACAAGCATTCACCACCGTACAAAATAATGCATGGCTTTGATAAAACGATGTCAAAATGGACGGTCAGGATTATCTATAATTAGAATCTCAATGCTTAAAGCACTATGCAGGTAGTCCACTTTCAAAAGGTGGTAAGTTCTTTTTTCCTCTAAATGAGTCATTTCCACCGTCTTCCCGAATACATGTTCATTTATAAGCTGATCTTTAGCTCAACTCACAAAGTTCTAAGCGATCTGATATATTTGATAGAAAATCAAAAGATGCTACATTGCTACATAGAATATCAATTTCTATAAAATCAGTTACTGTCAACTTAGCACCTTTTGCAAGTATATAGTATTCATACGGTGATAATATCTTCTTTTTATAAAACTATATATATTTTTTTTTGTCTTTCCGTCAACAAAACAAAAATTAAAAAGTCCATTCAAAAACTTAAAAAAGATCAACTAAATGTAAAACAAGGACTGCAGCTGGTCTGCTACTCACTCTCTTTTATTCTCCGTTGTCTGTCTCATCAGCTGAATGTATATTTCATCTCTCAGGTTGCCTGTGGACCAGCCTTTGGTGATGATGTCCAGCGCCACAGACATTGGGGCCTGTTTGCCTTTACGGTCTCCCATGTACAGCTGGATCAGTGCAGCCAGTTAAGGGACACAACACTCAGATCAAATCAATGCAATGAGAATGAAGCCCATCTCTTTTCTTCTATTTTTTTTAACAAACACAACATACCGTAAAAGATCTAGAACAAATGGGACAACAAGATATTGAAATGTTTTTAAAAATTATTTCAAAACTAGCAAAACCAAACAAATAATTAGGAAACAATGAAAGCTTTTTTTCCCCCCATATTACTACTGGGCCTAAATGGAATTTGAAAATTTTGCTGAGAAGGTCATTTGAAGATAAGACTGTGCGGCTGGACATGGAGGGAGATAGCTATAGAGGTCAGCTCTAAACTGAGTGAGCATGAGAAGCAATTTTTACCACAAGGATTACCTGGAAATAAAACAAGCCAGCACAGAGCCTAACATTAAATATGTAGAACACTTGCAGAAACGAACTAAATGTCATAAAGACTGCCTATCACCCCTAAAGAACATATCACAGATCATAATCAGGTGATGCAGATGGAACTAACATGCTGAGGAGGCTATCAAACAGAGCCACAAACAAAGCCCTTTCAGTATTCATGTACAGAAATTTAATCCGATTCACTTAGTCCAGACTTTCACAAACAATATGATATTTTAAAAAGTGAATGCTACAAAGACTTGAAAGGATATTTTTAAACATTTCGCAAGCATCTTTCTTGATACTCTTGTCGGCTGTTTTAATCATAGGCTTCTGGATTGGGTCCTGAAATGAACATGAGGAAAAGAAAAATTAAGTCATTTAAATCACCAATGCTTCAAACTAATAAAATGTGTATACTTCATAACTACAAGCAACATTTTTAAAGGATCGTTAAACATTTAAGTTTTTAATGTGAAAGGAACAAACAATAAAAAATTTTAACAAAATGAAAAACTGTTGAAACCATTTTGAAACCCACCTTAGACCAAGTCAACATGTTATTAAGAGAGATCTTCTTTCCAAAAAGACCTTTCTTGTGTCTGTTTAAATTCTGACTGTACTGCTCTATGTCTCCTTCGGATGAAAGCTTCAATAGAACAAAGAATTTCTAAGGTTTTTGGCTAATAAATGATCACATAAAGAGAGAGATACATGTGTACAGAAACTTTTTCATTAATGTACATTAAATGCATTCACATATTTTTTTTATATTTTAAACACTCTTATTTCTTTCCTAAAATAAGTTATTTTGGTCTAAATTTAAAAATAAAATTTATCCAATTTTAGTGGAAACTAACAAACACTGTCATTGTTTTTCTACATTCATTTTTACTGTAAAAAAAATATGGGAACCTACCCCACGGTTGAGAGAGCCCGTAGATGGGCTCATGGCTATGTTTGGGTCTGTCTGCTGCACCACCATGCTCAAAGGTCGGGACGACACGTCAGCCTGCAGCGACAGACTTCTCTCAGTCTGCAAAGAGTCCACCTTGTCGCCTTTCTTCCTCCTCAGCGATGCATGCTGGGTTTCTAAAGTGGAGGAAGAGCTGATGGGCTCCGAATGGACCTGGCTTCTAGGAGCCGCTGACAGAAGACTGGAGGAGTCAGACTCAAGCTCTGGAACACCTGTACCAAGAAAAGACATCATTGAACAAATTAGCTCACCTTTAGGAAGTCTCAAATGCAAATCATATATGCTTTATTTCCATTGTTAATATCCACACAGTGAGAAAAAACAATTTTCTTATTCCCAATAATTTTGATAAAAGTTCTCTTGTGTCTTATAAGTTTACAGGGTTTCCTGAACTAGTTGAGACAAATTAGCAGCGTTTAAACTATTATTCTAAAATGTAAAATGCAAGACTAGACATTTAAACACAAATATGTGTGTGGGACCTACAAATCTTTTAATGGCTACATCTTTACTTCCCTTGCCCTTAACTTTTTCATACTCCAGGCCTCTTTTATTTTATCTTACATGCCAATCAACTTACGGTAGTGTTCAATCAACTTATGGTAGTGTTCAATCAACTTACGGTAGTGTTCAATCAACTTACGGTAGTGTTCAATCAACTTATGGTAGTGTTCAATCAACTTACGGTAGTGTTCAATGAACTTACGGTAGTGTTCAATCAACCTATGGTAGTGTTCAATCAACTTACGGTAGTGGTCAATCAATTTACGGTAGTGTTCAATCAACTTACTGTAGTGTTCAATCAACTTACGGTAGTGTTCAATCAACTTACGGTAGTGTTTAATCAACTTACGGTAGTGTTCAATCAACCTACGGTAGTGTTGTTTATTTTTACCACAAAATGAGAATAGAAAGCAAAAAATAAGCAAGTATCTCAATAAAAGGATTTTCGATTCATACAAATTACTAATATATTCATCATAATTTACAACGCATGATAGATTTTACTAAGACTAATGAATGATTTGTAGATACAAGTTGTATACAATGAGAATACTTAGAAATAATGTTTTCACTCACTGTCATAGTCAGGGTAACTGTTCTTTCTATACAGATTATTTTCTTTAATAAAATCTTCATCCTCCTCATCATCATCCTCGTCCTCATCGTACTCTGCCTCCCTCATCAAGCGGGGGCCGGAAATGGCTGGGACGCCGGGCGGCAGGACAGCGCTGCTGCTGTTGTTGCTGCTGGCGTTGCTACTGCTGGTGTTGTGGCCGTTGTGGCTGGGCGGAAGGTTGGTTGGCGGAAGGTTGGCGTAGTCCGGCTCACCGTCATCCGCGGGCCGGGGGGCTGCGGAGCGCTGGGACACCTGGCTGGCAGATCTCTCGTGGTTGACACCTGCGCACACAGAACAACAACGGATGAAATAACCAAAGCCCGTTGCAACCCCACAGTTAAAACTAATAATTGTAAACATTAGTCATTACCTATCATCTTAACAAAAAGAAAATATTTCACGAGCTTTGTAAAAGCAATATAAATACATGAATTGAAGTTTTGAAACATTATTCTATTATTGAAAAACTTAGACAACCAAGATAGTCTCTTTTTAATTGTGGGAATTCCCATTGATAATCTCTTTTTAATTGTGGGAATTCCCAATGGATCACTAGGCAAAGTATACAGCCTGTAAAAATCCAATTTTTTTTTATCAATAGAAAACCTTAGACTGGGTTTAAAGTTTTTTATGACATTGAAGGCATTAGATTTATGGTCAATATGGAGGTTTAGTGAAAATATATACTGGAGTAGCTCAACATAGAAATAAGTTGTAAAGCTTTATTGATATTTTAGGTAGACCTATTGTCATTATACATGTATTGATCATGTCTATTGAGACTATTGCACAAGATATAAATATGCATTAGATCACCTTGTATTTATATTATTATGGTATAAAAGTGAAAGTGATTCACTTTTTAACAAATATAGAAACACATGTCAGAAAATATAATAGCTTAAATGTGAACAATACACATAGTAATATAATGCAATTTTTGAAATCTACAAATAGAAAATGGAGTTTTCTGAAACTCAGATGTTTAATGAATTTATGAAAAATAGTTCTGGGTGTGCTCTCAGGGTGTACTATTGGCTCAGTTTGGGCTTCTGAGTTTGTTTCATTTGTATTCATTCCCCTCAGGTGGGCCAAGTTTTTTTTACAGCTTTGCAAGGCACAACGTTGACCACACCCTTCTATAGTCTAACTTGGTAATCTTAATCTACATACTGGTATAGATGTTAGGTTCAACACAATCTCCATCTTTTTGGCCATGGCATGCAAAGGGATTTAGCTGCCAGCATAATGCCAGAGTGGTTTTAGTTTGTCAACTGATGTCAGGTGCCCATCTGAGCGGGGGTAGACTTAAGGGACCCAATCCACAGTAACTCAACAAGTAACTATTAACAAAGAGATAATAACAAGATACTTACCCTTACTTTGCCCCCTAGGAGATACATTCTCCGTCCTAGAACTCTCTAGAATATTCCTTAAAGATCCCTGGGAGGAGTGCATGTCTGAAGCATTCCTAGCAGAGCCCTGCGATGACTGGCTGTCAGACAGCTGCTTATTCTCCACCCTCGGCTGTTGGTCACGGTAGCTGGGGTGTGACCTCATGGAGCTGGTCTGGGAAGCATCACTGTTGCTACGGGTGTGGTAGGTGTGGTGGAGGACCGAGCCACTGTTGCTGTGCGAGAGGCGCGGGCTCTGAGAGTCCAAGTACGTGTCCGACAGCGACTGCGACGTCTGCACGCTCGAGTTCTGGATGCCGCCTCCGTTGCCGGCCAATGCGTAGCCAGCAGTCTCGTAGCTCCCAGAACTGCTACCGCCTGAATACTGGTTTTCGGCATTGCCGATCTTTTTATAAATACCCGAACTCCCAGGTGACTGCGCCTCGCTTCGCCTTGATAATCCAGTGTAATTAGGGTTCGTCCTTGGGAAAGACCGTTTTGACTTCCCAGAGCCAGGACCTGGCTGAGGTACGGGACTGATGTGGCCCTGCTGGTTCAGAATGTCTTGACTATATGCCAGGTACTCCTCGTGGCCTCTCAGGTCTGGGCTGTACAGGCGCTCATGGCCTGGCACAACGTCAGATCCTGAGCTGTCTGTCCTAATGTACATGATAGACATGGGCCCGCTGTCTGCCGAATACTCATCTGAAACTGAGCCTTTCCTGTAAGGGTTCTCAGCATAGACTGGGCCGGGGCCCTGCCTAAAGTCAGTCAAGCTTCCTTTCCTCAGCTCCCCACCATACTTGTGAAAGGCGTGGCCAGGCGCCTGGTCGTGGACCGCGGGGTGCGTCCCTCTCATGTCGTGAAAACTGGCCGGCTGTCTGGAATCTGGAAACGCCTGGTGGGCGTGAGGCTGGTGCACCCGGTGGTCATAGCCAAGGTCACTTGTGTACGCAATGTGCTGAGACTCGGACATCCCCTGCCCAGGGCGAGGGGAGACGACGCCCTCGCTGGTCTGGCGATGATGCTGGGGGTGGCCTGCCTGGAACAAAGGATCCGAAGGAACGTGAGGCATCGGCCTGGGCCTGCCTGTGTCGAAACTGGCCTGCCTCTGAAAAGCATAGCTGTCCTGGTTGACCTCTTGATGCTGCAGCGGACTGTGCTGCCACCTTGAGCCAGGGGCGCCGCCACCGCCAGTAGAAACGGCGGCCTGTCTCCCAGGGGCGGAGGCATCGCTGGCAGTCTTGTGGAGCGAGCGAGATCTCGACGGCCTTGGGGAGTCTATGATGGTGCGCTGCGGCATCTCAAAGGAGTCGCGGCGCATGACATTCCTGTTGATGACCGCGAAGGGCAGGGGTTCACCTTGGGTCGGGGTCTGGCTGGTTCTTCTGAGTTCTCCATTGACAGGTCCAGCATCGTCCAGGCGACTAGAACTGCTGTGTGAAGATGTGGACTCCTGTCTTTGATACCTATGCTGCTGAAGGATGAAGTGAGAGAAGAAAAAAAACTTCGCTAAAGTAATCCTATAAGTAGTCTGTAAATCAAGGCATTACATAAATAAACCTTGTGAGATTTTAGATTTAAAAGAATGTTGCACTTTTAAAAAAAATCCACAACAAGTAGAAAAGTTCTGCAGGGTGGAACAGTCCAAATCTACAGCAATAAAAACGTTCTGAGTAGTGGCAATGGATAATGGCAACTCCAAATCTATAATAACTATCAAAGGTTCTGGTACAGGGTTTTTACTCTATGCCATAAAATTCCCAACATTTTTCACACTTTTCCCATAACAGTGCAAAACAATTCTCAAACCATTTTTCATCAGCATGTGTGAAATGTCTTAGAGTTAACCTGCAGCTTATAGGTGGTATAGTTAGTCTAAAACAATTTAGGATGGTTTTGCCTGCCTGTTAATTAAAATTAAAAATTCCTGGGAGTTTTATTAATTAGCCCTTAACTTAACTTTATAAATGTTCACATTAAAGAGGGGGGAAAATGTAAATTCAAGTATTTTTCAGGCTGTTTTCTCCATTTTAGTGACATTCACAAATTGTTCCCACAAATTGGTCCATTTTCCCAAAGGTTCCCAAACCTAAAAAATCAAGTCACTTTGTCCCTACTATTTCCCCAAACCGTTAGCACCCAATGGTAGTTGAAAGTCTAAATTTACAAAAATTAGGAATTTCTGGGTAGTAAAAAGTCGAAATTCACTTAAATGCATTGTATCATCCATTTGCATTTCCTTTTGAGATTCAAAGTTATAGAAACGGGTTTAAATAAACAACCATACATTACCTTTCTAGAGCTCTTCGGGCTAGTATGGGTCCCTTGTGTGACCTGTGTGTGGGCGGAGCTCTTGTTGCTGGGCACGCACGGGGCGACAGGCGGGGGCGTCTGCGCTGGCAGGGGTGAGCTGGACGCCGCGCCCCTCACGGACGTCCCACGGTGGCCGTGTTCCCGCCGCTTTCGAAAGACAAAAAGAAAACTTAACAGGAGGCAGGTGCTGGACAGGAGGAGGCACAGGGAGGCGTCGCCCAGGCGGAGGGCGCCGCGGACGGCGGCCAGCGCCGCATGGGCGGCCACGGTCAGGGTGTCCATGCCGAGAGGGAGGGGCAGAGCTACCCGTATCATGGCGTCGGAGGCATCGTCGTGGCCCACAAAGTCGTTCATGTAATCACAGGAAGAAATCCTACAAACTATAAGGTTCTTAACATAGTAGCTGTCAAACTATTAACTATTGAATAGATCTTTTATTGTCTCTTTTAAGTTCTACAAACAGAACTCGCCGGTACCCTGTCCGTACAATAACGTCAACAATACTGCCAACACGTACAGAAAGTGAACCACGTGCAGTCATATTTTTATTTTATAAACACAATATAATTTCGTCGATGAAGAGCTTTCGTTAAAAAGCGACACTCCAAATGAAAAAAAAATATATCAAACAATTTATCACAGACATCTTTTCCCCCCTCGGTGGCGTCTCGTCAGAAAAATGTTCATCCTTCTTCGCTTCAGAGATGGCACGTGACCATTTAATGACAAAAGTACACACAAAATGAAAGAAAATCCTAACGATTGAACTTCCTTTTCAATATTTATCATCACTTAACGTCCAATATGAACGGGAGGATATGAAACTCTGTGGGATGTTCACCAGTTAACACGTCACCAACTCTCCCTATCCCTCTAATCGCCGAAGCCAACTAACAATACAGATGAGAAATTCGATTTAGAAAACATTTATAGATCTTTATCTAGTACACATTCACAATTCTATCTAGGACACATTCACAATTCTATCTAAAACACATTCACTGCTCTATATAAAAGTACATTCAAATTTCTATGTGAAAGAAACAACAACATTCACATTTTCCATAGTCTACAAATTACGGAAATAAATTTCAAAAACATTAAGTCCGCTGGCATGCATTATGAGTAATTTCGCCTACTTACTACAACGTAATTAACTCACTACACCCCCCACCCCTCCCAAATAACGGGCAGCTTACACTACGGTGTGCCAATTAGCCGATAGCACATGCAACGGTTTGCACGGCCTGGCCGGATGACATCTACGGAAAGAGAATCGCTTTGACACGAAAACACACCGAGTGCTGTTTGTTTGTGTATTTTGTCTTTTCCGACGCCCGTGGTATTGCACAGAACAAGGATACGCTCCGTAACGGACAAACAGTTGCTAATGAACATGAGCGGAGACGAAGAAGATTGAGATATATCCCCTTAATGTGTGACCGTCGCGTGTGCTATTTGGTGTCCTACTGACCCCCACTGCGAAATAGCCTACACGTCTCGTATATCACATATGTTTCCCACCCCCTGCCCGTGTATGTGTGTGAGTGTGTCAGACAGGAAGCGAAACAATACAAAGTGTCAGTAACTTGACAGCCTAGAATAGACACAGGGAAAGAACGAAGACGTGGCAATAGCCGTGTTCTTTTTTTTTTTTTTTTTAATATAGGCATTTAATTAAAACGTGTGAACTGTGCGCCTCTTTATGTGTGTTCCACGGCGCGAGACAGGAAAGTGATACATAAAGACACACGCTGTTACCGAATGTTAGCATAAGGGAAATTACCTTTCTATAAATAGAATTCCGTCACACACACAAACAGGGCGCACCATAGGGGCCTACATAATACGGCCTATCTATGACTTTCTTATTCATAGTTTTTTTTAAAGTATTTTACGAAGAAGAAGTGAATTTTTAATGTATAAGGTCACCGTGTCCTGCAGAACTAGGTTATAGTCTGAGCTACAAAGCGTGCCAGAGAAGTTCAATCCACTCACGACAACTATTTGAGCTCACACACGACTGTATCCCCCCCCCCCCCCCTCCATTTTCACTCACCAGTAGGACTAAAAGCTCTAAATGACGCACATACAAAATAAAACGGAACTTGACAAATATCCAAAACCTCACAACAAACAATAGTCAGATTCATAGAACATTCCCAAGCACATCATTTCCTTTAGTTTAAAAAAACAACACACACTGACACACAAGTTATATGCTAAGATCACGTGTCCCTTGTTTGTTGTTTAGTTTTACCCACACCGCGAAATGAGATCACACAGAGAGATTCATTTATATGAAACTAATACCACAACATGCTGAGTGGGTGTGGCACGGTGGCCTTTGGCACACACAGGAGAGAGAGAGAGACGAAGAGAGAGAGAGAAAGGGAGAGAGAGATAGAGAGAGAAAGAGATAGAGAGAAGAGAGAGAGAGAAAGAGATAGAGAGAAGTATAATTACACTAAACGCAGGCGTCCAACTGTTGCACGAGCTGCCTACACTAACTACTGTCGCGACCACCAAGGTCATACAATCTACATTTACGTTGATAACTTTAAGACTTATTATTAACAATGTTCGGCACAAGTATCAGCCGTGGATGCAAGAAAACTCTCTAATGAAAAATGAACACTAGTTAAAATCGCTTGCGCCGAATCAATTATTTAAAAACAAAACCCGGTCCAATCAAAGTGCTATAAACGAGCAGAAATCCCATCTCCTCCCCCACACCACACATACACTCACACGGCCACTAGACTACCCCAAGAATCAATACGTTGAGCCGTACATCGCCTGGAAGTGACGGAGTTGTTGTTTTTCTCCAAGAGTTGAGACGTGCCAAGCAAATACAAAGGCACGGGAGTTCAATGCGTTAGTCAATACAGCGACGATGGTCAGATTACACAATGCTGGATCAGCAATATGTTAGGAGAGGGAGTCGTCGAATCCTGAACCATGAGATTATAGCCATTAGCAAAATAAGGAAAAATAAAATCTGGTGATACCTTGATTACTTCGGACTCGTTTATATAACAAACGTTTCGTCAACTATAAAGCAATAAAACTCGCCCTGTATTAGATGATAAATCTATCTAAAAAAAAAAAAGCCTTACATGCCTCCTTTTTAAGTATTTATTCTCTGTACGCCGGATTCGACACCAGCTATATTTTTATTTCATACTAGTAGAATAGAACAACACACGCGTGTTTTCTTATACTTCCACGGCAGTTAGCGACACTTGATACATTACGCTCCATAAATTTAGGCAGAGGCGGCAAAGACGTTAGCAGCAAACTATTTATTCGATAAGCAATGGTAGCATATTACTATAGTTACTAGACACAAAAAATAAATTTGGGGAGACCCTATTTTTATGACGTACTTGCTCCCATGGAGATGAAGGACTAGTAGAGTTTCCCAGTGCGTGTTTATACGGTGTGATTTTAGTGTTCAGTGCAGGTAATTGACCCGTCACCGCCGAGTCAGTGAAACGTAACTTCACAAGTGTAGGACTGGAAGCAACGTTAGGACACCCAGAGCTGCAAACACGTGACACGACTGAACGTGGGCACATATGATAACAGCTCCATTGAAACCTGCTTTCTTGTAGTTGGTAGACGCGCCGACCCGTGCAGTTCACATGTGATGATGAGCGTTGTACAAAAAACGTAGGAAGGGGGGTCAACGGCACTGTACCTATAATACAAGTAATGCATAGGTGGTCTACGGTTACATTAAGAAGCGAAACTCTAAATAGGGCGCCACGCACCAAGGTTTACCGGCCACACATTTATTAAGCGTGTTTAGAATCACCACATCTCACCCGTATAAACAACACTTACAAATTCACACGAAAACTAACAAAAACCAAACTGCACTGCCGCTTTCGTATCGCACACTCGGGTTAGCTAAATCACACTCGGTACAATGTAAAGTTCCTCAACTGGACAACACGGAAGCACACATAGCCATGTTGACGATGGTATTATGGCCACAACCACCACGAATCGGACAAAATAAAAAAAGGCTATCATTTATATCCGCTAACAGTATGTCCACACACACACACACGGCCAACTAATCCAAATGTCCGAGCTCCTTACGGAAACGTCTAACACCACAAAGCAATAAATAAAGAAGACCGCAGAGCTCCATAAACAAGTACACTAGCTACACGGACGCGGGATGACGCGTGTCGTGTGTGTGATATAGGCGTGTGTGTGTGTGTGTACGACACTAGCAGTGACACATCGTATCACATATTATACAACCACACGGGCACGAATCAGTGTCGTTATCACGCGTAAGTCCACCTCAGGGTAGAGAACAAAAGTAAGACTCTTACTGAATGTTAGAAGGGTTTGGGAAAAAAAAACAAGGGGAATAACTCTAAACTTTGATCACGCAAAACAAGGGGGGGGGGGGATTAATGATATCACGTGATAACGGTTAACACACACACATGCACGCACACACATTCACGTCATTTGAAAAAAAAAAGGGGGGGGGCGACAATGCAAGATTTCACGGTCACTCCCTGGACTGCTGATGATTTCCTCCTGACCCCGGTCTAATATTTACCTGCCACCACAAGTAACAGATGGAGAAACTTTATATTATAAGTCCAAATGAAAACAAAGCCGTACCAATATTTGTAGAACGTCTTAAAGCTGGTGGATAACCTACGCGTGACACGCTGGTTCCGCAAGTCTACAGTGGCACACGCCGTTACACGAAACCCCATTTTTTCTCTCTTTCTTGCATTCCGTCTTCCCTTTAGTAGTTATTTTTTGAATTTTTGTGCAATCCGTCTTTCTTGATGTTTTTCTCGCTGTCTTTCCATTTGCCTTTCTTTCAAGTCTTTCTGGCATTGAACCTGTCTTTCTTGCATTCTTTGGTCTTTCCTTTTTGGGTATTTCTTTACGCCCATCTTTCTTGTATGGGGCATGGTGGCCTAGCGGCAGCGCGTACGTCTATCGGTCGTACGGGTACCTGACACTAGTTGGGGTAAAGTAAAGGCGGCTGGGCATTGTGCTGGCCACACATCCCTCTCGTATGCCTTGGTCACAGAAACTAGTGAACGCTGCGTCAGTTTGGTCCGAAGGGTACTTTACTATCTTTCTTGGGGATTTATTGTAACATTTCTCTAAATCTTTTGGTCTTTTTTCCCCTTTATTTTTAAATGATATGGTCAATGATATATCGACCCTATGTCTAACCCTGGCACTGTATATTTTGTCAGCCATCTTCCTATTAAAATGCAGTCACTTAAAATCTCACTTCTACTCGACATGTCCACGGGCACATTACAAAACTAACTAGAAGGAATGGCGAGAACAAACTGTCCAGCAAATACTGTCATACAAACATGTCACGCTGTTACACTAACACTGTCACAAAAAAATTGGCACACACTGCCACGCAGAAAGTGTCACACAGTCACGCAGACATTGTCACGCGGACGCTGTCACACAGACACTCTAAAACACAGACACTAACAAGGAGTAGGCGCACCACACAACATATAGATTATAGATTACACAGTACTAGCGAACAGCGTTGTGGAAACACTGGCATTTTCATACAAGACAAAAAATGCATAATATGTTCTACATAGTTGAGTACACTTCGGACCATGCTGATCATAGGGCTGGTGTAGCAGTGTTCACCAGTTTCTGTGACCACGGCATACCAAGGGGATGTGATCATAATGCCGTCGAGCAATCCGTATCGATATATTGAAAGAAATATGACACATATCATCACAAGAGATAACGAAGAATAAAATAATGTTTATTTAAAGTACTTTGAATGTAATTTTTTTTAAAAAATAAGGTGAATAGAGAAAAGTTAAAAGTAAATGCGTGCAGATACCTGCTGGCCACAAACAGCAACATACCACCACCTCATGGTGTCATATCTCGTGTATACAATTATCCTGGCGGTCAGTTGTGGAGCAGAGCATGCATGAAAAGTGGCTCTATTACTTCACATCACACGTACAGTTGCGGGGGCCAGTGCATATATTACATACACACACAAACAGCGGACACAACACCTGGCCACGGGTTCAATCGATCCACGCATGACACGCTTATGAATCACTCGTGAACCGTAGACAGTAAACAACTCGTTTATAGAGAATAGAGCGTGAGTAGAATATATTGAAGACATTACATAGTCTTGATATATAAAGAAGAGGAGAGAGGTAGAGAAAGAGAGAGAGAAAGAGAGAGAGAAAGAGAGAGAGAGAGAGAGAGAAAGAGAGAAAGAGAGAGAGAAAGAGAGAAAGAGAGAGAGAGAAAGAGAGTGAGAGAGAAAGAGAGAGAGAATAAAAGATAGAGAGTTTGAAAGAGAGAGAGAGAGAGAATGAAAGAGAGAAATAGAGCCAGAGAGACAGAGAGAGAAAAATAGGATGAGAGAGAAAGACGGAGTTCGGTGTGCGGGGAAACCAAAGATGGAGATAAGTCGAGCGTCAGAAGTGACAAGACCAGGCTTTGATGACTGACAGCTTAGTGCGTGCCGAAGTGAGCTCCGGTTAGGTGGGAAACCCAAAACGCTCACGTGACCCAATACTTCAAAGTACCCTACAACTATTAAGTTTCTATAAAAGTACTTTTCAGCGTGTGTTTTTGTTGACAAGCCATTTCTGAACATTGCATAACGGGCTGTTCACAAAGGCCATGACACAAATTTAGCTTCTCCTTTTTTTTTTAAACAAGCTCGGTACGTCATATATGAACACCCCTTATTTATTTATTTTAATTATTAATCTTTTCTTATATTATATGCTAGTTTATATTTTTGGTGGTGGTGTTTTTTTTAAAAGCTCTAGAGCTGATTGCAGGTACCACGGAAAATGATAATGAAAAGGCACAACCTGGTCTTAGCTAAGACACAAACAAAACAGAAACTTACTGTCTGTGTTTACAAAACAACAAGTCACGTTCTATCCGAGCTTAGGTCATCGTGACACGGATATTACTACTTTAGGGGGGGGGGGGGTCATTAAACTTGAAGACTTCAAAGAATTTTAATTTTAAAATAAATTAATCATACGTTTGAAGTGAAAAAAAAAAAACAACGGTAATGAGTTTTGGCTAACTGGAAGGTTAAGACTTAAGAGTGTGGTGAAAGGGGGAGGGGATATAAGAGCACTCAATTTTAAGGAGAACAGCTGTATAAATATGTCGTTTTTCTATGAAAATGATTTCAGTATAACGCCATTGATTAAAGCTTAATAGCGTTAGGACTTCTATCCCGACTGGTGTCCAGAAAACACACTTGCAATAAGTTACTCGTACCAGTAATGCAAACTACGGGGTGACTGGTACCAGTAATGCAAACTACGGGGTGACTACGAAACACATTTATGCATATCACGAGAGTGCGAGTGCGTCAACACAAGTTCACAAAACACCGATAAAGACCAAAAACCTCATTTAAGAAGAAAAAAAAACGTACGGCCCCTACGTTCCAATGAAAATGACTCACACACAACATTCAAATTATTTTAGAACTCGCACTTATCTACAGCACTGCGAAATCCCCCATGCAGGAGAAACAATACGACAATAACGCCAAGGCTAAAACCGACAACTTTGTTTAATAACAAAGAAAACACAACTGTCTTGATTGAACTCTTCCGTCAGATCAACTCCTTTAGGTTCCGACAAATGAAACACAGAGAACAAAAAGAAACTCTACTGTAAAGACGTTTGCCACTTCTCCAACAAAACAACATTATTGTTTTGACTTTCCCATTGAACTTGACAACGACAAAAAAAAAAGGTTACGGTCCAATTAAGTAGTTTCAGTGATCATCGGGTTCAGGGTTAAAGTCAGCCGGAGGACATCAAGTGGGACTTCAGTTATGAATCAGTCACATTAGTCATGGAGATAACGAAAGTTATCTAAAGGCCTTGTACTCTAAAGTAAAGAAAGGCAGAGTTGAAAAGCAAAGGGGGGTGGGGTCAAGAGTATGAAGGGGAGGAATGCGTAACTTTTTTTTGTTATCGAAATAACACACTATAGATATTGTTCATAACACACTTTCGATATTGTTCGATTTGGACATGTATTGCGTAACACGCACCCTACCCCACTTTTCTTTTTAACAAAACCCAATATTAAAATGACGCCCCTCCTCCACTATAAGTAGATGATGTGAAATGAGGCACACTAAGAAAAGTTAAGGAGCCATAATACTAGAGTTACTCATGCAGTTTAATCTCTCCACCAATCACGTTTGCCCTGCAAGCATCCAATCGAATCTTACTTCCGCCTCCAAACAGATCTAACTTTCTGGTGTCGAAAAAAATAAGCAACTAAAATTGAAATTGACTTTAACAAGAAATGAACTTAACTGTGTTTTTGTGGGTTTTTTTATTCTTGGTCTAGCTGCTTTTCTTTGAACATACAATGCTTTGGCATGGCATACAATCATTGAGCGGGTAATATGTTCGTTTTGTTAGCTGTTAGAAGTATTCCCGTCAAACCAATTTGCAACGTTCACATACTAGGAGATTGTGTGGCCAGCACAATGCCCAATCACCTTTACAGTTCTTTAACTAATGTCAGGTACCCATCAGAGCTGGGTAGACTCGGAGACACACTCCAGGCCCGGGAACAAATCAGGATTCGAACCCAGGACTTTCAGTACACCAGTCGAAGGCGCTGCCGCTGGGCCACCAGCCTTGGAGACTGGTGTCCAAAATGCCACCGGTAAGGAATTAATCAAATTTCCCGGCTTAAACCACGGGGATAAATAACTCTCATTTTATCTGAGTTTATTAGCGACAATATCCCCCTCCCCATCATATTCGTAATCGGAACGAAAACGGTAAACAATTTCGTAACATGGAGTAGTTTTTTTTGTGTAAACACTGTCATCGTTTAAAAAATGTCTTAACCAATAAAAAACAACAACTTTATATTGGTCCATATCCTCACCTGGTTATCACCCTTATTTTTCCCACCACTACCTTATATAGTTTGACACATATAGTCTATTCAAAGTAAATTAAAAGTGTTAAAATGTATCCGTACATGCTTCTTATACACACATAATATATAGAGCCTACAGTGTGCTTAACGTGCATTAGAAGTTTAAAATAATCAATAAATACATTTAGCATATTGAAACACGGCGTACCCGAGAACCGTCATCGAAACTTTAATACAATAAAGCTGTCCAATCCAACGACAAACGATAAACATACCCCTCTTCTACTGACCACTGGCCCTCAACATTACATACACGATATAAAAAACAACAGCCAAACAAACCTTAACTCTGTACCACTGGTCATCGTCATCGATCCTAAAGGCGCAAGAAAACCACAAGTTCAATTTGGACATTTCTAGACTACCTACTACCACTGACATAATGGTCTGAATTGATTTTGGTTTTTCGTTTACATAAACAACAACAACAACCACAATACCACGCTACGTTAGTAAAAGTTTCCTTCTTTGGCGTGGTGGTGGGGGAGATTTCACGCTTTTATTAGCACTGCACGATGATGCCGAAATAAATGAAAACCAACGCGTCAACAAGTGGCGGAAGGTCAATGATGAAACAACACATTTCAGAAAATGTAATTGAGAAAACATGAATCAGCAGCGGTTCTCAATCAATGGACCTCTAACGGCAATCGCGGCTTTTCTCCGCCATACAAATAATAACAAAAGATAAAAGACAATTATTACCCCAAAATCTCGAGGGTGGTGAAACATTTAAAACAAAAATGGTATCAGAGAGTCAGAAGGGGGACGTAGACAAAAAAAGCACGTTGTGATTATCGACTGCAAAATGAGAACCGCTGGTTTTCTTGCAACGCGGTGTCAGAAGGGCCAATCACAAGGAGAAGATATTTTGGTTGTAATTGTCTACATCTGTAATTCCCGTATTAACCACGTGACTCTGACTCGTTATGTAAAGTACTAAAACCTCTTCAGCCGAGGATTGAAATAGCATGAGAAACACTTACGCCTATACTGTTCTATACCCTGCTAGTATTCTTGTGTGTGTTTTCCCCCTTACACTCACGAGCACCATACATCAATATGTATATCTTTATATATGTGTGTATAATGAAATATCAATATAATTTATTGATCTATATACCGCAGCCCAATGTTATCGGCATTGGCAAAGGCCTTCTGTTTAGTTTTGCCCCCTCCCTCCCCCGCCTTTTATTTTTCATATCTCTATAAAGACGTGTCAATCTCGTATTTAATGACAAGCCACGGTGAAGTGGTTTGTAGATCTTATGTCGCAATATAAATAGACGTTATTGTCACATGCTGAGCAAAGCAGCAAAAAGGGGAAAACCCAAAACAAGTCTAGTTTGTCAACAGCCTGAATCATGCAAATTGTACGCACACACTTTCATGCTTCGTGAATCAACATGTCAAGGTCTATTTAGTCTTACTTGTCAGGTTATTTATAGATACGTGTAAACTATAAATATAATATTAGATTTTGGGGATTCCGTTTCCGTCAGGTAGTACTATCTTCCTCCCCTGTGCTGAGAAACGACAATGTTATTTACTCCGTGGAATTTCCGTAAGTCTGGAATCATTCAAGCGTAAATGCGTACAACTCCGATAATAAAACTTCTGTATTTCCGTAAGTCTGGAATCATTCAAGCGTAAATGCGTACAACTCCGATAATAAAACTTCTGTATTTCCGTAAGTCTGGAATCATTCAAGCGTAAATGCGTACAACTCCGATAATAAAACTTCTGTATTTCCGTAAGTCTGGAATCATTCAAGCGTAAATGCGTACAACTCCGATAATAAAACTTCTGTATTTCCGTAAGTCTGGAATCATTCAAGCGTAAATGCGTACAACTCTGATAATAAAACTTCTGTATTTCCGTAAGTCTGGAATCATTCAAGCGTAAATGCGTACAACTCCGATACTAAAACATCTGTATTTCCGTAAGTCTGGAATCATTCAAGCGTAAATGCGTACAACTCCGATACTAAAACTTCTGTATTTCTGCCCACCCCTACCCCCAACTGCCTACCAGGGCGTGGCCTAGTAAGCACGGGTGCGCATGAGCTGACCGCTCGTCGATATCCCATCTTACTTAGTACATGTTAGTGAGCGCCCCATTCCGTGCAGCTAGCAAAGTCTCGATACATCTCGTGCCAGTCTCGTGAATAGGAGTGGGGAGCTATTCCATATAATTTCATAAAAACACATTGGGAGTATGTCTAGATTGTACTATATACAGAATAAGAATGAATAAGAAGGAAGTCGATAACTTGCAGACATGGCTAAGACCTAGAACTCTAAGAACAAGAGAATTACGGGTTCTAGTCGGACAGGCTGCAGGTCTACATTAGGTTCGGGCAATGTTATATCATTGGTGCATTACATTAAAAGTCCGTTGTTAAAGTCAAGAGCAACGTCGGGTCAGTCTGGTTTCGCGTCTGCTGTCCATTGGTCTTAAAGCAAATTTCTTTACTGTCACTGTCTGCTCCGTCTTACGTCAACCAATGTCAGATACCCAATCACAGAGTTGGGAAATCAGGGACAGCCCACCCCAGACTCCACTGTGCCTCGTTCAGATGGTACCGCCCTTACCATAAACAGTATTTATCACCAATTCACGACGATGCCGTCAATATATCGAACAGTCCAGGCGTTTCTCAACTTAATTAGCCCTGTGTAGGAGGGGGGATTAGGGTGGGGTGAGTTCAGTTAAAAGCCAACAGCTGTTTATCAGACCCAGAAACTGTATCATACGGCAACATATATATATATATATATATATATAAACCCTATATGACACCACCTGTTCGTTATACGAAACTCATCAAGACTGATTTGTGTCATTTTCTTTCTTTTTAAACAGAATGTGATGCGTTTGGGTAATAATATTAAAAGAGCTCACGTTGAGAAATACCAGGCCGTCCAAAGCAATGGGTGCCGTTATGAGCAGCTGAGCAGTTAGGTAAACAACCAACAATAACAACAACAACAACGAATTAACTACTCACCGGTGTTGTGAGTGGAGTCTGTGTCCCCATCTCCCGCTTCTTGTTGCTCTCCCTGTCTCCTCCCTTCACTTCCGTATTCTGCTTCAGCGTCTGCGAGACGGCACACAAACGAAAAAAAAAAGCGCTAAATAAAATGCCAAATCTCAATACAATCTCCCTCACCCAATCTGTTTCCACTATAATATAAGAATATAAGACTATCACCGCCTACCTCCGTCTCAGAAAGACATAGCTGCACACACAAAAGGTTCTCCGCTCAAAACTCACACATTTCTAGAAACTATTTAATCCTAAAACTTTCCCTTTACGCTAGTTGAAGCGCTAAACCACCAAAGAGAATACCATACGCTAAACGCTAAGGTGAATGCAGCACAGTGAGTTCTCACAATGTAAAGCTAAGCAGCTTGGCGTGTCGTATATACTTCATATAGATGTGCAGGACACCAAGTCACGCGCAATACACACACGCCCAGTGTTTGATCCGCCCCGTTGTTTATTTCTTCTCTTACACAGGGCTTCCAGACACGAGTCGGGTAAGAACGAGGGTCTACCGATACACACACGGACAGGTGCTCACTTCCCTAGTAACCATGTAAACACTTAACATTCCGGAACCAGATTTTTTCTTTCTTTTTTTTAAAGGCACGGCTGCAGGAGAAAAACTCTCCTAAATTTCAAACTGAATGTGCTTATAGAACTTTTCCATACGGAAGGCACTTCAGTTTATTGGAATGTGTGTGAGCAGTGAACACACACGTCATTTGAAATATCCTCTACTCGCCGTACCAGTGTTGAGGATTTTGGTGAGGGGGGAAAATGTCACGGCCGTATGGTCCACCGATCTTGATACAAATACGGACTCGATACCCTTTTATACAAGTGGATCTTAATTTACCCTCTCTGAAACGGAGCTGTATTGTTTGATAACATGCGAGGGATTGTGTTTTTTAAAATAATTATTTTTATACCCAGGGAAAAGCTTGTTTTGAGGAAACCAATCGTCTTTGACAGTAATATGCCATAATATGTATTTCAACCATTTTAGACACAAATTCTTAATAAATTTCAAGTCTGTAATATAATAATATTTATTTTGTGTTTTTTTTTTTTGTACACTTTGCGTTAGATGTAGCCTTTTCTATACACATGAATCAATTACATTTATAGTTAATTAGCTTTCAGTATTGTAGTATAATAAAACAATTACCCAAAAATATTTTTTTCCGAACCGAGGACTTTTCTTCTTATAAATTCCCCTCAAAAAATGACAAGTGACTACTTTCTGAATCCTGTTTCATGTATCCAGTGAATCCAGTACACGATCCACTTTATCCATCCACAAGTACAACCCTTTGGGTTTTCTTCCTCTTTTTTTGTTTCTCGAGTGAAAGCTGACATCTAATTCTGGGCTCGCTCACTGCTAACTTGCTGCACTTTGTAATAAGTACAAATCTTAGGCTCATAGTGTTCACCGTTAATGGTAGTCTGGTAGTCCTTACAAACCTCTCTCCATAGTTCAATCTTTCTCTGCCTCCCTCTCTCTCTCTCTCTCTGCCACTCTTATTCACACACACTCTCTCTCTCTCTCTCTCTATCTTCTTTTTCTATTCCACTCTTTCCACAGGTCTGTTACCAATCACTTCTACTTTAGATCACAACCGCAGACCGCCCCACCCATCCACACTTCAATATCACACAGTAGGCAATCACTAACTGCCATTTCTTTTTATCACCCCACCCCTCCCCCAACATCTGTAAACTTTCAACTTTCTTTTCACTGTTTTTTTTTTTTTTGTTGTTGGTATTTTCATTGACCTACCTACAGCTACTCCAAGATCGTTAAAAAACAAAATGTAAGCTAAGAAACTGTTGCCTATATTCACACACACCCTTTCCTCTACTG
This sequence comes from Anisus vortex, assembly GCA_949126835.1. Classification (NCBI taxonomy): domain Eukaryota; kingdom Metazoa; phylum Mollusca; class Gastropoda; family Planorbidae; genus Anisus; species Anisus vortex. The sequence goes on from OX421498.1 coordinate 6,664,120, forward strand.
GAGTGGGAGGAGTGATTTGATGAAATTCGCAGTCGGTGTACGGAGATTTTGTGTTACTCATAGGACTGTATTTGTTTCGTCGGTTAAAAAAAAACGTTTCTTTATTAAATATAAATCTGTTTATCTTGAGATCTTCACACGCGTCGAGGGAACGACGGTTAGAGCAAATCGGAGGGGGGTAATCATACAGACATATTGATAGATGAATACACCCATATACACACGCACACATAATACACTTGTATGCAGATAAAGAGATAGATATATATATAGAGAGAGACTTAAGATTATAGATATAAATAAGCAGATCATCAGACTGACAGATTTATATAAAGACACAAAGATAGACAACTCCACAAAAGATAGACAACTCCACTAACAGACATGTAGACAGAAAATATTTCTCGGAGAACAGGCAAAATCAGCTTGAAAAGTTTTAATATTCACAGACATGAAAAAAAACCCGCTAACACCCAATAAAAAAACATTGTATATTATATATTATCTATAATATTAAAAAGAAATCCCTCTAACTCACCAGTTTATGACGGAATCTAAGATGCAAAGTTAGAAAACCCGCCACTGACCACCTCCTCTGTGGCAAAAATAACAGCAGTTTGGGCATTTTAACGTTTTGTTGAATAGTTTTCAATTGCCTATTAATCAGGTCCACCATTCAAAGAAAGCTCAATGCTAGAATAAATGTAGTGAGACGATCACAATAGCCGACAACTCAGAGATCACATCACAAGATTGTTTTGTTTTTATATATCCATGCAGATCGATGTTGAAAAAAAAAACATGCTCCAAGTGAACACATCACACGGCGACTGACCAACGTTATGTCAAGGCAAATTGTTGTGCCTCAGATCTTTATATAGATCTGTATGACAGCACTCGGACTCATATTAGTGCCACAATCCTGGCAATGACCCCCATCCCCCCTGCCCACCCCTCCCCGGTCCTCTCCCAAAAACCAAAGTGGACCATGAGAAGATAGAAAAGGAAAAACGAATTGAAAACATGCATTCTACCGTGGGAATACTTCAGAGAAAACATATTACCGCTAAACCTCTATTTTTGGGGGGTGGCTGTAAACGCTCATAAAAATGAGTTGCACGTGCAGACAAGTTGATTTACAGTACATGGACCAGCACATATTCATGCTATCGGCAAAATAAATACAAACTATATCTATAAAAATCCTCTAAAAAAATCATTTTGTGGCTCTATTGGAGACAATGCATTTCGCTAAACGTTTAAAAAATTGCATGTTTACGGTAGTCAACTGTATCCCTCCCCCACTGTTCCTATTTTTGGCGCATCTCTCGAGTCTATAAACGAGTTGCGTAAAAACCTTGGGAGAAGTGAGTGGGCCCTTCAAAAGCTGTCAAGTATGAGGCAATAGCCAGACCGCGCACAAAAATATTGTCCGCAGTATTACAACCATACAGTTTCACCGGGCAGACGGCTGTCAAACGCCAAGTAATTACCGTGTGGTCAGTATCAGTGGCGTGGCCAGGATTGCAAGACAGGGGAAGCGACACATTCTGAAACTTGCACAAGTGCACAATTTCATCCAAAGCTATTTGAAAACTAATGTTTTATGAAATTATCAGTACGGGAAACTAAAAATTAAAAAAAATTTGTTTAATTATTATTCATATATTTTATATTCTCATTAATTTTCTTAACAACGAAAATTATATCCACTGAAATCGGTATTAACCCTTCCGTACCGACCTACTTTCTATCTATGCTATCTTCAGTCACGCTATATACGCGCCCGGGACTGTAAGGGTTAAGATCTGTACTATTTAAAGAAAACTTTATAATTATTTTTTTTTAAATCTGCTTGAAGAAAAATGGTGTGTGGGGGTGGGGGGTGGAAGAGGTTATTTAAAGAGGGGGCGGTGCCATTCTCTTGTCCCCACTCTCCTGGCTACGCCACTGGTCAGTATTAAGTAGCCAGACCTTGACCGGCACGCTCTTCATTCCACTAAGGCGATGAGTGTTCAGGGCACTCGTCAGGGACGCAATTTGTGCACGTCATTTCTGGGTCATCAGCCGGTGACGTAGCTTGGGCGTCAACACCAAGAGCAATCATTGACGCGGGGCACTACAATATCAATAGTAAACAGGAACCCGTTCTTCTTGTGTCTTGAAGTCAATCATCTCTCGCCTACCCCCCCCCCCCGTCACCCCCTCCTCATGACACGCCATGCTAAATGCTAACCATGCCTTGTAGGGAACTCGGGAGGGGGCGTTTTATACTTAACAAAATCGCCCAATAGCGTGGTAGTACTTATGGTTGGTTTACACACATTTTATTATAATAAATCCAAGGAGTGTGACATAACAGTAGATGTCCATACTTCACACCCAGTCAAGGTCAACCAAGATAACAGTCAGACCTGTACACAAACATACAACAGAAGAAGAACAAAATACAACTTTATAGAGATTTCATTTTACAACCTCATAAAACGTCAACCTAAAAACATTTTAAACGTCCGGTTATCTTTAGATAAGAAAAGCAAAACGTGGTATGCATTTACAATGTCTTTGCAGCGCCAAGCCATTTGTCCCTGTATCAAAAACAATATATGTATCTGAGTGTACAAAGATGAGTCTGTAAGTGTATATGTTGTTATACTGAAATTATGTGAGTCAGAAATTTATTTTGTGAGTTGGCGTATGTGTATGTTTATAAACACTTTTATTTTCCAAATTGAACAAAATTTGAATGGGGAAAAAATTAAAATACATATTTAAGGTGTGTTTTAATAAAACTTAAATATACTATAACTATTCATGTATATTGTAAAATAAATGATAAAACACATGTAACTGTTAGGCCAGACTTGGTTTATATTACTATTTTGTGAAGAATTAAATTTCTGGGTCTTTAAATAATCCTTGCATGAATAGCGTTGTCTAAATTACTCAATTGCATTCCATCCTATACATACATAGATTAGATATTATACACTTATGGGTAAGGTTAACCCTTACAGTCCCGGGCGCGTATATAGCGGAACTGAAGGCAACATAGATAGAAGTAGGTCGGTACGGGAAGGGTTAAGTTTTAAGCCACTAATAGAGAAAGCAATAGGGAAAAACCTACGCGGGGGCGTTTATTACAAAAACTATTACTATTAGCAGACAACAACAACAAATTAAAGTCAATCCCACAAAACAGCAACAGGCCCTGCATCCCAACTTTCTCACAGGAACACCAGCGGAGCACTCATTTGCCTCGTCTAAAACTTCCTCCCGTCCTCACCTAACGGTCAAAGTAATGTCGGTCTCAAACTCAGATTGATCCGTGGACTTGTTCAGTAACCCGTGGGCCGAAATTGCCCGGCGATGCACGGGTAACAATTAGCCTACATTTTCATTATAAAAAATACGTTAAGGAGAATCGAACCCAGGCCACCCAGGTGCCAAGCGAGGATTCTAACCACTAGACAACGGAACACACGTGTAGGGAAAACAATCGCGATATTTAAATAGTCCTTTAAGGCAATGAGGTCATGTGTCTTATTATTGACCAATAGGTATCGAAATTGACACAAACAACCAAATTTATACATTTATATATTATGATTTTAGTACATTTATCACCCCCAATGCCCGACTTTTCGTAAAAAAAAAAAAAAGACTGAATAGTAACTATAGTAAGTACAAATTGCTTGGGGGTTAAAATTGTGCTAACGACGCGAAAACATAAATGAATTGTCAATTTTTGGTGGAAATCCCAGAATGACATACGACACATGGGCCGCACATATTATACGCCCATGCAGGCCCATTGCGACTCGCGAGCAGCGAATTAGACACCCCCTGGTGGTTTAAACCATAGGTTCTCAACGGGGCGTTATCGCCACCGGGGGGGGGGGGCGGGGAGAAGCTTTTAGGGGGCGCTGACATTCCCGGGGGCGATTGAGGGGCGGTGAAGGGGAAGTGGGCAATAAAAACGTACCTGATATAATAATCAGCTATTTGAATCGATTAGTTTTTGGATGAAATATGATGTAAGCGCAAGTGCTGCTAAATATCTGATATCTCCCAACAATACCTATTATTAAACTAATAAGAAATAGGAATCGCAATGATTTTTCGATGAAGTAGGGGTCAGTATTTGGCAAATATGGTGAGCGGCCGGCTGGTCCTATTGTTGGTTCACCGGACTGTCGCCTTAACATACGCTAATATTAATGATATTTTGATCTCAGTTTTACCGAGATATCCTCTAATCCGTTTGAATTCTTCATTCAAAATTTGTTATTGCCGTTAGGCGGTTTAGATACGTAGTAATCATACAAACTGGGTAGTTAATGTAATGCTTTAAAATATACATATAAATTCTTTAGTCATATAGACTAATATTTATTTTATTGTCAAATACTTTTTACAGTTTGATCATTTCAAAGTTATAAATGTAAGCCATTTATCTTTTTTTATAAAAGAAAAAAAAACACAGAAATATTAGCTCCAATGAAACGGGTTAATTATCCCCCTTTAAGTTTAATTAACAAATGTTTTCACATTTTGATTCAATAGTGATGCCGAACAAGTTCTGTTTTGTAATATAAAAATATTACTGATTATTATTATTTCTTTTTATACATTCAACATTATGGTATTCATAACAAGATTTAATTATTATAGGATTAAATAATTTACGTTAAACAGTTGTAAATAAACATTTCCTGCATTAATTGTTTTGTCCATTTAAGGAGTTTATATTTTAAACATTAATAATTACAGAAATTACATGATATAGTGATATTAAATAAGTCTCTTATATTTCTAAATAATAATACAAATAAATTTGTTTTAGAATTAATTATATTTATTTTTAATTAAAATTAAGTTGGGGGGCGGTGAGCCGAAAAAGGTTAAGAACTTATGGTTTAAACTTTTAAACGATCGTCCTACTTTAAGTTACTATTAGCCGAAGAGGAGGCTTGTCAGGGTGGACACTATGATAACACTAAATAGAGCGATGGGGGCGGTTGGGGGGGGGGGGGTAGAGGAGTGCTCAAGCAGCACAATTGTGCATACTTGCTACTATATTTCCAGTCTACACTACCTTACTTGCACTCCGTATTACTTTACACTGACGCGGCAGCAAGTGGCTGACCTCATGATCAAAAGCTTCCTTAAAACTTTAATGCCCGTTAAAAACAAATGTGTTTAATTTATGAAAGAACATTATAAAGCTAGGCGGGTCAAGCATTGAGTGTCTTCTCTGTTGCCACATTGTTCGCAACTCACATGCGCAGGGGGGGGGGGGAGATTGTGCGGTCAGTACAGCGCTCGTACAATCTTTAAAATGTAAGACTCGGGTGACGTTCTCGAGACTTCAATTGCTTAGACATGATTCAAACACCCGACTGTTAGTGTGGTAGATGACCGTGCGATGGGAAAAGCCTAAACATAGTCGCACAACTTTAAAATAAGACGGGCAAGAGAGAAATGGGCTACTCAAACACTGGCATAGGTGGGACAGAGGAATAAAAAAAGTAAAGTACCCTCGGACCAAATTATTCATGGGGCCGGTGAAGCTGCGTTCACCAGTTTCTGTGGACACGGCATACTAGGTGATTGTGTGGCCAGCACAATGCACAGCCGCCTTTACTTTACCCCAACTAAGGTCAGGTACCCATCAGAGCTGGGTAGACTCAGGGACACCCTCTAGACCCGGGGGAAAAAATCCCAGCCTTCACCGGGTTACGAACCAAGGACCTTCGGTACACCACTCGAACGCGATGCCCGCTCGGCACCGTGCCCCAAGGGCCAGAGGAATGTTGCTTTTTAATTATGATTTTTTGACAAATAGACCCCCCCCCCTAACGTTTACAATTGAAATACGTCTTCCTATAGACGAGCCCTATCTGGGAAGTACCCTGCGTACGCCCGTGATTATAAATAGGGGACTAAAACAAGTTGCGCCCTTTTGTTTTCTCACTTTGAAATACATTGTTCTACGAAGGTCACAGGTGTACCCAACCGTACAATGGCATGGACATTGGCCCTTTGCTTAAAGCGGGGAGGCGGGGGGGGGGGCAAGCAACACCAATATTGTTCTTTCCTTGCTACAATATACTCGTTACCCCACGATATTGCTAACGTTCATTGGGTATAACACACAACCTCTGGGCCTGATATCAGGTAAGTACAGTACACTTATTGCATCACGTTCTACCCCCACCACAAGACTTAACAAACGACTAATAGAATGTAACAGTAAAAAGAAAAAAAGAAGATATTTGATGTCCAGACTTACAAAGAAAGTGTGTGTCGACCAAACAACCCAGCCATCTCTTATTTCTGACATACATTGTTCCTCCTAGATGTGTACACTCAGGGGGAAGCCCTCCTACTCCTAACCGGGGGGAGAGATTCTGAACCAGTGCTAAACGCCATCCCGCTCACTCCATTATAAAAATATGTTTGTCTCTGACAATTATTAGCAGCCCGTCCGTAAGGCCTCTCACTCAGCCCAGATGAGTCCCAGACACTCACCTGGAGTTTGGCCAGTGGAATGATGTCACAGTTCTGTGGTTTGTGCCACACCGTCTTCTGGCTCGTGGCGTTGTAGTAGTAGAAGCGGGTGGTGTTTGGGTCGTACAGCTCCCACCACTGGTTGTCATCTGACATTTTACTGAAATATAAGGAAACATATCCAATGAAAACCCGTAATTGTTAACTGAACTTTTACTGAAATAAAACAATGCGCATCACATGAAAACAGTAATTGTCAACTGATATTTTACTGATATATGAAAACAGTAATTGTTAACTGATATTTTACTGATATATGAAAACAGTAATTGTTAACTGATATTTTACTGATATATGAAAACAGTAATTGTCAACATATATTTTACTGATATATGAAAACAGTAATTGTTAACTGATATTTTACTGATACATGAAAACAGTAATTGTTAACTGATATTTTACTGATATATGAAAACAGTAATTGTTAACGATATTTTACTGAAATAAAACAATGCTTATAAAAACAGTAATTGTGAGCTGATAGTGTACTGAAATAAAATGAAAACTTTAATAGTTAAAACTAACATTTTACTAAAATGAAACAAAGCATATCCAGTGAAATCATCAAACATTATACTGAAATATACCAACAAAGCTGGCTATCGCCATCAGATGCCAATGAACTCAGAAGCCAATCAAAGTGCGTGGTGGCATGTACTATGATAGTGGAAATTAAAAATTTTATCATATAACGATTGGCTTGTTTACGATTTTCATTATCTCCAACCCTGTACTATTAACTCATACCTTTGATGGTATATTGTTAACACGCGAGAAGCCCTAAATATAATCATTATTCCGCATAAGAAAACTTGGATATAGGGGAGGTAACCGGGTAAATGTGCATTGAAGAAAAGTGCATTTCGAGTTATGGTTCTTGTTTTCACACTTACTTCTTTAAATGATTATGTATTCGTTTTTATTTTAAAAGAAAAGGCTAGGATGGGACCGGTTAGCGAGAGAGAGAGAGAGAGAGAGAGAGAGAGAGAGTGTGTGAGTGTGTGAGGAGCGATAGAAATATATAGGGAGAGGGGGGGGAGGATGGAACATGAGATTTTCAAATCAATAATTACAAATAAAACGGTCAAATTCGCGTTTGTCAAATTAATTTGTATTTTTAGTATCTGACTGTAAAATTGCATGTCTATGGGACACGGCGCTATGTACTCAAAACTAAAATTGCTTTAGATGTAAACTAAACCAGTGACTGTATATGGCCACAGTCACCCCAAAAAGATATGTTTTATGTAGACATAGTATGTACATACACATTGACATAGGCCTAATAGAAATCCGCTGCACTGTTTTGGGTGAAACTAGAAACTAACAACACAAATTGAGAGAGAGAGACAGAGACAAGAGAGAGACAGAGACAAGAGAGAGACAGAGACAAGAGAGAGACAGAGAGAGACATAGATACAAAGGAGAGAGACAGGGTGAGACGAGAGAGAGATTGGGAGATAACAGCAATGTATTATAAACGGTAAGGACCAACATGTTCTATTTAAAGATGACCCCCAGTGCCAACTTTGTTTCTCTAGAGATACCGTGCCACGTGTAGATTTATTCGGTAAGAAAACATTGGGACGCCCTGTTCTAAATTTAGCGCTGATGGTGACCTAGAAAAATACAGGGGTGAGCGCTATAAATATAAACTGAAGCAAACATGCAGGACAAATCAACCAATAAATGTTTGCTTATATTTCTGCTCAAATTACATGCATACATTTCAGTTAGAAATAGGTATATGTGTGTGAATGTATATGAATTAGTGATATGTAATTAGTATAACGGTAGGCCTATATATAAAGACCATGTGCAATTAATTATAAATTTTAAAGATATTTAAACGGAACGGGGGCAATTAAAAAGCACACACATACATATCGCAAACATACACACACATCGCAAACATACACACAAACACATCGCAAACATATACACAAACACATCGCAAACATATACACAAACATATCGCAAACATATACACAAACACATCGCAAACATTCAAACAAACACATCGCAAACATTCACACAAACACATTGCAACCATTCACACAAACACATACACATCGTAAACACACACAGAAACACATACACATCGCAAACATACACACCAACACATCGCAAACATATACACAAACACATACACATCGCAAACATACACACAAATACATCGCAAACATACACACAGATCACTAACACACACACACACACACACACATTGCGAACATACACACACACATTGCGAACATACACACACACATTGCGAACATACACACACAGATAACCGTAACCGGTTAAGGTATAAGCATAACATGTCAGCTAATGATTTTGTCTTTACCTATAGATCTACTCTTTACACCAGGGACGCGTATCGCCTTACGGCAAACAAGGAGGAATCCGCTGATGATGATCTCAACTTCTTCTTCTTCTCACAACCAATCTCTCTCTCACACACACACAGACATACAACAATAACAACAAAGAAGAGACATAGTAGTGGAAATCATTCCTAACGCCTCCATCCATCAAACACAGAATGAAGAACAATTTACCACATAGAAAGATCCCCTTTATATAATATTAGTATCACCAGTCAGTGTGTGATGTGGGAGAGAGAGAGAGAGAGAGAGAGAAAGAGAGAGAGAGAGAGAGAGAGAGAGAAAGAGAGAGAGAGAGAGAGAGAGAGAGCAACAAAGGGAGATCATTCATGAGTTAATTACAAGTGAGGCCAATGTCAAAATAAAAATCTGCATCTCGCGCTCTAAAGAAGAACTTGGTTGGCACGGCCCTCACATTTACTCATCCAGAAGAGCAGGCGTCTGCAGGGTTTAAAAGAGAGAAGGGAGGGAAAGGGGGGGGGGGGCAAACATATATCAGATTAGACAATAACACGAAAGGATTGTATATCATCTACCTTGGAGTGTCACAAGGCGGTGTGCAATGCTGGCTAAAGAGCATTAGAACCAAAATCTCATACGCTATGTGTGGTTTTTACGAGCAACGTAAAATAGATGATGATTTTAATAAAGTTTTTTAAAAACTTTTTTTTGTGTGTGTCTTATTTTGTTTTTGTTTGGAATAATGTTAATAGAACACCTAATATTAGTCTTAGTTTATCGTATATATTACAGACGCTCCTTCTATAAAGAAGAGTATTGCGTCCTACGCTCTTCCGTAGTCCGAGTCTAGTCTTGCGTCTTTATTAATGTTTTAAATGATGTTAAGTTACTGGTTTTCCTGGTTTGTTCAGGCAACCCATTCTATGCCCGAATGCCACTTGTTACTTGATTGTGAAATATATCTGTCAATATCTATCTATCTGCCTAGCTATAACATCCATCAATTTAGAATCTGTCCCAACAACTAAAACTCCCACTTGACATATTTCCATGGTCAATGATGAAATTGTGCGTGTGTGTATGCTGGTGTTTCTGGGGTTCCTACCTTAAAAAAAAATATCCCCAGCTATCAATCAACGACCCTCCAGACCCAAAATACCAGCAACAACAAGCTCTGCTTTGTTTCCTAACTATCTATGTGGTAGACTGGGAAACCAGATTGGTAAGCACAGGACGAATAGCTGTGGAAACAAAGTGGCCTCTTCAATGTGGCCCCACGGGCATCCCGTGAACCGGCACCGCCGCCCCAGGAACACACGCAGAGTCTGTGGACACAAACAGAAGCTGGCCGCGTTGCATGACGCAGCACACAACGCAGCGCATGCATCCTGACTCGCTCACACGATCTGACCCCAGCCGACCCCAAATCCACGAACGTAGGCACCGACTCTTTCGTAAATCTGACTCTCACACAAAAACACACATAGACTCAGCTTGAATTACACAGCTCACTCATGTGACGCAGGCACAGCTTGGCTCACACAACGTTCACATTCTGACTCAAACATCTTCATTCAAGCAAGCTTACGTAGGCACCCTAAATTATTCAAATACTGCACACACACTAACACAGAAAAAGGTATAACACACAAAAATCAAATGACTTTACTGCAAATTACATTTGCAAAATAAATAAATAAATAAAGCTTTTTTTTTTAAAGCTCTCTCTGGGACAAGAAAGCGTATTCTCTGTGAATGCCAAATGTGTTGAAATGTGATGGCCAGATGCGGTCTAGTGTAGATGAACGAACGTTAGAGAAATACAGCTTCAACGATAAGGTAGATGTTGACCCACGGGAGTTAAAAATAAATGTAATATTAAATTAAAATGAAACAAAAAACAAACAAAAACGAAATAAAAATAAACATGAAATTGGTTTTTGTTTACCAAAACATTGGGGAAGAAAAAAAGGCTGTAAATCTGTTAGACCAGGGTTTCTCAAACTGGGTTCTATAGGGGAACTATGTCAGGAAGGCCCTGAACGGATTACTTTTCTTAGATACATTTCCAGAAATAATTTGAACGTAACACAAGGTCTATACTAGATGCTGACCGAAATTCGGTTTCGGTGCCGAAAGTAGGCCTCTTTCGGTGTAGCTTCAGTTTCAGCCAAAGTAAAAAAGAATTTGCCTTTTTTTTTGCTTTCGGTTTCGGCCGAAATTGATATTGACTTTCGGTCATCAGTCGAATATCTTATTTTAACTTTTAAAATTCAGACGGCAACGGCAGTGCTGCATCTATTACTCTGCTTATTGATAGTTCTGATTAAAATGATATACAATACATGTATATATATCTGTATATTACATGTTCTATGATTTACACACAAATGTGCAGTATTTTAAAATCTATTGCAGTCTTTTTAAATCTTATACCACTCTATTTCTCATTATTTCATGACCTAGATGAATTGGAAAATGTTAACGATTTATCAGAAATCGGTTGTACTCTACATCAGGGGTCGACAACCTACGGCACGCGTGCCAGACTTGGCACGGAGAGCGATTTTTATTGGCTCGCGAGAGACCCCAAAAGGAAATTCAAGACTCTTCTACAAGAAATTATGTGTTAGAGAAAAATGAATTTTAAGCTTTTGGCTGAATGAATTAGAAATCTTACTTCGGCACACTATTATCAAAAGGTTGCCGATCACTGCTCTTCACAACTGATCTACCCTCAGCGGACAATGTGATTCTATATCAATTTATAGATTTGATTATGCTGGGGGGGGGGGGGGGGCTTGCTAACAAAAGGCATATTTTCATGGATTTATGCTTAAGTGATTTTTGGATTGAAAAGGCTCTAATTTGCAACCACTAATGGGTGTGAGACGGCTTTCTCCGCTATCAAAACAAAATTCAAGAAACAATTTTAATTTCGACAAAAGGCCATGACAGTAGACAATTAGTAGACATGTCAAAACAAATCCAACAGGCAGGAAGTCGTTTGGAAAAACAAATCGAGAATGACAGTATTAGACAATGAGAGAGTAACATACAGCTTCTGAGATTCGAGATTTAGCCAGACAAAGTTTCATTCATTCAATGACCATACAGAGAGTCAACATGGCTATTAAAACGAAGTTTATCAGTTTTTAACTTACCAAGACATTTGAAGGGATTTTAATGTCAGCCCGCACCCCCAATGAATGTCGGGTACAATGAGGCCATTTTAGGATTTCAATCCCCACCCCAATACCTGAATGGTAATCACTAATCTAAGGCTCTGCATTTTAGATGCCAATCGTTCCCTAATATTAAGCAACCGAACCGCTGATGAATTAAAACACCTGACGTCCATTCAGATCAGACTTCTCCATAATATGAGGTGCGCTGTGAACAATTTCATAACGAATGAATGATTCGGGCCAAGCGGGGCGGAATCAACAGGAAGTGGCATCAATCTTTCATAACACACTATATCCCATTACATCGGAGGCCTTTAATGAGTAGTGTACAATTTCTTTCATTTCTACACACAAATAAAAACCCACTTAAGACTACAAATGTATATTTTTAAAACCCACAAAGTTGTACCACTGTAAACCATGAAACAACCAAACTATGTTTTACTTTGAAAGCTATACATTTATGTTTCTTCAAAAAAGTTCAAATGACGTGACACTTGTTTACGTTTATTACATTTCATGTAAAATGTTTTGTCTGGACAGGGATAAACTAACATGGCCGCAAACGATGAAGGGAAGACAACCCGACACAAACTCGTAACAAGAACCAGCACTCTCTCTCTCTCTCTCTCTTTTTTAATAATATTTTTATATCAAGCGTCCTAAGTGAGAAGGCCTTGTCCACAGAATGCGCATAAGGGGGGGGGGGGCAAGGTTAGGCTGGCGTACCGAAGATTTTGGGTTCGAATCCTGGTGCAGGCTAAGATATGTTCCCGGGACGGAAGGGTGTCCATGAGTACCTGACATAAGTGAGGTTAACGTAAAGGCAGCAAGGCATTGTGCTGGCCACACAATACCCTAGTATGCTGTGGCCACAGAAACTAGTGAATGCTGCTTCACCTGCCCTATGTTCAATTTGATCCGACGGGTACTATACTTTAGTTTTACCTATAGAATGCGCTCTGGGCATATCCTAAAGACCTACCAAGTGGCGAGTCGGTGCTTAGATGCACAATAGTGATGCAGTACAAGAAATACGCCCTGCATCCATCATGCAACATTGCTCACATAAAGTGCAGAACTATGTACAATTTGCACATAGCTAAAAAAAAAAAAGCTATACAAACAAAATATTTTATTCAAGCCCAACGTCTGCATTTTACCTGGAACGTTTGTTCCGATGACTTCACCAGGGCCGGTCTCCCACCACGCCCCAATCGCCATAAAACAAAAAAAAAAAAAATACACACATACACACAGAAATGGCTGGTTATCCAGTTTCCTGAACTACGACACAGCAGTTGAAAATTTTGGTTTTACTAGATCTTTATTAGGGCAAATTGACCTCAGCTATCTCGAGCTAGAAAAAAAACATTTTTTGTTACTTCTATATGCAACCAATGTAAAATATGGCGATATGGGCTTCCCTGTTTTACTGATCACTCATTAGCGCTTTTTTAAAATCTTTTTCTATCTGAAGGTAAGTGGTACACAACTAAATTCTTGATCAAATGTACTCTGCCTGCGTTGGAGCGCAGGGTGGTCTAGCCTCGAAATCTATCAATGGACGCCGCCCCCCCCCCCCCCCCAAACTACTACACCCATCCCTGATGAGTTACCCCGAAAACCAGCTGTGGGAAAGAAAAGCGCATGTGGCCATTGTTTGTGCTGGCAACATTCGTTCCCTGATACATCATGTACTCTTAGTGTCTTGCATGCCTTTCAATAAAACATCAAGAGGGAGCCAGGAAGTATATAATATATATATAGACTATGTATTTGTTTTATTGATTACATCGGCTGTTAAGTTTGTGAAAACACAGTGCTTTGAATGCACTGTCTCACTGTCATTTCTTTGTTGTATTAACTTGTATTCAGTTCGGGTTTTATTGCCTAAGAACTTCAGATATAACTATTTCGTTACTACTGTGCGTGTTGTGGCTGTTTCACTAGTAATGGATCTTACAAAACATCATATAGAGTTTTTACGAAACATCATATAAAGTTTTAAGGAAAGAAATGTCAGTATTATCACCGGGTAGCTGTATGAAATATCTATACCCACAAAAGATAAATCCGTTTCCCGTCTGCGGAGAAGGCAAGATACGTTGATGCGCTCTGGCAGAAAGAAACGTGTTTTTCTTTTTTAAACTCTTAACAGACAATGTGCGCACGTTATGTTCACCAGTGGTTGCCCCCCCCCCCTTCCTTCCCCGTATCATTAAATTGGACAAAAAGTCTAAGTAGAGTTGGATACGCGCTCAATCTATGCCATTAATAGTTCTCTACCCTGTCTGTAAATAAGATAACATTGGTGCCAGAATTTGTAGGAACACGTCGTGTTTTTTTGTGTGTGTTTATATAATATATAAACTAATTTAATAGCAAAGATAGAAGCGCTATAATAAATGCCAATTCTTATTCTTTATATATTCAATATATATAATTCTGTAAAATGTAGCAAAATAAAGGTGCATACAATTCTTAATGCGTGTAGAAATGGCCACGTGATTCAGAAAGTCTTTGCATCATATTTCATAGTTATGTATAATACCTTTTAGAGCAAATTGATCATAGGGCAGCGTTCATCGGTTTCTGTGGCCACGGCATACTGGGGGAATGTGTGGCCAGTACAATGCCCAGCCGCCTTTACGTTACCCCAACCCCAGCTAATGTCAGGTACCCATCACAGTTGGATAAACTCAGGGACACCCTCCAGTCCTGGGGACAAATCCTAGCCTTCACCAGGATTCGAACCCAAGCCTTTCGGAACGCCAGTCGAACGCTCGGCCACCATGCCCGATCATAATATTTCATACGTTCATAAAATTGTAACCGGGAAAAATTGCAATAGATGTAGAGTCCAGTAGAATCTCCCGTGTTCAAAATTACAATAGATGTAGAGTCCAGTAGATTCTCCCGTGTTCTCGTAAAAAAATGGTTAAAAGACAAAAATAGTGATTAAGTCTACGTCAAAGTCTCCTACCCCATATAATCTGAACACAAACTGTTTTTTTTTTTTTAATCCTGCTATTAAATAAACAGTTCGCGGTGCCACGAACCGCCCGGAGAGGATTTCGCCCAAACGTCCCTAGGCCACAAAAGTCTGGCGTCTCCGTTATGTCAAGCACATAGTGATGGTAGTTGGTAGGTTGAAGATAGTCATGGGAATATGCTAACATCAACAGACTCGCGAAAACACTCGCAGAAGAGTTCAATAAAATATATAAAAAAAAATCTTTTTTTTTTCAAAACGACGATTCAACGGCTGGATATCAAAGTCGACAGTGGGCTTGACTCACAAGATCGACATCGTGGGTTGGACCCACGGTGCAGACAATCAGAAATTTAAAAAAATCTACCGCTGATTTGGAGAGGAGATGGGCGCCGCCAAGTCTACCAAGCCAACTGCGTGTCCATTAGCCCCCCCCCCCCCCCCCCCCCCCCCCCCCCCAACTACCGTTAATGTTAAGGGGTTAAAAAAAAAAGATTCTACTAAGACTTGAGCGAATGGATTTTCATAGATGCAGGAATTGAATATCACATTATATTATAACAATTATTCCTTATAACATGTGTGCGTCTGTTTTTGTTTTGTTAATGCTTCAAATTATTTTTTTTTTAAAGTCATTTGATTTGATGAGCTGGCGGGGAATGGGTTCCTGAAATGACTAGTAAATCCAATGACTTTGCAGAAGTACAAAAAAAAACGGGTATCCAAATCCACTTCGCGGATAATCGTAGGATGCAATAATCTTCTGTTACAGAAAGAGCGGCTGTAACACGTTGAGATAAGATAAGCTGAGTGTAGTACAAAGAGCGGCTGTAACACGTTAAGATAAGAAAAGTGTAGTACAAAGTGAGAAAGTAATTTTATGGCACACGTAATGTTCTGTACTTTATTTTTCATTGGGAAAATGTGCTAACACTTCTCTAGAATGTACAGTATTCTTTAGACATCCTTTAATCAGAAAGATCCATCAGACGTCATTAAGTCACTGTACATTTCTCTACAACCACCCCGCCCCCCCCCCCCTCCATCACCAGCGCTAGGCGGATACTACAGCCACCACCGTTTCTCCATTAGCCTAATCGTCTTGAGTTCATCGTATACTGTCAATACAGCGGATAACCTGCACTGCTGTTTTCTGTCAAAGTAACAATCGCGGTAGGAATGCCTTTGCCCAGGGAAACAAAGACACGCTTTGTTTTTCTTCTGTCATCCAGCGCAACATACTGACCGATATATCCTGGCGTTCTTCGATTTACTGTACACGTACTCAAATTAGTACTTATTATATTAGTAAGTCACCACTTTACTTTCTTACGTACTTAACAGTAACAAATTGCCCAGTCCTAAAGTAACGCCATATTTAGGGAAAAAATATACTCTAAATTGTTTTTTCTAAAAAAATGGAAAATACACGATTTCCATGCATTTGGACAGAAATGTATATAGTTTTACGCGTCCAGGTTCTTTCTGTGAGCTTTGTGTATTGTACGTCAATTCTTCTTCTTCGTTCTCAAATGTTATGATAGAGAGGATTCAGACAAGTCCGATAGCTGTAATGAATTACGCCGTGGCTGTCAGTTGCTCTAGTCCACAGAACAGTTTGTCATTTTTTGGTCTGCGCAATAAAGTAGTCCTTTTGGAATCAATGTCTAGAGAGGAAAGAAGGGAACTGGGAGGGGGAGGTGGGCACAGTTTTAAAATAAATCTCCAAACATTTTATAAACTCGTTTTTTAACTGTTACAGACAATTGATGCCATAATGCTGTTTACAATAGCGTCAGACTAACGTAGGTTGACCTTTTATACTATTTAGTTACCTACTGTCGATAGCATTGTCATTCAGTCATTAGCAATATATTCTACTAATCACTTGGCGTTTTCGGGAGCAACTGTTGATTGCAACACTAAAAAAAATGAATGTATTATTTAAACTATCATTTTAAACAATGTTTTTTTACACCGAACTTAACCCACGTACAAAAATAAACAAACGATCTAAATATATAATTATATGCTAGCTAGTTTTAACAACAGAAAAAAAAAACAGGGCTAAACAGGGGAGATCATTGTTTACATTGAAACATAAAGCCAGGGGTTTTGCTGACGGCCATGGATAGGGCACAAATGGAGCATTCAGATATAAAAAAAATGAGGCACTTTCCCCTTTGAATGTATTCTTATCTCATCTGGCCACAAACATGGTCGACTGCTGCTGTTCTTTTTTTAGCTGTGGAGAAAGTGGAGAAAGTGTATCTCGACAAGTTTAGCTTGTCCGGAGGGAATGGTGAGTAATCCACGCCCACGCACGCACACACCAACAAGGTGTTTCCCACAACAGGTGGGAAATACGTGTCGATAAGGAGAAATAAGAATACTAGGAGACAGGCTGAGGGAAGACGGGCGTATAAAGATTAGACAAGAATGACCCAACACTGACTGACCAAAGTTAGTCGAGGAAAGGAAACATACTGCACCAGTTCAACTTTGAAATTGGATTTATAACGTCTACATTGTTATTTGTTATTGTTATCTTATCCATTAGATTGCAACACGTAAATATACGCTAAGAGGAATGTAAAAAAAAATAGAAGGAGAAATAGATACACTAAGCGAAATTCAATACACGAGATAAAAAGCCTTTTTTTAAGATATATCTCTCCAATTATTTTTTATCGCAGCGTTCTTTTGTTGAAAACGGTAGGCTTATTGAGTCCCTCAATGCATTCCGTTAGTAGGCCTATATACTGTAGGCCTAATCAACATAGTCAATGCACCCGCCAACTATCAGTGAATTACCCCGTTAAAAAATAACTTTTTTTTTATTGCACCCAGATTTAATATCATAAATAGCTACACACCCGACGAAAAAGGTAATGAGTAATCATGAATTTTAATACGCAGCTTTCATTTTAAAATTGGAAACGTTTAATTTAAAAGGAAATGTTAGACCTTCTACATCACTACACGAATTAACTAATACATCTACAAAATATATTTATTTCTAAAAAAAAATGTCAAACTTATATAAATTAATCTCATAAAACCAACCTTTAAAAAATAACATCCATTAGATCGGAGTTTTGCTATTAAGGTATTTTGAGCTCATCATTGCATTCAACAAAGTGAATCTCTTCAAAGAGCTTATATAACTATTTCTTTCAACTCTACTGTCGACACTATTCGTTTTTATAAAAGGTTTATTTCCACCTGTGTTAAAAGACACTCGCGCGAAAATAACTACTTTTTGCAATATTTATGTCTAATCACTTTAGCATCAACCTGTTTTATCGCTAACCCCTGGCACCTAAAATAATTAACCATTTGATCTACCTAAGACCAACCACCATCTTTCCCCGACCAAATTTCACTTTTTACATAACAACATACGCCTACATACTGTATGCACGCACTCCAATACACTTACACAGAGACATAAAAAAAAAATGAACAAACGTTCGACCAACGTACCATAAGGCGCACACGACTCACTCATTAGCCCCTTCGCGCACGCGACTGTTATTTTGACAAAGCGCACAGCGGATAGCAAACATCTACACAAAGATATGCACGGCGGCATTCTATCAATAAACAATGCATGGCAGGGGGTGGGGGAAAAAACAGACTTTTCATCAATGCCGGGGATGCACCCTGTGCGTAGCTGTAGGACTCGACGCTCATCGAGCGGAGACATTCTCTCTGTAGTGACTCAAAGAGAACATACAGCCAATTAGGAAAACGCACACATCTAAACTATCAACCATGATTAGTGCACGCTTTATTTTACACGAATATGAGAAGTTCTCTCTTTATGGCAATCTCTCTCTCACACTCATTAAATGGCATTTTTTTTAGCTGCCAGTCCCTTATGTCAAAATTATCTAAAACTTTTTCACAAACTTGAAAAAAATCAAGTTTTTTTTTTCAAACTTTCTCAATATGTATGAAGTGTTACTAATGCAGTGATGGTACACAGTTCTTACTCTTAAACATTTGTAAAATTCCTACACTTTTCATAAATCTTTCCCAAACTTTTAAACAAAATTAACAAGCCAAAGGTAGTTCAAATAAACACCCATAAACAAATTTTAGAAAACATAAGGAGACTTATTAAGGACCCATTAACTTAACCAGATAGTTATTCACTCTTTAATTTTTTTTAATAAATATACTTAGGCTGCATTGTCCCAAACTTTGATACATTTTTAAAACTTATCCAAACTTCGATCATTTTTAAAAAAAAACTTTCTCACATTTTCCAAATCGTCAAAAACCAAGTCATTTTTTTTTTCAAACTTTCGCAGACCACATGAACCCTGGAGTAAGACGGGGACAGAAAGACGGAAGAAGTGAGAGCGAGGCTTCGAAACACGAGAATTAGTTTGCTGGTGCCAATTTAAGAAAGTCAACATGTAATTCACGTCACGTGGCTTGGTTTAAAACATGATTAACAACAGGAAGTGAAGTGGTGAAGAGCAAAGATGGATTAGGACAAGCCCTGGACCCAGGTACTGGATAACACTGTTGGTATCCACAAGGCGGACATAGTATCTGGATAATAGCATTATTATCCGTTATGTCAACGTATTAGCATTAAATCAACGAGGGATACAAATAAAGTTATTAATATATACGACATTAGACGGCTGGGAGAGAGAGAGAGGGGGGGGGGAGAAAGAGTGGAAGTAGGAGAGTGAGAGGCAGAGAGCGAAAGATAGAGAGAGAGGGGGGGAGAGAAAGAGCGGAAGTAAGAGAGTGAGAAGCAGAGAGAGAGAGAGTGGGGGGGGGATATTTTGAGAGCGAGAAGGTAATGTTTAACACTATATTAGTATATTGCAGAATTATGTGTTTATAGTTTATAGTTGTGAATTTGAAATAGTTCAAAATCAAGGCATGGGCTATACACCAATCAGTTCGTCCTCTTTACCAATGAGTAGAGATCTCAATGGCATCATTTTTGTTTTTAGCTAAACATTTTAAAATTACATGCATTTTAATCAGATCAGGAAGTGACAGGGGACAAGGTTTAATATTATTTAGACAGTTTTATTATCTTAACAAAAACATAAACAATTATCTACTTTTTTTAACGTTTACTATTTTAGCAGTTGTCAAAAAGCCGTTGTAAACTACTATGTCCACTATGACATGTCTGAACATTTTTGTAATGATAGAACTTATAAATGTCGGTCATTATTGTTTCTTATTTCTTTGTTTTTTTCCTCACGCGCTCCCTTAGTTTCCAGCTTTAAGGGGTGGAGGTGGGGAGCGGTAACCCGACCTACACTGACAATTAGTGGAAGCGTTGTGCCTGCAAATGTCAACCCCACCGGCAATCTACAGGCGCAGCATTGCTACAGGAGCGATAGCACAATAATTAAGGCAGGCCACGGAACGTAAGACCATGTCATAACAAATGCAATTAAAACACCCAATAATTGGCCTTGAGAAGGGAGGCAACACAAAAATAACGTTTTAAAGGGACGCCTTCACGGGCGAGCATGTCAATCTGTAGAGGGTTTGAGGGGGAGGGGGCGTTCAGGTAAAGTTAGATCTATTTAGGCGAGGGCACTTAACATTGAATAAAAGACAGAGAAAGAAAATACATTTTAAAAAAGAAAACATGAACTCAAAAACAAGGGAGATTAGCGCTTGCGCTTATTGGGTATTGACTCAACACACAGGAAATGTGATCATGGAAGCGGAATGCAGTTTTTTGAAGAAAAGGGAAAGAAAAATACGGAGACAGGAAGTAGAAGGGAAAATATAAGGCCGTTAATTGGGAGGGTGGAAGAGGATTTTTTTGGGGGGGAGGGGGGTGCCGGACGGGGAACAAAAGATAAAAGGCTAAAGGAAGAATAACGATAGGGGACGAGGGGCAGGTAGGGAAAGACGCAAGAGAGAGAGAGAGAGAGAGAGAGAGTTTTAGAAAAAAAAAGAGATGATCGAACTGATAGAACTTTAGAACCAATGTTGAAAAAGCCCAAAACAAAAAAAAAAGATCATAATATTTCAATAAGACACATTAAAATAGAATACAGTTATTCCCCTTTATTTTGTACTGCTCGAGGTTATCGTATTATTACCGTGAGTTTGTTTATAAGTTAATATATATTTGTCCCCTCTATAGACTCATAGGCCGACATATAACATACGCTACGATAGAATAAAGATATTTAATTATTAAAAAAGCAAATTGTAGCCGTTTGACTCTCCGTAATTTTGACGGGCATAAATACTAGTATAAAAACCAAACATCACAATAAACTATAAATACTTTTATCACACACACATACACTCCTCAACCCCCAACTCTTCATCTGAGCATCTGGATGATATCCACCGGGGCGTGTGAGGGGTAACGAACGCTCCAGGAATGTTCTCAGGGGGTTGAAATGCAACTGCAGGATGTTGTGGGACGCACAAGGCAGGTGCTGGACAATATGGCCGGCTGCATGATGCGTACACACCGAGGCATGGTGTGGCCCTGGTGCCACAAGGAGAGAGTGTGAAATAGGAATTCCAATAAAAGCCCCAAAAGGTTACGGGAGGGATAAAGCCGATGTATTTCCACACACACACAAAAGAAAAATGTGCCACGCGCCATTTATATTACGTTTATAACTGACAGACTGGTGGAGCTAGTGTGTGTGTGTGGGGGGGGGGGGAGTAGCGAAAGGTCACGGGATCAAGTGAATAAATACGTTAAGGTATAAACAAATAAATAGACAAACAAGGTGTTGGAGAAGTATGAAGAGGAAATATGCCCTCCGATTCAAATACACAGAGTTATAATGTGAGATAAATAAAGATATATAGAGAAGATAATAAGAGTATAGTGATGATGTTAATAGTGTCATTACCTTAGGGCCGGGATGTGTGAGGGGTTACAAATCTATAAAAGGTTCCGCTAATTCAATTCTGGTTTACTTCGGTTACTCTCATAGAAGTTTTCATCATCCACAATATGTAGTCTCAATTTCAAACGGTTCTGGACATACAACCCATCTCTTATATAACAAAATAACAACGGATGTTATAAGACACACATTTTATCTGCTACACACATTTAATCTGCTACACACATTTAATCTGCTACACACATTTAATCTGCTACACACATTTAATCTGCTACACACATTTAATCTGCTATTTGAAATGTGTGAATATGACAGTGTCTACGGCTTGGTTGAACGGAAAGCGTGAAGTAATCTCGGCTAAGATTCTCAAAACGCCACATTTATGTTAGCTGATATTGAAGGAAAGGGAAGGGTGTCGGCAAAATAGGGTAAGCGTGCCAATCTTGGCACGCAGGGCAATTTTCAATGGCACGTGGAAGACCTCCAAAAAGGCAATTCAAATATCTTCTATAAGAAATTGAGTGCCATAGGAGGAGTGACTTTTAGGATGTTGGCACACTGAATAAATTAGAAATCCTTCTTTGGCACACTAGTATCAAAACGTTACCGACCCCTGCCCTAGGTGTTTCTTATTTAGAATTTAATCCGATTCGCTTAGGACAAAAATGATATTACATTACTTACATTACTTGTTCTCCGAGAACAAGCTATGAACTAAGAATATTTTTTCCACGCAATGTAAGACTATTTAATTTATATGTTTTAAGAAGTGTTCCGTCAACTAAGATAAGGGATTAAAGGGATTAAAGGGATTAAAAATGGGGGTATAAGGGATTCAAACCCCCCCCCCCTAAAGTGCTCTCGCGGACACTATCTTGTTGTTCATTGATATCAACGCAATATTTCTTCCACTGGAAAATACCCACAAACAGGTATCTCTCAGTTCATGAACGGTTTATCGCAGCATCCAAAGATGTCGAGGTCAGGTGTATTTGACAATGTGTTTACATCTACCTAATGTATAAGCAATTCAAAAACAAATTCATTATCAAAAGTTGATCTCTCTCTAAAAAAAAAAAAAAAGAATTATTTGTATTTACTCTTTGCTTCATGATCAACTAACAAGGCTTATGTCTTAGCTGCATTGTCTGAAAAGGTTTACCGCGCATGGTCGGTGGCCCACTCCGAGTGCAGTAACGGGCGGACACCACCTGCAGTATGTATCAGAGAATTTACGTTGCTTTGTAATCTTTGTTTAAACTTCGCATCATTACGTTCAACAAAATATCTTCATAACACCTAAGTTTTTGTGTTTTTGTTGTCTATCTTGGGCACACTCAAAAGTAGTGAGATGGAATGGGAGGAAGAAGCAGATAAGAGGAAGTGGAGAGAGGGAGAGTGGGAGACATGAGTGGGTGGTGATAGATAATTAAAAAAAAGTGAGAAGTAAGGATGTTGTTCCAGCAAAACCACAAAGAATACGAAGAAAGAAGATAATACACGCATTGAGAGATCAGAAATGGGAGACGCAGGAAGGGCTAACGTTGCAAAGAAAGTAATAAGTCATGAAGAGAAGAAAAATAGGATGTATATATTGTTAGACTCAACAAAGTACTGCTTTCCTGTAACTGGACATAATATAGTACATCCTTCCTATCGAAAGATCTTTCACATGATGGTGAGATGACTTTTAAATTCATGTCATGTTCCATTGTGTCTGGCAGCGTGGCTATATCTTAGACGTAGATCAAATCTTTACAGAAGCCTCTTTTACAATTCTTCTATTTCTTTAGTCAGGTCCAATAACTTCTCTAACACACAAATTATCTTTAGCTGTTACTTTCAAGCAATTTCGCTGTCATTCATTCGCTACTCTCTATCTCCAACACAAAACCTCATTCAGTTTTTATAGGGCTTACATTTTGCTTACATTCCTGCCATTGTACTCACTCAGCTAAGACTACAAATCTCAAGGTCTGGATCTAAAACTTGTCAAATTAAAAAAAATTACCATAATCGTTTCAAACAGCTCGGGTGTTTTTACAAAGTCTTGAAGTCAAATCTCTAAATCCAGTTGGTCAATTACTGGTTGTCAAAATTAGTCCACGTAACTACATTCAATTTAAGAATAAATGTTATGCTTTGTGGAGAATTTTCTGACTAAAAAGAAATCTAGTTTAACGCATGGAGCAAATAAAAAAAAGGAAATTTATTCAAATTATAAAATCAACGATACAAAAACAAAATATTATAATAATTATTAAAAAAAGAATTGTACAATAATTTGATGATTACATTTTTTTCACAAAAAAACGAAATCATTGTCTTTAATTCTTTTTTTTTTTTTTTTTACACATTTGAGCGCGTGATCAGGTAACGATAGCACCACACAAAAAGGCTTAGAAAATTTGTCTTTGTAATGAGCAGGATTTATGTAAAGCAATTTTGTAGAAGTAATTCAACGTGGCATTTATCCCTACTCCCCATGCCCCTTCCATCTTTCTTTCATTCCTTCATCATCTCTCATTATCAATCTTAAACTGGCGTTAAAACAGGAAAGACTATTCCATTATTTAGTTTTCAAAGCGAAACTTTAAAAAAATGTGATTAAAGTGCGCATGCCAACTGGCCAGTGTGTCTGGGGGTGCTATTAAACTAAAATGCATTGACCTGTGCGTAAACTGCGTTCAGTTTAACGCCATGCTTGTCTTTAAAGAAACCAAACAAATAAATCATTTACCGTTACCCTTTGCTACAAGAATGGCAGGGTTCATAGAAGAACAGATTCAGACGCCGAAACGGCTAGACGTACAGGAGTTTGGCTACCTTTGATTGTGACTAATCTGGCCGTCCACCTTCTTCTTCTCTCTCTATCTTTCTCTCACTCCTTTCTTTTTTTTTATCTCACCCCTGCCACCCCTCCTCTTTCTCCCCCTACCCCAAATTTCTTCCTCCGGATTGTAAACACAAAAGCATTCCTTCACAACTCTACTTCAGACAACACTGGCATTGAGGTAAACTCTGGAGATATTACGTGCGTGTGCGTGGAGTGAGTGAGTGTATGGGGTGTGTGTGAGTGTGTGATGGATGGTGGGGGGGGGGGAGTAGCTGTTAGACACATAGACACCTTTAATGAATCAACCATTAAGCCTTTTATAAATATTGTCCAACAGGAAAAGGTTAAACTCTAAACAAAACTAAACACATTGCAACACTATTTGAGTCTAAAATGTCAACAACAACAATAAGAACAAAAACAATAAACTGGAGACACGACGTATGAAGATACTATAAAATGATATATTCTATCAGATCCAGGGTTGTGCAAATGGTCGATGAGTCTAGTAAAATCTAGTAAGAAAATTATTATTATTATCAAAGAAGTTGTAGACACGAGCCCACAATTCTCTGAGCACTAAGTAATCCAAGAGCTCAGTGTAACGGGGAATCATTGCATTTTCTTCCTCTTCTATTTGTAAACTTGTCAATCACATTTATTAGTTTACATTTACCTTTTTTTTTGTTACAGTTACTTGTTTTCTTTTTGTTGTTGCTGTAGCCTTTTTTGTTTTGTTATTTCCTTGTTTGTTTGTTTGTTTTTATTCTTGTTTAGCTTTGTCTTTATGTTCTCAACAACGTCATTTATAATAATTATTATATAAATCAGCAATTAACCAAGCATTAATCAAATATTTTAACTTGGGTGCAATCTGTTTCACTTTAAGCATGCACACACAAAACAGTAATTCAGTAGCCACACGCAAACACCTTTACGATGAAATGGTAAATCGAATGCAAATTGCTAACATTTAGTAAATTTCTTGTAACAAATAAGTTACAATCAAGTATGGGTATGATAGGCCTATCCATTTCACCGTTTCCGGTTTCTGCTACCGGACGACCAAGATAATGGTGGGAAAAAAATGTGAGGGTGGGACAAGGGGGGTTACCGAAAATTTCCCAATACATGCACGAGATTGTTTTCAGCAAGGGGAGACTAGTGGAGCATAAAGAGCAGAGGAAGTCGACGGTAGGCAAATAATCACCTGAAAATGAGCCAATGCGCCATCAGGTAGCTGGCAGGTAAACGCTTACAGGATGACTACGCATCCGTTTGACCTATGCATGGTTTGAAAGGAGCCCACATAAATTGAATGCATGCAATGCTCTGGTTATGAACACATTGATCTTACACCTTAGCCATTGCCTGTTTCGGGAGGCCCCACGAGACTCGCTAAAAGGTTACATGATCTTCCTAAACGAGAACAAGCATTCCGACATCTTAGTGAGGGATAAACTTACAGACGTAAACACTGCACCTTTCCCGGCTGACCTACAAAAGTATGTCTTTTCATGTAAATATGTATGTCATTGGGCCATTAGGGCAATGGTACTTATTTGGTGGGGAAAACAGGGGGGGGGGGTGTTGTTGCCTTATTGCCAAATTATGAGATAACATTAAAAAAAGGTATGCCTTCAGGCCATGCCCTACCTTTTAGCTTTATTGTCTTCGCTGTGAGGAAATGGTGGAGTCCTGGTCCGCAACTCCGACTCGGAGAAGTAAGGCACCGATGATGAGGACGTAGAAGACATGGTCCCGGTGGCCGACGGCGTGGAGGATGACGAAGACGGGTCCTGGTAGTCGGGTGACTGCCGGCCGGCCTGGTTGTGCTGGCTGGGTTGGTGGATGAAGCCAGAGTCGCTGGGCCATTTGACCCACCGGGACATCTTGGGCGAGCCCTCGGAGGTCTTGTCCCCGTGGATGGATGGACTGAACGTTCTGTTGTCGTCCACGGTGGAAGACCCTCCTCCGCTGACACTGTTATTGTTTGAAGCGAAATGGCTGGCCGTTGGGGTCTGATAGTTGGCATTCAAGCTGGTGGTCATGCTATTGAAAAAGTCTGTCGTCTTAGGGAAAAGCCCACCAAATGTCATGTCCGGTGGAGGCGGGAAATTCGGAAATATTGAGTTGATATCCGGAAAACTAAAGTTATGGAATCTTTGAAGAGCGTTGGCCCCGTAATTTATATTTGGCTGGCTCTGGAATTCGCCGAGCTTAAAGTTTTGGTGAAATTGTTGAAACCGCTGTCTGGCGGCGCTGAGCAAAGGGCTGGGCGGGAAGAAGTTGGTATTCAGATCCGAGAACAGGTCGAACGGAGCCCCGATCAAGCCGTGTCGGTTATTGAGCTGGTCCATGTTGGATGTAACAGAGCTGGAGTTGTGCACCACGGCCGCCGCGCCTTGGTTCTGGGTCCGACCGCAGCGCTGGAGGTTGACCGCGTCGGACCCGGAGAGAACCCGAGTCTCGTTCCAGTCGTTGCTGGAGAAGAAGCTGGTGGCGATGAACGTCTCTTTGGACATTGTGCAGTAGCGCCGAGGAAGGGGGTTGCGCCTTTCAACAATCTGCAACTTGAGAATATCCCTGACAACAGTTTTTCGCTCCACACATATTTACTACAAGTACAAATTTCCGAATATACCACATGAAGTTTCAATGTCAAAACACAGCACTTGCGAGTTTTGGTTATTGTTCATTTTGTTTTCCACACTTTACATTAACGCAACAACAAGAAAAAAAAATTCAACTTATTGATATTTAAAAGATTAAATATTTATCCAGATCAGTTGTTCTTTTACCGCTAACTAAGCACATAAGTTTGATGAAAACTAAAAACGTCGCCGTCACGCATAACGAAGATGTTTACAAACTAAAGATTCTAATTTACATATTGGCCGATACTATCACGAAGTGTTAGAAAAATACTAGTGACATCATTACAACTCGGAGCCTCGGAGTCGGCAACGCTTAAATTTAAGGTGAGATAACTTTATAAAGTAATTACACCAAAAGATACGTTTCAATCAAGATGATTGTCCGGTCAGTTCAAATCGATGAAAGCCCTGTATCCAGATGGAAGAAAAAGATAAGATATAAAACGTCTTTAACCACAACGAAAGAAACGCATTACTGTGAAGTTGTTGATGCGGAAAGCGATTATATAACAACTGTGACGCCTGGATCTAGAGTCCAGCGCTTTGTTCCAGGATCACGTCACATCGGTGAGGCACATAAACGTGTCAGGTGTGAAAGCTTGCCACTTCCGCCTGTCACTCTGAAACGAGGCGTGTGCACCGAAGTGACTTCACACTGCTCATTACAGCAACACTTTAATCACCAGGCGAAACATAAGGAGACTAGTAGCTTTTAGCAATATATAGTACACGAATATACAGGATATAGTAAAAAGCCAGCCGGCGGAACTATAATGTGATTTCAAAGATCTGATTCACAACATGATTTCATGATATGAAAACAAAAAAAGTACGTTGACTTAATACAATGTAACCGTAATGCCAATATTTGAGTAAAGAATACACTTGTCATTAACTGATTAAGTTAATATCGGTGTTACTAGCACATCGTTTACTTGCAGGGCGTCCTATACAAACGCCCATCCAATGCCTATTTAACACAACATACGCTGTGCACATGTTAATAAACGAATCAAAGAATAGACACGAATTCCCAATGCAGGGTCGAATAATCTGCTAGGAAATCATGATCGTGATATAAATAAGTAATAACACACAATATGACAATTTAACTGTAAATATACCTCTGCAAAGATGTACAAAGATTCAAAACAAACTTAATGCGCCTAACATTTAGCCAGAATATGTTTGTTCTAAATCTAACATTACAAAGCACTGTTTTGCTCGAAACTGAACAAAATAGATGTTCCTTATAGGCATCTCTAGAACTCCTTCCGCCATCAGCGCCATGGTGTAAAGCGGCCCACATCCAAACGCGTGGCATCAAACACAATTCCCATATCAAAAGCTCGCAGTCTATCTGGAGCACAATCACCACACCTTCACGCATCCAGGCTGTCGAAAAGGTCAAACACACTGCTTCACGATACCGCACCACCACCCTACCCGACACACACATACCAACCCTCGATAGCAGCGCCATGGGGGCCGTTCGCGCGTGAACTCCGGGGGGGGGGCTGCCAACGCCCTGGATTGACCCATCCCAACGACTCCACTGCCGGGGGCCTCTTTAGTGGCCAGAAAAACACACCACTACATTCTATTTGTTCCTTAAATTGACATGGAATAAGTCGGGCGGAAGGGAATCGTCCTAACATAATCTTAGGATAACAGATGTCGAAGTAGGCCTACTCTGTAGATGATATTTTAAGATTATTTTATCCATCAGATAGATTTCACGTGTTCTTGCAAAAAAAATAAATAATAAAGCTAAACTTGATTAACAATTTAGAGATAATATCAATTCAAGGGAAACAAAAACACACTTCAGATTAGGTAAATTAGATCCAATGTTATACAAAACGAAATCAAAATCCTAAGTCTAGCAAATTTATAAACAGATTTAGCACTTAATCGGAAATCACAGATCTTTTTCTTACTCCCACAAAACTGTAGAAATATTTCCATAAAATTGTTTATTAAAAAAACAACAACACTTGTGACAGTAATAGTGACTGTGTAACCGTGAGTGTGTAAGGGACGGAACAAATATAAACTGACTGAGACTTAGTGACACACATTGGACTGTATTATGACCGGACTACGTGACCTGGTAGCTCTGTGTTATTGTTTATGTGACAGGCTGGACTGAGTGAGCATTGTGATGTGCTATAAAAAGGATAGTAGGAATGGTAATAAAGTTTAGTTGTCACACAAGGCTATTGGTTAAAGACGTACTTTCACAACACTTGATTCTAAATCTCCTTTCCAGCGGTTCAAGTATGATAACGAGATCAGGTGAAGAAGAGAAATCTGCCACCACCGCTGCGCTAACTGGCCACATGTCCCTCCACCAGGAGGCTGAATCCACTCATCCAGCCGTCAAGCCAAAGTGACGACGGATTATTTGACATTTCCTATTACTAAAACCTACACGCAAGGGAGAGAGAGAACTGACAACGGCCATCCTATATGAAAACTAACGAACTTCATAACAACCGAAGGAGTCCAGAGTTGGAGAAGAGAAATATGGTTGCTCGGTTGGTTATTTTCATTATTTGGGCTTTAATTTCATTCTGTGAACTTAAACGAACCATTCACACACACTAGGGCTCTACGGAAGTAGGCGTCTCCGCAGCCAGACGGGAAGTAATTTGGGAGAGGCGAAGGTAACTAAATACAAATGGTGGCAGCGGTCTACAGGAAACAAAATAAAAATGAAAAACTACCGTATGCACGAAGAAAACACGCTAAAGAAGTCACGGTGTAAAACTTTTGGGCACACGGGACCAAGTTGTAAGATATTACTACTAAACGGGGAGTCACAATGCAGAACATAGTACTAAGTTCGAAGTCACAGCGTAGATCATACTACTACACGGAGTCCCTGTGTATAGCATACAGCTACTAGGCAGGAGTGAGTGTGTAGAACATACAGCTTCTAATAGCGGAGTCAACAGTCTAGTAATCTAGTACATCTACTAATCACGGAGTCACAATTCAGCACGTTGTTACTTTAGATAAGGGGGCACGGTAGTCGAGCGGCAGCGCGTTCGACTGGCGAGCCGAGCGTCCCGGGTTCGAATCCTGGTGCAGACTAGGACTTTTTCCCGGATGGTGTCCCTGATGGGAACCTGACGTTAGTTGGGGTAAAGTAAAGGCGGCTGTGCATAGTGCTGGCCACACAATCACCTAGTATGCCGTGGCCACAGAAACTGGTGAACGCTGCTTCACCGGACCTATGGATCAATTCAATCCGACGGGTACTTTACTTTACTTAACTTTAGATAATACTCTTACTACAAAACACGGAGTCACTAGTAGATAATACTCTTACTACAAAACACGGAGTCACTAGTAGATAATACTCTTACTACAAAACACGGAGTCACTAAGAGATAATTCTCTTACTACAAAACACGGAGTCACTAGTAGATAAATACTCTTACTACAAAACACGGAGTCACTAAGAGATAATTCTCTTACTACAAAACACGGAGTCACTAAGAGATAATTCTCTTACTACAAAACACGGAGTCACTAGTAGATAAATACTCTTACTACAAAACACGGAGTCACTAAGAGATAATTCTCTTACTACAAAACACGGAGTCACTAAGAGATAATTCTCTTACTACAAAACACGGAGTCACTAAGAGATAATTCTCTTACTACAAAACACGGAGTCACTAAGAGATAATTCTCTTACTACAAAACACGGAGTCACTAAGAGATAATACTCTTACTACAAAACACGGAGTCACTAAGAGATAATTCTCTTACTACAAAACACGGAGTCACTAAGAGATAATACTCTTACTACAAAACACGGAGTCACTAAGAGATAATACTCTTACTACAAAACACGGAGTCACTAGTAGATAATACTCTTACTACAAAACACGGAGTCACTAAGAGATAATTCTCTTACTACAAAACACGGAGTCACTAGTAGATAATACTCTTACTACAAAACACGGAGTCACTAAGAGATAATTCTCTTACTACAAAACACGGAGTCACTAGTAGATAATACTCTTACTACAAAACACGGAGTCACGGTGTAGAACAGGCAGCGTGAGCAAAAATCATTTCCGCCCTCCACAATAAAACACAGGCGCATCCGTCAGTCAGTCCACACTGTCGACAATCTCTCACCATGGTCCATTTCCTTGTTCCATCTCTCTCTAGCTCATTCTCTCTCACACATTCTTGCTCTCCTCGGCAAGGACGCGGTGTCGGTACCCCAGCGATGCACTCGAATGACTAGTAAGAGATCTACTCACGTCGTACTACAGAGAGAGATGAAGGAGGAGGAGAGAGAGACAGATGGAGAGAGAGAGAGACAAGGTGAGTAGAGGTTCTTTAAAGATATCGAGACATGCAGTGGGCGTGAGAAGTGAGCGAGGGATGGCAGACAGTGTAGTGAGCATGAAAATGCGCGAGCATGAGTTTCAGAACAAGAACACTGGCCACCCTTACATACAGTGGACATCTATCCATACTCATTAGAATGAAAGACGTGCTAATAGAAAAAAAACGAAAGAAACACTAATTCTTTGTACTAATTCTTTATATGGGTATCCACTGTATATAATATATATCTTATAACGCTACGCGCAACTGAACAAATATTAAGGTACAAATGAACAACGATTTTAAATGGACATAAGTACGTGGAGATGGTGGAGTCAGACAAAGCCCCATAACAAATGGCCTCTTTCGGCGTGGTTTCGGTTTTTAGTAAATTTCAGTCATCAGCCGAATATCTAATTAAAGCTAATAAAAAAAAAACGGACTATTTAATTACCCCCAAAGAATGCCGAAAATTGGAGTGTGGGATTAGTGTACAGTCTTTTTAAATCATATGTTGGAAATTTCGGTTTGTCTTTCGGTTTCGGCCGAAGGTGTAGTAAAACATTCGGTTTCGACAGTAAGTAAATTTATAACTTTCGGTATGGTTTCGTTTTCGGCGGAACCCAAAAATCTTCCCAGCTACTTTCAAACCCCAAAAACCCCGTCTTTTTGCTTCTAACTAGTTTTCAAGTATTCAATAGAGATAGTATCAAATTGTATTATTTTTTTTATTTCTAACCATTTTTGTTTTATTCTCTTATTTCATTGATTTACAACATGAACGTTCCCTTGAGCCGAAAGGTTGGTTACCTTTAGGGCGCGTGGCACATACAAGACATTATGGACAAAAGATAACAATTGGAACGGGAGACGCAGGAGGGGGGGAAGTAAGAGAAGCACTATATACATATATATCACCCTGGAAACAAAACGTAACCTGTTTCCTATCTACGCCACGTGACTCCACAAACCCCCAAAACGCACTCCTCCCTTTTAAAAGACGCTGCCCCCAACAGACGCCCCATTAGTGTGACCGCAACAATAAAGAAGGGCTAGATCTAGTAAATCAATTGATTAAACAACCTTTTTTCCTTCTTCATTCTATCGGCCAAAAGTGTTGGCCCCCAGCCTTAACTGCTGGGATAGCTCAGTTCCCGTACAAAGATTAAAAGCCTCGTCGCCGCTAGGCCAGATACAACCAATTAAAATAAAGTCTCAGTCCCAGGTATAAAGAAGAGCCTGAAATGACATTGACACGCCCATAAACCATAGAAAGAGACTAAATTCCATCTTCAGTGCCCCACACAGCGGCGTCTCTAGGCATGTTCCACATGTTCCATTGGAACAGGGGCCCCCACAGAAAACGGCCCCCCAGACATCCCAAAAAGAGTTGTTTTAGTGGCCTCCCCCATTCTTTCGTTGAAAATGTAAAATAAAATTAATTTATTCCCCTACATTTTAATGCGCTCCAGTCCAACCAAGCTAAGTGCAACATAAAACGTATGATTTTACAGAATGTAACATGAATAATCGTCCCTTTTCAAAATTATGTGGAAGGCAGAGGCGAGACAACGAGGGGCCTCCACATAAATTTGGGAACAGGGCCTATCCTAAATACGGCCCTGGCCCTACACAAAGTATTCCAAGCTTTCTTTAAGCCAAGTAAAGTACCCTTCGGACCAAACTGATCATAGGGTCGGTGAAGCAGCGTTCACCAGTTTCTTGAGTTTCTGTGCTCACGGCATACTAGGGCACGTGTGGCCAACACAATGCCCGGCCGCCTTTACTTTACCCCAACTAATGTCAGGTATCGATCAGAGCTGGGTAGACTCAGGGACACCCTCAAGTCCCGGGATAAAAATCCTAGCCTCCACCAGGATTCGAATCCAGGCAGTCAAACGCGCTGCCGCTCGTGCCCAATCAAAATATTTTATAGTTTCCCACAATGTACAATATACAAAATATATACAAATGTAAATTTTAATAATACACACACAGAGACAAACACGGAATCGGAATCTCTATTTTACTGTTATATTGTAACCGGATTTGCGATACTATTTATTTAAAGATGTTACACCTGCCGTCCGCCACCATCAATAAAAGGAAAGAGCCTAAAAGTGTATCACCGATACTGCCATAACAGCGATTCCATCGAATCGAACAAACCTGGTGGCTTATCGCTAAGCATCGTTCAAAAACAGCTGCATGATTTTCTACCATGTATCCAGACAAACCAAATAGCAGCTACTCAAACTCCTTCTGCGCCCGCCAGCCCCCACCCTTCTCAAGCCTCCCCACAAAAAATATCGCGCGATCGCACCCCCTTCCTTATCCCCCCCCCCCACATACGCATCCTGTGAGAAAGATTAGGATAAAGCCAAAAGGTATATATAGGTTAGAAAAACTCTACGTTCAGAGAGACAGAGAGAGCAAGAGCGTGGATGGTGAAATAAACTGAAAGAGAGAGAGACATATATTAACTAAGAGATAAAGAGAATAAGAGAGAAATGGAGAAGGAGAAAAAGTAGAGATGTTGAGTAAGATGAGAGAGTGAGCGAGTGAGGGGTGAGCAAGTTAAGGAGTGATTAAGTTAAGGAGTGAGAAAGTTAAGGAGTGAGCAAGTGAGCAAGTGAAGGAGTGATTAAGTTAAGGAGTGAGCAGGTTAAAGAGTGAGCAAGTGAAGGAGTGAGCAAGTTAAGGAGTGAGCAAGTGAGCAAGTGAAGGAGTGATTAAGTTAAGGAGTGATTAAGTTAAGGAGTGAGCAGGTTAAAGAGTGAGCAAGTTAAGGAGTGAGCAAGTTAAGGAGTGAGCAAGTGAGCAAGTGAAGGAGTGATTAAGTGAAGGAGTGATTAAGTTAAGGAGTGAGCAAGTTAAGGAGTGAGCAAGTGAAGGAGTGAGCAAGTGAGGGTGTGAGCAAGTTAAGGAGTGAGCAAGTGAAGGATTGAGCAAGTGAAGGAGTGAGCAAGTGAAGGAGTGAGCAAGTGAGGGTGTGAGCAAGTGAGGGTGTGAGCAAGTGAAGGAGTGAGCAAGTGAGGGTGTGAGCAAGTTAAGGAGTGAGCAAGTGAAGGAGTGAGCAAGTGAGGGTGTAGCAAGTGAAGGAGTGAGCAAGTGAAGGAGTGAGCAAGTGAGGGTGTGAGCAAGTTAAGGAGTGAGCAAGTGAAGGAGTGAGCAAGTGAGGGTGTAGCAAGTGAAGGAGTGAGCAAGTGAAGGAGTGAGCAAGTGAGGGTGTAGCAAGTGAAGGAGTGAGCAAGTGAAGGAGTGAGCAAGTGAAGGAGTGAGCAAGTGAAGGAGTGAGCAAGTGAGGGTGTAGCAAGTGAAGGAGTGAGCAAGTGAAGGAGTGAGCAAGTGAAGGAGTGAGCAAGTGAAGGAGTGAGCAAGTGAGGGTGTGAGCAAGTGAAGGAGTGAGCAAGTGAGGGTGTGAGCAAGTTAAGGAGTGAGCAAGTTAAGGAGTGAGCAAGTGAGGGTGTGAGCAAGTGAGGGTGTGAGCAAGTTAAGGAGTGAGCAAGTGAGGGTGTGAGCAAGTTAAGGAGTGAGCAAGTGAAGGAGTGAGCAAGTTAAGGAGTGAGCAAGTGAGGGTGTGAGCAAGTTAAGGAGTGAGCAAGTGAAGGAGTGAGCAAGTGAAGGAGTGAGCAAGTTAAGGAGTGAGCAAGTGAGGGTGTAGCAAGTGAAGGAGTGAGCAAGTGAAGGAGTGAGCAAGTGAAGGAGTGGGCAAGTTAAGGAGTGAGCAAGTGAAGGAGTGAGCAAGTTAAGGAGTGAGCAAGTGAAGGAGTGAGCAAGTGAAGGAGTGAGCAAGTGAAGGAGTGAGCAAGTGAGGGTGTAGCAAGTGAGGGTGTGAGCAAGTGAGGGTGTGAGCAAGTTAAGGAGTGAGCAAGTGAGGGTGTAGCAAGTGAAGGAGTGAGCAAGTGAAGGAGTGAGCAAGTGAAGGAGTGAGCAAGTGAAGGAGTGGGCAAGTGAGGGTGTGGGCAAGTTAAGGAGTGAGCAAGTTAAGGAGTGAGCAAGTTAAGGAGTGAGCAAGTGAAGGAGTAAGCAAGTGAAGGAGTGAGCAAGTGAAGGAGTGAGCAAGTGAAGGAGTGAGCAAGTGAGGGTGTAGCAAGTGAGGGTGTGAGCAAGTGAGGGTGTGAGCAAGTTAAGGAGTGAGCAAGTGAGGGTGTGAGCAAGTTAAGGAGTGAGCAAGTGAAGGAGTGAGCAAGTGAATGAGTGAGCAAGTTAAGGAGTGAGCAAGTGAGGGTGTAGCAAGTGAAGGAGTGAGCAAGTGAAGGAGTGAGCAAGTGAAGGAGTGGGCAAGTTAAGGAGTGAGCAAGTGAAGGAGTGAGCAAGTTAAGGAGTGAGCAAGTGAAGGAGTGAGCAAGTGAAGGAGTGAGCAAGTGAAGGAGTGAGCAAGTGAAGGAGTGAGCAAGTGAGGGTGTAGCAAGTGAGGGTGTGAGCAAGTGAGGGTGTGAGCAAGTTAAGGAGTGAGCAAGTGAGGGTGTAGCAAGTGAAGGAGTGAGCAAGTGAAGGAGTGAGCAAGTGAAGGAGAGAGCAAGTGAAGGAGTGGGCAAGTGAGGGTGTGGGCAATTTAAGGAGTGAGCAAGTTAAGGAGTGAGCAAGTGAGCAAGTGAAGGAGTGAGGAAGTTAAGGAGTGAGCAAGTTAAGGAGTGAGCAAGTTAAGGAGTGAGCAAGTGAAGGAGTGAGCAAGTGAAGGAGTGAGCAAGTTAAGGAGTGAGCAAGTTAAGGAGTGAGCAAGTTAAGGAGTGAGCAAGTGAAGGAGTGAGCAAGTGAAGGAGTGAGCAAGTGAAGGAGTGAGCAAGTTAAGGAGTGAGCAAGTGAAGGAGTGAGCAAGTTAAGGAGTGAGCAAGTGAAGGAGTGAGCAAGTGAAGGAGTGAGCAAGTGAAGGAGTGAGCAAGTGAAGGAGTGAGCAAGTGAAGGAGTGAGCAAGTGAAGGAGTGAGCAAGTGAAGGAGTGAGCAAGTGAAGGAGTGAGCAAGTGAAGGAGTGAGCAAGTTAAGGAGTGAGCAAGTTAAGGAGTGAACAAGTGAAGGAGTGAGCAAGTGAAGGAGTGAGCAAGTGAAGGAGTGAGCAAGTGAAGGAGTGAGCAAGTGAAGGAGTGAGCAAGTGAAGGAGTGAGCAAGTTAAGGAGTGAGCAAGTTAAGGAGTGAGCAAGTGAAGGAATGAGCAAGTGAAGGAGTGAGCAAGTTAAGGAGTGAGCAAGTTAAGGAGTGAGCAAGTGAGGGTGTGAGCGAGGGGCAAGAGAGTGAGCTAGTGAATTAGTAAGGTAGTGAGTGAAAGAGTGCGTACATGGATAAGATAGGACAAGTTCGAGTAAAAAGAGTTTTAAAAGAAAAAGACCATAAAAAAGAGAGAGGCAATGCAGATAAGACCACTCTAAGGCAGACAGTATACAAATGTTCTTGATAACAACTACAAGTACAACTAATCGTCCATTGAACTAAATGTAACAGCCAAATCAAACTGCTACTCGGAGCTCGTGCAGCCGTACGTACTAGAAAATCAAATTCTACCATAAAACGATAGTAAAAAACTAAAAACACACACATACATAGCCTACGTACCTTCTCACAATACTATGAGAAACGTGAGGGTAAGAAGGGGAGGTAATGCAAAAAAAGGGGGGAGTAATCGTTTCTTCCAGCTCCCCCCACTCTTACCCCACTCTATTGTGTGTACGTATAATGTGTGGATTGTGTGTTTTTTTCCCACGGTAGGTAAGCATTTAAGATCAGACCCGAAACGACTTAGTCGCAACGACAGACGCGCTAGCTACTCCATCCAACCTTCGCACCCCCGGCCCCAAAACCAAACCATTTCTCACCTTCTCCTTTCCAATAACTTATTGAGTTTCCCCCGTCAGAAAATAAGAATTACCTTTTTTTTTTGTAGCTCGCACTTCCTATATCTTCCAGACTATATCAGACTTATATCACCCGTTTATCTCATCTATAACATTTTCTTTCTTTTTTTTAAAGATGAACAGCACGTGCTCAATAGCTTCCCACGTAAAACCGGCTTATAATTTAAAAATATATATATACATAAATAAATAAAAATAACATTTTATATCAATAAATTTTAATTCTATAAAGAATTTTCAGTAGTTGTTTTTTTTGTTATAAAGGATGTTACACATAATGTGAACCTGAACTAAAAAAAGAATAGTTTTTTTTAACTTCATAGGTCAAGTCTGGTTTAAATCAGTAAAGAAGTAAGCTCTTTTTTTAATATATTTTTGTTAACACATAGATGTGTAGGTGTAAAAATGGAAAAACTATTTTTATTTAAAAAAAACAAAACATCACAAAAAAGAAAATAGAAATATATATACATAGCTATATATATATATATAATATATAGTCTATATTCCGGTATTAATATAAAAAAATGTCTATAATAGTTATTTTTATATATGTCTATATATTAATAAATAAATTGTCTATAATATTTATATTTTCCT
Organism: Anisus vortex; assembly: GCA_949126835.1. NCBI lineage: Eukaryota > Metazoa > Mollusca > Gastropoda > Planorbidae > Anisus > Anisus vortex. Next base: position 6,702,395 of record OX421498.1, read on the forward strand.
ATATCTGGTTGGAGAATATTTAAACTGTGCAGTTTCCAACTATGCTCAGCCCAACCACAAGCTATAACATCCGCCCAACTCTATAAATCAGATCTATACTCAAAAGTTAACTTCGACACTGGTTCAAACTTCAAACCACAGGCTGCATGTATTTAAAAAAAATGTATGTTATAGAGCACATCGAAAGGTCATCAGCGGCCTCATAAATCTGAACGTTAAAAAGAAAACCAACACATTTGAATTTGATACACTCCATGCTTTTGTTCAAAAAATTCGGAAGCTGATTGCACTTTATACTATTTCAGTCTTTGATGGTTTTAGATTTATTTTATACAGACGGTAAGAAAAGAAAATACGTTAGTGTTGTTTTTTTCTCATCGTATATGCGGAATGTTACGTAACCCTTACAGTCCCTGGCGCTTATATAGCGGAACTGAAGGCAGCATAGAAAGAAGTAGGTCGGTACGGGAAGGGTTAATGGTCCTCTAAAACAAGAGTCGGCAACCTTTAGATTATATTCTGACAAAATAAGGATTTCGAATTCGTTCAGCGTGCCAATAGCCTAAAATTGATCATGCTTTTATCACGAATTTCTTTCAGAAAAGGCTAAAACAGCATTTTTACAGGTATTCCGCGTGTTATTGAAAATCACTCTGCGAGCCAAGTCTACCACGCGTGCCATATGTTGCCGATCCACAGACAAATGCAATAAAGAAATTGGTATGTCTTCTCCTAGCATGTTTTTCTTTAAATACATTGTGCGCAAACATAAAGGCAAATGTGCTGTTGAATAAAATACATCGAAATAGCTCAGCTGGAGAGAAATGGTCGTACCATACACATAGATTGAAAGACAATGTTTTATAAAGTAGTAAAAATGTATTACAGAAGGACAGACGAAATATAACATGAGTGAGAGAGAGTGATTGAAGGAGAGAGAGTGATTGAATGAGAGAGATGGAGAGAGAGAGACAGAGCGGGAGAGAAATGTAGAGTGAGGTCCTGTTTGTATATAGGCCTACCGACAAACATACAAATTGAAAAATAGATACAGACAGAGAGACAGACAGGTAGATAGATAGACAGACAGAAAGATAAATGGATATATAGATATATAAATTGATATATAGACAAACACAGTGATAGGTGAATGAATGACTAAAGGGATGGATGGATAGATAGATAGACAGATAGGTAGATAGATAGATAGATAGATAGATAGATAGATAGATAGATAGATAGATAGATAGATAGATAGATAGATAGATAGATAGATAGATAGAAACAAGAACAATCATGTCGACAAGGTAACAAAATCTATGTGAGAAAAATTCGAGGAAAACTTTGAAGACAAGAAAAGGCAAAATACAACCACCCCGTGTTTATGCCTCGACTGGAATATATACAATATTTCATAACAACAAATATAACTTAAAGACTTCCTACGTCACTCTTTCATCTCTATGGTCATTTCGTTTTTGTTTGTTCTTATAGATTAGAATAGATTAAACACCTCCATCGTGTTTTACCTTCAACAAAGTGTAGCAATAAAACACAATTAAAAAAACAAAACACTTCTGTTACAGGATTGCTGCGCTCAGCGATAAGCTTTCAGAGGTGTTGGAGTTTCTGCAGCCCCACACACATAGTCGTATCGCTTGTGGATTAAAAGTAATACCTCAGTGCGATGCGATCAACGCCGCGCACCGGCACCGTTAACCCAGCGATTCCTTCCCCTCCCAATTTAATTATTGCCCAACATTGGTGCGACCACAATACAATTATACATTCTAAAAATAACAAGATACAAACAAACCAATCGTAGCAATAGAGACCCCACGATGTACTTATGCTCTACAAACGAAAAACAAAAAAAAAACATCAAGGGATTGGCTTGAATAGTATTGTACAGCTCCATTGCATTATGGCATGCGACGGGACTAGGTTTAGGATTTTACTAGAGATACATATTCAGTATATTCTACACAAGTCTTGCATGCAAAAGTAAAGTACACAAATAAGGAAAATATGATTAATAGTAACAAAATACAAAACAATATTAAATTTTCTTCCTTTTAATTACATTTCAGTATAATTATACATTAAAAGGACCTTTTTTTAATATTAAATATAATAATAAAGGTAAAATAGTCATGAATTAAAAATTAAAACATTTAACGAGGACATGTAGTCTGTATTACAGCATTAACGGATTCAATCAAAGACCTGTTATCGAAGCGACTAAGTGAGCTTGGAGGAACGCTTTACTTACTAAACAATTTAACGAAGTTCGTGAAAAATGTTATGACATTTTAACAAAGAAAACGATTCAAATTTTCAATGGGAGCCGCACTTAGCTCAAGGAAGAGCCGCATGCGGTTTGCATTTGCCCACATCTGGCCCAGTAGATTATTTCGGTGGCCAAGTGGGGTTACGCTACCTCGCCTTTTGTTGCGCTCGTGTTTAGGTCTAGGGACCCCCGTTGCGCTGCCACGTTTAAATGCACGACGGGAACGGAAGAAAAATAGCACTATCACTATCATCGCACCATAAAATAATAATGAAGTTACGAATAACGGGGCACTTGTTAACTAATGCTGGCCGCATAATCATCTCGTGCGCAGTTGCCATACTACACTGGGTCAGAGGCAATGTCTTACTTTACGGTGCCGAAATCTACTCTAGAACAGTGTAGAACGCCAGAGTTGAGAGTCAAGTTCTTGAGAATTTTGGTTGACTTTAGTTTCTTAGTTTGAGGAAAAGCCAAAACATAACAATCTGTAAACATCCAGCGCAAAAAAAATGAGGAGGGGTTTGCTAAGCTGTTCGGAAATCTGTTATTCGAATGAATAATATTTTTATCACATCGTGTTCGTATGCTGCCAATAACAAAAAAGGGTTAACCCTGCCAAGCAAGTCTTAAGTTTAAAGTCAAAAGGAAAAAGGTAAGCAGACTCTATTTGCTTTCAGACAATAAACACTAAATACAAGGTCGAAGGCCTTCAATCAATCATTGCCGTTTCCTCTGACTGATTGATGCGATGAACCAAACAAACCGAGACTGTGTTAGTCAAACCTGTTTCCGCAAGTACTTCAGATGAACTATTGCGGTTCTAGTCTACCGGCATACCGTGACGGCCTCGATAGGTACATGGACTCTGTCGTGTTGTGTGTACATGACTCGAAGGAGGAAAGGAGGGATTTCAAAATACCCCACCGCATGCAACGACAGAAACATTCAATGGTTTGCCAGACTGCTTTAAACCAACCACAAAGAGGTTTCAGTACAAGACAACGCCCATCTGGAAGATGAAATAAACCAATTGGTTTACCCGCTTTTCCCACGTTTCACACGGTATATATACTCAGCTATAAAAAAAAAGCATTCGTTTTGTGGCAACACATCTTAGCAGAAACAAAACCACAAAGCCTAACAAAACATTTCTGGAACAATTCCATCTCAGAAGTAAAAATCCTATTGCAAAAAAAATTAATTGCAGGCTTGCACAATTACAAACTGCCATGAGAAATAAACCCCAAGTGACACGTACACCTTTATGGAAACGAATAGTCCGCGAGGCTATTATCATTTTAAAGTTTCTTCCATGAAATTTGGCTATTTAATATAATGCTGAGATGTGGGCATAGACATCGCACCGAACTCGGGCAATGGTGGCACGCGAAAGGATTTTTTTTTTGTTGTTGTTGGCACATCGAGGATAAATCCATCAAGACTTATTTTAAATAATGGCTTTCATTTCTATAAGTTCTTGTCAAGATACATTTTAAATTAACTCTGAAAATGTGAGAATACATTTCAGAAATATACCACGAATAATAGGCAGCCCTAGTAGTATTTTTTATGCATTCATAAATACGGGTGTTTTCAATAAAAGACACATTGGCCGGTTGGATTTTAAATACATAATTGCCGCATCCAATAGGTCTTAGATACACATGGAAAGTAAAATAAAACTAAAAAATAAGTTTTTTTTTTTTTCAATGTTTGTGATTACGCAAATGAATACTTTATTATGCATAGCAAGCAGACATTTTGTCTTTATATAAAATCATGTACAATTCCGTGTTATAGTAAGATTGCAAGTTTTTGTATATCCTACTAAATCCTAGGCTCTTTGAATAAATAATGGATAGTGAGTGGTCTGTCGCGTACCAAGGGAGGCAACCGGAATCTTTAATACAGTTCTACAGTCTCCGGAGAAACCTTCCCGTATACGCTGTAATGGCCTTAGAACCTTTTAAAGGCATCAAATATTTATAGCCTAATGATAAATCTTGACAGGGGAAAGCCGTGAACACTGGCCGAGCATGCGCAATAATTTGGGTGTATAGCCTTTTCCAAAAGGTTGCGATTTCCAAGTACAATTATCTTGATAGATAATTGAAAGGTTATGATGGGCCACACATTTTCATTTCTCAATATGTAATACACGAGTAAAGTAAATAAGTAAAGTACCCGTCGGACCGAATTGATCCCTAGGTCCGGTGAAGCAGCGTTAAACAGTTTCTGTGGCCCCGCCATACTAGGTGATTGTGTGGCCAGCACTATGCACAGCCACCTTTACTTTACCCAACTAAGGTCAGGTACCCATCAGAGCTGGGTAGACTCGGGGACACCCTCCAGACTCGGGGAAAAAAATGGAGCCTGCACGGGGATTCCAACCCGGGACCTGGGTAAGCCAGCCGAACGCGCTGCCGCAGGGCACCGTGCCACCAAAATACAATGAACAACAATGAACAATATTTATTTGCCACATAGTACATAGGTACAATAAAGGCATACACGAGTATTATCACCAGTGGTACCAATATTGACAAAAACCTTAACAAATAACAAGACAGAATTCTTTTGAGACTAACTACAAATTTGTTATCCAACATGATTCACCCGGCTTCTCTAACTCTCTACCACCCGGGACACGCCCAGTCATCGGTCGTGTTGTTCTACAATTTTGTTTTTTTAAAGACGGCAACAATAAATAGCAGTGATGGGGCGACAGGACACCCCCCATGTGCGCATACAAAATATAAACAGGAAATTCATTACCCCGAACCGAGTCAAGACACCTATGTGTCGGTTCTAATCAAGGGTAAGGTAGAAAAACCCAGACGGTTTATTAAAAAAAAAACGGGGGGGGGGGGGGGGGTGAGTACAGCAACCAGGGATCGAGGGCCAAGAGGATGCTCTCAGTGGCACTGGCGCAGATGTTCCACGGCGATGACTGCAGACGGTGAGTGTATCACAGGGGGCGTATGACAATCCAGGCCAATGACGTAGTCTGCCTTACTTCCTCTTCATCAAAATGCCATCAGCAGAACAACTCTGACCGAAAGGTTTGTGTGTTGGGGGGAGGGGGGTGGGGGAAGGGGAGGGGGGTGGTGGTAAGTGAGCGACGGAGGGAGACTCCCCAGGCAGCCCAAGCAAGTGTGCAGTGTATGGGCAGCAAATGGCTTATTAGTGAACGGAAAGTGTAAGACGTACTACCCATCAGCTCACTATGCTCACAACAAGCCACTTTATTGTATACCCCACCATGTACTTAGTGGCTTCTTCTCACAGTACACACGGCTAGATACAAGAAGAAGGAAGGGGAGAAAAGGCAATGCAACCGTCCGGTAAACGTCTTACGTTTTCCTAGACATTCATTATGGAGAGCTGCAATACCCAACACGATACTGGCGTAATTTCTAGTTTTAACATAGCAAGTCAAATACCCAACACAATACTTAGATAATTTCTAGTTTTAACACAGCAAGTCAAATACCCAACACAATACCTAGATAATCTCTAGTTTTAACATAGCAAGTCAAATACCCAACACGATACTTGTATAATTTCTAGTTTTAACATAGCAAGTCAAATACCCAACACAATACCTAGATAATCTCTAGTTTTAACATAGCAAGTCAAATACCCAACACGATACTTATATAATTTCTAGTTTTAACATAGCAAGTCAAATACCCAACACGATACTTAGATAATTTCTAGTTTTAACATAGCAAGTCAAATACTCAACACGATACTTAGATCATTTCTAGTTTTAACATAGCAAGTCAAATACCCAACACGATACTTAGATCATTTCTAGTTTTAACATAACAAGACAAGTCCCACCAATGTCGACATGGTACTGGCATAATTTCTAGTTTTAACATAATAAGTCAATTTACATGCAATTTCCAACACGATTTGTACATAAATATATTATATAAATATATAGTCTACATTTTGTAAAATGTATAGAACGTAACTGAGATTTGCATCTCAACTAAACCATATTGGCTATTCCTCCCCCACTTCTTCACAACAACAACAAAAAAAAAAAAAGAAGAAGAATGATCAGGATCAAAATCTTTGTTTTTTCATCTCGACATTGCCTCAACTCTACAACGCTTTAATCGACATTCTGACTCAATTCTGAGTGAAATGTAAACTTCCTGCTGTTTCTGGCGAAGACTTCATACAACTGGGGGAAAACACACAGACTATATATTGGGGCATGCATTAGTAAAGAAATATTCCCCCATTGTCTGAAATAGCGTAAGTAGGGAATTGTTTAGCTAACACGATAACCTCATATTATGGCCCTTAGCGCGTCTGAGATTAAACCGAGACATTTATTTAACAAAGCTGAGAACAGAACGAGTAAGCTATCTCAGCAACGTGAGTAAGCTATCTCAGCAACGCGAGTAAGCTATCTCAGCAACGCGTTGCATCGACCGGATCACAAGAAATCTACTTTATCACCTAATTTACAATGAATTTTCACGTTTAACCAATGGCATGAGTGCTAAGATATCACGCGGTATAGTAATGAGCATATTTGATATGCATGTGAAACTGGACAATGTCTCAAAGCGCTACCATGAAAGAAACGCTCTGGTGCCGTAAAACCAGGTCACCTGGAAGACAGTCTTCTTCATCGGAGATGCGGAACTTGCAGTCTAAGATTTTAAAAAAAAGGAAATATGGAACGCATAGGAAGAAAAAGAGTAAATTAATCACCATTCAATCTGTCTCATTAAGACATATAATACCACGGAATGTGTTGAGATCGAGCGCTTACGCACACCGAAATATCTCAGACAGGGGGTGAATAAAAAAATTGTCAAGATTCGAACCAGAGCTAACTAATCCAGCGATTTATCTGCTCATTTAAGCTGTCTGGTCGCAGATCTTTAAGCGGAAAATGCGTTTTCAATTGACTCATTTCTACCTAAAAGAAAGACATTTCACAATCATGTTAAAAAAAAACACCAACGCTATAATCATTAAACTTCATGCAAGGAAAGCCTAGCAATAATATACATGTCGGTGTAGCGTTTATTCTTGACTAGCGCTTAGACTGGCATATTTTAGGGGGAGGGGGGCCTTGAGATTGAGGTCATAGAGTTTACAAAGTGCATGTCATTTTCAATATATACATTTACATCAATATTACACACAAAAAATGTGTTTATAGATCGGGAAAATGAGATGTTTGCGTTTAGCATACTTACAACACGTGGGGAAAATAAAGCAAAGAAATTGAAAAGGAAATGGGAGATCAGCCTACTTACAACAACAACAAAACAAACCAACAAAAAAAAAAAAACAACCAAAAAAAAACAACTGTGCAGTGGCATGTTTGCTGAAGCGACTGATTGAAGATCACGTTTGAACATCGGATCATGGGTATCTGCTAACTGCACACACACAGGCCTGCACTATAATATGAATGATGGTGTGATACTTGTAGTTGGTGGACGGTGCAGCGATAGATAGATGATAGACTCTACGTGAAATAAAACAACAACGACAACAGATCACACGTTTAGAATGCCAATATGAAGAGGGGGAGAGAGAGAGGAGGGGAGGGTACGGGAAGACGATGACGAACGAAAGATATAGATGATCCGAAAAAAAGAGAAGGAAAAAAAACAATAGAGAAAACAAGCGGGGGAAAAAAAATTTTTAAAGACAGGAAGAAACAAAGGTGAAAGTAAGGAAAATGGAACAAAAATAATAAAGGGAAAAAGGAATTAGAAAAAAAAAGAAAGAAAATAAAAGAACTTGAGCAATGAGAGAAAATATAATAGAAAAAAAAATACAATGATAAAATATAAATAAAAAAAACGGGGGGAAAAGCAGAAGTCATACAAAGAAAGAAACATTTTTCTTTAAAAAAAACTGTTTAAAAAGAAAACTAAAAGAAAAAATGGAAACTCGATATACGAATAATTTCAAAGGAGGTAGTGATAACTTTTGATGAATAAGGAAAGAGTAAAAAAATAGCCATTACAATAAGAGCAAAACAGACGGATTTAAACGCACACCTATAAGCATTTGAAAGAATTCTTGAAGACAATAAGGAAGAAATGAATAGCTATTGCCATAATTGCTCTTGGGGGTGGGGGAGACCAATACCGTGCAGTGCCCTCACTGTGATAGGGTAGAACTGAAGAGATCCTCAAGCTCACCTCTCGCATCTGACCTTTCAACTCACTTTGATGGCAGAGGGTGCGGCGGCAAGCCCTAAAAAAAAGTCGGAGAAAGGTCTTCTCCCACTTTGTTGTAGGTTTGTCTTCAACAGGATTTATCTCCTTCAACAATTCAATTTTTGGGTTTGGTCTGTTGGCATTCACTTTCAGAATATTCTGTGACAGAACATTTTATGGTCCGCCCCCTCCAATTCAAATGTTAATAGTTTATTTTAAATTATAATTAATGTTTACAAATCAAGCAATAAATAACTATAAAGAAATACACGGAAACAAAAACGTGTTTTCAATGTTGAGCTCAAAAGGTAAATTGAAGGCCGGATAACCTAACACTTCCATCAATTAATTTCGCGTAAGCATCTAAGCATGAATTTAATGATGTAAGCATCAATCTTGCGTAGTAATCTTAGCACCAAATAGGCGTAATCAAGCTCAGCACTTCGAACATTTTCAAGCAAAGGTTTCCACAGGCGAAGGATTAGAACATTTTCAAGCAAAGGTTTTCACAGGCGAAGGATTAGAACATTTTCAAGCAAAGGTTTCCACAGGCGAAGGATTAGAACATTTTCAAGCAAAGGTTTTCACAGGCGAAGGATTTAAAAAAAAAATCATTTTTTTTTTTTTTTTTTTTTAACCTGTTTTTTTTTTATAACTAGATTAGTAGATAATAATACATAAATAAAATTGTGTGTTTGTCCCGTCCCTCAAATTGTATATTTATATATAGGTTCGTGAGTCGATGTTAATTAAAATACTTTGCATGCAATTTCGTCCATCACAACTTAGTCTTCCTTCAATATCAATACCAACGATTTTTTATTTAAAAAAATATAGAGATAAGGTGTATGTATGGTGTTACGAACCTTGCCCTCTTTACCCCAGCTATCCCTTATAGCTGACCTCTACGTTCATTGGTTAAGGCCAGTGACGGGCTAATGTGTAAACGTGTCACGAGTGGACACGGGTGTTGTTTGCTTACTTTTTAAGTCGTCGAGCTGTGCAGTTGTGTTCCAGTTGTTTTGTACTTGTTTTTACTGAATTAAAGAGTTTTTGTTCATTGAAAAGCCATGTGTTTGACTTGAGAATACCTAAGAAGTAATCTACTAACCATACCCCTAGATCAAGCCGTTACAATTGGGATCTCGTCCGAAAAGCAGTTGATGCAGTAGTCTGAAAAACTGTGAGTAACATTAACATTACATTATAATGGAGTTCTTGAGTGAACCAAGTATGGAAAGACTAGAGACATTGTCGATGACAAAACTAAAGGAGGTGGCCTGCTTGCTGGACATAGAAGTAGAGGAAGTTACACCGTCAAGATCCCTCCTAGTGGGAAAAATAGCCGATTGTTTAATAAAGCAAAAGAAATTGCCACTGACGTCAGATGTGTCACCGACAACAGACTATCCCACCTCCAAAGAAAGTAATATTCAACTGGAGTTAGCCAAGATTGAACTAGCAAAATTGGAACTAGCTAGTAAGGAGAGGTTGGAAAAAGAAAACCTAGCTAGTAAGGAGAGGTTGGAAAAAGAAAAACTAGCAATGGAAAAAGAAAAACTAGCAATGGAAAAAGAAAAACTAGCAATGGAAGAAAGATTAGCCAAATTGGCTATAGAGGAAAGAATGACACAAAACCAAGTAAAACAAGAAGCTATTACTAAACAGACTCAAATATTTGATATTTTCAGGTACATAAAATACGTTCCCAAATTCAATGAAAATGAACCTGTTGACCAGTATTTTGACCGTTTTGAAAGAGTAGCCACAGACTTTCCGTTCCCAAAAGAAAAGTGGGCTGTACTCGTCAGACAAGGACTCACTAAAGTCGCTAACCGCAAAGCACGAGAGGTCATAGGTTTATTGAAAGATGAAGAGTTTGATGATTACCAATATATCAAAGAAGCCATCATTAGAAGATACGAATCTGTACCAAAAAGTCATAGAGAGATGTTTAGAAAACCCACAATAGAGAACGCCGACGACCTAATTACCCAGCAGAAAAAACTCACTGAGACATCTCAACAAATCGTGTGTCAACATTGTAAAAAAGTAGGTCACGCACGAGGAGACTGCTGGTTAACAAACAAGAAAGGTTTAAAACAACCAAACAAAGAAATCGGAGCTTCTGAGATAAGTGAAAGTATAACACTACAGCCTGCGTGTCAAAATTGTAATAAAATCGGTCACGCACGAAAAGATTGTTGGTTTCTGAAAAAGAAAGTTTCAAAGCACTCAGAACATAAAATGGGAGCTTATGATATGATTGAAGGTCAGCCAAAGCCAAAGCCTGTGTGTAAGAACTGTGATAAACTAGGTCACACACTAGAAGACTGTTGGTTTCTGGAAAAAAGAAAAGATTCACAGCAAATAGAACACGTGATGGAAGCCTACTATCGTCAGCCTAATACAAAGGTAGAAACGTGTAAGGTTATCCAGTGTGCTGATGAAGGAAAGGAAAGTAAATCAGAAAGTTCACCAATGAAACAATTGTCACCTTATATAACTAAAGGCGACATAAAAGATTCACAGCAAACAGAACACGAAATGGAAGCCTACTATCGTCAGCCTAATACAAAGGTAGAAACGTGTAAGGTTATCCAGTGTGCTGATGAAGGAAAGAAAAATAACTCAGAAAGTTCTTCAATGAAAGAAATGTCACCTTTTATATCTAAAGGCTGCATATCGATCTCAGATAATAGAGAAAGCACAACAAAGGTAGAACATGTTAATGTAAACCAGTGTGCTGATAAGAAGATAGAAACTTCATTTGAAAAGAAGATAGAAACTTCATTTGAAGAGAAGATAGAAACTTCAACTCATGACGAATTTTCGCCATTTACATCTGAAGATAAAACTAAGCTACAAAAACCAGTTAAAATCCTAAAGGATACCGGTGAAACTATGTCCCTGAGTCTAGAGGGTAAATTATCACTCTCTGAACAAACATATACTGGACAAAAGGTACTAATCAAAGGCACTGAGATGGGACATGTGGAAGTTCCGCTTCAACGCATTCATCTTAAGTCCGAACTTATTTCCGGTCCAGTGATTGTAGGAGATAAACCTACACTTCCATTTGACGGAATCTCTGTCATAATTGGAAATGACTTAGCAAAAGGCTGTGTAAAGCCTGAACTGATTGTGACTCAAAATTCTGAAGTCAACAATACAGAAGTAGAAGAAACTGAACTGTACCCTATTTATGCCATCACCCGAGGCATGAATCAAAAAGACAATAGGGACAAGACGCCTGGAGGACCAGCCAAAAATGACAATACTCGGATCGAAATCGACTTGGAAGCTACCTTCTTTTCCAGGTTGGTAGAACCACCTGTAGACAGCGGAGGAGATAAGTTATCTCCCAGGCAGCAACTAATCCAAGAACAACAGAAAGATACAGAGCTGGAAAAGCTGCGTGAGAGTGTTGTGGCTGAGTCTGACGTCAGAGATGGCCCTGTGCAATATTTTGTACGTGGTGGAATGCTGATGAGGAGTTGGAGACCTCGAGATGCGGCGCCGGAGGATAACTGGAGAGTGGTGGAGCAAATTGTGGTTCCGGTGAGTTACCGAGAGGACATTATTGAGGTAGCGCATGACTCGCCCTTTTCGGGTCATTTGGGGATAAACAAAACATATCAACGCATATTGCCCCACTTTTATTGGCCTGGGTTGAAACGTGACGTCACCGCCTACTATAAATTGTGCGAATCATGTCAACTCATAGGCAAGCCAAACAGGACAATACTAGTTGCGCCACTACAGCCCATCCCTGCTTTTGGCGAACCTTTCTCGCATATTATCATCGACTGCGTGGGACCCCTTCCCAAAACTAAATCAGGTCACCAATACATGCTGACTATGATGTGTACCGCAACTAGGTATCCGGAAGCGGTGCCCCTTCGCAGTATCAACGCAGAGAAAATAGCAGAGGCGTTAACCGAGTTTTTCACCCGGTATGGTCTACCCAAATCGGTGCAAACCGACCAAGGAACCAACTTTACTTCCAAACTTTTTCAACAAGTTCTAGATCGATTGAAGATACAACATGGAATGTCAACGGCATACCACCCAGAAAGCCAGGGAGCGCTAGAGCGTTTCCACCAAACATTAAAGACGATGTTAAAAACTTATTGCCATGACCATCAGAAAGATTGGGACAAAGGAGTGCCATATGTGCTCTTTGCTGCCCGTGAAGCGATACAAGAGTCCTTGGGCCCTGAACACACCGTCAGAGGTCCCTTAAAACTGCTTAAAGAAGCCTGGACAGATGAACAAACCGAGAAAAGAGGACTCATTGACTGTGTAGATAAGTCTAAAAATCGTTTGTTCAATTCTTTTGTATGTGCTAGAGACAATGTAAAACAAGCCCAGCGCAAAATGAAAACTGTTTTTGATCAAAAATCACGAGTTCGCACATTTGCGCCAGGGGAAAAAGTGTTGTTATTTCTCCCCACCAACACTCACCCCCTTTCTGACTTCGGTCCATACGAAGTAGATTCAAAGGTCAGTGAGGTCAACTACATTATCAAACCTTATGGGGGTAGGCAAACGGTAGAAGGTAAACATTCCCCTCCAACTCACCCCATGTCACCTTTTGTTGTTGAGCCTGACGAACAACACTGTGAAATTGACCATAGATTTAGTGGGTGTAAACTAAAACACTCCACTGTGCTTGAGAACATTGATGAAAAACTTAAACATTTAAAAATGTCAGAGAGCAATGTCATCAAGTCCATTATTCTAGAATACCCTATGTTATTCAATGATGTTCCCACTAGAACACACTTGATAGAACATGATGTCATTTTGAATGAGAATGTTTCTCTCATAAAACAACTCCTGTATAGAGTTAACCCTAACCAGTTAGCTATTATTCAGAAAAAGATCCAATACATGTTAGATAATGATATCGTCACCCAAAGCTGTAGCTATTGGAGTTCACCATGTCTCATAGTTCCAAAAGCAGATAAATCAGCCCGCTTTGTACTGATTACCGCAAACTAAATGCAGTAACTAAAACTGTATTGTGAACTGTATTGATGACAAGGAAATTGGTAGACCTTGAGCACTTACACATATTTGTCTTATGTTAACTTGTGTTTGGAAAAAAAAAACATAATGCTATTTCTGCTACCAAAGAATTATTAAGTTTTTCTAAAGTCTATAAGATGTAATTACTTATTAATTGATATCAAGATTTTGTTGGTGTTGGATGCTCATTTTCATTTTTTATTTTTTTGTTGGTTGATTAAGTAAATTGACTAGTATTTTGAATAATATTCATATCTTAATGAAGATGAAATGTTTAAACTAAGAATTTATGTTGTATACAAAAAGAGTGTGCAGAGAAATTGATGACGCAATTAGGAAAATGTCACTGATATCATAGAAATTGTATTTATAAATGAATTTTCTATAAACTAGCTTCATTCTGTCACTTACAAAGTTTAAATTCTTAAATTTAACATACATTAATGTAATTTGATGTTATACTATAATTATAGTCGTAAGTTTATTAAATCTATAATGCTCATTAATTGTCGCAACTTATTGTCGCGTAGAGATTTTTTTTACCTTAAGAGGTGATGTGGTTAATTTGCATTAGAAAGAGAGAGTAGAATGATACTGATAGAGAGATAGGGAAAAAACGTGAGAGAGAGAAGGAGAGTATTGTTTGATTCTAGGAATTAGGGTCACCAGTTATCTAATGTGTAGTTAGAAAGACGGCCAGCAGGCTTGAAATTGAAAATTAAACTGTCCTAGAGCTGAGACCGTAATTGGGTCAAGCATACACTAGTGAACAGTGGAAAACTTATGCTACAGAGATAGTATGATTTTTATGAATGGAAAGAAATTTAATTTCAATACGGGAAGTGTCGCCGCGGTTGAGTTGATTGTCGGTTGAGTTGATTGTCGGTTGAGTTGATTGTTGCTTGAGTTGATTGTCGTTTTTATTGTTATGAAGTTATTGACAATGACAAAAGATGTCTAGTTCAGAGTTGAATGGACGTGGGTTGAGTTAACCTTGGAGTCATGAAAATAATTGCATTGTATTGATTTTTTCAATGAAGAATGAGATTGTTGTTTTCTGTCTAGACTTAAGCTCTGATATTTCTTGTCTTGTCAGAGTTAATCTGAATAATGTATTACTGTATTTTATTTTATTTTTTTTTCCCATTTTGTTTTGACCTCGGTCATTTTTCAGTGTGTATAAAAAAAAAAAAATTGTTTTTCACGCTTCACCGAATTTATTATTGTACAATGACAAGGGAGAATACTGATAACTTCTAAAGTTATGCCCCTTTTATTTTGACCTAAATGGTTTATGTTAAGTTGAGTTTTTCTCTTTTTGTTAAGTTAATACTACTATTATGCTGTTGTCAGTGTTGTGCGTTATATTTACACTGCTGTGTTTAATTAATAATGTCACACTTTCTTCCTTATGTTCTCATAAGTTTTACCCCTATTATTGTCACATACTTTTGTTCCTGTACCTTGAGATATTTGTATAAAAAAAAAAAATATTTAGTTTAAGATTAACAAAAATATTTTTTTTTATCCCCGGATAATAGGGTGTTACGAACCTTGCCCTCTTTACCCCAGCTATCCCTTATAGCTGACCTCTACGTTCATTGGTTAAGGCCAGTGACGGGCTAATGTGTAAACGTGTCACGAGTGGACACGGGTGTTGTTTGCTTACTTTTTAAGTCGTCGAGCTGTGCAGTTGTGTTCCAGTTGTTTTGTACTTGTTTTTACTGAATTAAAGAGTTTTTGTTCATTGAAAAGCCATGTGTTTGACTTGAGAATACCTAAGAAGTAATCTACTAACCATACCCCTAGATCAAGCCGTTACAATGGCTTATTGCGACAGTTCAATACTACACAATAACAGGTTTGCATGTACTAGCAATATAAGAGTGAGATAGTTTAACGTACAAGACAAGGTACAAGCATACGGCGCCGTGTCCTATAACGTTCAAGCCTCCACGCACGGCTGAAATCTTGACAATGGACAATCTGATAAAGTCACATCTTTCACGGGTTCCTACTCGTGAGGCCTAGTGAACAAATGATCAACCATTTTTTTTTTGTCTGCACTTCAATTGACAACCGCTCAAGATAAGCGGAGAAAGTTAACTGCTGAGGTGTCCATTCGCTCCCCCCCCCCCCCCAACGACAACAACGGTCATGGGATTGATGATGATGATTATGATGAAAATTCAACTCAACCGCAATCAACCCCCAATGTTTTGTTTTAAACAATTATGTCAGAATAATTTAAAGTAACACAAATTGGATTAGCTTGTTTGTTTTTTTCATCTTTAAAACGATAATAACACAGGAGTAAGAAAACACGTTTTAAGTGTTCACCCGATGTTGTTTTAAGTATGTTTCTGTTGTTGTTTTTTCCTCTTGTAATTTTACACGTGTTCATTCAAAGAAACTTGCTTAACAAAACATTAACAGTTAATGAACGTTTATGATGAGGCGCGGAGCAAGTTAGCACATCATGTTCGTTCGACTGGCAGCGCGCCAACAGTGGGAGCGAATATTGGGACAGCAGTGCATTGGCGGTTAATGAAAACTACATAGACTCGCGGCATTCTTTACACTTTACACCAAAAGAAAACCCTCCTCTCCCCCACACCTTCACAACTCCCCCAGAAGCCGTTTAACTTGTACGCTATCCCATCTTGAAAGAGTTTAGTATCAATGAGGTTCACGTGGTCAAATGCCAAGACTTGCAGTCACCGCTGTTGAACTCTGAAGGGCTAAAGTCGATTCTAGAATAGGAATTGGTTAGGGTTGAATTGCAATAATAATGTAGGTCAGAATTCATGAAATAATGTAGGTCAGCATTCATGCAATAATGTAGGTCAGAATTCATGCAATAATGTAGGTCAGAATTCATGCGATAATGTAGGTCAGAATTTATGCAATAATGTAGGTCAGAATTTATGCAATAATGTAGGTCAGAATTTATGCAATAATGTAGGTCAGAATTTATGCAATAATGTAGGTCAGAATTTATGCAATAATGTAGGTCAGAATTTATGCAATAATGTTCTTGAGAAGTCGTGTCATAATGTAGGTCGAAAGTCATGCAATTAATTTGGTAAGATGTCTTAATTTGGCAAGATGTCCTGCAATAATGTTGATCAGTAAATCATGTAATTGTGTTAGTAGATGTAATGCAATATTGACGGTCAAAAGTCCTGCAATAATGTTTATAAGAAATCGCGTAATTATTTTGTTTAGCCTCCAAATATGAAAGTGTTTTCTTCCATGTTTTTTTGTTTTGTTTTGATTTTTAAAAGAAAGGTGACAATTTAATGGACACAGTAATTATATCACTTAGAGGAAATACTTCAAACTTGCATTCTGTAGAGATCAATCGAATTAATGGATAGGAAATACTGTAAACGTGCAAGAAAAAATGGCGAAAGCTGTAAACACGGATAGATCAATTACATGAGAAATAGTGTATAAAAAATAAATATATATATATATATATTAGCTGTGAAATACTCTGAACAGATACATATCTAAAAGAATCCGATTTTTATAGGAACTATTTCCTGGCATTAACTTAATCAAAGAAAAAAACAACTTCTTTTCCTCTAAATAAAAAGCTTTTTTCGTGTTTTGTAAATCTAACTCCTTTCTTGTCTCAGGTGAAAGAAAAAAAAAGAATATAAAGGTAAAAAAGCGATAAAAGGTGGCAAAAAAAACGCCACAAGGAAAGCAGAGTGCATGTGGTGTGAGTCATTACTATGTAGGGCTTCGTGTGACCTGACAGGCGGGCTGAGTAGGCACAGTAGAGTAGAGGTAACATGCCTGGATTTGTGTGTGTGTGAGTGAGAGATAAAGATTATTCAATGGTCTTTTTTCTTTATCTCTACCCTCCTTCCTCTTCTCTTCTCTCTCTCTCCCTCTCTCGTCGAAGACAACCATCTTCAAGCAATATATACATTTCAAAATATTTCATTTTTTAACCTTTTACACTCTGAATTCGGGACTCTCCTTTATCTATCTATCTTTCTACCCCTCCTTCCTCTTTCTCTTCTCTCTCCCTCTCGTCGAAGACAACCATCTTCAAGCAATAAATCTATATCCATTTTAAAATATTGAATTTTTAAATCATTTCCACTCTTACTTCTGGACTCTCTTTAATCTGTCTTTCTCTCTGTCTACCATTCTCAGACACTCTATTTTATACATCTACTTATCTAAAAAAAAATTAAATAAAAAAACAACAACAAAAAAAACTACAACGTTTGTTAACTTTCAGTGTGCCATACGTTTCCGGCATTAGGTAAGGCCAACTCCCTGCGGAGTACGCGACAGAACCGTCTTGGGGTGGATAGTGAAGATACCGAGCACGGTGGCGAGGGGAGAAAATACCACAACACAAAAGAGCTTGTGAAAATAAATAATCGCCTTGGAAACTGCATCACGGGATGTGACTCCCTTGCTTTTGATATTCAGCTACCATCATAATGTAGTCTACACACGTGAAATAAACTCAAGACTTTTGTTTCAACATAAAATTAAATATTTAAAAGCCTCTAAAAGACAACAGTGGAAGAAATTTTAGACTGTGGGACATGGCGCCTTCAGAGATTATCCAGGTCTTACTATCTCAAAACTGACTTTTCAGAAAGAAATATTTCTAATGCTGAATTCTACACTAGAACAACATTTGTTTCTGTTTAATGACAGTACACACTTCCATTTCTTTTTTAGTTTGTATTTTTTTTAATTCGTAATATGCTTCATGACTCCAAGTAAATAAAATAGAAATTGTTTCCACATTTTGATATACCACTCATTTTCTTTTTCACATTTAGAACATAATATACGTGAAGGTATCGTGTGCTCAGTACAATGCCGACTCGCCGAATCATGCCAGAAGTCCAATATGGGATACTGGGCTTAGAAATGACGCAATAACCACAATATGCAAAACATATTTAATTATATAAGCCCATATATATAAATATACAAATTATGAGGGAGGGGGAACGAGCATTTTTTAATTTGCTTCAGGATGCCAATTTAAAATAAATCAACCTGACTTCATATTTATTTTTTAATAAACTCTAAGACTGCATATAATCTAGAATGAGGTGGGTTTTTTTTTAAAGAAAAAAGATCTCTGCATATTGAGTTGATTTTTTTTCCCACGTGACGTTTCTGACACTCAGGTAAGTGTTAAAACACAAGGTAAAAACTGTTTTACCTTTCACTTTCAACCAATTTATGCTCACCTTTATGCTTTCTCTTTCTTTCTCTCCAATTTTTCTCTCCCTTCTGTCTCAATCTCTTCCTTTTTCGCTCTCTGAGATGATGACATCATTTGGACTGATCTCAGACCTTGCAGCTTGAGCCCCGTTCGCGACCGTCGCATCAAAACGTCTTGCGCACACAAACATACACACACACACACTAACACATTATGGTTCAAAGAAATATACATACACGCTTAGCCAGACTTACATCAAACACATCAAAAAGCAAACGCGCGCCAACGTAGGAAACATTGACAGTGCTGCTACACAATCAGAAAAAGTACACGTCTCTTTCAGAGATTAACATTTACTCTTACTTTACTATAAACAGTTACACACTTACTTAAAAACCGTTCTTGGAAACACCTAGACAATAGAAACACACACACGTACTAAGACAAATTACACCACCTCCCCCCTTCCTCCCAATTTTACTCTTACATATCTATTTTTTTTTACAAAATCACAAGCCCACTTTAAGACTCCACAGTGTAACACACACGTTTTAACACTAAAACTTGATGCAAATGAAACCATTCCATTTAAACCCTAACATGTTTCACGAGCCAAGAAAAGATCACACGGTTTTAGGAAGTGATAGTTTCAATGCGCCCAATTCTGTGTTGTTTTACCTGTCCAATATCTCATTTCAAGGTTTCTTATATAAATTTCTTTTTTTTTTTCTTAACACAGAATACTGATGTCTTTTCCAATTTGTCAAAGAAAATCAAAAGACCCAGTTTTCTTTGACAAAAAATTTATCTTTAAAACTTCAGTTTATAATCTTAAACGTAGGTTTATAATCTAAAACGTAGGTTTATAATCGTTGCCAAAGGAAACGGTTTACACATGCAACATATTTAAAGTATTCTTAAAAGTTCATTTTTATATCCTCCGCATTTAGAAATAACAGACAAATAATATTGTAATTCTTAATGCCACTGTTCACTGTTAAATGGAGTCGGCAACCTACGGCACGCGTGCCAGACAAAAAAATTCAAGTCTTTTTAATAAGAAAAGGATTGTTAGAGTTAGAGCAGTATATATTTCATGCTGTTGGCACGCTTAATGAATTAGAAATCCTACTTTGGCACACTATTATCAAAAGGTTGCCATCCCTAGAGTACAGTTCTCCCGTGAATGCACCATGACCCGCTGAAACGGTATGAGGGGTGATCGGAGAGAGTGTATCACTCACTGATCTATAAAAATAGAATGGATTAGGGCAAGGAAATAATAATAGTCTCGATTCAAAGCGCCCGCCATCGTTATATTATGCTATCACTGACCTATAAAATTATATTCGCTTTACACTGACCTGTAAATACATTTCAAGTTACTATCACTTACTTCATCGCATCAGTTGTTGTTTTTTTCTAAATATAAATGGTGTTTTCCTATTACTTGCTTATGGAGTATAAATTTGTACTTTCCATTCACTTCAATATGTACAAACCAATCTATTAAAAAGGTTCCATCCGTTCTTTTTAAAGATCAGCTGTGCATAGAAGGGCTCGTGTATTTAGATTTCCATATGAAGGGAGTGAATATATATTGAGTAGTATATTCTGTTAAGGGTGGTCGAGAGGCAGAGCGCTCGGATTATGGAAGGTCACGGGAGTTCGAATCCTGGTGAAGACTATAATTTTTTTTTCTCCGCGTTCTGTAGTTTTTTTTTAATTTTTGGTGCTGTTTTTTTCGTTTTGTTTTCCAAATTCGATCGCAAAATCAGCGCAAGATTGATAAGAGTCGCTCAAACAAGCCGTTGCCAACCAAATCAACCATTGTGATCCCAAAAAAATTGCGACACGTTTAGCTACAGTGTTTTTCTATTACCACCCCAAATGGTATCGGGTTCATTAGCCAGTCCATCAGGGAACCCTGAGCCTTTCGACCTCTAACGTTAGAGAAACGAGAAAAAAAAAGGCAGTTTTTTTTTTATAAGCTGAAGGTGGCTGTTTGTGTAGGACTATGAATCCGGCAGCCGGCACTGAATATAATAACTCATTTACCTCTAATCTTGTCGCCAAAAGTGCATCAAAAACAAAACATATAATGCATGAGTGGGGGAGATGTGGGGCGCGAAGCAAACTCTGCATGACGTATTTACTGTAAACACAGTGCATTAGATTATCGGAGAGGAAACTGATAATACAGTTTAAGTCTACACGAGCATGAAGTAGAGACAGGAAATTGAAGGGAATCCATGCTGAGAAACATGCTGGCGCTTCCCGAGCGAACGAGTGGGCCGGTTGGATCACATGCTCCAAACCTGCACTTCAGTTTGATGCAATCGCTGGTGGGAATCAGAGACACCCCACGTGGAGAGGGCGTCGACTCAAACTGTGAAACGCTTGTTTTTAAATTCCCTCCCGGCCCGATTTAGTCAATAAACCATTTCAAAGCTTCGTCTCTCTGGCGTGCAAACGCCCATTTCACAATACCCGGTACCAACGACCCACCCCGTCCCACATACCATGGATGAAAGGGACCGTCCTTAAAGAAACACATTATAGAGAAATTTAAGGCGTGATAAAGTGGCGATTATCAGCCACTGTTTCATTGGTCTGAGCTTTGGCTTAACGTTTCTCCCAACAGGTATCCCGTTGCCGTAATAGCTGCCGGAGACTTTTCGTTACCGTTAGAAAAATTTCAGGATTTGATTCCGAGACACGGGTAATGCAACGCTCTACCACTGAGCGTGGTCGTGGGAATTTAATAGTTCAGACAGTGTTGTTATAAATATGTCATTCCCACCCCTACCTTTTGTTTGGTTAAATCTGTGGGAGTCTCTGAGTCCTGACTTTACAAAGATTACATGACGTGCATGTTCGGAAAAAAAAAAGCATTGTGCTAGCCACACTAGCCCATCTGTTTGCTACATCCATGAAATCGCACCGGAGCCGCTTCATTAGTCATATGAACATGGCCTAAAAATGGGGAACGATTCATTAGTTCAACTATTGTCATAAGATTATAGCACGACCCTAATAGGACATGGAAATCATACTCCTTTGATACTTGGTGCCGAAAACCGTACTCTGGCATCTTCGCCCTCACGGACTGCGTCTTTCATTTTGTTCTGCTATTAGGTACAACATAAGGGCAGACTAGAGCAAGGGTCGGCAACTTACGGAAAACGTGCCAGACTTGGCACACATATCGATTTTTCAATGGCACGCGGAAGACCGCCCAAAAAGGCAATTCAAGTCTCTTCCACAAGAAATTGAGTACCGATACTAGAGCGGGATGACTTCTAAAATGTTGGCGCGCCGAAGGAATTAAAAATCGTACTTTGGCACACTATTACCAAAACATGCCGACCCCTGGGTTAGAGTACACATCGAGCTGATCTACTAAACTCGTTTGGTTATTCAGCTATCCCCCTTTTCTTTTAATGCCAACAAACTAATCTCATTTTTTCCTCGTTCCCATTCACAGTAACAGTTGTTGGGTGGGCTGAGCCATAAAGACCCCGGTGCCTGCATAATCGCATCATGCCACTAAGCAACGAGATTGAACGCTTCAGTACTGATGTTTATTGACATCATCTCTACTCTACCAAGACCCCAGACCACACCTGCCAGACTCTTGCCATTCATCGCATGATGTTTATTTGATCTGATTCGTTAACAGAAAACCATAACACACAAAATATAACATTAAAAAAAAACCTTTAAAAAAACATGTACAAAAAAAAAATACCCGTCGGTCCACATTGATCATAAGTCCAGTGAAGAAGCGTTCACCAGTTTCAGTAGCCACGGCATACCAGGGGATGTGTGGCCAGCACAATGCACAACCGCCTTTACTTTACCCCAACCTAGGTCAGGTACCGGTACCCATAAAAAAAAAAAACATGTGCATACGGGAAAAAGTAGAAAAAGCATTTCATATTAAAAACTGAAACGGGTGTTTCGGCAGATAAAACGATCTTGAACCGTTCAATCTGGCCGGGTGTTAGGGCTATGAGATGAATCACACAACAAAAGGAAACACGAACGGATAGACATTCACCTTACACAAGTCGTCACGTGATCTAGTCCAGAGATTTCTAGGGTGTTATTAATAGTTAAGTAAATACCCCCCTTTTATTTTTCTAGACCAAACGGGTGAAGTTTACATGCCCAGGGCTGCAAGAGGCATTTGTGTGTGCCAGAACAATGCCTGTCTTTTTTTTTTCTTTTGTCTTTTCTTTTTTTGTAAATAAATGTTTCACTTTTCTACTTCCTGGATATACCAGGAAATATTTAATCTTTCGTAAATGACATCTGCATGACTTCAAAATCCAGAAAACGTTGGAGCTAGATCACTATTTGAACACTAATAAGATCATCTATTTAGAAAAACTAGACCGTCGAAAAGAAACGCCTCAGAGTGGGGTAGTGGGCATATGAAATATGTTAACAAAATACAATATACATGGAGAGATAGGGAGAGAATCAGAGAGAGGGGGTAAGATAGAGGCAGAGAGAGAGAACGGATACCAGATTGTACACAGGTAAGCATATCTATCGAGAGCTAACAAGGTATTTGACTTATTACACCATCGGGTAACCATACGAAGAATCACATCGCCGGACATCGTCTGCTGCAGCCACGGCAAGGTCGGCATGACTCACGCGCGGGAACAGCTCATCCCGCTTTCTCTGACGTCAAATTGATGTTTTAACGACCTGATCAGGTGCAATGCGAGGGGGGAAACCGTGACATGCGTTGGAGTTCCGACAGTTCGAGATACACAAAAAAAAAAAAAAAAAAAAAGTCAAGGTAGAAAAAAAAACTGGCGCAGGTTTCGTGGGAACTCTGCACCTTCACCCTCACTCCCCCACAGAAACAAAATCCATCGACTCATCTCCTCCCCTCCCCCCTCCGAACACATTTTTTTCCTAATATTTTCTGTTGTGCTGAGAAATTTCTGCATCAGTTAACTCTTTACACCTCATTGGTACTTTTCAGTCACTCTGCACCTATTCATTTTGAGCACAAGGAGTTAACTTTCTTGGAAGAGAATTTTGGTCAAGCAGAAGTTGAAACAGATTGATATCCTTGTAATAAAGTTCCATTTATCAAATATATATTAATTTCATTTACTTTACAAAAAAAAAAAATATGAATGAAATAAAACTTTTCAAATGGACCGGCTAAACTAGATGTTTTTAGTAAACTCAGTTAATGTTTCATATACAATGCACTTGTTCTTATAGACTCAGCCATCGGAACAAAAAGAAAACAGACAACACCACAACTTTTATTTTGTCTTTCATTTTCATTTTTTTTTATATGCGTGAAATAAAACCGAGCTAAGCGCTAGATAGGCTAATAATGTTAGCCCAGGTAAAGCTATGGAGTTCTCACGTGAAATATCCAAAAATAATTAACATGAGCTTTTTTTTTAAATATATTTTATTCTGCTGTACATGAACGGGAGAACAGGGGCATGCAATTTCAATTGTAACTTGTAACATGTCCGTTTCTGATTTCTTTTTTTACAAATAGATAGATTGTCTATTTTATATAAAGTTCTTTTTTCTCTTTTTTCACTCTGTTCATTTTTCCTCTGCATTACAAAACTATTCATCAGACAACGAACAAACAAACAGAGGAAACTAAAAGGGTTTCCTTTTTTAGCTTATAAATTGCAGGCGCTCTTTCTATACAGAGGTTTACTATGCCCTATGCTTTATTCTAGCTATTAATTCTGTCTTGCAATTTGATAAAGATCTTGAATTATTTTTGTTCACACAAAACCTCTAGCTGTACCGAAAAGCAACCCAAAAAAAAAAAAAATTATAACAATCTGTCTTTATTTACAGAATAAGAAAAGGTTCTTATCTTTTTATTAGATTATTTTATATGTCCTGGAGAGTTTCTAAATTTGGTGATTCTGCAATTATCACTTGTAACAAACTTTACAGCTTTGTTTTTTCTCAAAAGGTTCTAGATATTGAAGGTTGTTATTTACCATGAGGGTCTCCAGAAGATGCATATATACAGTATACAGGTCTAATAATGTTGAGAAACGTTATCATTTTCTGCTTTTGCGAAATTTATTGTAAAAATTACTTCCCTTAAAAACATATAGTGTGTTTTGAGTACTTCATCAACATGGGCATTAAAAGATGCATTTTTTTGTCCAGCTATTTTCTGTTGAAATAAAGAAAGGATGCCCTGTTTGATTTCTGTTATTGAAAGTGAGAGGGTTGCACCGGTATAAAAAATACACTTGCATTTTTGCTATTTACATGTGTGGTAGTTAAGGGTAAGCGGCAAAAAAACAACAACAAATGGTATGATAACGTGCCGGGTGCTGAGACCAGGCACAAAACTGAAACCCCACTCCCCCACAGCCGACGTTGAGTGACGTGCAGGAAAGCCGCAATCAAAGAAAGTAAATGGCGAGGAACACATGCAGCACGTGACTCAACAACTGTTCCAATGGGTGGGAAGGCGCCAGGGTGAAGACTCTCTCGGCATAAACCCTCGCTGCTGGTCTCGACGATTGATTTATGAAGTAGATGAACGCCTTAGCTCTGAGCTTACAAAATTAGTCGTAACATAGCCCACCCACCCCCTTTTCAGTCCCCCATCACATCGTACCAACGAGAAGTCCAACAACCTCATCGTCTGGCCTTACCCAGAGGCACATCAATGACGTGTCGTTCGATGGTTCAAATCCCGAATTGTTATTCCCGAGTCCGAGCCTAATTCTCTGATGTTTACGACAACTACGAAATCTGCTGGACATTGTGCTGGCCACGCAACTCCACCCGTTGTTAGCCGGGCCCGTCTAAAAAGGGCGAATTTGGATGAACTTTTGAAAGAACCTTACTTGTTTTACATACCGCATTTAATAAGGAAAACTATAGGCCTACATTTAGTAGTGGCTTCATTCTATCCATACAACACATTTTTCTCACACTGATGTTTTCAAAGGTTTTCAATAAAAAATGTTGAACATGATCAGAGGTCATTGGAGTGATTTGAATGATCTCACTGTGGGTGACATACACATTTAAGAATTGACGATGGATTAGAATTAATGATAGTTAACGGCCAACCTTTCGTTCCGAAGCTATAAATGGAGTTCGGTGGTCAAACGTTAGCGCGTTCGTTTGGCGGACCGAAGGGTCCTGGGTTCCAAACCCGTGTCTGGAAAGTGTCACCGGGTCTGCCCATCTCTGATGGGTACCTTGGCATTAGCTGGGGTAAAGTAAAGGCGGTTGGGGCTTTTTGCTGGCCACACAATCCCTTGGTATGCCGTGGCCACAGAAACTGGTGAACGCTGCTTCACTGGGTCCCATGGATCAATTCGATCCGACGGGGCACTTTTTGGTCATTGTTACTGCAACATTGTGACTGCGTCATCCACACTTCATTTATTAAGGGGGGAAAAACAGCAACGAACAGATCAAATATATACAAAACAAACAAGACGGGTAATCCAACTTATTCTTTATTGCACAAATGTTGAAACATAGGAGCTCAGCATAATTTTACACTAACTTAAAAGAAACAGAAAAAACAAACAAGCAAAGACTGGTACAAAAGGAAGTGGTTTTTTTCTAGAATATATAGTCTATATATTTTACGACGAGAGAGAGGCTTTAAACAAAAACTGAAAACAATAAATCTTACTCAAGGGGGAAGCTTTGTTGGCAGCATCACACACATACATACATGCACACACGCGCACAAAACAAGCGCTCTAGGTTACAATGACCTTGGCTTAAGCGCTTTTTGAGGCACCGCCAAGTACTTGTCAAAATTTCTTCACACAAAATATAAGAAGCTCCTGCTTCAATGGGCTTTACTTTCCAGCACTGAATATCAAGTGAAGTCAAGCGGTCTAATGGTTTTTAGTTTTTATTTGCTGTTGTTTTTTTACAATTAAATAGTTTGCTGGGCTTTTTTCTTTTCAAGTGTAATGCTTTTACTTTTAAATAATGCCATTCATTCGGCCTTGTAATGAGATGCACTACTTTTCAGTTTATACTTTTACTTGTCCAAGTTTTTTTTAACTATTATTATTAATGGCGTTAAAACTTTCTTTACTCTTCCTCTCTTCCTTTTAATATATCTCTCTCTCGTTCTTCCTCTCTTCCTTTTAATATATATCTCTCTCAATCTTTCTCTCTCACTCTCTTTGTATGTGTGTCAATTTTGTAATGATCATGCCAGACTAAAGTTAGAAAAGTGGAAAATAGAAATTGTAAAAGTGGAAAATAGAAATTGATTTCTCTCGCTGCTGCTTCAATTTAAACAAAAGTTCGTGTGGTATTCTTTCTTTTTTTTTTTAAAAAGGAGTAAAACCAACAGCAATAACCAAACGAAGGAAAGAAACAGCCCGGAGTGAAGAGGCTCTGATTAACTTGACAAAGACAGACAGGAACGGTGTGTTTCTAGACATACTCCATTTACACCGCTACACCCCCTTCCCCCTCCCCAAAAAACAGAATGAATACATTTTTTTTTTCAACTTTTCAACTTGACAGGCAAAGTGAGAAGCCAGATGGGGGAGAGGGAGGGGTAGAATCGTGTAGCAGTTGTAGTTTTGTAAAATCGTGGTACCCTAATTTCTTTTTCGTTCCATTTTGAAAGCCTATTACTTGGAGAGATAATTCCCAAGCAGCTCTTGTGGTTCAGTCGTTGGATGAAATACCAGAAACTGGGGCGGACACAGCTGTCAAAATCGATGACGCCACTTCCCAAGTGGAGTTGGTGAAATATACGGTTGACTGTGATACAACGCCTACAGGTAAAATGAGACCTGGGACGAGTGGGTATCTCAGCAATTTCGGAAATAGACATTGAGCCTTAGACATCATATGGGATAATCCTACCGGGAACCTCAATTCCAGCCTCATCAAACGATACAATTTAAGTCACTTTAAGTATTCCCTATATTATGTCATTGACGTAGGAATGAAGTACTGCTTTCACATACACAGTATGGGATTGCTATTATGGACGCTTTGGGTTCAAATGCGGAGTCTCGAAGGTAATAAATTCGAGTGTGCCAGTTTCGCAGGGACTCAAAAGAGCAAAAAGGCTCGACTAATTTTGATACTAAGGTCCGTAACTTTGTCTATGAAAAAAGAACATCGGCTGAGTGCAGTGCTGGCCAAACAATCCCCAAAGTTTGTCTCCACTGCCCTATGTACCAAATATTTTCAGTCCTGCCCGTTTTTACGAACAAATGTTATTGTCTTGCATTAAAAATATTTTGTTTCGTTTTTAAAGCCCGAAAGTTTGATATTTCCTTGCAGATGCCGTTTTGGACTATAATTTCCAAATCGAAGGCCATATATACAAAATATAAATTTTAGTTAAATTAAAACCAGTATCTGAAAATCACAAAAATTTTATTCAGAAAAAAAGCCATTTGCCCCAGAAAAGCTTGCATCGTCAACTGTAAATGTCAATATTATATGCCACTTCATTAATTTTTATACATTTTAAATAGATGATCAGTGAATCGGTGTAAAGGCAACCTATACTTTATGATATGCATGCATGGTTAAGAAAAAAAAAGAAGGTGTTTGTATTGAAACGTATTTTAATTTATTTGGTCACAAGAAGTGTGTGAGTTTAAAACAACAACAAACGTGTACAATGTTGAATGTAGTTTTCTGAAATAGAAACCAGCGAGGCCACTTCAAGGTAGATAACATGTGGAAAACACAGATCACATATTATCTCACACGTTACGAGAGAGGGATCTGGGGGTAAAAAGGAGGGGTTGGGTGGTATGTGGTGCCTACATTGAACAAAGGGAAAGAACAAGACAAAATGGAATTATTTTGTAGAGTGCCGGTACTTGAGTGGAATAATATTGTTGGGATAATATAATGACATACAGTAAGGGAAAAATGTAATATGACAAAAATACAAAGCACATAGTAGCGAATTAAGGTTCAGTTATAGCATAGTTAAATTGTGATTTGAATGAAGGCAAGAATTTAGCGTAATGCTAAATCCGTGTAATCAGAACAAAATTCTTGTTTAGCGATGCATCATATAGCGATGAATGATTTTGCGATGCCTTTGGTTGTGATGGCACAGGCTACTTAAATAGTTCCTGGTGATCCTTAAAAGCAAAGAATTGCATGGTCAGCGTTTCGATTAAACAAACAAAAAAAAAAGTATTTAACAGAACATAACAACAAATAATAATTATGCAATCAGAAGCAAGAGCGGCGCAAGGGGGATAAATGGATAAATTACATGTTGCTTTCGAAACTAAGTAATAGCCTCCCTTTTTAAAGCCCATTTAAGAACCTAGAAAATGTTTTCAAATTCGAAAAGAAATAAAAATGTATAAACGAGAAGTAGCTCTCGACCTGAAACACAAAACCAAAAGTAATTGGGGTGAGGTTTACATTGTTAATTAATAAGTGCACGGAGCCCGCAATTTTTCTCAAAACAGTGGCATTAATAATAATTGTGTTCATTCACAGCAGATGGTGGGGAAAATATGTGTTACCTCCCCTTGAACGTCTGAGGTTTCTCCAGCCAGAGATCTGAGAGTTAAAATCGATGTTAATATGACACAAATATTATACAATTACCTATCATTAAACTTTAAAGCACATAAAAAAGGCTTTGTAAACTATGTTATCAGTCTTTATAACAAACAAGGTACTTATAATTCATCGATACGAAGGAGAGAAAAAGCGCATACATTAAAAAAAAATTTGGTCCAAGTAAAGATTGCAATGGAGAAAAGGGGGCGGTGGAGTAAGGAGTAATCGATAAGGTGGACTATGAATGTTTTAATAACAGCATTCAGTGAAATCTAAGGGCTTAAAAAAAACACAAAAAAACCAAGATCCGGCGGCAGTGTTTTGTAATAACCACCGGTCTGGCGGATTGACAGCTAAATAAGGAAAAGGAGGGGGGGGGGGAAGAGACGTGTATCATAATAAAAACTGTCCCAGAGTAGAAGACTATTACTGACAACGTTCATAGGGATATCAACAACGAGTTAGAACAATTCAGCAAGATAAACAAAAACTCATAATTATTGTAAACTTTCCTTACACAGGGAAGTGTAATTATAACTGCAATGGTATTTGTTTAATTTGATCTTCAATTGATTAAGCTTAAACAAAACAATTCATTGAACATGTCCGGGTAGTGCTATAGGACGACGACAGGATAAAGTCTCACATACTAGGAAATTGCTTGGCCTCAGCAAAGCCTAGGCAACATTTCACTTCTCCCTGCACATGTCAGCTTACCCTTATGAAGTAAGTGGATTCAATTTGACTTATACGTTAAAAAAAATATCAACGCAGAATTCAGGGATAAGAGGACGTAGGCCTTACGTACTCGGGCGTTTCACAGTTAAACCCCCTCTTTTCTCAATGACGACGTGTGTCCTGTTTCTGTGTGGATGCACTGTTGAGTCACACATAGCAAAAACACACTGAGCCATCCACATGTGTTCATATTTCATATGCCCTATTCACAGTTGATGCTCGGGTCGGAAACACAAGGGCTCCTCTACCTTGTATACCGCCACCACCCTCCCGATTCTCCTCTCTTCAAAGGTAACTTGAAGAAAACTGTATACGTGCAGTTGTTTGTTGTTGTTTTTTTGTTTGTGTGTGTGTTGTTTTTTTCTTTGTAGTTTCTTATTGTCAGGAATCTTTTGAGGGTCGCTTGTGGGAAAAGGGGGAAAGGGCGATTAAACATTTGGTTGCAGGATGAAATACTGAAAAAAGTCCTTCAAAATTATCAGCCAGAAATAGGACTATGCCACGTCCACCCCTCCTCCCCCTTTTTTGCCACGCCCAATAAACTGAATGACAACGTATACCCCCTGGTCTGGAATATAAAAAACAGCAGCATTATCGTGTCCAAAGAGCTAATGGCTAGTTAAACAAAAGCAGCTTAACACCCATAAACAAACATTTAAAAAAAAAATTGACACAATAAATTTGAAAGCTGACAAACTGCTCCCATAGTCCTCCCACCTCCCATTTGCCACCCAAATCATCACCACGGTGCCCATCGCTGAGCCCTCTGCGCACTTACTTTCCCATCTTTATGCATCCAGTAACATTTGGTATTACTAAACATGACCTATGTGCCGGAGAATAATAGACCAGCATTATCGCGCCTGTGAGTAAAAAAAACAGTTAAAAATTAGACAGTATTACTGACTTAGTATTTCAACAACAGCAAAAAAAAAGTTCAAGGCCATGAATTGTGCTATACAATTTACAAACATTAGATTAACACAACACGCAACAACCTTCTATAACACGCACGCACATGTCCGACACGTCCTGTGTACCCTGTGTACCTTACACAGGTGGCAGTGAAGCATCCCATATGGTCGTCCCATAAACATTGGCCATACTCTAGTACAACTCACATTCCTGGAGACTTTCCAGGTCGCCGTAACATGTATGTAAAATAAACTATTAATGTTTATTGAACTTCTTCTTCTTCTTCGTGTTTTTGTGGATGCCCCGTTGTACCCGAGGAAAGAGTCCACAATTTGCACGTAAATAAAGTGATCCTTCTCCTATATAAATTAAATTACTTATTTCTCACACAGAATCAGTTTCTTACAAATTTACCAGATTATGCTAGCATTGCTAGTGCACTCACTTTCATAATACAATGCTATACGCATTATTAGTAATGATAAATTGTTGTAGCTCTGTATACAAGGGGTAAGCTAATCAAGCATGCGTTCATCATAATATGTTCCGCATATCATAGTTACGAGCACTGTTGGGCCTGCTATAAATTTTACGCTTGACACTAGCTAGTTGCGAAACAAACAAACCAGCAAAAGTACCCCTTGTCCTTAAGACAAATTAGAAACGATCTATCTTCGAGGACCCAGATACTTTAGGGGGGGGGGGGGGCAATTGCTGTTAAGAGATGTGTCAACAACGGCGCATTATAGAAATTAATTTTAAAAACGGCACTGGTGCACGCTATCTCACTGCATTTAGAATATAGATGGAATTCTTGAAAAATGAAACGAGAATAGTCAGCGGATGTATGCCGATGCTATTCGGGAGTTAATTCATGGGTTTGGTTCAAGTGTAAGCAAACTAAAACACACACACAATCATTTCAAGAAATTAAGAACATCTTTCAAATGCAATGTGTATGACCAGTGTTTCTACAAGACCTTCCGTCTATTTATACATCTATGGAAATCCCACTTATACAGTGCTAGCCGCGTAAGACGTAAGACTTAACTTTTAGAACCACGGTCTACATTCTGGACTAGATCAATACAGAGATAGACGGACATTCAACTCCAAAAGAAGTTACCCGAAACTCAGAGACAGATTTGTGGGAGGGTTTGGGTGGTGGGAGGGAGGGGGAAAGAGGAGATAGTGGCCATGGCTGGAGAACAGTGATGTTTAAAGGCCAAAGCAACAAACTCTATGCATTTTCGATCAGCTACGGCCAGTACTCTACATGGGTCATGATTTATGCTATGGCCTATACATGGGTCATGATTTATGCTATGGCTAGCCTATGGCCAGCACACGGTTCATGATTTATGTTATGGCCAGTATTATGCTATTGTCATTATATAATATTGGGTTGTTCAAACAGACCTCGCGGGCGTCTACAGTTGAACGCCTGTTTCCAGTTGAAGTATCCTCGGATACGTAAGATACGGTAAGCTACATCAATCACAACAAATACACATTTACAAATTGAACTGGACTATAGATAGATCATTAATCAACGGGTCTATTCTCTTTCTAATCAGTGTAATTAAAGTGAGAAAAAGAAGAAGAAAGAATAGAGAGAGAGTGAATGGACAAAAAAAAAACGTATTTATTTTGTATTTGGTCTATTTCGACTAGACTTCAAATGAATTATAACTTCCTTAGCAATATAATTACCATCTTGGACTGTCTCTCTCGCATAATATTAATAGTAGTCTTTTTTTTTAAACATCTTATTGACACTTTAAAATTCGTCGAATTTCATACCAGAGTATACTAAAGGTAAGAATTATTCAATTTCAGTCCGAAATGTTTTATTTTAAGCAACAATAACTTTGAAGAAAGAAAAAAAGTGCAAGATATGATATATGTATCTTCTTCTCCATCAACACGACACAAAAAAAAAAAGAAAAAGACCACACATCAGCCGTTGCGACAAAGCGCATTGATGTGTGGGACAGGCAGTTGGAGGGACAAAAAGCTGAATCAGCAGATAGTGTTGAGAACGGTAGAACCTACACATACACCGTGTGTACATTGTAGATTATCTGTCTGTAATTAACATAAAGCCTTTTTTTTTAATACGTAAAAGAAACATGTCAGAATTAGAAACACCAAGAGCATGAAGTTTAAAAAAAAAACGTTAAACAGTAAAAAGGGCATTGCATTTTTCCTAACATAGTTAAAAATAATAATCTAACTTAGTACTAGTGCATATCAGACAATCTCACTTATACAAAGCCTTTAATTGTAATTAAACTGATGCAGAAATGGGGACGGAAGGGGGATTTGTGCAAATATTAGATTAAGCGCTAATGAAATATTAAAATATTTCATGCTGAAAACAACAGAATACTATTTTTTTTAAAATGGATTTGCAAGTTGGAAAGAAAAAGGTACACGGTAAGTCAAAGCGATATACAAATTGATATATAATAGTAATCTTATTTCAGCAGCAATATTATTAATAAACTGTTATTTCTTCACTTTGTTCCCTATTCCTTCACTGTACATTTATATATCTATCTATGGAAAAGTACAACACACACACCCACATAAGCATTACGTCATGTGTTTCAAGTCTGTGTGTCCTCATTAACTAGCTGGAGATAGAAAGACGGTCAGTGCGTGAGAGTGTTCTCCCCCGTCCACTTTCAGGTGTGTTGACAGCGCACTCGGGACATTCTCGCGGGCAGTAATTAAAGACGTTGACTCCAGGGAAGTGGATCAGGGATTCTAAAATAAACGCTGGTCTTGCTCTACCCTCTCTCTTCCCTGAGAACACAGTTACACGTCGGCCTGCACCCACTCGTTACATAGCCAGCAAGAATTCCAACATTCTTAAAACAAGGGGCCGGCACTCTTTTCAAAATAGAGTGCCAGTGTAGGATTTCTAATTCCTTTAGCGTGCCAACAGCCTAAAAAGGCATAATGCTCTTTGCTTATAGAGGATATTCGAATTGTCTTTTCGGTGGTCTTCCGCGTGCCACGTCTGGCACGCGTGACGTAGGTTGCCGACCCCTCCCTGTCTTAAAATGTATCGCCATGCTGCTGGTGCTGATTGGTTTGTTCCGCTGTTAATATAGTTCTGTCAACATTAAATTGTAACACATGAGAGTGTGTGATTTCAAAACTTGGAGACCACTGTACCTAAGCTCACACAAACACTAATAGTCTAAGAATTTGTAACAAAAAAAAAAAGTCCATATTTTTCTATCGCGTTGCAAGACTGGAGACGGCTTAAATTTTTCATAAGACCAGGTAGGCCGATAGAATAGAAATATATTTCTTTTATTCTGGGGGTAAGCCAAGGGAAAGAGAACGCTCGGGTCGTCCCATGTGGGGAAAGACGACCTCGACGATGGGCTCGGGGGCTAATGGAAATCAGCTAAGCCGTGATGTTTGTTTACTTTTGATCCCGTTACTTCCAAATCTTTGGGAGGA
This sequence comes from Anisus vortex, assembly GCA_949126835.1. Lineage (NCBI taxonomy): Eukaryota > Metazoa > Mollusca > Gastropoda > Planorbidae > Anisus > Anisus vortex. The sequence goes on from OX421498.1 coordinate 6,736,851, forward strand.
GAGGGTAAGGAAAAGGGAGGATGGGGGGGGGGGGAAGGTATCCTATCTTCATTCCACTCCACTCCAAGTGGAAACAGTGCCATATGGGAAAATATAAATAGGAGTTTCCTAAAAATAAAATACAGTGAATCCCAGTTGAGAAAATACCGCCATGGGAGGAGAAGGTAACCGCTCTAGTATAATCATCAATAAAGCAACTTGTAAAGATTCCTTCAGTTTAATAGCATAATATAAGATGAAGTATGTACTCGCTTGTATGCTGTATCGTGTATGCTGCTCAATTAGTTGACTTTAAATAAATACAATTATGCTAGATAAGCAAATACTTTGAAATTGCTTTGAAAATCAAAGGGAGTTAATGTGCCGAACCAGCTCAATTATTAAGATTTCCCATTTCACCGTAGAATCTAGAAGTACAGTAACGGGCAAACCTTTGTAGGAGCAAGCAATAGTCATTAGACAACAGAGACTTGGGGTCTATATGCAGGGAAAGAAGGTGAAGATTATCATCTTAATAATGAAAATACAACTGTCGGATTTCTATGTATAGTGTGTTAACAAGTTTTCACTATTGTCTCATATATTTAGAATGAAGACTGCCCTCTAGGGAGAACCGAGAAATTCTGAACATATTTTTTTTTGGATCAGAGTAGAACGCCGTAGATTCCAATCAAACGGAAATTTCAATAAACGACACTTTTAACGAAAAACATATTGAGTAGTAGTGGCAGGCCTATACATACAACAAGAGAGACGGCGTGAATATTTAAACCAAACACAATGTATAGAAGTTAAAACAAATTGCCATTGATTTTCTCCGTCATTTTGACGCATTTATGAACTAGTCATAAATAATTTGTAAAAAGGTTATTATAAAACCTTTCCAACTCCAACCATTTTTTTTTCTTCCAATCGAAACTTATACACAAACTTCAAAATGTGTAGTGTCTGAACACTCGTGTTTAAATTAAAGGAAAATATAACACGTGGGGCAAGGTTCTGGGTTCGAATCCAGGTGGAGGCTAAGATTTGGGCATTGTGCTGGTCACACATCCCCTAGTATGCCGTGGCCACAGAAACTGGTGAACGCTGCTTCACCGGCCCTATGATCAGTTTGATCCGAAGAGTGCACATAACTTTTGGATTAATGAGATTTTTTAGCGCTCTCAGTCCATTTTACTTAGGTAAAGGTCTACTCGCTCAATAAAATCAAGGCTAACCAGAAGAAAGAAGAAAAAAAAACGATTTTGTGGCCAGCATAATAATACAAAGGCATCGTTCCTCTCATGACGGATTGGAGTCTCAACGAAGATCGCGAGAGTTCCAATACACGCAGAGCGTTATTTAACCCAGCTGTATAAAAAGCGAATCATAAACAGAATCTAATTGCAAAGTCGTATAGATAAGTCGTGTGGTAAATCTCCACAACTATTCATAAATCAACAAAACAGCACGAACTAACAAACAGAAACAAACGCAATAAGGTGCTAGTAACTCCCCTTTTTCTTACTGTAAACTTGAGACAAAGATATCTCTGTCTGTGTGTGTGTGCAATTGTTTGTGTAAGAATGTAGATCTGCGCGTTTCAGCCTTTCCTATAAAACGCTAAACGCCCGCCCTTCGACGAACAAACTATTCACGTGCATTTAGCGCACGCCCCAAAGCTCAGAAACCCCAAACACTTTGTAGCTCGTGCACAAATAAACCCACACACCCCCACATAAGATGAAGAAAAAGAAAAACTCCTTGTCTAAAGACAGATCGAGAAAGGGTGACATTTAACTCACTGCAGCACGGTAAACGTATATATTACTCAGACAAATGTTTAGACCACACATTCCCCCCTGACGTCTATGTTATTAGCCTTGTGTCTGTGTGTGAGTAAGTGAGTGAGTGGTAATTCGACAGCAAATACTTGTGACATTGTCAAACACACACATTCTCATGACATAAAATGTTTTTTTTAGTTTATCTATGACTTAATAAAGCTATAATCCCTTAACCAATTACAAGAATTGCTTGCTTTTATTGTGTGTGTGTTTGTTTGTTTTTTTCACGACGTTACAAGTACAAAGTACATGGTTGATGAAAGCCAAATAAAAGAAAAGGAAAAACAACTCAACAAACAAGTAACGAAACAGTCGACGCTGTTGATGAAAGCCGCTACAGGAAACGAGCTCAACTCGGAGGTCTATAATTTAGTGACTGGTGGTTTTCAAATAAACCTGGTGGGTAAAGGTTCTCAAATTTTATTCAGTCAGCATTTAAGTTCTGAGTTTAGAAAACCTTTTTTTTTGTCATCACTTACAGGCTTATCTTTACTACTGCATTATGAGGTATAAGTTTACGTGTGTTTCTTAAGAAACGGAACATATCACCGTGTTAGTAAAATTATGTGTCATCACACATACACATAGTACAGTCTTTTAACCAAAATAATTTGGGAACCGGTATTCGAAAAAACTTCTAGGACGGCGGGTGGAAAGAGAGTGTGCGCGCGTGTTTGTGTGTGTATTTTATTCTTTCTCTTGAATCCCTATATCGGCGTGAATTTCACGTCAGATCGCGCTGCACTAATAAAGTCAATATAATTCGTTATATAGATAGATAGTTAGACGGACAGACGTGCAGGCAGGCAGGCAGGCAGGCAGACAGACACCCATACATACATACATACATACACACAGACAGACTGACAGATAGATAGATAGATTAGATAGATAGATAGATAGATAGATAGATAGATAGATAGATAGATAGATAGATAGATAGATAGATAGATAGATAGATAGATAGATAGATAGATAGATAGATAGATAGACGGGTGGGTGGGTAGGTAGACGTGAATTAATAAAATAGGACGCTTCTGTATAGAAGTGCCAGTGTTTTGGGTTGAATTTGACTATAATTTCCAGCTTTCAACCTTTTTACCAACTGTTTGCCGTCAAGACGTTTTAACAATTTGGAATAAGGAACTTTTATAGTCTATATGTATTTAATTTATACATCCGAAGCCCGCACACCCATTACCAATTCAACCGTTAATTTACCCACAGCGGCATATTGAAGAGTTATCTGGTCTAGTGGCATCACTGGCCTGAACTAGGTGAACTTTGACTTTCTTCCCTAAACGCTTTGCCAAAATGCTTTAGGGTCAGAGCCTTACCGCCACCCCGCACGCGCCCCTTCTGCCAATAATGCCAGAATGCCATCCGCAAAAAAAAACAAAAAAAAACTAAACGTTGTTTCACGGGAAACGGCTCATTCCCAGAATCAATAGGTTTTATCTGAAGTGAGAGCAGTGGCCCACGATTGCCAATCGCCCAGCACGATAATCATAATCGGGACTCCCAGAAGATAACGCTGTTATAATTAGCACCCGAAAACAATATGTCAATAAAACCTTTTCATACAGTCCGTTTTACTCGAAACTTTTCAACAGTACGAAAAAACAAAAATACGTTGATACAATAAAAGTACTCTTTCTTCCCGATTCACATCCGTGCATGGAATGGGTTGCCCGAACAAACAAGGAAAACCACTAACTTAACATCATTTAAGACACTAACTAAAATGCACGACTTAACATACTTTATATAAGGAGGGTGTGTAATATATAAGATAAGACAAGACAAAACAACAACAACAACAAAAAACAACACCTATTTTCGGAATCGGCTTGCAAGATGCTGGTACAAACAAGTTCATGCCCCAACATGACTAGAATTGTATGACATAATGTCATGCATTTCGCTTAGCCCCGTACACCACAGTGTTATGTTTCCCTTACGACTTTTTTTTAGACCGCGACAACAGCAACACAAGATCTACGTGCATGCATAGGACACTTTCTACAATACATGAACCGTACCGTGAAATATGTTCCTCGCAGGCTTACACTTATATAAAGGGAAAAAATCTACAGTAAACGGAGATTAGATAGCACCCCTCCCCTCTCCTTGGCCCATTATGTTCCCCTGTATCAATTGTTGGTGGCTGTCTTTATTCATGAGAGAATGTTGGTAAGAATGTAGCCCCAGTTTAGTTGGGCATAAAGAATTTCGCCCTATGTCGACGAACTTTGTTGTGATATACATTTTTTATGCACAGTCTACATGTTAACATTTTACGCTGCTACAGCCTTCATATAATTATTATATTTACTATATACATATAAGGTTATATAGGTTATCTCCCAGTCACATGCAATATACGATAATATACGTTGCAATATACGTGTGTAAGTGTGTGTAAAAGACATTTGTATGACATAATGTCCACCTGTAAACTTATAGGCCTACTTCTAGAAACTGTTTGACAGCGAAGATTACATACATCCAAAGACGAGTCTCACCAATGACTAATAAACGATTTCAGTTTCGGCTGATGCAGATGGTTAGCACCAAGAAACAAACTGCCGTATAAGCTTTTGTAAAATTTCCCCAACTTCAGATTTATAGAAAACATGGTATTACTTCCTGAATGAATCCCCCCCCCCCCCCCTTCAACAAAATTAGATCCCAAACCAAATAGGCCTGCCCCCACAAAGGTCACGATTCAAGGCAGATAAGATCATCCTGTTAAGTACACTTATTCTTAAGAACAAACAAGAGTCCCCCACTCTTACCGATTCATCGCCCAGGTATGAAAACTAATTTTAGCTACAAGATCCCAACAGATCGATTATCGATAGTAACCCATGAGGATCTTGTTTATTTTTTCTTTTAAACTTGAACTTTTAATTTAAAAAAAACACCGCCGGCTTTAAGTCTTTAAGCGGCATAACGTGGACGTTTATTTATTTTTTTGTTAGGGGGGGGGGGCGGTAAAAGTAACAGGAGTTTGGACCGGGGGCGGGTGGGGGTGTGATTAAATGCGATTATTTTTCAAAACGTTCGCACGCGAACGAACAAAAGAAAAAGGTTCAACGTCCATTTAAGAGTCTCTTTCATCTTCCTTGTAGTTTTTTTTTAAATATTGTATATCAGATGTGTCTAGTTTCCAATATACCTTCCAATCACACACACACTTCATGAATATGAAGAATATTGGAAAAACCTTTAGTTAAAAACTAGAACAACATTATTGTAGACTTCTAAACCTCTAGATTCAGGGGTCGGCAACCTTTTGATTTTATTTTGCCAAAAATAGGATTTCTAATTCATTCAGCGTGCCAACATCCTAAATGCTACTCTGCTATAGCACTTAATTTTCTATTTAAAAAAAAGAGTTGATCTTGTCCCCCTTTAAATGTCGGGTCTTCCGCGTGTCATTAAAAATAGCTCTGCGTGCCAGTTCTGGCACGCGTCCCGTAGGTTCTGACTCTATCTGCTATTTATTGCTATTTCGATCATAAAGACCCCTGTACACAATGGTACACATGTGCGGCCACACACACAAAAGGGCCGTGAGTAAGTTTACAGTAACGCCAGCTACTCAACGGGAAGATCAAGGTCTGTGAATCATAACCGCAACCCGACCTTCACCTTGCTGCCCCCTTCCAAAAACATTTTAAAAAAAAACAACAGAAGAGTTGAAATATATCCAAAACACTTCCCAGCAAATTTTACCTTGGAGACTTGAAATAAGAGACTCCGGTCTGGGAATTCCCCTTTTCTTAGTACCAGTATTGATTTATCAATTTATCAATTTATCACAAATTAAGTTTAAGAAATGCTCCCTTTTTGTGGTAACATAATATAGTTTTTTCTTTACTTTTTAATGTTCCAATAATATTGTTTTCTGAATCAAGAAAACGTTGAATACAAAAATAACCTCTAAATATTTTTGAGCAAACCTATTGAATTATTTCAGACGTATTGGTTTAAGAGGATACACACATACACACAATCCTGGTACCATTCAGTCCGCAATATCGAGGTGTTACTGTACTCACGTAGACTGTAATGGTACAAACACTAGTGTAATAAACTTCACGCTATAACCAATAACAACAACAACAAAAACAAGGGAGGCTATTTCAGGACGTACAACTCTGGCCACACTCATCCCCCATTACACACTATAAATATTCATACGTTATTGGTGGATGTATCAGCGGTTGCCAATAATCCGTGGCTTTTCATTTTCACGTACGGCCTATATATATATATATATATATATATATATAACTGTCATACACACAAAGATCAATAATAGTTATTTATATATATAATTTACATTTTTAAAAGTATGTTTCTTCACAGATAAGTGACATTTATGTTAGTGAAAGCACAACAAATAGTTTATCCCGTTACAAAGTACGAAAACATGTTTTCAAATTTTCAAGATTTCCATGATGTCTGTTTTATGTTCACCTTTGACAACCTGATCTCAGATGTTAGTCTTCCTCATTATTGGGGGAGGGGGGGGGAGAGGAAGGGGGGAAGGGGATATAGATCCAATTAGCTCCCCCCCCCCCTCTCCCCCTCCTTTCCCACAATGCTCTTGCACTGGGTTCGATAAATATATTATCTTATTAGCTTTGTGTGTGTGTTACAACTTTACGGGTCCTCTTGTTGTCTAAGTTATTGTTAACTACAATAATAACTCAAGCCACTCGATAAATCTTGAAGAAGAATTTAGTGCTTGAACTTATGTATAAATAGGCTATAAATAACTTCACTGGTAGCTAAGCAGAAATCAACAACAGCAACAAAACGCAAAAAAACAAAAAAAACATCTGCGTCTTTATAGATAGAGAATTAGGTGCAGAAAGTACTAGAAATGGATTTTCCGAAGCTTTCCGAATGCAAAAGAAAAGGCGTGCTAAAAAGTCGCAGAAACTACAAGAAAGCATAGATCTAATTGTATTACGTCATAATTAATACACGTATACACTAATAGAGCGTTCTTAGTGGGCGTGGCTTAGGTTTTTTGTGACGTATTTGTGTAAATAAAGAACCCACTTGAGGTACAAACGTAACGTGGTGAAAGTGAAGTACTTCTTTATCATGCAAAATTCACATCTGAATATTGACTATCCTACTCAAAAAAAAGGAGGTAAATAGTAGTACTGTAGATTAATTGATTAATGTGATTAGGCTAGGGCCGGCTAGACCTATTTACACTTTCAATTTCACTTTTAATGTTTCGTAGACTAGACTACGATGTCAAGTGATATTGTTGGTGAATAGGCTATCTAGTCAAGTCACTATTAGGCTCACATCGTCTATGATCTATGTCTATGATAATAATAAAATAGCCTATTTTATTTAACATACATAATACAGATGAAATCTTAATAAGACTTAAAACACAACACATCATTTAAAAAAATCTCGAGCCTATATGAAACTTTATTAATACAGCGGCCATATTTACTTGTACACCATTACTCAATGTAAACACAAATCATGTGCTTTTTGTCACGGGATTGCAAACGCCCTATTATCTACACCAAAATCAGATGTAGATAAACAACTCTACATGAACTAGCAAGACAATCTCAAATGCAATAAATGAAACTATTATTACATGCTAGACACATAACACTATATAGTCAATGTTGCCAAATTTTTTTTTTGCACATTATGTCGTATTTTCAAGCACTACAGAGACTACAAGAGGTTACGTTTAGTTTAAAGGAGTTTGTTGACGCTGCCAATCAAAACGTCAATGCCCTGCCACCACATCAACTACTTGAATGGATAACCCCACCCCCCCTCCCCGGGCCTCGCTTCCCTCCCTTTACACACACACCCACAGCACATACACCGGCGCGCGCGAACACACGCGCAGCGCCTATTGATTGAAACATCTGAATGAGTTTGCATTCTGCATTAAGGCATGTCCCAGTGTGGCTGGTTCCGGCCAGTGAGTCAACAAGCTTTTGTTTAGAACTGCTTCCTACAATCGAAAGGAGAAAGAGCACGAATCTGTAGGGGAAACAAAGGTCGCTTATGTTATAACAGAAGAACATCAAATAGTTTGCTGGAATTCTCTTCCGGAAGGCGGGGTCGACTGATAAGACTAAAAATATTACAAGAAAGTAACATTTCTATTCTTTGTTACAATGACTTTAGTACTTTATTGGAACTGTTTACTATTGACAAGTCTTAATGAGGCGTGAACTTTTGAACCCATATGTTCGTGAACTTCCTGTTCTATTTTTAAACTAATAAACAAAAAAACATGCTTTTGCTGGTGTTTGACAATTGATTTCAACATCGACGGCCAGTTCTAGTCTTTTAGAATTATACAAAGGATACACTATTAGTTATGAGGAATCCGTTTTTAACATCAAAAGTGAGTAGGCAATAACTAATACTCAAGTGTTAGTCGCGTGATGTTAAATATTTATTTGTTTACAAACTAAATGAGTCAAGAGTTGCGTTTTCTTGGTTATTGAAAAACAAAATGCGTAAATTCATAAAAACGAATAACAAAAATTCCTTTGCATTTAGCAATAAATTTGATATTTTAAAAAGGTTATTTTTCACTTCTGACTTCCACAATACATTGTTTTGTTTTGTAAACATCTTTTAAAAATGAAATACATTTTAATCCCCAACAAATTTGAGTACAATCAGTAAAATAGCACACAGACATGTTTCGAAACAAATGATTGAATTCGACCGGAAATGTTTTTATTTGTCGACCTTTTATGCATGCATACACGTTAAGACTTGTCAATAGGATTGTATCATTGAAGTATTTTTTTTACAGGTCAATGGAAGGCTTCTGGTGTGCAAACAGCAACCATGAAATAGGGCTGGCTAGACATGGCTCTGGTGAAAAAAAAAACATATAGTGTTTATGGATCTCAGAGTAAGAGAAAGAAAGGGAAACTTTTGTTTTCTAATCAGAGGTGCACCCTTCCGTATATAAAAGTCCTGCTCATTCCTTACAAGTATTAAGACTATCCAAACTACAACACACAACCATAACAATTCAAAAACACTGCCAGGTACGAAAACATTCTGACCGATGATGATTTACGAGAGAACAGGTGGGCACAGTCACGTTTAGTCAAGAAATTCCGGCAAGTACAAAATTCTAGAGATGTAAAGTAAAAGAAGCCGGTGGCGGTGGTTTAGTCTAAGTGTTCAGAACAAAAAGTTATATATAAGATTTCCTAACCCAATCAAGATTTGTATGATATGTATGATATGTATTGTAGACACTTATAATGGAGGCATGGGTTCCCCGTTGATTTTGGCTCACCTTTTATAATATGTTCCCTTGTTAGAAAAAAAAAAGTTCTCTACGTCATAAATAGAAAGCTCGATATGTCGAACTATGGCTTATATTATATGGCTGCACATTTTGGTTTGAAATAGTCGGTCAACGATGGAGGGCAATCTCCCTTTGGCTGAACTTTTTGAGTGTCATGAAATATAATAATAAGAACAGATGCTAGACAAATGATGTTAGATAAGTGAGGGGTGGGTCCAGTTATTTATATTTTATTGAGTGTCGTTGGCGTGCTGATATCTCATGTCTGAATGGTCAATGGATATAACAGTAGACACTTAGCCTCCCAGCCCCCCACGCCCACTCCGCCTAAATGGATCGGTATTTAGCTCAGTGCAATCAATCTTTAACTCTCACACACGGATGTGTATCTATGTGAGTGTGTGAGTGAGTGAGAAAAGCTTGGCCAATGTGTGAGTTCATTTATAGACACCGGTAAGATAAATCAGGGCGTGCAATGAAATCTCTGCAAAGCATTTTATCGGGTAGATGAAACTTAAACAAAACGAACAGGGACTCTTTGTAAAAAAAAAAAAGGGAAGGAAAAAAAATATGCATTAATCCCAAACACAGAGGTCTGCACTCGGCGACTTTTTAAAACATCTTCCACCAAATGCCTTTCAATATATAGACAAATGAAACATAGAAATGGAACATAAAATAATGCAATACTTTTTTTTTGTTAACTTCGTTGTTTATTCTATAATATGCATGCCAATAGAAAGATAATAATATAATCTAACTAAAGACTAAGGCTGGAGGTGGCAGCTGTGCCAAAATTCAGTTATTCTTGTACATGTGTTAAACTACACATGAACAATTATTTTTCCACCTAAGTAGCGCACGTGGAGTAATATACACATTGCAGCTTAACAAACTTAATCGTACAAACACAGAGACATCAACGTGAAGGAAATAATTAACAATCGCCATTTAAATGGCTCCGGATGCCAACTAGAAAAAAAATAAACGGGTGAAAAAACAACCCGTCGGATTCCTGAAAGCATCTTGCGACATGCGCAGTTCCTGGCGTGCCGTAACATTCCTAATCCAAGCATCGGGTGGTGGTGTTATTTTTTTTTACCATGCCAGATAATGTCTGGTGGTATTTAAACAAATAAATCACAATAATCATCGGTATATAATGTAATATACCAGTATAGTACTTAACTTTACAAACAGAAAGATCATGTTTATGAAAACCGTTCTTTCTTTTATAATTACAAGATATTAACTTTAAAAAAAAAAAAAAAAACATGCTTGTAGGCAGGTGAATTAGAACCCAGGCATATTGTTAGCAGATGTAAACCCTGTAACTGTTTCTTGTGTAAACACGCCGTTATTTTTTTTATTTTTTTTTACGTGACCACTTCCAGATCTACGATGACAATCTCGGTTAATACACACAACAGGTAAATTGCATGTAACTTCATGCAGGTTAAGGTTTCAGAATGTTGGTCTACCCGTAAGGTTTCAGAATGTTGGTCTAGTTAGTCTAGTTAATACCTTGAAAACATAAGGTCTAATGTGAAAGTGAACTTCCCAATCAGCATTATCTAAGAAACAAATGCCCCGTCCACACATTTCTAGCTCAGGTGACAGACGAATTGGACTATCAAAGAGGGGAATTTTTCGATCAATCACATATCCCAGACACATAAACTGTTAGAAAAAGATTTATAGATAGAAGATAGAAAAAGGTTTATTTTATCAGAGTCCCACATCCCTCCTCTCGCGGTTTAAATGAAAATACTGGCTACAGTAATTCGAAACCATTAACTTCTCGTCTGAGGGCTGGACTTAAAAATAGGTCTACGGTAAAATATCGATTGGCCGAGACTTCAGATTTAACAGACACAATTTCCTGTCCGTGAACAGTCCGTGTGCCATACAGTGTGTAGGTAACATCCTGAGCGGATACACGTGTGCCCGTATATATTTACGAATAAACACACTGTACAACGTAGGGCCATGGGGGAAATAGATAGATAGATAGATAGATAGATAGATAGATAGATGATAGATAGATAGATAGATAGATAGATAGATAGATAGATAGATAGATAGAGAGACAGAGATTTATATATAAATATAGATAGATAGACAGATAAATAGATAGATAGATAAATAGATAGAGAATAAAGATTAGTGCGTGGTGTTACTTCATAAATAAACCCATTTGCCAATTCACAGGGCTTCCATTGTATACGGAGAGGGACTCACTCACAATCCGCTTATCCGCATGAGCCAGTCACACAATAAAACGAAAGGATGGGGGGAAGGGGGGGGGGCGATAACAAAAAAAAAAAACGAGCCAACTAAACCAAATACAATTTTCGAGCTTTTATCTCCATCGTCTCTATACGCAACAACGTAGAAAGAAAAAACAACAACAATAAAGAACTACTACTATTAGCCTACTGCGTGAAACAGATCGTCAATTTTTAATGCATATTAAAGTAATAAACGTTCTCAAATATTATTTTGTTTAAAATGTGTAAACAGCCAAAACAGGAGCCAGAGAAGATATTTAGAATAACAAATATTGAAATGATCAGAGTCTGCCTAGACTCTACACATAAAAAACCGACTGTCCATTTGCTAATTAGACTAGGGCTGGACGATGAACGTAAATCTCTACGATCCACGGAAATCTGTTTTGCTTCTGTTTGTTTGTGTGTTTTTTTAAGGGCGCAAGTTTGGATCAATATGTTGGGTGAAATCTCGTGTAGAGCCTCTTCCGCAAATGACTACACGATTGCTCACGACCAGGGGTCAATGTGCGCGATACAATGATGTCTGCTCAATAATGCACGTGACGCACACACACAAACTTCTCATAACCGCCCTCCCCACTTTCCCCCAGCCTGAAATTCAGAATGTCTTTAACAACGCTCCAGTGACTTTCCAGACACCGAGGATTCTGGCGACGAAGACATTTATGCAAAGACCAGCCCTTCCCCCCCCCCTCCCTTTCCTTTTCTAACACTTTGAATGACACAAGGAAAAACACCACAGTCAGCGCTATTTTTAAAGCCGTTTTATATATTACTCGTTTGAAAGAAAGAAAGAAAGAACGAGAAAGCGAAAGATATTTACAAAAGAGTGAGAGGTGGGTCAGTCATCACATTTAAATAATTGGACGTTGGTGGGGAAATTTTAAAGTCACAACGTATTAGGCTTAGCTGGAACTGTTCTTTTTGTTTTTGGGATGACCTGGTGGTTTTTCTTCTCATTTTTTTTTCTTGTTTCGTTTGTTTATACACAATGCATAGAAGACTCGAACCACGGATAACCATTGGACGCAATAATCTTTTTTTTATATATTATTATTGAAGATGCGTCTGTAACATAATATAAGATAAGAAGATCCAGAAAATTCGATCTTTTTAGATATTAGATATTCATTGCCAATAACAAATTACATTACACCTGGCAAGAGTTCAAGAGAAACATTGGGTATGGATTTGTAGTTTGGATATTTGAGCTAATAGAAATTGGGATCTTGTATATAATATTTACCAAGTATTACCATTGTATATAATATTTACCAAGTATTACCCTTGTATATAATTTTTACAAAGTATTACCCTTGTATATAATATTTACCAAGTATTACCCTTGTATATAATATTTACCAAGTATTACCCTTGTATATAATATTTACCAAGTATTACCCTTGTATATAATATTTACAAAGTATTACCCTTGTATATAATATTTACAAAGTATTACCCTTGTATATAATATTTACAAAGTATTACCCTTGTATATAATATTTACAAAGTATTACCCTTGTATATAATATTTACAAAGTATTACCCTTGGATATAATATTTACAAAGTATTACCCTTGGATATAATATTTACAAAGTATTACCCTTGGATATACTATTTACCAAGTATTAACCCTCCACCTTTTCTGGTAGAAACAATGCAAATTCCAACTCACGTTCATATAAAGTAAGACAACAACGAAATTTTTTTTCTTAAATAGCCAATATGCAGGCCTTGGAAGTCCCCAGCCCCCCAGCACATCTTTTTGCTGACGTCAGCAACATTTCTTTCATTCACAGACATCACCAGATTGAGAGTTGGGGGTTGGGCCGGGAGGGGTGGGGGGGGGGGAATGCTTGAGAATAGTGTAACCACCTTCGCCTTTTACTTTTTTCCAGACCACTAGAGAGTGGGGGGTTTCTATGGCAATACTACGACACTTTCAAGAGGGACGTCTTCGACACACCACTCCTCCATCACTCTCTCTCCCTCCCTCCCCTTCTCTCTCACTCTTCACAAATAACACGTTCAAGCATTACAACTCCATCGTTGACTTATATTGTGTTTCTCGGGTCTTAGCCAACGTCGTGGCAACACAGGCACTTGCAAAGAGCCATAATGTCTGCCACGAAGGAATTGGCTAATACTAATAGAAGAATTATATAACCATTGTTCGGATGACACCTTTTTAATTGGGCCCTTTTCTTCTTCGTTATGGCTGGGATTCCCTAAGGGGGGCGCTATAGATATTCCCTCCCCTCCCCTTTTTCCAGTAAACAATGTTGAAATTTCATCTTGGGACCTCATGTTCAATGAACTATATACAATTTAAAAAAGCATCCGTTATCGACATATAAACAAAAATCTATATTAATAATAGTACAATGTTATACGACGTCACATGACCATTGAACCTAAGCGTAAGAGGTGGGGGGGATGCGTTAAACTTCATAGGAACGCTGGCGAACGTTCATTTTCCTACGCAGGACCGTCCGCTTGGAATTACCTCCCACTACAGCTTCGCCAGAGCCCTAGCTATGACACCTTCAGGAGCCGGCTGAAGACTCACCTATTTCGTCAGCAGAATTAGCGTATTACTATATATTTCGTTGTCTGTCTGTATTCTGTAACTGTCGTCTGCGCATAGAACTGTCACCAACGGGATATGCGCTATATAAGCACCGTTATTATTTATTTATTATTTATTTATTTATAGGAGGCAACTGCCGGAAGCAGTCGGTAAACTATGGCTTAGTTCCGGTCAGCGTGTAAAGCCTAAAAGTAAATTTTCATCAAACTTGTCTTGTAATACAACAAGTATTGGCGTTAGCCAACACTCAAACTTGTAGCCTATATTTTTTTTTATGTACACAGAATCGAACGTTAAACCCAGTGCAATTGATCTGCATAACATCAAAATTATCAAACCGTAATACTTCTTGTCCACTGCTTTAAAGTACCTAACAATACCAATAAGCGTCTGGACCAGTCAACATTTCAAGTGGAATTCTACACTTGGAACAAAAAAAAAAGGGGGGGGGGGAGGTAATACCACCGAATTTTGCCAGCGAATGGGATATATATTATTTTTTTTTAATTATGGGGCACGGTTGCCGAGCGGCAGTTTGTGTTAAGTTTATATGGGATTATGGGATAGAAGACTTTGACGCAGACTTAATCACTATTTTTGTCTTTTAACCATTTTTTTACGAGAACACGGGAGAATCTACTGGACTCTACATCTATTGCAATTTTTCCGGTTACAATTTTATGAACGTATGAAATATGATGATTGGGCATGGTGGCCGAGCGTTCGACTGGCGATACGAAAGGCGTGGGTTCGAATCCTGGTGAAGGCTAGTATTTGTTCCCGGGACTGAAGGGTGTCCTGAGTCTACCCAGCTCTGATGGGTACCTGTCATTAGTTGGGGTAAAGTAAAGGCGGCTGGGCATTGTGCTGGCCACACATCCCCTAGAATGCCATGGCCACTGAAACCGGTGAACGCTGCTTCACCGGCCCTATGTCTATGATCAATTTGGCATGACGTATACTTTTACTTCCTTATTTTAAATGTGTTTTTAATAAAAATGGCGGGGATGGAGGAGAATTACCGAAACAGAAACCTTTACTTGTATACGAATAATGTCAAGGTAACTCAAGGTATACAAATTCCCCCCCCCCCCCCCCCCCCGTAAAAGCGTTGGTTTCACTATAACAAACACACAAGAAGCAAGGCCAACATGGTGTTTTGTCATGTTAACACCAGTTACAGCCAGCATGTTACATTAGCTATGGGAGTCTGCAACTCGGCAGGCACATTTATTTATTCATTGTTGTATCTTACTATATAATAGACGAGAATGAATGCACATAGAAAAAGAAAAAATATACTCAAAAGATCAAACAACAAATTTTTATGAAAAAAGAAATGGCAACAACGAAAAACCATAAAAAAAACTCATTGTAGCGAGGAACCAAATAAAAGACCTCTATGTAGATGTGGGCTGCAAAAGCAATAAGCCTTTAATTTCGTTTCATATGGACATTGTGTAGCTGTTGTTTCACCCTTTGTTGATGGTCACATGTGCTTGCTTTATTCCATCAGAGAGGCGAACTGGGCGTTTATACATCGCTTTCCTAACGTTTTTTTTTACAGGATTTGCAAGAAGACTATGTCAAGCACAGTGCCGAAACGCTGGACATCCGCGTCTCATAGTAGAATAGACTCTGACATCAACAACCTTTTGATAATAGTGTGCCAAAGTAAGATTTCTAATTCATTTTGCGTGCCAACGGTCTAAAAGTCAACCTGCTCTGGCACTAAGTTTATTGTAAACGTAACTTGAATTCCCATTTTGGAGGTCTTTTGCGTGCCACTGCAAATCGATCTGGAATAGACAGCAGGTCTATAATATGTCTTTTTTTTACTGTTCAAATTCATTTACCTCGACATCTAGTAATGTATTTACTTTGTTTCTGTGTGGCTCTACGCCTGCAACCTTCTGTCGATGTTCACCAAACAACAACAGAACTGCAATATCTGCATAATGTCAAAGTATATAAGCTCACTAATGAAATAAGGGGTGTTTAAATGTTTGGGGGGCTCTTGAATTCATTACGCCCTGCAACCCAATCCGCCCATTCCACACACCCTTACCAATAACCAACCACCATTATCAATCCATTTCAACCGCAGTGTGTGCATTTTTCTCTCGGGCAATCAGATGTGGACACGTTCTGTTCGCTTCGCTTGTTGCTAACATTTACTCTTTGGCTTTTAAAGGGGGGCTAATAGATCCAGGCAGCACATTGAGCCATAGTTTCTTCTTCCCTCACTCTCTCTATCTCCGGCTCTCTCTCTCACCCCCTCCCTTCGTCCTCCCCCTTAGACAAAGTTGGAGACATTCCAAAAGGATGCCTGCCCGACTTGTGGCATCGATTTTCTATAGTTTTTATACATCCCAGCATAACACACACACACACAGAGACACCATCTCTCGTCATAGTCTGGTAACAATCTACCTTTTCCTGATAACTCTACACACTTCCGACGTGTTCACGTATTAAACATTAATTATACCGTTTTTAACCTTTCACTATTTCATTTGGGGCGTACCAGATGTGGGGAGGGGGGTCGGGAAAATTGTTTTATCGATTTCATCTCGAGCAAGGACAATCTAACAATTCTCATTTAATCATATCCCCCCCCCCCCCCAACGTTTCCTTCAAGATCAATGCATTCCTGGAGTTCAATTGCAACCTCGATCTATTTTCGTCCCGCACTCACACACACTCACACGCTGTGCCGTAAGCGACGCACGTGCATTTGTGTAATCCACATTTCGGCCCATAAGGCTGCCGTAGCAAAATATTATTAGTTGCTTCTTTATGGCTTATGAGGAGATATAGTGGCCTTTACAACGACCAGTCGCCTTGACTTTAGAAACAAATTATATCAGGTATCCAAAGGGACAGGGAAATCTACTGTAAAAATCATATAATGACTAATATAAGCTTTTACATTCTAAAACTAAAAGGAAAAAGTCTTTTTCTAATATATATTTTTTTTACAGTAAAAGAATGTGTGATTAAGATGTCAGGTGGGAGAACAATAATCCAATGGATCAAAAGCATATAGATCTAGTAACCAGCATTCAGACATTGAAAACAACAAAAACGATCGACCTTCACTTCTCCCACTGGGGCGGTTATGGCTATTTGTGTGTAGACCGTTGATGGTCGTCGTGATAAGAGCCTGACTCGAGGATTTGGAGGCTCGTTCTTAGAAATGTTTATTCTTCCACACATACACAAATTAACTGGTTCCTCCCATCCGGGTCTCTTTCTAGTTCACTTCCGTTAACATTCGGACTGGGTTGTCTCCCATGAACGTGGACGACTTGTTCTTTTCTCGTCCAAGTCTTTTGTAATAAATTAGTACAGACAGCGGCTTCGACATGTGTGCCAAAAAGTAGGGAGGATGTAACGTAGTAAAGGAGGAATAGTCTATACTCTATACCATGGGTCGGCAACCTACGTAACGCGTGCCTAGACAGGCACGCAGAACGATTTTCATTAACACGCGGGAAACTTCCCCCCCCCCCCTTTGCAAGAGCAAGATGAATTTTAAGGTTTTGGCCCACTGAATGAATAAGAAATATTACTTCGGCACACTATTATCACAAGGTTGCCGACCCATGGTCTATACCAAGAGTAACAAGAGTAGGAACACAAATAACCCAGATCGCAATAGAAAACCTTTTTTTTTTTAGATTGTTGCTATTAACACCCTATTATAAACAGGCGAAGGTTCTACTTGGCAAAAATTTACACGTTAACGAGACGTTATACGCGTTTTTTTTAATGTTACAAAAAAATAACCATCTTATTGTACTCCATGTTGGCCATGGTTTTTGTCTCTTTGTCTTGTTTTTTTATTATGTTTCATTTTTTATAAAGCACTACAATAAGTTTGAAATCGGAGAAATAGAGAAAAGCACAAACTAAAAAAACTGCAACAGCGCCTAATGATACATGACATGTAAGATAGGCAAGTCGGCGCGCGTGGGATACATTTTTTATTTGCTCCACCGATGTCGGCGATGATGGTTATCAGCAAAAATGTTTTGCCACGCACTCACTTTGACGCACGCACACTTTGGTCCTCCTTAGCCGGACAAGCAGACGAACTTATAATCAACGACGTCCATATAAGGCAAAGTCTCAGCGAGACATCGACGAGACCAGAAAGAATCCAAAAATGAGCACGTGGGAATTGAAAATTCATGCATCAATACCATAGTGCACGAGGTCTAATGTTACAACTAGTTCTGACATTCCTTTATATGTTCCCGTATCGATCTACATGTCATTTTTTTTCCGTCTGGTTATAAGAGTTATAGGTTTAAACACCACAAATAAGATTGCATTTAGCCTTTCTGTTTTTCGTGTACAGTGACAGTTTTTTGGCCTAACGCCATCTCAGAAGATCGTTCATTTACACTTTTCCCCCACCCCGCACACACACACATTTGGTTCATAGGGTCAGCGAAGCAGCGTTCAAAACCTTTCCGTGCACGGCATACTAGGAGATTGTGTGTACAGCACAGTGCCCAGCTGCCTTAACTCTTCCCTTACAATTACGTCAGGAACCCATCTGAACGGGTAGATTCACTCAGTGACGCCCTCCAAATCAGGGGGAAATAAAATCCCTAGCCTTCACCGGCTATAGTTATAGCCTTCAAGTGACGCCACTCTTTAATCCGCCATTGGGTCCTCAGTACTCGTTAAGAGACTACTTAACTATATTGCACAGTCAGCTTACATGTGTGTCACTGACATTCATTGCGAGGAATTCAACGCGGTAGAAGAAACTATGTTAGGCAAACCAAACTTAACAATATACTTGAATATACTTTACTATATACACCCATGTTCCCAGTGGTCAATGACAGTGTTCATTGTTGGCTTTTCAATCTCATTCGAACTTCCAACTAAACCAGAATTTTGTACAGACTTTTTTTCAATGGAGAAGAGTGAAACATATAGCACACAGTAACACACACAACACAGTAACACACGCACACAAAGTCAAGTAGCACGCTAGGCTACTTATATTGCCGATATTTTTTATTTTAGGAACAAGATCTATATATATTTTTTGTGCGTGCATTCAACGCGACAAGCTATACATACTGTGTGCTGGGAACGCATATATCGTTTTCGGAATGGGCAGTGGGATACAGGTGGATGTAACATTAAGAAAAAGGGACATGTGTGTGTGTGTGTGTTGGGGGGGGAGACATGGATGAGAGATAGACAGTTGGGTACTATTAGTTTATTGTAAATAAAGTATAGTGTACCTTTCACATCAACATAATACAGAGGTTTAGTGGAGCGCGTTGCGTTTTCGTGGTCACGGTTTACAAAGGGGATATGCAGGTGGACCGTCCGCGCGCATCCTGTCTCTCAGGTGGACTAAGGTAGTGCTCCAGTTTTCTTACCTGGATTCTACAGCTATAGCAAAAATATCTCCCTGTATGGTCATTAAACACTTTTTTTTTTCATAATCCGCGTCTAATTTGCTAAAATGCCATAAATGAATGCTGCGTTTATGTTAAACATACAGTGCAGGGAAAATACATAGACGCGACGAAATTCACTAAGACAGTGGGAATTTTAAATAGAATACAATTACATATATATTTAAGCTGTGTTGTCTTTTAATGTAGGTCTACATTATTTGCGACAAGACTTGTTTTATTAAAGTATATAGACAACTATATTTCTATCATATTTGTCTACACCCTGTTTCACCAGTGCAGTGAGATATTTATAAAAATACAATATAAAAAAGACAATCATATTTATTTAGAAGTTTAAAATTAAATAATTTTAGGAAACTATGAAAATAGAGGAAACTATACTGCCTCCCTAACCGTGATATAAGAGTTTGACTTGTAATTTAAAGCTAAGTTTCAATAGTTTCTACTTTAATGGAGGGGCGAGCCCCATTCTGAAAATAATGAAAAGTCGAATGGGCCAAAGAAATCCGGTCATATCTCACATTGAAAAATCGTTAAGTTTGGGACAATGTTGTGTTCAGAAGCTTTATACTCTTCTTCTCAAATCTTATTACCCTTGTATGTGTTCACGAGCTGACAGACAACTCTCCAAAAAACAACGTAATTTGATATTTCCGAATATGACTCATCGTCAGCATATAAGCCCTCGAATGCCCACTGGGGTGGGGGGGGGGGCGCGGGTGTCGCATAGAGTAAGCTACAAGTATGCTTCACACCTCTTGTACGTATTGTATTTTAACACGGCAAGTCCAGATTTCACACATGCAGGCTATGTGTATGCTTCCCCAAAACAATAAAAGCTAATAGTCTGCTTTTCATTATTAATAAATACTCAGTTCAAGTTTGTCAAAGCCAGACAAACACATCAAGAGTCGTACTCCAGTTCCATACAAATTTAAAAGAATGAGGAAGGGGGGAGGGAGTCATTGCATTGCTTTTAGAACTGACTTTCATTCAAAGTATTTACAAAGAATAAAAAATATGGCATTCGCTATAGAATGATACTTTAAATAGGCCTCAGAAAATGTACATTATCAAGAGTAAAGAAACTCTATAGATGTGTATGATATACACTTTATTAACATAAATGTCAAACAATGAAAATGATATCATAGATGTCAGACAAAAAGCAAAGACACTTTGAGAGAAATTCGTCTCAACAAAATCCATTTTAGTGGCACATAATATAATCAATAACACGACAATACAAGCAACATGTATAGAAAACTTAAATCTGTTAAGTACTCACATTTTGACGCCCTGGGGCGGTTCCCAGACACATTTCCCAGTGGCCAGGTTGGCGTACATGTGTTCCTTTGACTGAGGTTCTATTATCTCCACCCACTCCATCCTGCAGTGGAGAGAAACAACAGGAAGAAATATTTTTACAATCCTGTCCATAAGAAACAAATCACGTTTTAACACCAATAAGTTATGTTAGACCAACCCCACTTGACATAAGGCCGGTGTGTGTGTTTGTGACAACAGTGTGAGTATTTTCCATCTGATTAAACTATGTCCCAGTGGTAGTTATGGGGCACAATGGCCAAACGGCAGCGCGTTCGACTGGTGATCCGAATGTTATGGGTTCGAATCCTGGTGGAGTATAGGACTTTTTTCCTGGGACTTAAGGGATTGTGCGGTCAGTACAATTCCCAGCCGCCTTTACTTTACCCCAACTAAAGTCAGGGACCCATCAGAGCTGGGTAGACTCAGTGACACCGCCAGATACAGTAACAAATTCCAACCTTCACCAGGCTTCTAAGCCAGGACCTTTAATACCCCAGCCAAATGCGCTACCAGCTCGGCCACCATGCCATTAATGACATCGGTATCAGATAATAAATTTTATTTTGCAAGTATTTTTGGAATCATTAAAGAAAATGTATGCTTAACTTTAATTAGTATCTTACTTATAAGTTACAGAAGTCTCTTTATACATGGGCTTATTACATTCTCAGCTTATCCATTTTGATTACGGTTTTAAATGATGTCATACAGTATGCCATTATCAAATGACCACATCTAACTGACAAGATAAAACATCAATAAACAACATTAGAAAATTTTCTCTAAATATTTTACCATCTAAATGGTCACTTCCATTAATAATATATCAATTGTTAATTTTCTTTGCTGCTTAAAAGATAAAAACAAAAAAAAAACTCCTTGATTTTTATTACTATAATACTATAATAAAAACAAAAGAACCATTAAAGCAATGAAAACTTGATTGAATACCTTCTTCACATCATTATTATGTTAAAAGAGAATTTCATACAAATATCCACACATTCTTGTTTTATAATAAATGAGACACAAATAAAACCAAGTCAGGTGTTCCAATTAAGCCCAACTTAATATAAAACTAGCAGTTTAGTGAATCAATGGCAAGTTCTTGTGGATTATAGGTGTAAGAAATCTACTAGGTCAAAGTATGTTATGGTGTGTGTGTGTGTATTTTTGTTCTACCTAAGCCAAAAATACCACATGCTCTTTTTCTTCATTCTTCTTCTGCTAGTAAAAATAATCCCCTTGAAGTGTCTAAGGCACAACAAATGGGGCAGCAATGGTGGGCTGATTTATTATGTGTGGGTGGAACAATTGTTTTTTTTTCCATTTGTTTAAGCATCATGTTTATAGTTGCTTTATTCAAATAACACTAACAGCAGAAAAATTTTTGTTATCTTAAATCAAAGGCAATTTGGATATAAGTATTGAATATATTAATAACATTTCTTCTTTCTTAGTGTATCAACAAATATTATCTACTTTTTATCATTTACATCTAAAGTGCCTGTAGCGTAAATGTGGATATAGTAATTGGTGCGCAAGAGTCTGCACATTGTGAACGCAATATTGATGACGTCAGTTGTTTTGTGGGTAGACATGTTTTGGTTATGGGAGATAGCAACGGTAGAGAGAATAGGCTGGTAGCTTGTTGAGGCAGGTTGTGTTTAGATAGAGAACGGTCTTAAGAGTTTAATTGTGTGGCCGTTAGTAGTACTGTTATATACATTGCATCCTTGTATATTATTTGGTGATTAAAGTTTCAGTTGTTGTTTACTACATTGCGAGTTATCATCTGATGTACTGTTACGCACCCTCTGAGAGTAAGAGAGCTAGCCGAGGTTGGATAGAAGAATACCTCTATGTGATGTTCACAAGTTAAATAGAGAAGACAAGACGTAACATATTGGCAGTTTATCAATAGTAAACTGAAATTCAAATTACTCATTGCTAAAATATGTAACTATTGAATATATATGTTCATGTCATTAAATGGGTTTCCCTCCATGTTATAATTGATTTTCCGATGCCTTTTTTTAGAAAGTAGTGTATCCAAAATGACAACTGACAGTCAGCTGGTGAGAGAAGCTATGATTGATATAAGACTCAGGTACTATCAATAATAAATGTGGATGTGATGAAGTTAAGACTACTACTAATTAAATTCCTAGACACCCAGGTCACACACAAAAAAGTGTGTTATTAATTAGGACCAAAGACAGTCATTTTGATAGCTGCAGACAAATATACATATATGTTTCTTTTATATGTTTAAAGTTAAAGCTAACAAAATGTACTCTAAATTCTTTTCTGCAATTGCAAATGTATATTTGGCCGATTGCTGGATATAGAATGCTTTGATTATTTCACCAGATGTAAATTAATATAATGACTAATCTCTGATATATAAAATAACACAGTCTATCTAAGTCATATCAAAATAAAATTGAGATCGTTGAAGATATTAACTTTTAGCAGGCTTAAGCAGCTCACAGATGATAAGAGTTTTCTTTTAAGAAAAAATGGCCCATGCATTATTATAAACCAAGACCTGTTATCTTATCTTATATTTTACAGATTCTCCTTCTATAATTGCAGTAGGTATACCATTCTACACATTTGACTGCTTGTTAGATGGCTATATATACATACTGAAAGGAATGCATACCTGGCTCAACTAGGAGGGTTCATGCAATAATACATAGCTGGGTTAACTGTTTCTTCCATTCCTCGTTTATTAATCAAATGTATAGAAATTAAGCACAAACAGCAGTATTAAACTGTTTACACTTTCATAAAGCAACATTTCATGAGTTAAGCTATATCTGATTATTTCATATATTTTTTAGCCTAAAAAACTGGTTCAATTAAATCAAGCTTCATCTTCATTGATGTTTTATATAACTCTAATAGCAGAGAAATCCAAAGCTAGCAATTTTGACGGCATTTCCTAATTGGAAAAAGCTTCTAAAATCAACCTTTTTTTTTTTTAAATTACTGTACATATTTTATATAGCACTGTACATAACAATTAGTCTTTGAATGCGCTTTACTTTTACCTTATGTTATTAACATAAATTGAATAAGTATGTTTTTAATTTTGTTTTAAAAATGTCAATAATATCCACTAGTGTAACTATTTAACTATGTTTGGGAAGTTTGCTCTATTACAGAGGTGCTACGGCGCTAAAGGTGCGAGCGGCAAATGTTTATCTTTTTACTTTTGGTATTTTGAGTTGATGAACTTTTTGTTTAAATGCAGTCCTGTTTTCTTAGACGTGTGCATTTATAGAAAGGCCAAAACTATGCACACTGAACAATATATGAAAAACTGTTTAAAAGCAGTTCATGTAAATGCAAATGATTTTCCTGAATGAATATTTTTTCAGATTTTAAATAACGTATGTGGGAAGTGAAAGAAAAAAGTGAAACATGAGCATGCAGCCTAACAGAGGACAACAGACACTATCAGCGCAAACAGAGCCTACACACATATATCTTCCAAATAACACACTCTGTGTCTACACATATTTTTAGATTTACAAATTTTGAGCTTTTTCTAATCTGGTGAACACAAGTTAACAGTTTTTTTTACTACTTGATCTTTAGTGTAATACAGAAGTGGACCAATGCAGTTATATTTTCTCAGAGCACTTAAAAATCGTGTAGCATATACAACCATATTAATATAAATTAAACGTGACTATGTGTATTTAATGTTACATGTGATTATGATGTGGCTATTTAAAATATATATATGAAAAAAGTATGGAGCCCTAAATGACCGCAAGCATGCCCACCCCTGGCATAATACAAGACCTAGACAATGACATATACTCTTATAAAGACTAAAAAAAAGGATCTCTTCTATACCAAGTTGGTAGATAGGTACAAGTGAAGCAGTGTTTTAAAAGTTTCATGGCCGTTGCATACAAAGGGGTTATGTGGCCAGCACGTACAGCCTTTACTTTCCAAAATCTAATGTCCGGTACCACTCTAAGCTGACTCAAGGTCATGCCCCAGACAATTAAGGTAACAAATTGGTGTTTAACCTGGATTTATTGACTAGGAAAATTTTCATTTATCCAGCTGAACTTATTTTATTAATGGTAATGAACTCCTAATTCTAATAACTCGTTGAAAGGAGAGATTGGTATATATGTTAAAATTGCCTATTGCATTAGGCGGGGTCAGTAATTGGGAGAGCTACAGAGCTGCCACATGGCAATATTTCTTTCTGAATAGAAAATATTAATTAACAATAGAAAATAGAAAATTAATAATATAAAATATAAGAAAATTTAAATTAATGTCATCAAAACATAAATAATATTATTTAGTTATTAGTGCATTAGCCATTAGACGCATAGTTACTAAATTTTAGGAAAATTTAAAATGTAGGACTCTAGTCTAGTTAAAAAATAAATAAGAGTTATTTTAAAAATCTGTAGATTCATTTCAATGTCAATGTTGGATATCCAAGTGCCTTGAAATGACACCAAAATAATAATGACAACAAATATGAATAACTATGGCTAAGTAATAGGACTTTGTAGTAGTGTATGTATGAATGTCTTATATCTTAAAGTCTTATACATTACAGACGCTCCTTCTAAAAAAAGTTTATTGCGTCCTACGCACATCCGTGGTTTGAGTCTAGTCCTGCGTTTCTATTAGTGTTTTAAAATATGATATTATGTTACTGGTTGTCCTGGTTTGTTCAGGCAATCCATCCCATGTCTGAATGCCACTCTGGAAGAAAGAGTAGTTATATATGCATTTGTTCTTGCATAAGGGATTGCCTAAGGAAAGTGTTTTTCTCCTTATAAATGTTTCTCGTACATTGTGACAGATTGCTTTGTGTTGTATTTCTAAATTAGAATTGAATACCTTATGAATTATTATTACTTTACTCTTTGCCCTTCTGTCCTCATCCTCTAGTCAAGTGTTTCTAGGTTTAGTGGTTGGTTCTCTCTGACGACCGTTGGCCTTAGAGCCTTCTCGGTATCCGGTTCGAAGGAGTGGAATCTACTTCCCGTTCAACTCAGGCGAACAAGCTCTATTGATACTTTCAAAAAGAACTTAAAAACTCATTATTTCAAGATTTACCTTAGTTAACATTTAACATGCTCTAGACCCCTACTCACTACTGTCTTGCGTAAAAGGTTGGGTCAGTTAATGCTACATTTATTTGATTTTTTTATATTTTTTATATCATCAGTTAGCTTTGTCCCTACCCGAGAGTAATGTCTGTGTTCTTAGACGTCTTAGTTGTATGTTAAATATGCGCTCTGAGCTTACATTATAATGATCATTGTGATTATGTTTGTTGGCAGTGCTATACAAATATTATTATTATTATTAGTGATTTAACTAAATTAACTAATGGTGTTATTCTTGTCAGTTGTGAACATTTGCTAGTACTATGTTAATGTTTAAGTTATGGCCCTAGCCCTTGTACTTGTAGATATAGAATTGTAGTCCTATCCTAATACTACTAATAGCCATTAGTGGCATTAGCATGATTAGCCTACTACCTGTAGGAGTGTAGGCCTACTATACTATAACATGATTAATCATCATATTATGGTTATAGTAGTTTATATTTATAGTTATTATATTTATATGATATAAATTATAAATATAGCCTAAATATTAATATATTATATAGGCTATAATAGCCTATATAAGAATATAGGCTGTATCCTATACCTATATGCCTATATACTATATTATTATATATTGACTATAAAAATAATATACTATACTATACTGACTATAGGATAGGCCATAGCCGCCATAGGCTACTATATTCCTGTTCAAACAAGTAGGTAAGTAGGTAATTATTTATTTCATTGTTATTGCAAATGCCCGAGTGATGAGATGGAACTAAGATGCAACGGCAACTACAATGATTTGAATGATACATAACATTGAATGTTCAATGTTGAAAGATGAAGAATTGTAGGCCCTATCAAACTATCAATTATTGACAACGCCAGGGATATTAAAATAATCATATTTGTTTGTTTATATTTATATCATTTACTGTTGCAGAGGCAGAATCTAAACTAAAATATTAAAATAAAACATTTAACTTCAGTGAAGGAATAATAGAACTAAAAGTTAGCCTTTATTTACTAAACACTATACTACTATATGTTAAAAATTAAATAAAGTTGTTACTAAAACAAAACCACTCTGCCTATCTATTCGAGCAGGTGGTTGAACAAAAATAGATTGCGACTAAAAAAAGCAGGACAGAAACAAGTAGTTGGTCTTCTTGAGTCGAAAGATCTACTTAAATAATTCAAAGAAATGTTATAATAGTCTTAAGCTTTAACAAACCTTTCTGCCATGCCCTTTACAGTTAGATTTCCAAAAATAATAATCCAAAAGAATTAGTTGCTAAACGCAATAAATCCGAGGAGTAGCACACAAAACCGGTGTAATAATATTCCTTTCGCCATTTTTTAATCCATTACATCCGTTACTGCTGATTATTGATAACTATAATTAGCCATATTTTTTTCTACAATACTACTTTTCTAAAATACCTCTGGTATCAATTTTGTTTAATTTTAGCTGTTTTATAATTGTACGTTATATAATATTCTTAAATATTTTCTTTTATATATATATATAAATAAAATGACCAATTATACATCAGCTTATTCATTATCTCTTTCGGCGACCCAAACAACTTCCGGGTTAAAATACGTAAAATAACAAAATCAGCCAGGCCCAACTAAATGATAATAACTTAGGAAAAAGGAATAGGCCTACTCTAAAAACACATAATATATTATATAATACTCACATATTGTGTAAAATAAATATTGTTCATTACTTTTTAGGCAGACGTCTAATAGATACGTCATGTAATATCTAAATATCTTATTTAAATTTTATATAGGCCTATTAAGTTTAAAATTGTAAACCTTTCTTATCATTGCATATTAATATATTCATAATAAAATAATAGAAAGACGTGACTAGGTCTAAATAATGTCACTAAAGTTTTAAAATAACATTCTTTTAATTTGTATAGGCCTGTGTTACGCCTGTTAGGACTTGGCCGACTTAGGACAAGACTCATGCAAAGATAAATGTTAATGGCCTGGCCAGAAAAAAAAATAATTTTAGGCAGGGTTCCGATGGCATACAATGTTATTAGCTTGAAAAATATTGATACAAGACCTATAGGCCCAGCTATCATAGCCAATAGATCTAGATCTATGCCTGTAGGGCCCTATAACTAGAAGTCAATACATTATAGGCCTATAGATCTATAGTCTATAATATATAGTGTAGGCTACTGATAGGCCTATATATTTGCATGCAGTGCAGTTGCTAGGGATTTGGGGGCCCAGGGGGCTTGGCCTCTTTGGGGGCCCCTGCATTTTGACATTCGATATTATGACATGAGAAAAAACATTCGGACACTCCTTTGGCCCCCCCCCCTCCTTAAGTAGGGACCCGGGGGGATTTCGAATTTGGACACCCCCCCCCCCCCCCTGTGTACGCCACTGTTCGCATGATGGCAGTATCCCCGCCCCCGTCCCCAGTTGTGCGAATGAGCAGTCCAATCTGGGGATATCCTCAAGCTGTATAAATTATCTTAGCATGTCAGCTTTTCCAATCGGGTTTTCTTTTCGTGCTCTTATATTAAATTGTGTTTTTTCAGTGTGCGATTCAAAACCAAAACTGCAAGAAATAAGGAGAGCAATCTCAAAAGTATGGCAAATGTCACATAGCAAAATGTCACTCGTTCCCATATTTATAGATGTCTATTATTAAATGGTATTGATGACATTTGCAGTGAATTTGCACCCGAAACAGACAGATCAAAGCTAGTGGGACAATAATTAATTATTGCAAATCGAGTAAAGAAAAATAACTCGTGAAATACCGTGTTTAAAAACAGAAAGAATTATCGCTTCCGGTTCATACCACCCGGCTTTGCCTTACTCCCAACAACTCTTCGAATTTACCAAAAGAAAATCAAAATAACACTTCTCCATAATAGTAAAATGTCCGAAGATAAGGACCTGCAGTTTGTCTGGAAAGTAAAAAACGGAGAACTAAATGACATCAAGACATTTGTAGAAAAGGAGGTGAATGAGATTTTTAAGCTTGTACTTAATACACTTCTTATTATTTAGAATTTTTAATGACTCATATTATTTTTTTGTGTCAAACTTTTTTTGTCGTGTTTATATTAGACCTAAATTATATTCAAAGTGTAACAAAGCTGTTTAAATGGCAAGCATAGCCAGTAAGTTTTAGCTATTATAATACCATTTCAAGCGTCGTACGGCTATGTTGGAAGTAGAAATTGGGAACATTTACATTTTTAACTTAGGCCAGTTAGGCTAAGCTTAGAATTTAGAAAAATAAAGAATACTACTACTAAAGTACAACTCTGGCCGGGCTCAAGAAATACAATACAGGATTTCTAGCCTATTCAGGATGTAGCCTAACTAACTATACTATATAGGCCTAATATATTACCGTAGTAGTCTAAGTAACTTAGATTTCCTAGTTAGAAAGTAAACCTCAGTACTTAAAACCAAACATTTTAAAGAGAGCTCCATATCAATTTTCAGATTCAATATCATATGATATGACATAGGCCCTATAGTATATAGTTATAGCTATAGCCGGCTATAGGCTATAGCCTAGCCAAAACAAAGCTATTCTTACTTAAAGTATGATTAATTATTTGACAAAAAAAAAAATCTATAATTATTGATAAACAAAGTGTAAGCCCTACACAGATTTGTCCTTAAAAAGACAGGATATAATGCCTATAAAATTTTTTATATATAAGTCAAACAAACAGAGGCATAGGCTTCAATTAATAGGACCTATTATTTTTACTCATCATGCTCAAACTTTTACTGAGATGTTTTAGAAATGTGTGTTTAATTATTGAATATAGTCTTTTATGTTTTTATATAGGCCTATAGGCCTGCATGTTTATATATATATAAACTCAATTTTAAGAACAAAATTAATTTTTTAAGTGTCAATTAACAGTTCTTGTTGGAAAAGTTAAAGAAAACTTAATTGTTTCTTCAAGTTTTGGAAAACTAATTTAAATTTCTAAGTTAGGGAAAGTTTAAGAAAGTTTAAAATGATTTCAGAGTGTGGTGGCCGAGCAGCAGCACGTTCAGCTGGCGTACGGAAGGTTCTGGGTTTGAATCCTGGTGAAGGCTAAGATTTGTTCCTGGAGCTAAAAGGTGTCTCTGAGTGTACCCAGCTCAGATGAGTACCTGACATTAGTTAGGGTAAAGTGCTGGCCGCACAATCCCCTAGTATGCTGTGGCCTCAGAATTTGGCCCAGATTATATTAAGTTCAAATCATTAGTTTATGTTTTCTCTGTGGCGCTACTAATTTTTTCTATACTCTAATCATTGTTGCATACTGTCTATGCTCTGTTATACATTTATTCATTGGATTGAGCGATTTAGAAAAATTGTCCTTCATTTAGAAATAAAATTGTGTATACTATGTATCCTATCTTATAAGTTACTGATGTTCCTTCTATTTAAAGTATCCCCACTAGTGCCTAACTGAGTACCATATTTGAGTATTTGGATGTAATTTTTGCCAGATCCAGCCACGAACTTAGTAGTATCAGTAACTCGCAGTCAAGATACTACCATTTCTTTCATTATCATATATGCAAAGCTTAAACATTTCATTTAATGGAAAATTATGAAATATTGCTTTTTATATTTGTAGACTAATATTTGTTTTATTTTTGTAAATTTATGTTGTTTAATTTTGAAAATTTTTTATTTAATAATTTGTAATGAATTTTATTATAATTTAAATGGACTCTGTTTTCTTTAATACTTACTGGGTGCCTGAAACCATGGACATATAAAATCTTTCAAGTTCTATAGGTTCTTTATTAAGGCTGTTCCATAAAATCCTTTCTATTTACGAAAATTGTTTGGTTAAGAATTTCTCTGAGACAAGGTTGTTTAATGGATCAGGCCAGAACTAAATTATAGATAACTATGCACGCAACACATTATTTAAAAAATTAAAAATGTTTAAGAAAATTAAATTAGATAAAAGTTTGATTTTTTTTTATATTAATGTTTTATTTTTTATTATTGGTTAACTATTTCATGTGCATATTATTTGCTTCAGAAAAATCAGGATATTTGTTTTAGGCACTATTTGCATTCTAAGCTAATCAGGTATCAAAGGAATCCTTCCCTTTTACATGGCGGAATCCTTCCCTTTTACATGGCACGCCACGCCTTTGGCGTGCCGTGGGGTGGCTGGATCCCGGACAGGGTTTTAAATAAACCCATTTCTAAAGCGTTACGCCCCGGCTTAAGAGCTTCGGCTCGTCCGGGTTTTGAGACTTTTTACAAGGTATCAAAGTCTAACCTTGCGTTTTGAGGAGGGTTTGAAATGGTGTTAGTTTTGACTATTGAAGAAGACTTTGTTTTGGAAAATCATGGAATGAAATCAGCTGCCTTGCAAAAAAAAAGCATGGCACAGTCTGGTTGTTGCCTAATGCCCAACAGGGATCAAAGACAAATGGTCAAGAAAGCAAAAGAAGAGGCATCTAAATGTATAATTTTCTAATAGTAAATTTCTTTTTTTTCTCAGGGAGTAGATGTAAATAAAGAAATACAAGGCCGTCTTCCACTTCATTTTGCAGCGGACTATGGTCAAACAGATGTACTTGAATATTTGCTTTCAAAGGGTGCTAAAGTAAATGTAAGAAGAATTTACTTCCTTGTACCATTTTTGTTTACTATTTGAGATGAACAGATAAAATTAAATTAAGAGTTTTCTTTTGGATAGATATAAGTTTAAATTGACAAATTAAATGAATATCTGGAGAACAATTTAATTATATTTTTAAAAATTAACATCTGTAACATCTAAGAACATAGACAAACTAATAAAAACAACTCAAGACCACGTGTAAACATAAGAAAAACTTGAATGAATACAAGAAGCTAGTTTGAAAAGAAATTGCTGCAATACATTCACAATTATTAAAATTTAGATAACTCCTCTAACACGTGGCCTAGCTAATCCTTGCATTACTCTTTTGTTGTTTAGCAGTAGTCCCCTTTAACTATAATAAACCTCATTCTATATCCTTCTAGGTTCACTCACTTCTTCACACGGAATTCACTCATAAGATTGTTATCATACATCCTCCCCTACACAAACGCTAAAACTAAAAAAAGCCACTATCGAAACTACTTCATCACAACTTCCCCCTTTTCCTCACAAAAGATGGTGAATGCCCTCATTTATATCTTCAATATATATTTAACTTACACACAGTACTTGATACGAGATAAATGGCTTTGACTAACATGAAATGTTTAAATCACAACTTTACACAACCAGTTTTTCAAATGGCATACAAATAATTATTTAATCTCATAGCTCAAAGACTTTTAACCAATTAATACAGATAATCAGATAATTAATACAGATACAATGTGATGTTTTGATTTGATGCACCATTGATTGTGTAAAGATAAAAGAAAATTTGCTCAATGTAAAGATTTGCTAAGTAATCAGGCAAGCTGTTTTTGTCCACTGTGACTGTGACTAGCTTATTTTTACCACCATCACAACACTTCCCTTTTTTGTTCCTGATAATATCAAAGAGGAGAACAAATGTTCCACGATGGTTTTTTAAAAAATACCAAAACAAAATATGATCAAAGCATTAGTTAATAAATACTAAGTCGAAGAGGTGTGTCTTTCCTTTTTCAATGTTAATTTTGAACCCTAAATAATTATCAGCTATAAAGCTTTAGCCTTAACTTATACTTGAGATCTAATTCTGCTTTTAATGAATAATGATGATCTATTAATAACTGCACTGAGCTGTTTATTGTCTTTACACAATTTACTCAACCAGAAAATATAAGCTAAAATAAAACTGTTACATTTTCAGGTACCTGATAAGTATGGTATCACCCCACTGCTATCTGCTATATTTGAGGGGCATACAGAAAGTGTGAAACTACTATTAGCTAAGGTAAGAATTGTATGTTTTGTTCATTATTTTATGTAGAAAAAACAAATACATGACGATACATTTCCTTCACCCATAGTTAAACAGTAAACATAAGTGTGCAGAAGATAAATCAGCTAAGCGCTCCTTTGAAAAAAACAAACACAGGAGAATGGAAATGGCCAGACTTTGAGAAGTGGTCAGGATATAGATGGCTGCGAGGCGTCAAACTGCAAGCCTCAAGATAAGATTACTTTATTTATCCAAACAGGTGGCAGAAAATGAGGTAGACCGGCCCATATTGGGAGGATGAAATTTGGGTTTAAATTAAGAGTGAGAAAATTGGGCCTACTCTTGAACAGTGTTTTTAGCTTGCCCTGTAGTACTTATGCTTTAACTTTGAATCCAACTTACATTTTTACCCCTTACACTAACCTGTAAGTAACATTTAACATACCGGGGTACATAAATTTTTTCAGAATCTTTCTTCTTATTACGGCCAGGTAATTTTGTTTTTGTGGCGCAGTACTAAGCTACGACACAGTATTTGGGAAATTTCTCTAGAAGATATTTTAAGATATATACCAGTCTAACCAATTTGATCTATAGGGCCAGTGAGGCAGAATTCACTAGTTTAATAGGCTATTTAGATGATTTGAAAAGCAGGGTTTTTGCATTGGTGAATCTATGTGTGTGAACAATAAAATAATTACAATTACATAGCATATAATTTATGATGTAGCTCATTTAGAAATATTGAACTCTTTTTCTTCTTAAATCTGTTATTTTCATTGTTTTTTAGTTTTATCTCACATTATAAAATATAGATATGGTGACCATCTTGTTAAATGTCTAACTTCACATATGTAATCTACTCTATATCCACCATAAATA
This sequence comes from Anisus vortex, assembly GCA_949126835.1. Taxonomy (NCBI): domain Eukaryota; kingdom Metazoa; phylum Mollusca; class Gastropoda; family Planorbidae; genus Anisus; species Anisus vortex. Next base: position 6,770,609 of record OX421498.1, read on the forward strand.
CAAAATTGTAACAATTTATTGTTTGTCTCCAGGGTGCTGATAAGACAGGGAAGTCGCCGGATGGTGCTTCATACATTGATTGTGCTGAAAAAGATGAAATTAAAGCTCTTCTAAAGTAAAAGTTTTTTGACCCAAAGAGTACCTTACTTTTAAGTGGAAAAAATCACAAGACCAATTAATAGAAAAACTAGGGTGATTGGGTCATATTTTCTTGGTATGAACAACACTTTCTCTCTCTCTATTGTGCACTTTTCAATGATCTGTAAGGGATCATAATAATTTTGGGGGGAATAGAAGTTAACACAAATCATTAATAAATTTCAGTGTAAATTAAGCCTCTAAAAAACATTATTTCCTTTAACTTTATTTCAAATGAAAATTCCTGTTGTATTTTCTAACCTTGAAAGTGTTACTCAAATATTTGTTTTATGGTTGCTGTTTTTTTTTTTTATTTTAGAAAAATAAAACTATATAAAAATCTGTTTGTTATATTTTGCTTGTAGGATATTTTTTTTTCTCATTAATTTGTGGATCTAATTGTGCATCTATTTAAAAGGGACCCCAAATATTTTAATATTATTCCATGAACCCCCTTTATTTTGTTGAACTTCTAAAAGTGTAAAAAAAAATGAATTAAATGTTAGATGAAATGTTTAAGCCTTTTAAAGTGATGCCAATTTTATTCACAGGGTTTATAATATTTTTCCACATTTTAAAAGCTGCATGAAAAGAATAACTATTTTACTCTATGTTTGTATACTAAGAACTTATTATATATTTATTGCCAATATTTAATGATTGTATCATTTTATACATAAAATTGTGATTTTTGTCACGTCAAAAGTGTACCTGGCAATGTTAAGATGGGTTACATTACATATAAAATTACCTTTCGACTAATGGACAGTTTGTCATCACTGACCTCAATAAATCAATTTAAAAAAGTATCATTATTTATACAAGTTTGGCCAGTTATAAGTGCTGGCTGTTAACTGTTGGACAACAACCCATTTACTCATGCTATTTTGTCCGTAATAACTTTCTGTAGCTTGTGTGTGGTGCATGGCTCATTACTTTTATGTGTGATTGTGAGTTGAGCATACCAGAGATTGAAAAGTACAGCTTTGAAATCAATATTAATATTATCCAAATGCATCTAAAAAATTTTTGTTTTTTTTACTCGCAGGAATTTTTATGGCTACCAAAGCTTAGTAATTGATTGAAAATGTATTTTTTTTTAGCTACAATGGTAATGAAGCAATCATTGAAAAAAAGTAATTGCTGCCTTCAATTGTGTCAAAACATGTACACATCTATTATATTCATACCATCAGGTGAATAAATGTTTAAAAAAAAAAGAATTCTTTGATGTTCAAATTGTTCTGTGTTGAAATTTATTTTGTCTTATGACTGATGTGTTTTATTTAGAATCAAGTTGAAAGACATAAATTTATGACAGATACAACTGCATTGTATTGTTATATATCTGTCACCAGTGTCTGAATGTGCTGTTTATGACGTCAATAAATTGGGTACATTTTATATCAGCAACTCTGATAACAAAGACCATAATTTTACAAATCAATTTACAGCTTTTTTCTAACCAAACTTGTTTTTTTATTATTATCAAAATGGGTAGAAGAAATCCTCATAAGGTGCTATGCCTGTCGGCGTAGTCGATTCGACATATATATTTTCTTCTGGCTAACTCTAGCATTTCTGTTGTTTTTGCCATGCCATTCCATATCTTCCAAAAATAATCTAATACTAATATCTTCCTTCTGTCTTCATCTGCATCTATTTTCCTCCAGCTTTCCAGTTTTTCTTTTTATTATGTAGCTTTATAACATTAATATATATAATATATACATAATATTTTCTCTGTCCATGCCACTCGCTGCATTCTTCTAAAAAAACCACATCTCTGAAGATAGTAATAGTACCTTAAGTAAAGTACCCATTAGACCAAACTGATCATTGAAGAAAAAAATTAAGCATAAATATTAATACTCTACATAAAAAAGAATGCCATTATAATTATATTAATAATAATAATATAATAACCAAAAATAAGATACATGCCTGAATTTTAAAATGTGATTGCTTTAAAAAAAATGAAAAGATCAACAACATATAGTGTATATAGTATGTTAAAAAGTTGTATGTTTAGCTGGCATTCCATTCTTGATCTTCCACACCTTTAAATAATTGTTTTGAAGCCTTAAAATTATCACAGTATCTATCTTTTTGTACTTATTATGCTTAAAGAACTTTGTACATTCTTTCTCTCCATTCATTATTCCTTTCTTTTTTAGTAAATAGTAAATGCTTTTGGGAAATGCCTCCTTCTTTGTTAATAATTTTTGTCTTTTATAATTTATAGCTGAGTCTGTTCTCCTCTACACCTTTTTTTACCTATAGACTTTCCTGTTTTATCTTGAGCTTAATTCAAAAGAAATGATTATACATATACTGTTGCAATTAGGCAACCCAATTTATTTTTAACTTAACTTAGATTAAGACACAATTCAAAGATTTAGATACAGTTTAAAAAAAAGAGCTACACTTGAAATACTGGTAACAGTAACTTCATGCTTATTCAATCACATTTTCTTTGATACTGTTAACGTTTGTTGTATTACATATTTCTAGTTTAATCTGCTATTTGTAAAGAAAATATCACATTTGACATTGTGATACTAAAGGAAATTGTGATTAAGACTACAAAATATTGGCTATTTGGCTCCCATAAACTTTACATTTATCCACCTATGTATGTAGTAGAAAATCTAGTTATAAAACTTGCATCTTTGATGGTTTCATATTATTTTAATAATAATTAAAACTTAATAATTAATCTCTGCACATACAAAAGTGCTTCATGATTGTTTGATCTTGAGCAGGTATTTATAATTTATGGTCTAGCATTTTCATACTGGTCATTGTGATTGTGAAAGCTGATTGCTAACTGGCTAGAAGAAAAGTAAACTTAATATAAAAACCAAAATTTTGCTTTTGATTCTCAGTATTTGAGACCCACACTGATACAACTAAATGAGAACATATAAGTTATTAAAAAATATTGACTTCAATTATTTACCAGTAGCCTAAATTTTGTTTTTGACTAATCTAATAATAAAATAATGTGTCTTACTGGTTATATAATGTAGACAAACCAATGTTTGTAATTATAAATTTATAGTTCTTTTTTAAGTTCTAGCAATTTTTCTCTGACCGTGACACGGACCATAAATTTTAATGATGGAACAGTTTCAGTTAGTAAAACTAGGCTTGTTTCGTAAAACAAAAACATCTTTTCTTATAATTTATATAACTATAATATTAATATAGGTATACATAAAATAACATATATATACTATGACTTATTATAATTGAAGCCAAGCCAATAAGTTTTTTGTAGGGAAAAAGGATATATACAGTATACAGTGTTACTATTATAATACGGTACTAAGTAACTAAGGCCACTGTGTGGAGCTATTGAAATCTACCCTTACATTTCTTATAAGTTGCAACAGCTACAGAAAATGCACTACACTAAGTATAGTATAAATATAAACCTGAACTTATCTACCAGATCAAATATCCTGCATTCCTAGTAATAACCCCCCTATTAAATACTGAACAGTTGTTGAAACCACTGGGCAGTTCATTTCAGATATGGGACTAATGCTTAACTCCCTATGCACTGACTCTGACAAAGCCAACAATAAAAAATGTCAACAACAATAAATAATAAAAACAAAAAAACTACTGGTGTTAATTACATTTATTGAAGTCAGGCGGCATAAATTGCCAGACAAAAATTAACGGTAAGATTTCTGGTATCTGGCACGAGCAGCAGGGCCTCCAAACTTTTTGGGCTCACAACGACGTGGGTCTGCTACCAGTAGAGATCTATCATACTGGATAAGAACATCCTTGATCTCTTTCTTGGATGCTTCATCAACATCTGGGGAAAAAAAGAGTGAAATGTGACTTTTTCTCTCCATTGCTTTATGTACTGAGAAATATGAGTGTGCAAGTGTACCATAGATACATCCATAAATCATGGATGTAACCAAATTTGTGAGAAAATATAAAATATTCAGTTCAGAAAATGAACTATGGCAATAAAATTTATAATCAATATGTTTTAAAAATAACCTAACAGGCCTTGTATAATATATATTGGTCCATGTTGCCAGTAAAACAAGTATTCATTTTATGTTTTCTGCAACTTTACCTTTTGATATTCATTAGTCTTTACATTTGTAAAAAAAAAAATATCTAATAGTATACTACAAAGATGCAAAAATACTTAATTTTTTTTAGGAAAAAAGGTACCCAAGTATGTGTGATATATCAAAATATCCTGTCATGCATAGATAGTCAAATAATTAACACAGAAAATTATTTTTTATTTCATATCCCATAGTGTATATAGATAGTCCAATAAAAAAAAAATGAATTTTGGATATTTTGTAAAGCACTGGTACCCACAGAATATTTTTTTTTAAACTCCATACCTTTATACATATATACTTGTATTAACATTAAATAAATTTACAAGAAAATACTTACACTTCTGGTAGTATGCAACAATGGCTTTAGAGATAGCTTGTCGCACAGCTGTAAAACAAAGATGAACATATTTAATATCACAATTAAAGAAACAAATTCAATGCTATGGTTCAAAAATTAAAATTTTAAAATATGTATCAAATAATCTTTATTGCTCATGAGTTAATTAAAATAGCCTACATTTGTGTCCCTCCACTTTAAAATGAGTCACGTTGTAAACTTATGGGTTAAATTCAGTTTAGTAAGATTTAAATTAATTTTATTGCTGAATTCAATGGTAAAAACTGTTAGAGAATGTTGAATTTGAAATTTTCTTTTTCAGAGGAATTATTTTTTTAGAAACCGATCATGAATTTTAGTGTAATTTATAAAGCACAACTTTATATAAAACATTTTTTTCTTTATCATCTATCATTAAGTTGTACAATGCCACTATAACTTTCATTGTTTATCTATGTACAGTCAGAAATGATTCTTCAAATATGAAATTTTTACTTAATTTTCTAAAAACAATTTAAGGGTGATACTTTTAAAAAATTATTTAGACATGTGAGATATGTGGAAAGATTAAATGAACTATCACAAAATTTAAAAAATCCCAGAATTGATATGCTAGACCCCCCTAAAATGTAATTTCAATAGTAGCTCATAATAGTCTAGGTACCAGTACATTTTGTGGTGGAGGATGAAATGTATTCTTCTAAAACCAATACATGTAATCATTATACCGTAAATCTGGGCAACGTGACCTCCACCCCTAACTCTGACACGGATATCTACTCCAGAAAATCTGTCTTTGCCCAACAACAAAACTGGTTCTTGCAACTAAAGAAAGGAGAAAAAATGAAATGCATGAAACAGAAAAATAAAATTATGATTACATTTTAAGAAATGTGCAATTGGGTAAAAATTATATTTGTAAAAACCATTATGTTTGTATTTTGTTTTGTTTGCCTCAAGAAAAACATAGGTTAAATAATTTTTGAATGAATAAAGGTTTCTGCCCTATGCATGCTATTTGAACAGCATTCGTGAAAATAAACTTGTATTTATAAGGGAAAACAATAGTATAAGCACTTTGCAGAGTATTAAACCAACATTCTATATTAAATATATTTACCTTGACACGTAAAATTTCAGGCTCCATATGCTCAAGAGGTCGGCCATTTACTTTGATTAAGCCTGTACCACGTTTACAATGGGCAACAGCTGTGGCTGTTTTCTAAAATAACAAAGTATTAGTATAGATTAGTATAACAAAAATTATTTTAGCGGTGGTAAATTTAAAAAAACATAAAAAGGAGTGCAATAGATAATTAGTTGCAATCCTAACAGTCACTTAATTTTTTTTTTGCAACCAAAGAAAATGTAGACATTACCAAAATTTGAAGCACAAACGTTTAATTGTATAATTTGACTTAAGTTTGCATGGGCATAAATAATCATGTTGTTTGTTTTTTGTGACCGTCACTTCTGTTTTGATTTTCTTTTTTTTTAAATTTACTATCTAATCTAAAAATATACATGAAAAAAATGCTCACAGAAAAAATGCACGCCATCACACTTGGAAAATGATACACTCAATGTACACAAAATGTATTTAAATTTTTCTTCAATATTGTCTAGGCTTTAATAATGGAGTATGGTGGCCAAGTGGCAGTGGGTTAGACTGGTTTGTCAAAGGTACTTGGTATGAATCCAGCTGAAAGTTAGGATTTTCTTCCAGGTCTGAAGGGTGACCCTGAATTTACCCAGCTCTGGTGGCAAAGTAGTCAGAAGTGCATTGTGCTGGCCACAGCATCTCCCAGCTTACTAAGCTGGGGACACAGAAAATAGTGAATGCTGCCCATTGGACAAATTAACCCAACGAGATTACTTTACTTAGGGTCTTTTATTAGACCTTTTAAAAACTTTTGATGCGAGACTAAAGGTTTTAACCCTTTTTAAATGCTATAGCCTAGGCCTAGGCCTAATAGGAACAAATGATTAAAGTCCTATCACATGTAAAGTGATAAGTACACGCATTTAGCAACTTTACAGCAAACATTAAGCAATTCTCACTAAATTTTGACCAAAAGCTGGTGTTTATTGTCAAAAGAAACATTGGTTGTACCAAAAATTTTCTATTTACATATAACTAGGCTACATCCAAACTTTTGTAATTTAGGCCCTACACATATAAAAATCTTTTTTTTTTCAACTATCACTCATAACAAAAGCAAAAAAATATATTTTGAAAACCCAAATTTTTACGCCAACTCACAAGTTAATTTCCCCACCTGTGGAAATGCTAAGTCTCAAACTAGATATAAAAATAGATTTATCTAGGCCTAGAGTATTTACAATTTAAATCCTTTAAACTGTTAGTGTTAATTTAAGCCTGAAATTTTTTTTTCAATATTTAGCTGAAGGAATTTATTTTATTTGCACATTAATGAATAGGTCCTATCAATCATTATTCAAAAGCCTACACTACAGTCCTTAGAATGTTATGTGTAAATTTAAATGCACAAGTGCAAATTTTTTTATGTAAAGACAATCAGGTAGCTTAAACTTCCACTTGATCATGTATTGGCAACATTTTGTCAGCATGTTGTTAATTGTCATGTTGTGACAACAGCGTGACAGGTGAAAAATTGTGTCGTTTTTATTAAAGGCAGTGTCTATATTCTATATCTATACGTCCGGCGACCGGACAAATAGCGCGGGAGATATACGCCAGGCGACCAGACAAAATATTGCAGGAGATATTCTTCCAGTGAACTAGTCATGTGACCGCCGGACATATTTATTCGGAATTGTTAATTGACCACCCAACTACAAGTACAAACGAGAGACATAGAGCGTATTGATATTAACATATTTATAAGGAAATGGGCATTAGGCCTATGCCTAATAGTATTATTATTATTTTGAATGGATAAATTGAATGAGATCATTATGTCCACCCACATGCATAAATGAATGGCTCACCGTAATTGAAATTGTAGCGCAAGTCAAGATATTAAGGCCTACTAATGACTTTATAAGATGTTTGGTAATGACTTTTAAAACATTTTCTAAGGAAATAGGCATTGAACAGTCGTATTTTTATTTCTTTCATACTTTGAATGAAATTATGTCCACAGTCCACACACATGAATAAATGAAAGGTTGGCCCTATTCACGTATTGAACTAAAAAATATTTCGTTTTACTATAGGCTAATTAAAAAAAAAGAATAAAAAAGGTGGGGCAAGCTAGTGTAGAACCTGCAACACACCGGTTGCCAGTAGGCCTACACAGTATTGACCACTAGACCAGGAAATTTTGATAACAACTTACAAACTCAAACAGATAGTAATTAAGCAACTTGGGCAAGAAAAAACGATTATGCACATGTGTTAGTAGCCGTGTGCTTTTTTATTTGGTCGCTCACTGACTTAGGTCGCCGGACGCACATCTTGTACACTATTTGTCCGGTCGCCGGACACGCAGACACTTTTTTTATTAAATAGGCTAACATATTTTATGTTTTGTAAGCTGGTAATAAATTTATTACAATATTGTGTGTTTTAATGCTCTTTTGTTGTTTAGTTTAAATTTTAGCGTCTGCCATTTGCAACATTCAGACAGATGGATGATTTTTTCTGATCTTTACGTGATTAAAAATAAAATACTGGAAAGTCAACTGATTTATAAACTTTCACACTAGGATTCCTATGATTTTAGGTTTTAAAATGACATATAAATATAGTCTAGGCCTAATACTATAATATCGCTCAACATTGTGTTTCAAAAAAAAAAAGGTAGGCCTACATTCTGAAATTACCATTCTTATTGTGAAAACTGCCTTAAGTCATGATAAGTGAACAAGGGCATAACTTGCTGCATAGGCCTAACTCTATAAATTCTATTAACAACAACAAAAAAATACCTTGCGCCCAAAGACTTGAACTGCTTGTAGAGGTCCTTTGGCAGTCATCTGGGTATAGATTGATATGTTAGAATGTGTTTAAAGCTGTTACTTAAAATATTAAATGTAATAAACTTCGTGTGTTGGCTTAACCTGATATGAACTTTACTAAATTGGCGACATTAGGTCATTTGCATGATTTTAACTTGAATCCTATCGATAAAAGGTACGTTGCGTTTAACAAATCTTTTTCACAGCAAAAGAGTAAATATTACATCTTTTTACAAATCATAATTGTTATGAAATAGTTTATGACATTTGTATTTATATAAAATTCAACTAAGATATTGATAACAATCCTTAAATTTGAAATTTAATCACTAGCCATCGCATATCTACCTTCTTTTAGATCACCAAGGAAAGAAAGGAAGTAAATGTGGGGGCTGATTTACTCCACATGGACAAAATTTCAAAACTTTAATTCCGTCGCAAACAAGTGAAACAATTAGTTTTCACAGTTCTTAACTAACGCTGTTTTTATTTCTAGCCATATTTTTTCGTATATTTCTTGTATGTAAAAAAAAACTATCTTTATCATTGACAATTATACCATAGTCTATATTGTAGTCTAGAGCCTACAAAAAGAAAAATACAAAAGTGTATTGTGTTCAACGAGTGTTTCACTTTTTTTTTCAACTAGTCTAGAGTCTAGGACTCGAGTCTAGATCAGTGATGGCGAACCTTTTTGAGACAGCGTGCCCAAAGTGCAATACAAGACTATTAGGGGCCTACTTATTTCTTTCAAAGTGCCAACACAGCAATTAAAACAAAATACTGAGGTTTTACTTTAGAAAAAAACAACAGCTCATACAGTTGTCCGAACTAATTAACATCTTTTGTTCAAAATTATAAACAAATTAACAGATACAACATTACAATACCAACATTGTTTTATAAAAAAAAAAAAAAAAAAAAAACACGAACTGTAGTAAATGAAAAAAATAATAATCTATTACAATTACAGTTAACTGTATGCATTTAGAATGATTTTGAATAGTTAATATGACTTTTGCTGTTGTCAGCATGATAATTTGTCAAGACTTGGCTCATTCTCCTTAACTTTAAGAGCGAGTCTTGCAGCACTCGGGTCATCTGTCAGTCTGTTTCTTCTATCAGATATGATATAATTTAAAGTTGAAAACTGCTCACAAGCATAAGATGACTCAAACAAAGTAAGAAGTGCAATCCCAAGTGCTTTTATCGACTTGAAATTATTTGGCAGAGAATTTCACACTTTAAGTATTTCATCGTCAGAGCTACCAACTCTTTTTTTCTGAAGTGTTTCACGCAGATGATATAATTTATTTTTCCAGATAGAGCTTTCTTGAAATTCCAAAAGCTCCATTTCCAGATTTCCTAAATCTAACCACAATGAGCAGGAAAGATCAAGATCTGCAAATTTGGCTTTATCTGGGGAATTAAGGAAATAGAGGGTTGTCTCCGTCTTACGGAACTGTACAAACTTATTACTGAAATTCTCCTTTGCAGCTACTACAATGTTAGAAAATTCATTGTAGATTTCCTGATGGCCTGTAGGATTGTCGGTAAATATTATATAATTCTGTACACGCATGTTTAATTTAGAAAATATTTCAGCTGCCCACTTTGTAGGGCTCATTAAAAAAAAACTGCAGTTTTTTTTTCAAATTTTCTGATATCACAAGACATCATTTCTGCTGTTTATCCTGAACTCTACATTTTTTTATTCAGTTAATTGAAGTGTGATTTTAAATCTGTAAAAGTTCTTGCTTCTATCCCTGGCACAAAGAGCTTCTTATTGTATACTACAGGAAACTGAACGACTGTGTGCTTTGCTTCTTTAACAAAGAACTGTATGAAACCAGATGCGTCCCCCGCCATGCAAGGTGGACGATGGCATCGTCGATTCAACAAAATGGCCGTTTTAAATCGAAGATCTCATCCATAGCGATGTGGCCATAACTAAGCAGTTCCATATTTGGTAGATGCTCGTGTGCCAACATAAATGGCTCTGTGAGCCAGCTGTGGCACGCGTGCCATAGGTTCGCCATTGCTGGTCTAGATCTATGCCAATTTCTGAAATTTCTCAAATTTCTCTTCGATGATAAAAAGTTAGGCTTTTTTTAAGAATAAAAAAAGGTATTTAAAAAAATTAACAGGAGCCTTTTCAATAACAAAAATCAGCCAGTCTATCAATTTTACTAGGTCTAAATCTAAGCTTACGTCTATACTACTACTATAAGCTTACTTAATACTAGAAACTTTCAAAATGTATCTTTAATACTCGACTATGACAAGTACCGAAGACTATGTATCTGTTGGGAATTCCTTTTATATCTATGTTGTGTCAATGATGCACGTGAAGTCTTACTCTGTGTTTCCTTCGTCCCCCAATGAGAATCTGTTGAAATGATCAGGTTTTATTTATATAGAAGCAAGTGTCACTTCCTGAGCAACTACAGCAGCCGGATCAGGGTTCGTGTTATTGTTAACCTATTTGCTCCTTGGTTCATAGAGCGATATTTGTATAGGGGAATTCTTCAAGATGTCCATTGGAGTCCGACAAGGCCGCATCCTATCGCCAGATTTATTCAATATAGGCCTATTCCTAGAACAAATTCATGCAAGAAACACTCGATGATTACCATCCATCAATCTCCATTGATGCAATCTAAGATTTGCTGATGATATCGACCTGTTGGCCCGGAGTAACAAAGAGCTACAAGAGCTCACAGACGAGCTTGCAGATAGAGCAATGGCATACGGAATGGAAATCAGCCCAGAAAAGAGTAAAATAATGATCAATACCACAGATGCCAGAAATGCAAATATCATATTGATTAGACAACAACTGGAAGAAGTAAATAATTTCAAATATCTAGGAGCAATCATATCCACAGACGGACGCTGTGAGTCAGAAATTCGAGCAAGGATTGGGACTGCAATGGCGGCAATGGCTCACCTAAACAAAATCTGGACCAGTAAAAGCATGGTCTCCCAACAAAGCTCAGACTTTACAGAGCACGTGTCAGAACTATTGTTCTGTATGGATGTGAGACCTGGACGCTGCTATCAGCAACTGAAAACAAGTTGCAGGCTTTCGAAAATAAATGCATGATAAAAAAATTAATACTTCGAATCTCCTACGTAGATTCTAATGCGTATGTGTGGAACAGAATATCCTCAATTGAAGGCCCTAAAGAAAACATTATGGCAACAATCAAACGGCGCAAACTGACATGGTTCGGTCATGTGTTGCGGCACAATAGCCTGTCAAAAACAATCCTCCGAGGCACGGTGGAAGGTGGGCGTATGAGAGGCCGTCAGCGGAGATGCTGGTTGGACAATGTAAAATATTGGACAGGACTGCAGTTGACTCAACTATTGACAACCGCTAAAGATATGCAAAAGTGGAGAAAGTTGACTGCTGAGGTGTCCATTCTTTCCCCTTTCCAACTACCACAACGGTCATGGGATTGATGATGATGTTGATTTGTCAGGCGCAGCTGACGTCGTGCTAAATGAAAATTATTTAGGCCTATGCTTCTTTTTTTCAGACGGTTTAAAATTGACGTTTGTTTCTTTATGAAGCCCCTCCTTTTTATTCACTTGTATTCTTGAAAATGTACCACTTTTCACTTATTAAAATTTAAAGTATCCCACTTTTTTCTTGAATTGGTATGATTGCTATTCTTCAAAGTAGGCCTTATAAGTTGTAAAAAAAGAACTGAGCGTGCACAAACTATTTTGCAATTCGATGTATAGGTAGACAAAAATTCGGTGGTCATTTTTCGGTAGACGAATAATCGGTAGATGTGTCAGAGGGGTGTATGGGGTGCTCTGGAAGGGTAGCACCTCCGGTGAGGAGAATAAGGCTTCTTTCTTATGTATGTGAAGACTGGAATTCGACGGACAGCGCGGATGAATCACTAGCTGATCAACGGGATGAAAGGCGATTGCCAGCAATGTGTGGTGAAACGCAAAGAGCACGGCATGACATGTAGAATTCCCTGGTCATTCACTGCATCCAGTCGCCTTGACCTTGTCTTACCACTTGGTAAAGTAGGGTCTAGGCGAGAGAGTAAGGATCACGCTGTGCAACTCTTTCTAACTTAAATCCAAATCACGTACAAGTCTTCCATGTGTCAGTAAGCTTATTATGGATAAGAGGCTCTCAGTGGGGGTATTGTCGGTCTTCGGAGGCGGTGAGGGATCTTGGGCTGGCGCTTACATTACCCGGGGCGGTAGGGGGGCGGTGAAGGACCGTATTGGGTGGTACGAACGTACTTGAATTAATTTGAAAACTTCTGCTTTTTAAATAAAAAATTACAAAATTTAAATGTGCTTTAAGAACAATATCAGTAATCATTATCTTTGTCGGTTAAGATACAAAGAGGTAGGCCTAATCAACTGTTCCACTACTGAAATAGGCTATCCCCTATATGAGCGTAGGACGCAATAGGCCTAATCTTCTTTAATAGAAGGAGTGTCTGTAACATATAATAGGCCTATATAAGCCTATTGTATAATTCCGACGTAAAAGTCACTCAAATCCATTTATGTAGGCCTACTTATAACCTTGATCTATTACATATTTAGACCGTTTCCGAAAAAGGTGGAAAGTCAGGAACAAGAAATTAAGTGCTACAGCAGGATGGCTTTTAGGCTGTTGGCACGCTGAAAAGATTATAAATCATACTTTGGCACACTGTTATCAAAAGGTTGCCGACCCCTGTTGTAAAGCATGATAAATTTTGGCTATTAGCACGCTGAAGGAATTAGAAATCCTACATTGGCACAATAGTATCAAAAAGTAAAAAAGTTGATGAAACCTATACTAGAAATCAATAACAAAATACATGATGATTTGTAGGCCTATAAAGAAAAACTAATCAATAATTAATATTTGTTATATTACAAAACAATAAGGGCCTACTTGTTGGCATCACTTCAATCAAATTAGGAAAAGGGAGGTAATTTAACCGTTTACCATTTGTTAATATTTCAATGTTCGTTTCTTTTCTTTGAAAAGTAATAAATCATCTAGGCTACAATTTGTAACATTAAATAGTACCAAATTATTAAAAGATATATTGAAAATGATATAAATACTACTTTTTATACCAGTCAAAATGACGGAGAAACGAATGGCCACTAGATCTAGGCCTACTTGTTTTAATTGTTATTTTTGTTTTATTATCTTTATTCTAAGTTATTGAATGTTTTATTTCCCTATTTTAAATTTGTTCGTAAAAGTGTTATTAATTGGGGATTAAATTTTACTGAAACTAAATACGATCATGACTATAAAAATGTCGGAAAGTTTGATTCGGTCACCCTTTGCAGTGCTGGCGATAATAGAGAAAACATTTTTCAAGAAAGATATAGATCTAGAGACACAGAAGAAGATATTAGGCCTATATTTTTTGTAAAATAGATTAATAGAAGAAGAAATAGGGAACAGAGAGAGACCTTAAAGTTTGTGTCTCCATACATCCAACTAAAGGAACAAGGAAGAAAAACAACAGAGAAGTTGTAATACCGGCCCGTAGGCCTATAACACAAAAAAGAATGAGCGAGAGCGTATGCTAATAATTTTTATACGTAGGCTAAGTTATAGGCCTATAAATATGTAGGCTGCATTTGAAAAGGACGGAGAAGGAAATGAAGGAGGTAGAGGGAGTGAGGGAGATAATATTTTTGCCCATATATTATTATCATAGCATTATTTCCATCACAATTTAGAGAAAAGTGTGAATATGGAGGAAGTGAGAGAAATCTTGACTCTCACAAATGGACACAATTAATGATTCGAGGTGAAGGTGGAAGAGTCGGTTCTGAGCTACACCGAAGCAGAAAGTAAACGCTCAAATCAAATTTCGAAGATCTAAAGTGATTTTGAAATAAGCTTAATTGGAGAACGATGTTAGTCAGATTCACTTCTATACTCTGTACTAGACCTGCCAGCCGAATTTTTTTTAAAATTTCGGCTGGCTGACATAATTTTTCGGCTGATATCCGAATTAGCCGGATTTTTTCCGTAAATTGACATTTGCGGCTAAAAAAAACGGACGAGCCTGAAATTTGAATCAATTTTTAGAAGTTGAAAGGTCAGGGTCATGTAAATCTTATTAAAACTATTTTTTTTTCCGCAAAGCAAAGCTATAGTTAAGGTCTAACAGTCTACAGTAAAATGCTAAGAACTCATTTTTGTTTTTTTTATAAGTCAGATGAATATTTAATAGGAATTTTTTTACGAAGTGTCCCATAAGTGGGACGCTAGCAGAAAATGGGTTACAATATCAGTTTGTAATTGTCAAGAATAAAACAAACGCGAAGTAGTTTATCAGCTGTTAGGCTTGATCGTTTGATGTTTATTATCAAACCATCAACCGAAAACATGCACTCCACTGGTACAGATGATGCTGATGATGATAGGTGAAGACGAACCAGTTGAGTAAGTTGTGGATACGAGGATGATGCAGCACTGCTACGCCAGAGAGCGAGAACATCATGAAACTGAACAACAGGCGTCGTCAAATAGTTTGCAATTTCCACAGCTATCCGAAATAATTGTTTAAAACATCAAAACACAACAGTACTAACTGCTAGGTTATAACAAATTTCATTATAGTACATAGTAGATGTAATATTTAGTTAGTTCAGTTTATTAATAGATACATGTACCAGTAAAAAAATATTGGAATAAAAACCTATACTAAATGTCACTAAATAGCCTAGTATTTAAATACTGTATGTATTTAAAAATATTTTACTGCAAACTGAGTGGTCTATTGAGAGCAAAATAAAACGAAAACATAGATTAACATAGAATACCTTATTAGTACAATCGTTAGGTGACTGCTCAGTTCTCAGCTCATTCATCAGCTCCATTCGCAACCGCTTACATCGGCTTTCTTCAGAAACATTTTCACTGACCAGCTGTGAATGCAATACATGAGCTTCAGACATGATGAATCCACGGGACATTGCTGACTGTATGACATTCTACATAATTGTTGTTGCTTCTGGCTGTGGAATCAGAATCTGGATCAAGCAACTGATGCAGCTTGATGTGATCATTGACAGAAAATCGATGGTCAAGTTGGTTGAGAACTGCCAGCTTGATCATTCGTATCTTGTCATCATCGGCATTTGATGCAGTGCAGATCTTTCTGATGTGCATTTTCACCAGTGGAATAGTTGATAAGGTTGGCATTGAACAGCTGAAGAGATCAGTTAGGTCTTGGAAGGGTTTCAGAAAGGTAACGAGTTCACTTAAGAAGTCAATTTCATCTTCATGGAGACAAATATCAACTCGACCAATACGCTTGAGAGTATTTTGAACTTCTCTTTTCAAGTCAAGTATAGACTAAATCATCGTCAGTGTTGAATTCCAACGCGTGGGACATGATGCCTTGACTTCTGATTGTGTGAATGACTATCAACGTTGGCGACGGTTAATCTAAAAATGCAATGGAACTTAAAACGGAACGCCATGAAATTTAAGAAAGCAAAAACATTACGTTACGGCGACTCGTTCATTTTTCGGCGGATTTACGGGGGACGAAATACGGCGGCTAATGCGGAGCGCCGCATATTTTCCGGCGGATTTTTGGCGGACGAAAATTCGGCGGCGTATTCGGCGCGCAGCGTCGGCTGGGGGGTCTACTCTGTACTCTGTACCCATGGATCTCAAATTAGCTGGTGAATGGTGTAAACCACCGCGATACGTTCAGAGCCTTTACAAGCTTATGTAGCGCCCCAGGGCAAAAGTTTCAGCGCCGCCCCCTTGCATTCTGTAACTGCTTGTTTAGTGCTATATTTGCTATATTTTGACTACATTTGCCACCCCCCTGGAAGTGTCGCCCCCGGGCATATGCCCCCACTGCCCCCCCCCCATGTGAGGGCACTGGATACGTTTACATTAGCCTACGAATACACCGGTGGACTGACGCATGGGGAACAGCCTCTGTTCCGCGTTCAAAGTCTCATTGCACCGCCGAGAGGCACAGAGCCTCGATGGGGAGGAAGCAATGCGCGCAACAGTAGGCCTACGTCTCAAAACCGCCCTGGTGCCTGGATGTCCAGAACTATAGTCTCGGATTTGTGCCACCGGGCGACAGTGCAGGTAAACGAGCGAGCCACCGCGATAATGATCCGAAGGTGAATTCCGCATGTGGGGAGAAGCAATAAGTATGGCATGTTTGCATGTCTGTTATGCGACACACGTTATCGGTGAGCAGCGGGGTGGCTAGTCTCGGACAGGACTTTGGTTTGCCCCCCCCCCTCCTTGGTCCACCCCATTGCATCGTTACGTCCTGGACTAAAGAGACGGGATTTGCTCGTCCGTTTTTTTAAAGAGACATTTTAAAATCGGTGAAGTATGTGAACCACCGATACGCTCCCAGTACACCGGTGGGCATACGGGTACAGACAGCCCCTCCCCCCTCCTTTGCGCGTCCAATTTTAAGGTTTCACTGCACTACCGAGACCCTGATACCGGTACTCGTTGTAAGTATTGTCCAAAACAAGATTGGGGACCAGACATTGGAAACAGTAGGCCCTATAGTCTCTATAGATAGCTTTCAACACCTGGGAGCTATTTTATCTGAAGCGAAATCGTAACCAGAAGTAATGTCCAGGATTGCCCAGAATGCAGCAGCACGTATAGAGCCTAGCCATCACACCAAAATCACGCTGATGCCCTCACTGGTCCTCTCCATTTTCTTATATTATAATATGTGTGAGTCCTGGACATTAACAGCTGAGCTAGAAAGGAAGATCAATGCCACGGAGAGTAGATGTTTTAGAAATCTTGGCATCTGCTATAAAGACCACATCCCCAATGAGCAGGTGCGAAAAAGGATGTGGGGAATCAGGTGCATAAAGAATAAAGATCTAGATCTATTTATTTATATAATTATTTATAACTTATAGACTAGGTAAAACTTATAAATATAACCCTTGCAAGCTATAGATCTTTGAGTTCTTTCTATCGATTCTCGTAAATTATTTGTGATAACAAAAATTAAACAAAAACAATAACACAACTTTATTTTCGCGATATAATAATAAGATTTTGACACACATCGTTAATACGAGTCGAAAATAATCGAAAATGCTTTTAAAGTGGCGCCAAGAAAGGAAAGGGCGCCCAAATTATTGTGGTAATTCGTGTTAGTTTTTTAAAATGACTTCGCTAAACATTCCTTTAAAGTCAGTGGAAAATATTAAAGAAATATCATCAAATGATGTTAAACTCCCAATGTCGTCAAATACCAGGTAACCAGTTTTTTTTTTCATTTTTAGATAGCGCAATAATAATGTCATTAAAAATGTCAACGGACTCAACTATTGAAAATACTAAAATAGGTAATAGATCTAGAGTCTAGACTAGATCTAGCTAGGAATATCCGAATGCAGTGAATACTATTCGGAATAGGCCTAATAATTAGGCTAATTATATATTGTCGTATGCACTACAGACTACAGTTAGGCCTACAGTTACAGGGAAAATCTTTACTTCTTTAGAGACTTTAGTCAAGTTTAGTCCAGGGCCAGTGTAGTACTGTGACAGTGAGTGAGTAGGCCTACTACGACTACACATACTGACATAGCTTAATTATAATAATAATCCTTCTGATGAGAGTCTACTTGCGTCTTTTATCATCGGATCAGAAATTTTGGGGACAGTCTTTGCAAGAGCCCAGTATTGACTTGTGGATGTATCTGCTAATTGGCGGGCCTGCCCGGAGACGGAGAGACAAGCAATGTCAATGTCTAGTTTCCTAAGACCATGGAACATAATATATATGTTTTCCAATGGTCTTAGGTGACCCCCCTGAAATGGTTGTTCCCACAGGTTGGGAACCGCTGTTGTAATGAGAGTAGCCTATTAAAACCTTTTAGTAATAATATCGGCAGTAACTCTAGGCCTATAGCCATAGCCTATCCTATAACACTATAACTGTTAATAAGATAGTTAGTAAGTCCTTGACTTCTAAATGCTAAGCCACACTATACTCAAGAATCACGTTTTGACTGTAATCACGATTCAGCGAAAAACTAGAATCTTGTTTCAGAGCGAATCAGAAATACACTGTTTGACAATCAGCCATGCCACACGTAAAACACGATTCATAGAAAATCACAACGTGCAATTTTATTTTCAAGAATCAAGAAAGTGTTGAGAGTGACAGTTCTTGCCATGTTTGTTTTGTTTCTTAACTAGGCCAATGATCACATGATCGAGTTTGCACTTCCCATTGGCTGACACAGCTTGAATCAAGAATCATGTTTCCAAATTTTAAAGCATGATCTAATTCTGTAAATCATCGCAAATTACTGCTGAAACTGATTCTGGTGAATCACGTTTCGCGCTATGCCACATTTGAAAAGGGAAAAATCATCGTGATTTTTGAATTGAATCGCTGCGAATCACTGATTTTGTTTTTAGTGTGGCTTAGCCTTAAGAGTTAAATACTAGCAAGTGGCTAGAACAGGTGAAGCATCCACTATTCTCTTAACACCGTTATATTTTTAGTGAAAATATGGATGAAGGTCATTAATATATAGGCCTATATTATATTTTAATATTCAGAGTTTATGACATATAATTTTTGAACCTATGACTGTATCTTCAACTTCAAGTCTGTATGTATTATAATGTAGAATTTAATTTTAAAAGCTAAAAGTTTTTTTTGAAAATAAAGATAAAAACGCTTTTTATTATAGTCTTTAACTATAAATACTTAAACTGTTATAGGTACGTGTAATAGTTTTCATTATCTTGACCTCATCTTTTACAGATATGATGAGCAACAATATCTTGATGCTATTAAGGAAATTATGGAGCGAGGCAATATCAGATGCAACAGGACTGGCATTGATACCAAGTCTATATTTGGAATGCAGATGAAGTATTGTATTAGAAATTGTAAGAAATTTTTTTATATGCCAATTTAATACATAAATAAATAATAAAAAAGTAAGCCAAAATATGCAATAAAAGTAATTTAATTTTAACCATTTAAATAATATAATCAAACTCATTTTCATACATAGTACAGTATTCAAGTGGGTATATATATTTATAGTATATATACCAGTAATAGTGAATTTCGGTGCCTTGCATCACATTTATACAATTTAAGAAAAATTTGCTCCTGCAAACTTCCCTTTGAAAACATTTTTATATAGGTCTTTATATTTTTTTGTAGCTTTTCCTTTACTGACGACAAAACGAGTATTTTGGCGAGGCATCCTCGAAGAACTTCTTTGGTTCATCAGAGGCTCAACCAATGGTCATGAACTTGCCCAGAAAGATGTTCACATTTGGGATGCCAATGGCTCTCGGTCATTTTTAGATGGCAGAGGACTACATGACAGGGAAGAAGGTATGTTAGAAAAGGATTAGAGTACTTATAAGTTTACAGATGTTCCTTCTAGATAGAAGATTATTATGTCCACTACGTTACGTTAGTTGACCCTCAAAATGTAATTATCTTAACACATATTCTGTTGTTACTCATTTTCCTGTTTACAAAAAGTTAATCGGAAATTCAAATAATGCACATAAGATAAAAAAAAAATTATTTAAAAAACTTATTTTCATGTTAAAAATATTTGTTTGGAAAAACACTTTTGGAACAAATTACTTCAATTAGAATGCAAAACTTCAATTTAGATTTTCAGGTGTGATGAGTGTATCAGTGAGATCCACAAAACAAAAACAAATGGACAAAAATACCCCCCAAAATACATGAGCAATTAATACATTGTGCACACATTTTTTATGATTAAAATAATGTTTATTTAAAAAAAAATGATTTTTAAGAGCCAGTGGTCCGCTATTCATCCCTTCTCTCATTTATTAGATACACTCTACAAGTGCACAGTTATATTCATTGTCTAGCAAGACAAAAAGGAAGCCAATAACCTTTTTTTCTCATAAAAACTTCTACAGTATTAATTTGAGTATTGATATCATGATTATTAAATGACTTCTTTTGTAAACAATAAAACAATGTAACACTTTTAATAAGAGTAGATAAAACAACTAATGCAAATAGATTGTCGTGCAGCGGGTGGCTAGTCTTGGATGGGATCTTGGTGTGACCTGCTTTTGGTCCACCCTTTTCCTTTGTTATGCCCGGAACTTAAGAGCCAGAAGGCTGGTCCATTTTTGTATAGACCTACTAGATCAGCAAACAGAAGGGAAATCTCAGGACATAAGAGTTGCTCTTTCTAACCCCCTCCCTCCCTCCCGGCCCAGACAGTTTCTGTCATCTATTGGGAAAGTAAAAAGTAGTAATATCCTATGAAACCTAATTACAGAATTGAACAAACTTGCCATCCTTTGCATCGTTGAAATGTCTCAAAAGTCATATCATTTTCACAATGTCTACTAACAGGTGATCTTGGTCCTATCTACGGCTTCCAGTGGCGTCACTTTGGTGCAGAGTATACTGACATGCATGCTTGCTATGATGGGCAAGGAGTGGACCAGTTAAGAAGTGTCATTGATAAAATTAAGAATTCCCCCAACGAGAGAACTATCATAATATGTGCATGGAATGCTAAAGGTGCTTTTTTAAAAAATGATTTTTAAGTTCTATTTCACATTTTATCATTAAAAATGTAAAAAAAATTTACAGTGCTTTAGAATGTAGATTGTATAAACTGTTTACATTTTGTAAAAATGTGCTATCTTTTAACACAGAGATAAAAATTTCATGTATTTCAATAATAAAGTTATTGCAAAGACCTACCTAAGTGTGTTTTGAAAAAAAAGTGTCTCTTTTAATTCACAGACATTCCTTCCATACGGCTTAGTATTGAAATTCCAGGGTTTAAGTAGCATCTTGCAGTTTCATAAATGTTTAATTGCTGGTTTTACATGACCTAGTTTAGGCAACCCATTCTACGCCTGAATGTCACTGACTAAATGTGAAACTTTGAATCGGCCTCTTTGCACCCAATTGAACTTGACGAGTGATTTTATGGCTTTGTAGGGTTCGGGAGGTTATAATATAAATCAATTAGATTGTTTATTTCATTCCAGTAAATCAGACTTGATGAAAATTGATGGCTGAGAAAAAATCAGCCTAGAAGGAGAAAACAAAATGTTTTAAATGTTACACATTTAAATTAACAATTGAATTAAGAACATCTTAGTTGAATAAGCAGAGTTTGATAATAAGATCAGTTTGAAATCGGGCTAAAATACACTTAATGATTCTATTATAATAAGAATTTTTTATTTTTCCTCTGGTAGATCTACCTAAAATGGCGTTGCCACCCTGCCATTGTCTTGTACAATTTTATGTTGCCAACGGAGAACTATCATGCCAATTGTATCAAAGATCAGGCGACATGGTAGGTGTACTTAGTTACATGATATTATAACAACTTTTTTTTTGTAATTAATAATAACAGAAATTTAACCATCAGTGACATTAAAAAGGAATGTGAAAAAAAAATAATTTATTTTTAGTTAAGTGAAAACCATGTTTGTGATCATCTTTTGTATTCTGTTTTTTTTTTATAATAATTTTTTTTTAACAATTTATTTCAATTAATTCTTTTCAATTTTGAAATTATCCAGGGACTAGGTGTTCCATTCAACATAGCAAGTTATGCTCTATTAACTTACATGATAGCTCATGTCACAGGATTAAAGGTTAGTTACATTTAATTTTATGAAAACCATAAATGTGACCTGTTCTAACAAAATGGTGCCTTAGTTGCTGGAGTCTATACAAAATATAAGCATTTTTGTGAATCGGGCTTAATCTAAGTGAAAATTATACTCAGTATCCCCTAATAGTCTACATCAGTCTTGCCAGACTTGGCACGCAAAGTGATTTTCAATGGAATGCGGAGGACCCTAAACTATTCATCTTTTCAACAAGAAATTGAGTTCTAGAGCAGGGTAAATTTTCGTCTGTTTAAATTAGAAATCCTACATTGGCACACTATTATCCAAAGGTTGCTGACCTCTGGTTTACATCATTGGAAAGGGTTAACTTTTGATATTTTTTAAACAATCATACATTTTGTAAGCCCACACTGTATGCTGTGGCCTCTGGTTTACATCATTAGAAAGGGTTAACTTTTGAGATTTTTTAAACAATCATACATTTTGTAAGCCCACACTGTATGCTGTGGCCTCTGGTTTACATCATTGGAAAGGGTTAACTTTTGAGATTTTTTAAACAATCATACATTTTGTAAGCCCACACTGTATGCTGTGGCCTCTGGTTTACATCATTGGAAAGGGTTAACTTTTGAGATTTTTTAAACAATCATACATTTTGTAAGCCCACACTGTATGCTGTGACGAACAATCACTATTAACCTGTCCTGTGAAAATCCATATTTAGTTTTTTCTTGGTTACAAAGCTGTATCTAATACCGTTAATATTTGATTAGTTACTATATAATATAGTAATTGGCTATGATTAAACAAGCCTTTGCTTTACCGCTGGCTATAGATGGTTGTTTACACTCAGGGAACATGGAAAAAATCTGTTTCTTCAAAGTAAACTTCTTGGAAACTAGTGTTAAAGGCATCGTGCATGACATTAAAAAACTGTCACTAGAAAGAATATTACCCCCCCCCCCCAGCAGAATATAATAAATATGTGTGGTTATTGTCGTTCAGGAGTTTTTAACACAATAAAAAATACTTTAAAACTTTTTTTTTCTCAAAACTGTAGACCAATTTTTTTTTGACAACTACAAAGCCTTACAGAAATGTAATGAATTTAAAGTATATTGTCAAGTTTGGTACCAAATTAACACCAAACAACTTTTCTAACCATATAGATATAACTCAAAATGTCAGTAAAAAAAAAAGCTAAGTTTCATTTTAAGAGAATTGGTCACAAATCATCAAAACATAACATTTATTAGTAATTATTTATAATTTATTATTAGAGTGCCAAGAATTTGTATTATAATTAAATACTAATACTCTTTTGTTTGTACATATAGACAGGTGATTTTGTACACACACTTGGTGATGCCCATGTCTATGTCAATCACGAGGAGCCATTAAAAGTGCAGGTAAGAATACATTATTATTGTGTTAGTACTTATTGCATGTCTATAAATGAAATGTCTACGCTCACCCTTTTCAAAATACCTTAACAATAAGAATATGTAACTTTTTTTTTTTTATAGTTGTCCAGAACACCAAGGTCATTTCCTAAACTTGTTATTAAGCGTAATGTAACAGATATTGAAGACTTCAAAGCAGATGATTTTGAAATAGTGGACTACAACCCTCATCCCAGAATAAAAATGGAAATGGCTGTTTAGTAAAGTTAATGTTTTTAAAAGTTAATTTTGTCTTTTTTTATATAAGGACTTAGTTAAAAATAAACAAAATATTAACTTCTGCCATTAGATAAATATTTTATAAAACATTTTTCTGTAAATTAAGAACCAAATTGCTATATATTTATAGCAAAATCCTGCATTTTAATTTTGTATCTTAAATATCTGATATTTTACTGTAGTTGGCATAAAAGCAGATAATATATGATCCAGTTTAATTAATTTTCTGCTTTTTGACATTTTGTTATGGTATCATTTTATTTGTTGCCACACTAAAATATTGATATTATATGAAGGGAACAGTATAGTTTTCAAGTTATACAAAATTGGGAAAAAAGAAAGGTTGTTTTTATAATGCACATGAAAGACCAGCACTGTTTAATAAAAAAAAAAGTATTTGAATTAATTAAGACAGTTTTTTTGTATTGCCACAAAATCTTACATTTAGAAATAAGGATAAAACTGACAGATATTTTAAGGGAAAAATGGTGTGACTACTGGAGATTTTTTTTATGGACCCTAATGCTTCAACATTTATCAGAGTGGTATATTGATGCTGGTTATAGTTAAATTGCTTTATTATTTTAGTGTGCTTGCTTTGATCCAGAACATTTGAAATATCGGCCTATGTAATAATATAATAGAAAAGGCAGATAAGAATAAAGCTACACTATGTTGTGAAGGCTGTTAACATGGCTTCAAGTTACAACCATGTAAATGACCTGTTTACTGGGCCTTAGTTTTTGTCTCTATCTCCCGTTACATTTTTTTCTTTTTTTTTTTGTTTTCATGTTAATCTTTTTTCAAGTATAGAAGGAACGTCTGTAATATATGAGATAAGAATAATGTTTAATATCAGAAGGTAGTCTGTAATATATGAGATAAGAATAATGTTTAATATCAGAAGGGAGTCTGTAATATATGAGATAAGAATAATGTTTAATATCAGAAGGTAGTCTGTAATATATGAGATAAGAATAATGTTTAATATCAGAAGGTAGTCTGTAATATATGAGATAAGAATAATGTTTAATATCAGAAGGTAGTCTGTAATATATGAGATAAGAATAATGTTTAATATCAGAAGGTAGTCTGTAATATATGAGATAAGAATAATGTTTAATATCAGAAGGTAGTCTGTAATATATGAGATAAGAATAATGTTTAATATCAGAAGGTAGTCTGTAATATATGAGATAAGAATAATGTTTAATATCAGAAGGTAGTCTAACTTTTTGTTTCTTTTTGCACACATTTTCACCAAAGCCCTAATGCATGTAAAAAAAACCGAAGTGTCGCAGTATTTAGCCTACAATTTTCTTAAGGGTGGGTATAGGAAAGGGAAATTTAAGGCCCATGAAATTCTTCCCACAATTGATATTTTAATCTGCAGTTATAAGATTATTTTAATTTGTTTCTTAATTTTGACTTGTTAATTTTCATGTTATTAAGTAAATATCAAATATTTTTTTTAAATATGAAATTACTTACATGTTGCATTATATTTAAATGAGCTTGTTGCTGGTTCTCTTTTACTTCCTCACTACTTGCAATCTAATGACCAAATAGTTTAAATTTTGTTCAAATCTACCTTGCAACACACTTTGTTGTGTAAGCATTATATTTAGAACCACAAAAGAAATAGTAGGCCAAGTTCTGAATTTAAATAGATATCCTGTAACTTGATTTTCTTAAGATTTGATCAACAAATATAACTTGTTCCGTATTTTCAATAATGCTGTATAATAGTGAGGGAATTCCCTGAAAAAAGTGAGCTCATTATTAAAAAAAAGATTTTGCTGTATATTAGTGAGGGAATTCCCTGAAAAAAGTGTGCACATTATAAAAAAAAAGATTTAGGTGTAGGTGCAGGAATACCCATTTGCCCTTATTCTAAGATAGGGGAGAAAGGGTGTTTCTATTATATTCCCATGGCAATATGGTTGATACTAAACTTATAAGAAGAGTTGAATTGAAATGAACAGATTGAGGGGGAAAACAACTTTGTATTCACATTATTCAAAAGTATTTTTATTAAAAATTTAAGGCTGTTTTGTACACATATTTTTCCATTATTGTACATATAAAAAGGTTCACTTTCACTTCACTTAATCCCACTGTGTAAATGTGAACAGAATTGAGAGAGAAATTTAATCTTTTAGTGAGTATTGCGATAAAAAAGACATAGCTTATAATTATAAAATGCTAATCTATGTTCATAGTCCTTTACAAATTAGCGTTTCTTTCTTTTGACCAATAATTTTTTGTAATGTTTTGTAAATAATAAAATTGCATTTTTTTGTGTTCTAATGTAACATTAACACTGCCATAAGATACCCCAACCTTGTGTGTTCATCATTGTAAATAGTGCAAGCGGGACATTTTTATATATTGTTTCAATTGATTTGTACATAGTTTTTGTTTATAGAAGAAATTTCACAATTGCTAGTGAAAATTGATGTTTATATGATAAGTTTACAAAAAGAAATTTATTAATGATTTTAGAGTAAGAAACCTGCAGTTTATAAGCCTATTATATGAAGGGCTTGTTCAGTCAGGACCGTGCCTAAATATTTTAAGTTCGGTAACCATCAAGGTTGAGTACGGTTTGAAAAGGAAATGATTCACAAGCGTTTGTAATTGCATTTGTACTGCCTACCTTTGAAATGGCAAATCCAACAAACACTCTTGCTATGCCTCATTACTAACAGAAAAGAAGAATACATTAACCATTACCCTTTAGGCATCCTGACTTGCAGCTCATTTTTCATTATTTAAATTGTATTCTTGTTTTGTTAAATTTTTTATAGATACATCAACAAAGTGTTCATACAATGTGTAAATTTGTTCAAAATTGAATTAATCGCATAAACTCATTTTTACATTTGGTGATTCTATAGATTTATGCTTTAATTAATGTTGTATCATACTGTTGTCTACATAAGATTGAATTTGATGTCAATTTAAAAGAGAGAAAAAAAATAACATTGTTAATGCTCTTGGTATTTTAAAGAGTACCAGCATGCACACTGCCATGTTGTAAATATTTTTGTGTTTGGTATTTTTATTTGTACACTTAATTTGCCAATAATAAATAGTCTTGTACTACTACCACCTAGACTACTGGTTTGATTGCTAGGTCTCAGTTATTTTAATGTCAACATTTTGAAATTTTACATTTATCATTTTTATTCAAACTGTAAAGTCTGTTGGGTTCAGGATATGGTTGTTTGATGGAAGTTTTAGCTACAGGTACCGTACTTTGTAGTGTTGAAATGAAAAATGTTGTGGGTGGAGTGGAGGCGATGACTTTACTATGGAGGTTGGCTTGGATTCAGTCGGTAATATTTTAATAATGTAATAAACACCAAAACTAAGTATGCGTAATATTTCCAGAAGATAATTTAAGAAAAAAAAATTTAAGGCTGTAACTGAAACCATTCACCACTATTTCTAACAGCTAGTATACAAAATGTCCTGGGTTAGAATTAGAATACTGGTGGAGGCTCTAGTTTGGAGGGTGTCCCTGAGTCTATCCAGCTCTGATGGGTAGCTGACAATATTTGGGTGAAATTAAAAGTGTCTGGACATTGTGCTGACCACACAACCCCCTAGATGCCACAGTGTATTTTATGCTGAGGCTCAAAAACTTGTGTGAATTCTGTGTTACAGGCCCTATAGACTAATACTATAGATCAAATATGTTTGACATGGATACTTTACTTTTTACTTACATACTGTCTTTGACTGACTTTAATCTCAAAGTCAAAGAGAAAATGAAATTTAAATTTTTATCTTTTTTTTATAAAATCAACTAGATCTAATTATCAAGTTTATTTTGTGAAACAGTTATTGTCACATTACATGCCTAGTAGTAGGAAAAAATAATTTAATATCTGTGAAGCAGGGTAAGATTGGGATAAACATTGATACATTGGTTGGTACTGGATCCTTTTCTGAGTAGGAATATAAACAATTTGTTTTTTTTTGTGGAAAAGGCTTTTTTTTTTCATGAGGGTAGGTGTTCCCTTATCTTACTCATTATAATATATTAACATCGGTATACTGTCTATTAATTATAGACTATTTCTTATTCAACACAAAAAATAGTGTTGTCAACTGGAAGAAAACACAGTTTATTAAAGTTAAAGCCATAGGTCCCCTGTTTGAATCTCAGGTTTGCATTGCCCTATTTAGGCTGACTAAACTGCTATATGCTTTAATGAAACTACAAAAGAGCATCAATTTAGCAGTTTGGTTTAGTAGAAGATGCATCTTAAATCTGGTATATAGTTATAAGTTATAATATAGTCAATGTTTCTTCTTATTACTTTACCAATAATT
Organism: Anisus vortex; assembly: GCA_949126835.1. Taxonomy (NCBI): domain Eukaryota; kingdom Metazoa; phylum Mollusca; class Gastropoda; family Planorbidae; genus Anisus; species Anisus vortex. The sequence continues at coordinate 6,798,812 of OX421498.1, forward strand.
GTGTCACTAAATGTGTCAAATTGTCTTAGTATCATCTCATTACAAAATTTTTTCATAATGTGATACTGAGGGTATCCAAAGCTACATCAATCATGCAACTCTAAGGTTTGTATTACGGTAATCAATTTAATTTTAGTTTTAAAGTAAATTCTTTTTTTAAATAATAAAAACTAGATAAATATTACAGTACAGCCATAGATGACTATGGTACAGCACATTCACCAGGGCCTAACCATTATACTTTAGCTCAAACACTTTATAGAATGCAGTAAAACATTTATTTTGGTTAGCCATAACATCTTATTCAAGAACAATACATATTAAAATACATCTAATCCAAGACATATGGCATACTGGATGTAAATGAAAAATGAAAAAGTCAAGCTTGACAGAACAGAAAACCTTTAATCTAATGTGTATTAGATTTAGATTGCTGCCCCACATTCCTAATAGCATAGCATATTTTAATCCAAATTTCATATACAAAATGAGAAATACTAAAATGATAAATAAAATTGATCATTGTGATTAGGACTCACAAAACAATCACTTGGTTGGACAAAGGTGAATGTTCAAGGTTCAGATCAGGGTAAATAATGATAGGATTTTTAATTCTGAGGTCTGTTTATTTGATCACCTAGATCTGATGGATATGTAAGAAAAAATTGCTTGGGCATTGAGCTGGCTACACTGTCACCTCAGCAGCAAGCCAATTCTGGACAGGTTTCAGCCAATTTCAGTCTAGAAAAAAAAAATCTTTATCTTAACATTGCTACTGGTCTATCAGACTAAGCCAAGCTTCAAAAGGCTTTTTAGGTTTTGGTCATTGAAAAACTATCGCAATGAAAGTTGAAAGCACTTGTTCACTAGTGTTAGACAGTTAGTTCTATTTTAGACCAGCCACTTCTGACCATAGATCCAGAGAATGAGATTTGCAAACTTCTAGGCCTAATAAATCACCAAAAGCAGTACACCAAAAATTGACTGATTATTATAAGTGAGGACTTGAAAATATAGTATTAAAAACAAGAAGAAAAACATGCTTTAGCCTTTCACTGTTTGAAATGCAGTACTGCATTAAAATAGGAATGAACTTCACTTTCTATTTATTGAATGAATTAGAGAATGCTGGTATGGTACTAAAAAAATTGTTGATATGTTAATATTCATCATTTATTAGAAATGCACCAGTTGAATTCCCAAAAGATGAAAATGACTTTATGGCAGTTGATTGGTGGAAAAAACTTTGTAGGCTAAATTGGTCCTATGAGCAAACTCCTTGATAATTTTTTTTTCAGTGGCACTTTCTCAAGAACTAAAACTAATACTTTAGAAAAGTTTTCTTTGGCAGTGAAAGGGTTAAGCTAATTATTTTGGGGTGCCTTTTTAAAATCTTGCTGCACTGAATTTATTGCATTTGTTTGTGTTTTTTTAAAAACCTCAACAGTTATATATTTGTTTTAAAATGGGGGACACTATTGCTCTTTAAAAAAAAGCCTTTAGAAGTATTAAATGTTAAAATGACAAAAATTGCACAAATCTGCACATAAAAAAAAACAACAACAAAAACTAGCATATACAATTCTTAGCTTCTTATTCTTATTGTAATGCCAGACATTTCATACATGAGAATAAAACAATAGTTTATTTTTACACACAAAATTGTAGGATCTTAAACAAAAAAGTGAATATTGTTTACTGTACATATGAATGATTTATTTCTACAGAATTCTAACTCATACAATGTATCCCCACAAGTAAAGCATTGAAACTGAGATCTGCACTTACTACTCATGAAAGAAGTTAAACTTTTAAACTGTCTCAGCTTTATGGTTTGACAAGAATTAGAAAAAAATATATGGAAAGAAACAAAAAAAACTTCTATTTTACTTTAAATTAAAAGTATTAATTGATGAAAAGTGATTAGAGTAAATATGCCATAAATTATTTTTAGACTAACATAGTTATAGTTTTATAGTTATAGTCAACTAGAAGTAGAGGTAATTAAAGACACTCAAATATATCTATCTATCTAAATACATATTTTTCTGAGGTAGCTAAATTTAACTATCAAGAAATCACAATTGGAAAAATTAACAAAACATAATCTCATGCATGTGAGCTGCAATCTATAATTCTTAGATACCAAGTCATCAAAATTATATAAATAAACCTTGTTCTAAAAAAAAATGAAAAAATTAATTATTGAAAAATAAAAAAGACAACTGCAAAAACAAACACATTTTACACGTTAGTAAAAATTTTTGAAGATGAAAGCTCTTTCAATATATCTATATATATCTATAATACAACTACTACACTTGTAAGCAACTTGTGGTCTGCAACTGTTGTCCACAAACAATATCATTTAAAAGAAGTTTCTGAAGGAAAGAGCTCCTACTAATAACAAAACAAAAAAGTTCCCACAAGCTATGGACAACCCATCCCTCTCTGGAATGGTCAGCATCCACAGCTCCTTGTGAAAGCCAGAAGTTACATTTATGCAAATATGTTTTTAGATAGATATTTATGTAATGATAGTAAGCTGGCGCCTCTTAACCTTTTCTTTACCAAAAATTGCTTTTTAACAATGTTTAATGACATTGTTTATTACCATCGATGTCAAAACTGATTGTTAAGCAAAGCATAACAGCTGCTAATGTTACGTGCTAAAATGAATAACATTATTTAGATCATTAGTTTTAATGCAGTGCCTAAATAAATAGATAACAAAATAAATGCATAAACAATAACATTATAAAAGAAAACTGACCAATCAAAATAAAAAAAGATGATTTAATAAAAAAAAACATAGGATGGTCTACTAAGTATAGACCTTATTCATAGTGACTTTTGGCCTCACTTCCACAATGTGCAAAGAGGACATATTTTGGTAAACATATTTGGTGTAGTTTTGTCCCATTTTTCAGAAACACACACACATACTACATACGGTACATAGTCAAAATTTTGTGTCAGGTGAACTGAATAAAATTCAACAGTAAGCCAATTATCTAATCCACCGTGATCACAAGAAGAAAATCTTTTCAACTACTTTATTTCTCAAAACAATGTCTAACAATGCAGAACAACCAAGTTCACCCAAAGACTGAGTCAGTTCTATAGTTCTCACTGCTACTCAGTAGACCTAGTTCACCACAAGTGTAACTAATCAAAAACAAAATACAAGTAGTTTCCAAAAGCCTTTTGGTTAATTAGTATAAACATCTATAAACAGAAATTAAAGAAATGAGGTATGTTTATTTTTTTTTTTACAGTTTTGAACCATTTCACTAAAAGTTATATAATTATAATGGTATAAAACACACAGGGTGACAAGCAGGGGTGAAGCCACAGGGGAGGCCAAGCCCCCCCCCCTGGAATTTTTCAAAAACATATTTTCAACAGTTTTTTTGTTAAATATGTACTAAATTACCTAAACATTTAGTAAATGTTTATCACACGAAAGTTCAGCCCCCCCCCCCCCTTGGAATTCGGTAAATGTTTGCCAAGCAAAAGTTCAGCCCCCCTGGAAAAAAATTCCGGCTTCGCCCCTGGTGACAAGACAGAAAGTCACAGATATACATCATATTATCCACATACTTCATACTTTGAACTGTATAGACCCAAGGGAATCACTACTAGGGATTTCTTCAAGGAATGCTTTATTTATTGCTGGGAGAGTACTATCTACCAAATCTCATCATACAACAGAGATCCCCTCGAGGATCAAGTCTAACTATTAGTGCAGCTCAGTCTAAGAAAGCTAATAGAGACAATTTATAATATGTCAAGTAACACAGAGATCGTATCGAAGTGAATCTTTACAAATTAATAGTAATCTTTACAAATGAATTAGTTTAAAATGACAAACAATAGTAAAATATTGTGCGGGCTGCTTTAGAACAAAAAGAAAAAAAAGATGAATTTTGTTTAGTTCTTATCACACTACATCATATAAAATATAAATATATATTGTTCTTTTGATCCATGTTATAAATTTATTTTTTATTAAGTTTTATGAATATCTTACACACTTATACCTTTCATACATCATCAGCAATAATAGCTCTATTTTATATACCGGTAACTTTGTACATTTTAATTTTATTGATTTTCACCACAACTTGATCAATTAAAGTTAATACCTTTTATATATATATATATATGTATTGGATCGCCAACTTCAACAATTATACACCTAGTGAGGTATAGTAATATTTGGTTTATGGTTTATATTTGAGTCTAACTTCACTTTATAAACAAAAGTACAATTAAAAAACATGACAATTATTGTGAGTCGTCTAAATAAATTTTTCTGTGAAGAATTCATATTGATAATTAGATTTTGGATACCACAAAGGATTTTACCCTATACATGTGAGCTGATGGGATTGAGTCATAAGTCTACAAGGTCTATCAGGCAAGCAACATTTTTTTAAAAACACTTTTAAAATTAAATATGTAACTCAACTGATTAAATTTTATGTGTTTTATATTATATTTGTTAAATATATATACATTAATTTATAAAAAATAAAAAGAATATTTTATTTCTTTATTTAAATGTATTTACTGGTAAATTATGTTACATGTTTTGTTTGCAAAACACTGCTAGACCTACAAAAAAAAGAGTTTTTAATTTTCGGTTATCTAATTACCCCCTTACCCTCCATTTTATTCATATAAAGACATGTCTAAATTATGCAGAAAGTAATTTTATCTCCATCTAGGATTTCAAGCCCCATGATATTATATATCTATATATCTAAGGTAATACTAGTGGCCACAAGATGAATGCATACATTTTAAAGGATGAACTTCAGGGATGATTTTAAAGGATGAACTTCAGGAAAGAATCAGTAAATGTCAGACAGATTCACTTTTAGCTTCCGTTCAAAAACTTCTTTGAATAGGTGAAAACCTTTCTGTAATTTGACGACAAGATGGGAAACTGAGAGCAGGTGATTCATTTACTTTCTCAGCTGTTACCACTAAAATGAATCCAACGAATAATGCAGCTAAATGAGTACAGGCCCTACAAGCAAGATACTATACTGAGAAATAGCCACGATAGAATGTTTGTCTGGCATAGACTATTCAGCAGTTTAAAGGAGAAAAAAAATGTCTACTAACTATAAACTGGTGAACATTGCTTCACCGGCCCTATGGATCAATTTGGTCAGACAGGATACTTTTACTAACTATACAAGAGCAAAAAAATAAACAATGAAATTCTGATAAATGATTCTGATAAAACTGGTTTATAAATACATTTAAAGTTAAGTTAAAAACAAGAATTTCCAGAGTAATACAACTTTAAAGGAACAAAATTCATAGCTTTTTTTTGAAACAAGTAACCAAAAAGGTAAGAAATGGTGTTGCACAAACCATAACAAAACCACAAAGAATAGAATTGGAAAAGAAACAAGATAACACAATATCTATTTGCTATGATCACTTTACTACAGGATCATCAGAAGATACATCTGTTTAAATACTAGGGTCTGTAAACATTGTTATATAATAGTATTGTACATTCTTTATATAAACATAGTAATGTACATTTTGACCTTGTTGCACCGTTGGCCAAGCTTTAAAAAATGGTTTCCTTGATGTTTATTTCATACAAACTCCATCAACATTCATTCACAGAGAAGCCATTGCTAGGACATGTCCAGGTCGTCCTCATTGGTAGAGGGGGAGGTCAGCCCAATGCCAGAGTTAATAGTCTGTGTAGGTGGAAACAAGTGATAAGATCAAATGTAAGATTACAATGTTAGCATGAAGCAGCAAAAGCATCAATAGTAGTAAAATCCCTTTGGTCAAACTTTTGGGGTCTATCCTATATGGTTGTTGAGTTTAACTGCTCCTGTGGCCAGGGAGTAAATGGATATTGTAGGGCAAGTAACAGACAGGTCTGGGTCCTACTGGATTGGAGAAGTTGTAATCTACAGGAGAAATTGTATTCTACAGGAGATGTTTAAATCTTCAGGAGACATTTAAATCTACAGAAGTTGTAATGTACAGGAGAAGTTGCAATGTACAGGAGAAGTTGTAATGTACATGAGAAATTGTATTCTACAGAAGATGTTTAAATCTTCAGGAGACATTTAAATCTACAGAAGTTGTAATGTACAGGAGAAGTTGTAATGCATAGGAGAAATTTAAATCTACAAGGAGAATTTGTAATCTACATGAGAATTTGTAATCTACATGAGAAGTTGTAATCTACAAGCGAAGTTGTAAATTACATGAGATGTTGTAATCTACATGTGAAGTTGCAATCTACATGAGAAGTTGTAATCTACAAGAGAAGGTGTAAATTACATAAGAAGTTGTAATCTACATGTGAAGTTGTTAATTACATGAGAAGTTGTAATCTACAAGAGAAGTTGTAAAGTACATGAGAAGTTGTAATCTACATGAGAAGTTGTAAATTACATGAGAAGTTGTAATCTACATGAGAAGTTGTAATCTACATGAGAAGTTGTAAATTACATGAGAAGTTGTAAATTACATGAGAAGTTGTAATCTATATGAGAAGTTGTAAATTACATGAGAAGTTGTAATCTACAAGAGAAGTTGTAAATTATATGAGAAGTTGTAATGTACATGAGAAGTTGTAATGTACATGAGAAATTGTATTCTACAGAAGATGTTTAAATCTTCAGGAGACATTTAAATCTACAGAAGTTGTAATGTACAGGAGAAGTTGTAATGCATAGGAGAAATTTAAATCTACAAGGAGAATTTGTAATCTACATGAGAATTTGTAATCTACATGAGAAGTTGTAATCTACAAGCGAAGTTGTAAATTACATGAGATGTTGTAATCTACATGTGAAGTTGCAATCTACATGAGAAGTTGTAATCTACAAGAGAAGGTGTAAATTACATAAGAAGTTGTAATCTACATGTGAAGTTGTTAATTACATGAGAAGTTGTAATCTACAAGAGAAGTTGTAAAGTACATGAGAAGTTGTAATCTACATGAGAAGTTGTAAATTACATGAGAAGTTGTAATCTACATGAGAAGTTGTAATCTACATGAGAAGTTGTAAATTACATGAGAAGTTGTAAATTACATGAGAAGTTGTAATCTATATGAGAAGTTGTAAATTACATGAGAAGTTGTAATCTACAAGAGAAGTTGTAAATTATATGAGAAGTTGTAATGTACATGAGAAGTTGTAATCTACATGAGAAGTTGTAATCTACATGAGAAGTTGTAATCTACCATTGACCATTAGGGAATGTTGAGCATGGCTTACCCATAAAATACAATTATAAACCCGGACTATACACTGCTCTTCACAATCCTTTAAGCTCAAACATAAACAAAACATAAATAAAATAACAATAAGTCAACTTACAATATGTACAGAAGAGCTTTCAGTAAATGGAAGCAGTTGATGTTGTCTGACATTGACAGGTGGAACATTTGGATCAGATGATTCAACCATTGCATTGTTGCTGCTGCTTTGAGCAAATTCTCCTATCCTTGCTAATTGCTGGGTGAGTCCTAGAAGGCCGCCCTCAGCCACAGTTATTAGCACATTTATCACATCTGATAGGATAAGATAGATTAAAATGGGCCAAAAATGTAGAATCTCCATCAATAGGGATTTTAATGGGCTTTTTCTCTTCCTAAACAAATTATCACTTTTACGAATCCAATTTAAAACCAATTATACTGTTGTTGTCTTTTATACAGATCAAAGCCATCACTTTTTTTTACTTTCTGCCATAAATTGAAGATGTGATGTAAAACTAAATTTAAAACACTCGTGACAGAGTTGACTCCAACTAATTTTGTATTTAATACTAATTAGTACAAACTAACAATGGGACATGATGGCAGAGCGGCAGCGCGTTTGGATGGCATACCGAAGTTCCTGGTAAAGGCTAGGATTTGTTATCGGGTCTGGAGGTTGTCCCTGAGTCTACCCAGTTATGATGGGTACCAGACTTGGGGTTAAGTAAAGGCGGCTGGGCGTTATGCTGGGATACTTACTTTACTACAGTCTGACAAACAGTAAATGGAAAAAGGTATGAACTACGACCTTACCACCGAAATAAATTCCTGTTGCAGTGCACATCCTCCAAAGACTAAGATATGATCCTACCCCTGACGGCGATCGCATCTCCACGTCTATATCCACAGCCTGGCCTGGACCCAAGGCATCCACGATTCGCCTTTCAATCATGCTCAGATTATCCCCACTGCAGAATCGCAGATGACAACCAGGTGGCCAGCGATCAATACCTTTTATGGAGAAGAAAAAAAACAAAAACACTTTTATAGGGTTTTTCTTACTTACCCAATTCTTTTAAGAACTTGATTTTCTGACCATAGACGAAAAAGTATTAAATGTTTGTACATTTTTTTTAAATTTGATAATCTTGACTCTTTTGAGGCAGAATAAATTTATAAAAATATGTACATTTTTTAAAAGCGTGTTATTTTTTAAAAGGAATATAATTATATTGGTTTATGGGGCATCTTTTGGTATCAAAGGGAAGAATATGGGTTGGCTTAAGAGTTTAAAAAAATTTGTTTGCATTAAAATTTCTAACAGAAAAGAATTGTAACCTTTACAAAGCCTAATTGTCTTGTTAAAGCCTGTTATAATCATAGCAGCAATGACAAGCAAAAACAGCAATGATTTGTTCACACACACAAAAAAAGGCACCACACTTCTATATTCAAGTCCAATTTCAAAATAGCTCTTTAAAAAATGTGACTGAACATCACCAAGAAACAAATATGATTCTGTGTCCTGTGTGACAGCAAAATGCACTAAATGTCGCCAGTAGCTAAGCCACTGATTTCAAGGTGGTGGAGGACACATATGGGAGGAAGGGGGAGGAACAGCACAAAATATGACAGCAGTAGAACGCTAATTTAGAAAATGTGCATAGTGGGAGGGTTGGGAGGGGGGTGGGCAATTCTATCATATCAATCATAGTAATTTATATCAAAGTAATTCATAGATTTCAGAATAAGCTACTTAAACTTAAAGGTTGAATTTACCTGAATTTTTGATCCTCCATGTTTTAAAGAAAGTTGTGTTTGGAGCTACAGACTCACCCTCTCCTACAGTGACATCAGCAATGAAGGACATGTAAGGCAAGGAGCTTGCTGGCTGCTCAAAATCATAATATGAGCAAACTGCATTTTGAAGGTTCCTGTAAAAGTCATGTTGTAGACACAAATATTTTATAGAGCTTAAAAGTAAAACGCTGAACAAAATAACACAGTGAAAACGTTTTATGCGACTGCTTTGAAATATTCCAAATTGCTATATGTCCTTCATGGGTGCAAAATTTGATGGATATATCCAACTGTAACTTGCAAGTTGTAATTATAACCTATTTCTTACAATTTTCAAAAGTCTGTCTTCGTTGGTTGTTCATTCAATCAATTCCTCTTGCAGTTGTGATTATAACCTATTTCTTACAATTTTCAATTTTCTTTCTTCGTCGGTTGTTCATTCAATCAATTCCTCTTGCAGTTGTGATTATAACCTATTTCTTACAATTTTCAATTTTCTTTCTTCGGCGGTTGTTCATTCAATCAATTCCTCTTGCAGTTGTGATTATAACCTATTTCTTACAATTTTCTTTCTTCATTGGTTGTTCATTCAATCAATTCCTCTTGCAGTTGTGATTATAACCTATTTCTTACAATGTTCAATTTTCTTTCTTCGTCGGTTGTTCATTCAATCAATTCCTCTTGCAGTTGTGATTATAACCTATTTCTTACAATTTTCTTTCTTCATCGGTTGTTCATTCAATCAATTCCTCTTGCAGTTGTGATTATAACCTATTTCTTACAATTTTCAATTTTCTTTCTTCGTTGGTTGTTCATTCAATCAATTCCTCTTGCAGTTGTGAAGGTAGGACTGATTTTATCACTTTACCATTAGAAAAGAGGGTCTAAAAACCAATCAGGAACTTTCAAGTTTATAATAATGTCTTAAAATTGACTGTTGAAGTCATCATTAAGTGCTTCAAGGTAACGACAATAATTGAGTATGTCTTTGTCAGTTTTCTCTTTAGATGCAAGATATTTGTGTCCATAATTGTGTTTGTACAATTGAAGTTTTGACATAAAATGCCAAAAAAAAAACCTCTTTGACTTAATTAAATTGGGGTCATCACCTTGAAATCAATTTTTTTATAAAACGATTTTAAATCAATTATATTAGTTTTCAATTTTATTTGATTTTATCTCCAAGGATCGTCCTTGCTTTCCAAAAACTTTAGCATCGAATCAAAGACTCATACATTCTATTTAAGCTTTTGATCACCAGTATGTGTGTGTGCAGTAACAAACAATATGTGGCCCTCGTTATTCTCAATGCAGAACGGTCTGAGCAATATTATATCATTGAATACGTTGCTTCAGTTTTGCTATCTGCAATAAATACGTATTGTAGTGAGCAATGCAGACGATAACTAAGATTACAGCAACGTAAAGTTGTCGACGAATCACACAGCTAATACATCTGGCACAGACTTCTTTAATTACAACACTAATTCCAGAGAGCACCATAACATCGCTGATGGACAAATTTCTTTTCCCCTAAAAAAAGCCTTCTGGTTCAAGTTATATAGATTCGCCTTTAGTGATCTTTATTTATTTTGTTGAAGCAAAATTGGCAAATGTTCCCTTTATATAATAAAATAAAAGTAACATTTGCTTGTCTGATAGCTTGATTGATCCATGAAGATGTAAATGTTTAGGTAATCACAGAATGAGTGACAATGTACTCTCTTCATCACTTGCCATTTCATCAACTCATCTCTGCATAGTGCTTTTAAGTAAGTAAAGTAAAGTACCCTTTTGGACCAAATTGATCGTAGGGCCGGGGAAGAGGCGTTCACCATAGGCCTAGTGCTATTGCTCAACTTATATTTTTTAAATCCAAGTAGCTATATAAAAACTTGTTTTTATAAAACAATTGAATTTTTTAAAATTCAAATTAAACCCAATTCGATCTGATACTGTGATAACTGACAATTACGCGCAGAACTTACCGATCCAGATATTTAATTTAAACTGACAAACTGACCCAAGCCACTACTTCTTCTTCAAAAAATCAGTGCGATTCTTCTTACTTTTTTTTAACTTCTTATTAGCATATATGTCCTGTTGTGTGATAGCAGTAGTTTAGCAGAAATTGCGTTCTATCATGCTCTGTGTCACATTTCATACATATTCTAATCACCCCCCACAATCTGCCTTTCTCAGAAACAGTCTAAATCTAGTAATAGATCAAGGTTAATTACACAAAGAGCTTTAAATGACTTTTACGTCACAATCACACAGTAGTGAAATAGTGTAACAGTCAATTAATACTTTGTTTAAGCTCATAATTACCCTTATTATAAAAAAAGCACATCTAAATTTTGGTATTTTAGTGATGTTCAAATTCAAAGTATTGAAATTACTTTTTGACCGCCCACTGGCCCTTCACTGCCCCCCCCCCATTGCCTCCGAGAAAGTCAGCGCCCCCCCCCTAGTCCTTCTCACCGCCCCCCCTGGATAATGTCCCCGTTGAGAATTTATGGTCTAGATCACAAGTCAATAAAAGCAATACCTGGAATTACCAGGGACTTTTGAATTAGGGGCCCTAATAGTTAGTAATAGGGCCTAACCTTGACTGCTGTACCACCACACTGGGTCGATATCCACTCATTTCATTAAAAGATTTATGAAATTGAGTTTAAAATGCCAAATGAGCATTTTTTATAATAATTTCCTAATTTCCTAGTTAAATCTATGCCTCTCACGGGTGGGGGACTTAAATGCCACTTGTCACAACTTGTGCAAAACTAAAAAATATGATAGCCTACTAATATAATTTATTTATAATATCTCAGTAATCTTGACTCTACAAATAAAGAAAGGCTAGCGTTATCCACACGGTTTTAGACGTGCGGATAACGCCGATCAATATCCGCACGGTTTTAGACGTGAGAAACAACCAGAAATGTGTGATTTATACTTAAATTCACTAAATTTATACATTTTTAAAAATTTAGCCATTATTTCAGGAATTAAAAACTGATAATTAATTAAGGAGCGTTATCCGCCCGGTTTTGGTAGTGCGGTCGTGAGAATAAAGCCGAACGTTATCCTCACGGTTGGCCTATCTATAATGCCGAGCGTTATCAACAGACCCAAATTTTTGAAAAAAATTGTGAGAGTAAGGCTATACTTATGACTTGTATTAAATTTTAGGCATATAGGCTATTTTTTAGGATCATATTCCTAGCCCTAACCGGGCCTAACCAAGACCATTGTAAATACTTACGACCCTAACAATAGCTACATCAGTAGGCTATAACTATAACTCTAAATCTGAAACTAACACCAATTTCTAATTGTCACTAATTGTGATTAAGACATAAGAGTTAAGAGTCAGGCTAAATAACCTTTTTGTTTGAATTAATTATTAATAAGATAAGATTACTTTATTGATACAAACAAATGGAAATTTGACTTGATTACGGTAGGCCTACATAAATTTCGTCTTTCAATATAGCCTATTTAAAACAATATAAAGAATCATTTGTACTCAAGCACAATTTACATTCGCGCCCAACACTAGGCTACATCACTAGTCTAGGTATTGTCACTATCATACCATTTATTTATTATACAAGAAAAAGTATCATTTAGGATGATTTAGGAGTCAGTTATTGTATTTTCTGGCTGACAATGAAAAATGGTTATCTCGTTTTACTAAAATTAAATAAATAATTTAAAAAAAAGGTGGATGATGGTGGGGTAGAACCTGCGTGACCCTGGTTGCTAGATCGCAGTTCTAACCACTGTACCAGGAAATCTTATTTAAATGGATAAAAAATAGTAATTAATGAAATAGGGAAAGATAAACTATTATGCGCATGCGCTGAGAAACCGTGCGGATATTGCTCGGCGTTATCCGCAAGTCTAAAATCGTACGGATAATCACTAGCCTATTCACTATCATAAATCATAAAGAAATGTAGAAATCTTTTATTTTTATATCTTTCACTGATCAGTATGATTATGATTGTCAAGTAAATGGTTTTAATCAGTGATATACCACCCAGACCCAAGTCCCAAGGCCAAGGCTAAATTAACCAACTAGGCCTAAATTATATACTACTAGAGTTAGAGTACTAGTTACTAGTAGGCCTACTTACTACTAGGTCTAGACTAGTAAGTAAACAGTAAACAGACAGCAGACGCCCCCAATAATGCTCAATTCAAGCTAAGAATAGTTAATTACAAAATTTCAATTCAAATAGACCTAATAAGCGTAATTACAAATTTTAGATTAGGCCTACATAACAATATAGTTTTATTTAGGCTCACCAATTATTCATATCCAGAAAGAAAGCACAAGATTCTGGGTTGAGCTTGTTGCCCAATAAATTCTGAAATTCAGCGATGAGAACATCACGGTCAGTAGTACCCAATGAGCGAAACTGATCCAACAATTTGCCGTCAAATTCACTGTCTATATCTACATCCATGTTGGTAAAGTCCCATCTGAGATACACAAATAGTTTCTCAGATTTGAACTGCCGTTCTCAACGTTTTTCAGAAATTATTCAAGAGAATCTACGTCGCTTGGAGTATTCTATTGACCGGAAGTTGTAGTTGTCATCATTTTTTCTTTCGTAATCTTCCCACAAGAAAAATCTTGCGCACGAACAATAATAAAAATAGAGTTGCGGATCGTAGATCTCGAAGTGGATAAAGTTATGTAATATTTATTATGTAATATTTATTATCAATAAAGTTAGATCTACGCTTATAAATGTTTCACCCTTAATTTATTCTTAAGATAAAAATATTTTTATTGCAATTAATATTGTTATGCCTATAAAAAAATTATTTGTCTTTCGGTTTTCGGCTACTATTAATATTAACACTTTTATAAATTAATTATAATTATAACAGTAGGCTACAACACTGCAGTACAACAGTGCAATGTTGTAGTTGTAGGTATACTGCAGTTAGATCTAGTGTTATCATTATTGTATTTTTTTATAGAAATATTTAATTTATCTGAATATTTGACTAAGTCTAAGAATGTTGAACTAAGCTTATAAAAGATATTTCCAAAATATTTAAGAACAAGATTTGATATTTAGGTTAGGCCTATGGCCTAGGCCTATATGATTATATGATCCTATATCAGATCATATTATACTATATATTATATCTAGTTAATTTACGCGCATTTGTCGTTTTTAGTGTGTTTCATTTTGTTCTTTTAAATTATTGTAGAATATTTATGGTGTAATGTGTTACAGAGAACCAGAAATTATTATTGCTAGATTTAATAAACGACCGACTTTGTCGATTTTGACATAATCTGTAATCTGAAATTTAGCCCCTAAACTCTAAACCTAATGCAGTCTATAAAAAAAATCACCAGCAACAACAAAAAAATACCTTTAAAAAAATTCTACAAGTTCATATAGGATAACCACCCTAGATATTGAGCCTCGGATAAGGGATCTTATACATGGGTAAATATTGTTCTTGTAACTTAAGTTTTATTTTATATATATATCCATAGTTGCAAATAACCTCCTTCAGTGAGGAAGGGTTTGAACCCGCATCGCCATGCAGTAGGCCCACTAAACTCACGAGCAACCGATTAAGTTCGCCCTTTAAATAATAGAGATAGCATAAGTTATGCCTTATAATGTCTGAGTTTTGAAATCTTTTCAATTTCAATCACTCAAATTTAACTTTATGATTATCCAGTAATGGTCAAAGAGAGATAAACAGGTAAATATTTTTATTGATACATTTTTCTGGAGTTGTCTGATATGAAACATACGGTAGGTCTACTTTAAAATTATTCATATAATATGAATAACTATGCATACGATCAAAAGAAAACAAATACCAAACAATAAAAAAAGTTTATAATTAAAAAAGTAGACAGCAATATTTCGCAGTACGGAAAAACCCGGTCCCGAACACACACTAAATTTGAAAGCATTTCAAAGGGACATCATTTGGAAACTGCGCCCATTGTATAACCTTAACATACGGTAATTAGTAATAGGTCTAAGTTTATTTAAAAAAATAAATTAACGAATTAAGCAATAGTGTTAAAAAAAGAAAACTTTATTTTGGAGGACGTTTCCAATTTATACATTTAACTTTTAACCCGATTAGTCAAACGGCTTAGGAGAATATAGAGCAGAAACAAACATCTAAAAAAATAAACAAACTCACGGCAATTATATATATTGATCAGTGACAGTATAAACAAAATGGCGGAAATGTCCTCAAGAATGTTACTTCCGAGCCTAATCCAAACTTTTTAGAGATCAGTGGAGTATACGCAGGGCCGGTTCTAGGCCACTGCAACCTATGCAGCCGCAGTGGGCCCCGTACTGTCATAGGCCCCGCGCTAATCCAAAGGTGAAAGTATTTTGCGTCCTTGGTTGATATATTCTGTATCAGCAGACAAGATCTATTGTTTCTACTGTCGCCTAAAACAAAAAAGCTCCTTTGTAAATGAAGGATTTGACCAGTGGCAAACAGCCGCAAACTGTACCACAAGGCTAGCAGAACATGAAAAATCGCATGGGCATTTAGACATCATGACTTGTTGCTGTGAAGCTGGAGCTAGACGGAGTAAAAAGAAAAGGTATTGACAAGATTCACCAGGAGATGCTTGATGGAATCAAGTTTTTCAAAGACTAGTTGCGATTGTACAATTTCTAGCGGAGCACAATTTAGCTTTCAGAGGGTCCAATCTTTCCAGCCAAACGTCAAAGAAAAAAGGCTGTATGATAAATCTGTGGAAAACTTCACACCTGGAAATGCTGAAGATGACTACAGGATAAATTGCTTCAATTCAGTCCTTGCAGTCGAGATTTTAACAACTGAAATCAAACCACAATCTATTAGGATTTCTTGTTAGCTTCAAGAGCCTTCAGCGTGATGACATACGAAAGTTTACAGAGAGCCTCGAGCAAGCATTTACGTCATCAACAGATCAGTCGACAGATATATGTGGGCGAGAATGAGCTGATGAAATGGAATCTTTAAGGCATAGTCTACCAAATACCGTCAAAACCCCGGTAAAAATTTTGACTTATCTGTCCACTAATGAAAAATACACTGCTTTCCACTGACTTTGTTGCAGTCAGAATATTTTTAACAATACCCGTAACTGTGGCATCTGGTGAAAGAAGCTTCTCTCGCCTCAAACTAATCAAGAATTACTTGATGTCAACAATTCACGAAAATAGATTGAACAACTTGGCAATTCTGGCTATTGAGCGTGATCTATGTGGAAATGAGAATTTTGATGATATGTTGTATGACTTCGCTACACGCAAAGCTAGTAAAGTAAAGTTAATTTGATTTTTTGATCCTGATTTTGTATTTAGTAAATAATTAAAACAATGCAAAGACGAATTTATTTTCTATTACAAAATCTTAATTTTCACTTATTATCCTTATCCCTACATAGACTGGGCCCCGCGCAATCCGTTTCGCATAGGGCCCCGCAATCGCTAGAACCGGCCATGAGTATACGGACCATTAAGCGGTGCTAGTGTCGGTGACCACAGCAGCGTGGAGCCGACACAGGCATACCGGGTCGCCTCACTGGAAATTTAATAACTCACTCTTAAAGAGTGAGTTTTACACAAAAACAATTAAAACTCTAATTGAAAACACAATAGACATCAGTACCGCAGACCAACAAACTGACATGGGAGAGACGTGGACAGTACTTAAGCATAGCATTAAACACTTAACACAAATAATATCCAAACACATTAATACGCAGCTTAGAGAGACGGAACAACGATTAAAACAGCAATTAGACACACTTCCAGAAGATACTTTATAGACACATACAATTAAAGCACAATTAACATAAATACAAGAGCATAAGTACATGGGCGCACAAACAAGATGTAGGACACTAGGAATGTTAGAAGGACCAAACAAGGATTTTCTTACACTAGAACAAAACACACCAAGAAGACGCATTATTACACAGACACAAGACTCATTAGGAACAATACATACAGAAAACGTAGCAATAGCAAACACTTTTAAAGAACACTTTAAACACATCTATTCTAAGGAACACACAGACGTCAGGGAACAAGACGATATACTGACATACTGTAAACACCTAACAGACGAAAATAAAACACTTTTAGTAACACCCATTAGGCCTACAGTACGGGATTTTATCGGTGCGTAAATTTTGAAACCCCTGTCGAATGAGCTTATAAATGTTTGAATAATTAACCGTGTGGGTGCAAAATTAATACTTTAGAATACATAAGAATTGCTGATAATAATGAGCGTTATAATTAAAAAACAACAACTTTCAATATAAAAAAAAAAACTACTCCAGTTTAGACAACTCCATACAAACATCTAAATGAAAAATATTTACACAGTTACCTCTCTTTGACCATCACCCGAGAAAGCGATTTTCTAACAACAATAAATTGTGTTAAATTCGAAACCAAATTATTGTGCATAGAAGATTCGATCGGCTCCAGCAAGTTCAGCCTAAATAATTATTATCTGGAAATTACAGACCTGTAATGCAAAATACTTGAGCACAATGTATAGTAGTATAGCAGATCATCTAGACCAGGGGTCGGCAAACTTTTGCTTATAGTGTGCCAAACTAGGATTTCTAAATCATTCAGGGTGCCAAATCGTGAAAGTAAAATGTTCAACTATATTTTTTATTTAGTGCCGTAGCAAGACCAAGACCAAAAGAAAAGTAGCCTTATAGAGAAAAACATTAAAGCGTTTTAAATTAAACTATAAAAATTAACCTGTTTGTTATTATCATCTTTTTAAAAAATCCATTCATAGCTAATACATAATTTCATTACTCAACTTACAAATTAATGGTTATTGTATCAACATTTGAATTTAATTTTCAAGATACTATTCTAGTAATAGATATACATTCTTTATACTTTATAGTTTGATCTCAACACAACTGAGATTTAATTTACGCTAAAATATTATTTAATACTAGTAGTGGATTCTGGTATGCGATTATAGATAAGCGGAAGAGATACGTAGTAATCATTCAAACTGAGTATTTAATGTAATGTTTAAAAAAGTATACATATAAATTCTTTCGTCATATAACATAGATTATTTTTAACTATCTTTTATAGTTTGATAATTTTAAAGTTTATAAACTGTAAGCCATTTTTTTTAAAGTAAACAAAAAAGAAACATATTTGAAATATTAAAGACCAAGTGAAGAGGTTTTTCTCAAAGGAACGAGATTTGGAATAGCCTCATACGGCAGTGACGTATCACAAGGGAAATAAATAAATAAAAATAGACGCTATAAATCTATATTTAACCATTTTGTTAAAAATAAGAACCGGGAAAAGATTCAAAACATGTGGCAATAGATTCAAAACACGTTACAATATTCATTTTTCCTAGTCGGAATCCTTTATGTTACGTCACTTTCCTGTATTGCCGGAAATAAAAACATCTCAAATGGCTACGAGATTTGGAGTAATCTTCCGAAAAACACACACATTTAAGTGCAAATATTGAACTAATTACTTAAAATGTATCTTTGATATTTTGTATAAATGTTTTTTTTAACATTCAGATACTGAATACACTATTTACTATCAAAATCAAATGTTAACTCAATTTTGATAAAAAGCTCTTCACTTGGTCTTTAAATTAAATTCTCCACATTTGATGCTAATGATGCCCGACGAGTTGTTTTAATATAACTAGTGAACTTTGCTCATATATCTCAATTTTCCTTAAATTAGGGAAAGAGTTAAATGTTTTGAAATTGATTTCACGGCATGATATTTCCAGTTTCAATGCAAATCCATTCAAGTAGTCCAACACTTCAAATGCTTTTCGACCCCGTCCTTGTAAATGCAAGTTCAGCTCACTGAACCGTGTCACCATGTCATTCAGAAACATCGGCTTCAACAGTCAGTTCTCCTCATTCAATAACCAACGACTTTACATATATTCCGTGTCACTTTCTTGTAGAATAGACTTGAGAAACTATACAATTAACTATCTTAACAATAGATTCAATCACAGATCGCAAGTCCAATCATGAGAGCTTTGCATACAAACATTCCTGAACTGAAACAGTCGAAGTTCAGTGTGATCCCATGTATTTCGCAACCTAGCATCAATTACTTATGCTGACATATGTTGTTTTCACTTGCAATTAAAAATATTCTTGGAGGTCTCTCGCGTGCCACCGAAAATCAATCTGCGTGCCAAGTCTGGCACGCGTGCCTTAGGTTGCCGACCCCTGATCTAGACAAACATAATGTACTGTGCCCATACCAACATAGCTTCAGGAGAAACAGATCACGTGAAACTCAATTAATAGGCTTAATAAATGACTTGTCTAAGGGATTAGATAATAACAACCAAATATTACTAGATGTTTCCAAAACATTCGATACTGCTTATTAATTATGATGTCTGCTTTATGAATTTTAAAAGTTATCAATAAAACTGTTCGTATTTGAGTTTAACTGAAGTTTTGAATATATCGTAATGCGTATACCATTCAAATACCCATCCAAAGACAGATTTCCATGTAAGTAGGGGCCGACCGAAATTCGGTTAAGGTTTCGGTTTCGGCGTCGAAAGTAGGCAAATGACCTTTTTCGGTGTAGTTTCGGTTTCAGCCGAGCGAAAAAGTTAGCTTTTGGTTTGCTTTCGGTTTCGCCCGAAACTAATATTGACTTTCGGTCATCAACCAAATAGACTATCTATTTTAACTGTAACAGGGTGGGGCGAGGGGAGGGCGGTTATATTTTACATCATATTTCATGGTTACTACTAATTAAAGAGGGTTGTGGGTAAAGGACAGCAATCATAACTAAATACATCTAAACTAGGGCACGAGGGGACTTTGGGCTTCCGTGACACTTCCGTTGGGACAGAAGGATTATTACAATCTAAACAGACCAACAACACTGAACACTAAACATAAAACACTAAAATCATATTTAAATTACAAATTACTTTTTATTCATGGAAATTCACTTGTCCCATTAAAGGGAACATAAAAATCATAAAAACAAATTAAACCCCAACAATAAACCTATACTATCTAAACTCTATAAACATACTGTAAACCCTCACAAATAATAACCAACTTAAACTCCCCACTAAAAAAAAACTAACTTCAACTCCCCACTAAAAAAAACTAGGCCGACATTACGACGTCATATCCGAACAAGCCACACACAACTAACCATACACTGACCCCTGGTCCTCCACAAAATGGGCCATTTCAGACGGAAGTGATTGATTAATTGTTCTATTTATAGACGCTGACCGAACGTAACTGATGACAACTCTAACTCTCGCTCTAACTAATTTCAAAATGACTATTTCCTGTTGACTAAAGTGCTAATCCTTATTCTAAATCTCTAATTGCTAAATATCTACAAATCTACCTTATGTACAACCCTATATTAAATTAAACTACAATAAAAATTCTACCTATTACTTTAATTAAACTACACTAACGAAAGCCAAATTTAAAATAATCAGAAAAAGAATTCCGAAAAATGACACGAGACCTAGCCGCTTAACCTCGTTTCAGGGCTTTCACAAAATACAAAACAATATTTACATACATCATTTTTATACCAAACAGTCCCCCAAGTCTATATCTATATTACAAATAATAAAATATATTTACATTAAAAGTCCATTACTTACATTCTCACAAATCATAGCACCCACAGAGCACAGAAACTTAAACACATTCAAACGGACCACTCGTACAGCACAAAGCAATTAATCACACTTTTAATTTAAGTCACCGACCTACATTCATCTCCTAACTTTCTTTTTGCGACTCTGCAAAACAAACTATCATACAAAAAAATACCCCTCTGGCCCTAGATCAATACAAAAAGTTACCCATTGGGACAGACATAAAAAGCATGCAGCCTAAAGATAGGTGGAAACTGTGAAAGTCTCACTGGGACAAAAAATGCTGTACCTATTCTTAAAACATCTGACATCAAAGTCACAATGAGATATACGTAGCGTCCAAGTACGCCAAAAAGGAAAAATCTACGCACACGACACAAAAGAGTCAACATGTCATAAAATGGGTAATAAAGGCATACAAAAAGTAAATATATCATTTTCATAAAAACATAAAAAAAGGAAAGAAAATGGTTACAAATAAAAAGTAAACAGAAGTGTAATGAAAAAAAAAGAGCAGAGTCCTCTCCTGGTACAGCTTGACGTCTTGTTTGGCACACCGATCTCACATTAACTATCATAGGGTCCACCGAAACCGTTTCTTTAACCACTTCCAAGCAATGCAACTGTGCCGCCTGAACCATTCCTTTATTTACTACCGGTCCTGTTGGCACAACTACTTTAAACATGACTGACTGGGGTCTAACAGTTTGGGTATCCCCAACTTCTGGTAGAACACTGGCAGTTTGGTTGGTGAATAGGCTCTCCGTCACTGTGCTGACCAGGGAGCCTGTGTCAATCGTGGCCTCACAACATAGCCCATTGAGGCTGACATTTGCGGCAGGGCGGGTGCCTATTATCTGGCTCGACAGAGTAGAATCCTCATCTTTGTGATGAATCGTGCCATTCGCTCCGACAGTTGACTGCCTCCCTTTCAGGCACTCTCCAGCAAGGTGGTCGGGGTTGCAACAGTTATCACAGTATCCAGCATGATAACCGTAGTGGTCTGGTTCACCTGAACGCTGTGGGTAAGGATGAGCATCAGGGCTTTGTTGTGAACGCTGCAGATACTCTATTGTTGTTGATAACTCACCCACCTGTTTGGCCAGTGCCAACACCAATTTTTCCAACTCTGGGCCCGGCTGTTTTGGCTCAACAGTTGTAGCTGCAGAGTGCATCAAGTGGTTGTAACATTCGTCCTCGGACCAGCGGATAGCCGTATCCCGCAGGTCTAGGAAGGAGGTCCTAGGGTATTTATGGGTCTCCTCTCGCAGGTACTTCCTCAGGAGGGGGTCTAGCAAGTTTTCTGCAAAGTGGTCCCTCAAGATTACGGCATCTGTGAGGGCCACTGAGAGGCAGGTTTGTCGCGCTAACAGGGCATCAAATGCAGCCTGCAAGCGGTGAGAGTAAGCTCTCACAGTCTCTGAGACATGTTGATGGACTGTGAGAAACAGGCCCATTAATTTGGAGATACTACGTTTCTCCCCGTAGACAGACTGTAACACCCTGATCAGCTCTTCAGGGTTGGACCTCACCTCCGGTGGGTGGCACCTACACTCTGCCCTCACTGACTCGCCGAGGTGAGCCCATAGCACGTCTCTCTTCTCTTCGTTCTCGGTGACTCGTCTCGCCCTCCAGGCACCTCTAATGTCATCGATGAAGCTCTCCACGTCGCCTGGGTGGTTACTGCCGTGGAATAGCTTGATCGGTTCCTCACGGTGCAGGAAGACATACACTGTCTGTGTGGCTTGTTCTTCACCAGCCATGCCTATGTTGGTTTTTTTTTTACCTATTTCCTAACCTCCAACCCATTAAACCTAACCTTCCTAAGCTAAAAACAGCAATCATTGGTCTGTTTAAGCACGGATCCCACTTCTGACACCATTTGTAACAGGGTGGGGCGAGGGGAGGGCGGTTATATTTTACATCATATTTTATGGTTACTACTAATTAAAGAGGGTTGTGGGTAAAGGACAGCAATCATAACTAAATACATCTAAACTAGGGCACGAGGGGACTTTGGGCTTCCGTGACACTTCCGTTGGGACAGAAGGATTATTACAATCTAAACAGACCAACAACACTGAACACTAAACATAAAACACTAAAATCATATTTAAATTACAAATTACTTTTTATTCATGGAAATTCACTTGTCCCATTAAAGGGAACATAAAAATCATAAAAACAAATTAAACCCCAACAATAAACCTATACTATCTAAACTCTATAAACATACTGTAAACCCTCACAAATAATAACCAACTTAAACTCCCCACTAAAAAAAAACTAACTTCAACTCCCCACTAAAAAAAACTAGGCCGACATTACGACGTCATATCCGAACAAGCCACACACAACTAACCATACACTGACCCCTGGTCCTCCACAAAATGGGCCATTTCAGACGGAAGTGATTGATTAATTGTTCTATTTATAGACGCTGACCGAACGTAACTGATGACAACTCTAACTCTCGCTCTAACTAATTTCAAAATGACTATTTCCTGTTGACTAAAGTGCTAATCCTTATTCTAAATCTCTAATTGCTAAATATCTACAAATCTACCTTATGTACAACCCTATATTAAATTAAACTACAATAAAAATTCTACCTATTACTTTAATTAAACTACACTAACGAAAGCCAAATTTAAAATAATCAGAAAAAGAATTCCGAAAAATGACACGAGACCTAGCCGCTTAACCTCGTTTCAGGGCTTTCACAAAATACAAAACAATATTTACATACATCATTTTTATACCAAACAGTCCCCCAAGTCTATATCTATATTACAAATAATAAAATATATTTACATTAAAAGTCCATTACTTACATTCTCACAAATCATAGCACCCACAGAGCACAGAAACTTAAACACATTCAAACGGACCACTCGTACAGCACAAAGCAATTAATCACACTTTTAATTTAAGTCACCGACCTACATAACTATCTATTTTAACTTTCAAAATTCATTCTTCAACGCTTATTGATAATTTATTTAGTTAAACCTACTCTTCGGAGAGCGGGCCGAAGGTCATAGGATGACAGGGCGCCCGAAACTGCGCTTCAAAGACCTATGCAAAAGGGACTTGATCCAGAGCTCCATCGACCTCGACGCATGGGAATGTCAAGCTGCTGACCAACTGGCAACCAACCTGGAGGCTCGCAGTTAGGCGTGGCTCGTCGTGCGCAGAAACACCTGTTACAACAGCCATCCGTCTTTAAATGCCTAAAGGATTGCCACTTCCGGGTTGGCCTACACAGCCATTCTCGGCGGTGCAGTTGGATACCTCACACATGAAGCTACACCATAGGTTCTCAACCTTTTTCGGCTCACCGCCCCCTTTTACAACTTTTTTCCGCTCACCGCCCCTCCCCCCCCCAAATTTCTTTTAGCGCCCACTCTCCCCCTTTCCGCCCATCTGGACTAGACTATAGTTTCCGCAATTTTTTTAGGGGAACTAGACTTTTTGTGTGATTAATTATCTTTAAAAAAATGAAAAGGAAACATATTGTAAGAATTAATAGATCAAAAAATTGCATTAACAAAAGGTTTCAATAAATCAATATTAATGCGAATCGTTTGCCTGGTGTGTTACTAACAATTTGTCTATTTTTGTTTCAATTTTGGTTGCAAAAAGCCTTAGGTCTAAAAATCAGTAATATTTGTTATGCTACAAAACAGAACTTGTAGTTGAATCAAATATTGAATCTAACAAATCACATTTTTTTTAGTTAAAGGGAGATAATTAGCCCGTTTTATTTGATCTAATATTTCTGTTTTTTTTTCTTTTATAAAAAATAAATGGCTTACATTTATAACTTTAAAATGATCAAACTGTAAAAAGTATTTGAAAATTATATAAATATTTTATGACTAAATAAATTATTTGTCTATTTTCAAGCATTACAATAACTACCCAGTTTGTATGATTACTAATTAATCTATACCGCTTTACCATAATGCCGTTAAGGATGTAAACTCAAAACACATTAAAGACATCTCAGTTAAACTGAGATGAAAATATCTAATAATATTAAACGAAATTGGGAGTATATTTGTTTGTGGGTTTGTTTGTTTGTTTGTTTGTGTGTTTGTGTCAGCGTTCTCGAAAACGGGCCCAACGATTTTCGCGAAAATTGTCCTATTGATGTATTCTGGTGAGAAAATGCGTTTTAGATCAATCTAATTTCTTTTGAACCTCTGCTTGACCCTCAATTTTTGGAAAAACCACTGACCATTTCTAAAAATAGCTTTTAAATTGAGCCAAAAGAAAAAAAAGCATGTCATTGGATTCCCCATCTAGCGCGATCGCGTTCAATACAACTCTTTTGACGTCATAGTCGAGACGACATTTATTTATTATCCGCGTTTCGGTAATTCCCGTTTTAAAGCATTTAAATCGTTACCATTTTCCGATTCGCCGCGCAATCATATATAATCAGCGTGAAAATGTGTCATCAATTTAAAAAAAAAAGGAAAGATATAGTTTGATAGTTTATATGTTTCAAAGAGTCCATGTTGATTAGGATCGTACCAATACATTAAACAATTAGGGTGCTATTAAAGCTGTGGAATACATTAAAATATATAATATCGTTAATTGCATAGTTGTGATGGTAAGTATTTTATACAGTCTTTAAAGTTATAACATTTACAACTTTAGGAAAATGCCTGGCGGACGAAAAAAGAATAATCCTATTTTAAACTAGAAAAAAGAGAAAGGCACGGACTGATGATAGTGCAGAAGAAGACTATTTTTAAAATGATTTCTTGCATGTCTTCAGATATAAATGATTCAGTAGATACAACTATAAGGCCAGACAGAGCAGCCAAGCTCAGGTGCATGGGAATAATTTCAAAATTTTTTAACAAAGAAATAGCAGAAACACGCGATCAACAATTAAAGAATAAACAAATTTGTAGATTACAGCAACGATATTGGATTATCAAAGAAAGTGTATGACGAAACAACTAGAGGAGGAAACTGCAGATGTAAGAGAAAAGACCATTAGACAATCTGAGACGTCACAAGGCAGAGCAATTAAAAAATAAAACACTAGATAAACGACAGAAAGCCATTCAAGGACTATCGATAGAGACCATTGATCAACGTGAACAACGCTTGGAAGAGCGACGTCGCCGTAATGTAAGGCAACAATTACTTATGAAACAAAATCTATTGCCAATCTACATTTGCGCAACCAATTCAGACAATACCTACACAAGTTTGGGACCTTTCAACATAGCATGTATTCACTGTCATGCTTTTTATTTTCCCGAAGAACGGGTGTCGAACAGAATCAACCGCGACTCTTATGGTAACTGTTGTTTATCTGGTCAAGTAAACATAGAGCCATCAGTGTTTCCAAATGAGTTGGCCTGCCTCTTATTTAAAACGTCATTTGCTCGCAGAATTCCTCAAGAGTGTGAGGAACTTAAATTAATGTTTCGCACTGTCTTCGCTAAAGGTAGATGACGATCAGACAATCAATAGTCACGGAGTCTACAGCTTCATAGCAGCAGGACAAGTCTACTATAAGATGGATATTGCAGTACATCCAAGACAAAATGTTAAGGGTGAATTTGAAAGTCCACAATACGTACATAATATGTACTTCTTAGATTCCGGTGACGCCGTCACCGAGCGACTTAAATATCCACTCAATCATGAAATCATGATTATTAATTTTAAATAGTACATACTACTATTATAATGTATTTAATGATATTGACGTACATCAAACAATATATTCTGTATATGGTTTAATTTTTATTCACTTTATATTCACATATTGTTGAAGCCTGTCTGTACAATTGATATGTAAATATGCAGCTTCTTATTTGTGGCTGCTTTATTTAAATTTGACTTTCTTTTTATTATAATTAATTAATGTTTTTATAATTTGTCTAAACTTCACATTACAATGCATGTTTATTCGTGAACATTCGCATTGATACACTAACCTACACTATATGATATAGTCGTTCAATTTACTGGTTACATTGATGACCTTTATAAAGTCATTGATAAGTATGACATGCAATCTTGATTAGTCATAAGGAATCTCACTGGAGATGGATTTTTGTTTAATTAATAACAGCTTATCAACGAGCATTTACTGATATCACTAAATAATAATTGTTCTTTTGAAAGCCTTGAAAGCAGATTAAAATATATTGTAGCAAAAGATATTGTAATGTAAAAGAAGACATGACTTCAAAATACATTTGTAGCCTACACTTCATTAAATATGCCCCCCCCCCCAGTAAATAGTAAATTATATACATGTATTCTATATTTACAATTTCTTTATTGTTTTTAAGATCTTTGATGTTAAAGAAATTAAATGCATCATATATTCTAACAATATTATTATTAGTATGATAATGCTTAACATTTCTATTATTAATTTCAGCCTATACAGACCGATCTCAGATCGGTCACCCCGATATTAATTAATAATAGCAGATGCTAAAGCGACAGTGATCGGTCAGCATAGTTGATGGTCCTTTGAACCAACCACAGGACCAGCCGGCCGCACACTATATTTGTCAATTACAGACCCCTACTTCATCGAAAAGTCATTGCGATTCTTATTTCTTATTAATATAATAATATGTAGGCTTACTGTTGGGGAGATCGGATATTTAGCAGCACTTGCGTTTACATAACATTTCATCCAAAAACTAATCGATTCAAATAGCTGATAAAATACATCAGGTACGTTTGTACCGCCCACTTGCCCTTCACCGCCCCCCAATCGCCCCCGGGGATGTCAGCGCCCCCCTAAAGCTTCTCACCGCCTCCCGGGGGACGATATCGCCCCCGTTGAGAACCTATGAGCTACACCATCGTCTCTCGAGACGGACGGATGTCGACGATTTAGTTCAACTGTTGCGAATTAATCCGTGTGAAGTAGAAAATTGAATTGAATAATAAACGGATGATTTAATCACCGCCAAAGAATGTCGAAAAATGAAAAATGGAGTGTGGGATTACTGATCAGTCTTTTAAAATCTTTTGCTTGGCAATTTCGGTTTATCTTTCGGTTTCGGCCGTAGGTGTTGTTACAGTTTCTATTTCGGCCGAAAGTTAATTTAAAACGGTATGTTTCCGTTTTCAGTCGATACCAAAAATTTGGTTTCGGTCGGACTTTACATGTAAGTAAAGTATCCCGTCGGACGAAATTGATTAATAGAGTCGTTGAAGCAGCGTTGAAGCAGTTTGAAATCTTGAATCGAAAGTAGGTCTTGCCTACGTATTTTGCATAAAGATATTTGCATTGATAAGTCTGAAATAAATATATAAAAAAAATATTATTATGACTGCCTCCTTAATATTTACATTTATTTGAGATAATTTTTTTTAAAATGTATTATTTAATATTATTATTGGAATTACAGAATAAAATATTTAAATCATTGGGTTTTGAATTGAACGTATTATTTTCTTGTTTAAATTTAACGTTTGGTGGTCAAAGGGATATAACTGTGGAAATATTTTCTATTGAGATATTTGCTCGGAGTTGTCTAAAATTGATTAAATTAACAGTGTAAGGAATATGGCTTTTGCAATAGACGTTATAAGTCTCAATATGACATAACCTATGTAAAACGTTTTGGAAAATGTATTATTTAATATTATTATTTAAATAACAGAATAAGCTATCTAAATCATTGTGTTTTGAATTGATGGCATTATTTTCTTGTTTAAATTTAAAGACCAAGTGAAGAGCTTTTTATCAAAATTGAGTTAACATTAGATTTTGATAGTAAATAGTGTATTCAGTATCTGAATGTTAAAAAAAAACATTTATACAAAATATCAAAGATACATTTTAAGTAATTAGTTCAATATTTGCACTTAAATGTGTGTGTTTTTCGGAAGATTACTCCAAATCTCGTAGCCATTTAAGATGTTTTTATTTCCGGCAATATAGGAAAGTGACGTAACATAAAGGATTCCGACTAGGAAAAATGAATATTGTCACGTGTTTTGAATCTATTGCCACATGTTTTGAATCTTTTCCCGGTTCTTATTTTTAACAAAATGGTTAAATATAGATTTATACCGTCTATTTTTATTTATTTATTTCCCTTGTGATACGTCACTGCCGTATGAGGCTATTCCAAATCTCGTTCCTTTGAGAAAAACCTCTTCACTTGGTCTTTAACGTTTTGTAGTCAAAGGGATATAACTGTGGTAATATTTTCTATGAGATATTTGCTCGCAGTTGTCTAAAATTGATTAAATTAACAGTGTAAGGAATATGGCTTTTGCAATAGACGTTATAAGGCTCAATATGACATAACTTATGTAAAACTTTTTTTGAAAATGTATTATGAAATATTATTATTTAAATAACAGAATAAGCTATTTAAATCATCGTGTTTTGAATTGAACGTTTTTTTTTCTTGTTTAAATTTAACGTTTGGTGGTCAAAGGGATATAACTGTGGAAATATTTTCTATTGAGATATTTGGTCGGAGTTGTCTAAAATTGATTTAATCAACTGTGTAAGTAATATGGCTTTTGCAATAGAGGTTATACGGTCTCAATATGAGATAACTTATGTAAACAACCGCTATGTTAAGGTTCATAAAATGAAAAATACACTTAAGCATCCGACAAAGGCCGCTTGGAATTTTTATGTACGATTTCACGCTCAAGATATTTTCAATATCACACCTGCGATTTTACAGTAACATTGTATTTTGCAATCAATCATTTTCAGATAATAAAATCTAAATGTTTTTAAAAAAGTTAACAAACTAAATGACTGCAGATGAATGCTATTGTTAATGCAACAGTTATGTGAGCTATGTCTAGTAGACAAAATCTGCTATAAGTCACAAGTAGTGAAAGGTCTTCGCTAGTTTTAAAACTGTTTTTTTTTTATTAAACCTATCCCAGTAGGCATACCACGTCGTACCAACGGAGAAAAAATGTGATAACCACGAAAACACGCGGAAACCACGGTTTTTCCCCTTCGATACGACGTGGCGTGCCCGCTGTATATTATTTAAATACACTTAGGAAATAAAAGCAACGTAGGCCAACAGGATGGGACATGGTGGCCGAGCGTCAGCGCCTTCGACTGACGATCCGAAGGTTCTGGGTTCGAATCCTGGTGCAGGCTTGGATTTTTTCCCGGGACTTGAGGGTCCCCTCAGTCTACCAAGGGTACGTGACACTTGTTGGGGTAAAGTAAAGGCGGCTGGGCATTGCGCTGGTCACACATCCCCTCGTTCTGGCCACAGATACAGGTGAACGTTGCTTCACCAGCTCTATGATCAGTTTGGTCCGAAGGGTACTTTACTTTTTTTTAGGCCAACAGGTACTGTACTGATAGTGTACTCATAAAGAGGAGCAAGAAACTCAAACTTTTAATTCACATGACACGAGCATTAAACAACAACTTATATTGCTGTTTTGCAAGGGCGAGATGATGTTGTTGTCCAGGAAAAAGCTCAATTTATGTATCGGTACCTCTGAGAAATTTTGCAACTCATTGTACCTCTGCGTTATTGCTTATTTCATTCACTTTTGTGTAACTTTTTATATCAATTTCTTTGTCCTTTTAGTTAAATTAATCTTTGTGTGTGTGTGTGGGTGGGCATGGAAAATAAAGTAAGATAGTAGCAAGTAGGTCTACATGATAGAAAATAAAGTAAGATAGTAGCATGTAGGTCTACATGATAGAAAATAAAGTAAGATAGTAGCAAGTAGGTCTACATGTGAGAAAATAAAGTAAGATAATAGCATGTAGGTCTACATGATAGAAAATAAAGTAAGATAGTAGCATGTAGGTCTACATGTGAGAAAATAAAGTAAGATAATAGCATGTAGGTCTACATGATAGAAAATAAAGTAAGATAGTAGCAAGTAGGTCTACATGATAGAAAATAAAGTAAGATAATAGCATGTAGGTCTACATGATAGAAAATAAAGTAAGATAATAGCATGTAGGTCTACATGATAGAAAATAAAGTAAGATAGTAGCAAGTAGGTCTACATGTGAGAAAATAAAGTAAGATAATAGCATGTAGGTCTACATGATAGAAAATAAAGTAAGATAGTAGCATGTAGGTCTACAGTCTACATGATAGAAAATAAAGTAAGATAGTAGCAAGTAGGTCTACATGATAGAAAATAAAGTAAGATAATAGCATGTAGGTCTACATGATAGAAAATAAAGTAAGATAGTAGCATGTAGGTCTACATGATAGAAAATAAAGTAAGATAGTAGCATGTAGGTCTACATGTGAGAAAATAAAGTAAGATAATAGCATGTAGGTCTACATGTGAGAAAATAAAGTAAGATAATAGCATGTAGGTCTACATGATAGAAAATAAAGTAAGATAATAGCAAGTAGGTCTACATGATAGAAAATAAAGTAAGATAGTAGCATGTAGGTCTACATGATAGAAAATAAAGTAAGATAGTAGCATGTAGGTCTACATGATAGAAAATAAAGTAAGATAGTAGCATGTAGGTCTACATGATAGAAAATAAAGTAAGATAATAGCATGTAGGTGTACATGATAGAAAATAAAGTAAGATAGTAGCATGTAGGTCTACATGATAGAAAATAAAGTAAGATAATAGCATGTAGGTCTACATGATAGAAAATAAAGTAAGATAGTAGCATGTAGGTCTACATGATAGAAAATAAAGTAAGATAGTAGCATGTAGGTCTACATGATAGAAAATAAAGTAAGATAGTAGCATGTAGGTCTACATGATAGAAAATAAAGTAAGATAGTAGCATGTAGGTCTACATGATAGAAAATAAAGTAAGATAGTAGCATGTAGGTCTACATGATAGAAAATAAAGTAAGATAATAGCATGTAGGTGTACATGATAGAAAATAAAGTAAGATAGTAGCATGTAGGTCTACATGATAGAAAATAAAGTAAGATAATAGCATGTAGGT
Source organism: Anisus vortex (assembly GCA_949126835.1). NCBI lineage: Eukaryota > Metazoa > Mollusca > Gastropoda > Planorbidae > Anisus > Anisus vortex. Next base: position 6,830,523 of record OX421498.1, read on the forward strand.
CTACATGATAGAAAATAAAGTAAGATAGTAGCATGTAGGTCTACATGATAGAAAATAAAGTAAGATATTAGCATGTAGGTCTACATGATAGAAAATAAAGTAAGATAGTAGCATGTAGGTCTACATGTGAGAAAATATGTAGGTCTACATGATAGAAAATAAAGTAAGATATTAGCATGTAGGTCTACATGACAGAAAATAAAGTAAGATAGTAGCATGTTTCGTCCCCAAAAGTCCTGTTTGAAGTGTATTAGTGGTAAATTGTAAATTTGAAATCACTATTATTTTAGCTTTACACACAATACCGAAAAGAAAACCGGACATAGCTTATATAAAATGAATAAATGAGAATACATTTGAGGAAAAAATACATCTGATTTCATATATTTTACATTCTGAGCTATAGGCTAATCGGGAAAGTTCACGCAGTGGAGTAATAGAAATCATAGTGATTTCAACCAGTGCTAGATTCTATATCTAGCTTCTAGAACTCATAGACAGTCAGGTATGCCTCAAATATTTACAATAATGCTCTAGATCTATACTTAGAGCTAGAATATAACTTAGAAATCATAGTGATTTCAACCAGTGCTAGATTCTATATCTAGCTTCTAGAACTCATAGACAGTCAGGTATGCCTCAAATATTTACAATAATGCTCTAGATCTATACTTAGAGCTAGAATATAACTTAGAAATCATAGTGATTTCAACCAGTGCTAGATTCTATATCTAGCTTCTAGAACTCATAGACAGTAAGGTATGCCTCAAATATTTACAATAATGCTCTAGATCTATACTTAGAGCTAGAATATAACTTAGAAATCATAGTGATTTCAACCAGTGCTAGATTCTATATCTAGCTTCTAGAACTCATAGACAGTAAGGTATGCCTCAAATATTTACAATAATGCTCTAGATCTAGGCCTATACTTAGAGCTAAAACTATTTCAACATGCAGAATATAACGGTATTATGATAATTTGTGTTGTTGCATGATGGGAAGCAAAGTCCAGTGTAGTAGTAGTTCGCTGCCACTTACTAGACCCCGATGGTCACATGATCGAGTAGTTCGCTGCCACTTACTAGACCCCGATGGTCACATGATCGAGTAGTTCGCTGCCACTTACTAGACCCCGATGGTCACATGATCGAGTTTGTAAGGTAAAAATATAGATATTGCGGACATAAAATTCCCCCCTTTCCAAAATAGAGAAAAAAAAAACGATTAAATTAAAATCACGATCAAAATGGCTGGTCAAATGTACTTTTTTATTGCAAGCTATTTCATTGACATGAATTGGCAAAATTCCAAAGATAAAAAAAAATAATTCCAAAGTAAAAGCAACAAACAAAAAACAAAACAAAAAACAAACAACAACTTACAACTATCGACTATGAAGGGAAAAATAAGAAAAAAAAAAGAAAGAAAAAAAGCAGAGCAAATAAGCAAAGTTGTTTCTATGTAACTGTTTTGGCCAACTCGAAGCTGGCGTCACTTGACAACGGAAGCTGGCACAATGGCGACTAAGGAAGCTTGTCGAAAAAAAAATCGGTAATCAATTTTTAAAAATATCGGCCTGTGAAGTTCGTCCATAAAAAACAACAACAACGCCCCCATTAAAAGGGGAGTGTACTGAATTCCCTTTGTATTGAAACGATCATACATGTTAAGTTTGCTATGTTTCAAAAGTTTTCAACGATCTAATGTTAAAGTATGTTTAGCTGTAGTCTCTGTGTTTGAATCCTTACAATGGCTACGGCTATTCTTCTAATTCTGACGATACTTTAACGTAAATCTAGAACGAAGTGTTTCCGTATTTGAGAGGGTCACGTGAGAGTTTAATTAAAAGCTTTCTTAAACTAATTGTAAGTCTTTTCCTCTTTTCCCTTATCCTAAATTGTAATGCTGGCTACATCCCTGGCAAGGCAACGTTTTGCTACTACATAGACTACCTTTCGATACCATTTGTATATTACATAACATCTTATACATCGCAATGGGGTAAGTTGACGAACCAAATGGTCCTGAGTTTGAATCCTGGAAAAGGCTAGGATTCATGGAAGTCTGGACTGGAGTCTATCCTCTTTGATGGGTATCTGACCTTCATTGGGGAAAGAATAGGCGGCTGGCCACACAATCTCCTAGTATTCTGTGACCACAGAGTTCTTCCAAGCTGTTAGCTTTCGGTAATTTATAAAGTGAGTTTGTATTATGTATGATGTATTGAACTATTTCTTTTTATTTCTAGAACAACAAAATGTCATCGTTTAGCATGTCTATGGATAAATCAAATTGTAAAAGAAATTCACTGAGTTTTAAATTGTAATGGTCAAACCATAATTTTCCTCACGTGGTTTATTACCCAGATGTATCTATCTGATAATACGATGTCAGTCAACTTTTTTTTTTTACAATTTGTTTGTTAAAAATTTTGAATTTCAAAAACAACAAGAAAAGAAGAAAACTAAAACCTATGAACAAAGCAAAGCAATTATAAAAGTGGCATTCCCGAGTGGCATTCGGGCTTGGAATGGGTTGCCTGACCAAACCAGGAAAACCACTAACTTAACATCATTTTAAACATTAATAAAGATGCAAGACTAGACTCGGACCATGGATGAGCGTAGGACGCAATAATCTTCTTGATAGAAGAAGCGTCTGTAACATATAAGATAAGATACCAAAATAAAGATAAAAACATAAAATTAAACCTCCTTCAGCTTACTTTAAGTTATAAATAAACTGGTAGAGCAACTTCAAAGTTTTTCTCTGACGATCGAACATTATTGGCAGATTTCCCTTTTGTTCCTTGCAGCAATGCTTCAGCGTTACTGTTTACTGTGCGGGATAGACGGGAGCTAGATCTATAACATTGATTGACATAACAACCAGTAAATGTAAATTTATTCTTTGCTCTCACAACAGTTTGTTGGAGTAGGTTTAACGTAAAATATGTTTCTTTAGCAATGTGCATTGACGCATATTATATGACAAAGTAGAGTTGTAAGTAAGTAAGTAAAGTACCCGTCGGATTGAGCTGATCCACAGGTCCGATGAAGCAGTGTTCACCAGTTTCTGTGGCCATGGCATACTAGGCGATTGTGTGGCCAGCACTATGCACGGCCGCCTATACTTTACCCCGACTTAGGTCAGGTACGCATCAGAGCTGGGACACCCCCCCAGACCCGGGAAAAAATCCTAGCCTGCACCAGGAACCCGGGACCTTCGGCTCGCCAGTCGAACGCGCTGTCGCTCGGCTACCGTGCCCCTAAAGTAGAGTTGTGATTGCTCTTTAAAGTTAGAAGTTTTTGAAATGGCCAGCCACGAGTTCTTTACTTATCTTTTGTTATTGCAGCCCCCACCCCCCTCCAGACCCTCCAAAATAAATAATAGAGAAAGTAATAGGGTTTATTTCTATCAATATAATTGATTTCAATCTATTGGGTCGTAGGATGGTCTAATGATTGTTTCTATTTTAAGAACAATCACCCAAAAAAAACAACAACATAGAAAAGAAGAAATTGTGTTTGTGTGTGTGTGTGGGGGGTCATTTTATGAGGTTTCCTGAATGCCAGATTGGTCTCCATTTAAAAGTAAACAAACAAAAACTTTGAAGTATTTGAAATGTTGGCACAGCATGCAGCATCTGATATGAACATAGAACGAACAAACATACACGCTGTAAAACAGATGTGTGGAGATCATTACAAATACTTTCACATGTTTCCTACACACACACACCAACATACCGATAACAAAAATATAAAAAAAAGAAAAAGAACCGCTGAGATGGTTTTATCGTCTTCTCACGTCCCTGTCTGGCATGCGCACTACATCCAAACCAATGACGCGAGAAATCCTATCCGTCCCAGGATGAAATCAATAAATCGATGACGCCGAAATCAAATATAACGTTGCTACGCACTTACTTGTCACTCGTCTGGAGTTTCTGATCTCCCATCGAGCGCCTCCAAAGGTGCCGGATAGGGAAATGCCCACCAGATAGGGTAGGTACTGGGGAAATCAAATACCCAGGGCGGATCAAAATCAGAACCTGCTGCCTTGCAGGAAGTGGATGAAACCATAAAGGCTAGGATATTCTTCCCAAAATTAATGGCAGCTCTCCGGAGCTGAATGGTGAAGGGCTAGAAAAGATAGATTAATTCACCTATCTAGGCAGTAACATCAATAAGAAGGGTGGAATCGACGCTGACGTGAGGGCAAGAGTGGGCAAGGCCACGGCAGCTTCCCCCCAGCTTAAGAACAACTGGAGCTCAAGAGATATATCCATTAAAACCAAGATAAAGATCTTCAACTCCAACAATAAGTTTGTCTTATTCACCAAGAAGATCCAGACTTTCATAAACTCATGCCTCAGGAGACTTTTGCATATCCGCTGGCCGGATATGATCAGTAACGATGAGCTCTGGAGTCGTACAGGTCAACAGGACGCCGATCTGGAGTTCATGCAAAAACGACGGAGAAGGTTGGGACACACACTAAAAAAAAATACCACACCTTCTAATACCCCCAGACATTCCTTATCATGAAACCCACCGGGATGTCCGGAGTGCCCTTGTTGGCGGCCTATGCCTCGTGAGGTATAGCTGGCGATGATGATGATGACGCATTTTTCAATAAACAAATATACACAAAACTTATTTCATTGTTAAAAAAAAAACACACCTTATTCTTTTAAAAATGTAATATAAAAAATTGACTGAAACCACCAGCTAAAGTAAATTGCAAACACACAATTTTTTTTTACATATAACTTCTGCTCACATGTCAGACATTACTATAAAATTACGTGCATAGACCATTCTTTGCACACAATTTTGTACATACATCATTCTCTATATACTACAGTGTGCACACATCAATCTTGGCGTTACGTTTTGTGCAAATATTTTACTGACATAATTTATTATGTGCCTACACTAGACTTTGCATTAAATATCAAGAACCCACCAAACTTTATATAAAACAGTGCACACGCCATTACTATTCTTTACACACATTACTGTGAACTATCATTCTTTACATACAATTTACACACACTACATTCGTTACATTCAAGTCTTGCTAACGCATCATTCTGATATCGTAGAATATTGAGACTTTAAAGCGCTCACAAACGTATTCGTAGCTCATTTAGACATTGTATTCAACGTGTGAACACGGGCATTTCCTGCAAACCGTTTTTAAAATAAGATTACCGATTCCGTGTGATTTATTTTCAGTGCACTTAACCGGTTGCTGCTTTAAAAGCACTGTGCACACAATAGTTGTGGAAACAGCTCAATTACTCTCCTACAGAATCGATAATCCGGGCAATAGCTGATTGCCCAGAATCGAACACTTTGGGGTTATGAGAATCGTGCCCAGAGTCTTATTGGTTATTCCTGTCGATAGAGGGTATCGATATAATCATTATTAAGTTTGAGTCTTCATAAAAGAGTTCAGACTGAGTGGCTTCCCTTCCCTTTGTTTTGTTCAAAGTGAAAGACAGGGGAATATTTAATTATACTGGTTTAAAATTGAGTTGGCGATATAGTTTTCTTTCATCTCTTACCCTTCATCAATAAATCATTCAGTTAATGAATCAATCATCACTGCACAGTCTATCTATGTATCTATGTATCTATGTATTTTTGTATCTATGTATCTATGTATTTTTGTATCTATGTATCTATGTATCTATGTATTTTTGTATCTATGTATCTATGTATCTATGTATCTATGTATCTATGTATCTATGTATCTATGTATCTATGTATCTATGTATCTATGTATCTATGTATCTATGTATCAATGTATCTATGTATCTATGTATCTATGTATCTATGTATCTATCTATCTACCTATCTATCTATCTATGTATCTATCTATCTACCTATCTATCTATCTATCTATCTATCTATCTATCTATCTATCTATCTATCTATCTATCTATCTATCTACCTATTTATCTATCTATCTATCTATCTATCTATCTATCTATCTATCTATCTATCTATCTATCTATCTATCTATCTGTGTAGTCATCTATCTATCTATCTATCTATCTATCTATCTATCTATCAATCTATCTATCTGTGTATCTATCTATCTATCTATTTATCTATCTATCTATTCATCTATCTCTCTATCTATCTATCTCTTAATCCCTCAAATCATCAATCAATATATTAGAAAAGCAAACGATAAAACAATCAAACAATCATTCAATCAACATAACTAAAAACCTTCAACACGAAAACAAAAAAAATCTGGTATAAGCACTATTATATAGATCTAAATGTATTTTTCAAGGATTCATTTTAAACTTGTCAACCCCATTCTAACTTTACAAAACATCTATAAATCTACACACAAAATTAAAATTCATTTGTTTTAAATAAATCAATACAAGCAATTACGGTCATCTTTAACAAAGTTAAAATTGGTTCTGAATTTTGCATCAATATAGCATTGAGCTGTCACTTGAACAAAAAATAATTTTTATGTGTTCTTTTACAAAAGTTTCAACATTGAGCTGGTCGAGTTACTGAGCAATAGATATATTATGGTTCCTTGCCAAATATTGATTTCATTTTTTTAGTTTCATTTATTTTTTTCTTGCAAAACTCAGAACAATAGACAGACCAAAACAATGTGGTCCATGAATAGCCTTCTTGTTGAGTGTGGGTTTCTCTACAAGATGGTTTCAGACTGAGCGAAAAGTTTACTTATGATACTATAGTTTATAGTCTAGTATGTTTGATACTATAGCCTATAATCTAAAAGTACGATACTATGGTGTAAAGTCTAGTATGTATGATACTATAGTCTAGTGAAGGAATCGGCAATCTACGGAATGCGTTCCAGACTTGGCACGCAGGGCGATTTTCGATTGACAGGCAAGACTCCCAAAAAGGCAATTTAAGTCCCTTCTACAAGAAATTGAGGGATAGAGCAGAATGCCTTTTAGGCTGTTGTCACGCTTAATGAATTAGAAATCCCATTTAGGCACACTATTATCAAAATGTTGCCGACCGCTGCTATAGGAATAGTCTAGTATGTATGATGCTATAGTACAATATAGTCTAGTATGTATGATACTATAGTCTAAGCTTATAGTCTAATGTGTATGATACTATAGTCTATAGTCTAAGTATGTATGATACTATAGTCTATAGTCTAGTATGTATGATACTATAGTCTATAGTCTAGTATGTATGATACTAGTATGTATAATACTAAAGGCTGTAGTTTAGTATGTAAGATACTATAGTCTATAGTCTAGTATGTAAGATACTATAGTCTATAGTCTAGTATGTAAGATACTATAGTCTATAGTCTAGTATGTATGATACTAGTAAGTATAATACTAAAGGCTGTAATCTAGTATATATGATAAAATAATGCGCCATCGAGTAAACATAGCGTTTGAAAATTTTGCCTCAACCTACACTACCGGACTCCAAAGTTTTTTTTATTTGTATCACTCAAGTTTATTGATCTCAAAATGAACAAAGATGAAACTACAATCAACAAAGACAAAAAACAAACAAACAAACTGAAAACATCCAGACAAATCGTAACGCAGTCAGACGAGGTTTATTTATTGCTCAGGTCTTTACTGATGGAATTTTGTTTTCCTTGAATTTGGACGTGCTTCATTCTAAACAAGAAACTAAAACTTTTAGCAGCTGGGTTTTTATATGAAGCGCCCCTCACCCACACAACCCTCCCTACTCATTCTTTTCCCAAGACATCATCCCACCGAGACCAAAAAAATGTGCTCTGCTTGTTCCCCATCCCCTCCGTCCAATGCATTGCCCATTCTCAGAAAAAGATGCAGCACACTTGATATAGCACTTCCACAGCGTATTTGATATAGCAGAAGAAAATCAGCGCGTTCGACTGGCGTACCGAAGGTCCTGGGTTCGAATCCTAGTGAAGGCTAGGATTATGTTTCCCGGGGACTCGATGGTGTACCTGAGTCTACCCAGCTCTGATGGGATAAAGTAAAGACGGTTGGGTATTGTGCTGGCCACACATCCCCAGAAAATGCTTAACGCTGCTTCACCGGCCCTATGATCTATTTAGTACAACGGCTACTTTACGGCACTTAAAACCTTATTTGATATAGAAGAAGAAAAAAAGAAATTAGGACGTATTTTTTATACTGAAGATAAAATGTTTGTATATTAATATTTTAAAAGGCACACTTATAAGTTAAGGTTAGGGTCTTGTTAGTGTAAACTTAAGAAAAAAAATATACTTTATGTGCTTTAAAAACATACGAATTACAAGACTTTCAAATTCATAAACAAACTAAAATTAATGATTTGTATGAGATTATAATGCCAATGTCACGTTTATGTTGATTAATTTTTCATTGCAAATTTTTTTTTTTTTGGTAAGAGATACTGTGTTGGGTATATACGTATATTATTATGTCGTTGCCTAGAAATATCTAGTTATGCAACACTTACGACAAGGCAGCGTATGCATAGTTAATGACATTGACATCGTCGAGACAACAGGAGTAGTCGCAAACAATAGGCGCAGCCCGTTACGCTCTGTTTGTCGGGCCACGTTGACGTAGAGATTAACCATGCTCATTAGCCAATGGTAACGCTTCGAGAGAGTAATAATAATAAGAAGCAACAATGGGTATGAGCCAGTGCGGAGCGGTTTAAAATTTATTCAAGATGGCTGATGCTGTTGCTACAACAGCGTTGGCACTGCAATGCCTTAACAACCGACCGTGTTTTTTTTTATTTCTGTATTAGCAATAATGTGTCAGGCGCTTTGTGGACTTCACTCATATTGGCGCACGAGTACACACACACAACCACTCACTCTCTCTCTCTCTCTTTTGCTGTTTTCTGTCACTCAACAATGTCTGCCCCATATCTCCTGTCGTTCATTCGTCGATTTTCTTTCTGTCACGTGTTCTCTCTATCTTTCCCATATTTTTGGTTTGTGTTGTATTTAACGCATGCTGTTTATCATTTTCATTTTCTCATTCTCTTATTCTATCATTATCACTCACTCACCCACTCCCTCTGTCACTCTTCCTCTCTTTGTTCATCTCTACTCTCTTCTCACTCCCCTTCTCCTTGCCTCCCTTTTCTCTCTCTCCATTCTGCTAACATTTTTGTCCTCTTCTCCCTCACTCATTTTCGTCTCTTCAACTCATTTCTATTTTTGTCTCTCACTCAACACGTTTTTCTTCTTTCTCTCTCCTCTCTCTATTTCTATCCTTCTCTTAAAGTAATACTGTATAAGGAATTGTATTAAGTAAGCTCCACTTAAGCAATAGTAACTAGAAAGTGCACATACAATACTAGTCTGGATGCTTAAAAGTACCTTACGCAGTGTTGAATAATATTTTGCAATATATAAAAGCAAGCGAGAATCTATTTCTGAAGACAAATAGTAAAATTCTTTGAAGTGTAGACCCAGGTTTCGGCAACTTATGGCACGCGTGCCAGACTTGGTACGCAGAGCGATTTTCAATGGCATACGGAAGACCCCCGAAACGTCAATTCAAGTCTCTTTTACAAGAAATTGAGTGCTAGAGCCGGATGACCATCAACCCGTTGGCACGCTGAATGAATTAGAAATCCAACTTTGGCACTCTATTAGTAAAAGGTTGCCGACCCATAGGCCCGGTAGACCACACACTGTGACTAAACGAAGAAATAATGTACATTCGGTTCTCAGTTTAGACTCTGGGCGTACAGCCTCGATTTGATCTAGAAAATTGATCTAGATCATAGGTTCTCAACCTTTTTCGGCTCACCGCCCCCTTTTACATTTTTTTTCCGCTCACCGCCCCCCCCCCCCAACTTAATTTTATCGGAAACATTTGTTAATTAAAGGGAGATAATTAACCCTTTCATTTGAGGTAATATTTTAATTTGTTTTTCTTTTATAAAAACTAAATGGCTTGCATTTATAACTTTGAAATGATATGATAGAACTGTAAAAATTATTTGAAAATTGTATAAATATTATATAACTAAAGAATTTATATTATTATTTTGAAGCATCACAATAACTACCCAGTTTGTATAATTACTACGTATCTATACAGCCCATTATTGTGGTTACCTCTTTACGAAAGATTCAAACGCATTAAAGGACATCTCGGTAAAACAGATCATAAGAGTAATATTAGCCGATGTACAGGCGACAGTCCGGTGAACCAACCATAAGACGAGACGGCCGCATAACTTATTTGCCAAGTAGGCCTACTAACCCCTACTTCATCGAAAAGTCATTGCGATTCTTATTTGTTCAATAATATGTATGCCTACTGTTGAGGGATATCAGATATTTAGTAGCACTTGCGTTTACATTATATTTCATCCAAAAACTAATCGATTCAAATAGCTGAGTTGTTGAAATTATAGCAGGTACGTATGTACCGCCCACTTGCCCTTCATCGCCCCCCAATCGCCCCCGGGAATGTTATCGCCCCCCTAAAGCTTCTCATCGCCCCATAGGTTCTCAACGGGGGCGATATCGCCCCCCAGGGGGCGATGAGAAGCTTTAGGGGGGCGATAACATTCCCGGGGGCGATTGGGGGGCGGTGAAGGGCAAGTGGGCGATACAAACGTACCTGATATATTTTAACACCTCAGCTATTTGAATCTATTAGTTCTGGATGAAATGTGATGTAAACGAAAGTGCTGCTAAATATCTGATATTCCCCAACAGTATGCCTACATATTATTATATTAATAAGAAAGAGGAATCGCAATGACTTTTCGATGAAGTAGGGGATAGTATTTGGCAAGTATGGTGTGCGGCCGACTGGTCCTGTGATTGGTTCACCGGACTGTCAACCCTGTTGACCGATCACTGTCGCCCTGACATCTGCTAATATTAATGATAGTTTGATCTCAGTTTAACCGAGATGTCCTTAATATGTTTTAAAGCTTCAAATAATCTATGCTGCTATTGTTAAGCGGTATAGATAAGCAGTAATCATACAAACTGGGTAGTTATTGTAGTGCTTGAAAATATACATATACATTCTTTAGTCATATATTATTTATATAATTTTCAAATACTTTTTACAGTTTGATCATTTCAAGATTATAAAGTGTAAGCCATTTATTTTTTATAAAAGAAAAAAAAAATATTAGCTCAAATAAAACGGGCTAATTATCTCCCTTTAACTAAAAAATCTTTCCACATTTAATTCAATAGTGATGCCGAAACAAGTTCTGTTTTGAAATATAACAAATATTACTGATTATTAGACCTAAGGCTTTTGCAACCAAAATTGAAACAAAAATAGACAAATTGCTAGCAACACACCAGGCAAACGATTCATATTAATAATGATTTATTTAAACCTTTTGTTAAGGCAATTTTTTTATCTATTAATTCTTACAATATGTTTCCTTTTCAGTTTTTTTAAAGATAATTAATCACACAAAAAGTCTAGTTCCCATAAAAAATTGCGGAAACTATAGTCCAGCTGGGCGGAAAGGTGGGGGAGTGGGCGCTAAAAGAAATTGGGGGGGGGGGCGGTGTGCGGAAAAAAAATTGTAAAAGGGGGCGGTGAGCCAAAAAAGGTTGAGAACCTATGATCTAGATACTTGTGATCTTAGGGGCGAGATCGCATTCTCAAGTGACCTATATATCTGAGGTCATGGGCAGATCCAGTAAACAACACTTTCACAGTTGACGGGCGTTAATCGTGCATTATAAAACCAGTTGTATTGACCAGCCACCCCATTCTCCCCTCCCGCCATTAGTTCCAGCCTTTTTTTTGGTGTCAATTCATTGGTTGAAAGTGTCGCCTGTAGCAGCACGGAAGTAAACCTTAAGGCAGTAATGCAAACTCCCTCTCTGGTGGACACCACAACGAGATCGTGGTTCTATTAATACGCCCTACTTAACCTTACCCCCACCCTCAACCCCCCCCCCCCACCTGGCCTCGTTCCAGATTGATTATTAACTTGACCTGAGTCCGTGCACCTGTCCTGAATCGATCCTCCGTTCTGGTATCGCCGTTCTCTCTATCTCTGGCATAAATCAGGACATTCAAGAACCATTGTGTGACTGTCACGTGGTTTAGCTAAACACGCTGTCGTGAGCTAACATATAAAAAATATGGAGCCAAAAATTATAGAGGTAGGCCTACAGCTAAAAAGATCTTGGATGCGGCTTACACACGTGAACTTGAATTTTACCCGCATTCTGTCTTCAAATGTATACCTGCGGTTGAGCTGCACCATTTGCAGTATTGCACCATATGAGTCAATGGACCATGGTAAATTCATGCACTGGAAAAAAAATATATGTTTCGCCCCTTCTAGCACCGGCGCCCTAAGCACGTACCTATATATTTTTCGATGTCTAAATTTAGCCCTGTACCCACGTGACCACAACGACAAATCGAACACTTTTTAAATCAAAGGTTTAAAAAAAAAAATTGTGTGTGATTCTTTTTGTTCGTCTCCAGTGTTTCATCGATCGTTGAAGCTTTTCACACGTGTCTCTAACAGCAGCAATAACAACAAATAAAATTCATGTATTTTATATTATTACACTCAGTTCTTTTGATCCTTAAAACATAACCTTTGATGTTTTTCATGTCATTAACGAGATTTAACAACCGCCTCCACCGCGCGCCCCTTTCCCTTCCTGCCTTCTAGGTTCCCTCTCTCATTTAATTCGAACTACAAAAAGAAATCGTTAAAAAAAAAACAACCTGACTGGCGGAGGAAAAATACACTAAAAGAGTTTGAATTGTTTTGATGTGTTACGAGGCACCAGGGACAGACTCGCACCCACCCAGCCACCTTATTCTGTTCCCTTGTGTGTATTTATGCGACATATACACTTGACGCATAATCGCAGGGCCGATGCGTTTACTATGCGATTTTAACCGCGCGGCGATGCAGTGTCAACACCTCTGCAATGATTTTGTGTTCTTTTAAAAACAAATAGTCAGCCTGTGTAAATATTATTAATGTTGATGGCCTCGATTTTATCCTCAAAATAAACAGCTTAGAATTTGTCTTGGCCACTTGATAGTTCTGGAATTAGAACATGTCTTGACCACTGGATAGATCTGGCTTAGAATATGTCTTGACCACTTGATAGTTCTGGAATTAAAAGTAAACAAATCTAGTCTGTAACGACTAGTGTAGTCATGTGATGGGGTCATACGAGGAATTTCACTTATACAGTCATTCTTGAACTTAACAATATGATGTTGATGCTATAACGTAGAACACTTACATTGAAGTCTTAGAGTAGAATTACGATATTCAAACGGGTATTGAGAGATAGAAACATAGACTGAGAGAATGAGACTTAGAGAGAGAGAGAGAGACAGAGACACAGAGAGAGAGAGATACCGATAGAGAGAGAGAGAGAGAGACGAAATGAGACACTTGATATTTTCAATGATACAGATGGAAAGAGACACCCAACGAGGTTAGACATAATTAGAAAGAGATAGTAAGACATACATTAAGGAGACCAATCTGAATTAAGCAGACATGATTACGTCAGCCGTAATGAAACAGACGTATTGATTAATCCCACCACCAATAATCACTGTTTGACAAAAAAACTGAACAAAAAAAAGGCAGTATGGATTTATGAGAATTTAATCATTGAAAAAAAAAACAATAACACGACACGAATCAACCTAGATATAAAACCTTAACTTAGATAATAATAATAATAAAAATACGAATGAAATAAAAAAAAATACAAAATAGAAATCGAACTTAGAGGAACAAAACATATCAACTGAGATAATAAAAAAGGCAACAAAATGAACCCAGCTGGTTATAACGCAATAATAATAACTTGCTTAAGGTGCAATACAATTTCCTTTTCGACCCCATCCCCCACCCCACCCCCTATCAACACATTCTATTTAAGATTTCTGAACTCATCGAAACATAAAACAACAAAACAACAGAAAAAAAGAGAGTATGTTTTGTTTATTAGAATACTAAGCCATCCAGGTAAAGCCCATTAAAACCATTGGGAATGAATGACCTAGGAGATATAACCGCTTTACATACACCCCACCTTTCCCCCCAAATCGATTCAGTGTCCAGGTATTGATCATGCAATCAAATTTCCTTATTGTTTTGTTTTGTTTTGTTTTTAACCCCGAGAATTAATACTATGGGCCACAACCCTGCTGTCATATAATACAAATCCTCCCTCAACCTCCCCGCTACCCTTAAACTAGAGCGTGCCCTGATTGGCAGCGATAAGACCCTAGTTTTGTTTTTAGAACAGATTATAATTTCTGAGCTGTCGTCGTTGGATTTGTTTTAAATACATTCATATTGTTTTTAGAGAAAAAATATTCAGGGTTCTAAACTCGATGTGTGTATGTGTGAGTGAGTATGAGTGTGTTTGTGTGTGAGTGCGTTTGTGTGAGGGTGTGTGTGTGTTTTCTTTCTCATATGCGGACGCTAAGGCAACTCGTCAAGATTATTAAGTGTTACGAGTAGGAACATGAACTCGTGTGATCGATTTGTCACAACTACTGACCTCCCTTGGATTGAAAACGCTGACATGTAATAAATGTTAAGCCTGCGTCACTAAGCTGAACCTCTCCTGTCTTACTGGAGTTGAGCTAAGACTGGCTGAGAGAACTCTAAATCTCTTTCTGAGCTGCGAGGAGATATACTAAATAATTATCTAAGTCTAGTACTTAAATAGATCTATAGATAAATAGCTCTATCTTATCTTATACATTACATACGTTACAGAAAGAAGATTATTGCGACCTACTCACATTCGTGGTTAGAGTCTAGTTCTGCATTTTTATTTTTTATATTTTATATTTTTATGTAAAGTTACTGATTTTCCTGATATGTTCAGGCAACCCATTCCATGCCCGGATGCCAATCGGGAAGAAAGATTATTTATATGCATTAGTTTTCGCATAAAGGGATAAGAAAAGTGTTTTTGTCCTTATTTTCATCTGAGCATTGCAGCAGATTGTTACTGTCTTGTATTTCTAAATTAGAATTTAATGGCTTATGTATTTTTACTACTTTACCCTTTGCCCTTCTATTACTGAAACGTAAGCAATAGATGTTTAGCAGTAATACTTTACGTATTCACTTGTCCAGATCATTGAAAAAAATGTTTTTGATGTGAACTAAAACTTATTCTATTATAATTATTTTGTTCAACTGACATACGGATGATTTTTCAAACACAACTTAATGAATTTTCGGTTTCGTGGTTTTGAGTTGTAATATTGATCCGAGCAGTCAGGGATAAGCCTTGAATACCAAAGGGTATAATAGCACTACACATGATCATCATAGCAAGCGTTTAGATACAAAACTATAATATAAAAAAATCACTTTAAATTAGACTCACTATCATACTGTTTCGAAACTATGTATCATATCATAATATTATTATAATATTATACAAGGTGAAGCCGGATTCACATGGATATGGAAAAAGACAGCTGCTTGTCTTTGGGCTTTTTGTCTTGTCGATGATTATACTTCACCTACTCCGGCCCCTCCGCATGGAACACCCTGCCACTCCAGCTGCGACAAAGCTCGAACTTTAACATTTTCAAGACCGGACTCAAGACTCACCTGTTTCTTATGGACTCCTAGCCCACTTACATTTTTTAAACATTTGTCTGTTATTGTCATTATCGTTAATTGTAATTGTAATTGTAATTGTAAATGTTATTGTTAAGAGCATAGAACTGATTGCGGGATATGCGCTATATAAGCTTCATTATTATTATTATTATTATTATTATTATGTTTGGGGCAAGCGTCAACTAGTGCAGTTAGCAACGGTGGGGGGGGGGGGGGGGTAGCGGGGGCAATCGGGGAAAGAAAGACGGTGGGCCGGGGGGAGTCTGTCAAGCGTCCCCTTCAATCATTATGCTTGAGCTCCGTGGATTGGTTCCTTTCATATTTCACCAGCTATGGACATCGAATTGAAATCAATAAAAATCGATCCCAGGTGCAATCTCAGGAGTGGCTGAACTGAACAGTTACGATATGTGTGGACCTATGGGTGCGTGGCTAAGTTTAGATAATGATTGGAAGCAGTGGTTGGCATGGAGTTGGACCGTGGAAGGCCACCATATAAGGCACGCATCACTGATATAGCAGTACTCATAGCCTTATCGATCTATGGAGATCAAATACACATAGAAAAATAATAAAAACGAAAAATAGTACAAGCGTACAAAAAAGTACGTCAGAAAAAAAAAATCTAAATAACAGCAAAGAGTTTATAGTGCAAATTAAAGAAAGATTTAGCTAAACCAAAGACTATAATAAGATAGACCACTTGATCTATTTTTAGACCTTAAGTGTTGTTTTTTTCCGTGCGCAGCCAATAACGCTGTCCAAAATGACTCTAAAAAAGTGCCTAAAGACTTCCACCGTATACAACTTTCCAGATTAATCCCTATTTTCCATATCGAATTATTACTAAACCGGAAGTCTAGAGGGCAGGGTGGGATCGGAAATTACAAAACAAAGATGTTGAGTTATAAAAAAACAGAAATATTAAAGCAAGCGGTCCATCTTATCATAGTCTTTGTATAAACCTTCCTGTTCATTAGTTTATCTGACTAAAGCACATGTAATTGAAATATATAGTCTAGAAAGATTTGGACCAATTGTAAAAAGCTATTAAAATTTAACTCTAACAAAAAATTATATAGATCTAATGTTTTTTTTTTCCATTCTATCTTTTATCCTTAAAAAATGTTGCCGATAATCTCTCCCCTCCTACCCCCTCACCAGTATTAAACTGGAGTAAAGCCATTTGACACAGGGAAAAAATCATTGAACACTGGAGAATTTAATAGTCTGTTGATCCGAAGCAATGAAATTTAAACGTGAATGCAAGAAAATATGAAGTAGAGAGGACGGTGTGTCAGCCTCCCAGCGAAAACACTTATTTAGTACTCACTGGGACTAGCTTAACATAGTTTATGTTATAGATGTTTCTTTTTCATTACAACCTATGTAGAATGCTGGCTTAGATAGTGAAATAAATGAATTTCCGATACTAGACAAGGCCTGCTGGAGTAGTGGATTTCTACCGAGTACCGAATCCGAGTATATGCATGATGAGGATGCTTGTACATCAGTTTCGATGATTACCATCCTCAGACAAATTCAAAGTTTCTTGTGGGTCCGGAGATGGCTGATGAGGCCTTTTCTTGCCCGAAATAATTATTATTGGTCGCATTGGAAGCACGGATGCGTGGATGTTTCCAGTGGTAGCGGAGCTGAACTCGATGGATCTTCTAAGGTGTCGCTTTTGAATTGTGACGCTTCTACTTTTATCTTCGTGGGCTGCTGCTCCAGTGAAGGTCATGTTGCGCCAAGAGGATCGTTCCTCGGCCAGCCTTTCCCAGTTGTTAGGATCGATTTCAAAGTTGTTTTAGGGAGACATTTAGAGTGTATCTAAACCTCTTCTTTTACCCTCCGTGCAAGCGATTTCCTGCGAGTACTGAATCAGAGTATTACAAGGACGAACTTTTCCTCGACTCCATAGTATCATTATCCTAAACAAAGCTTGTTCTATTTCAAATCTTAATTTCCCTTCTACGTTCGTGCTTATAAAAATAGCAGCCTAGTCTATAGGACTGAAAAACTGATCCAGTTTTTATTATGTAATAAAAAGTGTTAAATTTATTGAGATATATAATTTTAATTTTCTTTTTGTTTTTAACTATTTTAAGAGAAGATTCGGCTGAGGCGAATGTCTTTGGTCCTAGACTCCAACGACGGATAAGCGTAGGACGCAAAAATATTTTTTTTAAATATTTTTTAAAATTTTTTTTTTAAATAGATGGAGCGTTTGTATCCTACAATATAAGAGAAGAAGAATTTCCAGGAGAACCACACAATGCTGAAACTGATCTTCAATGCTAGAGCCAAATGTCTGATATGTTTCTGTATTTTCTGTTAGCACAACATTTCTCATGTTATGTTTAGGAACATGGATTTTATCAGCATGTAGAAATTTTCTTGATATTTTAATGTTTGTCAGTTTGTTTGTAGACTCCTATGCCAGGGGTTAGAAACCTATGTATAATAATGTGCCAAAAAAGATTTCCAATTCATTCAGCGTGTAAACAATCAAAAATGTATCCTCATATAGCACTTTACTTTTTTTTTTAGAAACTACTTTAATTGAATCTTTAGAGGTCTTCCGCGTGCCATTGAAAATCACTCTTGCATGCAGTCTCTGGGTTGCCGACCCCTGTCCTAGGCCGATCGGGACAAAGTATAGTGTCTGTCTTTTCTTATCACAGAGCGTTGTCATATAGTTCAAATCCTGTAATTTTAACTAGAATGAAGCTGGCACCAGGTGCAGGTAAGTGTTCAGAAAAAGCTTGCTTTATTCTTTACCTTTCTCTATCAACGGTCGGCTGGACTACTGCTCGTCTGCACTCAGGCTATCATTGGCGATATTAATATATAATAGTTTCTCAGAAAATTATGGGTTAGTGCAGCGATCGGCAATCTACGGCACGCGTGCCACACTTGGCACGCAGAGATGTTTCCAATGGCACGTGGAAGACCTCCCAAAAGGCAATTTACGACTTTTCGACAAGAAATTTAGTGCTAGAGGAGGATAACTCTTAGGCTGTTGGCACGCTGGATGAATTAGAAATCCTACTTTGCCACACTGTTATCAACAGGTTGCCGACCCTTGGGTTAGTGATACAACAATATTGTTATTTTCTCCTTCACTTTGGATAACTCTGGGGTCTACTGTTGTAGTATAGTGGATATTGTTCGAAAAGTTAGTTAAATACAATTGGGAATAGAAAACATAAAGCACGATGATGAATTTTGAACAGAACACAGAGGTGGTCCTTGGGGGTGGGGTGGGGGGTGGGGGGATGGCGACTAGACTATAGCTTTCGCCACAGGCCCCACGACTGAGAGAGAGAGAGATGGGGGGGGGGGCTCCGTGATATGAGGTTCTTTAACCACGGTCAGCTCATCTTACAATATGCGTAAATCATCTGTCAGACATGCTAAAGTACCATGTACCAACCTATAAGTAAGACAGTAGAGGTCTAAAGCATGATGTTAACTAAGGTAAATCTTGAAATAGTGGCATTGGGGGCTCTGAGAGAGAGAGAAAGGGAGATGTTTATGACAACCCGCCCCACAAACGGCATAGCAAAATAATAATAATTATACCACCGGCTGGTCCAGCTGTTAGTTCACCGGACTGTCAACCGACACGTATCGAGTTCTATCATTGGCTCTGACCGATCCATGCCGCCCTGCGTGAGTTTTGGGCCTAGTGGACGTAATAATCTTCTATCTAGAAGGAACGTCTGTAAAACTTATAACTTATAAGATAATCTTTTATATATTATAATTTATAAGATTAATTCACATTCAATTACAATTTATTATTAGTTCAGTAAAAGTAAAGTAAAGTACTTTTCAGACCAAACTGATCATAGGGCTGTTGAAGCAGCGTTCACCAGTTTCTGTGGCAACGGCATACTAGGTGATATGTGGCCATCACAATGCCCAGCCGCCTTTACTTTACCCCAACTAGTGTCAGGTAACCATCAGAGCTGGGTAGACTCAGGGGCACCCTCCAGTCCTGGGAACAAATCCTAGCATTCACCAGGATTCGAACCCAGAACCTTCAAATCGCCAGTCAAACGCGCTGCCGCTCGGCCAACGTTCTCCATTAAATATTATGATATAGCCTACCTTGAAATTGGAGGAAAGTCATATTTCAATTTTGGGTTTCAGTTGAAGAAACATTGTTTGAGAAGACCACTAGAATAGGATTTTTTTGTGGAATCACGCAACAAGAGAAAATGTGTTGAGAGCATTATGTAGGTCTACTGAATTCATTAATTTATACTATATAACTAATATGGGGCACAATGGGGCATTTCTCATCCTCTTAATAAAATGGAACTGACAGAGAACAAAAGAAAAAAAAGTCGCTTTTAATATAGACAAGAGAGGTCAACGTCAATTATGAATCGCATTGACCTGAACTTTTTATACTCCCATCGCTTCAGGAGTAACTGACGAGGAACGAGAATCGTCGCCAAACTCGACGAAGGTTTCGGTAAAAGAAAAGAGGGATAAAAAGGGAAAGGTCTTGTGAACGCTTTTCGTTATAGAAAAGAATTGAAATCAAATCAATAAGGCGTTATAAAAAAGTATCACTATCAAAGTAATAGTGACTATGAATGCGCGCACGTGTAGGTGTGTGTGTATTTGTGTGTATGTGTGTGTGTGTGTGTTTGTGCGTGTATGAAACTGGGTGGCAACAAGCTGTGTATGTAGCTTTTTTTTTTTTTTCTGCAATGGCGTATTTGTATTGGTCGGTTGGCATCACGTGACGAAGGTCTCAACACTTCTTGACGTGTCTCTATGACAGCCGAATGTTTTTGAATCAGCAGAGTGTATATAAGTATAAAAACGGGTTGAAGCGAAAAAAAGGAAAGGCGTCTTTCCGCGGGTTAAGCAGACGTGGCCAGGAGGATAGTCCGTTGCACTGACAAGTGAAAGAGACATTTTCTTAAATTTTGTTTTAAAACCAAAAGTGAAGGGAAAACAAATTAAATTTAGTAAATAATTTTTTGTAACAAATATTTTTACAAACAAAGTAAAAACAACACTTAGTATGTCCAGTCACTTTCTCATCTTATTGGTTATAGCCAATTTATACGGTAAGTAATTGTTCACCGAATTTAATTTTTTCTTTTATTTTGCAGGATCAGGGGATCTTGACTTTACAACTTAAAATATGTGGGTACCACGTGACGAAATAGGACTATTAGAACCCCCTATTTAACACCATCTATACAAATAAGGAAAATTCATTATATATATATATATATAATAGATATTTATTTATTACAGTGAATATACACTTATATTTTTGTAAGGAGTAATCTTTATGCTTAGCAAAAAGTTTATAAACTTTGCAGAAATCTCCTCTTTGTTCAACCTTAGCTCATTATGCCGGTTTTTAATCCGATAAAGGGCTACACAAGCTAAATTACCCTGTGGCAAAATAGAAGAAAATTTCATAAACTAAGTCAGCATTTTGTCATGAATTTGTTGTATATTTTGCTCCAAAGAGGACATTTTGTGTTTTTACTTCCTTTATTTTAAGTTGCAATTTCTGTCTGTCTGTCATCATCGGGGTTGATAGCAAGACTTTGCTTCGATTTTTCGACCACTTCCCGTGGTCCAATCGAGCTGAAATTTGGACAGCAGACCTGTGGCGTCTAACAATACATTCTATCAAATTTTCAGTTAAAACAACTTAATAATACTACACTTATGACCATATTCGTTTCTTAAAAGGAAAGTATAAGAAAAACTTTAAAAATGCCTGTGCAACTTTTTATAGTTTTTTGGCGCAAAGCTAGAAAAAAAAATTATGCGGTAAAATTATTTTTAGAACAATTCATACAGAGTATGGAGATATTTCTGAGATTTGCGACACAGATATTTTTCTGTACGTTTCATTTCCAGTAGTCAATCAATTATTTAATTACATGATGGTAAACTTAGTTGGCAAATAAAGGGAGTGTAATAAAAACTTCGTTTTTATGGTTTTCTTGTTTTAAAGCCCAATTTCGAGCGACAACTCTCGATCATAATCTACAAAATTCTGTGGACACTCAATTCGGTTTCGCTTATAACGGTGTTTTTCAAATTCTTGGTCGAGACCCGATACGGGGCCGCGCCAGCAAAGTTATCGCGACGCAAAAATAATAAGAAAATCTGCGAACCAATTTCAGATTTTTGTTGTGTAATAGATAATTTATATACCAATATCTCTATATATCAGCTCAAGCGTACATTTTTGTGACTAACTAACCTTTTTTAATTTAAGCTAAATCCCTCGAGTATAGATGCAACTATATTATTATTTGTGAAAAAAATTGTGAACATTCATTTCTGATATAGATATGTATATGTATTACATGGTATTAAAGATGATATCAATGTTTATGGGTCGTAAAATAAAATTATTTGGCAAGTTTCTTTTTTTTTTCCCGATATTTTCGCAAACCCCTTTTCTTAACTCGGACTTTGTAGCCTAGTAATAGAAAATATCTTTTATCTGTTTTTTACAGCCATTAATTAAAAACATGGAACACACACACAAATATAAATAAAAAGGAACTAATAATAATAATAGAGGTTATAGTTTTTTTTTCTTGGTTTATTTACTAAAATATTTTAATATTCATAAATGGTTTAATTTCTAACATTCAATCTTAAATTATCTTTATCTGATTTAATTTTTAATAAAGAAAAAATTAAAATAGATATTGTTGGAAATCTACGTTGTGGACATATGCATATAAGCAGTGCTTTTTTTGTAAAAAAAAATAGGTGCCGGTACTCAGTGATGGATTGCCTAACTTTTAAAGCAGTTTCGCATTTTATATTTTAATTCTTATTGCGCGCAATTTTAAAATGATTCAATTTTAACAAATTAATAGTACATGTATAATAAATTAATAATAAACGTTAAAATACAAGAAAAGTAAAAAAATTTTCCCCGCATTGAAAAAAGTGCCGGTACACCGTACCGTCACAAAAAAAGCATTGCATATATTCTTCCGAGTGGTATCCAGGTATGGAATTGGTATCCTAAAAAAACCCACAGAAAAACCAGTAACTTAAAATCATTTAAAACACTAATAAAAATCAAGACTAGACTCCATACCATAACTCAGGACGCAGTAATCTTCATTATAGAAGGAGCGTCTGTATTATATAAAGATTTCTTTTTGTCTGCTTAAACAATTTAATGGAGTAGACTAATACAGAGGTTGGTTACCCATGGCACGCGTGCCAGACTTAGCATGCAGAGCGATTTTAATTGGCACGCGGAGTGCCCCCCAAAACGTCAATTCAGGTCTCTTCAATGAGACATTGATTTCTAGAGCAGTATGAATTTTAAACTGTTGGCACGCTGGATGAATTAGAAATACTACTTTTGCTCGTTATTATCAAAAGTTTGCCGACACTTGGACTAGCATATATATACATATCCGAAGTTCTCGAGTTCGAAAACAGACAAATAAATCATTTTTCTGGCGTCTGTTGACTGTCCTTAAACTTAACAAGCTCCTATGGTAGAGACAGCAAAGACTGACGGGTATTGTGTATTGTATCTATCACGATTTCCCCTTGCAGAGGCCTACAATATTAAAGAGGAGAAACTTAATTTTCATTCTCTCTTGTTTTACATCCCCCATATATAATATATATATTTATAGAAATAAATAATGTGTATATGTTTGTGTATTTAAGGCATGCATACTTTGCATATCTGTTGTTTTTTTTAAAGCAATATTCAAAATAAGTTTTTTGCCGAAAGTATAAAATTAAAAAAAGCTCATATTTTTATTTTTCTTCCATGATATTTTAGTCTAATTATTTTTAATTCACAATAAGGTTTTATTTCAATCATCCGATGTGTCGTCAAGGCGAATATCTCTACCCCTTACGATCGTAAGGTGGAGATCTGCGCAAATATAAGTAGTTATAAGCAGGGCCCTATTTAGGATTGTGGGGGCCCTGTTCTAAAATATATGTGGGGGCCCCTCGTGGCCTCGCCTCTGCCTTTCATTTACGTCAGAAAAGTGCCGTTAATTCATGTTACCATTATGTAAAATCATAAATTTTATGTTGCGCTTAGCTTGGTTGGACTGGAGCGCTTTAAATTGTAGGAGAATAAATCAATTTCATTTTACATTTTCAACGAAAGAATGGGAATGCCACTAAAAATTTCTTTTTGGGATGTGTGAGGGCCCTTTTTGTTTGGGGGTCCCTGTTCCAATGGAACATGTGGAACATGCCTAAATGCGCCACTGGTTATAAAGCCTAGAAAATGCGTTCTATTCGATCAGAGCTAGACAATAAGAAATTATGTTTCCTAGTCTATTGTTATATTCCAGGCTACCGCTGTGTAGATGGAGCATCGTGTACAACATCTTCCACCTGTCAGGCTACTGACTACACTCTGTCAACTTGCACCAATAATGTCTGTAATTGCATCAATTCATCCTACACTGTCGTACGTACTGGGTGTGCTCGTAAGTATTAAAAGATGTTATTTCTAAGGAACTTCTTACTCTGACCCCGGTTGTCATGGAAAGTGGGCGTATTTCTCAGACTCACTGACATACATACTACATATACTTGGGGGCATAATACAATTAATACCTCTTTCCACTTAGTATTTGCTAAAGGCTTGGTGGTTTTCTAATGTTCTTATGATTGTGTTTTTTTTATTTTAGACCATTAAAACACAGAAAATTTATAATAAGTATAGCCCCAGTCCGGTGACGATGCATTGAAGTCACCGCCAATACAAGTGCGAGAAAGATTTGCCTCCGCGGTGAGGTCCAAATCCTTCCACGGAGGGCTATAGAAATTGGTCAGGGTATAAGCCTTTCCATTCTTAAGCGCCTCCAGGGTTTGTATATAGTCTATAGTATTACATAAAAGTGTAACAATAATGGCTCCTGTATGTTGTTTTGCAGAAAGAGCCCTTTTATTTAATAATAATAATAATAATAATAATAATAATAATAATAATAATAATAATAATATTTGTATAGCGCTGCAAACAAACATAATGTAAGCTCAGAGCGCGTTTAACATACAACTAAGGATACGGATATTACCCTAGGCCAGGTGACAGAGCTAAATTGATGATTAAAAAAAGACAAAACAAATAAATGTAGTATTAACCGACCCAATCCATAAATGAGACAGTAAGTTTCTAAAGCATGTTAAATGTTATCTAAGGTAAATATTGAAATAATGAGTTTTTAAGTTCTGTTTGAAAGTAACAGTAGAGCTTGTTCGCCTCAGTTGAATCGGAAGTTGATTCTACTCCTTCGGACCGGATACTGAGAAGGCTCTAAGGCCAACGGTCGTCAGAGAGAAACGGGGCTCTTCCAGAAGCGATGAGTTTGCAGAACGAAGTGTTGTTTGCGGGACATAAGGTGTGATTAGTGCCTTGAGATAGGACGGAAACTTGTTGTTAAAAATGCACTGATGGCAAAGTAGCGCAACTTTATACTCAATTCTGGCTTTCACGGGGAGCCAGTGGCGCGAGCGTAGAAGGGCAGTTCCCGAGTCTTTTAGACCTGCACATAACCAAACGCGCAGTACTGTTCTGTATTCGCTATAGCCTGGCGATTTTGTCCTCGGGCAGGCCGGCTAGCAGGGCGTTGCAATAGTCGATACGCGAAAGTATCAGAGCGACTGCTAGTGTCTTTGCAGAATCATTGGACAAATAGGGTCGTATTTGGCCGAGTCTACGCAACTGTAGATATAGACCTCTGCACATTTGAGAAATATGCAGGTCGAAAGACAGCGTGGGATCCAATAAAACACCAAGATTCCTCACTTTGTTAACAAATGACACTTGACAGTTTATCACAGTGATAGATTCTGGACCAGTGAATTTGGCCAAATTACTCTTGGATCCAATTCTGATTATCTCTGTCTTTTCCTCATTCATTTTAAGCCCGTTTCTCCCCGACCACGAATAGACATCGGCGATTGCACAACTGACCTTTGCAGCGAGTCTACAATTTTTAGAAGGTGGACACGAGTCTATATTTTAGTGTAAACTTGACGTGATATCTTTTTTCTTTAAATTATATATAGATGCGTCAAGTGCTATCCTCGGCATATGTACGTTAATGATACTGATGGTCATTGTATTATGTGTCTAAACACTTTATCAGGGGTGCAATGAAAAATTTGACGAACAAAAGGAAAAGTATTGTTAAATGTTCAGATGCAATTTTAGGGTCTAAAGGTAAGGTGTTTAGCAATGAATTGTCATAAAGGTGGGTGTCATTGAACCGATAGCGCGTCTTGGAGAATAGCTTCACGCGCATCCACACGTGGCGATAAGACTCTTGGCATCTGTCGACGAAATTGAAGACAGTGGGATCTAGCGGCAGAAACATTAGAAAGTGCATGAAGTAAATTGGACTAGTATCTGAAGTCTCTTGCTCAGATAACTTCAATTGCACTATAAAAAGGTAATTAAAAAAAATGATGGCTACATTGAACTCTTGCAAATGATAATGCACACCAGTGTAATAATACAAAAAACCTTTGTTATTCGGGTTGACAGCACAATGACGCTTTCGTCGGTTAGAGAGCTGCATTTCACTGGACGAGGCGAGGGAAATGTACGCAGTCACCATTATACAGCTGTTTCCCCATAAAATCAGCATTTATTCGAATGCCCACAAGTTGGCTTAAGAGAGCACCACATTCAATTCAATTTTTTGAGAGTCTAGAGAGACTTAGCTAAGTCTCGCCAAAGACCTTTTGAAAGACCCTTTTCCTTAACGCCACAGAAAGGGGTCATAGATGTCAAGTGGGAGAAGGGGGCACTTGAGCTGGGTATTGTTAACTCACTGGTGATTTTCTATTTAAGTGTGTATTCATGCATAAGGGATGCACGTGAAGTAATCTTAGGCTGTAACTCTTAATGAATAAAACTTTGGAATAAAATATTTTCTCTGCTATGATAAAAACGAATGTCATTTTATGTATACTCATATTGACAATAATAATATAATTGTAGACATGCAGACATTAGTTGGTTTTCTATTGTCTTGGGCTTTATTTCATCACTCTACGCCTACTATTATAATTTAAAACCAACTCTAAAGCGACGGTCAATAATTTGTTGAAATTTTAACACCGGAATTCTTTAACATATTACACACGTACATATTTTTACTCGTACATAGCTATACCTATTATTTATACAAAATCTCGTATTTTTACAAGTAAAACCCGAAAAGCCAGTGATCACAACAGACGCAGGAATGTCCAATCAAGTTGTTAAGGGCCAATCATTTAAGCTGACATGTAATCTGGCGGATGCAGACACCTTCGAGTGGTACCAGGGTACAACTAAACTAGGAACAACCACAGCCTTGTACACGGCCAAAGCCGACGCTGTCACGGATGTTGGCTCCTTTACGTAAGTCCTATTGCACATAATTTTATTCATACACACTTTTATACGGAGATCATTTTAGTTTTTAAATGACTTTTAAATATTGATCCTGGGGGTTATGAGAATGCTTATAGAAAGTATGTGTCAACGGACATTCAAAGTCTAGATGAGGCAAAAAGTTACTAAGCACTTATATATAAAATCAATATGTCAAACCCTTGTATAAAATAACGTTTTATGTTTTTATGAGAATATTTTTACATTGCGGTAATTTCCGTTTGGGAAAATTTTTTTTTACAGGAGCATTACATTAAATTGTCATACATTTCACAGACGCTCCAACTATACATTTCTTATGTGTCTAAAAAAACAACAACGACCGGCTCTTAAGTCCACAGTGTAACGATGTAAAGGGATAGATCAATGGGAGGGCACTCCAAGATCCTGTACGAGACTAGCCACCCGCGGCACGCCGATAAGGCGTGCTGCGAAACACAGGTACGGATCTCCGCAGTCACATGTACTACACTCCCACTTCGGATTTCCACCCGGATCATGAACACGGTGGCTCGTTCGTATTCCTGTACTGTAGCCCGGTAGTACAAAGTCTAGGCCTGGGCATTTACGTTTTTTTTTGTTTATTGAAAATGACATATGTTTTTATCCTTAAGTATATATGAGCATTCTATATGGAACGTTAACTAAGGGACAGAGACGTGCTGGACGTCCAAAACTGAGATTTGTGGATGTCTGCAAAAGAGATATGAAACACCTCCAGATTGACCCAAACAGTTGGGAGATCATGGCGCAAGATAGGCCTACTTGGAGAGCAGGAATGAAAGAAGGTTCAAGGCTTGCGGGAGAGGAGCACGCCAGGAAAAAGACGGTGGTGAAAAATTTGGTCCCCTCCACTACTTTCAACTGCAGCAAGTGTGACCGTGCCTGTACATCCAAGAGTGGCCTCTTTAGCCACATGAGGGCCTGAAAGGGACGTGAAATGCCGACGACGACGATATATGAGCATTGTAACAGATTTTAATTTTTTATATTTCTAAGTAGGATTGAATGCTTTATGTATTATTAATACTTTGCTCCAAGTTCTACTTTCATCTAAGGTAGGGGCGGGCAAACTACGGCCCTCGGGCCGCATGCAACCCGGCAACTGATCTTTTGCGGCCCTCGAGAGCAATCGTAATAAAACACATTATTATTTTTTTTTTTGGTGTCAAATTGTAGAAGTTGTGACAATTTCATAAAGGTAAAAAGAAATAATTGAAAACAGTAATGATTAATTGTTGCGATAATTTAGTAGGTGTGTGTCGAGTGCCCCATACTAGTAGGGGAAAAAAAAGGTGGATTGACATCGTGCTGGCCACACAATATCCTTCCGTGGCCATGAAAACTTGTAAACGGTGCTTTATTTGTTCTGAAATGGGATTCGTTCAATAAAAACTGCATCGTGTATAGAGATCATGCAAACGCAAAAGTTAACAGCTTGTCACGTTGTCTAAATTAATCTTGTATTGTTCTAGTTGTAAAGGAACTACATCAGAGACTCTACTGACTTCAGCTACAAGTGATGCTTTCATAGTGGAAATGTTGGGAACAGGAGGAGTGAGTAAGTAACATTGTGTTTTATTTTCAGTTAGAAACTTACATACTATTCAGCAGTTCAAAGAAAAGAAACGAAAGTTCTGAAGCTAACTTCAATTGCATTGAGGCTTAATTTTGGAATACAATAAACAAATTAGCGACCATTTTCTGTTAGCATTGTGGTACGTCCATTCCCATTGACTACACACCACATAGAATATATTTACCACATATAATATAACCACATAATACAAAATTAAAAATAATGCGCATATGATAAGTAATCAAAATGTATTTAAAAAGAACATATTAACTACTAACCGCATTTCGGCAAGACCATCGCAAGTATTTTAATAGCCGCATTTAATAAAAAAAAATACTTGTACAATGCAGAACAAATGTAATTAGATTAAAATCAAGTTTAAAACTATATTTGCCAATATGGAGTAACCCACTTCAGTTGTTTTCTTTTATTGTGAGTTGTCCTCGATGATGTGCAAACAAATGTGTCAAATCTAGCCGAACAACATTATGTAATATAAATGCAATGGTGATATTTTATGGACTTACAGTAATGTCTAGAAAAACGACTTCTCTATACAAGCATTCATTTATATGTAGACAGTTAACATATACACAAAAGTGACTTTTTGTTTTGGTGGGTTACAAAAGAACTGTTTATTAAACATAGCACTTTAATACAATTTTTTAAAATTTAGCGGAGGATTCAACAAACTCGGGAATCTATTCTGATAACAGGTGACTAAGATTTAAACACTTCTTTCATGAAAACCGACAACATATCTTTGTCCAGAAAGCACGAGAAGAATGATCGGAATGGAAACTTAACATTCTTTAAAACTTATTGATAAGGACAAACATGTAATTCCAGTTCATAGTTAATACATGGTTTAGGATAATTTCCGCCACACACACGCATTCGAATGTCTGCCTAAACAATTTAAGTATGCCACTTCCTGAGAAATCGGCCCGTTCAACTAACTCTAACGCAGACTATTTCAAATTTTTTTTTTCTTGGACTATAGAGCCGAAAGGCTGGCCCGGTATTGAGACTTTTAAAACGGCACCCACTCTCAATTGAGCCAAGCTAATTTGAGAGCGCCCGCAGAATGAAACTGTGTGGCATTATATAAAACGATAAAATCGAGTTGATCTTGATTGAAACTGCTTAAAAGGAAACATAGCCCTATTACCTATTGCCTTCTTCCAAAGCACACCTAGACCTACAATGTCAAAACTACTTTGATGCAGAAGAAAGGATAATGTCGTTTTTTCACTTTGAGGAACAGGGTTGCAATTTAGTGGCAGAAATAATTTCTAATTCATGTATAAGCAACTGAAATCATAGTTGAGGTCAAATACATTGTCGAATTATAGTATTTTTTTTTTCCAGAAAAGTGTTATTAATTATGCAGTAAGTGTTATCATATTATCTAATTTGGAGTATATGTTATCTAATATGCGAAGTCCGTAAAAAGTTCATTGAGTATACATTTTTCAAAAACTCAAATAGTAACTCTATATTTCAGCATCATCAACCATACAACCAACAATATCAGTTCCTACTACAACAGTTATAACTGGTTCCAGTGTTGAAATAAGCTGTACAAATGTACCAATGGGATCTGTCAACACTATTTCTTATAATTATAAGGTCGGTAGCCTACTGTAGCAGACATTACTGTAACAAACAATATTGTCTAGAACTTCATTGTAACAAACTTTACTTAAAACATTACTGTAACTAAAATTACAAACCCATGCCTTCTTGTTAACAATTTATAAAAGCTCAATGTTTGTAACAAACACTACGGAAATAAACAGCAATTTAAAAAAAATAATTTAACAAAAGATACCATTGGTTTTTAAAATTGATAAATACAATATGGTAACAAGGTGCTGGGATATTTACTAATAATCCTGGACTCAGAGCCCATTTACTTAGGAGAACCTACGTTGTATGTAATAGGTGGATCAGAAGGGGAGACACTATCTGGTTTGGACTCTGCCTTGGCTTGTTGTCTAAGCTACTGGTGTGCATTTGATTGCTACGTTGATACTGCCAAACAAATTTATATAATGAGTTCGTGGCTCGTTGAATAAGATAATTCTTCTCTGATAACATATAACTTCACATAGCACATTACTAGACATTTAATCTATATAATAAATGCTAAAGCGGTAAATAATTTTCTGAGTTTATATATATATATATATATATATATATAGGCCTATATATATATATATATATGTATATATATACATATCGTCTTTGTCATCCGCAAACCTGCCTAGTCCGAAATAGCAAATTTTTCAGGAGAAGCAAACAACTGCATAGATCGAGTAAACGAATCAACGTAGCCGCTTTAAAAAGAATTAAAATTGTAAAAAATCTATTGCACAAGATATTTTTAGACATCATGTGGGATATCCCAAGGAACATTTTGGTAAAAATTAAAATTGAAAATTTCCGACTTGGCCGACGTTGTATGTATGACCAGACTAACGAGAGAAAGAGACGAGCAACTCTCGTAGCTAAGCGAAGGAATTATGGAACGGGGTGTCAACAGGACTCACAGACACTAATCCCTGGACCCGAGATAGTAAAGTGTGTAATTGCTTAGGTTAGGTGTAGGGGGTAGGGGGGGTCGAGACAGTGGGAAGGAAAAAAATTAGATCATAGATTTCTTCTTTTTCATTGTACTGTGGAGACCCCGTTAGATCCGAGGAAAAATTCCACAATTTAACCCTTACAGTCCCGGGCGCGTATATAGCGGAACTGAAGGCAGCATAGATAGAAGTAGGTCGGGACTGTAAGGGTTAAGGGTAATTTCATTGCGAATGCTCTGATATAAAAAAATGTGCATTACTATTTATAATATTTGATAACATACAAGCAAGAGCTATAAACTGACGACGGACTTTTATTGGAGGTGCCTAGTTCAACCCTTCAGTGATGATTTGAAAGTCGGCACAGAAGGGGTAGTGATGGAGGCTTGGTCCAGCGTGAGTTCCACAGTCTGATGTCTAATGGCTGGCGGAAAAAAAAGAATATTTGTAAATGTTGGTGCGTGCGTGTGGAACATGCAGTTTGAGCCGATGACCTCTGGTAGACAGGGACACTTGTTGGATGCGACCTGACTGTGTGGACATGTCCACGTGGCCATTCATGATCTTGTACATCATCGTAGCTAAGACTACCGCTCTTCGGTGTTGTAGGGGCTCAAGATGAAGTTGGGCCACCAGAGCAGAGGCCATATGCCTGTAGGATAAGACGTGGTGCACGTATTGAAAGTATTGTAAACATATATTGACTTTACATGGCTAATATATTGGCAAAATATATAATTGTAATAATATAAATAATATAAATATTAGCAATCATGGACATTAATGATATTTAGTCATAATGACATTCACTTTCTTCCTTGTCTGTAAGTGCCAGTTAAGTATCTGGATTAGTACAACTTCGAACCAAATATATTTACTGGATACATGTAGCTATTGTTATCTAGATACTCTGTAAATAAATGTTTCATTTACTTATGACGTATATGTATATCATTCGAATGCAGGTGGATGGAGCGGTTGCCCCCAATCCAGTAACCATAGACAACAAAAACGCAGGCAAAGAGGTCACGTGTACCATCGCCGCTGGTTCAGGCTACACCTTTTCAACTGGAACCAGTGCTGTTGGAAAACTACCAACTTTAATAAGTAAGAGACTTTAAGCACTTTATTGAATTCAGAATGAATATAATGTACTTAGAAAATTAAAATAATCGAGTGTTCTTTAAGAAAGCTCGTTAAATAATAAGGTAGCTTTGTAAATGTGTCAACATTTTACAACCATAGACTACACATTTTAATACACAATTCAATACAATTTATAAAGAAAAAAACATTCAATGCAAATTTCTTTTTAAAATTCAAACTTGTGTTTATTAGTTAATGTGACACACAGACCCATAAGTTTGACCGTTATTAACCAAGACCGCTAGAGCAAAAAAAAAAGGATTTAGACTTTTGTTTGATAAAGCATATGATGCATTTACTTATGTTGTTTAAACTTTGTTTATGTTTTTTGATAAAATACACAACTATTTCAGCCAACATACAATCTGTGGCTGTTACATGGAAAGGTCAGACATTGACAGACATTGAAAAAAGCTCTGGTTCACTTTCACTGGAATGCACTTTGAACCCTGGCTTCGACTATCTGGGTGAATTTCCTGGTATCACATACGCATGGCAGGTAAGTTGTGTTAATCTCCTGGTATCACATACGTATGGCAGGTAAGTTGTGTTAATCTCCTGGTATCACATACGTATGGCAGGTAAGTTGTGTTAATCTCCTGGTATCACATACGTATGGCAGGTAAGTTGTGTTAATCTCCTGGTATCACATACGTATGGCAGGTAAGTTGTGTTAATCTCCTGGTATCACATACGTATGGCAGGTAAGTTGTGTTAATTGTTCGTCGTTTTTGACTTTTCACCAGACCGTTAGAACATCCTTTTTGAGAAAATTAATTTTAGGGTTAGGCTTTAGGGCTAGGATTGGTTAAGGATGATATCCTATTTTCTAAAATCACTCAAACATATCCAGATGGACACGCAAGCACACAAACACATGCGTACACACATACACACAAAGACATAAACATACAGAGAGAAAGGAGAGACAGCAAGAATGAGTGACAGAAATGTAGACCAAAACATAGAGAAAGAAAACAAAGAGAAGGACAAAGAGAGACGAAGAGAAAGTAAAATAGACTAAGAGTGATAGAGAGAGAGAGAGAGACGAAAATAGCGACAGCGAGAGGCAGAGACAGACAGATAGAGAGTCACGGGAGGAAAGATAGACAATGATAGACAGAAAACAGTCAGCGAGAGCCAATAAGACAGCGACAGAGAGACACGGATAGAAAGACAGAGAGACACGGATAGAAAGACAGAGAGACACGGATAGAAAGACAGAGAGACACGGATAGAAAGACAGAGAGACACGGATAGAAAGACAGAGAGACACGGATAGAAAGACAGAGAGACACGGATAGAAAGACAGAGAGACACGGATAGAAAGACAGAGAGACACGGATAGAAAGACAGAGAGACACGGATAGAAAGACAGAGAGACACGGATAGAAAGACAGAGAGACACGGATAGAAAGACAGAGAGACACGGATAGAAAGACAGAGAGACACGGATAGAAAGACAGAGAGACACGGATAGAAAGACAGAGAGACACGGATAGAAAGACAGAGAGACACGGATAGAAAGACAGAGAGACACGGATAGAAAGACAGAGACACGGATAGAAAGACAGAGAGACACGGATAGAAAGACAGAGAGACACGGATAGAAAGACAGAGAGACACGGATAGAAAGACAGAGAGACACGGATAGAAAGACAGAGAGACACGGATAGAAAGACAGAGAGAAAGCAAAATTTAGCGATAGAGAGAGACGCAAAGAATTATAGCGAGAGACAGAGAGACTATGAGAGATCGAAAAAGACATTGAGAAAGAGACAGCGAGAGTCAGAGAGAGTATGAGAGACAGAAAAAGACATTGAGAAAGAGACAGCGAGAGTCAGAGAGAGAGACAGATAGAGATACAGAAAGACAAAGAGCCTGACACTGAGAGAGACATAAGAGAGTAACAGAAAGAGAGACATAGAAAATCAGAGACAGGCAGAGAGAGAGAGAGAGAGAGAGAGAGAGAGAGAGTGTGAGAGAGAGAGAGAGAGAGAGAGAGAGAAAGAAGAGTAAGTTCATTGGTCGGCAGAGTTTTTTTTTTTATAAAAGTTCGTTTCGTTCACTTTAATGACAATAATTTTCAACTCACTGGAAATTTATCTGCGTTTTTAAAATAGACTGCTACAGTTTTTTTTAAAATATATTATAATCTATTACAGTTTCAAAGTTGATTTTAATTGAAACAGATACAATTTCTTTATTTTAGAAAGATGGCTCAGCAATCATTGACGCTACTAGAGATGCCCTCACCGTGACGTACTCTGGGACGTACAGCTGCACCGCAACACTTAGTGGTGAAACCGCAGTAGCCTCTGGCAACAAAGTTGAAGTAGCATATAGTAAGTCATTGCAAAATTTGGTTAGTACATTGACAAGCCTTAATGAGGCGTGATCTTTTCAAATGGAACAGATCATGAACAGATCATGAACTTCCGCTGACATTTGCCGCCATATTCGTAAACAAAAAAGCATGCTTTTGCTGGTGTATGACAATTGATATTGACCTAGATGGCCAGTTCAGATCTTTGAAAAATATTCCAAGGGCGACAAGATTAGTTATGAGCAATCCATTTTTAACAGAAAGCGATAATTAATATTTAAAGTGTTAGTCGCGTTAAGTTAAATTTAGCTTTGTTTATAAAATAAATTAGTCAAGAGTTGAGTCCTTGGTTATTAAAAAAACACAATGCTTAGATTCATAAAAACAAAAAAAAAAACGAAAATTATTTTGCACCAAGCAATTAGTTAGGGCTTATAAATAGGTGATTCTTATAAATAGGTGATTCTTATAAATAGGTGATTCTTATAAATAGGTGATTCTTATAAATAGGTGATTCTTATAAATAGGTGATTCTTATAAATAGGTGATTCTTATAAATAGGTGATTCTTATAAATAGGTGATTCTTATAAATAGGTGATTCTTATAAATAGGTGATTCTTATAAATAGGTGATTCTTATAAATAGGTGATTCTTATAAATAGGTGATTCTTATAAATAGGTGATTCTTATAAATAGGTGATTCTTATAAATAGGTGATTCTTATAAATAGGTGATTCTTATAAATAGGTGATTCTTCGAGTATGGCATTCACAATCCATCATTTTATTTTGGAAACATCTTTAGGAAATGAAATAAAATTTAATCCACTACATATTTTTGTACCACAAGTAACGCAGCACACAGACATGTTTTGAATAAAATGAACGAATGGAACCGATACTATTTTCAACTTCATTCTTTATGCATGCATAATATTTAAGACTTGTCAATGGATACTTTAAAAAAAGACAGGAAGAATTTCTGTGTGAATATACTGTTTTCTGGACAGCGTAGTCGATTACCTCATCACTAGCGAAGTGTGGATAGATAGACCGATACGCTTGCATCATGAGCACACCGGTGGGCTAAATCATGGGGAACAGCCCCTGATGCACGCCTGGGGCTCATTGCACCGCTGAGAGGCACTGAGCCTCGGTGGCGAGGAATGTATGTGCCAATGTGCCATCCAGTCTCAACTGTGCCCTGGTGCCTGTCCGTTCTTTTTTTTTAGGAAATTATAGATAGACTAGTGGTTATTTCGTCAAAATGACGGAGAAACGAATGACTACAATGTGTTTTGTTAAGAGAGAAGAAAAAAAAATGACGATAAAAATGCAGTGAGAAAGCTTTTTTGTTCGGTATTTAGTTATTGTTCTTTTTTTATTGTTTAATTTATTATATAAAGTCGGTCATTAAAGGGTGTTCTCAATAGCGACGTGAATTCATTAAATAATTAAAGTTACTATTACCTAAAATTAATAGGATAAAGCAAACATTAAAGGGAAAAAAAACGCATGAATTGATAGACATTACGTCATAAGCTATGTTTTAAAAGTACAACATTCAATCTATCCCATCTGAATTGCTGGAGATTACGTCGCGTTAATAAACAACCGAATGCAAGGGGAATTATTGGGAGCCTCGCGTTCAACACAGTAAATGAACGTTCAAGGAAAGATAATTCTGAAATGGCGCTCAGTTTAGAACTTTAACATACGGTGATTATCAATAGGTCTACGTTTATTTAAAAATTAATTAACGAATTAAGCAATATTGTTTATATAATAAAAAAATTTTTTGGAGGACGTTTCCATTTTATACATTTAACTTTTGACCCGATTAATCAAAGGACTTTAGAGCACAAACATATAAAAAATTTAAAACATTACAAACAAACTTACGGTAATTGTGTATATTGATTCCCAGTGCACATTTTCGTAGCCATGGCAATGTGTGAAAACCACATAGTCTACAGTCTACACGATCCCAATAAGAGTTCATCTCTGTGCTAACGCATAGGAAACGTCCCACGTTGCGTAGTCAGGAATCATTGCACGGGCGAGAATACAATTTGGCGAAAGTGCAGATACCGCCTCGTTAATGATCTAGGGGAAATCCGAAAAGGTGTAAACTGTATTGTAAATGCCTTACGGCATATCTAGTACGCCGTGTGCCGCGTGCCCCATCAAAATTCCTCTGCTTCACTATTAATATCATATATAATATTATAATGTTTTAGGAAGTGATGCATCGCTCTTGACTAATTAGTAGATGTCATAAAAGGTTATATTATTATTTAGGAAATGAGGGACTTGATTCCAGTTCAACTTTACCAATCAAAGGCGGTCGTGTCATACTGACCTGTGGAACAGTTCGTTACGAAAGCGTCACTTACCACTGGTTAAAAGATTCTAAAATAATAGGTCGCCAGTATGACAGGAAGCTGCAAATAGACAACTTTGATACCAGTGATGACGGAATCTACCAGTGCAAAATTTTATTAAATGGCGCAGTCTTGGAAACTTATGGACCTGCCCGATTAACCACACAGAGTAAGTATTTATGAATTGTTTATTTCTTCAGACTTTTTATTCTAAAAGTAAATGTAAAACTTCATCTCTCAAATATATAATGATAAAAGTTATAACGAATCTTGACAATGACATAAATTGAGCAATACAAATAAAATAAAGCTGATTAAGCGTGTGTACTTAATTTGCGCTATCTAGCTTTATATGATTACCCAAAGCGTTAATGAAAAATAATAAGGTAGAAAAAGACACACAGACACCAAACACCAACTTTTATAACACATAGTTATAAAGTAATTAAATTATTTATATTTAGAGAAATAAAATCATAAAAGGCTAAGCAAAACATCCCATACTTATTATCTGGCAGACATTTTGTTTTTTATTTAAACGCAGGCACTTCTATTTTAAAGATGGACTGAACAGATGTTCATGTCAAACAAGCAAACTATTCAGTAATAGAATGCTAATGAAATCAATTCTACAAAATATAAAACACAACTTTCAAATAATTAGAACAATATTCTGACTTGAATGTGTGTGTTTGGTTGGAGGAAAAAATCAAAATCTCGTAGCCATTTGAGATGTATAATTTCCGGCAATAAAGGGACGTGACGTCATTAATTGGCAACGCGTGTAGAAACAAATCATATTGCCACGTGTTTTGAATCCTCACCCAGTTCTTATTTTAAACAAAATGGTCAATAAATCTTGGCTTAGTGGGTCAATGCTTTGTTTACTCTGTGTCCCTGTAAAATGTCTCTTCGGTAAGGTGCTCATGAGATTGTTTACTTTAGCAATTTAAAATCTTGTGACTTCGGACTCACTTAAATTTTTTTTTAAATACAAAGACTTTTGGTAATCTCAAAATTTGAACAACTAATTTTAATACTATTAACTATCAAAATCGACTATAGATATTAACTTAATTTTGAGTAAAATCTCTTCAGTTCGATTTTAAAATTACATTAAATGGAATCAAGCATTCTCAAATGTTTTCAAAGTGGCAAAATGTACTTATCTTTTCACTTTCTTACAGCCACTATTCACCAACCCACAATATATCCAGGTGGATGTGGTAATCGATTTGGTGAAAAAGGTGACTACTTCCTATCGTGTGAGACCAGTTCTGAAACTATCGGGATGACCTACGAGTGGACTTTGTAAGTAGACACAATGATCTAAAGTGATCTAGCTCGTGACTTTCCCCATAGTACCCGTAGAGTCGGTCTTTAGATCCTTACATATACACTAAAGAAAAGCATATTTATGGCGAGGAAATTTTCTTTGTTTTGGTTTTACATATTAAAAATATTTGTTGGTTTAAACTTTAAAAATTTCCAATTCTAGTACTCAGTCTTCTTCTTCTTGATTTATATCCGGTTGCCATATTTTAGTAATCGATCATCACTATCGTTATACAACTGCATCTAATTTACATATATTAACATATATTATAATCAACACATAATAAATGCTAATAACTTAACAGAATAAAAAAATCAGTAAAATGATTAAAGTTATAAAAAACTTAAATGAAGAAAATGCACAAGCAAAATAGTAGTGATACCTAGAATATTTAAATTTTAAACTAGAAATACGGCGCAACTATTTAATATTCACAAAGACAGAGTGATCAAAACACATAATCATTAAATAATGACTTAAAATATAAAACAAAACTCTTTCATGCGTTGCCTGAGCTATCCAGATAATAATGACATTCTTGTGGGACATCAAGGCAGTTTAGTATGAATTTCGTCGCAATTTCAATATTCAAATACTTCTAGCGTCAAACTTCAAACACTATCCGACGCTGGGTAAAATGCACTTCGCATGCGAGGTATATATAATAATGAGCAAAAGACCATCGGGGGAGGGGGGGGGGGCGCTACAAGAACTGCATTTACTCCTGAAAATATGGAAAGCTACAGACAAACCCAATGGCATAGTCTAATAAGCCTATTTGCTTGGCTGCATTCTTCTGAACTTGGCTTACCTATTCGTTCAGTAAGGTGTACGTTGCATTCCAACCTGCATTTTCTTACATACATAATGTTATTTGTGCAGCAGTTGAAGCCTGAAGATCACGCACAGTGACTGAATTGTGCACTTGAAATTAAGACGATTTGTGAACCAAAAATGACAACGTAAATGGGTTTTTGAGTGATGAAGCTTATTTTTACAGCTATGCCATGGTGAATCGTCAAAGCTGCCGTTATTGGACATAGGAAAATCCATTACTGTTACACAGGAGACCACTGCTTAGCCTCAAAAGTGGCGGTTTGAAGCGCAATAGGTGAAAATGGCGTCATTGGTCCTAACTTTCTCAAAGACAAGAACGCCAATGCAGTTGTTACTGTATCAGACACAAATTTTGTCAAATTCAATTTTAATACAAACTCAATAAGTCGATAAAGTTGTTTAAAAAAATTATTTACGTGCCTCACCATTTATAAAGATGCAAGACTTTAGTGTAATTTATATTGGGTAAAATAAATTATCTATTTACCATAACAAGCATTTCTGGTTAAAATGAGATGTATCTCGGTAAGCTGTTTATTGGTTCTTATTTATCTGTTTCACCAAACACCACATGATTTACTTCAGTGGCTAGAACATACAAGATTAATACCCTTCTCTGTTCTGACCTACAGCAATGGCATTGTGTCTACCTCAGTCACAGGCAAGTATTACAGCCTGTCGTCCATAAGCACATCTAACAATGGTGACTATACATGCAAAGCACGATTCGGAGCATATAACAGTTCGGTCAGCATTAAGAAAACTGTGGAAGTTACAGGTAAATCAACTGTGATGTATCATTTTATACGAACTAAACAACTTTTAAAGAATTTAAGAAACTAATATTTAGTTTATCTATTTCATCTCTATAATCTACTAAATAAATATGTGACAAAGTCTTGTACTAAAATAACAAAATCTTTTCATTCTCTTCTAAGACCCTGGAATGCTGTGTCCCCATGACAACACATGTATTGCGGCCTCTACCGGGTACTCGGGTAAATGTGATCTGAACGACAGGTGCCTGTGTGCTGATGGCTACTCACAAAAGGGCGAGGTGTGCTCTGGTAAGTCACTGTAGCGTGTTCTACTAAACACAGGAACTACCAAAAGCTGCAGTGGTAAAGACTCATTCTGAAATATCAGCCACTTGTATGATAACTTTTCCAATTAGCTAGAGCATCTGCGACAGCAATTCTAACATCTCAAAATAAGCACATAACCCACAGCAACTGCGCAATTCATCACAAGTTATGGACATGTTTAAATCCTTCCACATACACTTGAGATCGAAGAAGAAAGAAGACATAAGCCCATCATTTCACCCACTTCAATAAAAAGTTGCAGGCGACTATGCCGGCATTGCAGGGTTATGGAGAAGAGACAGTGTATCCTTCATATTGGCACCCAGCTTGCTTGCGTCAGACAAAAGAAACACGATGCCATGTGTGGATGTCTTCGAAGACTTAGTCGAACTACGCGAAACATCAATCAGAGTTCAATCTCCAGCTCTATTTGGCCATCGTTATCTAAAATAGTTCAGAATTAAACTATGTTTTCAAAATAAATAAATAACATTTTTTTAAATCTGGAGAAAATATGTCAATTTTCTGCCATTTAGACACTTTTATTTCTCGCAGAATGTTTATTAAAAAAAAAAATGAAAAAAAGTCACATGCCTTCTTTACAACGCCCCTGGGACATAAACGCCGTCAGATTTAAGCGTCTATTGAACTGAGAGCTGGGAATGCTTATTATTCAGAACAACATAGTACATTATAATAACATAATCACATTTAAAACAAAACAAAATTTACATCGTTTTAATTCGTGTTTATTTACATCAAATTAATTCTTACTTCGATAAACATTCATTTCGACATCGCTTTTAGCCCAATATCACGTGACACAATCATACTGATCATGGGTTAGTCTCTATTGCTAAAAAATATTTGTTACCTTTTTTTTGAATTGTGATATATTTCTTTAAGTCTTTGATCAGTCGTACATTTTTTTTTTCATTTCTACATGTACTGACAGATGGCATACTGGCAGCGGTGAGTTCTACTGTCATCATTGCAGTGGCGTATCTGGTGTCAAGAATCATTTGAATGACCAAGAGAGGAGACGCCATATAGAAAACTGATCAAGCATCAACTAAATAGTTATTTGAGTAATAAGGGGTTGTCCCTTAACAACGTCAACAAAGAAGAGCGGCTGGGGGGGGTGTAAAAAGCTTTCGAGTTGTTAAAAAGTGGGGAGGGTTGAAACAAGCTTTATTGACTTCAGAAAAAGTAAAATTTAAATAAAGATAAACCTTTTAATATTAAATTACTAATTTAAGA
Source organism: Anisus vortex (assembly GCA_949126835.1). Lineage (NCBI taxonomy): Eukaryota > Metazoa > Mollusca > Gastropoda > Planorbidae > Anisus > Anisus vortex. Next base: position 6,872,148 of record OX421498.1, read on the forward strand.
AATGCATCAATATGTATACGTACACTTACAACGGTTTCTTATTATTTACCTTTTTTTTAATCAATCCTAATTGGGGTGGGTGATATTTGACAGGTGTTTTAAAGTGAGAGAAAGAGAAAGAGAGAGAGTGCAAGAGAGAGGGAGATAGCAGGAGTTAGGGAGAGAGAGAGAAACAATATGTGGGGGATGTATTAAAACATAGTTAATGGACAGCCCCACTCTAATAATTTATTCATAATTCAGATAGTGTTCATTGCTATTAGATTAAAAATGTTTTATTTCAATATTTACATTTTAAAGAAAAGCCAGGCTGTATTTCTATTTTATTTTTAAAATGAAATTGTTTTTCTATCGAAACGTTGATAAACACTTTGTAAACTTTCAACAATGCATTTTATAGGGAAGAATAATGTCATTAATCTCATTCAAACAAAGTTATCACAACTATTTTTCAATAGCTGTTATTTATGTAAAGGTAATTTCAACAGCACTTAAAGTGTTTTTAATCTTTAAATATTTTTTTCTGGACATTTTATTGACATATTATTATAATTAAAGTGTACAATTTGTCATTCTACCCGTCCAAGTATCATATAATATGTATATATAAACTTAAGATAGAATTTTATATTATGTAACTTATTTTTACTTTAGCACTGTTATAATTTTTTTATAGATATGTTCGTTAGTTACAAATCCTAATTAAGAGATCAAAGTTTTTTTTCTTCTTTCTATGATTAACCAATAGTTGTCTAGTTTCAATATCAGATTGAGTACAGTTATTGTATACAGTGATGCACTATCTCGACCACTACTTTTCAAATTCTCTTACAGTTAAACACAAACTGTTGGAAACGAATTTGAAAAGTTAGCTGGGATAATGTGGTGAATTGTTAGCGTTTTAGTTGATTTTTAGAGGCATACTGTCTTACTCTGACAAACAGAGTTTGTTGATGATAACATTAGAGTTGATGACCAGGTCTACTAAAGGAATGAGTAATTCTAGCTTTCTGGAGTTGTAGTCAGGTATGTGACAAAATTTAGGGACATTTAAAATAGGGCCTAACCATGTAGACAATTATTTCTACCAAGTGATGAGGACGATGCTTGTCCATTGGTTTCGATGAGGCCCATCCTCTGACAGAGTCATAGTTGCTTGTGGGTCTGGAGACGGCTGACGAGGGCTATCCTTGCGCGAAAGTGTTGGCCGCAATGGCAGCAGGGATGCATGGCTTAATAGCCAGTGGTAGCGGATCTTCTGAGGTGTCGCTTTTCAATTGCGACCTTTCGCCTTTTATCTTCGTGGGCGGCTGCTCCAGTGAAGATCATGTTGCGCCAAGAGAATCGGTCATCGACCAGTATTTCCTTTCCCAGTTGTTAGGATCGATTTCAAATTTTTAAAGTTACGCCCTTAGGGTGCCTTTAAACATCTTCTTTTGCCCTTCCTGCGAGTACTGAATTCGAGTATTACAAAGACGAACTTTTCGCCGAATCCGAATATGAAGCGAAAAGTAGCGCCAACACCGGAGTTTTGTTATTATATGCGACGCGTATTCTGTTAATATTATCCGCGTCACCTATTCCAATGTTCAGTTGCATGCTGAATTACAAAAATAGAGGTAGTTAGGAATTTTGAAAAAAAAAGTTCAACATTTGATATTTATTGAAATATATAATTTTAAAAAATGTTTTATTGAGTAAATATTTGAGCGTGTAGTATTTATCAAAGGGATTAGGGCCGAAACAAATCGTGATATTCGGTCAAGGCGCATGTCCGAGGAATCGATTTCCGGTTAGGCCCTAATTTAAAGTATGATGCTAAAACGCTAATTATTCGCTACATTGTTGAGACTGTACCACTTTGGGCCATTGCATCAAACTTTGTGTTTGTTGTTATCACACCACAAGGCAGCAATATTTAAAAAAAACAACTTTACTTTACGTATATAGATAATGCTCTATGTCTATTTCAACGCTTTGCTTAAACAGTGACAACATCACCAACAACAGAACCCATAAGAACAATATATCTTTTTTTACAGACGATCCAACTGTATAGAGGATTATTGCGTCCTACGCTTACTTGTGCTTTGAGTCTAGTCTTGCATTTTGAATAATCTTTTGAATGATGTTAAATTATTTTTTTTCCCTGGTTCGCTCAGGCAACACATTCTATGCCAGGATACCACTTTTAAACACATTTTTACACATTGTTTAAATTATATTGGATTTGGTACGTGAAATGTCATTGCTGTACACAATAAATTGTCACTCTCTGACGTAGATTTTCTATTTAACTAATAAAACAAACTCTTTTGTTTTTAAAACGATTGTTAATTTATTATTTCAAACTTTTTCAATTTATTTCTACAAGATGGAAACCATATGTAAAATCAAAGACTGTAATAAGATGGACCGCTAGCTCTGTTTTTAGAGCTTAAGAGTTGTTTTTTTTTCCATTGCGTAGCCAATAAAGCTTTCCTAAACCTAAGCCTAAAGACTTCCGGTGTGTGCAACGTTTGATTTTAATCTAATTTGAGATCTAATTTTATATATTGCAGACACTCCTTCTATAAGGTATTCTTCTACAATTCTACATGAAAAGTAATGAAACGTCCACATTTTAAAATGTATAGATGATTCCCATGAGTCATCGACGCAAATAAATCTGTTTCGTATTGTGCCTGTCCGCTTGGAGTATTATTGGATTACTTCAAACATGACACAAGCCATTTGTGCTAGCCACACCAGATGAACGGAGAATAAATATAAATATCTAATTATCGTGATACAAATAAGCCCCTATTCAAACAAGTCAATCACATCTACCCCATTTTTTCCTGTTCGCGTACCTAACACTCGACAAAAAACATATATCTGCCTAGTTAATTATCTAATTTTTTTTGTCTTTTATAAAAAGAAAAAAAACGTGTTTCCAAAACTATCTGTTTAAATTGCAAAAAAAAAAAATATTTATAAAAAACGTAAACAAACGTCACAAAATGTTGAAAAGCCAACCAGAAACAGCTCAAACAGCTCGTTTCTAATCAAGCTAAATGGACCTGTAGTTTGATATATGCTAAAAAACAATAATTAACATAATGGCTTTCTTACAAGACATTTTACAAAAACGAAAGGATATATTTAAAAATCTTATTATCAAATTTATGTCATTTCTTGATGCATTTAGAAAACAAAGGTTTTTTCATCTTTAAAAAAAAATAATTACACATCTAAACAATATTTCAATAAATATCAAGAAAACATATTCATTTATGATTAGACATCTAATCCTGAAATTTCACTCTCATAAAAATGGAAAGAAAAGAAAACAAAAGAAAAAAAAAATCGGATTTTATATAGGCAAGATCCAGCAACGTCGATTATGAGTGGCATTGATCAAATCTTTTTTGTATTTCCATCGCCTCAGGAGAAACTGATGAGAAACGAGCCTCGTCGTCAAACTCGACCTAGCTTTCGGTTAAAGAAAAGAAGAACAAAAAAAGTGAAAAGAACTCGTGAATACAAAAAAAATTAACTCAATCAATCAGGCGTAAAAAATGCTCACGGTAATAGTTACTATAGTTACGAATGAGCTCACGTGTGTGTGTGTGTGTGCTTGTGTGTGTGTATGAAACTGAATGTCTAGAAGCTGTGTGTAAGATTTTCAGTTGCAATGGCGTATTTGTATTGGTCGGTTGGCATCACGTGACGACGGTCTCTGCATTTCTTGGCATGTCTCTATGACAGCCGAGTGTTTTGGTTCTAGCCGAGGCTATATAAGTATTAAAATAGAGTTTGTAAAAAAATATTCGCGCCTTCCCCCCGAGATAAGCAGACGTGGCCAGGAGAGTAATCCGTTGCACTGACAAGTTGAGAAAGTTTCTTGTAGTTAAAGAAAACGAAGCAAATTTAGAGAATCATTTTTTTGTAATAGATTTACAAACAGTTATTATGTCCAGTTACTTTCTCATCTTATTGGTTATAGCCAATTTATACGGTAAGTAATTGTTCACTGAATTTTTGTTTCTGTTGGGAGTCTCGGGGATCTAGATCTAGACGTAAGTACCACGTGACAAAATAGAAGTGTTATAATGCACTGTTATACACCATATATACGAATATGGAAAATGCATTATATGCTGTATTGTAATCTTGCATATCATGTAGTCCTATATATATATATATATATATATATATATATATATAGGCCTATAGTAAAGTAAAGTATCCCGTCGGACCGAATTGATCCATAGGGCCGGCATATTAGGTGATTGTGTGGCCAGCACTATGCACAGCCGCTTTTACTTTACCCCAACTAAAGTCAGGTACCCATCAGAACTAGGTAGACTCAGAGACACCCTCCAGACCCGTGGAAAAAATCCAAGCCTGCAAAAAGATTGGAACCCAGGACCTTCGGTACTCCAGCCGAACGCGCAGACGCACGCCACCGTAACCTCCATATATATATATATATATATAAATCTCAAAATGAGTATGTAGTATAAATGTGTGTTCATACTGCATAATCTTTTTTAATACTGGACAGAATGACATGACATTTACCACGAATAGTCTTTGTGGACAATATATGTTTCACGTTAAAGTTGCCGGAATTAAATCTAAAATTTTTGTTTTAAAAATGAGAAAATAAAAAGAAAAGAATAACGGGATGGAGATTACATTAATGACGTCATCAAACTTTTGTAAATGAACTTTATCAATGTAAGGAAACAATTTCAATCACGTTTAAATTACCAGAAAATAAGCTGGAGACCTGGGAATCGAAATGGCAAATGACGTTCAACCTCCCTCTCTATTTCAAGAAAGATGACTAGGATTCCCACATCTTGCAAGGTCACACTCTTAAGAGCGGTTGACAAAGTCACCATGGTGTACAAGATCGTGAATCGCCATGTGGACATGTCCACACAGTCAGGCCGCATCCAACAAAGGTCCCGCTATACCAGAGGTCACTAGTTCAAACTGCGTGTTCCACACGCACGCACCGACGTAAACAAATATTTTTTTTACGTCGACTATTAGACTGTGGAACACAATGCAGCAAGCCTCCATCTCTGCCCTCTCTGTGCCGGTTTTTAGCCTAAATCATCGCTGAAGGGTTGGACTAAATACCTCCAATGAAATTCCGTCGTCTGTTTATAAATCTTGTTTTTATGTTATAAAATATTATAAGTAGTTAATAAACGCATTCAAAATCACCCTTAAATTGTGGACTTTTTCCTTTAACGGGATCTCCACAGTACAACGAAGAAGAAGAAGAAAATATTTATCACCGCTTTAGACTATTGTGCTCATTATAACTGCTTGAGTAGTTACAGTGTACTTGAAAATTAATGGGCACATTTAATAATAATAATAATAATAATAATAATAATAATGTTTGTATAGCGCTGCCAACAAACATAACGTAAGCTCAGAGCGCGTTTAACATACAACTAAGAATACGAATATTACCCTAGGCCAGGTGACAGAGCTAAATTGATGATTAAAAAAGACAAAACACAAATAAATGTAGTATTAACCGACCCAACCCATAAATAAGACAGTAAGTTTCTAAAGCATGTTAAATGTTATCTAAGATAAATATTGAAATAATGAGTTTTTAAGTTCTGTTTGAAAGTAACAGTAGAGCTTGTTCGCCTCAGTTGAATGGGAAGTTGATTCCACACCTTCGGACCGGATACTGAGAAGGCTCTAAGGCCAACGGTCGTCAGAGAGAAACGGGGCTCTTCCAGAAGCGATGAGTTTGCAGAACGAAGTGTTCTTTGCGGGGCTTAAGGTGTGATTAGTGCCTTGAGATAGGACGGAAACTTGTTGTTAAAAATGCACTGATGGCAAAGTAGCGCCACTTTATACTCAATTCTGGCTTTCACGGGGAGCCAGTTGAGCGAGCGTAGAAGGGCAGTTCCCGAGTCTCTTTTAGACCTGCACATAACCAAACGCGCGGTACTGTTCTGTATTCGCTGTAGCCTGGCGATTTTGTCCTCGGGCAGGCCGGCTAGTATATAATATAAGGTATACTGTTTTTGGAAAATCCTAGCCCCATTTGATAAATTAGGGACATCTGCCTTTATTGTCTTATATTTTAGTTTTGCTAATTCACTTCCTACATGTGCCCTCCCTAGCTAAGTGGTTATTGTCACCAACTGGCACACCCGTGACAAGAGTTTGCTTTCCTGCCGATAAGTTTTTGAATTATTTTTACAAAACAAGTAAATTGCCTTTATTTTCAGGAATAGTTTAAATAGTTTCATAGAATAGTTTCAGTGAGGTTTAAATAAATTATTATTTATTTTCTAATTATTTTTTATTAGTAAAGCACGAATAAAAAAACATTACAGTTATTTTTTATTCAGTGTATATTTACAGTTAGGCTTATTAATTATCGCACAACTTTAAATTGATGATGACAATATTTACGTCTCCAATCATTGTTACACTGGGAAACGCCGGATGATTTCGCTTATATGTATATACTTATATATATATATATATATTTCTGTGGAAAAAAATCATTATGCTAAACGAAAAGTTAAAAACATTTTTTTTCGAAAATCTCCTCTATGTCCCACCCTGGCTTTCTACGACGTCACATATAATAATAAATATGCCGGACCGCAGCCCGATAGCGAGCTAGTACAACTAAACTATCGGATGGCAAAGTATAGAAAATAAGACCAGAATATTTTCGTTAAGTTTGAAAAAACATATATTTCGCCCTAAGCGCACCATTTTTTTAAAACATAATTTAAACCTGATTTCGGTTTCCCCTCCCCCCCTTCCCCCAGTGCATTGTCACAAGTCACAGGCCGGAAAAGCCAAAGGTGCGTAGTTTTGTAGGTATATTTGAAAAATAAGCTTACTTCAAACTTAATTAGTGTTTGCGGGGCATTCAAGGGATTGATTTGTGTGAATACAATATGATTTTGTACTCTTTAGGCTACCATAAAATTCTTTAGCACTAAAAAAATCTGGGCTTGATTAAAACCGAAAATAGCTTTCATTTTTTTAATAGTGATAATCAAATTACCAATTATCGTGGACCATAATAATAAGAAGCATTTAAGAGGCATATATGGTAACTTGTAAAATAATGTATTGAAAGTTTTCGCGTAGCACAAATCAAAAGAATGTGCACTTAATAGTGCCGTTAATAATAAAGCACAGACGCGGTGTTTAGCCGAATCATCCAGGGTCTTAACATGTTTTTAATTGTCCGAATAGTACTTCGCCGAACAGCCCAAGCAAGAGTTCGCTTCGTAAATTGATCGCTTTTCGTCGTTTTCGCGCTTACCCGGGCGATCTATTGCTCGACAAGCGACATCTTGCGGGGTATTGGCGTGCCAAATTCGGGCGAACGATTGCTTCGTCGACATGTTGACGAAGCCGCGTATTGATTGGCTGAATTGATCACGTTCATTATGCGAAAAGGCACCAAAATGTCCTAGTCTTAATGAAAAAAAATGGCGTCTATACAAGACAGTCAGCTGCCAGAGATGTCAGAGGACAGTCTAGCAATATTTATAGATGCATGGGAAAATGTTCCATGCCTGTGGAACCCACTCCATCGGGACTATAAAAATAAGGGTGAAAACAATATTGCCCAAAATCTGTGTGTAATGTAATCGCAACACCCAAAGCTTCTTCGTCTGTGAGCGCAGCCATTTTGCAGCAATAACAACATCCGGCAGTTCGCCTAAGCGCTAAAAATAGACCAGTTAAAAACAAGAGCACCATTTCGCTGAGCTTCCGAGCTCGCCCTAATGTCGGCGAAAGTGCACGAGCCCATTTAAGAGCAAACAGTCGCTCTTGCGAATTGAACAATACCTGATTCGACCGAAACTAGTTCGGGCAATTAAGAACATGCTTTAGGGAAGGGCTAGTTTGCGTCTCTCCATTGCGTAAACCATAATGCCGACAAGTAAAAAGATATATATGTTAGCTGTAACTGTAACTTAACGATTTGTTTGATGTTGTTTTTATCGCAAGCCATAGTTAGTATTTGGAAACACATCTAAGACTAAATAGTCTTAACAAGGCATTTCAGGAACTGTTTTGTGCGAATCCAACATTATTTATTAAAAATATTTCCATTAGCACAAAATAAAAAGGGTCTTCTACTTGAAGTAATGATTACCTTTCAACTTCCAAACAACAAACCGAAATCCGGTTTTGAAAATCAAAACCGGTTTTCAGTTTCAAAACCGGAATACGGTAATCCGGTTTTCGTTTATCATCCCTAGTCAGAAGAATAAGATGTTTTCTTTAATGGACGACTATTGTTATATTCCAGGCTACCACCGTGTAGATGGAGCATCATGTACAACATCTTCCACTTGTCAGACTACTGACTACACTCTGTCAACTTGTAGCAGTAATGTCTGTAATTGTATCAATTCATCTTATACTGCCATACGTACTGGATGTGCTCGTAAGTATTACTTGATGTCCTTACTGCACATATCTATCTATCTATTTATCTATTTATCTATCTATCTATCTATCTATCTATCTATCTATCTATCTATCTATCTATCTATCTATCTATCTATCTATCTATCTATCTATCTATCTATCTATCTATCTATCTATCTATCTATCTATCTATCTATCTATCTATCTATCTATCTATCCATCTATCTATCTATCAAACTATCTATCTATCTATCTATCTATCTATCTATCTATCTATCGATATAACGATCTATCTATCAATCAATCTATCTATATATCTATCAATCAATCAAACAATCTATCTATCTGTCTATCTATCTATCTATCGATATAACTATCTATCTATCAATCAATCTATCTATCTATCTATCAATCAATCAAACAGTCTATCTATCTATCTATCTATCTATCTATCTATCTATCTATCTATCTATCTATCTATCTATCTATCTATCTATCTATCTATCTATCTAGTTATCTATCTATCTATCTATCTATCTATCTATCTATCTATCGATATAACGATCTATCTATCAATCAATCTATCTATATATCTATCAATCAATCAAACAATCTATCTATCTGTCTATCTATCTATCTATTGATATAACTATCTATCTATCAATCAATCTATCTATCTATCTATCAATCAATCAAACAGTCTATCTATCTATCTATCTATCTATCTATCTATCTATCTATATATATATATCCATCTATCTATCTATTTATTGAATTATCGATCTGTATGTCTATCTATCTCTATATCTATCTGTCAATCTGTTGGCCAGCTCCTCATTGCGTACATGTATTGGTCACAATACATAGGCAACAAGTCAGACTAATAAAAAAAAATCTAGTTAATTACATCTTTAGTGACGTCTTTAAAGTGCGAGAAAAAGTCCATCATCTCATCACTACATAATAAGTTATAGATTATGTTTATTTCAGATATACCTAATACATTAATACTTATGCACAAATGTTCAAATTGTTACCTATAGGCAATTAGAATTATTGGCCCAAATTTTGCGATGACGTCAGCCCATTTGACTATCGTTAGACTGCCATGGTTGACCGCTCGAAGTTATTCCCCCAACCTTTTTTTTTAAAGAAAATGCCAGACTTTGAGACACCCTCAAGTCAATCCTGGAACAATCTTATAGACCTAGTATAAATAGGAGCACAATCTTTTTGATAATCATTCTGGGGTCGGTTTATTTTACTTTCATCATTATATTATGATTTGTATATTTAAGGACATTTTATTTGATTATGAGATGATGCACATGGCCTCTGTTCTAAAAAATATTTTGTGGTTATTTTTAAGTTATTGCTTTATTTTCATACTATTTAATTTTTATAAAAGTATTTCACCGGACCAAATTAATCCATAATTGGTATAGTATCGTCAGTATTTGTTTTCATAAAATTGTTATTTTGTCAGACATTAGTGTTCTTCTATTAAATTATTCTTAACTTTATATAAGTCTCTACTCCTCTTTCTGCTCACGGCTTCTTTAAAAAATCTCTATTGCATTTTACGTCTCGCGAGACGATCTTTTTCCCTTGCAGACCTTCATGTGGCTGAAGAGGCCAATCCTGGAAGTACAGGCACGGTCACTATGGATGCTGATGAATACAGTAGAGAAGCCATTATTTTCTCCACCTTCTTGTCCCTTGCGCGATCCTCTCCCCCGAGCCGGGAACCTCCATTGATCCCTGTACTCCAAGTATGCATATCCTGCGCCATGTCCTCCCAGCCGTTGGGGTCTTTATGGAGGTGTTTCATGTCTTATTTTTTGCAGACACCCACATATTTCAGTTCTGGACGTCCAGCAGGTCTCTGTTACGAAGCTAACGTTCCATAAAGGATGTCCTGAGGGAGTCGACCCTGTGGCATTCAGTGTACATGACCTAGCCAGCTGAGTCGTCTGTTGCTGAGAGTAATGCTAATGTCTTCACCTCCTGCTCTTTTCAGGACCTCTGCATTTGGGACTTTGTCATGCCATCTTATGTCAAGAATACGCACGAGGAACCTGAGATGAAAGGTGTTCAGTTTCCTTTCCTGCCAGGAATATGTGCACCATGTATTTCTGTCATACAGCATAGTGCTCAAAACGCAAGTTCGGTAGACTATTGATTTAGTAGAGCGAGTAAGCAGCGGGTTCATCCAGACTAGTTTTGTCAACCTTGCTGTAGTGCCCATTACCTTAGCTATCCTACTGTTGATTTCCCTGTCAAGGAGCACATCATTTGAGGTTTTGGCCCCAAGCAAGGTAGCAGAACTAGTCAACTATTTCCAGTGGTTGGTCGCCAATTGTGATGCATGGTACGATGGTAGCGTTTTGAACCAGTACTTTTGTTTTGCTTTGGCTAATGCTGAGGGCAAATTTTCGGCATGCACCATCCAGTTTATCAATGAGCGTCTGGAGTTCGTTTTCAAATTCGGCAACAATAGCTGCATCATCAGCATAGAGAAGTTCCCTAACCAGTACCCTCTTCAGTTTTGTTTTGGCTTTGAGCCTGTTTAGTTTGAGGAGCTTTCCGGATGTCCTTGTATATAGGTAAACACCCTCATTGTGACCACCATAAGTATAATGCAGTAGGCTTGAGAAGAATTTTCTAAACAATGTGGATCCAAGTACGCAGCTTTGTTTAACCCCGCTGTTGACCTCATAGGGCTCTGATTGCGCAGTGAAGTTTATGTATGTCTTAAAACAATAGATCAAACTAAATTAATAATTTTAAAATATTGAGACTGTAGTAAAAATAAACAAACTAACAGCAATAACTTATGATTTCTAAACTTTTCTTTTACACAGTCAAACTTGACAAGCCCGTGATATCAACGGGGGCAGGATTTTCCAATCAAGTCGTGAGTGGTAAAGTTTTTAATCTAACTTGTGTGCTGGCGGATGCAGCAACCTATGAGTGGTACAAGGACACTGTCAAAATAGCAACTGCTACCACAGAGACGTACTCGGCTACGGCCACTGCTACAACGGATGTTGGGTCTTTTACGTACGTAGACACACATTTAAAACTAAAAAAAAACACATTATAAATCCCGTTGAACCAAATTGATCCTTAGGGCCGGTAAAGCAGCGTTCACTAGTTTTTGTGGTCACATAGAACTTATTGAAACTTATGTTATTAAAAATGAATGAAAATACAATACATTTTAATATTTACAAATTTACTACAAACACGTTATCAATACATAATAAAGGTAATACTAATGCATTATTCACACAGTAATGCTTGTAATTCGTAAAGTGTTCGTATTTGAGTCTGGGTTAACGCCAGAGTTTTTTCTCACATGTCTGGAAGTGTCTAGGCAGGTTTAATGGGTATCTAATGGGTACATGACTTTAGTTGGAGAAAAGTAAGGAGGACTGAGCATTGTTCTGGCCACACATCCCCAAGTAGCCGGGGAAAAAACAAGTAAACGCTGTGTCAGTAGTACCATGGGCAGACATGATCAGAATAGGATACATTTACTTACTTTAAATAAACTTAAAGTAATCAGATAAAAATACACGATAAGTGCATGTATTGTGAAAAATAACTTTTTTTTTACAATGTCATAAATAATTCTGTATAAAACTTATAACAGTTCGAACATGCTAGTTTGATTAACAAACTAATACACGGATAAATCTATTAGGCCGAAAGATAGCTATTTTAATATTTAGTGCAATAACAAAGAACAATTGATATAACTGTAATTTTACACTTTTTACTTTCTTCGTTAGAGAAGCGTCAAGTTTTAAGTGAGAATAAAAAACACTGAAAATGCTCAAATTTTGCATTTCATTAATCAGCTTAGTATAGTAAACGATGGTCTAGCACAATCTTCTGTTCCAAAGTAAGATTTATAATTCATTCAGCGTGCCAATAGCCTAAACATCAACCTGGTCAACAACTCAATGTCTCTTAGAAAAATACTTGAATTCCATTTTGTGGGGTCTTCTGCGTGCCCTTGAAAATCGCTCTAAGTGACAGACTTCTTTTACGCGTGCCGTGGGTTGACGACCTGTTTTTTTTTTATATAATAGGTTCGAATCCAGATAAAATAAGCTTGGATGCCTTTCCGTATCTCGAAGGTGTCTTTAGGTCTGCCCAATTTAGACGGTTCGTGACACTAGTGAAATCGGCCACACAATATCCTCGAAATACGCTGAACGCTGTTTCTCTTTCCCTACGTACTTAACAATATGACTTTATAAAATTATCTTTTTTTTTACATTGTTACTATCACATAATGATATAAACCAATTCATGTTGCAGTGAATAAACTGTACTGCAACACTTGGCTCTAACTCTAAAACCTTCTACACTGCAGCGGACAAATATAAATGCGTAAGAATGGTGATAAGCTGTACCTAGTAGAAGTCGCTCCTATTTATAGATAACCAGCAAAAGAATGTTTCTGACAATTCCATCCTAATGTGTATTAGTGGGTCAATTAACAGCACCCTGTCACATACATATTATAGAACACTTACTATCTGTTACTGTAACTTTGTTACTAGAGGATACTGCTGCTTGACTGCCAAGTTTTGCCGCGCAGCTGTACGTTCCAACTTCATTCACGGTGTAGGTTGGGTTAGTTTCGCCAGAGATTGCTGAATTATCTTTCTGCATTATAAAATGACGTCTGTTCATTGTAATGGATTATTTTATTAGCGTTTAGCAATATAGATATAAAATATCACGACATCAAGCGTATATGTCTTTTATAGATGCAGTACATAAACAAAATTGCAAAAAATTTAAAATTCAAACAAAAGTGATTTGGATCGCTTACATTAATAATGTGGAAATGTTGAGCATTCTAACACCCCCCCCCCACACACACACACACAAAGACCAAAAAAAATATAGTTTTTAGTTTAAAACCTTTATGTTGCTAAGAAAATATTAGTGAAAATCAAAAGAAACATGCTGACAATATTTTAATAATGATTAATGCAGGAGTAAATTGTAAGAAAAGAAAGAAGTTATCCTAAAATAAGGATGTAATTAGGATATAATGGAAAATATCACTGAAAACCTCAACGCCGTCTGATATTATGCTGTCAATGGTTATAAAGAAAACAAATGTATTGACTATATTAGGCATAGAAAGAAACGCACGAAGTAAATTATTGTAGTTAAAATAATATTTTGTTGTTTCCAAACATATTATTGCCACAAAAAAAAAAGCGCAAACGCACAGTAAAAACAAATCATTCAAAACATTAATAAAAATGCGAGACTTGACTCGGATGAACGTAGGACGCAATAATCTTCTTTTTAGAAGTAGCGTTTGTAATTGTATTATCTTCTTCTTCTTCGGCTCCTTAGTCTCGGAAGACAATTAGATTTGCGCTCCTGTGACATCGCCAGCCCCGCAACATTAACTGTGTCTGTGAGGACCTCTCATTGGGTTCTGTCGAATCTCTGACACTTGAAAGCGAACAGTTGGAGCTGGTCAGGGGCAATATATGTTCTTTAATTTTCTTCGCTGCTCTTCCAGCCTCTTCGATAGGACGAAGTCTGCCCTCTGCAGCAGATGGCTTATAGCCGGTAACTGCCGCTTTCGTGTTTTGTCGACGCTTAATAGCAAAGCTGGAGTGTCATCTCCAGGGCGCAAGCCTGGGCAGTGTGTTAAGGGGAGGCTGATGTAGTTAATTAACTACAGTATTCAATATTTAGATACATTTAAGTTTAACATAGAGATGATTTCTTTATATTCATTTTTACTGGACTAAACGTTTAATAATTTTAGCTGTAAAGGCACTACTGCAGACACTGTACTGACTTCAGAATTAAGTGATGCTTTCAAAGTGGAAATGTTGGGAGGAACAGGAGGACTGAGTGAGTTTTTAGTGTCATTGTCGACATTGCTATACAGTTTTAAAGCACAAAAGTATCGTAAAAAATAAAAAAGGCGGCATTTATATTACAGGGCCTACTAGCATTATGTGCCCGGTTCTTCGAACGGGCTCAACAAAATAAAACAAGTACATTTAATACGCTCATTTTAAAGCAAGCAGCAAATGTATGATCTCATTGTCTATCGTTATCTTAAAGTAACACACCCGACTACGAAGCGTCTGCTTTTGTTATTAACTATTAGATAGTTACTTTATTCTTTTAAAATTTTAAGTAATAATAATCATATCATTTTACTAATATTTTTTTTATCTTAGTAGATTTTTAATTAATTTGCGTTGCTATGGTAAACGTTCAATACATAAACTTATACAATTTATAAATGATGGTCGATTATAAAAGTGGTTGCCTTCTAAATCGTAAATTGTGATTAAATGGACGATAATAATACGAGGATATGTGTAACTTTTGTATATTTTTTTTTTCAAGTATAATACATTAGGTAACAAAACAAAGTGTAATGGTGACTAAAGGAGTGTTATTTCATGTCTAGAGGGTTCTGATAAAGTCAAATTCCCAAGAATTCCAAGAATTTAAACAAAAAGAAGCCACATAAAATGATTGTCAATCTAAAACCAATGTGGACAGGGAACATTATATAGTGAAAAGAAATAGACTTAGAAATGACATCCTAATGAAGAAAATCATACCAACAAAGTACACACAATTGATATAACAAAAGGCTTTGTTTGCAACATAGATCTATAGGTAAAAACACGAGCCTTACACACATGTATATTAATAGTTACATTTTTAGTTTCTTAAATAAATGTCTTTATTCATTTAGTACTTACTTGCCAAGTCATCTATCCATTATTTTTGCCCACACAATTATCTGTGATCAGAAAGAATAAGGTTTTGTTTGATATTTTAGCAACGTCGAGTGTACGGCCTGTAATTTACGTACCTACTTCAACAGCCGTCACAGGCACTGCTTTTAACCTTGATTGTTACAACGTACCAATGGGAACCACTGCAGCTGATATTACATATAAGGTTCGTAGGTTACTTGCTATCTACATTTTTCTGTAATATAATTAACGGTAAATATGTTACTGTGTTGATTCTATGCTTACATTTAAATCATTTGTTTTTTTTACTCATACAGGTTGCTGACGTAGCGATTACCGGTACACAAGTAACAATGACCAGCAGTAATGCAGGGAATGCTGTCACATGCACAGTTGCCAATCCAGCAGGCTGCACAATGACAAATGCAACAAGTGTTGCGGGAAAACTACCGACTTTAATTAGTAAGACATCATTCTGTTATAATTTAAAAAAAATGTATCCCGTCCGACCAAATTGATCCATAGGGTCGGTGAAGCAGCGTTCACCAGTTTCTGTGGCCTCGGCATTCTATGGAATTGTGTGGCCAATACAATGCCCAGCCGCCTTTACTTTTCCCCAACTAAAGTCAGGTACCCATCAAAGCTGGGTAGACTCAGGGAAAACCCACCAGTCCCGGGAACAAATACTAGCTTTCACCAGGATTTGAACCCAGGACCTTCGGTTCTTTTTGGCTCTAAAAAGTTAACTTAAGTATTTAGATTCTTTGTGATATGTTATTATTATTGTTCGATTGAATTAAATAAAGGTGAAGAAGTTTAAAACGCAGATGTTTTCAAAATTATTTTAGCTACTCTGGCTATGATGATAGGTCAATCTTGAGTCTTGATGGAACCTTAAGGAGGTTCTTTTATAGCTATATTATTTCTGTCCAATCAGCAAACGTACAGTCAGTGGCTGTCACTATAGGCGGTAAGGCAGTGACAGATGTTGGCATGAACTCTCCAATTACGCTGACATGCACATATGCACCTGCTATCAATTACCTTGGTGAACCAACTCCTACTATCACCTACGTATGGCTGGTAAATATATATTTTTGTATTACATTTTTGGTTTATAGCATGTTTATTTTTTTGGTGAGACTTTAGTGGTGATCTCAATATTACCACTCACGCAAACCAGTTAAATTGTGAAGCATCTAACATTTATACCACGTACATAAAGTTGATTCTTTACACAATAAAACGTTCTCAGTGTCCTTTGTTTAAAAATCTTGTATATTAGCTTCGCTACACACCGACCTTGAATATCTTATCTTATATAATACAATTGAACGTAATGAACGTGACGCACCAAGATGGCGGTGCTGATGTAATATTTGGAAGTATTTTTACTGTTTATATTGTTTATTGTAAATATAATTAACTTCCGGAGAAGGAAAACTCTTTATCACAAACCTCCACTGCCTGGTGGCTAAACCCATGCACGAGGAAGGGGAGTAAACACCAAAAACAAATCAGGAGCCGGAGTCCCTAAGGCAGTACGCTTTCTGCTCGTCACGTAGCATACTGGCAACTCCTGTGACGCAACTAATGCCAAGCTGTATTGGCTACGCCTTTCCCTTGTCTGCATCTGATGCGTGGAGAGAGGGGAACTGATGCATAGGCAACATCAGCCTCTCCTTAACACACTGCCCAGGCTTGCGCCCTGGATATGACACTCCAGCTTTTCTATTAAGCGTCGACAAAACACGAAAGCGGCAGTTACCGGCTATAAGCCATCTGGTGCAGAGGGCAGACTTCGTCCTATCGAAGAGGCTGGAAGAGCAGCGAAGAAAATTAAAGAACATATACTGCCCCTGACCAGCTCCAACTGTTCGCTTTCAAGTGTCAGAGATTCGACAGAACCCAATGAGAGGTCCTCACAGACACAGTTAATGTTGCGGGGCTGGCGATGTCACAGGAGCGCAAATCTAATTGTCATCCGAGACTAAGGAGCCGAAGAAGAAGAAGATAATACAATTACAAACGCTACTTCTAAAAAGAAGATTATTGCGTCCTACGTTCATCCGAGTCAAGTCTCGCATTTTTATTAATGTTTTGAATGATTTGTTTTTACTGTGCGTTTGCGCTTTTTTTGTGGCAATAATATGTTTGGAAACAACAAAATATTATTTTAACTACAATAATTTACTTCGTGCGTTTCTTTCTATGCCTAATATAGTCAATACATTTGTTTTCTTTATAACCATTGACAGCATAATATCAGACTAAAAACTATATTTTTTTTGGTCTTTGTGTGTGTGTGTGGGGGGGGGGTGTTAGAATGCTCAACATTTCCACATTATTAATGTAAGCAATCCAAATCACTTTTGTTTGAATTTTAAATTTTTGCAATTTTGTTTATGTACTGCATCTATAAAAGACAAATACGCTAATAAAATAATCCATTACAATGAACAGACGTCATTTTATAATGCAGAAAGATAATTCAGCAATCTCTGGCGCAACTAACCCAACATACACCGTTAATGAAGTTGGAACGTACAGCTGCGCGGCAAAACTTGGCAGTCAAGCAGCAGTATCCTCTAGTAACAAAGTTACAGTAACAGATAGTAAGTGTTCTATAATATGTATGTGACAGGGTGCTGTTAATTGACCCAATAATACACATTAGGATGGCATTGTCAGAAACATTCTTTTGCTGGTTATCTATAAATAGGAGCGACTTCTACTAGGTACAGCTTATCACCATTCTTACGCATTTATATTTGTCCGCTGCAGTGTAGGAAGTTTTAGAGTTAGAGCCAAGTGTTGCAGAACAGTTTATTCACTGCAACATGATTTGAATGTTTGAATCAGTGAGTGAAGTTTTTCTCTAAATAAATATAAACAGTAGTGAAGTGTGCAAAAGAAGAATGTAAGAAAAGCATGATTTGAGTGAGTGGTCAAGAGTTGACAAGGGAGAGAATGATAGTGTGAAAAATCAGTCCATGTTGGATTCTTGAGATAGAAGGTTCAGTTTTATGTAAGTTCTGTTGAACTAATTGTGTCATACTTAAATTGATTCAAGTCTAAGTCTTGTAGACTTTGAATAGTGTTTTGATAAAAAAAGAATCCTATAAGGAGCTACATAAAGTGCTCAAGATATAATAAGTATATAACTATAAATGAAGAATGAAGTTATAAAGATCTTATATACAATTAACGATTTATATGCAAGAAGTATTTGTGAACCATGTGCTGCGTCCATTGATGTATTATATGTAATAAACTTATCATCTGAAGAAACCTATGTGTACTCAAGTATTCATGTTTACTGTTGTTCAATAGTCAATATTACACGCCTCTGAAGATATATAATAAAAAGAATAATATTAAGAACAATACAGTAACACCAAGGTTCAGATGAAGTATACCTATTATTATTAATGACTGTTAGGCTATGATCTGCTGCAAAATGACACTTCTGTACCCATGGGCCTCAAAGACTGGCGAAGTGTATAAACCGCCGATACGTTCACATTAAGAGCACACCGGCGGCGCCAGTTGCGCGCCCGAGGCCCCGAGCCCGGTGGGGAGGAAGCGATGAGCGTGACAGTCTGTCTTTAAAACTTTCTGGTGCCTAGATGCCCAGGCCTCTATTTGGGATTTGTGATACTGGGCAACAGTGTGATTGTGATGGCGAGTTGTTCAAGCCGTTCTCGTGCGTTACATAACATAAGTAACGGCTATTCTAGACATAACAAGGCTGCTAGAACGATATTGGGATTTGTGATACTGGGCAACAGTGTGATTGTGATGGCGAGTTGTTCAAGCCGTTCTCGTGCGTTACATAACATAAGTAACGGCTATTCTAGACATAACAAGGCTGCTAGAACGATATTGGGATTTGTGATACTGGGCGACGGTGTGATTGTGATGGCGAGTTGTTGAACTTGGCTGTTTAACCGTGACAACGCGCGATATTTTATTTAATTTGCAAATCTGTTATATGGACAAAATAATAACATAAACAAAATATTGAACCCTACATCATAGTATTATTTATAGCAATTAAATAAGATAGAAACAAATACGTTTTTTTTTGTTTGTTGCATGCATTTCAATTTTTTATTTAATATTTTATACCATCTTAAAATTCTTTGCTAATTAATTTAAGGTGGGGCCTATTTTTGGGCGCATCCTTGCACAACTTAACCAGTTGCAATACTGCACCTTATGAACCTTTGTAAAATTCTGTTATAGTCATTGCTGTGATGCTCCCTTTTCCTAACACTTTCTCATTTTGCTTAATGGGTAATCTAACTATAACTATACTAAACATGAACATGACATGAAAGCAATTACCCGTTTTAACTGTTTGAAATTACCATAGTTTTGACTAAATGGGCTGTAAATGGAGTAAGCTTAATAAAAATATGTTTTCTTCAGTTTTTGTGTGTTTCAAAATGAAAAAAAAAATAAATTAAAATGAAATTCAGCATCTTGAAATTATTATCGAGTTAAGCGTATTACGTTTAATTAAGAAATGATGTACTATTTTTTAGGAAATGACCTACTGACATCTAGTGCCAGTCGACCAATCAAAGGCGGCCGTGTCATACTAACATGTGGAGACATTCGTTACGATGGCGCCACTTACCTCTGGAAAAAAGATTCTAACAAGATTGCCCGCCAGTTTGACCGGAAGCTGCAAATCGACAACGTTGATACTCCTGATGACGGATCTTACTCTTGCACAATTTTAATAAACGGCATTGAATTGGACACATCATCTAGCCAATCATTAACAACACAAAGTAAGTCCTAATGAATCCAATTTCGCAAAAGAACGCCTGCTGCATAAATAAAGTCAACTTAGGCTAATTAATGTTGTCAGGTTTTAAGATATAAAAATCAAAAGAATTAATTTTGTCACGGTTTTGAAAATTAAAAAAAAAAGTTTTTTTTTAAATATTTCAATAAGGTTAATAAAAATATTAGTCGTGTACAATTTGATTAATTATAACTACTTTTAGTTATAACTCCTTTAGTATAGCTTAAAATATACTATTGCTAGTTGTGAATATACATTTGTAATGAAATTTGCAGCTCTTTTCTGAATATGTATTTGTTTTAATGTTTTTTCTTAATTTATTAGTCCCAGACAAAAGATGGGATTCTAATATATAAGATAAGAAGATAAGATAAGAATGGGCATTTCTATAGAGCTACTATCAATGCTATTAAATTAGCATGCTCAGTGCGCTCTTGGTGTGATTTGCAGTGGCAGATGTATTAGCCAAAAAGAAAGGTCTTCAAGTTCTTTTTAAAAGTTTCTCTTGTCCCAGATTCTCTCAGTGTCTGAGATAGACTGTTCCATAAAGAAGGCGCCACTGACTCAAATGAGCGCACTCCCAGGTACTTCTTTCTGTGCCCATCCAAACTAGGAGTTTTGAGGAGTGACCGAGTTGAAGATCGCAGTTCCCTAGATGGTTCATGCCTTGAGATAAGCTCTCGAAGATAAGAAGGAGCAATGCCCTTTATGCATCCGTATGTAATGGACATAATTTTGTGCTCTATTCGTTTCATCACTGGGAGCCAGTGGACATCTATTAGTAATGGGGAGATATGATCTTGCCTCCTCACTCCCGAAACAATGCGCGCCGCGGTGTTCTGCACTCTCTGTAATCTCTGCAGCTGGTTCTGGGGCAAACCCCACAGGCAACTATTGCAGTAATCCAACCTTGACTGGATAAGAGAGACTGCTACGGTATTGGCCGTCCTTCTATTGAGTTGAGGTCGCAGCTGACCCAGGGCACGTAGATGAGACGAACAAGCCTTAACCACAGCACTGATATGTGGAACCATTGATAATTTATTATCAATAAAAAGGCCAAGGTCTCTAACCGTGTTGGACAACGTTGTCTCGGAAGCCCAAACCTTAATCGTAGTAATAGAGATTTTTCCGAAGACTGACATCAGAACCACAGATATGTCTTACTAATATTAGGTATCATTTTAGTTATATTCAGTTTGGTTTTTTAGGTAAACAAGTAACGCCGTTGCAGATTTGTTACATTGTTGAAAAGATGAAGATGGATTTCTTGACCAAATCTAAACAGACACTAGAAGGGGATTAACTTATAAATAATATTGCATTTAAATTTTGCAACATAGCCTATCTAAAAATACACAAGATCTTTGTAGAGTATTCTGAAATCTAGAGAAAAAACAACAACATATGATATAGAGTGTTTTACAAAAAGCAGACTTTTTTTAAAAAGTTCTTTGAGGAATAAAAAATTAATCATTCACAACTATAATTTGTGTTCTAGTGTTTAAAAAACAACATGATAATGAATACAAAAAGAAACGAAATTATAATTTCTAAAAATTAACATTCCTTGATTTAAAAGTGAGATCTTTGAAAGGTTTATTGGGCTGTCATAAAAATAAAATAAAATGAATTTATAATGAAATATTTCTTATAATAAACATCGAAACTGCCAAAAAAAAAAAGTGAAGTCAAAAAAGCGCCTTTTATTTAGAGAAATATTATACTTTGATGAATTGTGTCAGATCATTGTAAAACTACAATATTCGAAATTATATACGTATGAGGCTTTGGCAACTCTGTCTAAATCCCCCCCCCCTCCACGCCCCAACAGATAACATTAATAAGAAACAGCAAAGATAGGAAACATATCCTTTATTATTCAACGATAAAACAAAGTAAATCACATGCAAATTAAAACAAAAATATCAAATATTTACAATGTACTAGTATACCTGTGACTTCCTTACCCACACAACTATTGACTACTGGTTGTTTTACCCTTATATTTATTACCAATCGACCGACGTTTGCATTGGTATTAAAGTGGTGAAATGCATTATTCTTTTTTTTAGCACTCACAATAGTCAAGCCTACAGTTACTGTTACTGGATGTGGTTCTCGTTTAGGGGAAAAGGGCGACTACTGGCTAGTGTGCAGCACTTCATCCGAAACCATCGGGATGACCTACGAGTGGACGGTGTAAGTAGATACAAAGATGGAAAGTATAATGAGCTAGATCAGGGGTCGGCAACCTATGGCACGCGTGCCACACTTGGCACGCAGTGATATTTTGATTGGCACGCGGACGCTCTCTAAAAATGCCGATTCAAGTCTCCTCTACAAGAAAAGAGCAGGATAACTTCTAAGATGTTGGCACGCTGTATGAATTAGAAATCCTTCTTTGGCACGCTATTGTTAAAAAGTTTCCTGAATCTGAGCTAGATTACACTTTTGTAAAGTACCTTTCAAGGTACACACACAAACGTCTTAAATATGCGCTGACATTTTCTTTGTTTTCTGTAATTATTTACAAAAAAATACAATTGTAATTTGTACCAAGCACCACAAGAACATTTTACTGTAGTTTATCTATTTTTCTGTGAAAAAGTAAAGTAAAGTATCCCGCCAGACCAAATTGATCCATAGGGCTGGTGAAGCAGCTTTCACCAGTTTCCGTGGCAACGGCATACTAGGTGATTGTGTGGCCAGCACTATGCACAGCCGCATTTACTTTACCTCAACTAAGGTCAGGCACCCATCAGAGCTGGGTAGACTCAGGGACACCTTCCAGACCTGGGAAAAAATCCTAGCCTGCACCGGGCTTCGAACCCGGGACCTTCGGGTACGCCAGTCGAACGCGCTGCCGAACGGCCACCGCGCCCCATTTTTTTTTGTGTGTAGTCTGAGCTAATTGAAAATTACAGTTTATACAGTAATGAAATCCAATCCATGCTCAAATGCCACTCGGGAAGAAGGATAATTTCTATGACCTAGTCTTTTACATATGGAATCGGAAACATGTTTTTATCAATATGTCTTTCCTATGATATTATTGCGTTTTTATTTTGAAATGACAATTCAATACAGTCTAATCCTACAACTGGACTATGCTTTTTAAACCATCTTTTTTGGAGTCTTCATAAATTGGTTTTGCATATTTTATTGGTTAAGATAAATTTGAATATTGTCCAAGTGTTTTCAACGAATAAGGCTTCCTTTAAATACAAGCTGTTATCATGTCGTAATAATACCACTAACCATCATATACACATTATATCACTAACACATGTAGCCTACTTTATTTTTCAATATCTTTGTTTTTATTTACAGCAAAGGTATTGTGTCAACTACTGTCACAGGCAAGTATTATAGCCTTCCATCCATAAGCATTTCTGACAATGGTGACTATACATGCAAAGCACGATTTGGGGCTTACAACAGTTCAGTCAGTGACACGAAAACTGTGGAGATCACAGGTAAGTCAACTGTAATGTATCTTTTCATTCCAGCTAAACAACTTTCAAGAAACTGATATTTAATGTTATCTATTTCATCTCTATAAAGCCCTGCGACTAATTTTTGCACACCATAAACAAAATATTTTTATTCTCTTCTAAGATCCTGGAATGCTGTGTTACCATGAGAACACGTGTCTTGCGGCCTCCATCGGCTACTCGGGTAAATGTGATCAGAACGACAGGTGCCTGTGTACTGATGGCTACTCACAGAAGGGCGAGGTGTGCTCGGGTAAGTCACGTGTCATGTTTCACTCATCACCAAACTACAATGGTAAAGACTCGTTCTGAAATTTCGCCCACTTGTATGATAACATTTCGCCCACTTGTATGATAACATTTCCTACTAGTTAGATCATCTGCGACAACAATTCTATCTAAAAACACATAACCCACACTCACCTCGCAATTCATCACAAGTCTAAATCCTTCAACATACACTTGAGAACGAAGAAGAAAGAAGACCTAACCCCAACGTCAACCATTATTTCACCCGCTTCAATAAAAAGGAGACTATGCCAGCACTGCAGGGTTATGAAGAAGAGACAGTTTAGCATATCCTTCATATTATTGGCACCAGGCTTGCACGCGTCAGACAATGGAAACCGGATGCCATGTATGGATGTCTTCGGGGACTTTTAGTCGGACTACGCGAAACATCAGAGTTTAATCTCCAGAGCACTAAGGGGCTATAAATATCTAATAAAGTTCAGAATTAAACAATGTATTCCGAATGAAAGAATAAAGATTGTGCATTCTGGAGACAGCATGTAGATTTTCTGCCATTACGACACTTTAATTTCCGGCAGCATGTTTTTAAAAGTCACATAGCTTAATTGCTACTCCCCTGGGGCATAGGTGCCCCCAGACTAAAGTGCCAATGGAAAGGAGAACTGGTAATGCTTATTATTTAGAACAAACATCGTACTTTACATTTTAAATAATATACGCACATTTAAAAAAAAAACTTAAACGTACATCGTTTTAATTCGAGTTAATTTAATTCGACATTAAATGAATTCTTACTTCGATAATCATTCATTTTACATCGCTTTTAGCCACATATCACGTGACACAATCACACTTATCATGGGTTAGTCTCTATTGCTAAAAATATTTGTTACCTTTTTTGAATTGTGATATATTTCTTGAAGTTCATGATCAGTCGTACTAAATATTTTTGTTTTTTCATTTCTACATGTACTAACAGATGGCATACTGGCAGCGGTGAGTTCTACTGTCATCATTGCAGTGGCGTATCTGGTGTCAAGAATCATTTGAAAGACCCGAGAGGAAGAGAAGCCATATAGAAAACTGATCAAGCATCAACTAAATAGTTATTTCAGTAATAAGGGGTTGTCCCTTAACAACGTCAACAAAGAAGAGCGGCTGGGGGGGGGGGGGGTAAAAAGCTTTCGAGTTGTTAAAAAGGGGGGAGGGTTGAAACAAGCTTTATTGACTTCAGAAATAGTAAAATTTAAATAAAGATAAACTTTTTAATATTAAATTACAAATTTAAGAAATGGATCAAAATATATACGTAGACCTACAACGGTTTTGTATTATTTGCATTTTTTTTTTATAAATCCTAATTGGAGTGAGTGATATTTGACAGGTGTTTTAAAGTGAGAGAAAAAGAAAGAAAGAGAGAGAGAGAGAAAGAGAAAGATATGGGGGATTATTAAAATGTGATGCAACCCCACAGAATGGCAGTGATTTGGCAAAATGAGATATTTAGTTTAAGGTGTTTATTAAAAGCCTATTCATTTATCTATACAGTGGAGAAAACAATTTCTAAAATCGATTGATTAGTTCAAAAGTTATTCAAACTATATAAGTAACAGTTTAGCATTGTAACAGATAATTAAATATTACCAGGACGAACACATATTAACCAATTGCCATGAAATTAGGCAACTACATTTATATTGAGTCAATACACAATCTGTAAAAGTTGTAAAGATTTTAAATAATATTTAGTTGATTTATAAACAATTTTATCTTTAGGATATGTTTCCTTTGAATTTATACAAAGATGAATACAAACCCATTTTTTTTAAAACTTGCAAAAAGAATTTTAGTTTGCAAATTTCACAGCTGTAAGTTAAGGCATTCAACATTACAAATCAATAATAATCTAAAAAATGACATACCACCCATTTTATACATTAATTTGTTTGCATTTATTGAAAAATCAGTTTTACCGACTTCCGTACCGGTTTGTGGGGAAGCATCACAAATATAGTTAATGGACAACCCCTTTCTAATAATTTATTCATAATTCAGATAGTGTTCATTGTTATTAGATTTTAAGAAAACATGTTTTATTTCAATATTTAAATTATAAAAAAAAAGTTAGGCTGTATTTCTGTTTTATTTTTTTTAATTAGAATTGTTTGTCTATCGAAATGATATAAAATACTTTGTAAACTTTCACCAATGCATTTTATAGGGAAGAATAATGTCATTAATCTCATTCAAACAAAGTTATCACACCTCTTTTTCAATAGCTGTTATTTATGTAAAGGTAATTGCTACAGCACTTTAAGTTTTTTTTTTAATCTTTAAAATGATGTTTATTCTGGACATTTTATAGACATATTATTATAATTAAAGCGTAAAATTTATCATACTACCCGTCCAACTATCATATAATATGTAAATATAAACCTAAGATACAATTTTATATTATGTAACTTATTTTTACTTTAGCACTGTTATAATTTTATTTATATATATGTTCGTTAGTTACAAATCCTAATTAACAGATCAAAGTTTTTGTCTTCTTTCTATGATTAACCAATAATTTTTTAGTGTCAATATCAGATTGAGTACAGTTATTGTACGCAGTGATGCACAATCTCGTCCACTGCTTTTCAAAGTCTCTTACAGTTAAACAAAAATAGAGTTCGAAACGAATTAGAAAAATTAACTAAGCATAATGGGGTGAATTGTTAGCGTTTTAGTTGATTTTCGGAGACAGACTTTACGACTCAGACAAACAGAGTTTGTGGATAAGACTACGCGTAACATAAGAGTTGATGACCAGGTCTACTAAAGGAATGAGTGATTTCAGCTTTCAGGAGTTGTAGTCAGGTATGTGACAAAATATAGGGACATTTAAAGTAGGGCCTAACAATCTAGACAATTTGCACACAGTGATGATAACGATGCTTGTCCATCGGTTTCGATGAGGACCATCCTCTGACAGAGTCATAGTTGCTTGTGGTTCCGGAGATGGCTGATGAGGCCTATTCTCGCCCGAAAGTGTTATCTGCAACGGGAGCACGGATGCGTGGCTTGATGGCCAGTGGTAGCGGATCTGACTTCTGAGGTGTCGCTTTTCAATTGCGACCCTTCGCCTTTTATCTTCATTGGCTGTTGCTTCAGTTGCGCCAAGAGGATCGGTCCTCGGCCAGTCTTTCCATATTTGTTAGAATTGATCTCAAAGATTTCTTTAGTGAGACATTTAGGGTTAATTTAAACTTCTTCTTTTGCCCTCCGAATATAAAGCGAAAAATAGCTCCAAAACCGGTGTTTTGCTCATATATATGTTTTGTTAATATTATCCTCGTTTAATTGCATGCTGAATTACCACAATAGCAGTAGGTAGGAATTTTTGCAATAAAAAAAATATCAACACTGGTTTATGTATTTCTAATTATTTATATTTATTGAAATATACATTTTTTAAACATGTTTTTATGAGTAACTATTTGAGTGTGTAGTATTTATCAAAGTTAATAGAGGCCGAAACAAATCGTTATATTCGGTCAAGGCGCATGTCCGAGACTGCGATTTTCGGTTAGGCCCTAATTTAAAGTATGATGCTAAAACGCTAATAATTCGCTACATTATAGAGATTGTACAACTTTGAGCCATTGTATTTTTTTTTATTACACAAGTCAGCAATAGTTTTTTCCAAACATTACTTTACATATACAGATAACGCTCTGTGTCAATTTCAACCCTTTCCCTAAGCAGTGACAACATCAACGAAATGATAATCCAGAAGAACAATATATCCTTTTTTTTTTACAGACGCTACTTCTATATAGAGGATTATTGCGTCCTATGCTTACTTGTGGTTTAAGTCTAGTCTTGCAATTTGATTTAATCTTTTAAATGATGTTAAGATATTGAATTATTTTTTTCTGGTTTGATCAGGCAACCCATTCCAGGCCCGGATGCCATTTTAAAACTCGTTTTTACACATTGCTTAAATTACATTAGACATGGTACGTATAATGTCATTGTTGTACACAATACATTGTCACTCTCTGATGTAGACTTTATATTGAACTAATAAAATAAACTTTAAAAAAAAACGGTTGTTACGTTCTCTTTGTTCATTAAATTCTATCCATATTTTATCTATATTTTTTTAATGTATTAAATTAAATTTTAAACAATGTAGGAATGAGATAAACTTGATGTAAAATATACTCACTCATTCATTAATCAGTCACTCGTTCCATCAATAACTCTAATACAACCATTCACTCACTCATTAACCACACCTTTCATTGACATAAGAATACTACTCATTTTTTTTGTGTACACATTCACTCACTCAGCCATTAACTAACTTACTCACTAAACCAGAGTCGGCAATCTAAGGAACGCACTCCCGACTTGGCACGCAAAGCGAATTTCAATGGCAAACGAAAGACTCCCCCCCCCTAAAAAACCTTTTCCAGCTTCTTCTAAAGAAATGTAGTGCTAGAGCTAGATGCCTTTTAGGTTATTGACACGCTGAATGATTCAAAAATCGTACTTTGGAACACAATTATTAAAAAAATTGATGAACCGACTCACCAGCCCTCTCACTGTTTCAATTTACTCACTCACACATTCCCCTTCATTAACTTGTTACGATCAAAGTTAAGTTGACAAGGGTTAAATAAAGTGACATGATAACAAGGGTTAAATGCTTGTATAAAGGTTACTGCGCCTTAAAAGAACATTGTCGGCTGACCACTGACCACTTTACCTAGATTATTTTCTTGCCCGTGAGAAACGGGAATCGAGAGGTCAAGCTAGCCGTTGCAAGACGTAATTTATTTTTTTAACCCATGTAAGTGGTATTTCGCTCTGTATATTTGGCACACTACGATTATAGGAATACTAGGATCACTATGAATACTATGATGTTAATTTTATATTTTATGCATTGTTAATGACTGAATCCTTTACGGGAGCTTCTATTATTATATTGATATTCCCATTTTGGTCTAGCAATATTTCATTGCTCCGTTCGACATGACTTACTGACATCTTTAAGGTCAATGTCGACGCCATCTTGGGTCATTAGTTGGTGTCCTATTTTTACTGCTGATGTAAACTCTTCTTTTCGTTCTTCTATCCAATGTAATATTTTATTGCTGCATATTTTATAATACACTGAATAGATATTCAATTATTAAACCCGGAAAATCTTTGTTGATTTATTTTACTTAGATGTACAATTGTCTATTTGTACGATTCTAGTGCTTACCTCTGAGTAGATGTCCAGTCATCCATCGGTAAAACCTTTACTTTCTTTACATCACCATTGATCTCATCCGTGTTTATTTTTAATCAATCAATATACAATTTTCATGAAATAAATATTGACCATTACATTGTCTTCAAAGGAGCGCAGTGGCCAAGCGGCAGCACGTTCAACTGGCGTACCGAAGGTCCAGGGTTCGGGACCTGGTGAAGTCTAGGATTTTTTCCCGGGTCTGGAGGGTGTCCCTGAGTCTACCCAGCTCTGATACCTAACCTGACCTAAGTTGGGATAAAGTAAAGGCGTCTGTGCATTGTGCTGGTCCCACAATCACCTTTTATGCCTTGGCCTCAGAAACTGGTGAACGCTGCTTCACCGGCCCTATGATCAATTTGTTCCGATGGGTACTTTATTTTTTTTTTACACTGTCTTCGATACAATGGTAGATTAGAATTACATATTTATACATCTTAATGCATATAAACTTTGGCGCGAACAATACATTAATCTAAACAAATGATTTCAAATTTAAATCATGAATGTAAAAAATGTAAGAAAACAACTTGTAAGGCCTATAGATCTAGCTCATTATTTATTTTTATCAAAAACAAAAAAAACTTGAATGAGTGATGAAAAGGAATTATCAAAATAGTAAAATATTACTCTTTTTTTAATGTGACCAAAAGACTTACAATATTAGTTGCAATAGGGGTTCAAACGGGACAGTGATGCGATAACAAGACTCATTATGTCTACTAGCCTCTCCTGTTCAAGCCTACCTCACCTACCAGCCGGTGAACCCTGTTATACCCAGAAATTCAGCCAGAATTGGTGTAAACCCCAGCGGATGGCTGGATGGGACAGCCAACGAGGCTAAGGCGAAGTAACACACTCCCTGCCAGAGGAAAGCAGCTCCCAACGAAGTCGGAGATATGTCGACTGTTCCAACTGGGGAACAGTGTGGGAGCATTGGAAAACGGACATACCCGCAACCATAAAACTTTCCAATCTTTCCAGTTGCAATAAAATGATTACGTACAAAAAGTTATCACCAGTACTTTTTTGCAGCATGGCACATTACATGTTCTTTTTTTTCTCTATTTTTTTGTTGTTGAAATATTTGAAAAAGAGAAGCCTTTTAAGTGTTGAACATTACAGCATAAAAGATATATTTTTTTTTAGGGTTATTGCCGTCCATAGTGTTTTTTTCTCCCCTTATCTTATATCACGCGTTATACCTTTATAGTTTTACGTCTCGGTTTCTAGGGGCTAGATTCTATTACTAATACTTTACTTCTGAGAAATAATAAACTAGATTGCATGGAACAGAATACAACTTTTAATCACAAAACAACAACAACACCACAGTCTATAAAACAAATACACGCCTACCATCTATCTGCTACTCTCTCAACTTAACGTAAAAAAAAACACAACACAACACACTTCCTACTGACTTTACACACGGAGTATGACCCCCACGCTTTCACCCGGACAAGGGTTATTCTCGGGTCACCAAAAAGACATTGACCACGAGTTACAAAAAGGGAGATAAACAAAAACCAGGGGTGTTAATTATGTGTTGCAATATCTATACACAAAAAGTAGACTGTGTGTGTGGATTCCGATTCTCATTGGTTAATTTAAAGACACGTGACCTTATTGTCTCAAATTTTACTTTTGCGATCTCTCTTCCGGTATCTGTCCTCCCTAGCTGAGTGGTTAGCGTATCCGATTGCCATGAGTGCGACATGTGCTCGATTCCCCACTGATAACATTTTTTTTCTACTTTTTAAAATATTAGATCTGCTTTAAAACAAATTTTAAAGAATTTCAGGACTTAAAACTTTTCTAAAATGTTTTCAGTAAAGAAAATCTAATAATTCTATTTTAGACATGCGGGAGACGGGTGTTCGATTCTCAGCCAGGGATAGTCCAAACTTTTAGCTTAAAAAAAACAACAACTATTTTCTATCCCGATTACAATATTTATTTTAAATTCTTTTCCTAAATGT
This sequence comes from Anisus vortex, assembly GCA_949126835.1. NCBI lineage: Eukaryota > Metazoa > Mollusca > Gastropoda > Planorbidae > Anisus > Anisus vortex. The sequence continues at coordinate 6,903,203 of OX421498.1, forward strand.
TTTCAGTAAATAATAAATATGTGTTTATATTATTATAGCTTTATGTTCATTGTAGTTTGTACATTTTTTAATCTGTAGCTTTTAAAGGCCTATGTAGTTTTTTCCCTGGGTAAAGCCGGGGAATTTAGCTTGTTTTTTATATTGAAGTCTCCCCACCTCTTACCCCAATTCGTTATCTCTGTACATTCAAGGACGTCGTAGATCATACGAATATCTCTTCCCGTCTTTTTCTTTTGTGATCTTTAGCCTGCATTTGAAATGAATCATTTTCATTTCCGACACAACCTGCTTTTCTATAACTGTAATTCCGCTATGTATAGAGAAACACAGCAAACATGTCCGAACTCACCTCTAATTATTTAAAAACCTTATCTTGTTTATTTAAATTGACACTATAAGCTTTACAAGGGCCCAGCGTCGTGTTGAGACTACACAGTGTTTGCACAACTCTCCTGGAGCCTTTATTTCAATCTTCAAGCATGAATTCGTAGATGGGGAGATTGGGGGGGGGGGGGCGGGGCTGGAAGAGGGTAGAACGGCATGATCGTTAGCAGTTAGCACTAAAAACGGACAACAAACTTTATAGAGTTAACATGGGGTTGAACACACAAAAAAAGGGTTGGGAGTGGTGAGGCAATCCAGTTACGCTCTTGGTTGTTTTTTTTTTGTTTGCATTTAGAGAATGGCATTTTATAACTGCCATTTTATGAAACGACCACGAAAGAACAATAAATTAATTAATCTCGTGGATATTTTTTTTCATGGATATGTCATGTGGGGACCATATTGTGGGAATGTCACCTCTTGGATAGGCCCGACTCATGGATAGGTCCAATTCCTGGGTGGTTCAATCTGGTGAACAGCTGATGCTTCTTCACCCGCGGGCCTTAAAGACTTGCTAAGTGTGGAAACCGCCGATACGTTTACATTGAGAGCAGACCGGCAGACCAACCGCTTGGGGGACAGCCCTTGCTGCGCGTCCGTGAATTCATTGCACCCAGACTCGATGGGGAGGAAGAGATGTACGCAAAAGCCCATGTCGCCAAGCCCAGTGCCACGATGACCAGGCCTATCGTCTGGTATTTCTGCTACCGTAGCCTATGTTATATGGCATGTCCTATCGGCATAACTTTAGGGTGGCATGTCTCGGACAGAGTCTTGGTGTGTCCCTCTTTTGATCCACCATTTCCATGTTACGCCCTGGACGTAAGAGTGGCTCGGACGTTTTTTTTTAAATTTTGGTTTAAAGTTGAATTCCAAGAATAGGTCTGCTTTATTTTTTTTTAAAATGTGAAAATAGTGAAATAAACCATTTTGTGCGAAAGATCAATCTTGTCTAAACGCCATTTAATGAAAAGGTCAAAATCCCTTAAAAAATATTGATACGGCTCGTGCACAACCCACAAAACGTGCTTCCGTGGCTCAGATATTATTAATGAACATGTAACAAATGTATTGCGGCACAATAGCCTGTCAAAAACAATCCTCCAGGGCACGGTGGAAGGTGGGCGTAGGAGAGGCCGTCAGCGGTGATGCTTGTTCGACAATGTAACATATTGGACAGGGCTGCAGTTGACTCAACTATTGACAACCGCTCAAGATAGGCGAAATTGGAGAAAGTTGAATGCTGAAGTTGTCCATTCGATCCCCCCAACGAACACAACGGTCATGGGATTGATGATGATGATTATGCACAAAAGTATCACTGCTATTCTACACTATGAAAACAAATTCTTCACTTCGCGTCATTCATTTAATTTATTAAATAAAATTGTTAATATACTATCGTTACCTGTGCGAAATTGGTATAGTGTAAATAGCATAAATATTATATGAGTGTGATATTTGTTTTACTTGTATTTATCTATTGGTGTTGTTTGCCATTACAAATTTACATATAAATATTGACTAGCAAAATATCACTTTTAAATTCGGAATAAAGTAATAGGCATACCACGAACGACCGACGAAAAATCGCGAACCTCGAGAACCGAATAACTCTAAATAAGACGAGACTAGGAATTCTCGTAAGTCAGGGTATTACAAGAATTTATAAAAAATATAGAATAAAAGGACAAAAACGAGGAAATCCGGAAAGAAGCCAAAACTTAAACCGGTTGCATTTGCTTTTAGACTGCCCTGCCTTGCAGGAGGAAAGAGTGGATGGGAACGGTCAACGGTTTGCACCGAACTTATACGGTGATCTCGCTGTGCTACGTAGTACAAGTGTGTTTGTCCTCCGAATCCTAAGAGATTAGTCTCGATTCGATCACTCCGACAACAAATCCATCTTAAAGAGTAATTAAAAAAAACAACTTTTTGACATGTAAAATTGGTTTCGCCGCTTACCCTCCTTTTCTTCCCCTCCTTCGGTCAAGTGAAAAAATGTGTAGTCGTACCTTCTTAAGTTACTTTCAAAGTCTGTTTACGTCAATTGCTCATAGAAACCATGCCACATACGCAGCTTATTGAAGTGCGGTAAGAAAAAAAAAGATTTTTGATTTACTACATACTACATTTGTCCTTTAGTTGTTTCTTGGCTTTTGACTGAAATAAATTATGGAAAAAAACTCCAGACGTTTTAATAACAGACATGTTATCTGTGTGTGTTTGGTGCATGTGTTTGTGTTTGGGGGGGGGGGGTAGGGGAAAGGAAGTGACTCATTTTCTTTTGTTTTTAGATTCTTATCTTTATTGCTCATGTCTGGTTGGTATATATATGATACATGCTAAATTCCCTGGCGTTTCCTGGGGAAAAATTAAATAGGTTTGTTTAATCGATATTTATTCAGATCTAGATAAACATTTCATAAACTACAATGAACAGAAAGATATACTATAGGCTAGAAGTAATGATTTAAAAAAAAAAATTATTATTTACTTAAAATATTTAGGAAAGTAATAAAAAAATTTTATTATAATAGGGTTAAAAACTGGCAAGTCTTTTGATTAAAACAAAAGCTAAATTGCCAGGCGTTGATCGAGGGAAAAATACATAGGCTTAAGCCTAAAGCTATAGATAAAAAAACTTTATAAACCACAATGTACAGAAAGCTGTAATAACTTAAAAAAATATTATTATTATTTATTTACTGAAAACATTTAAAAAAAAGTAATTTAAAATAAACATTGTAAAAAAAAAGTAGACAAATAAAAGCTATCAGTGGAGAACCGAACCCAGGTTGCCCGCATGACAGTCGAAGACCCTCAACCACTACGCTAGGGAAATCATATGTCAAAAGTAAGTAATGAGACAATAAGGACACGTGTCTTAAAATAAACCAATTTGATTGCTTAAACACACACACAGTCTACTTTATATGCAGGGTGGGCCAATCACATGTTACCAGTGAGCGCTTTGTGGAAATAATGATGAGGAAATTCATTCCAATCCTTGGAGAAAGCAAGGAGTCAACATGAATAACGTCATCTACCAACAGGATGGTGCTCCTCTACATTGCTCAAATGTTTCACTGGATTTCCTCAAAGAGTGCTTTACTGGAGCTAGATTCATCTCACAGCCCACAGACAACTCATGGCCTGCCCACTCTCCTGATCTTTCTCCCACAGACCACTTCCTATGGGGGTACCTGAAGGAGAGCGTGTACTGTAACAACCCACAGTCCATTGAGGCTCTGAAGATCAACATCCGTGAGGAAATTCGAAGAATCCCTCTTGAGATGTGTGACAATGTCATCACAAACTTCAATGTGTGGGTTGCAGCTATAATCCACAGAGAAGGAGCGTGGATTGAGCATGTCATCCATTATTGAACTGTGTAGAAAACAAGAGAAACCTTTGTTATCAAAATGTTAATTTGCTATTTTTGTTACAAATCTGTAAATAAAAATTCCCAATAAGTTCTCATTTTGAAAACTTGTGTATGATTAAAAAGTGGTAACATTTTATTGGCCCACCCTGTATATAGATGTGTATATACTTATCTTCTTTCCTATCTGTCTGTTGCCAAAATGATGTCCAATATAGATTCTAATGAAATAGTAGACATTCAAGTAAGAACCTAAAAAAGATTTTCTTCAAAAATGTTTCAAGTTTGGCTAATACTTTCTGAAGTTAACTTGACACTTTTATTTCACGCTCAAGGCTTATCTTTTACAGTTTGGGTTTTGGTTTTTCTAGAAAACATGAAGATAAACAACGTTAAACAGCGTTAAGGTGCGAGTTAAATAGGCATGTCTTATCAAGCCTTGAACTTTGCCGGGCAAGGTTTGTGTTTATGTTCATTCAAACATGGGTTTACAACACTATTCTTGTTTTGTTCGGACATCGGTTGTCTAGCATCACATGACAATCAGGGGGTGAAACCACCTAAGGATAATCCCCCCCCCTCGGAATTTTTGAAAATTATCTTTTTGAACAGTTCTTTTTTAGTTTCAAATATGTAGTAAATTCGCGAAAAATTTGGTAAATTTTTGTAAAATTTTTGGTAAAGTTTAGCCCCCCACCCCCTCCTGGAATTTGGTAAATTTTTGTCAATGGAAAGTTCAGCCACCTCCCCCACTTGGACAAAATTTCTGGCTTCGCCCCAGAGTGACAATATGGCCCAATAAAACGTTGTCGCTATGACAGCGCTCTGTATTTGGAATTTTAAAAAGTATATAAAGAAACAAAAAACAACAACTACGAAAAAAAAACTACAGAAGTAGCTAACAGGTGCGGCCAGGATGACAAGAGGATTGGTTGGACAGTTTAAAAGTTCGTATTGAACTCGAGCAGAATTGAGAGTTAGTGAAAAGATAGTAAAGAGAGATTATTACTATTATTAGATAATCTACATCGAATCGTTCATAAAAAACAAAATGTTTAAGTTTTACGTGACGGTTTTGTTTCTGGTCAGTTGCTATGGTGAGTAAATGTTATTAATTATGTTAGGTAGTTAGCTTGTCAACAGTTGTTACTCGTGAAATAAATATGCACTCAACGAAAGCGTTCTAACGGTTCTGAATGTTTACCGATTGGCGAGAGGCATGACAGCGACGACTAACTCGTGTCATAATTGAGTATTAAAGTAGGATTTCTAATTCAGTCCGCGTGCCAACAGCCGAAAAAGTCACCGTGCTATAGCACTCAATTTATTGTGAAAAAGAAAGACTTGAATTGCTTTTTTGTGGGTCTTCCTCATGGCATTTAAAATTGCTCTGCGTGCGTGCCGTAGGTTTCCGACCACTTGTGTAAGCATTAAATTTGAATTAAATTTAGATTAAATAAATAAGCTAATAACAACAAAAGTTGTGATATACAAACAACAAGAGTGACATTCGAAATATTTAAAACAAAACAAAATTTATAAAAACTAATTTATATTATTTTTCCATCTTTTTGCCGGGTAGCACAACTACTTTTTCATGGTTTGGTTTTTAATCTTACTTTCTTATGAGTTTTTAAAAAATATAAGTTAAGTTAAGATGAGTTGTCAGCAACATACGGCACGATTGCCAGACTTGGCAATTAGAAATCCTATTTCGGCACAATATAATCAAAAGGTTGGCGACACCTACTTTAGATTACCAGTTTTAGAGTAAAATTAAAGTTTTCATGTTAATTTCTGTGGCGTGACTAGAGAAATAAGATTGTGGAGGAGTTTAAAACAAGCACCTATTTTAACCCTTACAGTCCCGGGCGCGTATATAGCGGAACTGAAGGCAGCATAGATAGTAGTAGGTCGGTACAGGAAGGGTTACAATGTCAGTTTTATTTGTGGTTTGGCGCCTACTTAAACTTTGCCCTTTTAGATACTCTTCTGGTTACATTAGACTTACTACTATCGTTTGGACGCATTTTTTCCCCAGAAATACTTATTTTTTCAATAGGCCTACCACTTTAAATCTAAAAATAATATAATGCCACATAACATTAAAACAAAACACACACAAAAAACCTACAAAAAGAAAACTAAACCTAATCCAGACTACCTAACATATCTATAGAGTAAAATTATTACCGACACTTCATTTTTAATTTTGCAATAGAAGATATATTGAAACAAAACAACAACATTTCATTTAAAGGCCAACTAAAAGTGCCTAAAACGTGCCCCCCAGTTGAATACCCCTAAAATGGGGTGCCGTACCCAGCCTTAAGGTTACTTTTTGTTTCCTTTCAGATTTTCAAGGTGTCGATGGTGCGTCATGTAAAGCAGATAGCTCCTGCCAGGCCACAGATTATACCCTGGAAACGTGTATCTTTGACGTTTGTCTATGTATCAATTCATCCTTCACCCCCATACGCACTGGGTGTGCTTGTAAGTACTGAGGGATGTCCATTCATTGCACTGGATAGTCTTGGTTTGAATTTAAGAGATGAGCTTGTAGATATCTAGCAACGTCGTTACTCTGGCATTTTTATTTTCACAAAAGTCACGTGAGGTCATTGTTCTAGTTCTCATTACATTCTAAACGTTTAACATTGTTTTAGCCCTTTGCGTATAAGTGTATGTCACGTGACGTCATTAGTATGTAAGTAGCACCGGTGTGTTCTTGTTGCAAGCGTACTGGTGGTTTCCACCAGCGATGAAGTATTGGAAATGAACACCTTTACACATTACGCAAAGATCACATACATGAATAATTTAACAAACTTCTTTGCTTTAGTTTTGATATAATGGTGGAGTTTATTTGCAAAGAGTTCAATGGACTTGAATTCAGTGCGTTAGTGACATATATTGGACCTTGATGTTTCTGAGTAGCCTAAAATTGTATTCAAGTTACTGAATACGACAGCTTTCCATCACTTTCACCTATCCCATAACCCGAGTGAGGGTCGTTGGGGCACCATTTTTTGACAGTTGGATGATTTTATGCCATTCAGGCCTGCGCCGCTCTCTGGGAATCTGCAAGAGACAAGCCGGTCCACTCCATGATGTTATCCGCCCATCGTCTCTTCTGCCTGCTTCTCTTTTTTCCACGCTGCACTGTGCCCTGCTGGGAGGTTTTCGCCAGGCCTTCGGATCTTACCACATGCCCGTACCATCTGATTTTTTTTTTTGCATTTGTTGGCGTTGAGTAGATCCTCGTGAGTGCCGATGACGTTGGTGATTCGATCACGGACAGCCCTAATGCATATAGAGATATAAACTTACATTTAGATGTAGTATTAGTTTAATAAAGTGAAACAAGGCCACACAAGCAAAATAATCCAAGTCAAACTAATCCAATGAAGCATATGAATTCATTAGATAAATTATGTTTTGTCGCAGCCGTATTGTAGCTCTCGAAAAATCTTTCTTGTTTTCTCAGTTAAACTGGACAAGCCTGTAATCTATGCAGAGCCAGGATATTCCAATCAAGTTGTGAGAGGACAGGCTTTTAGACTTGTTTGTTATGTATTTGATGCAGCATCCTTTGAGTGGTACCTTGGCACTACCAAACTAACTAGCAATTTAGCGGTACACACAGCTACGGCTAACACTTCCAGTGTTGGATGGTTTACGTAAGTACAAAAACATTATTTAATAATCTATTGAACTTAAACAAAAGCACAATATTTAGGGCACTATTCCTAAAGTAAATGCAAACTTAAGAAAACATAGTGTGTACTAATGATGGTCTATTACAGTAAAAGTATAAAAACTATATTTAAAGGTATAAATCTTGTGTAGTGTGTCACGTGCGAAATCAGCTACTGACGTATGATGATATTTTTAGTAATGTATTATTATATATTCTTTTGATTCATATCCATCTTGGATCTCACAAGGTTGTATAAGAATTTGTATTGATGTTATTCAATTAGATTTGATGTTTATTTTACTCGTTTGATGTGAATCTTTTGTGTATGAAATGATTTAGATAAACTGTACCTTAATATAGAGGAAATCCACAATCCTGTTTGAATGATTGAACACAATTTTATTCCAACAAGTTGAGATGATAAATATAACAGTAAAACAGAACACATGTACCAGTATTATATGATGAAACTTAATCAGTTGAGATTCTTCTATATCGTACTAAGCCGTAATCCTATCTTTAAGAAAGTGGTCAAAAACAGTCCTCACACATTAGCGCGCAAGCTAGAACTCAAACTAACGATATTCAACCCTCGTGCATATGACGTATTTAAATGCTATGACGTAGTGTCTAGACATATACATGTTTTATTCCTAACACGGAAACATTTCGGGTTTAAGATTATTTCTTTTTAACTTTAGTTAATAATAATAGAACCAATATAATTATGGAAATAAAACTTTTGTAACAAGTGGTTTATCAGAGGCGCCATCAATTCTTATTATAAAGGTAATGAGGTGATTTCATAATTATAGGCCATACTTTTAATTACGTCTTAAATCTGTAGTTGAGACAACAAGGACGATTTTCCCATTCTCGCAGCTACATACCTACCTAACTACCTACCTACTACTTACCTACCTACCCACCTACCTACTTATCTACCTACCTAACAACCAACCAACCAACCTACCTACTTGCCCACCTACCTACCTAACCAACCTACCTACTTAGCACCATACATACTTACCTACATACTTATCTACCTACCTACCCACCCACCTACCAACCTTACTCCCTGCCTACTTACTTACCTAACTACCTACCTACCTGCATGCTTGCCTGTTTGCATGCATCCCTGCTTCACTCCCTCCATTTCTGCCTCTCTCCTTACCTACACACCTACATACCTGTCTACCTACCTATCTACCTACTTACCTACCTGCCTATTAACCTACATATCTACCTACTCGCATAGCTTCCAACCTACCTATATACCTCGCTACGTAGCTACCTTTATCTCAATCTATATACATACCTGTCTAAGTACCTACCTTCAATCCATCCATCCACCCCCTCTATTTTACCATATGAGCAACATGTATTTAACAGCAAACTTCATTCAAGTTCAATATAGAGTTAACTTTTTCTATAAACTTTGCAGCTTTATAAGCAAACATATATTTTTCTTTTTAGCTGTCGAGGTATAACATTTGATGGAGTAGTGAAGTCAAACCTCAGTCAACCATTTGAAGTGGAGCTGTTAGGTTCCGGTGGAGTGAGTGAGTACATTATATATGGCTTCACATCTACACACACACCATGTTAAAATATCATTTTACTAGTACCAATTTAAAAAAGAAAAAATACAGTAGTACCTCGGGTTACGAACTTAGTTCGTTCATGAATTCGGTTCGTAAACTGAAACATTGAAATTAATGCAATAAACTCAATCCGTTTCAAGATGATTTTTTTTTTTAAATCAACATCCAGTAATTTACCTGACAAAAGGCAAATAATACGTGTAATTAGAATATTAAATAAAGAGGAAGAAAATAACCCCTCAAAAAAGTTGCTTTTCATTGATCCAGATTAAGAGAAGATTTTCAACTTTCTCTCAAATGTGAGGTCTTTGCTTCTGCAGATTAGCTACGCATTTAGCCGTATAGATTGATTTGAGTAACTATGTGTGATGGTGTACTTGTGCTGTACTGATTAGCGATGTCACAATAACGAAAGCCATTTACATATTACATAATTATTTCTTTCTTTACCGCCACAAAATCAGTAGGCTACGTAAAACATATCCATGTCTGTTTCCTTAATGGACATGTTACGGACCCACCTTCTACACAGAAGAGTATTGCGTCCTATGTTTATCCGTGGTTTAAGTCTAGTTCAGTATTTTGACTCGTATTTTATATGATATAAATGTATTGCTTTTCTAGATTTAAATTTGTTCGGGCAACCCATTCCATGCCCAAATGCCATTCGGGGCGAATGAGAAATATATGTGCTTTGATCAGTGTACTATTTTATAACTATGTTGATACAGTGCTTATGACAATAAAATCTGAATTTTCTATTGCATTTTATTTTACATTAATTTCAACTTGAGGACGCAACAAATAAAAAACAACAACATGAAGATGGGTAGCGAACTTAATTTATTTTTGCGCATGGGGAAAGGGCTGCGAAAAATGTTCGGGATGCAACAGGAAGTGGGTAGGACGTATGCAAATCTCTGTTTTTTTTTGGTAAGTAATATATTGATGACCCGTTATATAATAATGACAAGGGAGTTAATTATTGTTACTCTTTAGAATTTAAATAAAAACAACTTCTTCTGTTTCAGCGACATCTAGTCTACGGCCAATAGTTGTTGTACCTACAAAACAGATCGTCTCTGGAGCGACTTTAAGTCTATCTTGCAGCAACATACCCATGGGATACACAAGCGGTATAAATTACACGGTGACTCCATAATTTAACAATTCAAACATAGAAACGTCTCAAAGTGAGGATATTGTAGCCTACATAAACTCTGTATGGTAGCTAAACATACTTCAGTTTTCTATATTAGAATATGTTCTTTATTGACTGAATTAACTGAATTAAAATATTTCTAGAGTACTTTTACTAGCAGCTCAAGACAAAGTTGACATACTTGTAGATTTTTGTTTTTGCGGTATGGTAATGCGGGAATGGGACATGTTCTTGTCCATTTCGCCGTAGGCCTGCTGTGAATTGGCGACTGCCCAGCAGAAACAGCAAGGAGTAGGATTTGAACCAATGATGCAAGACACAGCAAGGAGTAGGATTTGAACCAATGATGCTAGACACAGCAAGGAGTAGGATTTGAACCAATGATGCAAGTCACAGCAAGGAGTAGGATTTGAACCAATGATGCAAGACACAGCAAGGAGTAGGATTTGAACCAATGATGCAAGACACAGCAAGGAGTAGGATTTGAACCAATGATGCAAGACACAGCAAGGAGTAGGATTTGAACCAATCATGCAAGACACGGCGCCATTCTGCCAAGAAAAAAAGGGTGTATTTCAATCTCCGACGACCGAATGTAATTGATTTTGTGTGGAAACTGTGTAGTCTTTGATCAGGCTAATAACATGTCCAGTTCTAAACTGGTATTTGTGACTCTAAAAGTAGTTATAGGTTTACCCTATATATCTTCTCCATATTTCTACTTTAAAATTATTCAATACCATTTGATTTCCTATATCTAATATAGCATCTACTTCATGTATGTTGAAGTATTATACAATGTGACTGTAAAGATGCTTGCAATATAACTTTTGACGACGTCACTTCACTGAAGGTGAATGGGCCATATTGCTGCTGAGAGTTAACACCCTTGTCCATTTTACAATTCAGTCATATAAGTTTGACTTGTATAAGGGGCAAGGGTGTTAACTCTCAGCAGCAATTTTTACAATTCAGTCATATAAGTTTGACTTGTATAAGGGGCAAGGGTGTTAACTCTCAGCAGCAATCTTTACAATTCAGTCATATAAGTTTGACTTGTATAAGGGGCAAGGGTGTTAACTCTCAGCAGCAATACGGCCCATTTTTATATTCAAATTTCAATGCCTTCATTTCTGTCGAACATGATCAGGTGAACGGAGCCCTGACTAGTAATCCAGTTGTGAGAGTGGACAGCTCGAATGCTGGGAAAGATGTTCAATGCATCGTCACCGATGGGGCGGGCTACACGTTCTTAACACCAACGAGCGCCCCTGCAAAACTACCAACCTTAACAAGTAAGGCGCCATCACGTTGAATACCAACTGAAGAGGTTTTTATCAAAATTGAGTTAATGTTTGCTTTAATAGAATTAAAATTAGTTGTTCAAATTTCGTGACTATAAAAAATGGTATTTTTTTTTTTTTTTTTTAAATTTAAACGAGTACAAAGCGACGTGATTTTAAACTGCTAAGGTAACCCCAAGAGCTTTATACGGAAATGAGGCTTTGCAGGGGAAGTTAATAAACAAAGCATGACCTACTAAACCCATATTTAATCATAACGTTGCAAACATGAACCGGGTAGTGATTCAAGACCTGTGGCAAAATGAAATTGTGATGCAAGAGTTTCCACGTAATGACGTCATATCCTTTTGTTGGTGGAAAAAATACATCTCAAATGGCTACGAAATTCTGATTCGTCCCCTCCCCATAAACATATACCCCACTCACATTCAACTTTAAATTTAAATGCCAATATTGAACTATTTACTTGAAAGTTATTTTTACTATTTTGTGTAAATGATTTTACTGGCTTTCTGATACTGATTACACATATTCAAATAGTTTGCCCGTTTGACATGAAAATCCAATCAGTTGTTCTTCAATGTTTTTTTCCATTTTCCTATCAAGATTAAGATATGTGTAAATGTCCAATGGGTGTAAGGTATTTAATAATAATTGTGTGAATTTGTGTGTGTGTGTGTCATACCAGCAACCATACAGTACGCGGCTGTCACATATAACGGAAAGGTGCTAACGGAGGTTGGTTCAGCTCTATGGCCTGAGCTGAAATGCGAACTGATTCCAGATAGTTCCTACCTAGGTGGATCTTCTTCCGTGACTTACGTCTGGTTGGTAAGTTGATATCATGATAAAATAGTTATTGAAACAAATTGACGAAAACAACTGGCTATAAAGAAACTAGAGAAATAATATGATTTTATTGAGACCAGAAATTACATTGTCTTTCGAAATAAGTGAATGCACGCAATAAAAAAAAAGTATTGTTTTATTTAAAACATTTGTCGTATTTTATTTTTATTGATTTTTCCAATCAAAATATATTGCCATGATTTTTTTTAACCAGAATTCCAATAGATTAATCAGTGGTGCTACCAGAGCTACATACATGACCAGAGAACCTGGACTTTACAGCTGCACGGCAAGACTTAGCGGTCAATCTACAGTGGTCTCAAACAACACAGTAAACGTATTTTATAGTAAGTCTAAATTAAAAAAAAAATATGCTTGATATGACTTATCTAAAGCACCTTACTTTAACATAAAAACATATCAATTAACACACCAAATTACCGTACTCATTAAAGCCTTCATCTAAGAATTTATTGGACCAAATAATATGTTTACTTCTCTAAAAAAATTTTTTTACAATTTAATAAAATGCTGGTTTATGACTGAACCAACAATTAAAGTGTCCATTTGATGGAAACCTTTCTTTTCTTTAAGGTGAAATAGAACATTATAATCTTTATATGCAAGGTTTTTTAGTATCCAATACGTAATAGCGTTTTAATGTTTGAAATAGAAACATTGTTCACTATGAACTTATAGTAAACTTTTCATAGATCTAAGTTGATTATGATAGTGATTGAACTAGTGGCCCTATTAGCTCTCCATTCCAACCATTAAAGTTAAATGCATGCTTAAAATTTTCAAAATTGAAACATAATAATGTATGCATTTGAGACGCTCCATACATGAACATATTTAATTAAGTCGAATACTTTGTGTTTTCTATTTTTACAAATAGGCGATAACATACTAGTAACTAGTACGACCAGACCTATTAGAGGCGGCCGTGTTATACTCACCTGTGGACGGACTCCCGGTAAAAATCTGGTGATATATCGGTGGTTGAAAGATAATACTTATATCGGACGTCAGTATGACCAGAGGCTGCAGATTGATAACTTTGATACCGGTGATGATGGAACCTACGAGTGCGAAATTCTGTCCAGCACTGTCTACTTTGAATCAAATAAAATAAATATACAAACTCAAAGTATGTACATAAAAACTTTATTATAACACTATTTTTTATTATATAATATTTTCACGAAGGCCTACTATTTATCAGATATGGTACAGACCGTCCTTCCTTCCTACAGAATTATTTGTGCGTCCAAAGTCTATACTTGTTTGAGTCTAGTTTTACATTTTGATAAGGGTTTTAAATATGGTTAAGTTGTTTTTTTCTGGCCTTTACGGGTAACCCACTTCATGCCCAGATGTAACTTGGTGAAAAAGAAAATGTATATACATGCTAGCAAATAGCATAAGAAAAGGATTTTAGTATATGCCTTTTTTGGGGTATTTTATTAGATTTTTTTATATCTAAGGTAGAAATCAATTTCTGATGTATTATCAGGCCTACTGCTGTGTCTCTTTACTTTTCTTTCAACCTGTGTTTCTAAGTTAGTGAATCAATTATTGGTGACAAAATTGACAATGGTGAATAATTACTTTAAATGAACTTTGCACAAATGAATTTTTTTTTCCTTTTCTTTACTTGATGCGTACTAGGCAGACAATGTATATTCTTCTTCTTTTTCAATTTTCTTTAAAACCGGACGAGTCTCCTGGTCTTTAATCCAGGGAGTAATGAAAAAAAAGGTTGGATATAAGACCCTGTCCGAGGCTCATGCACTTCTCGCTTTCCCTCTATTGTAGCGCCAATTCCTCCCCTCCCCTCCTAGTCTTGGTGGGCAATACAATGATTCTCTGATGCACATCGGGGGGGGGGGGAATTCCTCATGAGTTAGCCTACTGGTGTACTCTTAATGGGAGTGTTTCGGTGGTTTACCCACTTCGTTTGAAGCCCACAGGTACAGAAGTGGTATGTTCTAGTAGCTTATAGGTCTTACTTGTACTAGGCAGCATTTTAGTTGTATTTTCTTGTATCATTTACAACCAAAATACTATTTGTATAGACCTTGCAACATGGTGGTTGAGTTGTGTCCAACCCGTCAGGTTGGGAGAATGGAGAAATGGTACGTCTAGCATTTACAACCCCGGCTTGGTTATTGATAGAAGCATGGTTACCGTTGATAGGCAGTCCTGATTCTTCTACTACTTAAATTCCCTGCTGGGAAGGGATTCAAACTACTACTGAAAGAAATGAAGTACAAGAAGTGCTTGACAATGACAAAAGTATCATACGTTAGGGGCAAATAGACAAAGTGATTGATGATAATAAATACACATTATTTAAATATACGTTTGCAAGTCTAGCCCAGCCATTTCACACACCTTCATACACTTAGTCAATTTTCGCACACGCAGTAGCGATTGAAGACGAAAGAATTCTAAAACGTTGCATTTTATAACAATGTATTTTGATTTTTTTTTAAACAGCCTCCCTTGGTAAGCCAAGCGTGTCCGATGATATATGTGGATATCGTTATGGTGAAAGAGGCGACTATAGGCTTGCGTGTTCAAGCAACTCTGAAACCATTGGAATGACCTACGAGTGGACATTGTAAGTAACTCCATAGGCTTTACACCTTTCGGCCAATTAATTGTATTTTTGTGAGTGTAGATAGGATGCAGACTACAACGTTATTTGTTTACTAATTGTCTTAGTTGTAAGAATTCTTGTATTTGTTCCGTAAAAAGTGGAGGTATTATGGCGTTTTGTATAAACTAACTGCTCTGTGTGTCTCATTATTTAGCAATGGCATCGTCCAATCAGTGACAAGCAAGTATTTCAGCCTGCCAACCATAACAAGTGCCAACAACGGAGTCTATGTCTGTAGAGCCAAGTTTAGAACTCTTACAAGCCCCGACAGTGATGCAAAACCTATAGAAGTCACATGTAAGCTAACAATCAGCTTTCTTTTAACGCGAGCCTGTTAATTCTGTCCAGACCTGTTATACTGCTCGAAGCCAAGAAACAATTAAACATTAAATTATAGATACTATAAATATGTCAAAAATGTTACGATATTTTATTGAGTCAGAATAAATTTAGGTGTTGAGTTAGGCTAACAATTGACAAGAACTTTACAGGATATATCTAGACAATCATTCCTACATTGACAAAAAAAAAGGATGTAAAAATGTTCATAATTCAGCAATGTATATAATATCCTTATAGTGTTTTAATACAATCTCGCACATACATCTCAACTCTCAACACACAGTGACGAATCAATGGGACATAATTCAGAGTATAGTTTTCATTTTGTATTTCTGCATCAAAACTTATATAAGGCACACAGAGGTGCGGTTTGTTGTTGTTTTGCAGAATAAAAATGGAAATTCTTTTATCTACCAGTGTAATTATTGTAAATGAGTTCAAGCATTAAATTCTTCTTTAACCTTTCATTGAGTGGCTTGAGTGTATTTTTCTTCATAGTAAAACAGAGATTAAAGGGACAACGTAATACCCAGAACAATACCCTTGGCATAATACTGCTGCGTCAAGTACAACTTTCTGTACGAAGGACGTAAATGCCATTAACGGCATTCCATAAAACAACAACAACAAACAAGGAAATAACTAAATTACATAACTGAAACGTCCTTGTCTTGTTTGCACAAAATCTCGCGCATATAAACAACACTTTTCACAAACAATGATATCTTTTGCTCGCATGAAGTTGATAGTTTTCATAGATCGAACGTTATGAAGTAAAGTTTGTAATCGTAAAGTCTGTATCTACTATCGAGCTTCATTTAAACTTTATTTTAAAAAAAAGCTCAACCCCTTACTGTGCTTACCACATTACCACGCACGCACAGGGGGAACGGACTTAAAAATAAATTTTGAATGAAAATAAACGTTCGAATACTTAAAAAACTAAAAAAATGTACAATACTTGCTTCCTTGTTTTATTGCAGACCCTGGGTTGATCTGTTACCATGACTACACCTGTATTGCTGCCAACAATGGCTACACGGGTAAATGTGACAAGGACATGCGATGCAAGTGCTCCTACGGCTACTCGAGAAGGGGAGAAGCGTGCTCAGGTATAGACAGTATACACAGTATAGATTTTACACAATATAGATCATACAGAATATAGATCATATAGAAAATAGATCATACAGTATATAGAACATACAGAATATAGATCATACAGAATATAGATCATACAGAATATAGATCATACAGAATGTAGATCATACAAAATATAGATCATACAGACTATAGACCATACAGAATATAGACCATACATAATATAGACCATACAGAATATAGATCATACAGAATATAGATGATACAAAATATAGATCATACAGAATATAGATCATACAGAATATAGATCATATAGAATATAGACCATATAGAATATAGACCATACAGAATATAGATCATACAGAACATAGATCAAACAGAATATAGATCATACAGAACATAGATCATACAGAATATAGATCATACAGAATATAGACCATACAGAACATAGACCATACAGAACATAGACCATACAGAATATAGATCATACAGAATATATTTCATACAGAATCATACAGTATGTTTTCAAATTTTAATAATCCTAATTTTATTTCCAGTTACAATTTACAAAAAAAAAAAAAGCGATCTTTACAAACTATATTATATCTTTTGTGTTGTCTGCCTTTGGTATCCTCTTCTTCCTTATAGAAAACCTTTAAAAAAGAAGTAAAACATTCATCGTCAAAAGTATTTACTTTCGATGCACTGGCGCAGCAATTTCGTTTGGGAGGGGGGGGGGGTGCATATAAACATATAATTCGCACAACCACTATTACGATAGGTAAACACACTTACGCACTCATACAAAAATACACACAAATCCACCGCCACACAATAACAAACATCAAACATACACACAGACGTGCTACTTAACAATAAACTGCGTAATACGTGTATAAGTCTACAAGTACATTCATGAGATTTATTGTTATACCCTTGTGTACTGTATCATCTACAACATGTCATAGCACGCTATGTTAATCGTGACAGTTATCAATTCTAATAGTCTTGACATTTACTGACAGATGCCATCCTGACAGCAGCGAGTTCTACTGTCGTCATTGCCGTGGCATACTTTGTGTCTAGAGTTTTCTGAAAACAGAAGAAGGAACCATAGAGAAAGCTGGCTCAAGATTAACTCACAGTCTTTTGTATCTATTTCAATCATTTACTTATATCATAGACCCGGGGGTGGGGAGGAAGGTATACTTGATATCAATGAGACCTATATTCCTGTTTTTAAACTATTTTAAAGAGACACCCCTTTCGTAGAAAAATAATATTATTATATATTAATACAATATGTAAAAGAAATACATTATTTCAATGGGAGCCGTAGTAACGCCTAATTCTGAGTTAGATAATCATCTTAATAATTTAGAAATTCAAATGTTTACATTATTCTAATGATTTTAATACAATAAACTGACTTTCAATACATACATATATGTATATTTGTGTGTGTGTGTAAAAATAATTTCCTATATATATATTATATTTTCCTTAATTTGTACATCTGGTGAAATATTATATATATATAAACAATTAAAGAATGTTTGTTTAATATGATTATGTATATCTTGGTTTGTGTAATTCCGTCCCATAGGCAATATTTTGCATATTAGAAGAATATTGTGAATTAAATGTAGATAGCAATTATAATAAAGTTTTTCTCATGTAAACAATTAAATTTTCAGCTTTTTCATGTCTAATACCAAATAAATCTGACTCTAGACTTAAATTTGATCATACGTAGTAAAACTATATGGTAAATTATGAAAAAATTAGTTAACTAACTTCTTTTATTTTTTAAAAATTCATCTAAAATAAAAACTAGCAACAACTGCAAAACCATATATCTTTAGTGTTATAATGATGTTAGTAGTTATAAACAAAGCAAACATACTCACAACATTATATAAAACATACTCACAACATTATATAAAACATACTCACAACATTATATAAAACATACTCACAACATTATATAAAACATACTCACAACATTATATAAAACATACTCACAACATTATATAAAACATACTCACAACATTATATAAAACATACTCACAACATTATATAAAACATACTCACAACATTATATAAAACATACTCACAACATTATATAAAACATACTCACAACATTATATAAAACATACTCACAACATTATATAAAACATACTCACAACATTATATAAAACATACTCACAACATTATATAAACTAATGAAGTAAATCGTACTTAACAATATTATGTTGTTTATTACATTTATTTTATTTATGTATTACCATTAGCATTGCGAAGATTTTACCTTTAGCTACCACTAACAAAGATTAAAAAAAAAGAATTAACAAAAACGCTAAAATACAATTGAACACACAAAAGAACTGTTACTCATGTTTTAACGGGGCTTTACCATTCTACACAAGTCTAAAACTGAATGTAAATCAAACATAATGAACAAAAAAATTGGGTTATGATAATGTTAAGATACAAAAATCTCTTTCAGCTTTGCAATAATGAAAATTAAACAAGAACAAGAAGATAAAACAGCGATTTCAATGGGAGCCGTATATATAACTCCACGAAGAGCCGCGGGCTTTAACTCGGAGCCGCATTAGTTGAGCAGTGGGTTAGATTTTGTTATTTATGTTTTAAAATTGTAAAACAAAAAGAAGAAAAAACAGTTAAACACCCGATTGTTTTTAGGGTTTGGGGTAAGTAGGAAGTGTGGCTGAAAATTTGATAGAGTATGTTGTCAGTGGATTTACATCTATAAGATACGTTAATAGGAAGTGGTTTAACTAGCTTTCCGAAGGCACATGGACATTGGTCTAACCACACTATTGCTAGTTATATTCTACTCATATCAATTTACTGGGTATACATTTATTTTATCAAGGATCCATGGGGGATCTAATTTGAAAAAAATGTATTACTTCGTGATTGACATAGGCTAGTCTTCTTGGGGGGGGGGGGGGGGGGACTCAATGACACTGCGGGTCCTGGTCTGAAAAGTTCATTGACCCCAAAGGTGGAAAGGGGTGAGGTGGCGTGTTATGGATACAGTTAATAGTAACTATATTCATATTCATTTTGAATATGTAGGAATGTAGGCATACTGTGAAGTCTACTAGGTCATGCTAACCCAGCCAGGCTTTACAATGAAGTAAAAAAAACATTCGATAAAAAAATTAATTTAAATAGACACGAAAACACTATTAACTTTTTCATTTTACAAGCAAGATATAAAACAACAACAAAAACATAAGAAACAGTTCTGGTCTACACTTTATGATAATTCTGATAATGGAACATTCCAACTTGCTATGCTAAAATCTGCACCCCTGTGGCGGACACCCATAACTTTGAACGGAGCTCAGATTATCTCTACATTTGACTTGTTAGTCTACTGACATTGCTATCAAAAGGCTCACAAGTCACAACACGTTCTGTAAGACTACACCCTCCTTCTCCCTCTTGTAGCAATGAATTCAATAACAACAACATTTCTTTGAACACATTTAATTCTACAAAGGCGAAAAGTAGTCCTTTGTAAAATTATTTATGGTGTGTAATGTTTTGGTCTATAACCTTGTAGTTTGACCCATTTGTATTACAACATTAGTTGCTATAATTGGACCTCGTACACAAAGGTCTAGATTTCTCAACAATATTGTCATACATTACGGCTGTCATGTCATCATCTTTTCTTTTTTTTTTTCGGTCACTGAAAGATCTAAGAATAAAAGATTTTAAATTACAGCATAGGGCATAGGACAAGACATAGTTATCTACCCTTTGTAAGAGTTCAAAAGGTCAATGTCTAGACATTACGTCAGGTGAACGAGTGAACCAACAAAAAAATAAGATATTGCACGCTTTATTCTGGTGTTGGAAGTTATTTTTTAATATAACAATGTTAAACGACAATGGACATGGAGTTATTGAACGAGTTGCAACAATTTGTAGTTACAACGATTCGGTGTTAGCTTTAGGTTTGCTAGGCACAGAATTGATATATTTTGTTAATAAGAAAGAAAAAGAACTAAAGAAAGAAAGAGTAGCAGAAATATAGAGAAAAGATAAAGAAAGACAAATGGAAATTGAATGGAAAGAAAGAGAGGCGAAATTATAAGTAAAAAGGTTGACAAAAGTTCATGGGCTGCGGTAGAGCACAGGAAACTGAAAGGAAGGGCCACGGAGATCATTCATTTTTTTTCTAAATAGCAATCCGAATATTATGAATTGTTAAAAAAAAGCTCTTTTGGCAAGAATACGGCACAACCGAAAATGAATACAGACAACAAGTCCACATTATGAGGTCGACGGACATGATTGTGGGAGATGTTCGTAGAGTGGTTGGACAAATGGTTGGAACTAGCAGGAATTGATGGAAATAATCCTGAAAAATTCAAAAATATTTGGGTGGTCGATAAGGTGCTCTGCATATCATCCATACCTCTGTTTGCGTTTTTAAAGGAAAAGAAAACGAGAGACACTGCAATCTTGGTCGAAAACATACAAGTTTTCAAGAATGCGCACCCAGATATAACATTAATAAGTCAGAGACAGGGTGAGCAACACCTAATTGCAGGGGTGCAAACACAAAGAACTGTAACCCAAACACCATTCAGACAACACCAAATGTCTCACAGAGGATATGAAGTGTTACACAGAGGAAATCAAAACATCTTACATGGGAAATCGCAAGCAACTATTAAGTCAACCACCAGAAATACAACCATTGATTGGTTTCCATTGCAAAAGATCAGGACGTTTTGCTCGAGACTGCAGGGATAGGATTACATGAAACGCAAGACAAAAAATGAACAGAACAGTTGCAAGTATGTTGCTGCAGTTTTAGCAATGCATTGGCCATTTCAATCTCGTTCCGTCATTTGTGAATGGACAAGAAGTAAAGTTGATTCAGGATACAGGATGTGGGACGTTTGTCGCCAAGAAGAGATATATGTAGTCAACACAGTATATCAACAGAACGGACACGGTCATATTGACTTACGGCACGATTAGAAAAGCACCTGTAGCTAGAGTGTTATATCAAAACGCCTTATATAACAGGAAGGGTGGAGGTAGTGATATTAGACAACCCGGCAGCTGAGCTGTTCATTGGAAATGCTAGGATGATGCTGTAAAAAGAAAAGTAGGAAGTCTTTATGTTGGAAAGTAGGAAGCCATATACTTTGAATGGGCAGTCATTTAGTCGTGGCTAAAGTCGTTTTCGACATACGACATGCAGCTGCTCAACCTGGTCACCTTCATAATTTTCAACAAGCTCTTCTCTCTCCCCTAAAGGTAAATGAATCTAACCATTTTCCAGACATGGTTCGGTGTAACTCATGAGCTTTCTTAGTATTTCATACATATTCAATTTACTTAAGATTCACACAAAAAGTTTCTGTGTGTGTGTTTGTAGTCAGTTTGTGTATGTTGTTTGAAGTGAATTTGTGTGTGATGTTTGAAGTCAGTTTGATGTATACTAAGCAATTGTAGGCCGAAGTTCCACTGTATGTATGTGTGTAGGGGTGTGGCTCCAGATGACAAGAAAAACCAGAATGCGACTGTCATTGATTTCAAGAGTACCCACACCTACTATAGTGTAGACTGAGACAGGTAACCCATTTTAAGGCTGATTTTGATTTTTTTTAAAGGGTGTGATATATAAATTCAACTTTTCACATTTAATTGTATCACTTTAGTGCTTTTTAAAGCTGGTTAATGGAGTTGGAAATAAATCAGTAGTCACGCAAAAAAAGTATAAAATCTTACTCAGTAGTTATATAAAACTAGATGAAGACAAGAGAAAAGATGGCGGACATTTTTGGATGAAGTTAGATTTAATTGATTGATAAAAGTAAAGTACACTTCGGACCTAACTGATCATAGGGCTGCTGAAGCAGCGTTCACCAGTTTCTGTGGCCAAGGTATATTAGGGCATGTGTGGCCAGCAAAATGCCCAGCCGCGTTGACTTAACCCCAACTAATGTCAGGTACTCATTAGACCTGGGTAGACTCAGGGACACCCTCAAGTCCAGGAAAATAATCATGGCCTCCACCAGGACTTGAACCCAGACCTTTCGATCTTCAGTCGAACGCGCTGTCGCTCAGCCAACGTGATCACTTGATTGATAGAAAGGTTGAAATACACAGATAGTCGGGTAGAGACGTTGCAAGATTTATTCAGCTTTATATTGTTGGATAGAGTTGAATTTATAGATAGATGGTAAGATAGATATAAAGATTAAGAGAAGATAGATAAAAAAGATGGAAAGATGAATAACTAGATGTTTAGAAGTAAAGATAGATAGATGGAAGGATGGATAGATGAGTTCTTTTAAAGATATATTTTTATATCATTTGATATATATATTATATATATAAGGTACAGATTGAAAGATAAAAGAAGATGGAATGGTTGATCGACCGATCTAGTTAGATAGATTGTCGAGTGGATGATATTAAACAAGTAATTTAATTTTTATAGTAGATGTATATATACAGGGTGGGCCAATATAATGTTACCAGCTGTAATCCACAGAAGAGGAGCGTGGATTGAACACGTCATCAATTATTGAACTGTGTAGAAAACAAGAGAACACTTGGGACACCTTTGTTATCAAAATGTTAATTTGATGTTTTTGTTACAAATCTGTAAATAAAAATTTCGGATAAGTCCTCATTTCGAAAACTTGTATATGATTAAAAAGTGGTAACATTTTATTGGCCCACCCTGTATATTACTAGAGAGATGGAAATAGAAATAGATATAGATTGTAAAATTATGTAATGCTCTTATAATAGTACATATTTCGTAAGATTTCTTCCCAACAAACCCGCACCACGAAACTTGACACACCTAGACATCACGACACATCATATATATATATATATATATATATATATATATATATATATATATATATATATATATATATATATATATATATTAATAATATAGTCTATTTATAGTTCGTACTATACCTCGCTAAGAATATCTCGCTACATTACTTCTATGAAAGCAAATATCCCAGCTCTTCCTCTGTACAAACACATACAATAAAAAGATGTCAACGTGACAAAACCTTATATTCCGAGGCCGGCATTTTTTGCAATGTTCAAATAGAGTAGATAAAAGAAAAAGAACATTGTTTTTTTTTAAAGAAATGTTCTGCCCCTTTCTATATACTATATACTAAAATATTGTACAATCTGATATTGTACACAGCAAATTTAGTTCAATGAATGGATTGAATAAGTTGTGCTTCAACTCACAACCATAGTCTAAAAAGTAATTAAAAGTAGGACAATTATTTGATTAGAATTCAACGTTGTATAAAGTGGTAGGTTAGAAATAAAAAGAAGAGAATTGAAAAGATTTCTTCAGTAGTAGAATTAGAAGGCATCGGTGCAAACTGGGCAAAGCTCAAGGGCCCCGAGCCGGGGCGGTCTTAAGTTAAAAGGAAAGTAAAATAGAAAATGTTTGCGCGACTTTTTCATAAGGCTTAAACATTGTTCAAGTGTTTGCTAAGAAAAAAAAAGAAAAAAATTGAATATTTTTATTCAGGAGAAAATCTATGATCACGCGAAAGTTCAAACCCCCCCCTGGCAAAAAATGTCTGATTTTGCCCCTGATCACAGCACTAATAGGATTTCCTAACATGTGCTCTAAGGCGCCTTGTGGAGCTGTGGTGTCTTCAAATTTGGAGCAATAAAATATAGTAAAGGCTTTTATCATATTTGTTTTAATTCAATTTGGGAAACGTTCACGGTTATAAAAAAAAGAGTATCTTTAGAGAAAAGGCATGGTTAAGCACTGACTTATAGTAACGGTTTTGAACAACTAAAAGGGAACATATATGCCGTGGTTTTTTATTTTTTTTATTGAAGGAATGAGAAATTGAACATTTTGCTCTTGCTGCACCTATTCTCTAATTCCATGTCTCCCCCTCTCTCTCTCTTTAAATTTTTCTTTACATAAAAAAAAGTAAAGTATCCGTCGGACCAAATTGATCCATAGGGCCGGTGAAGCAGCGTTCACCAGTTTTGTGTGGCCAGCACTATGCACAGCCGCCTTTACTTTACCACAACTAAGGTCAGGTACCCATATCAGTGCTGGGTAGACTCAGGAACACCCTCAAATCCTGGGAAAAAAATCCTAGCCTGCACCAGGATTCGAACCCAGGACTCTTGGATCGCCAGTCAAACGCGCTGCCGCTTGGCTACCGTGCTCCAATTTGCTTTGCATCTCATCCTCGTTATGTCTTTTCAGCTTACTCTCTCTCTCTCTCTTTCCATGTAGTTTTTTTTAATATAATAACACCTCGACCACTCTTTTTCTTTTTTCACACCACACTCTCTTTTAATCTCTTAGCACTATACGATCTTTTTTTTTTATTTCTCTCTCTCTCTCTCTCTCTCTCACTCTCTTTCTAGGACTTAACGAGTTTTCTTCGTTCTCTTCCATACTCTGTTTTTCTCTTCCTCTTTCTCGTTTACTGTAACCCCCCCTCTCTCTCTCTCACGATCTCTCTTTCTGTCTCTTTATCTCTCCTAGCTAAACTGCTAACGACGAGTAATGACATGATATAGACTGCTCTAGATTTTTTTGAAAGACTATGTTAAGAAATCTCTTGTTTCCTTCACTATAACTTATACACTGTACAGTGCAGTAATTATACTACAAAGGTGTACATGCAATAGACTCACATTGTATTACTGCGCCCTTAAAAAAAAAAAAAAAAAGAAAACTATAAGGCTGAACAACAGTTGGGAATAACACACACAAAAAATTGGCTTAGAAGAGATTAGAAGCTTTGGACTACTTTTTTATTCCAGATTTCAAAAGCCGCCAGTGTGACACGGATTCTCAAGTGGGGGGTGACCGATTAAATTAAAGAGTGTGTGTGAGTGTGGGGGGGGGGGGAGAGTAATGGAAGTCTTGCCCCCTCTCTAATGCCACTTCTGGAAATAAAAAAAAAATAAATTTATATTATATGTATTGACAATGCGATCAAGTTCCCTCACATCTCCCCCCCTCCCCCCCCTCCCCCCACTCGTATTGATTGCATAGACATTATATAGGCATGTCACTTTACTCACCAAACCCTTCCCCCCCCACACACTCACCCAATCCTGAAAATTGTAGTGCGGGCGCCATTGGCGTTTACACAAAGTCAATGTGTTCTGCTGCGCTTTTTTTTTTCCTATTTTTTATTTTTCTGAAACGAATCGTGTGTCATAATTGTTATTGAGTTGCATTGTCGCAATATACTTAAGGATGAGTCAACGGCGGGGATTTGTCAATTTCTTGATTGGCCAATCACGTCACTTAGTCCATTTCGTAGATTTGTCAATATCGAGAATTGGTCATTCTCGTGGATATATCCTAGATCGAGCCTTAAAGCGATCACCAAATAAACGCGTTATCGATAAAGATTGTTTAAGGAACACAAGAAACGTAAGAACCTTTCACTAACAAAATGTTTCTATTTATCTATCTGTATGTCTATCTGTCTATCTGTCTATCCGTCTATCCATCTATCCGTCTATCCGTCTACAGGGCCCTCGAGAGAAAAAAAAGGTGCCGGTACAAGATCATTTCTGGCCCCCCCCCCCAATTTTTTTTTTTAACACGAGTAATATCTAGATGATTTATTTGTATTACATACGTTTGAAAAATCGGGAATCTTTTTAAAAAGTCTGTGGTCCATTTTGTGAAACTGTCATAAGTGTTACCTTTTACCATTAGAGCAATCCTTTCAAACACAGTATTATTTAAAATAAGTTTTTGTGAATGTTTAAGAAATGAAATTTGAGTATTAAAGACAAAGTAGGAGAAACTGAAGCTGAATGATGTGTGCTTTTATATTCAAACAGTCATGGCCATATGCTTGTCTACCAAATTGTACACAATTGATATCAAATTAGAGGGCAATAAACGTATAGATAAATTAGTTAACAAATGCTTATTATTATTTTTTATAACAAATTTTTGATGAAATTGGATATTCTAAGATAGGTAGGCTAACGTAGTTATTACATCTGCCCCCATTTCAAACCTTATCTCTCAACAGTGGCGTAGCTAGAGTCATCTGCGCCCGAAGACATGACACAAAGTCTGCGCCCCTTCTGGGACCGACAGATTCTGGGGGCTCAATGAGCCCCCCCCCCCCCAAAAGAAAAAAAAAAAATAAAAAAAAAAAATAAAAAAAATGGGGGGAATTTTACGGGTTATATGGTTTATTTTCGAAGCATCTGGTATTTTAATGAAATAGAATATAGACTAATAATTTTCTAAACGATTGTAAATAATTTATTTGAATATAAAAATATATACTCTACTCAGGGCTGTATTTAGGATTGTAGGGGCCCTGTTACCTAATTTATGTGGGGGCCCCATTTCGCCTCGCCCATGCCTTCCAACATTGCTGTGTTAGCCTGTGTACAGTGAAGCTGATGCTGAATGATAACCAGTAACTCACACTGCCTGATGTATACTGCCAATTGGTCGAGCAAATTGGCATTTCACTTCATTTTAACTTCAGTTGCTCGTTTGAACACTCATGCATGGACATGTAAGCCTAAATTGTGTCAGTTAACAATCAAATACGATTTCTCATTCACAGTATTTGTTGCAGTATTTTCTAGTTGAGTTCAGTCTCTATCTGACTGTTTCTGACAGTTACATGCCCCTAACAGTCTTTATAATCCCATCTTGTCTGAGTCTTCATTAGTGGTGTTTTTTTTACTTCTGTTTTATTTCATGTGTCTGTGTGTGTGTTTTAAAAATATTAATTAATTAATTTTTTAATTGCATTAATCGTGCAGTGATTTCATTCAATACTTGCTTAGCCTACCCATAATTGATATCATTCATCACAAACAGTAGAAGACAGGTAGTGTATGTGACCACTTCCTCGATTAACTTGTTTTGCAATGTGTTCAGCTAGAAAATCATCATATTTTGCTATCAACTCCAGAATACCAAGAAAATTACTATTTATGGCCGAACCAAATGTTTGATGGCTGTCTCTGAATGCCAACCCCCTTTCACTTATGTACTTTATTGTATTGACATATCGCTTGAATACATTTCTCCAGTATGTGACTGCAGTGGACAACTGGTCCTTGATGTCAGACTCAATGCTAACCAACTAGGCAACTCTATGGACAGATGCCAACAAGCTTCCGCGTGACGCGTTGATCGTTCATGCCCAGTCAACCTGGCACTAGCAAAATACCAGTCATCGAAACCCCCATGTGACAGTGGCAGGTTAAGCTTTCAGAAACAATGACGTTCAAACCGAAAGTAGGAAGTACGTAGCAGTATCCAGCATCCATGTAAAAAATTGCGAAAGCAAATTGGTCACGTTTCGCACGACACAATTCAGGCACGAGTCGTCAGTGAGTCGTCACATAAGTTTACAACATAGGTTCTCAACGGGGGCGATATCGCCCCCAGGGGGCGGTGAGAAGCTTTAGGGGGGTGCTGACAAAGCGGTACAAACGTACCTGATATAATTTGAACACATCAGCTATTTGAATCGATTAGTTTTTGTATGAAATGTGATGTAAACAGTATGCCTACATATTATTAGGCCTATATTAATAAGAAATAGGAATCGCAGTGACTTTTCGAAGAAGTAGGGAAGTATGGTGTGTGGCCGGCTGGTCCTGTGGTGTTTGGTTCACTGGACTGTCAACCCTGCTGATCGATCACTGTCACCCTAACATCTGCTAATATGATATTTTCATCTCAGTTTTACTGAGATGTCCTTGATGTGTTATAATTAAATTACATAGTGTAAAGTATGTATAGTTAAGCGGTATAGACAAGTAGTAATCATACAAACTCGGTAGTTATTGTAATGCTTGAAAATATCCATACAAATTCTTTAGTCATATTCTATTTATATAATTTTCAAATACTTTTCAGAGTTTGATCATGACAAAGTTATAAATTGTAAGCCATTTATTGTTTATAAAAGAAAAAACAACAGAAATATTAGCTTTAAAAAATGGGCAAATTATCTCCCTTTTATTAAAAAAAGTTCTTTTTTGTAATATAACAAATATTACTGATTATTTGATTATTATTGCAACCGAAATTGAAACAAAAATAGACAAATTGCTAGCAATCAGTGCTAGCAAACCACAAGGCAAACGATTTACATTAATATTGATTTATTTAAACCGTTTGTTTAGGCAATTTTTTTATCTATTAATTCTTACAATATGTCTCAGTTTCATTTTTTTAAGATAATTAATCACACAAAAAGTCTAGTTCGTCTAAACAAATTTCGGAAACTATATTCCAGACGGGCGGAAAATGGGGGGGGGGTCGATAACAAAAAATGGGGGGGGGGGGACGGTTACCGGAAAAAAATTGTAAAAAGGGGCGGTGAGCCGAAAAAGGTTGAGATACTATGGTTTACAACATAGAAGAGCGTGCTTTATTGTGCGCCTCTACAACAGCAATATTCTAGTCGCAAAAAGAAAACACTAACAATTATTTTTGGGGGTGTGTGGGGGCCCCTGTTCCAAAGGAACAAGTGCAACATGCCTAAATACGCCACTGATTCTACTAATTATACATGACTGGAATAGACATAGTCTACAACAAATTGATCCTCCTTGATTTGACTGTCGCAAACTCGTCAATCACGTTGTCAAAATGAATATTCTCAAGTGTTTCTCTTTCGTTTCTAAGGAGTGCAAGATCACTCAGACAAGCGTGTATATTATAATAACAATGAGCCTCTTTAGATAATTTTTTTTTTTGTAATGGCGATTTTTTTTATTCCATGTTTGGTAAAAACACGTAGCCTGTGTGTTTCTACATCGAAACTAACAAAAATATCGACACTGATAGTAGATCTAGTGTTGAAACAGTTTATTTATCCATTATCATGCCCCACCCACCTCTTGCAATAAAAAAAAATACTTGCGTAATTGCCAATTTAATTTGCAAATTTTAATATTCATGGGCCCCTTAAACTTTCGTGGGCCCGGTACGGCGTACCGGCTGTACCCTCCTCTCGTGGGGCCTGTCCGTCTATCCATCTATCCGTCTATCCGTCTATCCGTCTATCCATCTATCCGTCTATCCGTCTATCCGTCTATCCATCTATCCGTCTATCCGCCTATCCGCCTATCCGTCTATCCGCCTATCCGTCTATCCGCCTATCCGTCTATCCGCCTATCCGCCTATCCGTCTATCCGTCTATCCGTCTATCCATCTATCTATCTATCTATCTATCTATCTATCTATCTATCTATCTATCTAACTATCTATCTATCTATCTATCTATCTATCTATCTATCTATCTATCTATCTATCTAACCATCTATCCATCTATCTATCTATCTATCTATCTATCTAACCATCTATCCATCTATCTATCTATCTATCTAACTATCTATCTATCCTTATAGTCTATCAATCTACATTTTCATCTCTATATCTTTATATCTATATATCTATTTTACGTTCTTTCTATCATTCTATCCGTCTTTCTATCACTATATCTATCTATATCTATCAATATATACACATAGTCTTTATTACCTTTATAGATTTATACGAAACATAAGCTTAGTCTAAATTATCACTAAAGCCCGCCAAAAGTAGGTTCTACCACTAAAACTGGGATGGGAACGTATGTCCTTCTTTTTGAACGCCTGTTCGTGTACTACGCCCAGAATTTAGTCGTTGCTACACCAACAGGTAAACCTATTTAAACATTTCACCTTAATCGTCGAAGCTCAGAAAAGGAAAATAAAATATTTTCTTAACCCTTCCTGTACCGACCTACTTCTATCTATGCTGCCTTCAGTTCCGCTATATACGCGCCCGGGACTGTAAGGGTTAAAGAAAAAAATACATTTACGAAAATTACATTTCAATAGTAAATCTGCAAAATTCTATGGTTAAAGTTTCTGGTGGATGTTCACAATAGAAAACACTTCGTCAATTATT
The DNA here is from genome assembly GCA_949126835.1 of Anisus vortex. NCBI lineage: Eukaryota > Metazoa > Mollusca > Gastropoda > Planorbidae > Anisus > Anisus vortex. Next base: position 6,933,698 of record OX421498.1, read on the forward strand.
CATGCAATAAAAAGTGAACCTGGTTTATTTCTTTACACGTTCGGTTTTTTCCATACTTGAGTCTCAACGTGTTATACTTCTGCAACTTTTGTTTATACAATGAGGGCATGGTGACCTCGCGATGTTTGAATATGGACATACGCAATCTTTGAATGTTAAGGTCGACTTTTGATTCAGTTGAAGTGTTGACCGCGTGTATAGTTAATCTTAAACCATAAGTAAAATAAAAAAAAAAAAGATATAAATACCTTGTCATTGAACCTGATCTTTGAGGCCTCGAAATGGGGAGCGCCGATATCCTAATTTTAGACGGTGGTTTGACAGATGTAGAAAAACAATTAGGAATATGGGGCTCTGATTTCATCTTACATTACCTTCTTCAAAGGCGGAACTAGATTATGGTGAAAGCTTAAAGGCAAAGCCACTTTTTAAATTATAAAAATAATAATTTGTAAAAAAAAATTCATTCACTTTTTAAATAAGTTAAGCCATTAAAGGTCGAGCAACGAAAAAACAAAAACAAAGAAAAACTTGATGGTTTTGCAAAATAGCTTACAAAGATGATTGTTTAAAGGTACGCTTATCTTACATATTGCAGACGACCGATCTCTGAAGTTTTTATAATATTTTTTAAAATTGTAATAATAAAAAAGTAAGGAATTAATCTTACGTATTGACCCGTAACGGGAAAGTGTTTGCAAATTTTTAGGTAAAAAAAAGAATAAATCTCCAACACAGATACTTGCGATTTTCCATGTAAATAAAAAAAAATTGTATTAATTACAGCTTTGGGTATCTGCTTTTACCTCTCTGTGCCAAATGCTCCTCGGTATCTGCTTTCACCTCTCTGTGCCAAGTGCTCCTCGGTATCTGCTTTCACCTCTCTGTGCCAAGTGCTCCTCGGTATCTGCTTTCACCTCTCTGTGCCAAGTGCTCCTCGGCCGGCCCCTATTGACGTTCTCCCTGAAGGTTTCAGTTCAGGGCATGCCAGAAAGAGAACTCGGCCTTACTTGGGGGGGGGGGGAGCTGGAGAGACTAGCCATGGATGGAGATGCCTGGAGGACCCTTGTTGGCGGCCTTTGTCCTAGGAACGAGACCACAGAAGTCGATGAAGATCGGCTGGTGCTCCTCGAGGACGAGAAGGCAGAAAGAAGAAGAAGAATTACAGTCTTAGAAAAACTAGAGAATATATTTATTATCTTATCATATCTTACAATCTTTTATAAAACAATAAAATCATTACGCTAATTGACATGCGGCATACTTAAGAGTTTCATTTATGCTGATAAAATAATGTTCAATGGTTAGAAGAAAAATAAAGCTAAGATTTTAATATGAGGCTCAACCATTGGCTAGTCACATCAAAGGTACAGAATGACACACCACACCTGGTGAAAAATTCCTAAAAGTAAAAAAAAAGAGACTTTAAATGGCATAATGGTATTTTATTTTTGAGTGTGAATGGAAGTAATGAATCCTTTTATACTAAATTGGTCTGTGGGTTTAAAAAACATAATTGTTATTAGTTACCTTGGACAGCCTTTCAGGATGATTGTGTGGCCAACTCTACTTTTTTTAAAAACTCTCAACTAATATCAGCTACCTTTTCACATTTAGGTAAACTCAACGGAGGACACGGACAAAGCCCAGGAGAAGAAAACAATATACGGAGTTTTAACCTAAATTCGAAACTTAAACCTATTGGAGTGGGAGATCAAAATAACGTTACCGATACACTGTTGTGGGCAAAAAATATGACAGGAGACACAGAGCACTGAAATTCTGCAATGAAGTTAGGCATAGCTGCAAGCCTTTCATTCGTTAACACATAATAAGTTGCATTGAAGCTTTGCCTATTCTGGTGTCAAACACTTCATTTTTTTTTCTTGAAAAAAACAACAACAACACCTTACAAGTTACCTTTATATACTTTCTATTCATCCACACACACTCATGCACAAATCCCTCCCATTCAAACCACACTTACAAATATATAACAACTTTACTTCCGGCACGGCCCAGTTTCTTTTTGTGTTCTTCTTCTTTTCAAATTTAACAGCCTCTATAGTTGTCGACGTAACCGAAAAATTCTCAGGTCATGAAAATAAAAAAGAAATATAAAAAAAAAAAGATTATTTTGTGTGCTGTGCTACTTTCTATTGAAGTTGAAATTATTGGGGAACAGGTCTACAAGGGTGAGGGTTGGTGCGGGGAATAATATTTGAATAATTTTGTTTGAATGATACTGTACATTTTTTTCATTTTCTTGAAAAGGTAAGCTCATTCAGAGCGAAACTGACAAAACATAAATGCGTGTAATGGGTAAGAAGAAGAAAAGGGATGTGGTTTGATGTATAGAGGTCACTCAAATAGGGCAGAAAACTGAAAGTTCATTAGTATTACATATGGTATATCTATATCTATCTATCTATCTGTCTATCTATCTATCTGTCTATCTATCTATCTATCTATCTATCTATCTATCTATCTATCTATCTATCTATCTATCTATCTATCTATCTGTCTGTCTATCTATCTATCTGTCTGTCTATCTATCTTTCTATCTATCTATCTATCTGTCTGTCTATCTATCTATCTATCTATCTATCTATCTATCTATCTATATGTCTATCTGTCTGTCTATCTATCTATCTGTCTGTCTATCTATCTGTCTATCTGTCTGTCTATCTATCTGTCTATCTGTCTGTCTATCTGTCTGTCTGTTTATATGTCTGTCTGTCTATCTATCTATCTATCTATTTATATATTTATCATTCTATCTTTCAAACTATATCTTATCTCTTATCTTATACATTACAGATATATATGCGTGTTTTCTTTCCCACCTTTAAAAAAAATCTAAACGAGAGATTATCTGTCTAATAAAACGACGGGCTACCCTATAATTTAAGATCAGAAAGGAGCGAATTCGAATTAAATCAGAAAGTTCGAGAAAGTTTTTATTTCACTTGTAATTGCTGCGACGCTGTCTAGGGCAGCGTTTCCCGAAATACCAGCTTTTTTTTTGTTTTCTGTCAAGTGTTCGCCAGCATTTCTTATCTTATCTTATATATTACAGACGCTCTTACTATAAAAAAAAAATCATTGCATCTTACGCTTATCCGTGGTCTAAGTCTAGTTTTGTATTTTTATTAATGTTTTAAATGAAGTTAAGTTACTGCTTTTTCCTGGCTTGTTCAGGCAACCCATTCCAGGCTCGGGTGCTACTCGGAATCCACACTTTTCTAATATTCTTACATTTCCCCAACTGGTTTGGTCTGCGGCTAGTGTTCTCATGTGCCTGAAAATATTTCAAGTTTTTTTTTAAAGCATTGTCTTGAGATTGAGACCATAATATTAGAACCGCTCTTTTTTTTCTCTCTGCCATTGGTTATTCTCTTCACGTACGCCAGCTTGAGAAAACAGCAGTTTATTCTGGCATTCTTGCAAGGGTGACCCGGCATAAGGAGCCTACGATTTCAGCAGCTGCGTGAGTTGGGTTGAGGTGCCAGTTCTCACCTATACTTCTGTGTTGTCCCTGGTATCAGCATCAGACAAATGTAAGGTAAAGTATTCTTCAGACCAAACTGATCATAGGGCTTGTTGAAGCAGCGTTCACCAGTGTCTGTGGCCACGGCATACGAGGGGATGTGTGGCCAGCACAATGCCCAGCCGCCTTTACTTTACCCTAACTAGTGTCAGGTACCCATCAGAGCAGGGTAGACTCAGGGACATTCAGGTAAATGAGTGTTAACAAAACAATACTTTTTTTTCTTACTGTCTCTAATAATCTCTTTATATTATTTCCAGTAGAAAAAATCGAGAATCAACTTTTCCAGACATGGCGTCATTTAATGAATCCCCAATAAGAAAAACAAACAAAAATAAACAAAAGAACTCTGGAATATAGAAGACAGGTATATGACGTCAAACCACAAATGGTGTATAGCCCTTATCTTCCATTACAAACACGTTTTACTAACGTCTCCCATTTTGAAGTCTTAAATGTGAAAGCCCTTATTCCGCTCTTGAAGCCACTTATATGGTGCATAGAATTGTGTTACCCAAGCTGAGAAATCGGCTTGAGGAGGGGGGGGGGGAGGGGGAGACGAAGAGCTTTAGTCTGAAAGCAAGCACAGGCTTAATGCCTAGATCATTAACAATGAAGGGTAAGCCGTTTAAACCCCCACGTGTTTGCCTAACACCGTCATCCTTGAGCTAACACCAGGAATGCAGTCGAGCGAATCTGATTGGAGTAACCCACTTGGTCATGCTAGAACGCTTACAAATTCAATTTTTCAGTTTCTAATTTTGTTTAATTTTTATTCAAAGCCTAACAGCGATTAACCAGCATATATATATATGCATATATAATAACATATATTTGATTTTATCTTTTCGTTTTGCAGGTTACACTATAGACAATAATATAAAGACATAGTTTATTGCCTTAATGTATTAGTCGTGATTTGGGACATGTTAAGTGTTTTGTTCACCTTGTTAAAATATTTGTATTAGTTGTCCGTGACCTTAACTTTTTGGAAATTTTTGCATTTTCCACTGATAAAAAGAAAACGACCTCTAGCTACTTCTGTTAAAACAACATTATGTCCACTTTTTTCTCCTGACAATTAATTATATTCTGTCGAAAACAATATAATATGGTGGAGAATTAAACATTCAAAGTAAAAACCAGTTTAATTTAAATAAAACCAATATTCAAATAATAGAATAAGTAATAAATAGTAAAATATAGTGCGATTTACTGGTAACAGTACTAGCTAAGGACGCAATACTCTTCTTTTTAGAAGGAGCGTCTGTAAGATGTAAGATAAGATTTAGTGTATGGGTCTACAACTTCACGCTTTGACGTTGGCGTCTAGTAACAGGGGTCAAACACTGCACATGTGATATAACCCTAGCAGCAAGAATATGTTTACACTGGTAAACATTTTACTGCATTTATTTTGAAGCTCTTTGACTTGTGCGTTTACAGACGTTCCTTTTAGATAGAATATTATTACGTCCACTAGGCCCAAAACTTCTGCAGTGCGACAGGGATTGGTCGGTGGCAGGGTAAGAACCCGTGCCGTGTTTGTTGACAGTCTGTTGAACTAACCACAGGACCAGCCGACTTCCGGTGTTTTAATGGTACAAGCATCTGTTTTTAATTGTACTTGACGACTTTACACGATCTATTTTCATGCTATAAAGTTTAGCCCTAAATTTAAATGAAAGCATTTATTAAGAAATATGATGAACTTAATCACCAATAAACCTTGATTATGTTGTTGCTTTTTCTGAGAGCTACATATTTAAACGATCAAGCAATCTAGACTAGGGATCGGTTACCTACGAAACGCGTGCCTAGCTTGGCACGCTGAGCGGTTTATAATGGCACACGAAAGACCACCAAAAAAGGAAAGTCTCTTCTACATAAAAAGAGCAAGATGACATTTAGTCTGCTGGCACACTGAGTCATTTGGGAATGCTACTATTGCACATTGTTGCCGACCCCTGATCTAGACTAATGATAGCATGCCAAAGTAGGATTTCAAAATCGCTCTGCGTGCCAAGTCTGGCTCGCGTGCCATAGGTTGCCGACCTCGGATCTAGACCATAGTAAAACTTATCACTGGGAATTTTTCCCAAAGGGCAGATTCATTCGGAGCTTTTTGTTTATCTTAGGCTTAAATTTATAAAGAAAGAATACTGTTATTAATTCCGTGTCAGGATTAGTTTTAAGCCCTCAATCACCCATATGTAGGCAGAAATGTGTTTGATTACTGTGGGCAGGTGGGAAACACGTTTAATTATATTTAGTAGGCCTACCAGGAAGGTAATTGTGTGTTCATAGGTACACCTGTCTCGTACTACCTGTACAGAGAAGGTAAAACTTAAAAAATGATATTATGGTCAAGGTTCAAGGGCACCTTTTCTTTAATCAGAAGTGAAAAGACATTGATTTTTGGCATACATATAACAATTTAAACTTTACAAATATTATATGATAGATTTTGGTGGACATAGAATCAATCAGAAATATATATTTTTTTCCATTTAAAGAATCTTAAGGAATTTAAAATATTTTTAGTGGCTTTATGTTGACTTACTTTTATAAAGCCAGAACTTATATTTATGAATTCTAACATTGTTTTTTGTTTACAAACTATACTTGATTGTGTCATGTTTAAATTGTTTAACTCTTTAATAAACAAGAAGCCAAATAATTATTACAGTGCTCTACCATATAAATATAACATGTGAGACCTGGATGCTGCTATCAGCAAATGAAAACAAGTTGCAAGCTTTCGAAAATAAATGCATGAAAAAATACTCCAACGTGGAACACATGACTAATGCGTATGTGTTCGACAGAATATCCTCAATTGCCCTCAAGAAAACATTATGAATAGTTGACGACAATCATACGGCGAAAACTGACATGGTTCGGTCATGTGTTGCGACACAATAGTCTGTCAAAAACAATCCTCAAGGGCACGGTACAAGTTGGACGTCGGAGAGGCCGTCTGCGGAGATGCTGGTTCGACAATGTAAAGTATTGGACAGGGCTGCAGTTGACTCAACAACCGCTCAAGCTAGGCAACAGTGGAGAAAGTTGACCACTAAGGTGTCCATTTCGCTCCCCCCCCCAACGACCACAGCGGTCATGGGATTGATGATGAAACTTTCTTTTATTTAGACTACTTATTGCGATGGGTCACAATTTGTTATAACTAATGGCTCGTACATTTACAATGTGTAGCATTTCTTTATTATGAATAATATTTGTGTAGCGCTGCCAACAAACAAAATGTTAACTCAGAGCGCATTCAAATGTAACATTGACACGGGTATAATATCTAGGCTAAGAAATATAAAGCTAATTGATGATTTAAAAATTTACAAACATTGGACAAGTCTAATAAATGAAGCATTAACCGATTTAACATATTAGTAAGACAGCATGGCTCTAAAGCAGGGTACGGCAACCGTTTGATAACAGTGCGCCAATCTAGGATTGCTAAATAATTCAGCGTGCCAACAGCCTAAAAGTCAACCTACTCTAGTATACTTTTTAAAATTATTTTTATAGAACAATTAATTTAACTCCGTAGCAAGGCCAAACGCAAAAGAAATTATTGACTCAATAAGAAAATACTTAAAGAATCTTATATTTAATACAAAATTAACGTCTTTGTGATTATCAAAGTTGAACAAGTTGAAGCTTAACAATGAGAAGACTGAAGCTCTTATCGTCGGTACGATACGTCGTGCCCTTCACTGCGTCCGATCTTCAGCTGGCTGATGCAACTGTGCCTTTCTCCCCGACTGTCAAGAGCCTTGGCGTCTTTCTGGACTCTACGCTGTCCATGCAGTCCCACATCTCCTTCCTCACCAAAATCTGCTTCTTCCATCTGCGTCGTATTGCCGCCATCCGTCGTTAGACTTACTGTTATATATAAAATTTGTAATTTGTATATACGTTAAGAGGTGTTACCGAAAATATATTATGTGTATTATGATATATGAATCAAATAACCCAGCGCTTTACATCTATTCCATCGCAACTAAAGTTCGTTACGCTTGGTTAAACGTTAGCCCCCATCCTCGAAATATCGTAGGTCAACTTAGCGCCCTGGCAGAGAGTGTATTCTTCACACTTTTGGGGCGTGGCAAGGTCAGGGGCAGATAGGTACGACTGATTATGTATGCCGTTTACAAGGGGGGCAATATGTAGGTCGAGACTGAACGTTTTAACTCTGTCAACAGCTTTGTTCAGAGTTATCCACCCGACAGTCCAAAAAAAACAAAACAATTAATCTCCATAGACACAAAGACACAGTTTAATAATAGTACCGCTAAGCGCTTTGTAAATTTTTGACGAAAAATATATAATGTATACTGATCGTGTTTTTGAGTCTACTTAAGTGGATGACAATATACTCTGTGCAAATAATGAAATTTAAGATCTCGCTTCGTTTTATCTAGAACAAGGCAAGTTTTTTTTTTTTTTTACTTTTCAGTGAAATATAAGAAATAGTATGTTAGAAAACGAACAAAAAGTTAAAGAAGCAAAGAATCTTAACTCAGTATGGTGAAATTATAAGTTTGTGAAGTTCTCATTTGAAACGCCCCTAGTTTTTGTTTGTTTTCTGGAACGTTCGAGCTGGAAGTGGTGGGGTTCAGTGCGTCAGTACAGCAGAGTGAAAAGGGCGGTTCTCCCCTCACAATCCTTTCCTTTCTACTATACTATCATAATCATATTAGATCACATTACAAAGTAGACATACGTTCAGGACGAGCAGGACTAAAATCTATTTTAGAGATAAAGTTTTCAGAATAGAATTTTGAGTCACGGGAGATCGACGTTGCCCCTCCTACACGACCCCCCCCCCAGTCCAACGTGACCTATTGCCACATTTGAGCGTACATGATTGCTCTTTACGTGAATATCTTTGTGTGACGCGTTCATGCGAACCTTGCGGAATACACATGTGGTTTCTATAAGATAAAGCTACTATATGGAAATGAGTTATTGCGCAATTTGTATTCATTATAGTATGTTGCCTTTTTAACAATGGGCCGTATTGCTGCTGAGAGTTAACACCCTTGTCCATTTTACAATTACGGTATATAAGATTGACTTTGATAAGGGGCAAGGGTGTTAACTCTCAGACTCTCAGCAGCAATACGGCCCATTGCGTAACCATTTTTCCGAGCTTGAAAGAGTTAATTTTTGTTGCACTCTTTGCACTTGCGTGAGTATGTGTGTGTGTGTGTGTGTTTGTGTGTTTTTGTGACCGTGTGTGTATGTTTGTATGAGTAGGGATATTTACCTTGGGTTGAAAATCTATACATTTTTTATCATATTGTTGGAAAACTTTTTTTTAGCTTTAATTAAAAATTTGTGTATAGCTACATCATTTGACTTAAATAGTTAATATTTCATCATTTTAGTTGTGAAGACGGTATAATTATTACATACTTAGGAACTTAATTTAAAAATACAAACACAATAACAGCCTTTTACAATGCTCAGATAAATATAAGGACAAAAACACTTTCCTTATCCCTTATGCAAGAACAAATGCATAGAAGTACTCTTTTTCCAGAGTGGCATTCAGGCATGGAATGGGTTGCCAGAAAAACCCCCAAGGAAAACTAGTAACTAACAACATTTAAAACATTAATAAAGATGCAAGACTATGGATGAGCGTAGGACGCAATAATCTTTTTTCTAGAAGGAGCGTCTGTAATATATTATATCAGACCATTTGGAGTTCAGATTTGACATTAAGCAATACAATCGAGTTTGGGGGCGGGGGGCGTCACCCATTAAACGCAATACAATATTTTAAAGGCTATTATACCCTCCCCTCCCCTTGAACTCAAGCGGTCAGTGACCGTTTACTGTCTCGTGCAATCTCTATTTGATATAACTACATTCGTATTAAAACGAATAAAACGAAAAATAAGGTTTAGTAACTGGTAAACTATCCCAAAAATTTAATTAATGATTTATGTATTGGCCTATTGATGATTGATAATACTATTAAATTATTTCATGGTGTAGATTATAACAAATCGTAATAATGTAAAGATGAGATAAAAGAGACACGAAATTACAAAGAAATCCAGGACTGTAATTACTGAATATTGTTGCCTCATATTGTTCCATGCTGTTCATTATTAGCAATCCGGTAATAAAACTGTTTATGATGTAGAGTGTAGAGCATAGGTTCTCAACGGTGGCGTTATCGCCCCCCCCCGTGGGGGGGGCGGTGGGATACTTTAGGGGAGGCGCTGACATTCCCGGGGGCGATTGTGGGGCGGTGAGGGGCAAGTGGGCTGTACATTTTAACACCTCAGCTTTTTTAATCGATTAGTTTTTGGATGAAATATGATGTAAATGCAAGTGCTGCTAAATATCTCCCAACAATACATATTATAAACTAATAAGAAATAGGAATGGCAATGACTTTTCGATGAAGTATGGGTCAGTATTTGGCACATAAGGTATGCGGCCGTTTGGTCCTATGGCTGGTTCGTCGGACTGTCGCCTTCGCATCTGCTAATATTAATATTTTGATCTCAATTTTTAATACGTTTCAATCCTATATTTCTTACTTGATCACTATCGTTATGAGGTATAGATACGTAGTAATCATGCAAACTGAGTAATTATTGTAATGCTTAAAATAATACAGATAAATTCTTTAGTCATAATATTTTTAAAAATACTCAAATACTTTCTACAGTTTGATCATTTCAAAGTTATAATTGTAAGCCATTTATTAAAAAAAAACAAAGAAAAAAAACAGAAATATTAGCTCAAATGAAACGGGTTAATTATCTCCCTTTAATTAATACATGTTTCCCCATTTGATCCAATAATGATGCCAAACAAGTTCTGTTTTGTAATGTAACAAATATTACTAATTATTATTATTTCTTTATATACATTCAACAATATGGGAAAAAATTGTAAAAGGGGGCGGTGAGCCGAAAAAGGTTGAGAACATTTGATGTAGAGCAAGGGTCGGCAATCTCTTGATGTTGGATTTTTAATTCATTCAGCGTACCAACCTGGACACCACTGCAAGCAGCCACTGAAAACAAATTGCAGGCATTCGAAAATAAATGCATGAGAAAAACCCTTAGAATTTCCTACCTAGAACACAGGACTAATGCGTATGTCTGGGACAGGATATGATTATGGCAAGAAACCATCATGGCAACAATCAAGAGGCGCAAGCTGATATGATTTGGTCATGTGTTGCGGCATAATAACCTGCCAAAACTATCCTCCAAGGCACTGTAGAAGGTGGACGTCGGAGAGGCAGTCAGCGAAAATGCGGGTTCGACAGTATTAAGGACTGGACAAAGCTGCAAATGGCTGAATTAGTGACAACCGCATAAGATATACAAAATTGGAGAACGATGACTGCTGAGGTGTCCATTCGCTCACCCCAACGACCACAAATGTCAAGGGTCTGATGATGATGATTTATGGAAACAAATATTAGTAGACTACACATAAAATTCGGAAATTGTGTTTGATAAGTAAGTAAGTAAGTAAAGTACCTTTTTGTGTGGCCAGCACAATGCCCAGATGCCTGCACTTTAGCCCAACTATTGTCAGGTACTCGTCAGAGCTGTATGACTCAGGGAAACCCTCCAGTACCAGAAACTAATCATAGCCTTCACCAGGATTTGAACCCAGAACCATCGGTTGTCACTCGGCCATCTTTACCCGTCCTTTTAATAATACTTTATCATTATTTAATTCATAATTTTAGGGATATTTAACAAAAAAAAAAAACAACAAACAAACCCAACAACCTTCAATTTAAAAGTATGAATTTTTCTTTTCATTTACGGTGTAGATCCGCATTCTTTTAAATAGACCAATTGATAATAAATTTTTTAAAATTTTATCTTATTTCTTTTGTATTTATTTATTTTGGTATTAAGCAGTTTTAAAAGTACACAACCATATCAATGTAATACGCCCAAAGTAAAAGGACTTTATTTCACATGTAGGGATTAGTCAAGTCTCTTAAATTCTTTGTGAAAACAGATATGCGTCCTGTTTAGTATAGGCTAATCAAATGGATTTGTAATTTGTTGATACCTAAGATCCACTGTTTATTGCTAAATATCCATTTAATATTATTTTGTGCTTGCCACACAATCCCCTAGCCTCAGAAACGAATGAACGCTGCTTCACCGGCCCTATATGGATCAATTTGGTCCGACGCGATACTTTACTTCACATATCTTTGGTTTAATAAATTCTATTAATAATCTTAATTATCTTTATTCAATTGAAAGTTACGATGTTTGTATTTTAATCGGAGCAGACATGAAAAATTCCGAATTTTAGAGTGATATTCCACACCAACATTTTAAAATCATATTGATCTTGTTGACGGCGGAACAATTATGCTAAAGTTAAAGAAACAACGGTTAGTATTTTTGTCATATTTACCTCAAGCCATTCCGAATGAGTCAATAATTGGCATTATTACAAAGTTATGAAATGTCTTTGAGTTATATTAAGAACTATCAGGTACTAATCCAGGGGTCGGCAACATTTTAATAATAGTGTGCCAAAATAGGATTTCTAATTTATTCAGCGTAACAACATCCTAAAAGTCACTCCTCCCATGACACTCAATTTCTTACAGAAGATACTTGAACTGCCTTTTTTATTTGGAGGTCTTCCGCGTGCTATTAAAAATCACCCTGCGTGCCAAGTCTGGCAAGCGTGCCGACCCCTGTACTAATCAATATTGTTTGACAGTAATGCCGATAAGAGTATTTGTTGATATAAATGTGTTGGGTATTTCGATAAGTTAAAACTTCTACCGAAATCCTAACCGTGTCAGATACATTTATAACAAAGTCAATCTATCATTATAGATAGGCGCCATTTTAAAATCCTCGCTGCAGTAAACATTTTACTCAGTTGCGCTACTGGGTATTATTATACGTATATATTGACAAGTCTTAATGAGGTGTAAACTTTTGAACCCGAATGTTCGTGAACTTCCTGTTCTATTTTTAAACTAATAAACCAAAAAAACCATGCTTTTGATGGTGTTTGATAATTGATTTCAACCTCGACGGCCAGTTCTAGTCTTTTAGAATTATACAAAGGATACAATATTAGTTATGAGGAATCCGTTTTTAACATCAAAAGTGAATAGGCGATAACTAATACTCAAGTGTTAGTCGCGTGAGGTTAAATGTTTATTTGTTTACAAAATAAATGAGTCAAGAGTTGCGTTTTCTTGGTTATTGAAAAACAAAATGCGTAAATTCATAAAAACAAATAACAAAAATTCTTTTGCGTTGAGCAATAAGTTTGATATTTTAAAAACGTGATTTTTCACTTCTGACGTTCACAAAACATTGTTTTGTTTTGTAAACATCTTTTGGAAATGAAATAATATTTAATCCCCAACAAATTTGAGGACAACCAGTAAAGTAGCACACAGACATTGTTTCGAAGAAAATGATCGAATAAGAACGGAAATGTTTTTGCACGTGACCTTTTATGCATACATACACGTTAAGACTTGTCAATTGCAACATGTAAAATAAAAAGTTAATTACTTTGCTCTCGTTCACTTTATGAGAAATCAAATCATATTAGAAATTGTACTTTTTAACGGAGGTAACATCAAAATGTATTATTATATCAGCCTTAGTAGCCATCAAGCTTAGGCAGACAAGTTTTATCATCACTTAAAATAAGAACTTGTAAAAAACACACATTATTGTAATATTGACCTTCCCGAAACACTTTTAGACTCCCTACTGTTTCAATTTTATATTAAACTACATTTATTTGCCCTGTCATATGTTTGTTCGTAACATATTTTGAGATGATCAATAAGCTCTGATAATAAAAATATATTTATATACTTATTTAGCCTAGAGAATTATATTTTAAAAAAATGGCTCTATGCATGTTTTCTTTGCTCAATGTTACATTATGTTTGTTGGCAGCGCTATATAAATAGGCGTATTAATATTATTATAATTAGTGCGGTGATTGGTACAATCTTTTAGGACTATGCACACCCGCTTCACGACAGATACATCATATCTAGTCGAAGTGGTCGGCTTCTTTCAATAAGGGCAAGAACAGGGAGATTTAGGAAATCTTTTGATCCACTATCAGTGAGAATCTTTTAAAAGAATATTCAGTCAGCCAGAAAAAACAATAGCTGACTCCTAATTGATACTTTTTCTTGTATGATAAATGGTATGCTAGTGTGTGTGAATGTCAATTGTGCTCGAGTACAAATGGTTCTTTAATATTGTATTAAATGTACTGAAAGACGGAATTTATGTAATCAAGTAAAATTTCCATTTGTTTGGATCAATAAAGTAATCTTATCTTATAAAAGATGTGTTTTTAAATCCTTCAAGTGCCTTCTATTAAACACACACAAACTTGCAATATAATAGGTCTTGTCCTACTGAAAACCCGTTTCAGAGCGATTGATTATGATAAGTACAAATAAAAAAAACAACTTATGAGTTTTCGCATCTAAGTGCCTGTACCATGGTTTCTAAAAGAAAACACTAAACCAAACAGGCGATGACAAAGTGCGGTGTTTTTTTTTTTTTTCTCTCAAAGTTTATTTAATACTTGACCGAAAAATGGATTTAGTCAATAGCCGACGGTGAATAGGAGGCGGTTTTGACGGTGAGGTAAGGGGGTGGGGGGATGTACTGCAGACTGTTGGTCAACTAATAACAATACACAAAAAGACTTGTTCTGTTTCGACGCAAATCTTTCGTCAGTCGCCCTCACGGGTCGTAACGTGTTTCCCACAAAAGAAAAAAAGTGGACCGATAAACATCCCTCAAGTTCGTCTCCATGGTAGCTCAGTTGTTTACAGGACTAACGCATTGGACTCGGGTATAAACAAAAAAATAGAAGGGTGTCCCCCATATATAATCGGATGATTACCTAAGGGCGGCAGATATCGGTGGATAAGCGAGATAAGATAGGCACATTGTTATTTAGACCATTCTTTAGAAAGGTGTCACGGCTTTAAGAGAATGTATAAGTTAATAGCCGTTGTTATAGTTGCCAGTTTTGTTGGTAAGTAATATCAGATAATTTGTAATAATCATCAATGATTATATTTACTTTTTAAAAAAATTTACTTTATTTATATCATAACGTGAGTTTTGATTCCTTTAAATTTTGTAATGGTAAAGATTTTATTACAAATAAAGTAAAAAAAAAAGATTCAATAGTTAAAATCAACATAACACAATGATAACTGTTGAAAGTTCACATTTGAATACATTTTTTATAAATGTTCATTATAAGATGGCATTTGTGCAATCTTTGCACATAGAGTCTGATAACTGCCGGCTATTGCCCGCATTTTATTGAAATAGATTATAGAGAAAGATAAGAAACCCTACAAATAAATTTCTTTAAGAAAAATGATTAAATAATTAGTCTTTTCTTTTTTTTGTCGGATAAATTTCACTTTTAACATAATAGTAATAACATTTTATTACTATAATTAAAAAAATTGAAAATAATGAAAATAAAAGTTATGTGTAAATTATTCATTTAAAAAAAACTTAATTTCTAACGACAATGAATTAACTACATCAAAAACTCTTATAAGTGACTAACAGATCGAAATCAACTACAAATAAACTAGATCTAAGCCGTAAATTTAATTCAAGTATCAAGTGCCGATAGTCAAATATGTTTCAAAAGGCAATCGTAAAACTACCAGAAAAGTCTTTGTTATGAATGTCCAAGGCAGCGGCCTAGTGATAGAGTGTCGGGTCGTTTCTTTAACCTTAAATACCGTGGACGTCACATCAACGTCATCATTTCCGTACACTTAAATATCGAGGACGTGACGTTGACGTCATTCAAATTAAAGAAATGGTAAGAATTTGCCTAGTCAGCAAACATTTATTATTAAAAAACTGCGGTAGTTAAAGAGTTTAAATTCTGAGGTTCCTATTCTGCCTGGGATATGTGCCTCTGTGAGAAATACTGGACATGGTGATTGGCAAACAATAAACGGGGGAATTCGATTTACCTAGCACAAAAATGTCAGAAATATAGCTTTACGTTCTATGTGACGGATTAAAAATGTAAAGGAAATGTAATATAACTATTTGGTTTCATTTGTTAACTGTATGCAATGAACTTAATGTTTTTCATGTGCCGTTCGATATGAAACTATTGTTACAAACTATTGCCAATGTTTAAACAATTTACACTTTTCAGGCTACCACTGTGTTGATGGAGCATCGTGTACAACAGCTACAACCTGTCAGACTACTGACTACACTCTGTCAACTTGCACCAGTAATGTCTGTAATTGTATCAATTCATCTTATACTGCCATACGTACAGGATGCGCATGTAAGTATTACGTTATATTATTTTACTATATTCTTGGACAATGGACTTCACTACTATATGTTGCTGGCCACATATTGTTTCAGCTAATATACGTTTAGGTGTTGATTTTTTAAATCGCGCGTCTTATGGATGTATTATCTAAAAAATCAAACAAAACATTATGATTCATAAAAAGGAACTTCTACAAAATTAAATGTAATAAGAATATAAAACTAAAAAGCTATCTCACATTAGTTAGACCTATACTATGCATCATTTTAGACCCATCAACTAAAGAAAACATAAAACAATTAAAACAGAAAAGAGCTGCAAGTTTCATTGCTAGTGAATATTCACAACTGACAAGAGTATCACCATTAGTCAAATCACTAAACCTAGAAACTCAGAAGGACAGAAGGGCAAAGACTAATGTAATAATACATTAGGCATTAAACTCTAATTCAGAAATTAAGCCCAATAATAACCTGTTGTAATGCTCAGATAAACATAAGGACATAAACACTTTTCTTATCGTTATGCGAGAACAAAATATATGTATATTAGTACTGTTTCCTCCTAAGTGGAATTTGGACATGGAAAGGGTTGCCTGAACGAACCAGGAAAACCAATAACTTAACATCATTTAAAACATTCATAAAAATGTAAGACTAGACTCGGATCACGGATGAAAGTAGGACGCAATAATCTTCTTTATAGAAGGAGCGTCAGTAATATATAAGATAAGATCGTTATCTCCACAATACGTTTCCGACCAGGAATCTGATATCGCGAAATTTTTCTCACAGAACGTGATTTCTGTTTGTTTCTTTTATTTACCCGGGAGAACGATGATATGTGGGAAGGTGTCTGTGATATCTGTTCTACCATTATGTACATTGGGGTCGGCAAATGTTTCGGATTACTGGGTTATTTCAGTAGGATGAAATGGTCACACTAGGCCAGAAAAAAACAAGTTGTTGAAAAAAATGTTTTTGTTTGTTGAAAGATAAAGAAAAACAATAAAAATTTTGTGCCGAATGTTGTTGAAAAAACTTAGAGAGAGGAGAGAGAGAGAGAGAGAGAGAAGAGAGAGAGAGGAGAGAGAGAGAGAGAGAGAGGAGAGGAGAGAGAGAGAGGAAGAGAGAGAGAGAGAGAGAGAGAGAGAGAGATGAGACGAGAGAGAGAGAGAGAGAGAAGAGAGAGAAGAGGAGAGAGAGAGAAGAGAGAGAGAGAAGGAGAAAGAGATATACAATTTTAACCCTTACAGTCCCGGGCTCGTATATAGCGGAACTGAAGGCAACATAGATAGAAGTAGGTCGGTACGGGAAGGGTTAAATTTTAATGATGAGGTGTTTAACAGACAGAATGTCATAACGTAGATAATGAACACTCGTCTTGGAGAAAAGCTGCTATCAGGAATATCCTGCAAGTAAATACTTGACAGAGGTTAACAAAATGTGAAACTGATCTCGTGGCCGGTAAAGGTTAAAGTCAATTAGAGCAAGACAAGAAGGAAAAGTGTAAAGTAAAATGACTAAAGCCAGAAGCAGGAGCGTTTTGAAGCTGCTGTTTGGGGCGTGACAAATTTAAACTTTTCTCCCCGAAATTAGAAAAAAATCAAATATCATCAAGCAAAAACATAGTTTTAACTATTTGTGTTAACAATTTTACATGATTATTAAGAATGCTTAAACATTCATGAATTAATTAACTCACATTATATTATGTCAATTTTTTTTTCACGCGTTTCTTCTCATTTCATGCCTCCATTAAGAAATGAGATTGTCTTCTCAGATAGTCACAATCAGTGATCTTTTTACCTTCTGAAAGAAACAATTTTTTATTTCAAGGATGTAACAAAATTATTTCATTATTTTCAAACTTGGAAAGGACGAGACAGTGACACGTACGAAAGTCTCAATAAAAGTCAATGTAATCTAGAGGCGTGTAGAAATACATTGATAGGTTCCTGGTCGCTTACAATATATATTTATCGATCTGACGTTAACATTTCTATCTTAGTGTCTAATACTAAGTTATACTTATATTCCTTTGTCTGCAGATGAGAACAATGCTTACTAGCCTCTTTCATTGAAAATTATATTGATCTAACAAATTTTTTCTGTCCACACAACATAGACCAGGGATCGGACACCTTTCGCTAATAATGTGCCAAAAAGGGATTTCTAATTCATTCAGTGTGCCGACACCCTAAAAGTCATCCTGCTTCAGCACTCAATTTCTTGTAGAAGAGACTTGAATTGACTAAAAAAAAATTTCCGCGTGCCATTGAAAAAAGCACTGCGTGCCAAGTTTGGCACGCGTGTCGTAGGTTGCCAATCCCTGACATAGACCATTTCAATCATGTGTAATTTATCTATTTATTTTTTTACTCCTCCCACCCAGTTTAAAAAAACACCGGTTGTCGATTCTTTTTGTTTAAATTACGTATGTCAGGTTTAGGTTCATAGCAGTAACGACTATTTCACAGAAGACACACATGTGTATTTATTAAATTTGTATTCAAAATAAAGTACATGTATGTTATGTTTATCCGTTTAAAAAAAAAAATTTTTAAAAGGCCACCAATCACTAAACACCAATACAGCATTAAAACGGCTTGACGTAAAATGACCAGATTGAACTGTACCTCAAAAGTAGAAGGTTAAAACAAAATGGTTCTCTCTGATTGCCATAACCGAGGACCCCAATTCAAGTGGAAGGGGTCGGATGGAAAGGGGGGAGGGGACACTTGAGCTGAGTATTGCTAATTCAATGGTAATGCATTAGTTGAGTATTTATTTGTGTTTGACTGCTGGACTAGCAAAGACTATGAAACTCAATAAATAAAACTTAAAAAAGATGTTCAAGGTATGTTGTAACTTTGAACTCGAAATCTCGAGAGATTGTTACTTATTCCTAAAGATTATTACTGATAATTATATAATATAGCTGTTAATTATATAATATAGCTGATAATTATATAATATAGCTCTATCTAAATTTCCATTTTTATTTGTTTTTGTCTAGTAAAACTTGACAAGCCAGTGATCACGGCAATTGCAGGAAGGTCCAGTCAAGTCATAATTGGCAAAAGTTTTACGCTGTCCTGCAATCTGGTGGATGGATTCACATTCGAGTGGTACAAGGACAACACCGTAATATCAGCTGCTACTGCAGCCACGTACACAGTCGCGGCCACTACCGCCACGGATGTTGGTTCTTTTACGTAAGTCACGCTGTACACATTTGAAGATTGGGTACAATTTATTTATTTTTACTTTTAACCCTTACAATCCCGGGCGCGTATATAGCGGAACTGAAGGCAGCATAGATAGAAGTAGGTCGGAACGGGAAGGGTTAACCTGGTGGTTATGAAAACGATGATAGAAATAGGTGTCAACAGACATGCGCAGTCCAGTAGAGTAAAAAAAGTTCTACTCAAATATGCTGACAAATCGATGAAGTCAAACTTTATGTAAAATTACAATATTATTTCATTATGATTGAGGGACATTTTTGTTGCTGAAATAATGAAAACATTTCAACACACCGTACCGTTATAATGTCCATTCGCGAAATATTGAGAGGCCGGATGGTCCTGCGGTTAGTTCACCGGACTGTCAACCGACACGTCGCGTGTTCTATCCCTGTCGCCGACCGATCCATGCCACCCAGTAAGAGTTTTGGGCCTAGTGGACGTAATAATATTTTATCAAAAGGGGAACGTTTCTAAAACTTATAAGACAATAATATTTCAAGTTTTGTTAAAATGAGCTTAATAGGTGTTAGGAATGGAGTGATGATGGATATTGATGTACATAGCAGGTAGATTAATTCTTTCAAAGAAACCTTGCAATATTCTATTTAAAAAATGGAATAGCTGTTGAGTTTTTTTTAGGTTGAACCGCATGTATGGTACAGCTCTTAAAGTCATACAAAGTAGTATTTTAACAAAAAAATAGGGTTTGTACACAGAACGTGAAGACGTGAATTTGGAAAGAAATAGTACAACATCTCTGGATACCACATGCGTTTATTGACTGACAGCAACATTTTTTAGTTCGATTTTTTGTTTGTAAATTTCGTCCGTTCTTTGTAATAAAATGCAGATATAATATACATTAATGCATTTAAGACATCATTGATGACAATTTTTACAATAAAATCTATCATTTATTTTTTTCTATAATTTTCTATCTCTATAGTTTATAGACAGTTCATAAACAGTTTTAATTTTACAAAGTATTATGTGAAACTATGTCCGTGTAAAAACCAACATAACAAATCAAACATATCAGTATTTGGAATTAAGCCCCCATAATTATAAGTGATAATTTTCTCCTGAACAGCCAAGGGTTTTAGAAATGTCTTATTTTGTATTTCTTTAAACGGAAAAAAAGGTTGCACTTTATATGTCAGCTTATATTCACTAGAAAAGTGTTTTATGTATCGAGGCAATGTAGTCGAAGATGTTGATTAACAAAAAATTGTTTTTGTTTTAAGTTGTAAAGGTGTCACAGAAGATGGTAAACTGACTTCAGAATTAAGTGATGCCTTCAAGGTAGAAATGTTGGGAACAGGTGGACTGGGTGAGTAATTTAGTTACGAAGTTATTTTGTTTGTTACGAATGACAAAAACTAGACTTTACACGTTCATTTCAGATAAAAAAATAAATAACATTAAACAAAAATCTGAATCTGTACAGGCGTAAGGCATCCTTGTGTAGCCCACATACTAAACATACCTACCCGCTCTCTCATATCTTATTATTGTTATGCATTCTATACTTTTGATTACACACCTTGCAGACTACATACTTCTCTTGACGATAACGGTTCAAATTAAGGTTATGTACTAAACCACAAGTATGTACAGTTTATAAATGGATACATTTACTTTTGATTAGTTGGTTGTGCCGTTTTTTAAATGCTCACAATGGGACGCAAACACCTTTGTCGAACTTAGTATAAAAACTTATTTAATGATTCATGTTCAGGTCTTATGGGCATATAACTCTTCTTAGTACTTTACGCTGTCGTTAAACGATATTAAAATATCGAACTACAATATAATCGCTCAATCGATTATTTCAGACGATGCTAAACGTTTTGTTTTCATTTAGTTGAATATTTGTGTTTGTCTCTACAATTATGACAAGTAAATAAATATATTTAATAAATGATTCTAGTTAAGATTTTTACTAGAAACCCAACACTTAAATTATATACCATTACAGTAGAGTAATAATAATTTTACCATTTTATGTCTGGGTTCTGGATTCGGTACAAATGAACGTAGGATAATTACCAATATAATAACTATTGTATGAACAAACATGCTATATTTCAGCAACTTCAAGCATACAACCAACAATAGTTGTACCTACAACAACAATTATCTCCGGTGCTGCTTTGACTCTAGACTGTTACAATATACCGATGGGAGCTGTCGCAGCTGACATTACATATAAGGTTTGTAGGCAATGTTGTTTTTAATGCTTTCGACGACATTTGACGGTAGCTGACTTTTTAATTTTAAGACTTGATTAAGACTTAAGACCATACATTTTATATAGTTCTATCGTTACAGGTGGATGGAGCGCCTGCTACCAGTCCTGTAACCATTACCAGCACCAACGCAGGTAAAGATGTCACTTGTACTATCGCCGATGGCTCAGGCTACACCTTTTCAAGTGGAACCAGTGCTGCTGGGAAACTTCCAACCACTTTAAGTAAGAGACACTATGCCTTATAATAACGAGTGGCATTCGGGCATGGAATGGGTTACCTGAACAAACAAGGAAAACCAGTAACTTAACATCATTTAAAACATTAATAAAAATGCAAGACTAGACACGGACCACGGATGAGCGTAGGACGCAATAATCTTCTCTATAGAAAGAGCGTTTGTAACGTATAATATAAGAATGACAGTAGTGCATTGTTAAATTTGGAACAATCAGCTGGCCTTTAATAATTATGTAATGAAAATATATGGACTTTATGTTCACATTTTGTGAAAGTATTTTATTTAGTAAAATATGTTTGAAACAAAAGTCAATGCGCATATTAAAAGAATATTTAGACATAATTTTAAAACTAATTTTTATTAGTTAACACTATTTTACAACGGGTAAACTAAAGCGATGTACACAATCTTGGCTTTAAAGGATAGTCTACTTACATTTTTAGGTACTTTACACAAGTTATAATTGCAACAGAATGCAAGAATAACAATATTTTAGTGAAAATTATACGCTGTAATAAAGATCTTCATTATGACACAGCAATATTATTTCAAAACATAAGAAGCGTGGTCAACCAAATTATAACTTAGAGTAGATTTCAGCACAAGTTCATAATTTGTTCATCTCGGAATAGATATTGTTAGTTAAGATAAATGTACACATATAAATAAACACACAATAAAAAATTATTAAAAATTCTTTAGCCTGAGCTAAATGTGAAACAAAATTAATTATATTTTCCCACATAAAACAAGGTATTATTCATTGTTTATAATGAACCCATTTCTTGTTTTAAATAGACAAATTATATATTTTTTAAATGTTATTTTGTTTTTGTTTTTCTTAATTACAGTTTTTTAATATTTTATTTTACATAGCAGTTAATTAATGTGCGGTGTAGAATATGTAACCACATGCCATATTAGCATCACATTCAAACGTGTGTATTTAATACTACGTTAATATGGTGTGGTACTTTGTATTTTGTGAAAAACTAATGCAGTGTGTGCCAGTTAATGGCCTTCACATTAGTTCATTCTATACGTATAGGCCTACAGTTTCTATTGCGATAAGATTACACTTTTTGTTGTTTAATAAAACCAGTTTTATATCAAATGTTGTTGCATGAAATGATCTGATTGTTTTAATTATTGAAGAAATGACTACATAACTATTTCAGCCAACATTCAATCTGTTACTGTTACTTGGGGCAGTCAGACTGTATCAGAGATTGACAAAGGGGCTTCTAAATCAGTTGATCTGACCTGCACTACCTCCCCTGGCAACGCCTTTCTTGGTGCTGTTCCTACCTATGAATGGCAGGTAAGTTTTACTGCACGATGCTGTTGTTTTCGTTCCCAAAAATAATAGACTATTGACAGGGTCGGCAATCCTTTTGTAACCCGTAGGGTTAAAATCCTAAGTGCAACGGCTGGATATGTTTTTTTTATATTATTTTTACCTTTATTTGTAAGTTGGCAGTAGGTTGGGTTGTATATGCTTAGATTCTAGTTTGTTTTGGCCTCGTTTTCGACTACCGGTGCTTTTTGTATAAATTATAGGGAGGGATTTTGTGTTTGATTAGAGAGAGAGAGAGAGACTGCTGTCTAATTCATTGAGGGTTGCAGCCCTAATGAGTTGTTGTCGTGTGAAAGACAAAGTAAGGTATCTGGCTTGTTAGAAGAAGTGCAGTGTTGTTCTGGTTGAGATTTGTTTTAGGGATATTTTCTTTGAATACAGTTTATATAGTTAGTTTCTGTAAATCTCTTTTCATGTGGTTAGATAGCTTACTTATTTTTATTATTCTGTCTAGTTATAAGTAGTTTGTGTTAGACCCTTTTAGTTGCCATTCCGGCATTAGACTTAAGTCGCCTTGGGTTGATCCGAGGCTGCGCAAACCTGGGACCCGCCCCTCTCCTCTAAGGAACCGGTCCCAATATTTTCATACTACTGTGCCAAAGAAGAATTTCTCAATCATTCAGAGTGCCAAAAGTCACTCCGGTATAGCACACAATTTCTTGTAGGAGAGACTTGAACTGCCCGTGGTCCTCCGCGTGTCATTGAAAAAATTGCTCTGCGTGCCAAGTCATGTACGCGTTTTGTACGTTACCGACCCTTGGACTTTTGTGTTGTTCAGCTAAAGATATTTTAAAGAAATCGAGATCAAGAAAATGATAACGCACTTTGTTTTACGTTAAAAGTTAACTATCAGATTCGCTTTTGAACATTGTAGAGAGACGGTGTAGTAATCACAACCACAACCCTTACCCACACTGTGTCTGCTTTAGTCTATGGAGTGTATACCTGCAAGGCAACACTCGGAAGTCAAACCGCAGTTTCCTCCAGCAACAAAGTTACAGTAGCAGAAAGTAAGTCCATGTGTCACAGACATTTGATATGCACATTAATAATGTTGTTTCGTAACAGACTCATTCAATTGAATGCTTCTGTAAACATCGTTTTGTTTATTTTTGTTCATAATGATAGGTTTGTAAGACTCATCACTTAATCTGTTAACAAACTTTATATGCTATAATGTTCAATAGGAACTGACGGAATGCAGGTCAGCGCAAGGAGACCAGTCAATGCTGGACGTGTGGTACTCACCTGTGGAGACGTCCGTTACGATGGTTCGACTTACGCGTGGTATTTAGACACCAAGAAGATTGGTCGACAGTATGACCGGAAGGTGCAAATTGACAACTTTGGTACCGCCGATAACGGAGCTTACAGTTGCGACGTTATAAACAACAAAGTTATCCTGGACACAGCTAGCATAACATTAGCAGTCCAATGTAAGTATTGAATACTTCCTGGTTAATCGCTTTACGTACTGAAACTCTCTAAATGTGTTTTGTTTTTAAATCCTTCATATTATAAACTTTGGGGGCGGGGGGTGTGCTCCTAAATGCAATGAGGAAAACAGAAATCTTTTTCAATCCTAAGATAAACATATAGATTAAAACACTTATTCTCTAAGCAAAAAAAATGCAGAATTTTTTTTCCAAATGGCATTAGGGCTTGGAATGGGTTGCATGAACGAACCAAGAAAACCAACAACTTAACATCATATAAAATCCATATCGAAATGCAAGACTAATCAAAATGTGTGACTAGACTCAAATCACTGATAAGCGTAGAAAGCACTAATTTTCATTATAGAAGAAGAGTCTTTAACATATAAGATAAGAGTGTTAGTCGATCTATAGTTATAATCTCACAAATATCTAGTACCTCGTTGATGTGACAATGGTGGGTCCGGGTGGGAAAGCTGCGCGTTCGGCTGGCGTACTGAAGGTCTTGGTTTCGAATTCTGGTGAAGACTAGGATTTTTTCCCGGGTCTGGAGGTTGTCCCTGAGTCTATCCAGCTCTGATGGGTACCTGACATTAGTTGGGGAAAAGTAAAGGCGGCTGGGCATCGTGCTGGCCACAAAATCAGCTAGTATGCTGTTACAACAGAGACTAGTGAACTCCGCTTTACCGGCCCTATGGATCAATATAATCTAACGGGCTACTTTACTTTCACAACGTTTTTTTGCCAAAAATGGTTAATGTAACAGAATGAGTTTAATACAAAAACATAACATGAAGTAACTTTTGCTCTTTGTCATTTATTACAGCCACTATTGAAACTCCGTCCATAAGAGTTACTGGGTGCGGAAATCGTTTAGGTGAAAAGGGAGACTACTTTTTAGAGTGTTTCACTGAATCTGAGACCATCGGGATGACCTACGAGTGGACAGCGTAAGTAGACAAAATGCGATGCTGTATCTAGCCCCGGTTCCTATTGATTTTCGCTCGCAGCTCCACAAGTTCGCTCTAATCTGATATAGACTCTAGATATTTTCTAAACCAATATGGAAAAACCAATATGGAAGTATTTTAAGTCCAGGGTTCTGGGTGCAGAACCGAAAACTCTCTTTAACTGCGGGGTTTGAAAAAAAGTCACAAAGTAAAACCTAGAATAACAATGCCAGTGTGTCTGACATTGACTGCAAGAGAGCAAACTGATCTGTTGACTGGCTATTAGAAGAAGAAGAAGAAGAAGTCCAGGCTAGTGAACCCTACTATGCAGAAAACGTACAGGAGAAGTAAAAACTAGATTGGAGAGGGTTGGAAGGGTGGGGGTTGATCTAGAAACAAAATCAGTGATTCGCTGCGATTCAATTAAAAAATCGCGATGATTCTCCCCATTTCAAATGTGGCGTAGCGCGAAACGTGATTCAACAGAATCAGTTTCAGCAGTGATTCGCGATGAGTCACAGATTTAGAACATGTTCTGAAATTTGGAAAGATGATTCTTGATTCAAACTGTGTCAGCCAATGGGAAGCGCCAACCAGATCATGCGATCATTAGCCTAGTTAAAAAACAAAACAAACATGGCAAGAACAGTCACTCTCAACACTTGATTTGATTCTTGAAAATAAAATTGCGCGTCATGATTTTCAGTGAATCGTGAATTACGTGTGGCATGTCTGATTGTGAAACAGCGTATTTCTGATTCGCCCTGAAACAAGATTCTAGTGATTCGCTGAATTATGATTACAGTAAAAACGTGATTCTTGAGTATAGTGTGACTTTACCATAACATAAAAGGATGATTGCAGGCAATACATTGTAATTCTTAATAACATAATTTCAATAAAATTATATCCATTTTGGCTGATTGCTGATAAAATAAGGGTGTGTTATTTACATTTTTATGGGTAAAATAGAGGAAGATTAAAAAGACCAAAAAATATGGCACCGGTCCCACGAGCATGGAACGAATGTGACAAGGGCAGAGGTGTGTGTCAGCATCTAAAACGGCCAAATCGTGATGACTTGGGTGGAGGCTCCGCAGAAGGGAACAGTCTACTATAGCACAGTTTCGTACTTAGCGTTGTCCGATAGAACCTAATTTAGTAGATTTAGTTTAGACCCCACATTGATTCGCGGTGTTGAAACTGTAAGGATTTAGAAGAGACGGTCGAGCACATACTATTCGATTGCCCCGCCTTGTAGGCTCTTAGAGTGGACAGGGACGGCCAACCGTTTGTGCCAAACCTATAGGGTGATGTATCCGTGGTGAAAGATTCAGCGGAATATGTTTCCCGAGCGCCGAGAGAGTAATCTCGGCTCGCGTTCACGATAGGAAGTGGGGTTCAAGTCTGGCACCGGTCCCAGTTGCAGAAGGAAAGACGTAAACTCGAAATAATAAAATTTAATAAAGCAATGCTTTAAAAAACAAACATAATATCCTCTGTGTTCTGATCGTTTTAGCAAAGGCGCTGTGTCCACCACAGTCACGGGCAAGTATTACAGCCTTCCAGCCATAAGCTTATCTGACAACGGCGACTATACATGCAAAGCCAAATTCGGAAGTGTCACAAGTTCAGCCAGTAACACTAAGACTGTGGCCATCACAAGTAAGTTATTAATTAAACCAAGAACAACAACATGAACCAAATGTTTCTATTATAAATTATTTTTTTTTACAGCTGGCCAAATGTTACTAATAAACTAGCAATAATTACGTTTTTCATTTAAATAACTTTCGAGCTTATACAAGGAAACACGAATGCATAAAGAAAAAAATTAAAATCTCGAATTACTAGCCTACATAATAATTCAGTTAAAAAATTAGAAAGTTTAATTAATACAAAGACATCTTGACTATATAAAAAATAGTCATATAAAATCTCTTACTTCCCAAACTTGTAATCTTGTTACATGACTCAAGCAGGAAAACCAACAATTTTACACCTCCGTTTGTACCTTTATTAGAGTCTAATATTTTTAAGTTCGTTGGTTAGGATTGGTAGGTTTCTAATTCGATGCACCTTTTATCTTTTAAATTTAATGATCTACGCCAATGAATAGTTAAATAAAGTTTAAATATTTAATCAGCAACTCACGTAATACAAATACATACGAGCGTTCTACTGATATCTTAACAAGGAACAGCGACTGATGTACAATTATGATCTGCTTAATTATTGCTCCAGCCATGACTTTATAAAGTACAAACTCGAGGACCAATGAGCGAGATTTGTCAACGATTATCATTTATCAATCGCTCATTAGTCGCGTGAGACAGTCGGGTTTCTTGCGCCCCCGGAGGTGCTACACCCCAGCTCCGCACAGCTTCTACTACAGTCATGTAGTCCATTTCTCGAGAAACACATTCTTTTGCATCTCTGCCATATAAGCGTAGTACATCCAAACTAACTTATACAAGACACAATGCAAACAGACATCGACACTGGCAGACAGACAATTTAATGAACACATTTTTTTTAAAACTTTTTTCTGGCAGATCCTGGTTTACACTGTTACTATGACTACCAGTGCATTGCTGCCAAGACCGGCTACTCCGGTACCTGTGACGGCAACGACAGGTGCCTGTGTGCTGACGGATATTCCCAGAAAGGGGAAAAATGTTCGAGTAAGTAGATGAGTCCCTGTCATGTGACAATATGAAAGCTATTACCAAAACAGACCTGGGGTCATAAACCCCAGGAGAGCTTATCTTATGTGACACCCTAGACAATTTTACACAAACACGTTAGTTACTGACTTATATCTCGTTGGCATACATTATTGTTTGGTGTCTTTTAATTCTTCTATAGCTAAATGAATTGGATTACTTATCTAGCAATCAGAAATAGTTTTATTGAAATAGTCTTTGAATTTGAAGGGAAGATATAAATGTTGATAATATGTTAATATAACGAGATAAGATGGAAAATAGCAGCCTTGCATAGATTCTTCAATATTCTCAAATGTTGACTTTATATTCAGAATTCCGAGGAGTATATTGTATTTAGTTTACAGAATACTTTGAGTGGATAAAATATGACATGTTGCAGTAAACCTATGGGCCATGTCGCAAGCAAAATTGATTCTTCAAAGGGCTCAAATGTTAACTCTATTCAGAATTCCGTGGAGTATATATTGTATATTTATATAGTTAACAGAATATGTTGAGAGGATAAAATACAAATTCGCTACTGAGCGAATGGAATGTGTGTGTGTGGAATGTGTGTTTAGGCATTAATAAAAAGGCTATGTGATTAGTAAAGACGCATTGATTAACACTTTAGTTAAAGTTAAACCATAACTATGACTAAAACAATGACATTTTTTTTCACTTTCCATTTGTTAAATAATTATTTTTCCGAATTGTTGTATTTCCATCTATGTCCTCTAGTGTGACCATCTCCTATTTCCTCCACAGGTGGCGTTGTCATTGTCAGTTCTCTGGTCGTCATGATCTTCTCGTGTGTCATCACCAAATTTTTCTAACAGATACACCAAACTAGAACATGTCATCGCCATCAAGCCAGCTCAACCTCGTCGCAGTTTTTCTCTAGATAGTTTATCAAAGGATATTGCCAACTTTAGTTTCCTAATATAAGCAGCCTAAAAACATTGGCATTTCTTTATTTGAAACACAAAGGCTTGTCTATGTGTAAGAGCATGAACTTCTCAAAACAACTATATATATAAAAAATTCTTTAACGTTTATGCCTTTTACTTTTCATTACTCAAAAATGTAAAATTTTGACACAAACAAATTCCACGTGTTGAATATTTTTTTAAAAATTCAAGTAAAAATATATTTTACATTGTATACGAACCATAAAATAGTTATTTTACAAATTCTAGTTACAATTTTACCTTTTCGTCCAAAACTCAACTGTGATATGTTTATTTGTTAATTGTCCTGTTTTGTAATGTTGTCGTTTTTCATAACTGTTTACGCTTTATTTAATGTCATATATTGCCTGTTTTCTTATATTTTAAATGGGACAACTCGATATGTCTTTTTTTAATCAATAATTCTTTAAAGTTTTCTACAATAGTAATTATTATAATTGTTTTTATCGACGTATTGTCTTCAAATTGAGCTAAAAATTATATAACGTTACACACAGAATTAGAAATGGAACAGTTTAGCTGTGACTTCCGTTTAGTGTCCAAAGTGTAAAGTACCGATGAGCCAGTGATAACAATACATTTGTATCGTGTACATTTTTTAAATACCTAGGTCAAAATTAAAAGTCAAAGTCATAATGAAAATTTGACGGACCATTATTTTGTGACTGTCATTTTTGATGTGACTGGATATACTAAGAACACATTCCAATAGCTTATTGTATACATTAATATATTAAGATAAGATAAGAATGGGCATTTCTTATAGCGCTTCTATTCATGCTATTAAATTGGCATGCTCCTTGCGCTCATGATGTGATTTGCAGTGGCAGATGTATTAGCCAAAATGATGTGCAAAATGTATGCATGACTCTAATTGAAATAAAAAGTGATAACAGATAATATGGAATAGCATAATACTACTAATAATAACTGACCTGTATTTTCATATGCCTAATAAAAACTCTAATTATAAAAACCATGGAAGTTTTACTGTAAAATGTATTTTAAATCAACAGCTGTATCTTTTTATTTTCTAGTATTTTGTGCTCTTTGATATTTAAAAGATTTTTTCGGACAATAAAATATTTTATTCATTCACAGAATGGGTTTTGTTTCTTTTCTTCAGTTGTTTATATTTTACATTAATTTATTTGGCTATGGATGAACCAGTCAATGGTCTAGACATCCTAATTGGCGGATTCATGGACACGGTCACTTCTTTTCAGCCTGAGGCATTTAACACCATTTCTAGATAGGAATGAACATGCAGTGAGCCCACGGGCAATGTCGTTGCGAGCTTTTGGATCATACCGCAGTATGTCTTTGTGCACGTCACAGTGAGCATTTAAATCATGCCGCAGAGAGCCTATGTGCCATGTTACAGTGAGCCTTTGGACGATGCTGCAGTACGTCTATGTCTCATGTCACAGTGAGCGAGTGGGCCATGCCGCAGTGAGCCTTTGGACGATGCCGCAGTATGTGTTATGTGCCATGACGCAGAGTTGGGTAGAATCAGGGACACTTTCCAGTCCCTGGAAAAAAATCCTAACATTTACCAGGATTCGAACCCAGGCCCTTCGGTACGCGCTCCTACACGGCCTCCGTGCCCCCCCCCCCCCCGCAATATATGCATAGGCAATAAATATAGTAATATATTAATTTAACATATTGAAAGGAGCTGAGAGGCATCAAGCGCAATTTTAATAGTTTGCCAGACCTAGAAATTCTATCTAAAAAAAGGTTAAAATATGACTGATCTAAGACATAGCTTTGTCCAAGTTAACGGTGCTAATCTCTAGCCCAAAGTTAAATATAATGAAATAATTCTACATGAATGATAATGAAGTATAAACCCTATACTAAATATTATACATAAACAAATATCTTCAATAAGCATAACCGTATCTTTATAATGAAACAAGCCAGTTACAAACAAACAACGCTATAAATAACTAGCTAAATTGCCCGGCTGAAAATAAAACAGGCCTATAAAAGCAACCGATAAAAATGGTACAAAATTCAATAAACACAAAACTATAAATCTTATAATTTAAAAATAAATTATACTAAATATTTTTAGGAAAGTAATTTATATGAAAAAATTGTAGAAAAAGTTATAGACTAATTGAGTCACCCGCATGGCAGTCCGATACGTTAACCACTTAACTAGCGATGACACATGTCCGAAATGAAATCGCAAAATCCTATTTTCCCGCTTGGACTATTGTAATTCGCTTTTGGCTGGTCTCTCGGCCTCCTCCCTTCAAAAACTCCAACGTATCCAGAACTGCGCAGCCCGACTAGTTCTCAAGAAGAAGAAGTCAAATGATATCAATCCTCTGCTCCGATCTCTGCACTGGCTACCCATCAACAACCGGATCTCATATAAGCTGGCTTCCCTCTGTTATAGGTGCCTGAATAACTGCGCCCCGGATTATCTTCGCTCTTGTATGGAGCTCTACACACAGTCCCGCCCACTTCGTTCGGCATCTGACGCGCTTACTCTGCGGATCCCTCGTGTCAGGCTAGTGTCCGCTGGCGAACGTTCATTTTCCTACGCAGGACCGTCCGCTTGGAATCACCTCCCTCTACAGCTTCGCCAGAGCCCTAGCTATGACACCTTCAGGAGCCGGCTGAAGACTCATCTATTTCGTCAGCAGAATTAGCGTATTACTACATATTTCGTTGTCTGTCTGTATTCTGTAACTGTCGTCTGCGCATAGAACTGTCACCAACGGGATATGCGCTAGATAAGCACCGTTATTATTCTTATTATTATTATTAAAAGTATAATATGAGACAAGAAGGTCAAGTCTCTTTAAATTAACTAATATGATTGGTTGAACACACACACAGTCTTACTTTATATATATAGATATACCAGATATATAAATATATGTAAATATATATTTAATAGGCTGATATACAGTATAATAGCAAAGTTCCTCCAAATAAAAGTGTACATTAAAATCCATATTATTTCAAGACAAGGTATTTATTCTAAAGAGAGAAAGAGAGAAAGAGAGAAAGAGAGAAAGAGAGAAAGAGAGAGAGAAAAAGCGAGAGTGAGAGAGAGAGAGAGAGAGTTCTGGGACATGTTTCCAAATATCAAGTGCTTATTTATTCCCAAAGTGTGACCAGGTATGGGAGTTGCTGGGAGACGATGTTGCTCCTTGGGCTTAGTTAGCACTTCAGCACTTACTATAACGTTGCCCCTGGCAAATATATACCGATTGTGTAACTTCTCTTCACCTATTCAAACTGAGTAAACTGGCAATATTGCAAAGTTATGAAAAGACTTCTATAATCTACGTCAGATCAACAAAAAATGCAGTACTAATCAATATTATTAGATATTTCTTTTTATGTTAGTTGATCTATAAAATGTGACAGTATCATGACATGTCGGAAAGGAAAAAAACAAACATTTTTTTTCAAGGTCTTCTCTCTTCGATTTGTAATAAACCCCTTATCTAATATGTTGCAGAAATATTAAAAAAAATATTATTGCGTCCTACACTCATCAATGGTCCGAGTCTAGTCTTGCATCTTTTTTAATGTTTTAAATAATGTTAAGTTACTGGTTTCCTGGCTTGTTCAGGCAACCCATTCCAGGCTCGGATGCTACTCGGAATCCACACATTTCTTACATTCTTAAATTTCCCCAACTGGTTTGGTGTGCGGCTAGTGTTCTTATGTGTCTGAAACGATTTCATTGTTTTACAGAGCTGACTTGAGAGTGAGGGCATATTAGAACCGGCTTTCTTTTTCTGCTTCACATATGCATACCCATTCTATGCCTAAATGTCACTCGGGAAGAAAGAGTACTTATATGCATTTGTCCTCGCATAAGAGATAAGGAAAGTGTATTTGTCTCTATGTTTATCTGAGCATTGCAACAGATTGTTATTGGGTATTGTTATTGGGTATTGTTATTCGGTACTGTTATTGGGTTTGTATTTCCAAATTTTAGTTTGATGCCTTAAGCACTATTATAACTTTACCCTTCGCCCTTCTGTCCTCAAGTGTTTCTAGATTATAGGGACCTATTCAACCCCCTCGCCCTTCTTTCTGCCGCATATTCCTACAATGCATGCTGCTAATTATTAATTATGTCTACTCTTTGAAATATAAAAAAAAACAGGGCCGTTGTAAGTAAATATCGCGCCAGGTGCGCTCCATAGCAGAAACACTTATTTTTTTTTTGCCTTTCCCCAATATTTAATAAGCTTTTTCGGCGCAACTCTAATTGCGAAGACGGGGAAAGGTCGAGGGGCTGGAGCCCCCCTTAGATCCCCGCCTCTTATTGCGGCGCTTATGTTAAGTTAAATGGGGCACGTTAGCCGGCGCGTTCGACTGGCCATGTGAAAGTCCTGGGTTAGAATCATGGTGGAGGCTAGGCTTTTTTTGCCAGGACTGGAAGGTGTCCTTGAGCTTACCAAGATTTGAAGGGTACCTGACATTAGTTGGGGGTAAAGTAAAACGGCTGGGCATTGTGTTGGCCACACATCCCTTAGTATGCCGTGGCCACTTAAACTGTTGCACGCTGGTTTACCATCTGTACGATCAGTTTGGTCCGAATGGTACTTTCATCACTTATGTAAAGAAAAATAACATTATAGGAAAATGTATGACTTAATTCTTCAAATGCATATAAGTACTTTTTCTTTCCGAATGGCTTTCGGACATAGAATGGGTTACCTGAAAAAACCAACATAAAAACCATTGATTTAACATTAAAACGTTAAGCAAAATGCAAGACTAGACTTATACCACGGCTAGGCGTAGACGAAATGATGTTCTCTATATAAGTAGCGTCTGTAATATAAAAGACTAAAAAGACTTTGATCTATAGAAAACATTTAAACAAATGCTATATAAAGTCTCAATTCAGTGATCAAAAGAGCTTATTATCATGATAATAATGAGGCTACATTTAAAGTCACTATTGTGTCAGTAGAGATATTTCAAACGCGTGTACTTATTTTTGCGTTAATAAAGTGTCACAGCGGCATTTATACCATAAGGTTAGAAAGTTATTAAGCGTGCAACAATACCTAGTAAGTAAAAGAGAGTGAATAAACATTTCTCTTTCTCAATATACTTTAGAGTTCTAAGCGAATCTTAATAATAATAAACGAAATCAAATTTTACCCTCTAAAAGAAATAGTACAAGTTCTTTGATACTTTTCAAGTATTGGTGTCGCGAAGATATCTTTTGTGGACTAATTCAAGTGCAGTTCAGTTCTAATAAGCACACAAAAGTACTTGCAATAGACTAGGTTTGCACTCCAACAACCCTTTTTCAGCTTCAAGTATATCTATCTATACATAAAATATATATAATGATAAGTACGACATTAAAAAAAAAAAAAAAAGTCTTTCAGTTGTTTTGGTTTCCAAGTTGATGAGCCATGGTTTTCCTCAGTGAAAAACAAATAAACAAACTCTGGAACTAGGGTCATAGGGGAAAACCAATGCTTTTAACGTTCATTGACTACTTCAGCACAGCTGTTATTATGTTAAAAAATAGCAAACGAAAAAATAGGAATTAAAATAGCGGAGTAGGGAAAGTAAGCGGTGTGTGCGTGTGTGTGTGTGGGGGGACGGGGGGTTAATTGGGCAACAATACAAATTTTTTTTTTACTTTTCACGCAAATGTTTCGTTCTTGCCGTCACGTGTCATGACGTGTTTCTCCCCAAATGTGAACTGGTAAACATTAATTCAACTCGGTATCCAAGGCAGCATAGTTGTGTTGTTGGGCACATTGGACTGAGGTATAAAATAGAGTGACCCTTTATAGAATCGGAGGACTACCGAAAGGCAGCAAGGCTCCAGCGGATAGGCACATTGAAACCGGCAATAATATATCAGCCTTAAAGACTCGTTCAAAATGTATTCCTTATTAACAGTATTTGCGTTAGCCAGTTGTTTTGGTAATTACTGATAAATCTTGAATAGTAACTCTCAATTAGTATATTTTTTTTTGTAAATTATGAATAACAATTCTAAAGTTAATTTTAAGGTGTTTTAATTCTTGCAATGGATTTTTTTTTAAAGTTTGTAATAATTGACAACAATAAATGACAACAATAATTGAGTTCTTACCATGTACTACTTGCATTATATGCAATAATGTGAGGCCGGCTGGTCTTGCAGTTAGTTCACCGGATTGTCCACTAAGTTGTCGCGGGTTCTATCCCTGCAGCTGACCGAACCCTGCCGCCATGCAGGAGTTTTGGGCCTAGTGGAAGTAATGCCTGTGATCTTATAGGAATACTAATTGTTGAAATTCTTTGTATGCGACATTGATATAAAGATATTGTTATAAACACACTATTTTTCAAATGCCAATGTTATTAACATATTACATTTCAGGCTACCACTGTGTTGATGGAGCATCGTGTACAACAGCTACAACCTGTCAGACTACTGACTACACTTCGTCAACTTGTAGCAGTAATGTCTGTAATTGCCTCAATTCATCTTACACCCCAATACGTACCGGATGCGCTTGTAAGTATTAAGAGATGTCATTTTAATATATTCTTGGGCCATTAATCTCATTTTCTTTTTATGGCAGATGCGGAAGTATCTATGATAATGTCGCCCAGGGACGAACTGTACAATTGGCACCTTCGCCCGTTTAATGCTATTTTTATTACTGTTATGTGTTTAGATTATATCTTGTTTCCCTCCTATGTAACTAATTGCACCACTGCCAGGGCCCTAGTCCTGACCTTTAGTTGAACTCTGCTACTGTCGCGTCAAGAATTGTTGTTTACTAGAGTGTACCTAGATCATTCTTTCACCGTCTGGAACATGTTAGAAAGAGATGTTGACAATTTTTGTGAGTTATTCTTAGCCTACTTTTATTCCAGAAATCTCTAACATGTATAGTATAAATATAGGAGATTCGCGTGATAGAAGGAAGTTTTTACATCGATGTAGTATTCTTGAGTCTTGGTTTAAGCATATTGTAAGCGCATCAGTGGCAGAGCTGTATTGTATCTTTTATGTACCTGTACGCATTATTACATTGTTGTTTTATTCTGTTGTAAGGATATTCGTGAGTTGATTTTTCTTTTTTTTTTTATTTTTCTTTTGATATTAATTTGACTTAGTAAATAAATTGTTTTAAAATTGGTATCGTCTGAAGGGTTGTTTTATTAAATAAATTATTTTAATTTTTATTAATTAAGTTAGCTACAAATAATTAATATTGTTTGTTATTTATTACAACCTCTTTAACGAGACCACTTAATTTAAATTTAATACTACAGGAGGTCTGTAATAAAATTGGGGGCTCTTCCTACGGATATAAATATTATATAATATTTATTCATAGAAAAGAAATTGAAAAATTTTCTTTTACTTTTCTTTAGACGATACCAAGTTTTATACATTATAAGTGCTGACCAAAAATTATTTTTCTCTCTTAGTTGATTGTTTAAATTAAGGTTATACATTAACATGGATTACCAGGCTTTCATTGCTAATCCATCTTTACCAGAACTCGACCAATGCAGCAGAAAGGATCTGTTGGCTATTTCTAAACTTTTAGGACTCAAAATCAAATCTAGTGCTGTAAAACAAGTTATTAGAGATAGTATAGTCCTACATTTTGTCAACGAAGAATTTTTGCCAGAAGAGGCGTTATCCACAATTAGTAGAGAAGGAAACGAAAACACACCCAATGTTGTAGATTTAGAAATACAGCTAAAAATTAAACAGTTGGAAATTGAAGCACAAAAAGAAGTACAGTTAGCACAGTTAGCTTTAAAAGAGAAACAAATGAATCTAGATAAAGAAAAAGAAATAGAATTAAAGAAATTAGAGATAAGTTCTAAATCTTCAACAGATCCTCCTACCACCAGTCAGAATGTGGACCCAGCTAAATACTTAAAACTTATTCCACGTTTTGTGGGAAATGTGGATAATTATTTTGTTCAATTTGAACTTGTTGCCAAAAATTTTGCTATTCCTGAAACGCTGTGGTCCTCGCTGTTACAAACTGTTCTGACTGGTAGGGCTGCAGAGGTGTTCTGCTCACTCACTGGGGAACAACAAAGGGACTACCAAGTTGCTAAGCAACTAATTTTGAAATCTTTTGAACTTGTCCCTGAGGCTTATCGAAAACAGTTCCGTGAACTGCGTAAACTGGATGGCCAGACCCATGTTGAGTTCTTACGAGAAAAGCAGAGAAGGCTAGATCGCTGGCTGACATCTAAAGAGATTGGTACTGACTATGCAAAGCTCAAGAACTTGATTTTGATGGAGGAGTTTAAGAATTGTGTCCGGCTGGACGTCCGAACACATATGGCAGACCGTGGCGAAGATGATGTGTACAAGGCAGCAGTGTTGGCCGACGACTTCGTCATCTCCCATCAGTTCGCAAAGTCCACAGCCGATGTTAGGCCGAAGCAGCCGAAACTGCCCGAAGAAACAAACAGCACTTCAATGAAAAACACTCATGAAAAGAAGGTGACACAACCAAAAGCCTCATGCACATACTGCAAGAAAGAAGGACATAAAGTGGAAGAATGCTATAAATTGAAAAGGAAAAACGAAAAGGCTTCTCCGAAACCTACTTTATGTGCCGTGTCCTATACAACAGAACAATTTTTACACACTCAAGCTAATGATACTAAGCCTGCCACACCAAGCTCTACTGACTCTACTACATCGTCAACATACTCATCAAAGAGTTCTACTACATCGTCAAGATGTTCTCCACACTCATCCGAGTGTTCCACAACATCGTTAAGATGTCCTCAATACACATCAAAGTGTTCTACTACATCGTCAAGATGTTCTCCACACTCATCAAAGTGTTCCACTACATCGTCAAGATGTCCTCAATACACGTCAAAGTGTTCCACTACATCGTCAAGATGTCCTCAATACACATCAAAGTGTTCTACTACATCATCAAGATGTTCTCACGACTCCAAAGAGAGTTTATCAACTACATCATCAAGATGTTCTCATGACTCCGAATCGAGTTTATCAACTACATCACCCAGATGTTCACAAGACTACAACACAAGTTTGTCAACTACATCACCAAGATGTTCTCAAGACTCCATCGAGAGTTCTAACAAAGTCCAGATGTCTACATCAGTCACCCCTGATGTTTTAGAGGAGTTCAAGCCTTTCATTTCGGAAGGATTTATATCACTACCAGGTGATCATACCAGTCTGCGACCTGTAACAATTTTGAGAGACACAGGTGCCTCGCAATCGCTACTGCTTGAAGGCATTCTTCCCTTATCAAACGCAACTGCAACGGGGAAAAGCATACTCTTAAGAGGCGTAGAACTGGGTTGCCTAGATGTACCTCTCCATCTCATTGATCTCAAGTCAGATCTTGTTTCTGGACCTGTGGTTGTAGGTGTCCGACCAACATTACCATTGGAAGGCATCTCGTTGTTGCTAGGCAATGACTTAGCTGGTGGGAAGGTTATCGCCGAACCCATTGTCACTCATGAACCTCAACTATCTGCACCTGAAGAAGAAGATGATCCAGAATTATATCCAGCATGTGCGGTAACTAGAGCCATGAGTTCACAAATCTCCAAAGAAAGGAGTACTTCCAAAAATAAATCAAACATTGAAGTGGACCTTGAGACCACATTCTTCTCCAAACTCGACGAAGATCCGAAATCAATCTCAGAAAAGCCGGTATCAACTCGAGAACAGTTGATCGAGGAACAGAAAAGGGATCCTGAGTTAGACAAACTCCGAGAAAACGCTTTGTCACCACAAGAAGCTGAAGAAGTACCTATATGTTACTACGTCAAAGATGATGTACTTCTAAGAAAGTTTCGACCACCAGACGCATCTGCAGATGAAGACTGGAGAGTTGTCCATCAAATTGTTGTGCCTGAGAAATATCGTGCTGACATTCTGAATATGGCACACGATTCTCCACTGTCGGGTCATCTAGGCGTCAACAAGACGTATCAGAAGATAACAAGTCACTTCTTTTGGCCTGGATTAAAGAAGCACGTCATTGAATACTGCAGATCGTGTCACCCTTGTCAAATGGTTGGCAAGCCAAATCAAACGATTCCTGTAGCTCCTCTCAAGCCGATTCCAGCATTCGAAGAACCTTTCAGTCGAGTCATCATTGACTGCGTTGGACCTCTTCCAAAAACTAAAGCAGGTCATCAATACCTACTAACCATTATGTGTGCTTCGACAAGATTTCCGGAGGCAGTTCCTTTGAGAAACATTAAAGCTCCTAACGTTGTCAGGGCACTCACAAAATTCTTCACTCTATTTGGTCTACCTAAGTCCATACAGTCGGATCAAGGATCTAATTTCAAAGCCACTCTTTTCAAACAAGTAATGGACCAATTGGGCATTAAACACTGCATGTCAAGTGCATATCATCCTGAGTCGCAGGGAGCCCTTGAACGCTTCCATCAGACCCTGAAGAACATGATAAGAACCTATTGCCATGAACATGAGAAGGACTGGGATGAAGGAATACACATGCTACTGTTTGCAGCCCGTGAAGCCGTCCAGGAGTCTTTAGGCTTCAGTCCGTTTGAATTGGTGTTTGGCCATACGGTTCGCGGTCCTTTAAAATATCTCAAAGAAATGTGGATGTCTCCGACACCCACTGAGGGACTTTTAGACCATGTCTTAAAAATTAAAAGTAGACTTTATGATGCCTGTAATTTAGCCAAAACAAATTTAAAGGAAAGCCAGTCTAAAATGAAAAACTGGTATGATAAAAAGGCCAGATTTAGATTGTTTGCCCCAGGGGACAAGGTTTTGGTATTTTTACCTTTACCTGGTCAACCATTACAAGCTAGATACTTTGGTCCATATGAGATAGAATCAAAAGTCAATGATTTAAATTATATTATTAAAACTCCAGACAGGAGAAAGAAAAGGCAACTTTGCCATGTAAATATGTTAAAGAAGTATGTCAGTAGAAATTCAGAAACAGATAGCAAGAATGTATCTGACCAGGTACAGTGTAATTTAAATGTAACCCCTGTTGTTCCTCCTGATATTGTAAAGGAGAAATTTGGTCAGTACAAATTGCCAAATTCTTTTATACTTAAAAATTTGGATCAAAAGCTGTCACATCTGCCACTGAAAGAGAAGATTGTAATTGAAAATGTAATTAAGGATTTTTGTAATATATTTCCTGATGTGCCAAATAAGACTAATTTAATTGTACATGATGTTGATGTTGGTGATGCAACTCCGGTCAAGCAACACCCATATAGAGTTAATCCTGAAAAGTTAGAAGTTCTTAGATCTGAAATAAAGTATATGCTTGATAATGACATTATTGAACCAAGCTCAAGCAATTGGAGCTCACCTTGTGTTTTGATCCCTAAACCAGACAAAACATTTAGATTCTGTACAGATTATAGGAAAGTAAATACTTTTACAAAATCTGATTCCTTTCCAATTCCTAGAATTGATGATCTTATTGATCGTATTGGTGATGCCACCTACATTACCAAGATTGATTTATTATCAGGATATTGGCAGGTACCTCTATCAGATCGTGCCAAACAAATATCAGCATTTGTTACACCAGATGGGTTGTATCAATATAAGGTTATGCCTTTTGGGATGAAAAATGCCCCTGCTACTTTTCAAAGAATGATTAATAATCTCATTGCTGACCAGGAGAATTGCAATGCCTACATTGATGATGTAATTATTTACAGCAAAGATTTTTTACATCATGTTAAGCAGTTAAGATCTCTTTTTGAAAAATTGTCAAAAGCCAATTTAACTGTTAAGTTGAATAAGAGTGAATTTTGTCATGCTCATGTAGAATACTTGGGTTATGTTGTGGGACAGGGTCATATAAAACCTGTCACTGCTAAAGTTGAAGCTATTAAAGCACTCCCTACTCCCACTGATAGAAAACAACTCAGAAGATTTTTGGGAATGGCTGGTTATTATAGAAAGTTTTGCCAAAACTTTTCCATAATTGCCAATCCTTTAACAAATCTGTTGAAAAAGAATGTTAAATTTCTATGGACAGATTCTTGTCAAAAAGCCTTTGAACAACTTAAAGTTGTATTATCTCAATCTCCCATTCTATTGGCTCCTAATTTTCAAAAACAATTTAAATTAGCAGTAGATGCCAGTGACATTGGGATAGGTGCTGTTCTTTTTCAGGAAGACAATCTTCATATAGACCATCCAATATGTTTCTTTTCTAAGAAGTTTAATACTCATCAAAGAAATTACTCTACTGTAGAAAAAGAATGTTTAGGACTTATCCTATCCCTTCAACAATTTGAATTCTATGTTAAGGGCTCAAATATACCTGTACTGGTTTTCACAGACCATAATCCTTTAACATTTTTACACAAAATGAGTTGTAAAAATCAACGATTGTTAAGATGGAGTTTATTTTTACAGGAATATAATCTAAATATTCAACATATCAAAGGCATTGATAATGTTATTGCTGACACATTATCCCGCTGTTAAAAAAATAATTTATTATTATGTTTATTATTGTACATCCGGTAACATCCTGTTTAATGTACTACTACAGTATATTTAGTGTATCTTATACATTTTTAATTAAGCTGTAAAAAGATTTACATTTCTTACTAAATGTAAACTTTTTATTTTTAGGAGGGAGGTGTTATGTGTTTAGATTATATCTTGTTTCCCTCCTATGTAACTAATTGCACCACTGCCAGGGCCCTAGTCCTGACCTTTAGTTGAACTCTGCTACTGTCGCGTCAAGAATTGTTGTTTACTAGAGTGTACCTAGATCATTCTTTCACCGTCTGGAACATGTTAGAAAGAGATGTTGACAATTTTTGTGAGTTATTCTTAGCCTACTTTTATTCCAGAAATCTCTAACATGTATAGTATAAATATAGGAGATTCGCGTGATAGAAGGAAGTTTTTACATCGATGTAGTATTCTTGAGTCTTGGTTTAAGCATATTGTAAGCGCATCAGTGGCAGAGCTGTATTGTATCTTTTATGTACCTGTACGCATTATTACATTGTTGTTTTATTCTGTTGTAAGGATATTCGTGAGTTGATTTTTCTTTTTTTTTTTTTTCTTTTGATATTAATTTGACTTAGTAAATAAATTGTTTTAAAATTGGTATCGTCTGAAGGGTGGTTTTATTAAATAAATTATTTTAATTTTTATTAATTAAGTTAGCTACAAATAATTAATATTGTTTGTTATTTATTACAACCTCTTTAACGAGACCACTTAATTTAAATTTAATACTACAGGAGGTCTGTAATATTACTTTAACGTTGTAAGCGTCATTTCGGCTCCCCCTTTTCCTAGCACCCGCGGACATATGTAGCCATTGTCCCCATCGTTAGCTACACCTTGGCTTTATGGTCACTATATGTTTGCTAGTTTTTAATAATAGGTACAAGCTCGCGCAAAGTCACCTCAATCAGCTGATATGATAGCGTCAAGCTTTGAATCACTTGAGATTAATTTTCATGCGTGAAGGTTAACTTTGTCTGTTCTAGTCTCGTTGTTCCGAGCGAAGCTTGATTCGAACGTGAAGGTGAATGTATGTGTGGGGGGGAGGGAGGGGGCAAATAATATATATCGCGCTTATCTTATACGACATACCTTTCGTTCTGTAAGAGAGTCGGTTTAAAGAATTTCAGAATTTCGAACACATTCATGGCAAATATGCAACATGACACCTTAAGGACAAAAACATTTTCCTTATTCCTTATGCGAGAACAAATGCATATAAGTACTCTTTCATACCGATTGACATTCGGGCATGGAACAAACCAGGAAACATCATTACAAATATTAATAAAGATGCAAGACTCGACGCGAACCACGAATGAGCGTAGGACGCAACAATCTTCTTTTTTTAGAAAGAGCGTCTGTAATTTCTAAGATAAGATGACAAACAAGATTTTTTTAACCAATTATGTACAAAACAACCGAACGATAATAATAGTGAAAATAACTAATGACAGCCACGGCGCAGTTCATTACAACTATCGGACTTGTTGTCTGAATCCCCCCAATCATAACATTTGAGAACGAAGAAGAAGAAAAAAGAATATCTGGACGCATGTATAAGTCAACTTTGGTAGATCTCTCAAAGAATTTCGTTTGTACGCGTTTGTATCTCATTTGACTGAAAAGACAAGAAACGGTTCATCTTTTAAAAAATTGTTACATGCAATTATAACGTGTTACAAATAATACTAATGTTACATATAATCTACAAAAAAATGTTCCATCTTCACTTTTACTAGTAAAACTTGACAAGCCAGTGATCTCAGCTGTAGCAGGAAGGTCCAACCAAGTTGTGAAGGGCCAATCTTTTACGCTGACCTGTAAACTGGTGGATGCGGGAACCTCATTATTCGAGTGGTACCAGGGTACAACTAAACTAGCAACTACAACATCGACGTATACGGCCACGGCCAACGCCGCCACGGATGTTGGGTCTTTCACGTAAGTCATATTGTACACACTTAAAGTTGGCACATGTTATCAAAGGGGTGTTAACAGTATTATGTCCCGGGGTCTTCTGTCGACCGTTTAACGGTCTCGTTCACCATGAAATAAAACACTCAAACCAGTCGATGCATCTTTCAAAGAAGAATTTAATCCTTAAATATTTTACAATAATGTCTTTATAGATGTCTAGACACTGCAGTGGGGGGCGATTACACTAGATTCTTCTAGATTCTATAATACCATGCAAAACTACAACCACACACTACACATCTGCGTTTATGTAGTTTTTTTGCGCAGAAAGTGCTAGAATGGGTTAGCCACAAAGTTTTCAGAACGCAAAGTAAAAATGCGTACCACGAGAACACATACTGGTGCACTTAATAATCTCTACGCCATAATAATAAACTCTAATTGAATTATCGATACAATTCTTACAGAAATAATCTCTAATCCATAACTAAAGTTAAAAAAATAACTCTAAATGAATTTACCATACAATTCTAAATACAATAGGAAAAGTGTGTTTAAACTGTTACGTCCACAATCCCCTTGTGGCCAGAGCTGTGTAGATCTTGCTGATAATTCTCGTTAGTCCTAAGGGAGACTTTAATTATTATTATTTATGTTTCAGTATTACACGAACTCTTCTTATAGTCCTGGGCACAAACTCAGGATTTGTGTTCCAACAGTTCCTTTCCTGGACATTAGAGTAGTAGATAAATCTTATAGTAATGTATACAACACAATAGAATAGTAACTTGACAAGGAAGCTTCAGTGTAACTGTTGTTGATAGTTTAATTCAGGTGATATGTTCAATATATACAATATATCTATTATGTACAGTTAGAATAAAATAGTGCAAACACAAACGTTCTCAAAGGAACATATTTTGAAACTCTCTGTCTTTCAGACAAACAAATCATTAAATACTATCCGAGTGGTGCAAGGGACAGACCCATTACCAGTAGGGGTGAAAATCATGGTATCATTACAAACCTCATAACAAAACGA
Organism: Anisus vortex; assembly: GCA_949126835.1. Classification (NCBI taxonomy): domain Eukaryota; kingdom Metazoa; phylum Mollusca; class Gastropoda; family Planorbidae; genus Anisus; species Anisus vortex. The sequence goes on from OX421498.1 coordinate 6,978,264, forward strand.
TAGGAACTTCCCCTATTAAATAATGAGTCGTTCCCAGACCCTGAGAATTTAAGATCAACACAGAATCCCAACATTAAGTAGAATCTTTTGTCTTCCCACTAAACGTCAGAATCCTGTTTAGTGAGAAAAAGAGGGGGAAGAAGAATAAACATTGCGTGTTCCGATTCTTGGAAAAACAATATATATGACAAAACAGTAACGCTCGTATAACAACAGACAAGTGCAGTATAAGATTTTAAGAAAACCATTATATAAATCTTAATATGTTTAACCTTATGTACACTTACATTATTATCTTTTAGAAAAGACAGTAGGCCCTATTGAGCCAAACACATGGACGATTGCAAGTCTTTCAGCACAAATGCGTTTATTATAGAACATTATTTTTTCAACAGTATAAGAAAAAAACTATTGTTTTACAAGTACATAAATAGTAACTCGCTAACACTATCATACTATTCAAACAAGAAAATGTGCACGTATGTCACTTGTGACTATAGTGTATTTCTGGCCAACGAGCACAATTGAGAAATTCAGACCCACGCTAGGGTATCTCAAGTGAGGACAAGGCGTGCATTTATTGCCATACAGTGTAAGCGAATCAATTTTAGTTCGATTTCTAAACTTATGAACCTCTTTTAATAAAATGCCGAATTAATAGACAGTGATGTACTTTTTTTTTGTTGCATTTTTGAGCGTATGAAACGAGTTTTTCTACAATATAGTTTATTTTCTCCGCTTTTTTTTTTTAAATATTGTATTTTGGGGAACTTGCCCCGTGTAAACAGAAATGAGAATTTGTTGTAGTTTCACGTCTTTATAATTTTAAGTGTTTGTTTTGTAGCAGTAGGATTAACTCCTGTCCATGTTATAGTTTTATTTAAGTAAGAAAGTAAGGTAACCGTCAAACCAATTTGATCCATGGTGCCGGTGAAGCAGCGTTCACCAGTTTCTGTGGCCTACGGCATATGAGGAGATTGTGTTACCAGCACAATGCCCATCTGCCTTTACTTTACCCCAACTAAGGTCAGGTACCTATCAGAGCTGAGTAGAATCAGGGACACCCTCCAGACCCGGGAACAAATCATAGCCTTCACCAGGATTCTAACCCAGGACCTTCGGTACCCCAGCTGAACGCGCTTCCGCTCGCCCACCGTGTCTCCAAATAGTTTTTGCTAATCTACTTAAAAACTGAATGATGTTCCACTATAGTCTATATCTCTACGTACACATTCAAAAAGTAAAAAAAAATCTTGTATTTAGAGTGTAACGACTCCGGGTGTATTTTTTTTCTGTCTAATAAACTCAATCCACTCGATAAATGTTCAACGAAGAATTTAATGCTTGAACTTGTGTACAATAAAAACATTGAACTTCTCTGGTAGCTAAGCTAAGCAAAAAAGGAACAACAACCACTAACGTCATCAATGCTTGTATAGGCATCGGTGCAGAAAATACTAGAATTGCTTTTCCCGAAGTTATTAGAATGTAAAAGAAAGGACTTACTAGATACTCGCAGAGACTATCCAAGAAAAAGAAACAAATAATAGCAAACTACTTCATTCACGGTAAAGAACTAACTCAAACTAACAATGCTAAGTATCTAGGAGTAATAATAAATGATAAGTAATCTTGGAACCCTCATATTGGTGAATTAATTAAAAGATTAAAAAACCCATTAGTATTCATAAAAAGGAACTTTTACAAATGTAATAAGAATATAAAACTATAATGCTATCTCACATTAGTTAGGCCTATACTAGAATATGCAGCATCTGTATGGGACCCATCAACTAAGGAAAACATTAAAAAATTAGAGCAAATTAAAAAAAGAGCTGCAAGGTTCATAGCTAGTGAATATTTCCAATTAACAAGAGTAACACCATTAGTAAAATCACTAAACCTAGAAACACTAGAGGACAGAAGGGCAAAGAGTAAAGTAGTAATAATACATAAGGCATTAAACTCTAATTTAGAAATACAACCCACTAACAACCTGTTGCAAAGCTCAGATAAACACAGAGACAAAAACACTTTCCTTGTCCCTTATGCGAGAACAAATGCATATAAGTACTCTTTCTTCCCGAGTGGCATTCGGGCATGGAATGGGTTGCCTGAACAAACCAGGAAAACCAATAACTTAACATCATTTAAAACATTAATAAAAATGCAAGACTAGACTCGGACCACGGATGAGCGTAGGACGCAATAATCTTCTTTATAGAAGGAGCGTCTGTAATGTATAGGGCGTTTGCAATCACGTGACAAAAAGCACGTGATTTGTGTTTACTATGTGTAATGGTGTACAAGTAACAATGGCCGCTGTATTAATAAAGTTTCATATAGTCTCGAGCTTTTTTAAAATGATGTGTTGTGTTTTAAGTCTTATTAAGATTTAAGCTGTATTATGTATGTTAAATAAAATAGGCTATTTTATTATTATCATAAACATAGATCTTAGACGATGTGAGCCTATTAGTGACTTGACTAGATAGCCTATTCACCAACACTATCACTTGACATCGTAGCTGCCCTACTTAGACATTAGCCTAGCCTACGAAACATTAAAAGTGTAGGCCTATAAAGTGAAATTTAAAGTGTAAATACGTCTAGCCGGCCCTAGCCTAATCACATTAATCAATTAATCTACAGCACTACTATTTACCTCCTTTTTTTTAGTAGGATAGCCAATATTCATATGTAAATTTGGCATGATAAAGAAGTACATCACCCTTTTTGTACACCAATAGTGGCTTCTATTTACACAAATACGTCACTCAAAAACCTAAGCCACGCCCATTGAGAACGCTCTATAAGATAAAATAAGAGTTTACGAGGACATAATAATATATTGATGTACTGCGTCATTATAAATAAATCTACGCGATTAGTCTATGCGCCTAATGTAAATAAAAAACTCTAAATGAAATAGCGAGACTATCTTGAATACAATTTACTATTATATGCTATACGCTAGACGCTTAGTGACCGAGCATTTGTATTCCATTGTCTAAAATTAAATGTTTAATATTGTATACTTTTAGTTGTAAAGGTACTACACAAGATAGTGTATTGACTTCGGAAACAAGTGATGCCTTTATAGTGGAAATGCTGGGAACAGGAGGATTGAGTAAGTAAATTAAGTAACAGTATGTTATTATGTAAAGTTAAGAAATTATACATACTAGTGTATAATAAACGTTCATATAAAAAACACAATTAAAAAAAAAGTTTTAAAGGGAACGTTATTAGGCATAAATGCATCACCATTGTATATCCCAAATACTAAACATACATATGTATATCCCAAATACTAAACATACGTATGCCTCCTTGTTTGTTTGCATTTGATCTGTTCTTCACCATTCACTTCAAACTTTACAAAGGGCTTAATATTCTCTCAGAAAAATCAATGTCTAATGCCGGTAAAAAAAAAAAAAAGACAATTCCCTTAGTTATAGTTAAAACATTATATTTTATGTACTATCGGCATTTACTCAAATGTACAATCTAGTCATTTAGAAAACTAGTACCAGGTGACCGATCATTCGATCGGTAATAAAGAGCAGGCGCTTGTACCTTAACATCATGTATATGTTAAACAACAGTGCATAAATTATAAAAATACGTCTTTAACAGACCAATAAATTGTATTTGTCTTTTTATTTTTCTACTATGAATAACATAGGCTTAAAATTCTAACATTTGAAGCAGATTTTTATTTGTGTATATACATATGTAAATACATATGTCGAAATGACCTAAAAATTCGTTTTTCATACATACGCAACACGTTTTATTCCCTTTTAGTTAAGTTTAGACATGGATTGCACTATACTCGATTTTAATTTGCACATTGACGCAGTCTACATGACTGTTTATAAAAAAAAAACACAAAAAAAACCAACAACAACGAACCGCAAATTCTACAAAATAACTCTTTGATCTACTGTTTTTTTTTTGTTTTAAACTTCCTTAACATCCATAACATGGCGACATGTAAAAACTGTCTAAATGTGCGGAACTTTTTAACAACATCGGCGTTTTAATTACGGTAACAGGCAACAATGACAGATACCAGAAAAGAAAAAAAAAACGGCATTAGGGCATTTAAAAATACTATTAGAATAGACGCATTTTTTTAAATATAGATCACATTAATGGATCACTGCGAAATTAGGCAATGGAGATGGCCACAACAATTACTTTTTACACAATGCGATGATTTCTGTTAAGCCGTGATAAAACAACGAGGAGGAAAAGCAGAAATCATGCAACCAGTTGGTTCAAATGTGACAGTGAGGCGTTAGGTGTCCTAGCATGCGTTATGTATCCTAGCATGCATTAGGTGTCATAGCATGCGTTATGTGTCCTTGCATGCATAATGTGTCCTAGCATGCGTTATGTGTCCTAGCATTCCTTATGTGTCCTAGCATGCGTTATGTGTCCTCGCCTGAGTTATGTGTCCTAGCATGCGTTATGTGTCCTCGCCTGAGTTATGTGTCCTAGCATGCGTTATGTGTCCTCGCCTGAGTTATGTGTCCTAGCATGCGTTATGTGTCCTAGCATGCGTTATGTGTCCTAGCATCTCCTTTCCAATCATACCTCACGTACTAGCTGGGAAAGTCAATTCTATCCAGTAATGCTGTTAACGGTTGGTTGCAAACCCAATTTGATGGCTGGATCGGACTTCCAACGAGATCAAAACTACTTTACTTCCCCTGCCAGTGGTAACGTATCTCTCAACGAAGTCGGAGCTTTGTCAAGTCTTTATAATTTTTATTTCACTTGCTATCTGGATACCGTTTTCCTTCCCGTTCCATTGTAAAATTAATGACCACAGCTAACTCTTAATGAACGTTTCTTAATATTCTAATAACAATTTTACAATTGAACAAAGCAGACGTCTTTTAGTGATATATACCGCTGTATTAGCTGAAACTGCACGTCCAAATATGATTCATAATTTTATTAAGTAATATTCATAGTAATTGTATAAAGATTTAGTAATATAATTATGCTATGGCTATGAAAAAGTGCTTGATATTTATTGATTATAAATGTATATTTTAGCATAAATTCTCAACTCTATATTTCAGCATCCTCAAGCGTACAGCCTGCAGTAATTGTACCTACTACAACAATAGTCACTGGTACTTCAATGCCACTGGGATGTTACAATATACCGATGGAAGCTGCAGCAGGTGATGTTTCATATAAGGTTTGTAGACAATCTAGGTGTTGAACTTTGTATAAGATACTCTTTTAAACATGACTGTAACAGACATGACTGTAACAAACATGACTGTAACAAACATGACTGTAACAAACATGACTGTAACAAACATGACTGTAACAAACATGACTGTAACAAACATGACTGTAACAAACATGACTGTAACAAACATGACTGTAACAAACATGACTGTAACAAACACGACTGTAACAAACATGACTGTAACAAACATGACTGTAACAAACATGACTGTAACAAACATGACTGTAACAAACATGACTGTAACAAACATGACTGTAACAAACATGACTGTAACAAACATGACTGTAACAAACATGACTGTAACAAACATGACTGTAACAAACATGACTGTAACAAACATGACTGTAACAAACATGACTGTAACAAACATGACTGTAACAAACATGACTGTAACAAACACGACTGTAACAAACATGACTGTAACAAACATGACTGTAACAAACATGACTGTAACAAACATGACTGTAACAAACATGACTGTAACAAACATGACTGTAACAAACATGACTGTAACAAACATGACTGTAACAAACACGACTGTAACAAACATGACTGTAACAAACATGACTGTAACAAACATGACTGTAACAAACATGAATGTAACAAACACGACTGTAACAAACATGACTGTAACAAACATGACTGTAACAAACATGACTGTAGCAAACATGACTGTAACAAACATGACTGTAACAAACATGACTGTAACAAAAATGACTGTAACAAACATGACTGTAACAAACATGACTGTAACAAACATGACTGTAACAAACACGACTGTAACAAACATGACTGTAACAAACATGACTGTAACAAACATGACTGTAGCAAACATGACTGTAGCAAACATGACTGTAACAAACATGACTTTAACAAACATGACTGTAACAAACATGACTGTAACAAACATGACTGTAACAAACATGACTGTAACAAATAGTAGTGTTTTCAATTTAAAAACATGATTGATACAATCGTTTGATCGTGACGCCTAATACAGGTGAATGGGGCGCCAGCTACCAGTCCTGTAACCATTGACAACACCAATGCAGGTAAAGATGTCACGTGTACTATCGCCGATGGTTCAGGCTACGCCTTTTCAACTGGAACCAGTGTTGCTGGAAAACTACCAACTTTAATAAGTAAGAGGACTCACGCTCTATATAAATGCAGGAATTAAACCTATAGTGTACAATAAAAAATGCTATAACCTGGCTACTATTAATATTATAAGTGCGTTAAATAATAAAGTAGGCTATCATAAACTTATGTATTTTTTAAATGTGTGTACACATTTTAGCTTGCTTAACTTAATGAACGAAATTCAATAGAAATATAATAATAATGTGAATCAAATTTTGATTGTTAATTTAATCACAATTATCTTATTTTTAAATTTTTAAATTATTGTTTCTTGTTTTACTAAACGATTCATCGAATGGTGAAAAGAAACGAATAAAAAAATTCCACAATATCGGTTACAAAATATGTATATCATTTGAAGCTCTACTTAACTTATATTTTCAACCAGAAGGCGAGAATGATGACAGTTCATTGGACATTAGAATACAAACAAAAGGCATTTAATTCGAAATGTGTCCGCAAAACCAACGACTACCTCAAACATTTAAGAGTTAAAGTCACATTCATTGTTTTCTTGCATGGTATTTTTATTTGACCATTGACTTGCAGTCATTTTTTTTTAAATGGCAACAATAAAAAATGGCAACGTTAAGAACGGTAAGGTCACAACGAAAACGGTAAAAAACGGCAAAATTATTCTTAAAATTTTCTTACAATACACAGCCACCTTTAGGTTTCCCTTACTAATTTCAGGTACTTATCAGAGCTTGGTACACTCAGGGACACCTCTCAGACCCGGGATCAAACCCTAAACTCTACCAGGCTTTAAACCATGGCTTTGACAGCAGAACGCGTTTCCGCTCGGCCAATGCATCCAAAAATTTTCATAAAATGATTTTTTTTTTGTTCAGAATATCACGCATTTGAAATGAATACATATTTTTCTCAGCAAACATACAATCTGTTGCTGTTACATTTGGTGGTCAAGTGATAACAGACATTGGTAAGATTACAACAGTTACCCTGGCATGCACTTTGACCCCTAGCAGCGCCTATCTTGGCACTTCTCCCTCTATCACCTACTCATGGCTGGTAAGTTGTGTCGCTCTTTTCTATGAAACTTCATCTTCACAATTGTTTTAAGTAGTTTAAAAAATATGTGTTATGGTTACAGATAAAGATTTTTTTTCACTATAAGTTCCGAAAAAAATCAATAAGATGGACTGCTTGCTCTATTTTTAACACTTGTTTTTTTTCCGTGCGCACACGGTATTTAATGACTCCTAAACTTCCCTAAAGACTTCCGCTGTTTACAAACATCTTAATTTTCTACTGAGAAAATCCTAACGAATTACTAAACAGGAAGTCTAGAGGACGTAGTTCAATAGAAAATTCAGAAACTAAGTGTTTCAAGCTATCAAATAGCAGAAATATAAAAGCAAGCGGTCCATTTTATTATAGTCTTTGCTATAGCGAAGAATCATAATAGCGCACAATTGTGTGTGTGTTAACAGCATTGTTTACAAATACACACATACAAACACACTTACACACAAACAAGCGAACTTGTAACAACACATTCTAAATGTCTATACTGAGAGATAGAAAGAGAGAGAGAGAGAGAGAGAGAAATAGAGAAATAGAGAAAAAGTGTATAGGCAAATTGTGTTTTTGTTTTCAAAAAGCGTGTTAAGGTTGAGTTAAATATACTAATACTAATATACTAATACCAACTTAGTTTGTTCCATATTGGTGTCCCCCCTACGCTTTAAACGAAGCACAACTTAGTACGTCGAAACAGTCTATCATTATTGACTCATTATTGTGGCGCGCCAGTAAACACATGGTCTTTTCATCCTGAATCAAAGGTAAGCAGAGCTGAAATTCGTCCTTTCAGCAATAGGTTTCATTGCACAAGGCCGTCAGTGCCCTGGAAAGAATTCACTGAGTTAGTGGAGTCTACATTACATGAATGTAATCCCATCGTTTCACATCTATTTACTCCCTTATTCCCACCCATTTTACATCTATTTACTCTCTTATTCCCACCCGTTTTACATCTATTTACTCCCTTATTCCCACCCGTTTTACATCTATTTACTCCCTTATTCCCACCCGTTTTACATCTATTTACACCCTTATTCCCACCCGTTTTACATCTATTTACTCCCTTATTCCCACCCGTTTTACATCTATTTACACCCTTATTCCCACCCATGCTATCTCTAGAACAATAAAAATGTCCCTTTTTTCTGACGCCCAACGCTTACAAAGTTTTCCAGAAGAAAAGACCAAGTCTACTTATCGCTAAGAAAACGCATTGAGATATCTAACGCCTCCAGACAGTATTATGATATGCCTCCGAAAAATTTTTCATATCTCCTACAAAGATCACGTTACAAATGAGGCTGTCCAACTGTGAATCACCAACGTCATCGGCCCTCACAAGGCTCTACTCAGCGCCATTAAAAAAGCGCAAAAAAAAAACAAAATATCAGATGGTACGGACATGTGGCAAGATCCGAATGACTGGCGCAAACAACCGTGCAGGGAATAGTGGAGTGTGTAAGAAAGAGAGGCAGGCAGAAGAGACGATGGGAGGATGACATCAGGGAGTGGACCGGCTTGTCGCTTGTGGATTCCCAGAGGGCGGTGCAGGACCGAGACGAGTGGCAAACAATTGTTTAACAGTCAAAAAAGGGTGCCCCAACGACCCTCACTCGGGTTATGGGATAAATGAAGGTGAAGACGGTATTATATAGTCTTAACATCTCCACAAGACCGATAATTAATTGTGGCAATATTAGAATGCTCGTACATGTGCCGTATTGAAACTGGTTAGCCACACATAATGCTATTCTATATGCGTTATAGTCTATGTAAGAAACAAAGTAACGTGTCGTAATGAAGTGCCAGTTTTGTATTGGGGATGAATACATGGATGGATGATAGATGGAAAGATGAATACATGGCTGGGCGAATACATGAATGGATGATTCATTTGATTATTGCTTAACCGGGATGTCGGTATTATTAGTAACTTTTATCATAGTGAGTGCTGTGCACAAAAACATTGCTCACTACAAATAAGATAATTTAGAATTGAGTGATAAGATAGAAAAGCTATCATCTTTGAACATGCAACACAGTGGCGACATTAAAATTCTAAGGTCATTGATAGGTTGAGAAGTCACACGTCTGACTCCAATCTTCCTTAAAATCACTTTCATACTGTGAAATTATATATACTTAAAAAACATAATATATATATATTGGTATATATATATTATATATATATTTTCTTCTATACATTTTCTTTGAAACTATAGCAAGATGGCTCAGCAATCAGTGGTGAGACTAGCTCTACCTACACTGTGTCTACTGCTGGAACCTACAGCTGCACGGCAACTCTTTCTGGACAAAGCGCAGTATCCTCTGGAAACAAAGTTACGGTTACATCCAGTAAGTCCACCTGTCACTGGGGCCCATTGGGTTCACATGGTAACATAATACATCCCCAGCAAGCACACCACGTCGTACCAAAGAGGAAAAACAAACGTGAAAACCACGAAAACACGTGGTAAACACGTTTTTTCCCACAGGGTCGTTAGTTTTTAAAAAGAACAACTACAGACCAATGAACATGAGCATTCCAAGTTTCCAGAAACACAAGCAATAACTAGATTCTAAGAAATGGGAAATTATGTTCATTACATATTTATTTTCTTCAATCTAGCGTTTGAGAAAGACGAAAAGGTTACTGTTTGTATGTGTGTGTGTATGCATGTTTGTTTGTATATCATATTTAACTATATCTCGTGGATAGTGGCGTGGGGGGGTAGGGGGGAGGACACAGTCAGAATCTATCCCATTCGGTCATTGTCAATCTGTATCTATAGGAGTTTCCTATAAAATATCATGGAAAACGTCACATCTGGGTTTGGATAAGATAATCTAAAAAAGCTAGTAGCTGTTCTCTGTACACTAATTAGCGTCGCTTAAGAATGCAAGAGTGGAAAAAGTATATTATTGCACCTCCGAAAGGCACTCAGGAGTTTTTTTTTGGGGGGGGGGGTAGGGAGAGCAGGGGCATGGTTTAGGCCTGAAGTTTAGTTTATCCAGGAAGTCAGCTAGCCCTGCAAAGGATGCTTCTGTAAACATAGATATTCTCTTCGCGACAGTAGACAATTTTTTCTTAAGAAATATCCATTTAATTGTGACGCAGGTTGAATGCTGTTGTTTTGTTTTCTTCTATAGGAACTGGTCATCTGACGACCAGTGCAGCAGCTCCAATCAAAGGTAGCCGTGTCATACTGACTTGTGGAGACGTGAGTTATGATGGCGTCACTTACCAGTGGTCTAAAGATGCTAACAGAATTGACCGCCAGTTTGACCGGAGGCTGCAAATAGACAATTTTGATACCAGCGATGACGGAACTTACGAGTGCAATATTGTAATGAATGGGATTAGCCTGGGCACATATAACCAAGCATTAACAGCACAGAGTCAGTAGTTCATGTATCTTACGTAATAATTTTTATTACTAAACAACAAATCAATTTTTTTATGTTTTTCTTATTTCTTGTACTTTACTAACCACATTATGCTTTTTATCATAAGACCTTTTATACTAATTTATATAGAGGATACCATTCTTTTTTTAAAAATTTACAATGTGTTTATAAAAAAAATGATGTCTTTATTAATATTTGTATTTCGGTATAACGATTGGCAGCCTAATGCATTTCGAGGTCAAAATGACTCTAAGACCGTCCTTGGCATCCATCTTAAACACAGTTATTGAATCACTTTAGAAATACCTTCGATATGTCTTTTAACCCGTTGGGGAGGCAAATAGTGCTTTTGGCGTGCTTCCATCATGATGCATAATGATACGGACACTTGCCCTAGGCACAGATAGCCACCATAACTCCTATTGCTTTACTTAATACTATCAATCTTTGCCTCCATTGACATTCATTTCGCGCACTGAACCAATTATGTTATCTACGGGTAAAGATGTATATTCCATGGTGGCGGCAAGGATCGCCACGAGATACGCGGGATTTGGGCGAGTATGGATTTCTCTTTGATGAACGTTGAGCGATATCTTTGCCCTGGGATTATTATTAAATTGCGTTGACCACCCGAACCAAATACTTCGAATTTTAAATTTCACACATGAAACGCGGTCGTGGTGAGGACATATTCGCTGTCAAATAATGCGCAAAAGGTCATGGAAATTCCGTGCGTAGCACTTCATGTTTGAGCAATAATATTTGCAACAACAGCTAAGCCATATTGGTTTCCGAGCCACTCTATAGCTACTAGTGGGAAAATAGTAAACGATCGTAACGAAATGACATAAACACGGCTGACATTCTTGAATCATAACAAGACTGCACCATACAAAACATTGTGTTCTTTATTAGACCACAATAATTGTAATATAGCAAACATCAGTCTAGTCTACTATTCTTTTTTTTCCATTTATCGCAGCAACAATAGCCAAACCCATTATTTCTTATGGTGGATGTGGTACTCGTTTAGCTGAAAAGGGCGACTACTGGCTATCGTGTGATTCGAATTCTGAAACCATTGCGATGACCTATGAGTGGACCGTGTAAGTACTAACCCTTTAGTATTAGTAAGTACTACAATTCCTGGCTAACCAGTTTATCATGGGAAAGAGAGTGAGTAGTAAAGGGAAAGCTTCTATGGTTTATTGATAGTACAATACAAGTAGGTAACCCCACAGAAGAGCGGTTAATCTAAACTTTTTTTTTTTTTACCAGTAGCAAATGTTTTTAATTGTGAGCAAAATTTCGAGGAAGTATTAAAAATAAGAATAAAATTATTTTGGCTTTAATGACTTACATTCTGAGAGTTAGAACTTTTTGCTAGATTTTTATGAACCAAATGCCCTATTAGTAGTACACAACAACAACGCATTGCCTTGGGTTCACCACTACGTTCCAGGAAAAGCACACTAAAAATTGGATTGCTGTGGGGTGCAGACTTTTCAAATCAATATACTGAAACGTAAAGCAGCGAGAATTCCTTCTATCAATATAATTACAATTAATATACTGTAGGTCAACCATTAATACACTTTTATATGGCTTAACAACGGTTTCTAATACATCCAGAGAGAGAGAGAGAGAGAGAGAGAGAACTGAAAAATTGAAAGTACCTTCTGGCATTGGTTTGATTGCAGAGTATAACATACCCAAAAGTGAGCTAAGAACTATAATATTTAACAAACTCTCTGTTATTTTCTACAGCAAAGGTATTGTGTCTACTACAGTCACAGGCAAGCATTACAGCCTTCCAGCCATAAGCATTTCTGACAACGGCGACTATACCTGCAAAGCACGATTCGGGGTATACAGCAGTTCAGTCAGTGACACAAAAACTGTAGAAATCACAAGTAAGTTATTCATCAATTTTTTTTTATTATGGTTGTTGTTGTTGTTTACAGCAAAATCAAGTTTACTAATAACACAACAATAAGATTTTTGAGCTTTTGAAATGAAACGCAAATGCATATTGAAATTTTAATTGTTACTTGGATTTACACCAAAATAATCTAGTTACATCATGAGAAATACTAAAAGCTATGAATCATATGCATTCCCTTTCTTCTTGAGTGGTATCCGACCGTTAAATGGGTTGCATTAACAAACCACGAATTTCAACAACAACATAAATATCCTTGTTATGATTCTAGACTAGACTCCAACACAAAAAAAGCACTGGACACACTAATATTATGTACAGAAGAAGCGCCTGTATTGTAATTTCTAATATAGTCCAGAATATTTTATTCGTGTTAGTCATTTGATAATAAATACTCATACACCAAACGCATAAGCAAAGTATAAGGGTACAATACAAATGCACATTCACAAGCATAATATATTCATACACACAAGCGTACTTGCTCACACACAGACCGGCACTGGTTTAATATACATAACAAAAAAATATTTATTATTCATGCAGGTCCTGGTTTGTACTGTGACCAAGACAACACGTGCATGGCTGCCAAGACCGGCTACTCCGGTAAATGTGACCTCAACGACAGGTGCCTGTGCGCCGACGGTTATTCCCAGAAAGGGGAAACATGCTCTAGTAAGTAGACTCGGACCTATGACTCAGTGTTGTGACACTATGAAAGCAGTCACAGAAACATACAGGCATTGGTTACCCCTGGTAACCCTTCTCCCATGTGGCACCCTGGTCACTATTTCAAGTGGCACGCTGATCGTTGAGCAATAACTGACTTATCTCGATGACAAATGATTTTTGTGTGTAGCGTTTTCCTTCAAATCATTTTATAACTAAATAAACTGCATAAATGTCCAAACAATGGGAACTGTTTTAATTTAAACAGTCTGTGTAGACGAACAACGGAGGTAAAATGCGTAAATAGCAAATATATACATACAGTCTAAAACATAGTCTTGAATATGTACGATATTAACACCCATTATGAATGTGTTTTATTTTTGTGTGTAATCGTTAGCTATATATATATATATGGATGTGTTTGTCAATTTTGATGCTAATTGGTCTATACGTGACCTCTTTGCCTGAAAGACCTATTTAACTCCGTGTACTCCGTAGTATAGTGGTCAGAATCCCGGCCTAGCACCCGGGTGACCTGGATTCGAATCTAATTGTTAACCCGTGCAACGCCGTGTCAATTTTGCTAGTTTAGTCTACAGAATTAGGTCTAGGCTACATGGGGATGAAAAGAAATAAAGTGGCAAATGCGAATGGGAGAAAAAGGAGGAGCGTAAATGCTAAAGCTGAGTGAATTTGTAAAGTGACCGATAGGATTTACAATTTTATCATTACGTTATGTTTATTTTATTTTGACATTTCCAACATATTTTTCTACTTTCTTCCGCAGGTGGAGTCGTCATTGTCAGTTCACTGACCATCATGATGTTCTCGTATGTCATCACCAAGTTTATTTAACGGAAATGTTGACATATAGAAGGTGTCATCGCCGTCAACACAGATCAACTTAGCGAGCGGCAGTATTTTTCTAGATGTTTTAAAAGTGATATTTACCCAGTTTAGTTGTCCACTATAAGAAACATCATTAAAAAATAGTGTGATAATGTAAAATATAAACGTTTACCTATTGTAAAGTCGTGAAAATATTTTTAAAAAATCTATAACATATTTTAAAGTTCATAGGCTGTACTTTAAAAAAAATCTAAAATATAAAATTTTGAAGCAACACATATTATACGCGTTTGAAAAAAAAAAGTATTTTAAACGATTAATATTAAACTGTATTCTAAAAAGTTCACACAAACCTAAAAATAGCTATTTTATAATTCTTGTTAGATTTTAACCCATTCTTCCAAAACTCAGCTGTGATATTTTTTTATTTTTAATTTTTATGTTTTTTTCATGTTTTAATAACTTTTTATTGTAGAAGTTTTACTCTATTGTTGTTAACTATTGCCAAATATTTATATATTATAGCTCAAACTAAATCTAATTAAATTAATAGTCCAGTCCTCTAATGTTTATACAACAGCTACGTTTATACTGTTTGTCTTTACATCTATCTTGTCTTTCAGATTAAGCATGAAATGTAATGGAAAATAAAATACTTCGTTCAAATAGAAATTTAAATATAACAGTTTAATTATAATTTATATTTAATGTCTCCATCTGAAAATACCGATGCTCCAATTGTGGCAAAAAATTGTTTTCAAATCTAGGCCTAGCCTATATAACGGAGTAAAATTGTATATGCCCATCTAAAAAGTCAGAGTCATAATGAAAATTTGACGGACCATTTATTGTGTGACTGTCATTTTTGAGGTGACTGGAAATACTAAGAACAATTCCAATGACTTATTGCAGAAACTCTAATACAAGGCTTACAGTAAAAGTATTTTAATTTTATTTTATTTTATTTTATGCTCTCTGATTATGAAATAAATTTAATACAAGTAATACAATATTTCTTTCTCAGAAAAAATGCGTTATTTATTTCTTAATTACTTATTTATATTTTACTTTTTGTTATTAATCAGTTATACATTTGGAATGAAATTCCCTAAACACAAGGACTTTCTTCCAGTTTGTGACTGTAATCCGCTTCGAGAAAGGAATAAAAGTTCATAGTTCTTTTATTAGAATAATAACTCTTACATTAGATTGCTTAACCTTTCTTTTGTTTTCAAAGCAAGAGGCCTATCTTATTATAGACTTTGTTTTTACGTATGTTAATAATGTGTTTTTGTGACAAAGAGTTTTGTACGTACATCTTTTTGGCAATTAATCAGTTGGAATCTGGCACCTAACAAACGAAAAATAATAATCAAACTATGACTGGGAGACGTTTATTGTCAGAAATCAATTAATTCTAAGCTTATTAGTTCTATCGAATTACGAGCAAATTATTGGTGAAGGTGATATCTACATGGGAACTAAATAAATAGTCGTATACTAACTGGGAGAAAAATTAGATTTTTTGCAAAGCTGAAATAGAAGGAATAGTAACACCCAGTGTGACCCAGTCAACAGACTCACGAGCGCTACACCAAATAATAACATTCTTATAATCACAGACACTGAAACTGTTATAAAGTCTACTGATGAGAAATGGTGGCTGAGAGAAATGGTGAAAGCGTTTAGAGCGATTTTAATTCTCCCTTTGAGAAAGGGATTCAATTGGGGCCTTTCCTTTCTGATAATGCTTTTGGGATTCTAACTGAAAAATAATAGAATAATTTATAATTATTATTACAACTGTTACGACCACAATCCCCTTGTGGCCAGAGCCGTGTAAATGTTGTTGATAATTCTCGTTCGTCCTAGGGTAGACTTTGGTTATTATTACTTATATTTCAGTATTACACGAAATCTCCTTATTGTCCTGGGCACAAACTCAGGATTTGCGTTCTAACAGTTCCTTTCCTTGACGTTGTTGTTGTAAATAAATATATTATCGTATTGTAAACAATAAAACAAAAATAATAACTTGACGAGGAAGCTTCAGTATTAATGTTGTTGATAATTTAATTCAGGTGATATGTGCAAATATATACAATATGAAGAGTATATACAGTTAGAAGAAAATAGTGCCAACACAAGCGTCCACTCTGTACAAAACTATGCACAAGACTCTGTACAAACTACTAGCTGCCTAGCCTTAAATACTAGCGGAGGAGAGCGGGGAACAGACCTATTACTAGGAGGGGTGAAAATAATGGTATCATTACAAAACTCATAATAAAAATGATAGTTTTAGCATAAACTCCCCTGTACGAGAAATAATAGACTATTCCTAGCCATTCCGAGAATTTGAGGTCACGAGAGTGGATTCTTAGAACAGTCTAGGCCCAGCACCGCCCACAAAACTCGCGTTGGAGAGAGGAAATAAGTAATGTGTGTTCTAGCATTCGGAATCACCAATATGTGACACAACATCAATTCATAATTATACCACCAGGAAAAATGAAACTAAAATGTTCATCTTTAAAATAAGTAGATCAAGCCATTTAGACAATAGTTGTGGAATAAGTAAAGACGGCTGGACCTTGTGTTGGCCACATAATCACCATTGTGCGCCGCGGCCACGGGAACGCGTAAATGCTGCTTCACTAGCCGTTTAGATCAATCGGTCTCAAAGGGTCTCCTACTTTTTACTTACTATAAAGCAGTTACGGATCGCCAAATAGTTCGGGTTAGATAGGGTAAGTAAATGTACAAAAGATTGTCCCCGAATTGTCTTGGTCATCTACATAAAATGCTGTGGCCTATTGTTAAAGTGTCAGATTTTCTGCTTTCAAAATTCTCAGGCTTAAATTCTGTGTGGGTGTTGCAACCGAAAAATATGCTGTTCTGTTCTTGCAAAGAAAAAAAATACACACTTGCATTAAAATTTGTTTGCACTCTGACAACTGGCTTAAACTTCAGAAATACTACCATAGCCTTAAATACATATTTCAAAAAGCTTTTCAATTTTCGCATCTACCTGAATGTAACGTGAATTCACCAAGGTTTCGCAGTGAAAAGAAAGTCTAACATTCGGGTCACGTAGAAACGAAGGCCTCTATAAATGTATTTAAATCTATTTAAAAAATGTGCGTGTCAATACCGATATGTAAATACCGGTTTTTAGGATGGAGTAGAGGCGGTGGATTGAGGGGATGGGGTAGGTCGGGATCCTAGATAACTAGTATAAAAAAAAGTTGTTTTTTTTTCTTCTGGCATTTAGCCGAGGCTTAAAAAGAAGACAAGGTCATTCTCTAGGCTCAGATGAATTCTGAAAGTCTACAGGTATCAGAGGATAGGCTTGTAGAGGTCAGACTAGGCTTTAGCTACAATTAGGTAACAAAATGAATACTTTAATAACCTTGCTTGCAGTTCTCGGTATGTTTGGTAAGTAACGCCAAATCATAAAATTATACGTATGAATTAGTTAATATAATAATCTTAAAAAAAAAATTCATTAGCTTATAATATAATACAAAATTTTCGCAGTTATAAAATTCAAACAGAAAGGGAGTAAAAATTCTGGAATAATAAAAAATAACCACTTATTTAAAGTTGAAATTGAGCACAATTATAAAAAATAGATAGGAAATATCCTTTGTACAGTCTTTTCAAATGTATACCGATATCTGCGTATTGCCTATTCAAGTTTTTTTTTTTTAAATTATAAGTAATGTAGCGTGCAGTTTATTGAACATCACGTGATCAAAGAATCATTACGATTACATTTCTTTAAAGGAAAGTATTGATTTTTATCTATAAGTATGTTAACAAAAATTAGGTAATACAATATTACAAAAGGTTTGATTAATGAATGAAATTGATTGACTTTAAGTTTTTAATAATCTATATACTTCGATTTGATTTCAAATGAAATGACAGTTTAAGCTATGTGTAATATTTTCAATAAGCTTGTTTTTCTTTTAATTAATAATACAAAGTCATTAGTCTACATTTTTAATTACAAACGCACACAGATTGAATGAAAAAACAGCAACTATTATCTATACGCAATAAATATATTATGCATATATCTATATGACAGTCTTTGCGTACAAGTAAGGCAATTGGCCACACAATCCCCATTGAATGCCGTGGCTGCAGGAACTGGATAACGGTGCTTCACTTTTGACTTACAGCTCCAATTGGTCCAAAACAAGGATAGCCTGCACCAGGATTCGAACCCAGAACCTTCGGATCGCCAGTCGAACGCGCTGCCGCTCGGCCATCGTGACCATACAATGTTGTTAACCCTTACAGTCCCGGGCGCGTATATAGCGGAACTGAAGGCAGCATAGATAGAAGTAGGTCGGTACGGGAAGGGTTAAGATCCTTGGTTCATGACCGTTGATTTTGCTCTATGGACTAAAATCGGCATGAAAAAAATATTTAAATTCTGTGCTACTAGACATAAAGGAAATTTGGGGAATTAAAATTTGTTTTTAAAATTTCGTCGTGTTAGTTAACTTATGTTATAAGACACACATCGCATTTCAGGATATCAACAATATAAATATATCGGTACAAACACACTACATGTCAAATGTCAATGTCACAAACACATCACATTTTTCAGGCTACCACTGTGTAGATGGGGCATCGTGCATAACAGCTTCTGCAAACTGTCAGGCAACTGACTACACCATGTCAGCATGCAGCAGTACTAAAGTCTGTGATTGCTTCAACTCATCCTTCGTTGCAATACGCACTGGATGTGCTCGTAAGTATCACGTGATTTTATTTCAACACATTCGCGGGCAATTAACGTCACTAATAGACCTCTATATCCTTCTGCTCAATTTTATCATACTTCTTGTTATTACTTATTTTGATTTTGGTAACCAAATGTACATGTTGAAAATAGCACTCGTTGTACTCAAAAGAGTAAGAAACGTTTAGAAAGAACAGCAACGATGGACCGTAGGCTTATTTGTGCGTGTGTATTGTTATAGATTATATATTATATCTGTATCTAATATCTGCAAATAATAAGTTTATATCTTATCTTATCTTATACGTTACAGACGCTCCTTCTATAAAGAAGATTATTGCGTCCTACGCTCATCCGTGGTCCGAGTCTAGTCTTGCATTTTTATTAATGTTTTAAATGATGTTAAGTTACTGATTTTCCTGGTTTGTTCAGGCAATCTATTCCATTCCGAATGCCACACTGGAATAAAGAGTACTTATATGCATTTGTTCTGGCATAAGGGAGAAGGAAAGTGTTTTTGTCTTTATGTTTATCTGAGCTTTGCAACAGGTTGTTATTGGGTTGTATTTCTAAATTCGAGTTTAATGCCTTATGTATTATTACTACTTTACTCTTTGCCCTTCTGTCTTCTAGTGTTTCTAGGTTTAGTGATTTGACTAATGGTGTTACTCTTGTTAATTGGGAATACTCACTAGTTATGAACTGGGAATGATCACTAGCGCCAATGAATTATCGCGACGAGACCGTAATTTCAGCGGAACATTTATTTTCAAATTCCACAGCGTTGTAAATTCAGTACAAGATACATGATACATAATAAAATAAATTCTTAACCTTAAGAAAAAAAAATTATTCTTTATTTATAATCGATCATTATTTATAATCGAAATAGATCAATCAAAGCGATCATTTCCCGCACATGTCAATTTCTACAGATTTGCTTTAATCAAACGAAGCTGAAACGTAAAGTAGTGCTAATATTGTTCTGAACAAACTATCGAATAATGTTCCTAAAGATATTATTTATTTGTTGTTGATGAAGACAATGTCAATGTACGCTCGTAGGTTTTCTTGTGACAAACAATATCGTAGGAGTGGCTGATCCATATTATTTTGAGAACGAACGTTTCACATCACTAAAAGAGATCGGCAAACATAATGGAAATATAAATCAAGAACTGCTAAGCGAGATAGTCTGTCAATTAACTAAAGTAAGACGAAAAGCATTGTTATCAGCTAAAATTACGAGATTGTTTGATTCTAATGATGTATATATTTTCATATTTTCTTATCTTATAGTTCTCAAACTCTCATTCTATCCAGAAGATCATTTCGCCCTAGGCTTATCGGTAAAATAAGTTTTGTCTTATATTTAGTATTTTCCGCGGTTAATTTTGCGTCTTGGCGATTTACCTCTGAAGAACCATTAATTCCGCGAGCATGGCGTGAAATTCCACAGGCAGCTGTAAATTGTGGGCCTTGATGATAGCAAGTTGAGCAGACGTAAAGCCTAACTCATTCTACTCATTTTATCACACTAGTGAAAGTAGTTTTTTTTTATTCGGCTTTTTGAATAGGATCCCTTATGTCGGGACGAACAGGGAAGCACGGTATCGTATGCTCACCTGTGAGGTTCACACTAAGTATCTCGATATGTTTCACTATTTCATTAATGATCGTGATCTTTTTTACGCATGAGAAGAGAAAAAGTACCCAAATCATTGTCTCCATTAGAAGTTTATACTTAATCTCTATAAACAACATATTTAATCTCCGCTTAAAAGCTTTAATTGACATCAGATAATCTGTTGGTATGTGTACTTTGAGGACTGTTAATTGTCATGTTTTTTTTCGATCTCATTTGTAAAAATATAAGATCTTTTTACTTTTTCTTTATATTATTATATTCTAATGTAAAAACAGCCATTTACAGATCTTTGACTAGTAGTTTAAACGTTGGATACCATTATTGCATTAACATGGTGAGTTAAATGTTGTAGCGTGGCGGGCACTCTACGTGGTTATTTGGCTCGTGTAGAGGCTGATTATTGCGATGTCACAGTGAAGTTTGGGCCTTAGAATTATTTATATTTTGTCCGTTATCCCGCTTGGCTGGCGGGTGCTGTAAGCCTATTGAATAGAGTAATTTCTACTACTATATGACACGAGTGCTAATATATGAGCAGACACAAGAACAATGATTGATTCAATGCTGGGATGAATTTCAAATACTGTTTATTTAGGCAAAAGCGATAGATGGCAGAATTTAATCCACAACACAAATTTACAGTGTAAACAGTATATATATTTGGATCGACCGAAGACAGAAATGGTGCGTTCTGTGTCTAAGGCCCCAATACCCGTTTCTTATTTCTATCTTAAACCAAGAAGTGCCCTCTGTGGGGGTAGGGGCAATGGGGAGGGGGGAGAAGAGGGCTGTTGCGTATGTGTCAGTTTACGGGGGAAGAGTTTGGGGGAGGGGTTTCCCTGGCCACCTGGGCCGACTGTAATAGATTTCGCGTGTAGACGCAATTTGCTTATCTTGACCAGTGGTCAGTAGCCGAGAGGGGGATCAAAGGGAGGGCTTGGCGAGGGTGGGGGGGGGTTTAGACTGTACATACAAGGGGAGTGTAAACATGTTAAATATATACAAGGGCAGATAACTAAGCTTGTATAATAATAATATAAGGAATATATATATATTGATGCATGTACAACAGTTATAGAAGAGAGTAAGTACATTCATATATACAAAATAAAGATACAAGATACAAATACAGTCACACATTCTTCATTCATTGGTGGGCACCGCAATGAGCCAGGATTAATTGTAGTTTATAGGTTGGAGCCATAGTGAATAAGTGCCATGGCACCAGGCTGAGCGCTGGCGCTTCTAGTGAGTTTACCACAAATGTACATTCTGTTACTCATGTATAGTAGTATATTGATCAATGTAATGGGTTTTCACATACTCATAGTGATTTTGATGTATACATTGCTACAGTACGTTATCTAGAGCATTGATCGTAGGTTGCCGATCCCTAATCTAGAGGTTTTTACATATACAAAGAGATTGTTAATCATACACCAAGTTTATTATTTCTTAATAGTCATATTTTTGTTTGACAGTTAAACTTGACAAGCCAGTGATCTCAGCCGAGGCAGGAAAGTCCAATCAGGTTATTAATGGTCAGACTTTTACGCTCAACTGCAAGGTGATAGATGCAACAAACTACGAATGGTACCTGGGAACTACTAAATTAACAACTACCATATCCATCTACTCGGCCACTGCCAGCTCATCGAACGTTGGCTCTTTTACGTAAGTCTTAATTGTAGAAATCTATTGTTGTAGTAAATCTTGACCTCTAAAGACCTCTGAACCCGGTGACCTCTGAACCCGAAGGCTAACTCGACGACAAGCGTCGATGGGCATGAACATAGCTGAAAAACAAACAAAGCAATAATGTTCAACTTTTAGCAATCAAGGCCTTACGGGTCAATTTGACTCAAAGGGATTTCTAAACCTTTTTGCGTCAGGCCCCAGATGAACATATTATTCTTCATCATCATCTTTGGCGCTACAGCCCATGGAGGGCTCTGGCCTGCCTCACCCCCTCCTTCCACTCGGACATATCCATTGCTTTTTTTTCCCCAGGCCTGGATCCCGATCTGTTGCAGATCCATCTCGACATTGTCCAACCATCTCAGTCTGGGTCTGCCATTAGGCCGTTTTACTCTAGGGTTCTGAGTATATATTACTTTAGCTCCTCTGATGTTTGGCATTCGTTCCAGGTGGCCTGTCCAGTGTAGTCTGCCCTTTTTTTTTATATTTTAGCCACAATTAGTAGGGTCTTCATATAATTCACAGACCTCTCTATTGGTGCGCATCCTCCATCCATTTTCATCTTTTGTTGGTCCAAAAATTTTATTATTTTTTTCTCCGTATTATTCTTGCTCCGTAATAATATCTAACATGCATTATGCCATAGATTGCCATAGAACAATGCCGAATTATATTTGTATAGTCGGTATAGCTTTAGTCTCTTTAGCAGTAAAAGAAAGCGCTATTTATAGTATTATAAACACAACACGTTTCCTTATCGATTTTATTGACCATGCACGTCGTCATAAGTAGTTTAAAAAAAATATAAAAAAAATGAATTGTCATAAAATGACCAGATTACTCATACAAAGCCATGTACTTTAGAGTCAAATTATTTTCAATTTAAACAATTTTTCCTATGTTAAGATTAGTATATGTTAAGGTGATACGTTGTTTGTTTAAACACATACTTTAACGCAATAGATATGACTCAATAATATTATTTTTATCATGGCTTACATTCAATAACAAAAATGTTGGGTATTAGAGACAATGTAACGGAATGTCATGTTAGATTGGTACTTGAACTGGCATTGGCCAAGTATATGACTTTGAACTGGGCGCTGTCCGATAGAGGCTTACTTTAGTAGGTTTAGGCCCAGCACTTTGATTCGCAGTATGGTAACTGCAGGGATGAGCAAGAGATGGTCGAGAACTTTCTATTTTACATCCCGGCCTTGCGAGAGTTTAGAGAGTAATGCAACGATCAATTTTAGTAATCTCGGCTAGTTTTCCCCACTTAAAGAGAAGTAGGGGCTCAAGACTCGTCTTAAAGATCGTTACGTTACTAAATATTGTATTGTTCCAGATGTAAAGGTACTACAGCCGACGATGTACTGACTTCAGAAACAAGTGATGCCTTCAAAGTGGAAATGTTGGGAATTGGAGGAGTGAGTAAGTAATTTAGTAACATTATGTTTTATGTAAAGTAATGAAATTACAAAAAACTTTGAACGTTCATTAAAAAAAAAGTCAATTATAAATTTTATTTCTAATGTCGATTCAATGTTTCAGACACATCAAACATACAACCAAATATAACTGTACCTGCTACAATAGCGATAAATGGTTCCAGTATTGTCCTCAGCTGTGACAAAATTCCAATGGGAACTGACAAAAATGATATTTCTTATAAAGTATGTAGGCCATTCCGGTTATTCTCTTTCAATGATTTCTTACTGTATTAAACATAACTGTAATGCAATAAATTTAACATAGGCTACATTATTGTTACAATTATTATTGTAACAAAATTTACTTTAACAAACTTAAATTTAACAAACATTACTGCAATAAACTTTACAGTTATAAACATAACTGTAACAAACTTGACTGAAACAACATTTTCTGAAACAACCAATTCTGAACCAAACATTACTTTACTTTAACAAACTTTACTTTAACAAACTATAATTTAACACACATTACTGTAACAAACTCTACAGTAACAAACATTACTGTAACAAATGTTACTTTAGGAAGATCTCGCATAAATGTAACAAACACGACTAAATTATACGCTAATGCATTACTTTTAAACTTGATGAATACAATTTCTATATCGTACGCAGGTGAATGGAGCGGATGCTACCAGTCCTCTAACAATTAACAACACCAATGCAGGGAAAGAAGTCACATGTACTATCCGCAATGGTGCGACCTACTCTTTTTCAACTACAACTAGTGCTGTTGGAAAACTACCATCTTTAATAAGTAAGAGGAATTAATATAAGCATTTGGAACTCATTTTTGTATGTGTATATAGCCATTTTTTTAATATATAATAAATAATAGTTTTTTGTTTAAATTGACTGTTTATACTCTGTTTTTACTCTGGTAATTATTGAGATTTTTCTTTTAATATAATGAAATTTAAAACTAGTTTAACCATAGAAATAAAGGTTATTTAAATCGAATTTTCGAAACTTGCATTTAAAATGCGATACAAAAATTTTATGTTATCTCAATAGGGGCAATATATTAATATTCTCGTGGTGTTTAAATTGCTCACGTTTGGGCGTTTAAAATATACAGCCTAGTCTAGAAAATGCCTAGTTTTGAAAATGAAGAATTTTAACTTAATTTAGTTATCTGTGCAGTATAAAGCGTGAACTAATGTCAGCATCTCTATCAATGGCGGACTAAGTAATTTTTGCCAGGTTTTGTTCATGGCCTTCTCTTCTTATCTTTCTTATATGTTACATATATGTTACATACGCTACTTCGCTAAAGACGATTAGCCTTGTTGCGTCTTACGCTTATCTTTGGTCTGAGTCTAGTGTTGCATTTTTATTGGTGTTTTAAATGATGTTAAGTTACTGGTCTTCCTGGTTTGTTCAGAAAACCCATTCCATACCTGGATGCGGGTTAAAAGAGTACTTATATGTGTTAGTTAGTAAGGTATAAGGAAAGTATTTTTGTACTTATATTTATCTGAGCGTTGCAACAGGTTTATATTGTGTTATATTTCTAAATTGGTGCACTGCATTTGGTGTACATCTCTGGAATTTACTTGGGAGTGTTTTCCTTCGCCTGTGGGAATGTTGTCCATCCACCTCAATCTTATCAAATGAATTATGTCCAAGATGTGTTTTACTTTATACTGTACCCGATTACACTCTAACTTAGAAATGATTGAATTCTAACTTAGAAATGATTAAATTCTAACTTAGAAATGATTAAATTCTAACTTAGAAATGATTAAATTCTAACTTAGAAATGATTAAATTCTAACTTAGAAATGACTGAATTCTAACTTAGAAATGATTGAATTCTAACTTAGAAATGATTAAATTCTAACTTAGAAATGATTAAATTCTAACTTAGAAATGATTAAATTCTAACTTAGAAATGATTGAATTCTAACTTAGAAATGATTGAATTCTAACTTAGAAATGATTAAATTCTAACTTAGAAATGATTAAATTCTAACTTAGAAATGATTGAATTCTAACTTAGAAATGATTGAATTCTAACTTAGAAATGATTAAATTCTAACTTAGAAATGATTAAATTCTAACTTAGAAATGACTGAATTCTAACTTAGAAATGATTAAATTCTAACTTAGAAATGATTAAATTCTAACTTAGAAATGATTAAATTCTAACTTAGAAATGATTAAGTTCTAACTTAGAAATGATTAAATTCTAACTTAGAAATGATTAAGTTCTAACTTAGAAATGATTAAATTCTAACTTAGAAATGATTAAGTTCTAACTTAGAAATGATTAAATTCTAACTTAGAAATGATTAAGTTCTAACTTAGAAATGATTAAATTTTAACTTAGAAATGATTAAATAATAACTTAGAAATGGTTAAATTCTAACATAGAAATACCCTACAACAACAAATCTATTATAATACTCAGATACATAGATTGAAATAAAAACAACTTTCGTTTTCCATAGGCAAGGACAAAAACATAGAGGTTTTATTTGTTCCCAAGTTGCATTAGGATATGGAATGTGTTCTTTGAACAAACCAGGAAAACCAGTAACTCAACATCATTCAAAATACTTATTTATACGCAAGGCTTTTTGTATAGAAGAAGCGTCAGTAAAATATAAGATAAGAAGACATGATAATCATAATTACGTAAAGTATCCCGTCGGACCAAATTAATTTACAGGGGCCGGTGAAACGGGGTTCACCAGTTTCTGTGACCGCGGCATACTAAGGGATTGTGCGGCTAGTACAATGCCCAGTCTCATAAGAATTCGAACCGAGGCCCTTCGGTACTCAGCTCGACCAACGTGTTCCCAGGATAAATAGACAATTAAAAGCCGATGGAAAACAATATCTTTTAGCTTTGTTTATGCTGACGAAAAAAACAATTTACATTTCCTGCAAATTTTCTTATACAATAATAGTGCATTTATCTATCTATGTGGGCCAAATATAAATAAAATAATTGCCTAACTCTTTCAGCCAACATACAATCTGTGACTGTAACTTGGGAGGGTCAGATATTGACAGAGATTGACAAATCTTTCAATTCAACTACACTGAACTGTACTACCACACCTGGCCTCGCCTATCTTGGTGCTTCTCCCAACATCACCTATGCATGGCAGGTACGTTTTCTTATTCATCTTCTCGTCGTCGTTGTTTTCCCACAAGTTTATTAACCCTTCCCGTACCGACCTACTTCTATCTATGTTGCCTTCAGTTCCGCTATATACGCGCCCGGGACTGTAAGGGTTAACTTTAATGTGTTGTTTAGAGAGCGATAGGGTTTGGTTTCGTAATACCGTTTATAACAAAAGCTCTATCTCTATCTCTATCTATCTATCTATCTATCTATCTATCTATCTATCTATCTATCTATCTATCTATCTATCTATCTATCTATCTATCTATCTATCTATCTATCTATCTATCTATCTATCTATCTATCTATCTATCTATCTATCTATCTATCTATCTATCTATCTATCTATCTATCTATCTATCTATCTATCTATCTATCTATAATTATCTATATCTCTCTCTATATATATATATATACTTCATTGGCTTCGCCACTTCTAGCGTCCGATTAACTGGCCCAGCAAATAAGTCCCTTCTGTAAACCTTTATTTCAATTGACGGCTTTGAGAAAATATTAATTTATATATGACATTTTAAAATGTATTTTAAAGCAATGAAAAATTTGTTTTAAAATTTTAGAAAGATGGCACCCAACTCAGTGTTGCTACTGGTGCCTTCTACGTGGCGTCCGTCCCCGGAACGTACAGCTGCACGGCCACACTTAGTGGTCAGACAACCGTATCTTCTGGCAACAAAGTTACAGTAACTTTTAGTAAGTCAGAGTTTTTTTCGGTAAATGGACACATAGAGCTTAAAGTATAGTTTACACGTTAAGTTAATGGGGCCGCACTGTGCCAAAAGGAGAGCTGTCAAGGATCTTCCTCCAATTATAAATAAAATAAGTTCAAGATTATAGGTGGAAAAACATCTTTATGTTTTAAGCTTGTATAATGACATATCTTAAAGATTTTTCATTCATTGACAAGTCTTAATGAGGCCTGACCTATTTAAATGGAAGATATCATGAACTTTTTAGTTATTTTAAGAATTTCCGTAAACAAAAAAGCATGCTTGACAATTGTTTGACAGTTAATTTCAACCTCGACGGCCAGTTCTGGTCTTTTAGAAATATACAAAGGCTACAAGATAAGTTATGAGGAATCCGTTTTTAACATCAAAAGTGAGTAAGCGATAATTAATAATCAAAGTGTTAGTCGCGTTAAGTTAAATTTAACTTTGTTTATAAAATAAATAAGTCAAGAGTTGCGTCCTTTGTTATTAAAAACAAAATGCGTAGATTCATAAAAACATTTTTTTTTGCATCAAACAATTAGTTTGGGATTATAATTATGTGATTATTCACGTCTGACATTCACAATCCATCGTTTTCTTTTGACAAGATCTTTTGGAAATGAAATACAATTTAGTTCTTACATCTTTTCGTACAACCAGTAACGCAGCACACAAGCATGTTTTGTTCGTAAATGAACGAACTTGATCGGACATGTTTTACACTTGAACCTTTATGGATGCATAATTTTAAAGATTTGTCAATGGTGAGTGTAAGTGATGCATGACTTGGTGTGAAGTTATAAGGAATAAGTTTGTGCAATAGGTGCGATTAATGAGTAACTAGGAAATGTGTGTTTGACGTCATGTAATGTTTACTTGGGAGAGAGAGATGGTAAACAAGGACAGTGTATGTTAGGCCGTGGAAGAGTGATGTTCTTGGTCTTGATATGGTAGTAGTAACGAAGTGTAGAAGTGATGGTGATATACAATACGTTGATTAAAGTTATTATCCTCAAGTGAAGTCTTATCAAGTTTATTGAGTTGTGTTACTACATGTTATGAAGATCTCTCAGTTACAAAATGGTGGAGCAGCAGTAGAAATCAAGACCATAGAGAGATACATCACAGAGCCTACTTTATGTACAGTTGTTGGAACTGTTGGAAGTTGACCTGCCTGCCTGTCTTGGAGGAGGTAACTTGAGGGAATCGACGTTTGATTGCCCTGCGAGTCATTGTATATGACTGGTGGATTTATTGATTTGTGGAGTTGCACTGTGGGTCATGGTATATGACTGGGATGTTTATTGACCAGTGGAGCTTTTTGTGAGTTGTGGAGCAACCCTGTGGAATGGTTACAGAATTGTACTGAAGCTGATGAGCTGCGAAGTCCGAAGCTGTCTTGTGGGTGTCCTGAAGTTGTACTGTCGTCTGTGAGCTGTACTGACGAGCTGGTATCTATCTGGTGTCGAAGTCTGTCAAGGTCGACGTCGTACTATCCGGTTTGCCGTGGCTACACACTATTGCCTATTGCCAGCCGTAACTGCTTACGAAAGCTTTCTGGCATAGTAAGCGGGCGTCATTGCATCGTTGCAACCGCTGATAAAGGCATACATCGTCTGCGTCCTTGTGCAGAGGGCATATTATTGCGGGCGTCATTGCATCGTTGCAACCGCTGATAAAAGTATACATCGTCTGCGTCCTTGTGCAGAGGGCATATCATCTCCTGGCGCCGGATGTGTAACTTTGCTGTTGATCTCGTTTGCTGACTGTATACAATACGTCGGTGGAAGTTAGTCAAGTTCAACTGCAATTTTGATAGGTGATTTCAAGGTCGACGCAACGGACGCTGGTTGTAGACTTGAAGGTTGGGAGGACACTCAAGGTTGATCCGTTGGATGCTGTGGAACATTTGACGTTGATTTGGTTGGACAGAGCTATCAAGGTCAAGGAATTTGGACGTTGGACAAGGGACGTGCGTGGACCTGGATTGGAGACAGCACTACTGAAAGCTAAGTTAAATATTTTTTTTAACTTGTATGATAATACCTAGGGTATAATTTATTATCATTGCTATATGTATATTCGTATATTTGTATTCTGTATTTTGCGGGCGGTTGGATGGGATTGTCGTGAGGCCACATAGTTTATATCTGGGTGACCCCATGACAATGGTACTCTATTAGGTTACTTATATGTATTTTTCTTCATTGGGGAGATTCGTCCTTTGAAAAAAGGATTGTGCGGACTTAGACTGTGGGTTTGAGTGGGCTTCCCAACGAATTAAAGTATATGTTATTCGTTTAGTTTGTTAGCGTGCTGGTATCTTGTTTTGGGCTGTTTTGTTTAGCGATTTGTGTCAAAACATTAAGTATAGTTTACTTGTGTGTATTCTTCTGTCTTTCTGCTAAACTATCTGTGTATCTATATATGTATTTATTTGCTTTATGATTTACTTCTAATTGTAATTTTAATTGCAACTATAAATGTTATATGCATCACATTGCTATATCGTAAGTATATATGATTTATGCTGGTGTGTTGGTTGAGGTAATGTGCTATATGGTCAACGTTTACACGCCTTTATGTTAATCAAAACTTAAAGATTTTAATATTAAAAACATTGCACATATTTGTATTTGTGCTGATTTGGAGGTTGTGCATACATTTATTTTGGTACACATATTGCATTGTATTATAATATCGCGTATAGTGGTATTAGAACGATACTTGTGCTATATGCACACGCATAGATTTTCTTTATAGTATATGCTTTTTAGTATAGTATAAATAGCGATAATGTCGGACATGGATCCGTTGAGGCTATGGGTGGACATTGCCAAGAGCATGGGATTAAAAGGGGATGCCTTGGGTGATTTCTTGGAGAAAAAAGGGCAGGAGTTTAAGGAAGTGAGGGAGAAGGAGATACAGAGGGAATTGGAAAAGGAACAAAGACAAAAAGAAGATAGGGAGAAAGAGATACAGAGGGAATTGGAAAAGGAACAAAGACAAAAAGAAGATAGGGAGAAGGGGATACAGAGGGAATTGGAAAAAGAACAAAGACAAAGAGAAGAGAGGGAGAGAGACAAAGAGAGGGAGCATGTATTGAAAATGAGGGCACAGGAACTAGAAATAGAATTGGCTAGGCAGCGTGCAGCACCGGTGCATAATACTAATGAACATAATGGTGCGATTAAGAACATTAAGATACAACCTTTTGATGCTAAGACTGAAAGCATTGAGAAGTTTATAAGAGTTTTTGAGACTCACATGAAGATGGTAGGAGTCGCTGAGAACCAGTGGAGTATCCACTTATACCAGGCTATGAGAGGGGGTGCGCGTGAGGCACTCGCGTGTATAGAGAACTCTGAGGGATTAGCTTACAGTGAGTTAAAAAAAAAGTTGTTAGTATACTTTAATAAAACCGAAGATTACTACAGGATCCAATTTAATACTAGAGTAATTAATAAATTGGATGATCCACAAAACTTTGTCGCGAATTTAAAGTCTGATCTAATGAATTGGATTGAAATGTCTGAAATTAAGCATGAGTTTGGTAGCATGTTAGAACTCTTATTAGTAGACAAAGTGCTGAATATGGTGACACCTGAATTATATGCATTTATAAAGGGGAGAAAGATATATAAAGAAAAAGATCTAGTAAAGGCATTGGCTGATTTTAAAGATAGCCACCCAAATTCAAATTTAGCTAAAAATGAGACCAGTAGTGGAGAGCTATTTGTTATGAGAGGTGTAAGACAGAGACATAGTAGTTTACCTTCCCGGATGGATAGGTTTAGAAAACCTGGTACTTTTGGTATTAAATGTTGGTCATGTGGTGATGTGGGTCACACTCAGGCTAGGTGTAATAAAAAAAATCAGAATGACAACTGGCACAGGAATAATCAGAGAGGTTTTAGAAGGGGTGGATGGTTTAATAGGTCGGGAAGAGGCCGGATTAATAACAATAGAGATTGCCATGTTATAATTCAAAGTGACCGGACATCAGACTATAGTCCAGAGTCCAGAGGTGACAGAGGTAGATCTAGAGATAGGGAAGAGGCCAAAGGTGTTAGAGATAGATCTAGAGATAGGGAAGAGTCAAGAACTGGACATAGGGAAGTGTCGAGAGATGCTAGAAATAGATCTAGAAATAGGGAGGAAATTGTATCTACGGTTTTGGATAATACAGGAACATTGGTCCTTTATCCCGCTTTTGTGAATAATCAGATTACGCACATGCTGAAGGATTCGGGGTGTAGTACGGTCGCGGTGCGGAATAGTTTAATTAAACGAGAAGATATGACTGACAATAGAAGAAGAGTTAGGTTAGGAGATGGTTCTGTGGTTGATTGTAGAACCTCATTTATTGATATTGACACACCTTGGGTTAAGGGACGAGTGGAGGCATTGGTTATGGAGTCGCTTCCAGCACCATTGGTATTGGGAAATATTCCAGAAATGATCCAAGACAATTATGACAAATTATTAACGGACTGGATGGATAGAAAGCAGGCACAATTTAAAATTATGTTGCCTGGTAAACATGTACTGTGTGGTATGAGTGAGCCGGAAACAGACGTTAGGGAAGTTAGTTTAGTGCATGAATATAATATGGTAGATAGTTGTAGCGTGATGACTAGGGCACAACAGAAGTACGAAAATAAAGAAAGAAAGGTAGAGATGGGTGTGAGTGTGGAAACTATAATGAATGTTACTAAAGAGCAAATAATTGCTCAGCAACAAGATGATGCTGAATTAAATGTGGTAAAAGAAAAGGCTAGAGTGAGTAAGAATAAAGGTTTTTTTTATATACAGGGAGTGTTAGCTAAACGTAACTATAACATAGGGCGTGATAATAAACCCGAGTATAGAGTGGTGGTTCCGAGGACTTTAAAAAAGTTAGTTCTAAAAGCAGCACATGAGATTCCGTTAGCTGCGCACATGGGTCATAATAAGACGTGGCAAAGACTTAGCCGACATTTCTATTGGCCAAAGATGCATGAAGATATAAAGTCCTATGTAAAGGCATGTCAAATATGTTGCAGACATAATAGTCTGGATGCAAAACACAAGGCTCCATTACAACCGATGGATTTAGCCTTGGGGCCGTTTCAGAAAATCGCAGTAGATATAATAGGACCGACTGCTACTATGACTGATAGGAAACATAGATATATGCTTGTTATAGTAGATATGTGTTCGCGTTGGATGGAGGCTATTCCGTTGAAGAACATTTTGGCAGACACTATATGTCATGCGATGTTAGGAGTTTTCACAAAATTTGGGTTCCCTGAAAAAATATTGTCAGATAATGGGACACAGTTTAGGTCTCAACTGACAGCTGCATTTGCGGAGATGTTACAAATAACGCAAATATTTGCGGCTAGATACCATCCGCAATCGAATGGCGCAGTAGAAAGGGCTAATAGAACTGTAAAAACTATGTTAAGAAAAGTAGTGCAAGATAAAGAGAGGGATTGGGATAGATTTTTGCCTATGGTGGTGTTTGCTTATAATGAAACTCCACATGAAGCTACTAACTTTAGTCCGTTTCAACTTATTTTTGGAGCAAATCCGAGAGGTCCGTTAGATATATTAAAAAACGAAATAATTACTCCGGATGTAAAGAATAGATCTGCGTATGATATGATTACGGAAACTAGAGAGGAAATTGCGTATTCAGTTAAGGAGGCCAGACATAATTTAGAGAAAAGTAGTGAAAGACAGAGAACAATTAAAAATAAACATAGGTTTTTAAGACAACTTGATGTAGGGGATAAGGTATTAGTGTACTTGCCGAATGGAAGTAGTGGAGGACAATCGTGGCAAGGACCTTACACAGTAGAAGAAAAACTCAGTCATGTAGACTACAGAGTTAATATAAAGGGAAATAGCAAAACTTTTCACATAGATTTACTGAGACAATATTATATTGATCTTGTGATGTCCAATATTGCAGTGGAAGAGAATAGTGATAATGTGACAATACACACTGTAGAAATGGGAAATAGTAAAGATAGCGATATAGTGAATGCTATAAAGTTTAATAAAGATATTGCCAGTGAAGTTAAGAAGGAATTAATACAATTGATTGGAGAATATAAGGATGTAATTTCTGAATTACCAGGACAAACTAATGTCATTCAACATGAAATTAAGGTGAATAGTGACAGTTATTTGAAGCAGAAGCCATATCAAGTACCATATCATTATAGAAAAGATGTAGAAAAAGAGATACAATTGTTACTAGATAATGGTCTAATACAGAAATCGCAATCGCCTTATGCATCGCCTATAGTCATAGTCAAGAAGAAGAATGGCAAGATTAGGTTATGCTGCGATTTCAGAAAAATTAACCAGATAACGGTAATTGATAGGGAACCGTTACCTAATCCAGAAGACTTGGTAAACAATATGGCGGATGCAAACATATTTTCACACTTAGATTGTACAAGAGGATTTTATCAGATTAGAATGAAAGAAAGTTCTAAGAAGTATACTGCGTTCACTACGCATGAAGGCTTGTATGAATGGAACGTGATGCCGTTCGGTTTGGTAAACAGTACGGCAACGTTTGTGAAAATGATGAATATCATTCTACATAAAGAACCATGTATCAGACATTATGTGGATGATATATGTGTGTATACTAGGTCCTGGGGAGAACATATTAAAACTTTGAAACGGTTATTTGGGATACTTAGAAAATATAATATTACAGTGTCGCCAGAGAAAGTAAAAATTGGATTAAATAGACTGGATTTTTTGGGCTATAATATTGGGCAGGGACAAATACAACCTACAAAAGAATTAGCTAAGAAAATTCTTGATATTGAGAAACCAAAAACTAAGAAAAATGTTAGATCGCTTATTGGATTGTGCAGTTTTTATAGATCGTTCATACCTAACTTTGCAGAGGTAGTTGAACCTTTAGGAAAATTAGCTAATAAGGACAGTCCTGCAAACATTGTTTGGACGGAGGAATGTGAGGTAGCTTTAAGTAAAATTAAGGCTGTTTTTCAAAATGAAGCTATACTAAAACCCATAGATCTGAATAGGCATATTACTTTAGCTACAGATGCCTCGAGGATAGGGGTTGGGGCTTGTCTTATGCAGTTACATAATGGGCAATTTCAGCCTGTATTATACTTAAGTAGGAAGCTCTCAGAAGCGGAAAAGAGGTATTCGGTGATTGAGATTGAATGTTTGGCAATTTTCTGGGCAGTAACACGGTTACAAAAATACCTACTGGGAACTCAGTTTGATATATTGGTAGATCACAAGCCTTTGGTAAAGTTTAATTGTGACAAAGTTAAAAACAATAGGGTAACCAGGTGGGCACTGGTATTGCAGGATTACAAGTTTCAGATTAGGTCAATAAAAGGTTGTGATAATCATATTCTGGATATACTATCTAGAATGGGTAATGATTATGTGTAAATTTGGTTTAAGGATAGGGATTGTTGTAGATAATATTGTAAATAGTGTTTTTTATATTATTATTTTGAGATATTAACAAATGTTACATTTTTCACAGATTTTGATTTGGTTATTATGATGATGATATTTTGATGATGATGATGATGATGATGATGATGATGATGATGTTATATTGCCACACATTGTACCCAAGTCAAGTTATATGTTCTATATTGGTGTTGTGGTTAAGTGGAAATAAAATGGGTGAACATGAGTAAATGAGTGAATGAATTAGATGTGATCATTTTTTATTTAAGTAATGACAGTTATATTGATAAGTTTGGGATGATGACTGCTTGGGATACAGGATAGACATCATTTTTCAGTGTTATTATTATTATATTATTCATGATTAGTTATTTTTATATGATAATAGTTGTTGGCTTGTGGAGAACATATGTTGGTGTGCAATTTACATTTTACAATACTTTGTTTACTAGGTGCGTAATGGATGTATTGAAAGGAAGTGCATATTTGTTATGATTTGTTGAAAATTCTAAATAGAGTTGGAGCATTTGTATAATAGCAGATGTATATTTATAAGTTTTTTTAAAAAAAAAAAAAAAAAAAAATACTAAAGGTATTTTTAAATGTGAGAAGGAGGGTGTAAGTGATGCATGACTTGGTGTGAAGTTATAAGGAATAAGTTTGTGCAATAGGTGCGATTAATGAGTAACTAGGAAATGTGTGTTTGACGTCATGTAATGTTTACTTGGGAGAGAGAGATGGTAAACAAGGACAGTGTATGTTAGGCCGTGGAAGAGTGATGTTCTTGGTCTTGATATGGTAGTAGTAACGAAGTGTAGAAGTGATGGTGATATACAATACGTTGATTAAAGTTATTATCCTCAAGTGAAGTCTTATCAAGTTTATTGAGTTGTGTTACTACATGTTATGAAGATCTCTCAGTTACAGTGAGCTTAGAAGGTCGATGCATTCCAACACTTTCTGTCCTATTCATTCATTAACGAACAAAACATGCTTAAATGATGCGTCCCTGGTTGTTCTGTGAGTAAGAAAACGATATTGGGGATAAAATCATTTCCAAAAGATGTTGCCGAAAGAAAGCGAAGAATCACTTAACTTGAATGTCAGATATTAAGTAAAGTAAATCGGAAAAACGTGTAGGCCTATGTATTGACACCTGACCTATATAGTTCAGTTTATGTTAGTTGTAAACTAACAAATTTAATTTAACTTCACTCACTAACAAGTGGACTTTTTATTATCCCCTACTCACTTTTAATATTAAAAACGGATTTCTCATAACTAATGTTGTGAGCCTTTGTATATTTCTAAGAACTATACTTGAAAAAAAAAAGCCGAAAACATTATTTGAAGTTTGTAAAGTTTGTTGATATAAATAAACCGGAGTGTTACCGGAGGTTCATGTTCTGAAAACCAAAACAACCTGCCCAGCAAATGAATGCCTTCTATAAACTTTTTTTTATATTGCCGGCTTTTAGAATTTAGATATATGTACCAAAATTAAAATATTATGTTGTCATATAGGAATTGACCAACTCATAGCCAGTGCAAGTCAACCAATCAAAGGCGGTCGTGTCATTCTGACATGTGGTGACGTTCGTTACGATGGTGTCACTTACCAGTGGGCAAAAGATTCTAAGAGAATTGACCGCCAATATGACCGGAAGCTGCAAATAGACAATTTCGATACCAGCGATGACGGAACTTACGCGTGCAGAATTTTATTGAACGGGGCTATACTAGACACATATTATAGCCAAAATATAACAACTCAAAGTACGTAAACATTGTACGGTAAACTCACTAATAATGATGTTTTGGCTGTTTTTAACTTTCATAACTACTTTAAGTGTACATGCATTGTATGATACTAACTAATATAATTATGATATTGTATTTATCTTAAAACTAATTCACACTTTTGTAAAATCGAGGTCTGCATAGTGCTTTTGAGAAAACAGTGAATCTTCAAAGGCATTTTAAACAAAATTAAATCGAAAAGGAAAGAGCAGATATGAGCTCTGATCTGTTGATGATTGGGATTCTTGTTCTTTGGTCCAGTGTGGAGGTGAACTCATGACATAGGAGCGCTGATTGAAGTGTGTGGACAGTGGAGTACGAATGATTACCATTTCAGGACACTTGACGCAGGCATCAGACACTATGTCTGATATGGAATTAGTATTAGACTTCATTAACCTGTATTTCATGCACTTCGCCAAGAGATCTACCTACAGACGAAGACGCATGGTCTTATTGGCTGCTACTTAGATGGTTAATTTTATTTGTAGCCTAATTTAAAGACGTTTTAATAATAGTTTCGCTGCATGAAAATAATCTTAAGATAAAATCCATGCCATGCAAAAAGTCACTGTACCAAAACATGGCATGTGCTTCTCATCAATTGCTGGAGTATAATTCTTATATAATTCACTGCAACAGAAATACTTGAAACTTCAATTGTTTTAATATTGAACAACTATGAAAGCAATATCTTTACGATTTATAAAGGAATACAATCCGCCATTCATTCCGAAGACCACAACTAGCAGACTGTGACGTCACTTTCTTAACTCACAACACGTCATACTTCGGGACATATCACTTAGATATCATTATAAAAAAAAACACTAAAATATCGAACAATAAAATGATCTATATTGAGTGGCCGAACGGAAACCAATTGAAACGAAGCATACCCACTGGGAAAATATCAGACTCGCTCAAAGCCGAAAAAGAATCAATAGAAGCAGCAGTCAACATACTCTCAATCTCAAACAGTAATATAGTCATACTCACAGATACTAAAAAAGTTATACAATCTCTACAGTACCCCCCCAAAAAAAAACACACAACTAATTCCGCTCAGAACAGCCATTCACAAAATAAACCAAAACACAAAGGAAACAGTATTGCAGTGGATACCAGGACATACCAAAATAATTGGAAATGAGATTGCTGACCAACTGGCAAAATCTGGCAGCAAAGAACCAGAAGAAGATGTCTCCCTAAATGCAGGGGTAATGAAAAATTGTATCAAATAACAAATACTACAAAAATGGACAAATAATCATCCAGAACATGACAAAAATGGACAAATAATCATCCAGAACATGACAAAAATGGACAAATAATCATCCAGAACATGACAAAAATGGACAAATAATCATCCAGAACATGACAAAAATGGACAAATAATCATCCAGAACATGACAAAAATGGACAAATAATCATCCAGAACATGACAAAAATGGACAAATAATCATACAGAACGTGACAAAAATGGACAAATAATCATCCAGAACATGACAAAAATGACTCCTACTACAACCTTTCCCGACAAGCCCAAAAAATTATCTTCAGACTCAGGACCGGGCATAACAGACTAAGACAACATATGTTCCGAAGGCTAGACATTGGAACCAGTGAAGATTGCCCATGTGGGATGTCTCCTGAGAACACAGAACATGTGCTCCAAGCCTGCCCACTTTACGAAACAGCTCGCAACAGGTTCTGGCCGCAGACGACTTCCACCAACACCAAACTGTATGGAAAGAGACAGACCTGGAAACCACGGAGCAATTCATCGTAGCTATAGGCCTTGTTGTTTGAAACCCTCCATTAACTAATATTGAGAACGAAGAAGAAGAACAATAAAATAATAAAGAAATGAACAATGCATCTATCATATAAAAAAGCTCACAACATCTATGCCAATTGTTATCATCTTCTAAACACCAACACTTACTTCCGAATGTGAGTTTTTTTTCACCAGAAGTTTGTATATTAGCGTAAGTATTTTAGAAAATATGTTCATGCAACATTGGCACTATTTCCGCTTGTCCTCTGAAAATCTAATGCTAGGATGCCGACAATTTAGAGCCATGTAGCAGATTCAGATTTTGGCACTAGTTTTGAATAGCGATTCAAAGATCTTCTAATTGGATTGATACAGGAATCGTAACAAGGCTAACAACATTCTGACATACAAATGCTGCCGAACTAAGAAGACAACAACTGCGCACCAACTACAAAACACTTAAATCAGATCTTTTCCATGTGGTTGGCTTCTTTTTAGCAGGGATAGAGCAGAGATATTTAGAAACTATTTTGATCCACTGTCAATGCAAATCTTCACACGGAAAGCCAGAGCCACAATAGCAAACTACTAAAGATACATTTTCTTATGTAAAAATAGTTGATAGTGTGCGTATATATTATAGGTATATCTATGTCATTGTGCACTAAAAGTTTTTCAATATTGTTTATAATATTGTTCATTGATACTAAAACACATAACCCCTATAACCAAGTCAAATTTCTACTTGTTTAAATCAACAAAGCAATATTTTTCTTTATAACGAACTTTTACTGTTACATCAGCTCCGACTGATATTTTTTTCCCATTTCATTACAGCCATAATAGTCAAACCCACAATTTCTGTTGGCGGATGTGGTTATCGTTTAGCTGAAATGGGTGACTACTGGCTATCGTGTGATACTACATCTGAAACCATCGGGATGACTTACGAGTGGACAGTGTAAGTATTAACCACCCCTCCTCCCGAATAATTTTTAACAGCGCCCACAGACTATAAGGCATACAATGTAGATATTCTTATTTTTTTATCAATGGGCCGCATTGCTGCTGAGAGTTAACACCCTTGCCCATTTTACATGTCAGTCATATAAGATTGACTTGTATAAGGGGCAAGGGTGTTAACTCTCAGTAGCAATATCTTTACATGTCAGTCATATAAGATTGACTTGTATAAGGGGCAAGGATGTTAACTCTCAGCAGCAATACGGCCCATTGGTTTCCTTCTGTTTGTGTTTTCATAATAGAGAAAAAATTACTGCATTTAATTGTTATGTGGCTGGATAACTATCAGAAAAAATATATTCAAAACTACGCGTTTTTAAGACATTGTAGTTACATTAGTAAGATTTTAAAAAAGCAGAATATATGTGTTGGTAATCTACATCAGACATTGGATATAACAAAGTGTATTTGCTACAGAAATATCCAGTCGCCATTTTATACACCCATTTTCTATATTCTGTATTTCATTAGCTCTCGGCTATTGTATATTTGGATGTGAGGGGGGGGGAAGGGTGATAGGTCGTATTTCTTTATGATGGGTTTATTTTACAAATGGCTTTTGTTAGAAAATTCTTCGTTACTCCCCCCTCCTCCCTAGCACCTTTGTATAAACTACTGTTGCTGAATTTCAAAGAGTAAGGATAGTAAAAAAGCATATCTGGGGCAGTGACTTAAATTATAAGCATGCCGAACTTTTTAGTTGTCTGAAAGATTAAAGAAAAGACTTTTGAACTCACTTACATTTTAAAAATGTGTATTACTTATTCAGTGTTCAAGACACACACACAAAATGTAAATGTTCTATTGTTATTCTTACAACGTTCCAATAGTTTTGCTGAATGAAAAATGAATACTTTGCCATAGAAGATTATAGAAACTTATGCTATAAACATCTTTTTGGTTTTGTTGTATAGCAACGATGTCGTGGCCACTACAGTCACGGGCAAGTATTACAACCTGCCAGCCGTAACCATATCTAACAATGGTAACTACACGTGCAAAGCCAAGTTTGGCACTATCACAAGTGCAGCCAGTGACACCAAGTTTGTGGTGATCACAGGTAAGTCATTCCTTACAACCAGGAATACAATAATATCAACTTAATATTTACATTCTTTAACTTTTTCTAGACCAATGCATTGTGATAAGTAACCATCAATAAGTAATATTTTGATTTAAAGGTGTGAGTGATTTGTTAGTTTGGGGGAAGAAACACTTGCGGAAACATGCTTCGACAGCAAAGTAGCAATCACACATTGAGAATTAAAGACCGAATTGAGAGATTTAAAAAAAAATCTAAATAGTGTTAACAGTTGATTTTGATAGTAAATAGTGTATTCAGTACCAGAATGCTAATAACATTTATCTATACAAAATAATAAACATCAATATTAAGTAATTATTTTTCTATTAGACCCTATCACTTAAATGCGTATGTTTATTGGGAGTGTCAAATGTTAATAGCACCCACAGCTCTCTCTCAACGCAAGTTTTGTGGGCAGGTACTAAGAAGCCTAGACTGTTCTAAGAATCCGCTCTCGTGCAGACCTCAAATTCTCGGAATGGTTAGGAATAGTCTATTATTTCTCGTACAGGGGAGTTTATGTTAAGACTATCATTTTTATTATGAATTTTGTAATGATACCATTATTTTTACTCCTCCTAGTAATAGGTCTGTTCCCCGCTCTCCTCCGCTAGTATTTAAGGCTAGGCAGCTAGTTTTTGTGCATAGTTTTGTACAGAGTGGACGCCTGTGTTGGCACTATTCTATTATTGCTGTAAATACTACATTTATTGTATATATTTGCACATATCACCTGAATTAAATTATCAACAACATTTACACTGAAGCTTCCTCGTCAATTTACTATTTTACTTTATTGTTCACAATATTATAATATATATGTTTTTTACAACTACAACGTCAAGGAAATGAACTGTTAGAACGCAAATCCTGAGTTTGTGCCCAGGACAATTAGGAGATTTCGTGTAATACTGAAACATAAATAATAATAACCAAAGTCTACCCTAGGACGAACGAGAATTATCAACAACATTTACACGGCTCTGACCACAAGGGGATTGTGGTCGTAACAGGAGGAAACAATTCCAAATCTCGTAGCTATTTCAGATGTTTGATTTCCGGCAATAAAGGACGAGATGTTTTTATATAGCGTAGTTGAGATTGTAACGTGTTTAATGGTACATTTATAGCCACGAGTTTCGATACATTCTTCCGTGATTATTTTTTACAAAAATGGTTAAATAAATATAGATTTAATGGGTCACGTTTTGTTTATATTGTTCACTTTCAAAACGTCACTTCCGTATAAGGCTATTCCAAATCGCGTACCTTTCAGAACAAGCTATTTAGTTGGTCTTTAAATTATAGTTTGGAATTACAGCCCAACAAGTTAACAAGTTACCCAGAAAATAAAGCTATTATGCACACAAGAATTTCAACACATTCACACACACAAATACGTTCGCACATAAAAAGGCGCACTTTCACTATAACTCTAAGTATGTGTATTTATTTTATCGTGGCAGATCCTGGCTTGCCCTGTTACCATGACAACGAATGCATTTCAGCCAAGATCGGCTACTCCAGCACATGCGACCATAACGAGAGATGCCTTTGTGCCGACGGCTATGTCCAGAAAGGGGAAAAATGCATTAGTAAAAGCGCAAGCACAAGTAAGTCGGCGTGACCCTATGTCATAGTGGTTGATGACATTATATAAGCAGTTACTAAAACAGATCTGGCGTCGGCTACTACTGGAACGTTTCTTTTATGTGGCACCTTGGTTAATTTTTAGAAACACGTAGGCCATTAGTAATAACTGACTTACCACATTAACATACC
This sequence comes from Anisus vortex, assembly GCA_949126835.1. Taxonomy (NCBI): domain Eukaryota; kingdom Metazoa; phylum Mollusca; class Gastropoda; family Planorbidae; genus Anisus; species Anisus vortex. The sequence continues at coordinate 7,021,013 of OX421498.1, forward strand.
TTATTGTGCACCGTCTTTTTTGTTTGTAAGGCTAAGTAAATTGTCTCATTTATCCAACTATCAGAGAGCTTTGAATTAAAACAATATTCAAGCATTGTTGAGGAAACCAGACGAACGCGCTGCCGCTTGTCCACCGTGTCCAATTTCTAACTAATGACAATCTTGTATTTCCTCCACAGATGGTGTTGTCAAGGTCCTCAGTTCACTGGCCATCTTGATTTCAGCGTGTGCCATCACAAGGTTTATTTAACAGAAGCAAGTTCCAAATGCATTTACCATTGCCCACAAAACATAGATGAACTTTAACGACGCTATTTCACTAGATCTCTTTGACTATTGATGTTTTTACATGTTTCCCCTGCATACGTAAATAACAAGAAACGTGTTTTATAATCAGAATACAGTTGATCGCCCAAATGTTAAACCACACAATTCTCAAAACTACTTAGTTTCTAAAAACGAACTTGAATAAAGTAATACATTTTAGTTTCCTTTATTCTTCAAATTGTAAAATTGGGACGAACCCTAAATTACACGTATTTCAATAAAATTATGTTTCTATTCTAGTAAACAATAATTTTACATTATCGTACGTTCATAATAATAATAATAATTCTTGTTCTATAGCGCTACCAACAAGTGTAAATACTAGCTCAACTATATTCAACCAACAAACAAAATAGGAATATAATTATCTTTCTAAATAGGAGATAGAGCTATTTATAAATATCAAAACTTTACAAATATAGAACCAAAGAAATAAATTATGTTGCATTAACCGATTTAATATAAAATTAAAACCCTATTGGTCTAAAACGTTAGCCTAAAAAAATAGTTATTTTTTCATTCTAGTTTACAATAAATCTAGTTTTTCGTCGAATGTTCAGCTGCGATATGTTTATTTTTTTTTGTCATTGTTTCTAAAATTAAAAATTGTTGTTGTTGATACATATTGCCAATTGTTTATATTAAATGGTTCAAATGTAATGCAATCTTTAATCGATAACCTCCCTTTTCTTGTTGTTTCTGAAGCAGGTTTTTTTTTTCTCGATTTTTTTGTTGTTATCATATTGAGCACTACATTTAAAATATGAACGAAATTCTGTACGAATTCTCAATATAAATAGAACAGTTTAGTTATGCCTTCAATTTAGTGTTTAAATTGTAAAGGCGCCAATGATTAATTAAATACTAGCTATTATTTTCAATTCATATCTGCTTTAGATTTTCAATGCCCAGCCTGTTAACAATTTGTAAAGTCAAAGTCATTATGAAAATTTGATAGACGTTATTTTTGTAACTGTCAATTTTGATGTGACTTACGTTACAAAGAACAATTCCAATTATTATTTTGAGAAATATGTATACAAAAGATACGTATAAGTTTATTCTTTTTTATGTTATATGTACGCGTGATTACCACACATTAAAAGGAAATTTCAAACTTGTGTAGAATTCAACTGATATGTATACACAAATTCATTTATTTCATTTTACATGTATTTAGAAGTTTTATATGTCTTTGGCAAGCTCTAGCCTTACAAATCGTTGGAATTGTTACAATAACATGTATTTGGTCTCAACATTATTGTGTGTGCTCTCTGATAATTTAAATGATTTCAAACCAGTAATAAAATGAACATTTCTTGAAAAGTATGCGTTTTTTTTTGTCTAATCGTTTATATATCACATTTCTTGCTGATTGCTAACTCTGTCAATGGGATAGACCAGGGGTCGGCAACGCAGAGAGATTTTCAATGGCACGCGCAAGACCCACAAAAAGGCAATCTCTTATACAATAAACAGATTTCTAGAGAGGGATGATTTTATGCTGTTGGCACGCTTAATGAATTAGAAATCCTACTTGGCACACTATTATCTAAAAGTTGCCGATCCCTGGGTTAGATGATAGATGATTTTCACCCCACACAGAATTTCCTTTCAATGTGAGACTGTTTAATCCGCTTTGAGTAGGGATTGCACGTTCGAATATAATGCTATTGAGAGTAATGACCTTTCAATCTTAATTTTCGTATCCTTTCCGTCTTCTGTAGGAGTGCGCCCTCCTATAAATGTAACTCTTCGAATGTGTTTGATTAGTGACTGCCAATTCCCCCACCCCCAACCCCTACAGTTACCCTATACCCTGTCAATGTGTAGGTTACTTAGATTCCCTTTGCAAACCATACACGTATTTGCATTTTACCATCGAGCTTTGCAGGTGTTTTATCTCGTTATGTTCAAATTTTTTAATGGTCTTTTTAAAGGGAGGATAACTGCAGTATGGTGACTGTGGGATCACTAGGTACATTAAGAGATTCAAGTCGTATCTATAACAAACAACTCTAATACATCAACATAACAGATAACCACATAACAAAATACAAAACAACGTAACCACGAACTAGTAGCTCTAACACAACTAACACAGCAACAGTAACAGTCCAGCCTCTCGCCAAGCGGTCACCACGCACACTATCTCTCCCAGTCTCTCCTAGTCTTTCCCTCTAACCGTGTGCTACCCATCTACCCCTATTTATATACCGAATCACACCCACAACACACTGCTCCAACCATCACCATTCACACGTTCCAGGAGATTCACTCACAACATCCCCGCTACACCAACGAACAACCCTCTTAGCCCCTACTCCCAATCATCACATGCAGTGTCATTTAAGGTAGGTTATCGTTTTGTGCGTATTGTGGAATTCCGCTCTGTTCCCTGTATAGGCCATTCCCGAAGTCACATTTACCTAATGAGAACAGGGCTTATTCTGATCCTGGAGGGCAAATGTTTCGTTGTTTTTTTTATATAATGTTCAACTATCTTTCGATAGTTTGTTCATTTTAAAGTTACAAATTGTAAGTCATTTAATTTTTGGTAACGGAAACATAAGAAACATAATAGAAACATTTATACAAAAAAATGAGTTACTTATCTCCATTAAACTAACATTTCCAAATTTCATTCTATAGTGATGCCAAACAAGTTATGTTTTGTAATATAACTATTATTACTAATTAATTATAACTTCTTTATACCAATCCAGCATTACGGTATTTATTTTATTTTGATGTTCATTAATTTGGATGTTTAAAAATACAACTTGCTGCATTTTAATATAGCCAATATCCAGTGCCCTCACTTAGGGGGGGGGGGGCAGAGGGGGGCATATACCCTGGGGCGATACCTACAGGGGGGGGGGCGGCAAATGAAGTCTAAATATAGAAATATAGCAAAACATCAGTTACAGTATGCAAGGGGGCGGCGCTGAAACTTTTGCTCAGGGGCGCTACATAAGCTTGTAAAGGCTCTGCCAATGTCCATCTACTTAAAAAGAAAGATCCACGTCTATATAGGCAGTTAGGCTTGATGTGGTGAGAAAACAGAAGTCCATAAATTTAAAAGTCTTGCCTTTGTTTAGAAAACAAAGTTTTGAGTGATTAAAAATATACTTCTAAAAAATCCCTGATTATGGGAAGTATTAGAAAAAAAAATGATTTCACGATAGTATATCACCTGTTTCAATGCAAATCCATTCCAGTGGTCTAACACTTTAAGTGTAATTTGACACTATTCTCGTACAATGCAAGATCAACCCACTGAAATGTGTCCCTATGTCATTAGAAAACATCGGCTTCAATAGTCAGTTCTAATCATTCAATACCGGAATGTTTTGTGTCATCTACAATCATCAAAAGTGCTTCCATGCAAAAAGATATATTGGTAGAAAAATTTGAATAATTTCATTGTTATCACCAGAATCTAGTAACGGAGAGGTCATGAGTAAAAGTAATGAGTATTCGTATTTTTCTCAAGGTTACACATATATACGGGCAAGGTGGCCGAGCGGCAGCGCGTTCGATTGGCGATGCAAAAGGGTCTGGGTTCGAATCCTGGTGGAGGCGTGGATATGTTCCCGGGACTCAAAGGTGTCCCTGAGTTTAACCAGCTCTGATGGGTACCTGACTTTAGTTGGGGGTAAAGTAAAGGCGGCTGGGCATTGTGCTGGCCACAAATTCTCTAGTATGCCGTGGCCACAGAAACCGGTGAACGCTGCTTCACCAGCCCTATGATCAGTTTGGTCCTAAGGGTACCTTACTTACAATGTACTTACACAAACATATAAATATATTTTTTTGCCACGTAAAGCATTGGTGAGTTTTGTATTTCGTTCGTAGAAATCCTATCATTTTATGAGGGGAGCATCGTGCTAAATTAAAAAGGAGCACTGCTACAGAGGTACATACTTTCTACATGATAAGACAGCTTTTCAAAGTGATGCAAAATATAAGTAAAACAAGACAGCCCTAGGGTACGTTTCAATCATGGTTGTGACCGAATTCAGTATTTGATTTATTTCAAGTGCTGTTCTGCTCTAATAAGCACATTCACGCAAACTTTCAATAGGTTGTGTTTCCACTCTGAAAACTAGACATCTGCGTATAAAACACTCATGGGATTGAGGTATAGTATATAGTAACTATTACTATAGGCCTATAGTATACAAGAGGGACCTCTCTCCCCTCCCCTCCTACTTTTTTTTCTTCATCTTACCTAATACGTAGGCAAGCCACGTAGACGCAGTACCAGTCTTTAGTTGGATACTAACGCTTTAACGAAATGTATCATTTAATAACCCTGCTTGTTGTTAAGTAACGCCAAATAACAAAATAATAACTATCAATTAATATGTTTACTGTTTTACCTATTCATCAGCTAATGATATAATGTTGATTTTAATATGTTTCATTTTTAGTAAAGTAAGTTTTCAAAATATAGAAACATTTTAAAACAAGGCGGAAATACAGATATTGTATGAAGAAATTGAATAAATGTTAAACTGTTAGTTATAGAAGTGTAGGCCGACCGAAATTCTGTTTTGATCTCGATTTAGGCTCCGAAAGTAGTCAATTGGTCTCTTTCGGCATAGATTCGGTTTTGGCCGAAACCAGAAAGTTAGCTTTCTGTTTGCTTTCGGTTTCGGTCGAAACTGATAATGACTTTCTTTTTTTTAATATCTGGCATTTGTCCTTTCTGTTTTTTCTAATTCAAAAAAAAAATATGTCATAATATTTAGATACAAAAATCTTATATAAAGTTTATATGGTCATTTAGGTATTAAATCTTAAAGAGTATTCAATTCTGAATAAAATGATATATAATACATGTTTATACAAATATATATTATATGCGCAATGGTTTACTTCAATAGAGAACTCATAAACTAGTTAATATTACACAAAAATTTGCAGTCCTTTAAAATCTTTTGTTTGTGCATTCGGCAGAATGTGTAGTATAACTTTCGGTTTCGACCGAAAGTCAATTTACAACTTTCGATATGGTTTTGTTTTAGGCCGAAACCTAAAATTTGGTTTCGGTCGCCCTCTATGAAGAATATTCCATGAACATATTTCATAAACCTGGGCTTTTAACTATGGCTTTTATAATTTTTTTTTTTTTGCCCGCATTTCATTGTATACTGTGTGGTCAAATAAGCTGAAGTTCAACACAAATATATTTGTATGTCAAAAATTAATATTATATTTTAGGCCACCACTACGTAGATGGTACAGTGTGTGTGCAACATTCGAAACAAATATATTACAATGAACGCTCTAGCTCTAGATCTACATTCCAAACGGCAATACTATTACCTTATTATATTACAGGTTGCCGCTGTGTAGATGGAGCATCATGTACAACAGCTACAACCTGTGAGGCTACAGACTACACCCTGTCGACGTGCAACAATAATGTCTGTAATTGCATCAATTCATCTTACACTGCAATACGTTCTGGTTGTGCTAGTAAGTTATGCGATGTCTATATTTCTATATATTCTTCTGCAAATTAACTTCAACACTATTTGTCTCTATCCACTATACATACTTATACACAGTGCTTTTAAAAAAAAAAAAAATAGGTGCCGGTACTCAGTGATGGATTGCCCAACTTTTAAAGCAGTTTCGCATTTGATATTTTAATTAATTCTTATTGCGCGCAATTTTAAAATAATTCAATTTTAACGAATTAATAATATAATAAATCAATAATAAACGTTAAAATACAAGAAAAGTAATAATTTTTTACCCACATTGAAAAAGGTGCCGGTACGTAGTACCGGTGCGTACCGTCACAAAAAAAAAGCACTGACGTATATTTTTTGTCATTTTTTTCCCGACAAGTTAAACTTGACAAGCCAATGATCTCAGCCGAGAATGGAAGGTCCAACCAAGTTGTGAGTGGTCAGATTTTTAAGCTGCGTTGTTCTGTGTTGGATGCCACGACCTACGAGTGGTACCTGGGAACTACCAAACTAGGAACTACAACAGACACCTACTCGGCCACTGCCAGCTCAGCGAACGTTGGGTCATTCACGTAAGTCTTAACTAAACACACGTAAAGTTGGACCACATTTTGACATTTTTAACCATTTGACACCTTTTGATTATGGCAACGCATTTAGAAAAAAAGGCATTAATAAAGAGACTAATTAAAACAATTTGCAATCTAACAATTTCACAAGTTTGTTATTATTATTTTTATTTTTTTTGCGTTAGAGCCTCACATAGGGGAGGGCAGATGGAGGGTATGCCCGGGGGCGTCACTTCTAGCGAGTGGGGGGGGGGAGCGGCAAATATAACCATAAATTTTTATAGAGTTGAAGGGGGAAAAAAAATTAAAACACAAATTGCGAACAAAAAGATTAATTAATATAGATAGCAGAAGTTAAGTTCTTATTTATTTATCATTGAAACTGTTTTATACAAATAGGCTTACACATGTTTCAATAAAGATAAGCCCAGTTTTTTTTTCACCCTGTATACCCAACCCTTCTCCCTTGTTATCGAGCACAGCAATCTTGACTCACCCCCGCCATGATGCTTGGATGCTCTTATCTATAGTATATGATTTGTGCTACCGGGTGACAGTGCAGGTATACTGGTTAGCCACTACGATAATGATCTGATGTGAATTCCGCAGTGGGGAAAAGCAATGTGAAGCAGGTGGCTACAGAAACCTGTATTTCTATGTTGGTATTATCTTATTTTGATAATATCTTAAAACGAATATATTATTTTTAATTTTATTATTTCGGTAACTTTTACTATTATTTACTAATGTTAGAATATTCTAATTATGTTTTTGATTATGCCTTTATGGTACTGATGTACTTTGTGGTAAATAAATATTGTTTATTGTTCATTGTTCATTGAACCCTATGTTACACGGCACGCCCTATCGGTGTGCCGCGGGGTGGCTGACGCCCGGATAAGACCTTAGTGTGCTAAACCCGTCCGTAAGATATCGTCAGTGTAACAATAGATTGTTATGTAATTTAGAGTCACAGTCTTTAAGTCTGATATTTTTTTGTTTGTAGTTGGTATGGTTTTATTTAGTCTTAATAGATATAGATCTACCAACCAAAAAATGTTACTTTATAGTCTACTGATTAGCATACATTATATAGTCTTATATGTATGGAGGCAATGTATATAATCTTAAAGATAATAATAAATTTTATAGATTCTTACATTTACTAGATTTTGTATTATCTTAGCTGTAAAGGCATCTCTGCTGATGGTGAACTGACTTCAGAACTAAGTGATGCTTTCAAAGTGGAAATGTTGGGAACTGGAGGACTGGGTGAGTAATCAAGGAACATTTCTTCCCGAGTGGCATTCGGGCATGGAGTGGGTTGTCTGAACAAACCAGTAACTTAAACATCATTTAAAACATTAGTAAAGATGCAAGACTAGATTAGGATTAAGGATGAGCGTAGGACGCAATAATCTTTTTTTATAGAAGGAGCGTCTGTAATATATAAGATAAGATATGAAGCTAAATAAATACATAAACTATTCACATTCCATAAAAAATTTTTTTTTATTCAATTATTAACTCTATATTTCAGCAACATCAAGCAGACAGCCTACAATATCTGTACCTACTACAATTGCTATTAGTGGTTCCAGTATTATACTAAGCTGTAACGATATACCTATGGGAACTCCCACAACTGATGTTTCATATAAGGTTTGTTTGCAATTTGGATTTCAATTAACCCTTTCAATTAAGGAGAATGGATGTGAAGCAAGTTAAGTCTAAAACCAAGTCAATAAACGATGCCTACAGGCAGGAATTACAAAACAATTGAGAAAAGTAAAAACATGGCTAGGATCTCTGATGACGCACTGCTAATTTCTCGCTCAAAAGCCGGCGAGTGGCGAGTAAAGTTGAGGGCTTTCAAATGTTTCCCCAGCCTTTTTACTAGCAGGGATAGTAGCTGACTAGCTGCTAGTGATTAGATTACATGGAGCTAGTTTACTAGCAAGATAGTAAACTAGCCCACTAGCAGATAGTAAACTCGCTCGTGTAATTGAGCCTTAAATGAAGAAACGCTTTTTAAAAGAAAAGCAACTCCATACTTTTTTATTTATTTATATACATGAAGGTCCAATGTCGGAGACCAGTATATTTCGTTACTATAACAAGAACAAGTGTCCGCTACCAAACCACGCAATTAACTGACCAATCTTTCACCCTCGCATACATTACAATAACTTCATATCTCCTTCCGCTTTTGAAGAACATTTCCACATATACACATATATATATAATCCTATACTATAATACGAGTTAAAATTGTATGTATATTTATGTCTGGAAATTTTCTTCAAAAGCGCTCTAACGATTATCTTCATGTTTTAATGCACGACTTGTTTCACCTAAAAAAAAATCTACAGCTTTTCGGCCACATAAATAAAAATCGGAAATGATCGTTAGACAAAAATACACAAAAGATTTATCGTAGATAATTGATTTTGGCCGTGAAAACATGCCATTGCACGATCCACATGTAGCGCGGCATTCAAGAGCGGTGTTTTGTTGCGTCGCAATTATGACGTTGCGGAAATACCCGTTCAACATTAACAAAAAGTTTAATTTCTTGTTTATGCTGGCTGTTTTGCGCACCGATGATAGATATAATTTAAAGCAAGACCAAGTGTAATAATTTATGTAATGCAGGGTGTGCAAACTACAGCCAGTGGTTGACTCGCGGGCTGACAAATAATAGTATGCGGCCCTTGAGGCTTATTTAGATTAAAACGTCCTCAATATATTTTAGATTAAATTAAAAATAAAATAAACAATAAAATATTTACGTATTAATTACTAGTGAGATAATAGTTTGCCGTTTAAATAATAACTGAATTAGATGAGATTTCTCCAAACTATATGCCTATTTGTAAATTTTGTTTATTAAACTTTATTTTGGAAAAAAAAACACGTCGAAAATAATAATAGGAACTACTTTTTTGTACAAGACATCTGTTTACGAATGTTTTATTAAATATATTTATGATTTGCTTATATTTCGTTGTCTGTCTGTATTCTGTAACTGTCGGCTACGCATAGAACTGTCACCAACGGGATATGCGCTATATAAGCACCGTTATTATTATTATTATTATACAGGCCTACCCAAGTAAGATATATTAGAATATGTTAACATTGTCAATTTGAAATCTGGCAGACTAGAAAAGATGTATTCCATTCATTCGTATTTTCCTAATATAATAGACGTGTAATATACTTTTAGTTTTATTGAGGGGGAGGGAATATTAAACAATTCATCCAACGTATATTTTAATCATTTCATTTGCAGTCTTTTAAATGAATAACATAATTTCACCTTTAATTATTTAGTATTTAACTGGTGTAATGCTAACAATTTAAACAATTTTAAAAAATGTATATTATACCATTGTTGTAATTGATATTATATTTTGCCGAGATTGTTTATTTTAAATAATAACCATTATGTAGGATATTGGATAAGGTTTACACCAAACTATATATTTTTACTTTTTTTTTGTCAAACATTGTTTGGAATAGTACATTGAAAATAATAAATAAATACTTTTTTGAATAAGATATATTTTTACAAGTGATTTACAAACTATACTTATGATTTATATATATATGTGCCCAAGTAAAAAATATTAGACTATGTTAAGTCAATTTGAAATCTGGTAAACTAGTAAAAATGTATTACATTTATTCGTAGACCTTTTTATTTTCTATTCAATATCAAACACACTAGCCGGCCGCTTGTTAGCTTGAATTGGGTGAAGGAGGGAGTTGAAAAAATTGACATAATTTTATAAGAGGGGTCACTAGAAAGTTTGACAGCTGTTAAAGTAGGGGAAGGGGTAAAGATGAACTAAAAATTGTAACGTAATTCACGATATTTTAAATTTAAATTTTTCATTTTCAGTCTTTTAAATACATAACATAATGACAAAAATTACATATATTTTTGTTGGATTTAAAACTGACAATGCTAGCCTACAATTTTTTTTTTTTTTTTAGGGTTTGAAATTAGATTAAGCTGTTTGGTTTTGTTTTTTTTTCTAGCCGTTTTGCAGCAGCTGGTTTAAAAAAACAAACTTTCTTTTTATTCATTGGCAGCATATTAAATAGCAAGATAATTTAACTATAAACGCGCGGCGCTATAAATAATTAAATATTTTCATATTTGTAAAACTAATCACTATTAAAGGTATTGCAATATTTGCAATAAATGTCAGTTTTTAAACATTTCATGATAATTATGTTACGTTAGTCATGTCTGTAGCAGCTATGACAGCTATAAGCAAGCTTACCTGGACAGATGACTCGCCTATAATGATCAGTATTGTTCTATGTTAGCTATATCGTATATAGACGCCTACCGAGATTATAATATGCCTACTTTATTTTAAAAAAATTAACACTATAGTCAACATTAAACAAGGCTTTAAAAAATTAGGCTTAGCAGTAGGCCTATGGGGGCACGGTAGCCGAGCGGCAGCGCGTTCGACTGGAGATCCGAAGGTCCCGGGTTCGAATCCTGGTGCAGGCTAGGATATTTTTCCCGGATCTGGAGGGTGTCCCTGAGTCTACCCAGCTCTGATGGTTACCTGACATTAGTTGAGGTAAAGTAAAGGCGGCTGTGCATAGTGCTGGCCACACAATCACCTAGTATGCCGAGGCCACAGAAGCTGATGAACTCTGCTTCCTCGGACCTATGGATCAAATTCTGTCCGACGGGTACTTTTTTTTTTTTTAGCAGGCCTATGCTAAAGAGGATATTTTACTAATTGATGAATATCCAATGCTTAATAACTCAGATCAACATGTAGGCATACAATAAGAATTCAGAAAAAGCTTACTTTTTGACACTTTTTATGAAAGAGATGATTTACAAGAATTTTAAAACACAATACAGCGTCACCCTTTGGTACATGCATTTGTCATAAAGGTCCCAACGTTAAGCTTTACAGTTTGTCGGTATCATATGTTTAGAGTGAAAGATCAATGCAGTTGAAACGTTTATCTCTTTTCAGGCAGATTATATAAATCACACCTAAAATATTGCTTAGGAGGAAATTTTACATCCGATATGAGGAAAGTAATATTGGAGTTGGGTGGAGGGCTGCATACAATGAGTGCAAAAATAGAAATGAATACGCAAAATTTTTTTTACTTACATAACTTTAATTTTTGTAGACGGGAAAAAAAGACAAATGCAATTTATTGGTCTGGTAAAAACGTACTTATTAAAATTTATGCACCGTTTTTTTACAGCACAATATATTAAGGTACAAACGCCTGATCTTTATTACCGATCGAATGATCGGTTACCTGGTACTATATATATATATACATACAATTTTAACTCGTATTATAGTATAGGATGTACAAATCTGATTGCTGAATATAAGTTTTCTAATCTTGAAACACTTCAATGATGATGCGTGCCCGTTGTTTGTACACAATATTAATGAAGGTATTAATTAATGGACTTCGGGGCATCCCTAACCCCAAAAAAAAATGAAAAAAAAATAAAAAATCCTGAAGTCAACATGAATATTTAAAGGAGTGACCTTACGTACATTAATCCTAGCACTCTGTCGCCAGACCACCGTATTACGTGCAACCATTAGGCTTCCCAGTATTTAAAAAATGCAACATTAAGTAAGGAAATCTGGCCACTTTGTATGCTATTTGCTTTGTCTTCGTTTATATCTTCATGCCGCTACTATAATGTCACAATCCACTACGTCCTCCACAGATGGTGTTGTCCAAGTCGTCAGTTCACTGACCGTCATGATGTTTACGTGTGTCATCTCAAGATTTATTTAACAGATACTCCACCCAGAACATGTCATGGCTGTTAACACATATCTACTTAGCGGCAGTATTTCTCTAGATATTTTAAAATCCTACACTTTCCCAATATAAATTAAACAAAATAAATATATATTTGATTACTAAATACAAAGGCTTTCTCAGTTTAAATTCACAAATTCCTTAAAACTTCTACATAATCTAGTTAGATCATTTACAGTTGACTACATTTACTTTTTATGATCTAAAAGTGTAAACTTTTTTTGACGCCTCATAAACTCCACTTGTTTAAAATATTTTTTGTTTCAAATTCATCTGTTTATTTTATAACAGTTTCATTGAACCTCCAAATAGTTTTTTTATAATACTAATTCTAGTTACAATATTAGTTTTTCGTTCTAATCAGCTGTGATGTGTTTATTACTTTGCTTTATCTTTTTCATTGATCATTATTAACAGCCTTAATTTTTTGTATTCAAGAGGGTCATCCGAATGTAATCTTTATTTTTTTAATCAATCGTTTTTAACTTTTTCTACCATTACGATATTTTAACCTTGTCGCATTCCTGTCTTCTATTATGCCATAACGACACTTACTTATAACTAAATTTTGTACACATTCTTTTTTCTATGAGGAGCATTTTATAGTTCCGATTCCCACTTGAGTAGTCCAAATTAGAAAGTTGAAATACAATTGAGTTAACCCCATTGTATCTTCGAGAGTATAGTATGTTTAGTTGAATGCTAAAAGCGAGTAAAATGTTGATTTTGGGGCTTTGGGTTATTTCGTCCATGTTGTAACGATGTAAAGGGTTGGTTCGAGACGGGCACACCAAGAGGTTGTCTGGGACTAGTCACCCCTCGGCATTGCGATAGGGCGTACAGCGTAACAAATGGTTCGGTCTCCGCAGTCACATGCACCACTCTGCTTCTCCTCACCTGCAGATTTCACATTAAGGTGGTGGCCCTCTCGTGCTAGTTCACTGTCGTCAAGTATCGTAAGTTCCCGACTAAAAGCTTTGGACATCCCAGCCACACAATCTTGGTGAGACGCACTGTTCCGCAGATTGCTTTCTGTCCAACGCGTCTCGGGGGTTCTCCGCATTGCAATGATTCGCTGGGGGGGGGGGGGGGGGCTGTCACTCAAGCGTTAACCCACCGGTGTTCTCTCAAAAAGAGCGTATCGATTGTATTTTACTGTTCAGCGAATTTAAAGTGTCTTTAAAAAAAGACGGATGAGTCGGAGGCTTTTTATTCAAGGGCGTAACGTTGGAAGGGGTGAACCAAGGGGGGGGGGGGCACGCCAAGATTCAGTCCCGGGCGCCAGCCAACACACGGCACGGCAAAAAGGCATGGCGCTCCTTGTATCAGGGTTCTGTTTCCACAGCCCAGCTTATAAGTGTGTGGATTGCTGTAGGGTCATAATCATGGTGGCTCGCCCGTATACTTGCAATGTCACCCGGTAGCACAAAGCCTATACTATAGGTACAGGCGTCCAGATACCGGATAGTTCCTGATAAGGGGTTGCAGCGTCCATTATCTACCTCCCCTCCGGGGTCACGGGCCTTCCCAGAGTGCAATAAGAAGCGGGACACCCGGAGCTGCTGGCAGGGACCGTCCTCCATGCGTTCGCCCGCCGGTGTAATCTTAATGTGATCGTATCGGTGGTTTACACATGTCACCAGCTTTGAGGCCCATGGGTACATAAATGTACAGCATAATCAGTTTTGGCTGACAGCACCTTTTGCAAATGAGTGAACTACCCATTTAATGTCCCAGTAACGTTATTTTATTTTTTTAAACTTACATCAAGTAAACATCCATTGTAAAAATTAAGTCAAAGTCAAAATGAAAATTTGACCGATCACTTTTTTTGAGACTGTCATTATTGATGTGACTCAATGTACTAAAAAAAGACTTATTGCACAAAATTAAAAGACGTGATAATTAAGAGCTCTATATATTAAAATGTATGCATGATTACAACGAATATCTATATAATATTTGTTATAAAATTTAAACTTCTTGATTTAAAATGTACAAAACTAACAAACTCTAATCATACCAATTCTACAAGTCTTACAGTAAAATGTAATTTAACTCAAAACATAAATACTTTTATTGTGTTTAATTTAGAGATTTCTGCGTTTTACGGGATTAACTCAGTGTAATAAATATTATTTACCTGTAAAATTATGCTTTTGTTCATTTCTAGTATGTTAACCAATGGTAGGTAACATTTTTCGTCATTAAACATTGGACGCAGAAACATTATTCAAATGTGTGGTCAATTTTCAGAACTATCAACATGGGCTATATCCCGACCGTTGGCCGTTCCCTTCCGCCTAGTAGGAGATATGGAAGATGGACAGAAAAATCTTCTTACATCAATAACTTGTAATACAACTACAATTTCCGGATTTTATTTTATCTCTAGTTCGAGAGTGAACCGTAGAAATGGTCTCTGTTGAAGCTACCAATTGAGAGAGCCATCAGTAAATGCTCTGATAAAAGTATCAGGGTAGAAGAGTACTGTCTGTAGAACTACTGATAAATTACTAAAACACTATGCAACCCAAACAGTTGGTTCAATCATGCTCACGAGGATCTTCGGCGAGTGGTAAAACTGCTAAATAGCATGCTCAACTTATATATCGTCTTATTAACATGTATCCCTTATAAAGTTCGATCTTGTTGGAATAACTCTCTCTCTGTCTTAAACGTCGACACTCACCTTTAAGAATAAGGTGGCAACAAAGTTTCGGCCATGCCTTCCTATCCCGGACGAGCCAACAAACTTCATGACAGGTTTTATCAATTAACAGTGATCTCCCAATCTTCCTCTATTCTAATAATTGGTGTCTGTGTCAGGGCTCGGTTAGAAAGGCTCTTTTCATTCCTGCAAAGAACGTGGCTTAGCCTTAGTAAAATTCCTTACTTTATCTCGTCTATCTCATCTTTTTAGAAATACAACACAAAACAATCTGTTACAATGTTCAGATAAACATAAGGGCAAAAAACACATTTTCCTTATCTCTTAAGCGAGAACAAATGCATACAAGTAGGCATACTCTTTCTTCCCGATCGGCATCCGGGCATGGAAAGGGTTGCATGAACACACCAGGAAACCAAGTAACTTGACATCATTTAAAGCATTAATAGAAATGCAGGACTAGACTCAAACTTTGGTTGTTCGTAGGACGCAACAATCCTCTTTATAGATGGAGCGTCTGTAATGTATAAGATACCGGTAATATAAGATTTATAGTCTGCTTTTGAACCTCGTTGTTGGGAATGTTGAAATTTCCAAGTAATAAATAACTAAATGAATTCAAATTCTATGTGCCGAAATACACCTCTGACTATCTATGTTTACTGAACAAATAATCATAAGCAATGTTATTTTTTCACAAGCCAAAATTTTAGAATAGTTTCAAAATGAATCAGCACAGAAAGGAGCGTCTGTAATGCATAAGATAAGATAAGGTAAACATTTGAATTGTTTTTTTTATCATTCAGATACAAAATAAATAAATTTTAAAATAGAAATCCTCTATGAGCTATAGTACAGAGAAGAATTAAATGGGGTTAGAATGGTATTAAAACGAGGCAGGGAGGTAACTTGCCCCAATACATAGATTCTCAATACAAAAACAAAACAAAAAAAGGGTAAGGTATTCATAATTCCTTCTGGATATATGAACATGATTATACAATTTTAGATACTGGTTCTGGATGAAGGGGAGGCTATGGACACAACTGATTGAGTTTACAAACAATTAAAAACTACGCGCCAATGTATAAATACTGCCACACCCTTAGGCAATTCTATGGTTTAAAAATATATTGCCAAATACATTGATCTAAAATCTACATACACATTGACAAATACATTGATCTAAAATCTACATACACATTGACAAATACATTGATCTACATAGACATTGACAAATACATTGATCTACATACACATTGACAAATACATTGATCTACATACACATTGACAAATACATTGATCTACATACACATTGACAAACACATTGATCTACATACACATTGACAAATACATTGATCTACATACACATTGACAAACACATTGATCTACATACACATTGACAAATACATTGATCTACATACACATTGACAAACACATTGATCTACATACACATTGACAAACACATTGATCTACATACATATTGAGAAATATATTGATTTACATACACATCGACAAATAAATTAACAAACATTGTGCACCATGCTGACAATTCAGTCAGCTTTGTATGAATGTAATTAATCAATGTTGATTTAACTAAATGTTTGATTAGTTTGATATACATTCCAACACTAAAAGGATATCTTTCAGTTGGATTCGGAAGTTCAATGAATCGACTTACACCTTGTTTACGGTATTAACGTTATTTTTGAAAAGTGTGTATATACCGCTTTAAGTAAGTAAAATATCCCGTCGAACCAATTTTATCCATGGGGCCGGTGAAGCTGCGTTCACCAGTTTCCACGGCATACTATGGGCTTGCCAGCATAGCACAATTTCCAGCCGCCCTTTGTTTACCTCAACTAAAGTCAGGTACCCATCAGAGGCTGGGTAGACTCAAGAACCCTCCAGACCCGAGAACAAATCCTACCCTTCACCAGGATTCGAACCGAGGACCTTTGGTGCGCCAGCCTAACGCGCTGCCGCTCGGCCTCATATAGCGCGATATAGTCAGATTTGAAACGAACATTGTGAAATTAAAGAACATTTCAGTCTCAATTAGTCTGCAGTTATTTGGTTGCCAAATGCAATAGTTTACCTCACTTAAGGAGTATGGAGCGAGGTGGCCCACCAATAGTTTACCTCACTTAAGGAGTATGGAGCGAGGTGGCCCACCAATAGTTTACCTCACTTAAGGAGTATGGAGCGAGGTGGCCCACCAATAGTTTACCTCACTTAAGGAGTATGGAGCGAGGTGGCCCACCAAAGATCCAGGGTGTAGGCTGAGATTTTTCTCTGGTCTGGAGCGAGTCCATGCGTCTACCCAGTTCTGATAAATACAGGACAATAGTTAACGAAAAGAAAAATTGGCTGGGTAATGTGCTGGCCACACAACTCCCTATTATGACATGGACACCGAAGCTGTTAAACGCTGACCAACCATCTCTATGGAACAGTATGATTCAACAGGAATACTTTGACTACTTTAAAACCTAAGAGTTAAAGGCTAGTACAGGACAGCGACTTAGAGAGATCTTCTAGTAAATTGTCAAGAAGTACTTTCCATTGGACAGAACATTGCGTATTTCGCGGACAATAAACGAATGGTACGCCGCTGGACTATCGCCATGCGCCCTAATGCCCGAAAGCTATTGACCGGAAATGCAGCCCGTGTGGGGTGACCACTGTATACCTGCTCGACAAATCGTGAGACGTTTGGCCTTTAGTTGAATCGCCACATAAATCGCCGCATGAATCGTCACATGAATCGCTGCGTGAATCGCTGAATGCTTTTATGCCTCTACTACCACCCTTCCCGAAGCTTGATAGGAAAAAAACAACTTTTAGAAACACAGGGAGCGAATCAGAAATACGATGTTTCACAATCAGCCATGCCACACGTAAAACACGATTCACAGAAAGTCACGATGCTCAATTTTTTTTTGCAAAAGAATCAAGAAAGTGTTGAGAGTAACTGTTCTTGACGCGCCATTTTATGTTCAAGAATCATGAATTCTAGCAGTGACGACGAAGTAAACTTGGTCTGTGCCGCTGCGTCTGTTATACAAAGCAAAAAGAAAACGAAAATGGTGGGTGAAACCTTGGATCAAAAGAAGAACGATCTATGGAGCATACCATGCTCTTTTAAGTGAACTGGAAGACGAAGATGCCATCTTTGTTTTGTTTTTTAACTAGGCTAATTATCACACGATCTAGTTTGCGCTTCCCATTGGCTGACACAGCTTGAATCACGAATCATTAACCAAAATTACTTCGTAGTACTCTCAACACTTTTCATGATTCTGTCTGAATGCGATTTTACGAATGGCATGGCTGATTGGGAAACAGCGTATTTCTGATTCGCACTGAAACAAGATTTGAGTGATTCGCTGAATCATAATTCCAGTCAAAACGTGATTCCTTGTTTCTAGTGTGGCTTAAAGGACTTAAGTAGAACAACCGAAAAAAATAGACTCTGACAAGGCTTACTTTGTATTTAGATAAAGATATAACGTTATTTAAATTACTGTCAGGGGGGGTCGGGGAGAAAAATTGTGTCGCTGTTTCTGTTAATCAAGCAGTACACCTCACTGGTTGTCATCGGATAGATAAAGAATATTTTAAAAAATCAATCAAACAATCTTATTTAGGACAAACGCTTGCGACCATGCGTTTATTCCCAGTGATGCGTGAGCCCGGTTCGGCACGACTTCATTCCAATAAATAGTCTCGCTTCGCCATTCAGAATATTATACGGGAAAAAAAACCGTTTTTGTGTGTGTTTTCTTTAAGACTTATCATGCTGAGACCAGTCCCTTGTGGTGTCCACACCCCTTAAGTCTCGGGCGCTTGAGTTTCCGCATCAGTAGTTAGCGCCCTAGAACGTATGTATGTATGTGTGTGTGCCTATTTAGGCTTAATAGCTCTATATGTAAACAAATAATTAAAAAAGGCAACATATGACAGACATTGTTTAGTAAACATTGAACGAATATAAATATATACAGGGTTATTTGTATTTCATGACGCATGCTTTAGCTCACAACTTCGTCATAGAATAAGTCAGTGGCAAAAAAAAACAACAACAACAACTGCCGTTATCAAAGTTTTGAGTGGCTGCAACAGGTTTGCTGTAGTCTTGTTGTTCTCTCTGACATCGTTAAGTTGTTTTGTTTACCTTGCTTGTTGTCAAGAAAAGAAAAAGAGTCATCAACGAGCAAATTTTGGTCAACGCCCTAAATTCCGGAAAAAAAATAGGGCTGGAGGAGTAAAATTGTATTAACATTCTAGACTAGGGCTCGGCAATCTACGACACGCGTGACAGATTTGTTACGCAGAAGGATTTTCAATAGCACTCTGATGAACTCTCCCCCCCCCCCAAAAAAAAAAAAAAAAAAAAAAAAGGATATTAATTGAGTGCTAAAACGGTACAACTTTTAGGATGTTGGCGCGCTGAATGAATTAGAAATCCCAATTTGGCACACTATTATGAAAAGGTTGCCGGCCCCTGTTCTAGTCAATACCGTTTGATCAACTTAAAACTCTTTGCCATAATGTTTTTCACACTTTTTACCGAAGGTTCCTGGTTCGAATTCTGGTGGAGGCTAAGATTTGTTCCCGGTATTGAAGGGTATCCCCGAGTCTACCCAGTTCTGATGAGTACATTACATAAGATGCGTTCGTTGTGCTGGCCACACACTCCCCTAGAATGCCGTGGCCACAGAAACGGGTGAAAGCAGCTTCACCGGCCCTATGATCAATTTGTTCCGACGGTTACTATTTGAGGCTGTATTCTCTTATATACAATTTTTATTTCTTCCTTGTCGATCTTCTTGCAAGTTCTTATCCACTACATATATAATTCTAATAATATCTACTATTCTCCTGGACGCGAAATAATAAGCTTACATACAAATGAACTTTTCTAATCATTACCCCCTCTCCTCATCCCCCAGCGCTACATTCGCCAATTTTTTAGATAGTCACAAAATATTTGTTTGACTATATTAAAATTTATAGGTTTAAATAGCGTGTTATTTTTGCTCACATTGTAATTGTTACGAATATCGGTCATAAATGAATGACGTAGTAAGGCATTGACCTCTTAACAAGTGCGTATCAGAGTCCAAGGCGACCAAGGTTTGACCTTAGTTTAAATGGGCAGTTTAAATAAAATAATTCGTTCAAACCCGTGGAAATTGGAGGATAATTCTGGATCGTAGTAATTATAGAGAAAGAGGTTAAAATGCGTTTTAAGACCCTGTAGAATCTTCGATGATAGTTTTCTTTGTAAAGTCCCGACCTCCTTAGAGTTAGTTCAGTTGGAAAGTTTGTAGATTGAAGTCGCTATATTCATTTGTATATTATATGCCATTTTATTGAAACTTATGTTGCCATCAGTTGATGAAGTTTATTGATCGTTTATATTGAGTCTACAATTTAAATAAAATTGTTTATTCAACAACTGGAGTTGTTTGATCTATCATTGTTGAGAAAGGTGTTGAAGATAATTATCACGAATATAACTACATTACTGCATAGACCTGTCAGTCAAGGAACCCCTAGCTTGGGCTACAGATTAGCAGAATTTAGAGACTTCTAATAAAGATACAACTATATACATTGAATCCGATTTAACGAGTCGTAATAATAGTCAATTCATAGAGGTACATAACAATTTGCGGGCTTCGTCCGATATAGTTGTATAGTGAAGCATATATTCAAGTTGTGTTTTGTTGTGTGTAAAGCCGTGACCTACTGAGCAAGTCTAATAACGCTGAAGTATTCTTCCGATTGGAAAAACGTAAGTTGGAAAAATTTACCACTTTATAAATCTCTTAACTAAAGAATGGAATTTATTGAAAATCCAGAAGAAGAGGTTCTGAAAACTTTTTCAATAAAGAAGTTAAAAGAGATCGCTGAGATCTTGAAGATAGAAGTTACGGAGACTACACCATCGAGGACTGTGTTGACACAGCAGATAAAAGATGTGTTGATTGCGAGTGGAAAAATGAAAGTAGAATCAAGCGCGGAGGGATATCAAGTTGAAGGTCAGATGTCTGAACAGTTACGGTTTCAGCTAGAAATGAAACGTCTTGAGATAGAAGAAAGACGTCTAGAAATAGAAAGTCAGGAAAGAGATAAGAAAAGTCAACGAGAAAGTCAGGAAAGAATAGAACTGGCGAAGATAGGCGCTACTAAAAAAGAATCTCATAGTGATGTAGAGATGGCCAGATGGAAAAAGCTAGTCCCTACCTACATTGATAAAGAAAGTGAAATAGCTAATTTCTTCCAGACCTTTGAAATTTCTTGCAGAGATTTTAAGTTCCCAGAAGATAAATGGGGAATATTAGTCAGAACAGCTTTTACTCAGGGAAGGGCAAGAGATTGTGTTCTATTGTTAAAAGAGGAACAATTAAATGATTATGAAGTCATTAAAGACACTGTACTAAAAGCCTATAACCAAATACCGGAAAGTTATCGGAAAAGGTTCCGTCAGTACACAATGTCCCCTTACCAAACACACTTAGACTTCCTTCGAGCAGAAGAAAAGTTAATGGATCAGTGGATAAAATTTAGAAATATCTCCACATTAAAAGAAATGAAAGATATCATTCTCTTAGAAGATTTTATTAACAAAGTGAGGCCGGATGTAAGAATGTATTTATCCGAGCGTGACATCACTGACCCACATAAGGCTGCTGATTTAGCGGAACAATATACACTGTGTCATAGAACAGCTGATGGAAAGAATTTTAATAGGGCACAACGGCAAGCAGAAAACACACAACAACAACATCGTGAAAAAGAGCATTTTGTGAAACAAAATGATGTTAATAAGAAACCTGTCAACAAAAACGTCCAATGTACTTTTTGTAAAAGAACAGGACATAGCATAGAAGACTGTTGGAGTATAAGGAAAGAAAAAGGACCTAATAAAGTGGTAATGTGCGTCAGACATGCACCAATACAAAATGTACAAGAAAGCGAAAATACAAACGAACTGAATTCGAAGAAAGATTCTTCTAAACCAGAAACACTGAGGGTGGATTTGCCTGAGAGCAAAAGTCAGAAGGTAGAGAAATCTACAACTGAAGATAACGAGGATAAATATCCTGATTATAAATACAGAATGGCTACTATTGGATTAATTGTCCAAGTCCACAGAGACGAAAAAGTAGACCAAAGTATTTTTGACTCGGAAAAGAGTCTGAAGTCATCGAAAGATGAAAAAACACCCGAAAGTCATGGTCAAGGGAAGAATAAAATTGACACAGAGACCCTGTGCAGTTTTCAACCGTTCATTAGTGAAGGTTGTGTGGCCTTACAAAAGGAAGGACCACTGAAGTCCGTAAACATATTACGAGACACAGGAGCATCATTAACCCTGCTGCTTAAAGACGTATTACCATTGAGTGATAATACATTGACAGGACAGACCGTCCTATTGAGAGGTTTTGAATGGAAAGAAGAAATACCTCTACATAGGATATACCTCTCATCTGGCTTGGTGACAGGATATGTGACAGTTGGAGTAATATCAAAACTTCCTGTTGAGGGCAAATCCGTTATCCTAGCAAATGATTTGGCGAAAGGGAGGGTGAGACCTGAACTGATTGTGAAGGAAAATCAGACCCTAGTCCTATTGTGGAGACAGGAAAAGAAAAAGAACTTTATCCTGTAGGTGATGTTATAAAAGGTATGACACCACAGAAAAAGAAAGAAGAAATTCTCTCACAAGAAAAGAAAAAGAAAGAAGAAATTCTCCCACGAAAGAAGAAAGAGGAAGAAGAAGTGGAACTTGATACTACTATTTTCTCCAAGATTGATGATTGTCCGAAAGGAAATGAACAATCAAAGAAGTCATCACAAAATGAATTGACTGCTGAACAGAAAGTAGACCCAGAGTTGTTACAGCTACATGAGAAAGCTGTCGACGAGAAAGAAAATCATACTAATGATGTCTATGAACATATAGACCACAGCATGTTCAAACAACAATGCAAACCTGCAGTTGCCGGTACAGATGAAGATTTGAGAAGCATCACTGAAGAAACGAGTGCTGAGAACTGGACCGAAACTACCAAAAGCTATGGGTTACCACAATCCATACCGACCGATCGAAGGACCAACTTCGCCCCGGAACTCTTCAATCCAGTCCTAAAGAACTTATGCCTGGAGCAGGAGATGTCAACTGAATCCTATCCGGAAAGTCGAGGAGCCTATGGACCAATCTTTGGACCCACTGTCCGAGGACCACTCAAACTACTTCAAGAAGCATGGCCGACCGAATTGGATCTCCTTGGGCTGAGCAAGTACCTAGATAAGTACATAAATTTTTTGTCTGACATAACTGTTTTTGTCAGGAAAAAATTGTACACTGCTCACATGCAGATGCCATTGTTGTGTGATGAAAGAAAGGCAAAAATATTATATCATTTGAAAATGATAAAGCCTTACATTCTGAAAACAATTGGAATAAGCTTGATGTTGTTAACATTGTTACTCTTATTTGTAAAATTCATGCCTGGAGTACAGGATGAATTGAAGGACAAATTCACTGATAGTTAGTTACCAAACTTACTATTGTAAAACTAAATCCCTTACTTGTGAGGAAAAAGGACTGAGTAAAAGTATTGTTAGAGTAAATATCATTATAGTGTGATATTTCTAAACAAACTTGGTAGGTTGAGCATTTAAAATAATTACTATAAGAGAAAAAGATCAGTTTTATCCGCAGAATTGGTTTCTAAATCAGAGGACATTATAAATGTGGACTGATAATAAGATATGTTTGAGAATCTCTGGAAATGATAATTGAAACATTTGGCAGAGAGGATAATTTGATAGAAAAAGATGTAAATGGTTTTGAAAAGAGAGAATTTTTCTATCACTAAAGTATTGAGAAATGTATTATGATTGTACTATGGAAATTTATTTTATCATGTACTGTTGTTGAAATATTGCACTGAGTCAGGATGCAAATTTCTTCTATGTGAATTTATTCATTTATTATATTATCATTGAATGTATGATAATGAAGGGTAAAAATAGTTGCTACAAGACAGAACTATGACTAACAAGAATTCCAAGAAATGTATTATATATGATTTTTCACTTTTAGGATACTGTTACATGAAAAGCAGACCAGAAGTGAAACTAATGTAAAATAAGACTTATCCTTGTTTTGTATAAATTTAGGATATGTGCCACTGATTTGACACTGTAAACCAGAATGGCTGAGAAGTTCATGGTTGAGAATTTATAATGTTGACATACCAATGGTCAACTAATGTATGATTAATTAAGGATTTCATGTCAAGATTGTAAAACTAATCTATTTTTTTCTGTATTAGTTAAAATAGATTGAATGAATTGTACTGACAATCAAAAGACTGGGTAGACCTGAACACTGTGAGGAACAGGAGAACCTAGAACCTATGAATAAAACCTTTATGGAATGGACAAGAGCAATGGATTCCAACCTTACCATAACTGAAAAAGCTGGGAGATGGAACCATTCAGACCAGAAATTGTTTTGTAAAAATTGTTAAATTGATTTCTGTCTGAAAAAAATATAGTCTATGCTCTTTAACTTCTAATCTTTTATCTTTTGTACTTCAATAATATTGTATTTGAAATGTCTTTGATGTAATCTAAAGAAAATAAGTACTTACTGTTTAGTACTAAGATTGTATGAAGATAATATAATCTGCTTTGATTGATAGTTAATTAAGTAAATTAACCAAATTTGTTTCAAGTAAATCCATGTCTGCATGAAAGATAGAATGTTTCAATTTAAAACTGCTGTGAACTCATTTAAAAAAGAAAATAATGACGTCGAAAGGTCATGGTAAAATGAGAAATTGAAATATTTTTTATGAAATTGTCTATAAACTATTTTAATTCTGGAACAGACTATCTTTAAGTTTCTTAAAATAACATAAATGAATTTAATTTTGAGATAATAGTGGTTAAATAATGCTCATTTAGTACGATAACTATTTAATCGCGTAGCAATTTTTGACCTAAGCTGTTATGAGGTAAAAATTTGAATAGCGATGTAAACATTTAGAGAATGAGAGAGGGAAAAAAGGAATCGAGAGAGAGAGTGCGGAATTGACCTAAATTTCTGTGTCCCGTCACAGACAGTTGTATAATGTGTTACTGTTAGTCAGCCTTCAGGCTTGAAAAAAAATACTGTCTACACGGGCAATAATATCTTTGTTGTAAAGTGAAAATTAGGTCAGGGCTAGTATTTTTTTTGTTTTGTAATTGAGTTAGGCCTAGTATGTGTTCTATCAGAGCGTTTGTTTTTTTCTCCTTATAAAAAAATAAGTCGTGTCTGAATAGACATTAAGTGATTTTTTCTTTTGTTGTTTGATTACAAATGTAAAAGCTAAGTTTATAATTAAATGAACGAGAGAGTTTTATTAACGTGGAATGTTAATGGAATGGAAATTATTAAATTGTATAATGTTTAACCCTATGTATTTTTCTTGTATACACGATTTAGATAAACAATTTAATTGTCCATTGTTTTGAATTAAAATTGAATGATTAAGCCATTTGATAAGATGAACTTATATTGCATATATTATATGTTATTGTTATCAGTTCGATTGAATTATTGGGATATCCAATTGAACTGTATATTGTTTTCCCCGGAATATTTTCTTTTATAATTATTCCTTAAAATTAAATTTTTTTTTGTATTGTTAAAATGTAAAAGAAATAATTATAAAACTTTTTAAGGGTGGTCGTGTTACGAATATCGGTCATAAATGAATGACGTAGTAAGGCATTGACCTCTTAACAAGTGCGTATCAGAGTCCAAGGCGACCAAGGTTTGACCTTAGTTTAAATGGGCAGTTTAAATAAAATAATTCGTTCAAACCCGTGGAAATTGGAGGATAATTCTGGATCGTAGTAATTATAGAGAAAGAGGTTAAAATGCGTATTAAGACCCTGTAGAATCTTCGATGATAGTTTTCTTTGTAAAGTCCCGACCTCCTTAGAGTTAGTTCAGTTGGAAAGTTTGTAGATTGAAGTCGCTATATTCATTTGTATATTATATGCCATTTTATTGAAACTTATGTTGCCATCAGTTGATGAAGTTTATTGATCGTTTATATTGAGTCTACAATTTAAATAAAATTGTTTATTCAACAACTGGAGTTGTTTGATCTATCATTGTTGAGAAAGGTGTTGAAGATAATTATCACGAATATAACTACATTACTGCATAGACCTGTCAGTCAAGGAACCCCTAGCTTGGGCTACAGATTAGCAGAATTTAGAGACTTCTAATAAAGATACAACTATATACATTGAATCCGATTTAACGAGTCGTAATAATAGTCAATTCATAGAGGTACATAACACATGCCGTTACAGCTTGCTATTGTGCTCGCCAATTGTGACATGTAATTGATAAAAAAATGTTACTGTTGTTTATCTGTAAGCTTATAATTATTGTTTCAAGTCTAAAAGTTAATACTTCAATCGAAAGTCTATTACGTAAAATCTGCAGTACCTAACAAAAACAATATCAAACTCAAGTCCTAAACTCAACAAAATAAAACTCCAGTCCACACTAAAAAAACAACTCCAGGAAAGTTATCAGCATGTTACTATTTGTATGAGAGTGTGCCTTATATGAGATTATATACATATACAAAGATTTCTCCGTATACTTACCTTATAGAAGAGAGCATTGTTTTTATTGATTGTACAGCTTAATAGTCAATCAATGGGTATAAGAGACCTTCTACGTCCTTATTCTCATAGTGAATTTTGCTGATCCATTAATTATTTAGGTAGGATTTGAACTTTGAACTCAGTCAAATAAATCTGACACATGTTCTGTTACAAGTAGCCTTAGTGTAGGATAGTCCTTTTAGTATCCGTGACCTACTTGCACAGAATAGGTATAGAACGCAATCCCTTTATGCGCAGTCACTAAAAGTGAAGCTCGGGCTTCCGCCATTTTCTTTTGACTCAAGACAGCGGTCACTACAGACACTGCTATAGTCTATAGCAGGGGTCGGCAACCTGCGGATCGCGAGCCGCATGCGGCTCTTTTGATGACAAGATGCGGCTCTCCAATTCCATGCGCAAATATTAATAATTATATAATTTTATTTTCAAAACTCATAAAAAATAGTATACTGCAAATATATAAATATATATCTAGCCTATATACTGAAAACAGGATAAAATCACTCAACAGAGAACGCTGATAATAGGTAGAATAATAATAGCCAAATAATAATACTTGTAGCCTATATCCCGTTGGGAATAGTTCTATACGCAGTCAACAGTTACAGACAGAGTACATACAACGAATAAAAGACTAAAATGTATACATGTACAGGTGAATACTGCTACTTGAATAGGTGCGTCTTCAGCCGACTCCAGAAGGTGTTGAAGCTAGGGCTCTGGCGAAGCTGTAGACGGGCCCCATAGGAGAATGCACGTTGGCCAACGAACACTAGCTTCGCACGAGGGATCTGAAGAGTTAGTGCATCAGAAGCCGAGCGGTAGCCAGTGCAGAGATGGAGCAGAGAAGTGATATGAGTCGACTTCTTCTTAAGGACCAGTCGGGCAGCACAGTTCTGGACACGTTGGTGGCAATGAAGGGAGGAGGCCGAGAGGCCAGCCAAGAGCGAATTGCAATAATCCAAGCGGCGGATGGCGGCAACGACGCAGATGGAAGAAGCAGATTTTGGTGAGGAAGGAGATGTGGGGCTGCATGGACAGCGTGGAGTTCACGCCAAGGCTATTGACAGTCGGCGAGAAAGGTACTGTTGCGTCGGCCAGCTGAAGATCGGACGCAGTGAGGGACACGACCCTCCGTCTCGTACCGACCATAAGAGCTTCAGTCTCCTCACTGTTAAACTTTAACTTGTTTTCCGTCATCCAGTTATTGATGTCCAGGAAACATTGAGATGGAAGCAAGGAGCCCGTCGAAAGAATGATATTTCAGGTTTTGGCGTTCGATGACAAAGGAGAGGATGAGGGTGTAAAGGGTGAAAAGAATTGGGCTGAGGACATACCCCTGTGGCACACCATAGTAGACATGAACAGGCTGGGAGGATAGAGTAGACAGACAGCTGAAGCTGACAGCCACTAGTCACTACTTAGACTTCTATATGAAACACCCAGTCAGCAACCCAGCGGGCGGTAGTGTTCAGTCTTCTTCGGAGCAAAGTTGTGAGTTGGAGGTCAAGAAAAGCATGCACGACACGCTGCACAACTGGACAGTTCTAAACTCTAAAATAAATGCCGCGAGTTGAGGCACTCATAATAGACGCAAGGAATAGTCTTCCAGAATGCTACAGTGAGGTGAAGAAGTTGGCATTTGGAGTGCTGACGATCTTTGAGTCAACATATTCGTGCGAGCAAGCGTTTTCTCGCATGAAATATAATAAAAAGTAAAGTAAGAAGCCAACTAAAAAAAAAAATCTATAGGCGTGCTAGAAACTGAAAACAACAAGTTATAAGCTAGATTTAGTCAAACTTTCAAAAGGCATTCAAGGCCAATGCTCCCATTGGTGTAACTATTGTAACTATCTATTATTGAATAATTAAAGTTATAGACCTACTATATGATTAGGGCCTACTAATTTTATTATTCTAGCACTTTAATATATTTTGTGCGAAACATTTGTATGTTTTTATATGAATAAATAGGCCTTTATTATTTCATATTTAAAGCTATTTATTTTAAATAAAAAAATCAATTTTGTAGGCTAATCTTGCTCCTAATCAAATACGATAATATTTTTAAAAAAGTTAGTGGCTCTTAAAAAACTGGAAAATTGTGTAAATTGTAACTTTTGGCTCTTCTGCCTCAAAAGGTTGCCGACCCCTGGTCGGCTTATAAATGACTGATTTCTAGTCTGAGCAAGTTTATGACTAAAGCTAGGCTACTAATATTAAGTAATATGAGGTTACAACTTACAGTTGTTTATCCTTTACGGGGTCAGGAATGCCATGTAGTTGGCCGTGTCGCAGCGCGTTCGGCTGGCGTACCGAAGGTCCCGGGTTCGAATCTTGGTGCAGGCTATTTTTTTTTCCGGGGTCTGGGGGGTGTCCCCGAGTCTGATGGGTACCTGACCTTAGTTGGGGTAAAGTAAAGGCAGCTGTGCAAAGTGCTGGCTACACAATCACCTAGTAGGCCGTGGCCACAGAAACTGGTGAACGCTGCTTTACCGGACCTATAGATCAATTTGGTCCGACGGGTACTTTACTTTTTTTTTAAAGTGATGCTTTACTCTATTTATAATAGTTTGTACTTACGGGTTTTACTTAAGCTGAACAGTGTCTATTGGGTTAATAGTGAGACTGACGACTGTTGAATCCAGTCGAAACGTAAGTTACTGAATACATTGTTAAAGTTTTGGTATAGGCTTGCTAGAGGATTGTGTAGCCAGTGGTATGCCCAGCGTTGTGTTCACTCTTTCTATTGCTAGATATACAACACAGCTAATTGAGTTCATTGAACACCGTTAGGGTCCTAGTGCTAAAACAATATTTATTTATTTCAATCATTAAATCAATCATTACATCTTTTTATCCATCAATCTATCAATCAATCAGTCAATATATCTATAATCTATCAATCAACCAACCTATCTTTCTATCTATTCATCAATCAATGTATTAATTTCTTTCTAACAAGCTAACTAACTATCTATATATCTATATCCAACTTTTATCTATCTATCTGTCTATTTATCTATTATCAAGAATCTTTGTATTATCCATCGATCTTTAGATTTAACTACGGTCTATTTATCTATTTTTCTATTTTCTATCTATCTATATCTATCTTATATGTATAATATGCAATCTCTTTATCTATTTATCGATTTATTTATGACCTGCCCCCGCCCCTTTGTTACTCCGTGGTTACGCTGTTACTATATATGCTATCTGTCTATTGTTCTGTCTGTCTAACTATCTTTCTGATAATTATCTATCGATCTACCTACATATCTAGCTACATATCCATTTATTGGCTATCTTTCAAAACATTACATTTAAATGTTATTATCTCAATAAAAAATACGTATAGATAAAATGGATTATGATAGAACTAAAAGGTTCTAAACAATACTCTATACTACAAAGCTGTCCTGCTGACTGAACGGTCTTTTAGCTAACCTGTTGCGATGGTTGCTAAGCGATCTCTGATGCACTCAGCTATACCTGTACTAGTAAACCAGGATCTATTTATTAAAGTGTTTTGGACAATTAAAACTAATACATATAATTACATAAGGTCATATCCAGGCCATGTTTCAACACGTTTTTGGCAGAGGTTGATTAATGGAGCAATAACCTTTTAAGGCTAACGAAGCGTGTTTTCTTTATAGGTGTGTCAGTCATGTAAGACGAAGAAAATTCTACAGCAAGGGAGGAGGGATGTCGGGGCGTACAGTGTGCAGTGGCTTGGCAATGGGTTATATGAATCACAATAGCTTCAATAGTGCCTATGACAGCGAGCGTGTCTATTCCGGTTCTTCATTTGGGTACCATTTTCAACCTAAGGGTAAATGATAAAGTACGATTATTTCAAATATTCAAGTACATGTTTTATCAGAAGTGAAAAGGTTGTTTTTATATTTGTACGTTCAGACCTATCTCGACACCTTTGTGTTGATTTTTTTTTACTTTCTCCTCGACGATGGAGACATTCAAGGTGAACTAAATAATTGCAACTAGGCTTATATATCTCAATTTACATAAATGACCGAAACATTAAAATAAACTTGACTCATGAAGAAACTTTAAAGAAAGTTTAGTAATTTTCTTTTTGGCCGCAGTGGTCTGCCTCGGTAATTTTGTGTGTACAGGCTTTCATCAGCAATCCGTTTACTAACAGTTCGCTTAGTCAGAATCAGAAGCGATAAAAGAAACAAAACAAGGAAAGCAACAAAGAAAGCACAGCAATCATTTCCACAATGATTGTTTATTAGTTTATTAAGAGTGAAGAGAGAGGTTCTCGTCTCGCCTTGGACATATCTAAAATGTTTTGACTCACCATATAGCTAGACCAGTGGTTCCTAAGGTTCCTAATGCCGCGACCCCTTAATACAGCTCATCAATTGGTGGCGACCCCCAAACAAAAAATTATTTTCATCGCTACCTTATAATTGTAATTTGTTACTGTTATGAATTGTTATATCTAATATGTAGGACGTAGATCTATTTGTATGGTTAAAAATTAAAGCATTGTGATTAATCACAAAAACAAAATCTACTAAATCTATTCATAAGAAATATTTATTCTTCTTACAACACGAACTTCAGTGCGAAGATTCAGATTGCTTTTTTCTCGCCTGATCAGAAAGAATGATGTTCAAATCGAAAGTAGAAAGTACGTACTATATCCCAGCATCCACGTAAAGAATTGCGAAAGAAAGTAGATCAGGTTTCGCAAAAAACACTTATTCTGGCACGAGTCATCACATAAGTTTACAACCCAGAAGACCGTCCTTCATTGTGCGCTTCTACAACAACACTATTCTAACTGCCAAAAGATAAGACTAAAAAAATTGGGGGGGGGGGGATGTGTGGGGGCCACCTTTTGTGTGGGGGCCCCTGTTCCATTGGAACACGTGGAACATGCCTAAATACGCCACTGCGTGTTATTGTCATCCAATGTCTTATATGCCAAAGCTGAAGTTTCATTTGGAATGATGGAACTTTGTAGACAAATTAACCCATTAATGCCCATTGGTATACCCGAATGACTTTTTCTGTGTTTTGTGCGTGTTTCCTAGTTAGAATGCATCAAAAAGTGGATATATACATGTGTTTTGTGCGTGTTTCCTAGTTAGAATGCATCAAAAAGTGGATATATACATGTGTTCTGTGCGTGTTTCCTAGTTAGAATGCATCAAAAAGTGGATATATATATGTGTTTTGTGCGTGTTTCATAGTTAGAATGCATCAAAAAGTGGATATATACACGTGTTTTGTGCGTGTTTCCTAGTTAGAATGCATCAAAAAGTGGATATATACATGTGTTTTGTGCGTGTTTCCTAGTTAGAATGCATCAAAAAGTGGATATATACATGTGTTTTGTGCGTGTTTCCTAGTTAGAATGCATCAAAAAGTGAATATATACATGTGTTTTGTGCGTGTTTCCTAGTTAGAATGCATCAAAAAGTGGATATATACATGTAATTTGTGCGTGTTTCCTAGTTAGAATGCATCAAAAAGTGGATATATACATGTGTTTTGTGCGTGTTTCCTAGTTAGAATGCATCAAAAAGTGGATATATACATGTGTTTTGTGCGTGTTTCCTAGTTAGAATGCATCAAAAAGTGGATATATACATGTGTTTTGTGCGTGTTTCCTAGTTAGAATGCATCAAAAAGTGGATATATACATGTGTTTTGTGCGTGTTTCCTAGTTAGAATACATCAAAAAGTGGATATATACATGTGATTTGTGCGTGTTTCATAGTTTTAATGCATCAAAAAGTGGATGTATACATGTGTTTTGTGCGTGTTTCCTAGTTAGAATGCATCAAAAAGTGGATATATACATGTGTTTTGTGCGTTTTTCATAGAATGCATCAAAAAGTGGATATATACATGTGTTTTGTGCGTGTTTCCTAGTTAGAATGCATCAAAAAGTGGATATATACATGTGTTTTGTGCGTGTTTCCTAGTTAGAATGCTTCAAAAAGTGGATATATACATGTGTTTTGTGCGTGTTTCCTAGTTAGAATACATCAAAAAGTGGATATATACATGTGTTTTGTGCGTGTTTCATAGTTTTAATGCATCAAAAAGTGGATATATACATGTGTTTGTGCGTGTTTCCTAGTTAGAATGCATCAAAAAGTGGATATATACATGTGTTTTGTGCGTGTTTCCTAGTTAGAATGCATCAAAAAGTGGATACATACATGTGTTTTGATTGGTTTTTGTTTTCATCGAAAGCTACAGGGGTGTACTCTGGGAGAGTGCAGGGGCACGAATTGGTACGTGCAGTTTTTTTGAGATGCACTCCAGAGGAGTGCAATGGACACGAGAGTTTTCTAATGATAAATGCAATACATGCTTGCTATTGAACGTATTGAATACGTTTTTTTTGTATTGGAATAATAAAATAACAGAAATAGATAAATCAGAACAGAAGCGTTTATTTATTTTATGGATGTTACGTCCCATTTTGTTTTATTGAAACCAACAAATAACCGTAAACACTGTTGTTGTGTTTTTCTAAAAAAAAATTTTAAATACATATTTTCATTAGGCTTCTTCTTGAAGCATGAAAAAACATTTTAATTGAAAATTAATATATACCCATCGAGTTTTCTCTTATTACTTAGTCTTTGTGTATGGGCAATAGGCAATTCCATGATAAGGGTTGAAACAATACAGGATAATCCGAACATTATATTTCAGTCATATTGTCTAGAATTGCGACGTCATTTTGCAAACCTTCAATGTACAGTAGAGTCAAAAGAAAAGAGTCCATTCATATCTAACATGACCCTGTCGCTGACCCTAGAAAACTGTGGTGTAGGTGTGGTGAAGGTGGTGGATTCATTGGAATACCGTTCATCATGCTGACACGCAGACACTATTGGATACTTTGTGATGAAAAGCCAAAATCTTTTAACTTCTGCAGCATGCCCTTTCCTGCGTAGTAACCAGGCATTCTACAAAGCAATCTCTAAAGTATGAAAGACAAAAGGCCGACACCACTTTTTGGTTCTACAGAAATGTGTACTGGTTAGCTCTATCCACGCCTCCCATTGTGGCATCGCACTGTCTGTTTAGGTCAGGTTGGATCATTCATGATTTGTTGTCATTGTTGACGAGACCATCTCCTTGATTGTCCTACTGGTAGGACAGGGTCGCATTTTTTTGCTATTATCAAGTTGTGGTTGCTGTCCAGTTGAAAATTAATTGAACCTCGATACCTTTAACACAGCTAGGACGCATCTTGTAAGGGGCATTTCTGTTTTATAGTCCCAGTGGCTCCAACGCCCTTGACAACAATGCAATGCAAGTTAGAAAAGAGTTATCAAATTATGTCCAGTGGAAATAAAGCTCAGCTATTTAGCAGATCAGGTACATCACAACAGTACCGTCTAGTCCAAGGAATCTTTACCGCTCAGCAGTATACACATAAGACTGGACAAAATATCCAAGTGGTCATCGTATTCCTTACTGTCACCATCATTACAGATCTAACATCAGGTTGTGTTATATAAACAGTGACATTTATCATCTCGTCATCTATTTCCAACATTGTTAACCCATCGTTCATTGTATAACGTTTTCGTACACTGCAAAAGCTAATTAGTCTACATGATTTATCAAATTTATGTTGTTAATGATTTAAATGCATTTTAACTATGCAGTATGTTACATAATAAAAGCGTCACAATTGTTTATTTGATAAAAATTTGAAGAAATATAAGCATATTTTGATAGTATATTTGACATTTGCACTCCCCCAGAGTGCATTTCTCTTAAAAGACCCGTACCACTCTCCTGGAGTGCATTTATATTTCGATCTGAAGTTCAATGGAACTTTTCTAGTCAAGTAATAATTCTATATTCATAAAATTCAGAATAGATTAAAGTATATAAAAACATATCTTATTTGCCTTAATTAAGTAAAAAATTTTTTTTACACATACTTGTTTGAAGTAGAAGACAATGTTTTTAGGATGTTTTTTTTAAAGACGAGCTACAAAAAACTACGTAACGGAAATGATTTTTAAGATGATAAATAACATAAAGATATATGTCCAGAATAGAAAAAAGCCATTATTTTAAATATATAATAAAAAGCCTTTCTGCAAGCTAACAAGCAAGTCATTGCACTCTGGGCTGGGAGAGTGCAAATGTCAAATATGGGTTAAGGCTAAGGCATGTTGATTCTGGTCCTTGCAGTAATAAATTTAACTCATTCAGAATGGCTAAGATGTCAACCAAGTAGTAGGCCTATATGGTTTCCGAAGACTCCCGTGAAATGGTCGTTCGACCCCTAATTGAGCCTTGACCCACAGGTCGGGAACTGCTGATCTAAGAGGTTTCGTCTCGCCATAGAATAAATATACTCAAGATACTTTAGGCAAGAGGTCGGAAACCTACGGCACGCCAGCCAGACTAGACACGCAGAGCGATTTTAAATAACAATTGTACATTGAAATAATGTTACTAAGTTTCCTAAACTAAATATTCCAGATCCGGGATTAGTTAAAGCATACGAAAAATGCGAAAAACTGAAAATGTGAATTGTATTGCAATTAGGTCAATTTCATACATACGAGACTGGCACAGGATAGAGAGCCTGGAGGACCCTTGTTGGCGGCCTATATGTCCTAGGAATGACCACAGACACCGAAAATAATCGGCTCGAGGACGGAAAGTCAGAAAAAGAAGAATTACAACAAACAATGAATACCATAATACTGGATTTGAAGAAATACATTTTAATAATTTATAAATAATTGTGGTTATATTACAAGACATAACTTATTTAGCATCACTAGAATCAAATAAGGAAGCTTTTATCTAATTAAAGGTGGATGATTAACCTGCGTTATTTGCGTTAATTTTCCTAATATCACCAGTATATATTTTTATTTTATAAAATATAATATGCATACAGTTTAGAACTTTAAAAATGATCATATTATAAAAAAGTTTCAAATTGTATTATTACTATACGACTAAAACCTTTATATCTATATTCATAAATATTACATTAACTACCCAGTTTGTAAGGTCACCTTCGCATTCATACACTCAACGTGTGTATAATGTGAATACAATTCAACGTGATCTATACAAAATAATAATAAACTTTAATGGAATCTTAGTTAGACTTGAGATCAAACAATTATCTTTGATATGATAGATCAGTTAAATCCTAGCAATTAAAATTGTTGGACATTTATTTGCCATAATAATGTACAAGTGGGACAAGATCATTTTGTTTAAATGCTATAAAATTGAAAAGTAGCGCACCATATAAAAAAGAACACAAAGATGACAATTGCAAAAACGTTCATGTTTTATTATACCGTATGTAAAACTCTTGAACAATTTTCTTAAATTTTTTATTTACGTTTCATGTATTTTCAATGCGCATAGAAAAGGAAAATCTAATTTTTTTCTTATGGCAAAATTTCCAGAATTGAATGTTAGAATAAAAGTGAATTAAAAGCCAGTTAAATAAAACGACAATTATATCATTATTTAATTATATATAGGCCAATGGTTTTTGATTAGTCGCCAATTTTGTTGACAATTTTTTGGAGCTTAAAAAAAGGAATCAGATCCTGGTTTTATGACCTTCTTATCAGGTTCTTGAGAAATTCCTGCAAGCCACAGATGAATGAAAATGTTATTATTATTGTAATCTCTAACATTTGTTTGCTGTCTTCAGCCTGGTTTTTGTGGAAAGTTCCTTTACATGGTCATTCTATTTCTTATTAAGAATAATAACACATACGGTAGAGCAAGTTGATTTTTAGGCTATTGGCACAACGATGGAAATAGAAAATCCTACTTCATCACACTATTATTAACAGGCTGCTTACCCCTGCACTGGACAGTCTACATATTAGAAGTTAGAATAAATTTGTAGTGGCATAATAAGTGAGATAATGACCTTCATACTGGCAGTCCAAAATCTGGGATGGAGGGAAATATATATATAATGTTCATCATGATCATCATCAATCCCATGACCGTTGTGGTCGTTGGGGGGAGCGAATGGACACCTCAACAGTCAACTTTGTCCACTATTGCCTGTCTTGAGTGGTTGTCAATAGTTGTGTCAACTGCAGCCCTGTCTAATATTTTATGTTGTCGAACCAGCATTTCCGCTAACATCCTCTCCGTGGTCCATATTCTACAGTGCCTTGTGGAATTGCTTTTGGCAGGTTATTATGCCACAACACATGACCAAACCATGTCAGTTTGCGCCGTATGATTGATGTCATAATGTTTTCTTGAGGGTCTGCAATAGAGGATATTCTGTTGGACGTTGGACTACCTAATTATATCTCTAACTATATGTTATAGACAAGCAATATCGGCAATTACAATTACAAAAAATGTAGTGTGAAGTTCTGTGGCAGCCATACTTAAAGTTTTTAAGGGCTGTCTTGTGGCCCGCGGTCTACCTGTTGCCCATTGGGTGAGACGATGAATGGCAACACCTTGCAGGAGCAACATCCCCGGAATTACCTACCCTTTCCTCTTACACTATGAAAATAAGACATTACGTTATTTTATATTTTTAATGTGCCTTATGAAATGATTTTCTTCTATCTCTGGTGTCAGATAAACAGTGTGATGACACCAAAATTCATACTGCGTTTTTGTAATTCATCCAATTTATATTTATACATTTTCGGAATGTGCGGCCAATCTGTGGTTTAAATCTTGCGTATGAAAATAATATTACGTTGTTGGTGCGCCTGTTTTTATTTTCCGATAACCCATTCTATGCTCAGTTATCGTTTGAGAAAACAGAAAATTAACACTTCCCGTACCGACCTACTTCTATCTATGCTGCCTTCAGTTCCGCTATATACGCGCCCGGGACTGTAAGGGTTAACATACATTTGTTCATGCACACAAGATATAAATTCCTAAAGTAATAATATGCCTACATTAGGTGATTTTCATCATCACTATACCATACTAAAGGTATTTATTTGTTCAAAACAACCTAGTACTTGTACCGAATAGACCAATTCTTTCAAACGTAGCTTACTTGTAATTTTGTTTATCTAACAGACAGAAACTTAAAAAAATAATTGTATGTATTATCTAATAGACCGAAACGTTCTACAGCACACCTTTCTTACAAAAACTTAAAAAAACTTCTTACAAAAAAAAAAGACCAATTCTTTTAGACACGAGTCTATTTCTTATTCATTAGATCAATTCTTTTTCATCCTACTTGTATTTTTTTCCCAACTCTATCAAGTCTATCAAACGAACAATGGGACACGTTGGCCGACTGATCGTGCGTTTGAATGGCGTATGAAGGTCATTGGTGAAGGTTAGGATTTGATCCCTGGTCTGGTGGTTATTAGGAAAACTAATATGCGGCTGGGTATAGTGCTCTCCGTATAACCACTGACAATTATGAACGCTGCTTCACACCTTCTATGAAAAAAAAAATGATCTAACGAAATTAGTTTCAGTACTTTAAACCTTGAGGTGTGGAGGCTAATACGACAGTTCCTATTGATCAAATTGGTGTGAAGCGCTATATAAATTGCCATTACATTACATTACATTACATGTCAATTCTTTACGACCTACTTTATTCTCAAACGAACAAGTCCCGGCAAGGTGGCAATGATAATTTTTTTCCCTTCTTTATTAATGTATGAGGCTTAGTCACTTCTATAGCGGGGCAATCAGTAGTCAGTAGCTACAGGTCACGTGTTCTTCCAAGCAACGCAGACGTTTAAAAAGGGGAGCGCAGATGTCAGATGGGCAGACGTTCGGTTTGTCGCCGTTGACTGGTTGACAGGAATTTCACAGTTCACGTCCTCACAGTGCTAACCAACAGAGACCAATATCAAGAAGAATGTCTTCGAAGATAATTTTTACAATTTTTTTACTTTTTATAGGTAAGCGTTTTCTTTTTTTTCAAACAATGAATAAAAATAACAAAATAAAATAAATATAATTCTACATTAAATATTTTTTAATTTGTTAAATTATACATCTAGTTGTATTTTTGAATATCTTATATTTTTTTATATTTTTATATTTTTTTTGTTATTAAAAATAAAAAGACATATAAAATACTTGAGCACTAAAATTAATTGTAAAAAAAGTAATTGTATTTTTGAAGTTAGTTCTTACATAAAAATTTTGTTATTGGTAAAATTATTTTTATTTTTAAAAATTTACCCACACTAAAAAAAATATTTAAAAAAAATTAATACAATGAAATAATTAAAAGCAAAATTAATTAAGAAAACATTTTTGTATACCATTGATTAACAAATCTATATCATAACATGGTAATTTTGAAACGTATTGCATATTTCCAAACATCATACAAAATTTATATAACTTTTTTTCTAAGGCATTTAGTTTTTTTCGATATAAGACTTTCAGACTTTTAAATAAATAAGAAAAAATATGATACTACAAGATGTATACCTATTCATTTTTGCCAATATTGTTTTATAAAACTTTGGTAAACAAATGAATGCGTTTCAAAATCTATCCAACCATATCAGTTATTATTATGATTGAATTAGATGATTCAGGTTTCTCTTTTTTTTTTAAATCGTTAATTGAAACTGTATAATCAGTGATAATACTATTTTATGTTAAGGATTCACAGAAAAAGAAAGGAAAGCTTAATTATGAATATTTAGATCTTTGTTCCATAATCAAACGCGTAGCTTTTTTCTTTGCGTAAACCTAGTAGTAATAGGCCTAATAATAATAATAAGTATATTTATATAGCGCTGCAAACAAACCTAATGTAATGTTAGCTCAGAGCGCATTTGACTTTGAGCAACACAAACATGCATTATTTATTTTATACAGAGCACGAATATAATTAGCCAGGCTAAAATAAGTAAGAGGGATATGGTCATGGAATACGCTTGAAGTACTCATCAGAAAATACTGTTAACACCATTCAACACACTTTTTGCAATGTAAGAAAATGAAATCAAAGTATACAATATAAATATTCAGCGCAAATAGTTTTCAGCATAGAAATATCGCCCGTAATACAGCAGATAAATAATTCTGTAGGGAGCGTGTCCGGAGCTGTTACAG
Source organism: Anisus vortex (assembly GCA_949126835.1). NCBI lineage: Eukaryota > Metazoa > Mollusca > Gastropoda > Planorbidae > Anisus > Anisus vortex. The sequence goes on from OX421498.1 coordinate 7,060,729, forward strand.
AATAGATGTTCAGTATCATTATCAATGTAGTGGGCAAGTATTATGTTTTCCAAGGGGGGGGGGGGGGGGGCTGTGTCAATATACGCTCAGTGCAGTCAGATATTTTTAATAGGAGGGCTGAGTCCCGGGGCTTATTCACCGTTGACAATGGTTTTGGCATTAAAACTCGCACTCGGGGCTCACGATTTTCTTTGTACAGAAATGTTAACGTTTTGCAAAATGAAATGGTGGGCTGCGTTATGTTTGATCTCACGAGTGCATTGCTCATTAAAATAATAAATAATACGGTCAAGTAACGACAGTCTTTAGCACACATACACCACATATAAAGAATAGCGCACTGTTTTTTTTTTACGGTCTGTTAGATGGCCCGCCGTTCCCCCCCCCCTTAAGAAAAAAAAGTAGTCTTAATAGAAATAGCACGTTTTAGGCAGCAAGAGAGGCAAAGGATGTGTGTGTGTGTGGCGGGGTGCTTTTTGTAGCCATGCGCCTCAGGGAACCGACCGAATACCCTGATGTTGAAAACCAAAAACGCTTTTTAAGGTTAGCCTATGTAAATGTATGTGGCCTGGTGAGGAGAATGATGTATCCAGAGTTTGTTGATAAGATAAATTTGTTCGATGTTATAGGTCTTTCGGAAACAAAACTTAATAATGACAAGGTGGAAGATATCGATACTATAAGTATAGAACACTTTACCCTTTTCCACAAATTTAGACACCATAATAACAATAGTAGATCGGGGGGACTGAGTGTGGCCATAAAAAATGACCTAGTTGATAAAACTAAAATATTAAGATGTGACAATAATGAAATGATTTGGCTACAAATAGGAGCAGAAAACAATCCCTTATTAATTCTAATTATTTATACCCCACCCGAGAATTCCCCATATGCCCAATCTGATTTTTTCAATATTCTAGAAATGGAAATAATCGATAAAAGAAATATCACTAACAATATAATCATAATGGGTGATTTTAACGCTCATACCAAAGAAAGAGAAGATTACATTATAGACTCCATAACAAGTCCCCACGAACTCTATGTAGAAATAAGTGCCCAGACAGAAGAAACGCTTAAAAGAAAAGACATTCCACTCAAACGTATAAACGTAGATACGACAATACCGAATAACTGGGGCCGCAAACTAATCGAAACATGTAAAAACACAAACATGTTAATAATGAATGGAAGGAAGGGGTTACTGTCACATAAACCTACGACTACATTTAGCACAGTAATCGATTACGTACTAGCAGACAATGACCTTTTTCACAAAATTAGGAATCTAATAATCCACGACTTTGATCACCTATTCTCAGATATCCATTGTTTAATATCATGTGAATATGAGATTGAGATTGGTGGAGCAAATAAACCTGGAAATGCGCGTAGACGACTAAATAATAGACCAGTGGTAGAGATCATTAAACCGTGGGTGCAAACTAAATCTAAGAACTATTTTGAAATGGTAGAAAAGCAAAACAAAAAACAGCATAAATCTGAAACTAGACGAATTACTAGAAAGAAGTGACCTTTGTAACTCCCCTGAAAACAAAAAACAAGAAATAAATAACATAGTAGAGGAAATAAATAAAATATTAACACAATCTGCAACTGAAATATTTGGCACAAATCGATACCCTAATGATAAAAATAACCTAAGAAAAAATAAACCCTGGTTTACACTTATATGTAGACAAAAACGAAGATTATACCTTAAAGCAAGAAGAATGAATAGTACCCTTAAAACCAAAGGCTCACTTGAAAGTTTAAAAACACACAGTAAAAACTACAAGCGTGAAATGAACACCGCTATAAATAAATATGAAAACAAAATGAGAAATAAAATAAAAAATCTGAAAGGAAAGAATCCAAAAGAATACTGGCGTATCCTAAAGGATAAAAACAGAAAAGAAGATTATAATGAAATTAGTATTGACGAATTGTTCCATTTTTTCAAATCCCAAAACGAAACGACAGACAACTGTTGCATGAACCCAATAAAAACCAATTTAACCGCACCTAACTTAGATACGACAAGACTTAATGGTGAAATAACATATAATGAAGTGTTATCAGCCATCAATAAAACAAGTAATAATAAAAGCTGCGGACACGATAAAATTTATAATGAATATATAAAATGCACAAAGGTTATAATGATACCCACATACGTAAAATTATTCAATGTTATCCTAAAAGATGGAATTTTCCCCGAAAGCTGGTCACTAGGGATGATATGTCCAATATATAAAAATAAAGGCAGCAAGGCAAAGCCCGAAAACTTTAGACCAATTACCTTATTATCATGCTTAGGTAAACTATTCTCATCCATTCTTAATGTACGAATGGAGATGTTCCTTGAAGAGCACAACTTATTAAACGAGAATCAAATGGGTTTTAGAGAAGGTTATTCCACAACGGAAGCATCATTTATACTATATGCGCTGAGCTTTTTAATAAAAAATAAAGGTGACAAACTGTTCTGTGCATTCATTGATCTAAAAAGAGCTTTCCCGTCTATTAAAAGAAAATTACTCTGGGCGAAAATGTTAGATATAGGCATAGATGGAATTTTCCTTAAATGTATACAGGGGTTATATAGAGATATTAAATCGACAGTAAAATTAAATACAAACCTGTCACCGTTATTTAACTGCGAAGCAGGACTAAGAGAGGGAGAACATCTGAGCCCTCTATTATTTTCTATGTTTATTAATGACTTAGATTCTTATTTAGAACTAAAAGGCGCAAGTAGCTTAACTATCAGCAACGATAACAACGCAGATTTACTAAAAATATTCACATTATTATATGCTGACGACACAACAATCCTAGCTAAAACCGCAAAAGAATTACAGAAAAACTTAAACATTTACAGTAACTATTGCAAGGAGAACCACTTAAACATAAATGAAGATAAGACAAAAATAATGATATTCGGTAGAAAGGGGAGGGTAGGAAATCAGAAATTTGTACTAAATAATAATATAATAGAAATAGTTTCTAAATTTAAATACCTGGGAATAATCTTCTCAGCTAACGGTTCTTTCTCAGAACACAGGAAATATTGTAAGATGAAAGGTACTAATGCTATGTTCAATCTTCTCAGAAAATGCCATACACTAAGCTTGCCCATAGATAGTCAAATTGATCTATTTGATCAAACAGTACTACCTATACTAACCTACGGTTGCGAACTATGGGGTATGGAAAATTGTGACATTTTAGAAAATGTTAGACTAAGATATTTTAAGATGATTTTAAAATTGAACACAAAAACACCAAATTATGTAGTCCTAGGCGAAACAGGCAAACTCTATATAAGATCATTTATTAAAAAAAGAATGTTACACTTCTGGATCAAAATAGCGACCGGCAAAGAAAGCAGGATTTCTAAAATAATTTATAACATTTTACTTAAAGAGCACCTGGTTGAAAAATGCAAATGGTCCGCCAATATAAAGTTACAATTGGAACAACTAGGATTAGGATATATTTGGTTAGAACAAGATATAATAGACACTAAACTTTCAAAATCAATAATTAACTTACGTATAAATGATCAAAGTAAACAAGAACTTTATGAGAGTATGCAAATAAGCAATAAAGGTAAATTATATAGCGCTCTAAAATATAAATCTGACTGGGAAAATACTCCACCCTTTTTAAATAAATTACATCTGAAAGAAGCTATCTATATACTAAAAATACGAACAAGTAACAATAATTTCCCTGTTGAACTGGGTCGCCACTCCAGAATAGATTATAATTTAAGATTATGTCCCTTTTGCTTAAAAGATATAGGAGATGGATTTCACTATTTACTCCAATGTGTACACTTCAATGCCCAACGAAAAATGTATCTAAAAAAATATTACTATAACAGACCTAATGTAGAAAAAATGTCGGAACTGCTTAATTCTAGCTCTCTAAAAGAACTTAAAAAACTAAGCATATTTTCAAAAATATTAGTATCTGCTTTTAAAAAATGAGAAAAAGGTTAGAAATTTTTAAGTATTTTAACTTGTTGGTTTGTCACTATGATATTGAGAGATAGTCGTAGAAGAAATGTAATATACTAAGCCGCAAGAAAAATTGTGAATGATTTCTTAAATGTTTGTTCTCACTATGTTAATGCCGTGCAGGTCTAATGAAAGTGATTTACCTGTATGTCTATGTTAGTAAATTAAGTCGTTGTTTTTTTTTTTTTGTTTTTTTTTTGTTTTTTTTTTTTTCTTTGTTAGTTTTTTCCCCCAAAAAATTGTGTTATAAACTAAATTATCCCCCCTGAATTTTCTTTTAGGATACCTTTAATTAATAAATTTTTTATTACTTTCATTTTATTACTAATATTGGTTTTACTATTATTGTTCAATTTATTATTCACAAATGCTATAATTTTCTTATGTTTTTGACTATGCCTTTATTGTACCTATGTACTATGTGGCAAAATAAATATTGTTCATTGTTCATTGTTCATTGTTCATTGAACGCACAACAGCATTAGAAACAATAGGGTATATATATATTTTAGATTTTGTTTACTCTTAACGAAATAACTTTGATATCTTTGCTTACAAATTTAACTACGACTTTTGTTACAAACTTAATTACGTCTCAAGTTTAAACATAAGACTTATTTACAATTTATTTGTTAGTGTTGTAGACAAAATGACAAGACTAATTTTGTTTAAAAAAAAATATATAGCCTGTTGTTGGTTTTTTCAAAAGTCATTTTATTGTGTTTTTTTTTTCTTGCACTGGGCTGTTTTGCTGTTTTACTATGAGAGAAAGGAAAGATGTAATTTAAAACAGCCCATAAAACATACTTAGGCCTACTTTTCTAAAAAAAAAAATAAGTAGCATGCTCACACGCGGTGGCCTACGGGCAGACTGCAGGACTGCTCTGCAGGAGTTCAGAAATTAAATTTATGTTTGTGATATTTTCCCGTATGTGGTAAAAGTTTTAGTCTAGTAAAGGCGCCTGGGCATTATTATGGCCATACAATCCCCTAATATGCCGTGGTCACAGAAACTGGGGAGCGCTCTTCACCAGGGTACTTTACTTGTTTTACTATGAGAAAAAGAAAGATTTAATTTAAAACAGCACATAAAACATACTTACTTTCCTATCAAAAATAAATAAGTAGCATGCTAAGTCGCTGCGGCCTACGGGCAGACTGCAAGTATATTGTTTATGATATTTTCTCGTCTCTGGTAAAGGTCTGAGTCTAGCCAGATCTTATCTTATCTGACATAAGTCGGAAATTGTTTGGTTGGGTTGGCATTATACTGACCGTTGATCGCCTTAGTCAAAGAAACAGGTCACTTTTTTTTTAAAAGCTCTTTGAACGAAAACATATTGATTTATTTACTTTTTATTTTAATAAAATTGACGAGAAAAATCATATCGTGGATAATGTTCAAAGTTATAAAATTTTAATGCTGTAACAATTTTATCTTTTTTTTTTTTTTTGTGCAAAAAAACTTATGTAATGAACACACTGTATTTCAATGTACATATATTGCTATGAACACTTTATATGTGTAATGCCAATGTTATAAACATATTTTTTCCCAGGCTACCACTGTGTCGATGGAGCATCATGTACAACATCTTCCACCTGTCAGACTACTGACTACACTCTATCAACTTGCACCAGTAATGTCTGTAATTGCCTCAACTCATCTTACACGGCGATACGCACTGGATGTGCTTGTAAGTTTTAAGTGATTTCCTCTTCTTCTATTACACTTGTCCACAATGGCTCACACATTTTTTACTAAGAGAAAGGAAAAAATATAGTGGTTGCTTAGAGAGCACATAGTGGAATCACTGACTTGGAATTGTTTGGAGCTGTTATAGCAGACAACTAAAATAATAATAGATGAAAATGGCAAAGGTAATTCGTCAAAACTAGCAAAGCGGTTAAATTGGCAACGGTAAAATTGGCAATCCTCTAAGAACCATTTTATTATTATTATTCAATGCGATTAAGGCTGTTTCTTCATGTAATTAATTGAAGCAGGGGTCCATTGTTAGCTTGTTTAACCACTGAGACTACGCTGTTTAGTGCCGTTTACTTCATAGTAGACAAGACCGTAGGCATTACTAATCCTACAACCACTTTTAATTAAAACAGGTAGATATTGTGTGTTAGCCTTTTTCTTTAATGTTTTTTTTAGAGCCACGGCACAAGTCTGCCTTTTGAAGTACCTTACAACAAACACCCAACATAAAACTGCTTCACACTTTCGCCTATAACATGTAGCTAGTTGCTGGGCATTAGGAAAAAGTAATTTTTTAATCCACCCTGAGGCAATCGGTCAAGAAAACTCGCGTATCTCGGTAGAGGGGAGTAGGGGCTGTGTTCGTTTTTGCTAAATGTATAGAATAGGAGGGTTGTATTATAAGTTATGTAATTATACGTTTGCGATATTTCCCGTATGATCTAAACACGCCAGAACTTATTACGTAAGGACTTAATGTGGCCGTGTAAGAACAAGGGTGTACAACAGGCGGCCCGCGGGCCACGAAACGGCCCACCAAGCCTTTTTGTGTGGCCACCGAAGAGCTCCTAACGGCATTGTTTTTTTCATTCGTTGCAATGATAATGCAAATACATTGTAAGACTGTGAGGCCCGTCTTGTATAAAATTTCATATGCGGCCCAAAGCAGAAAAATGTTGCACATTTCCGTGTAAGAACGTAGCAAGCGCGTGTAGAGAGATGATAAAATCTGACGTTAATTTCCATAAAATTGTTAATGGTTTATTTCTGTCACCAACAATGTTAATACTTGCTCTAGGCCAGGGGTCGGGATCCCATGGCTCGCGAGCCAGATGTGGCTCTTTTGATGGCTGCATATGGCTCGATTACAAATGTTCGATTATTAAAAAAATTTTGTTTTAGACTTTTTGATCTACATATTAATTACATATCAATATTTCATTTTACAAATGAGCTAAAGTCTACTGCAGATCAGCATCAGAAGAATTCAGAGACATAATTATTGTATTTTTAGTGTTAAAATTACACAAAATGCACACATTTACTTGAATTTTTAATTTGAAGTTTTAAACAATGTATGGCTCTCACAGAATTACTTTTCAAAATATGTGGTATCCATGGCTCTCTAAGACATTAAGGTTCCCGACCCCTGCTCTAGGCTATTGCGTTGCATGTAGCAATTGAATGATTAAAATACATTTTTAAGTCCAACTTTGTGAGAAACACACCAGATTTTATTATACGTCTTTACTTCTTAACATCCAGAAGTTAACTGCTTTCTTGTCACAAAACACGTGACGAAATCTCTCTTTCAAAATCATTACTTTCACACATAAAACAAGATCCACGCTTTTTTAAAAGCATCGTATCTAAACGCGCACATTACTGACCAAAAAAACAAATGTATTTAATGTCCCTTGTAAATGACATAACTCTTGCTGATTGATAGTTGACTTATTATTATTTCAAAGACTTAAAAAGCGGGTGAGAGGCGTGAGCCCTAAAACTCACCACTGCATAACATTTCTGTTTAGAATAAGTCTTTTACACAAGTAAATACAAATTGTCTTTGCAAGTGTCCCTAATACTTTACTTAAGGGACCCCATATAACTTAATCTTCTACGGAGATAACTCGTTTCAAGTCATGAACTTCATTTAGTGGACACGAGTGTAGAGCTAATCATATCACCAGTTTCAATAAAAACAGTAGATAGTATACGTTTGCCAATTTTACCGTTGCCAATGTTACCGCTTTGCGAGTTATGTCGAAATTACTTTTGACAAAATTGACTCTGCCGAAAATACCGTAGCCGAATTTACCCTTGCCAAATTTAACGAGCACCAGATGTGACGTATTAGTAGGGAAACAATTAAACAAAACCCGACGCACTAGATCTATATTTAATCATTTTGTTAAAAATTAGAACCCGGCAAAGATTCGAAACACGTGGCAATATATTCAAAACACGTGACAATATTTAAATTTTTTTTCCTATTTGAAATCCCTTTCCTGACGTCACTTTCCTTTGTTGCCGGAAACATCTCAAAAGGCTACGAGATTTCGATTTTTCCTCCAAAAAGCACACACATCTGTGCTCATATTATACTAATTACTTAAAAGTTATGTTTAATATTTTGTTTAAATGATATTTATTAACATTGCGTTACTAATAAACTATTTATTATACAAATAAACTTTTAACTCAATTTGATAAAAAGCTATTCACTTGGTCTTTAAGACAAGACAGCTACTATATATTAGGGAGAAACTCCTAAAACCTATGTTTTTTTTGTAAAAGTAAAACTAGACAAGCCAGTGATCTTAGCAGAGGAAGGAAGGTCCAATCAAGCTATTATTGGCAAAACATTGAAACTGACATGTGAACTGGCGGATGCGGCAACCTTCGAGTGGTACAAGGACAATACCGCTACGCCAATATCAGGTGCTACCACAGATACATACTCTGTCGCGGTCACTGCTGCCGCAGATGGCGGCTCCTATACGTAAGTCAAACTGTACACACTGAGCACATATTTTTGTCTTATTTTTTTACTTTTAACCTGACAGTTATTAAAACGATGATATAAATGGGTTTTATCGAACATGCGCTGTGCCCAATAGATGGGAATATTAGCTTCTGCGTAAATATGCTGACAATTCAATTAACGTTTTTAACTTTATGTAAAATGTTAATATTATTGATTCGTGGTACGGGAAAACAACCGATAAATAACAAAAAAAAAACAACTATTCCAACACAACGGTATAACGTCTATTTTAGAAATACTTGAAGTTTAGTTTAAAGAAGCATAATAGTTTTTATGATAGGAGTGACAAAGGAGAATAATTGTCTTCATAAATGGAAATTCACTTACATTAAAAACATGTAAACGTGTTTTTACGCTAAAACAAATGTATTAATAATGGCAACAACATTTGGCACACCCTCCTTGCAGTGTATGCAGACGGCCTACTGAATAGGATAATAAAGAAACACTCAGTCGTAAATAAAACCAAACTAAACAATGCAACGCTCACCATCTCAACTAAAAAAATGAATATAAATAAAGAAAAAAACAGTGTACGCCATCTTTAGCAGCAGCAAAAAAACAACAACAACAACAACTAGAAAAACGCCCAAGGAATATATACCCTTAAACTATATTGTATACTGTTAAAACAAAGCAAAACAAAAAACACATACCTGGGCGTGAAACTTGGCCCTAAACACTCTATAAAAATCATCATGGCAGAATTAAAAGAAAAAGCTTCAAAAAGGTTGTTCACGATCAAACATGTATCTAGCACTGCGTGGGAGCAGAGAAAAATAAGACAGTTATATACAGGATATATAATAATATATGTCATGGAATACTGCCTGCACCTTCAAACAACTGCCAATCACGACACAAAAAAATACCCTGCACACAAAACAGAACCTAGCCCTGCGTCTCATCAGTGGCGGTATTGGATCAACAAACGAGTTATGTATAATATAAACATTGTAACTGGGCATGCTTATAGCAATTATTGCATTGACTAAATATTGTATTATTTTTAGCTGTAAAGGCAAAACAGCAGATACTAAACTGACTTCAGAATCAAGTGATGCCTTCAAAGTAGAAATGTTGGGAACAGGAGGACTGAGTAGTAAGTAGTAGTGGTTTATGTAAAGTGTAAGATAATAGGTAAAGTTCCTCCAGGACCAAATTGATGCATAGGGCCGGTGAAGCAGCGTTCACCAGATGCTGTGGCCACAGCATACTAGGAGATGTGTGGCCAGCACAATGCTCAGCCGCCTTTACTTTACCCCAACTATTGTAAATAGCCATCAGGGCTGGGTAGACTCAGGGACACCCTCCAATCCCGGAAAAAATACTAGTCTTTACCAGGATTCGAAACCGGGACCTTCGGACCGCCAGTCGACAAATATATTATATTATATAATTAGAGAAACAGACTATAGGGGACCATTTATTTATGTACTAAATTGTTTACAACAGTGTGACCAATAAGTGAATTGTATGCACTGTTTTCAGCTATGACGGTCAGATGAAATGTCGATGTGAAAGTAGCCATTTTTGAGTCAGTTGGGTTACAGTTGTAAGAGAGTTATGTTCGATTCACGATAGAGGGAAGTCACTCTATATATTATATGAGCATGAGATCTTAAGATCATTGGAATTCGACAAAATTGTATAGAAAGATTGTGTCTTATTTACATTTAAATTTATTGGGTTAGCATTACATAGTGTAATAGACTATTTTACTAATTATCTGTGTATTGTTCAATAAACTATATATGTCTACAACTGGAGTTACTCTATCTGTGTGTATTGTTCAATAAACTATATATGTCTACAACTGGAGTTTCTTAATCTGTGTAGAGCAAGTTATTTAAGTATGTTGTGTGTGATGTATGAGCCATACCTGACGTAAGAACTTAATATTACACTTAGAGACGTTATATAAAGAAAGTAGCAAGAATCGTACACCTTCATTCAACGTTTTATTATTCAATCCCAACTCTACAGCACCCTCAGCCGTACAGCCAACAGTATTTGTACCTACAACATCAATAGTCTCTGGAGATACTTTGGATCTAGGATGTTACAATATACCGATGGGAGCTGCAGACACTGATATTACATATACGGTTTGTAGACAATTGATGTGTTGCCATTGTTTTATTTATCCAAACAAATTAAAATTTCGCCTTCATTTAGGATTTAAGTAATTGTATGAAGACACCTTGCATTAATTACATATTCAAGAGATATCATTGTGTCTATGTTGTACAAGAGATTTTCTTTTACTAAGCAGTTTAAAATGTGTTTGTGTCAATACCAAAAGCCGCAAACTGAGAGCGCTTCAAAAACATCAGAAAGAACCCAGACGAACTAACAAGTAGAGATAATAGAACTATGTCAACAAGATTGTGGAAGAACATTCAAACAACTACCTATGGCGACTTATCAAAAACCAAGCGAAGCGCCCGATGGGCGCTGCACCCCTATAGAGGAGTGCACTGACGTTCAGCGACAGCGGCCATCCTAAATAATCTTTTCTATGCCGCATTCACCAGTGGATCTGAGCACCTTACATAAGCAGGACGACAGCCCCCATCCAGAAATGCCTGATATAATCGTCGCCAGTGATTGAGTACAGAAGTTGTCGAATCTAAACTACCAAAAAGTAGCCCCGAAATTGGCATTTGCATCGAATCTAGTTTTCAATAAATCACTGGCCACTGGCGAAACTCCTACAATCTGGAAACACGTCAATGTGCATCCAGTCTTCAAGAAAGGGGATGGAAACCAGCCAATCTCCCTGATTTGTGTGTGATGAAAGCTCCTCGAACACATCGTCATGTCGGGAATATCTAGCCACCGGAATAGCAACAACATCATTTTTGATGCCCAACACGAGTTCTCAAAAACAAAAGGATCTTGCGAATCCCAGCCTATCCTCCCAGTTGACGACCTAGCAGCGGTTACTAATAAGGCTGGCCAAACCGACACCATCCGACTGGACATTTGCAGGGTCTTTGATAAGATCCCTCATCAATGTCACCTTCTCAAGCTGCATTATCACGGCATAAGAGGTAGGACCAAGAGATTGGTTTAAAACTTCCTCTGCGCCGAACACAAAATGTCGTCGTAGACGGTGAGAATTCCTGCATTGGACCAATCATGTATGGAGTTCCTCAATAGTTCTTTATCTTCATCTTCTTGTTCTGCATTGAGTTAAAATTGTGGAGGTACTCAGGAAAACCAACATATTGAGCATAAACTAAATTATGAGTGGAAGGCGCTTGCGGTTTCAACATAATGGGTTCCGAACATATACACAAAGCTTTGCTGTACCGAGAGCTGGCAGATGGTGGAAAGAAAAGAGACCGACCTTGTCTGTGGTTTAAAGGAGTCTGCAAAATAGACCTGATTGTGGCGCACATCGATCATAAATCGGACCTTGCCAAGGAACGCACCTCATGCGGGCAAAGATGCGACATGGCACGCAAGTAACAGAGGACACCCTTGCATATAGGATCGAAGAGAAGAGAGTCAGGAGAAAGGCGTAGTCAAAAGAGTCAAAAGAGACTCGGGAACTGCCCTTCTACGCTCGCTCCACTGGCTCCCCGTGAAAGCCAGAATTGAGTACAAAGTGGCGCTATTTTGCCATCAGTGCATTTTTAACAACAAGTTTCCGTCCTATCTCAAGGCACTAATCACACCTTATGCCCCGCAAATAACACTTCGTTCTGCAAACTCATCGCTTCTGGAAGAGCCCCGTTTCTCTCTGACGACCGTTGGCCTTAGAGCCTTCTCAGTATCCGGTCCGAAGGTGTGGAATCAACTTCCCATTCAACTGAGGCGAACAAGCTCTACTGTTACTTTCAAACAGAACTTAAAAACTCATTATTTCAATATTTACCTTAGATAACATTTAACATGCTTTAGAAACTTACTGTCTTATTTATGAGTTGGGTCGGTTATACTACATTTATTTGTGTTTTGTCTTTTTTAATCATCAATTTAGCTCTGTCACCTGGCCTAGGGTAATATTCGTATTCTTAGTTGTATGTTAAACGCGCTCTGAGCTTACATTATGTTTGTTGGCAGCGCTATACAAATATTATTATTATTATTATTAATCATTCCTTGAGGACGGATGCCATATATTATATCTTTTATATGTATTTTTTTACTGGGACTTACTTGAACAAACTTTACTGTAAAAACCCTTACAGTGTCTGTAATTAAGATTTAAAATCGATGAATGTAATTGTGTTTTATCACACGACTAATACAGGTGAATGGAGCGGCTGCCACCACTACAAAATCTGTAATCATTGACGGCAACAACCAAGGGAAAGATGTCACATGCACTATTGCCGGTGGTACAGGCTACACATTTTCAAGTGGGACCAGTGCTGTTGGAAAATTACCAAGTTTAATAAGTAAGATACCATAAGCCTTATACTAACGTTCGAAATCAACTAATAATATACAGCGAAATCTTAAAAATCCGTTGCCCATTAAAACAGTCCGTTAAACATTAAAAAAAGCTTTTTCACTCACATTTTAATTTGTATACTTAGTCAATAAAATTTTATGTAAACAAAATTCACTGCAAAAAGTAATAAAGGGAGAAGGATTTAAAAACAAAATTAAAATAGTTTTTTTTTTTAAAGTTGTAAGATATTGTTATTTTTTTTTAAAATGACATCTTAAATGCAGATACATCGTTTATTTTCATGTAATACCAAAGACTATAATAAGATGGATTACTTGCTTCAATATTTCTGCTATTTGATGACTTGCATATCTTCTTTTTGGAATTTCCGATCGTACCAAGTCCTCTAGACTGCCGGTCTAGTAATTCGATCCGATTTTCTCAATGGAAAAGTAAGATTAAAATCGAAAGTTAAACACAGGGAAGTTAAGGAGCCATTAAAGATAGTGTGGGCCACTTACTTTACACTATAATTAGCTTGATATACTCGTGGACACCCTCCAGACTTGAACCTCACTACACTTCCAGAAAGCGAGCAGATATTATTCTCTAAAGGCTAGGAGTGCGAATTCTGCTGTATCACGCAACACTGATACATCACCATTTAGGTTCCACACAAGCGGTAGGCCTTTCCTGTCCACTCTAAGATCCTGCAAGGCAAGGCAGTCAAATATCACTAGCTCATATAGCACTTGCTCTTCTGCATTTTAACGAATCTAGGTGGGGCCTAAATCTACAAAAGTTACTCCCTATCGGACAATGGTTAACTCGGAATGAGATAATCTTGAAATGTTCCCTACTGCGGACACCCTCCAGACCTGGGGATAAAATTTTAGTCTTCTCGCGGATTCGAAGCCCAGAACCTTCGGTTGCGCCTTTTAAACGCACTGCCACTCAATCAACGTGACCCAAGTTGTATATACATAACTGTTTGTCTTGCATGTAAAAATTAATCATTGGATTCATTTCAGCGAACATTCAATCAGTCGCCGTCACTTTGGGCGGTAAGACAATAACAGACATTGCCATAGGCGCATCTGCTACAGTTTTACTGGCATGCAAGCTTACTCCTGACGTCGCCTATTTAGGTGCTACTCCCACTTACGAATGGCTGGTAAGTTGTATCGCTCTTCTTTGTCGTTGTTGTTCTTCTTGTTTACTAAAAAAATGTCAGAGACGGGGCATATATATTTATTATGACGAATGTAAATGATATGTGTACTTTGGATTGAAATTCAAAGAACAGAAGATACCTGCTGATAACTCTGGACAAATATGTGTAAACAACATACAAAGCCAAGGACGAGCCAAAAATCTAATTTTTAAAACAATCAAGACAATAAAGAATGCACACGTTCTAAACACTATACCGTAAAATTATTTTTTTATCAAATCGCTTTTGGTTTTTAGCAAGCTGATGGCACAGCAATCCAAAGCGAAACTAACCAAGCCTACACCGTAAATGCCGCTGGAACGTACAGCTGCACGGCAAAACTTGGCAGTGAAACAGTGGTATCCTCTAGTAACAAGGTTACAGTAACAAAAAGTAAGTTCACCTGTCAGTCTGTCACTGCCTTGTAAGGTGTAGACAGTAAGTATATTCATTTATTTGCAGTAAAATGAAGGCTTATGTAAAAATCCTGTAATATGTTCAATATTATATATGACTATAATAAATTACATTATAACTTAAAACAAACTTGGTACATTTCTTTACAGGAAAGGATGGACTGACAATCAGTGCATCCAAGCAAATTAAAGGTGGTCGTGTCATACTGACCTGTGGAGAAATTCGAACTGATGGCGTCACTTACCAGTGGTCTAAAGATACTGTCGATATTGACCGCCAGTTTGACCGGAAGCTGCAAATAGACAACTTTGATACCGGTGATGCTGGAGCTTACAAATGCGAAATTGTAAAGAATGGAGCTACCCTGTATACCGATACCAAAACATTAAACCTAGATAGTACGTATTTAATAACTCCTGACAGTCTTCTACACTTACTAAAACACTATGAAATGTTTTTTAGGGCTTTTTGTGTCTATTCATGTCAAAACGTTCCCAAACTAAATTATATAAAATGTACTTAGCCACTTAGGCCACACACACTTTATTATTTCTCTTGAACTTGTATATGTGTTTGCCTAACCTACCCCTACATGTGCCGCGCTGAAGTGTATATCAAGAGCCCACTGATCATGATAAATTATGGGATAGCGCGGAGAGATGCGCTATATAAATAACCTTCATCATCATACAAATGATAATAAATACGATGCAAACCTTTATAGGTCACAATGTATTTATCGCCATTATGTAACTGTGACTGTTTAATTTATTCATAAAAAAGGGAAAACTTTTATGTACACAAGCTGTTGAACTTTTCTGTATATGATTTTTAAAAAAAAGTTATTTAAACGAGTCCGAAATTTCGAATAGCTAAGAATAGCTATCCACTGAGCCCCATAATGCGCTGACCTTTTGCAGGGGAACAAAGTAAACAGAGCATGACCATCTAAACCCATATTTTTCTGACCGGCATTCTAAAGATATTTTTCAACTATCGACAGCACGATTTTTTCTGGCTGGAAACACAACTCAAATGGCTACAACATTTGGACCCCCCTGCTTGAAAAAAAATTAAATTATAAATAAAATAAATTTAAGTGCTAACATTGAGGTAATTGCCGATACTTAATTTATTTTTCAATATTCGGTATAATTTGTTATATTGGCACTCTATTCCTATTCAGTTCGTTAATTGTCTTAAAGGTGGTTGGACCATTAATAAAGGCTTTCTGTCTTGTTGCTAACATTAATTATAGAGTCAATTGCTGTATCGAAGTTCTCAAAGTCTAAACATCTTTCCAGCCCCTGAGACACATCCTTACAAACATCAATAATTATATCTTTTCTTTTTATTAGTTACATTTAGTTAAAAAATAATTTCTTTGCGGTATTGCTTTTTATGTTTGTTATTTTGTTTGCGTATTCTACATAATCTGAATTTATTAAAAATTAAAAACCAATAAGAGCAATGTGTCTGTAAGGTTTGTAATAGAAAAAAAAAAAAGCAAAAACTTGCTCAGAAATTTTGAGTGTACAGATGGTAGGTACGATATTCATTAAGATCTTTATGATATCTTGTTTTTACTGTGTTGATTACTAGTTAATATGTAGCTAATAATATATGTAAATATCTAGTTGGTGTGTTAATGATATCTAGTACTCGATACTGCTAAGACAAATTGTATGTATATCTATATTTCACACACAATTTTTGACTTTCTCTGCAATAAAAGGTTAATATATCATAACAAATTTGATTGAAAAAAACACAACTGACTCTAAACTAATATTCTTTTTTTTTAAATTACAACAGCCACAATTGACAAACCCACAATTTCTGTTGATGGAGGTGATTTTTTTTTCGGTGAGAAGGGCGACTACATGTTATCGTGTGATGTTAATTCTGAAACCATCGGGATGACCTACGAGTGGACATTGTAAGTAAACGAAATCTTCTGCTACCCCCCCCCCCTCAGAAGATCTTGCTCACCACATAAGATAAAATATACAGAAGAAGTCACCTGTCAAAAAGAAGTATTGGTGTCACTAACAAACTGAAAGCATTTTAATTAATTATTGCGTCCAGTCTTCCTTTATTTATGTTTTTAGACATTGGTTATTGCATAAAATGCAGCAACTTTCAATTTACAGAAACTTACAAATATTAGCTGTACGAATTAGAAAAAAATAATAACTATTCTAAGTTTATGAATAGTAAAATCAAAGAAATTACCAAGCTTTAATATTCATGTCAAATAGCTTCAATTCTCAATATGATGCGTATGAAAACAAAACGCGTACCAAATAATTATGTAGATCAAATCGAATTTAAAAAAAAAATACATTAATACATTTGTAAATTAAAACCCACTTAAAAACCAAGATATACAATTCAATGAGATTCAGGATAAAATAATAATTACTCGCATGCAACGAGCTTACACTAGCAACCAATCTGCAGTATTGCCGTCAACCCCATATTTTCTATCAACGAATTATTGACTGTCGTCTCAACTAAATACTGGCCGCGGCGATGAAATGAAACGCTTTAAAGTTGCATTGAGGGCCTCCCTGAAAAATGTCAACATCATCGTCTGCAACTGAGAGAGCCTTGCCACTGATCGCGCCTCATGGCGTAGCAAAATCATGAGGAGAAGTGGCCTATGAACATAAAAGACAGAGCGATACATCTCTAGCGACATCCTAAAATATAGAAAAAGGTAAACTTTTGCGCCCCCACTTCCGAAAGAGCTAACAACGCACAGATGCCTCCCAGTGTGACAGAAATTTCCAGGGCCCGGTTTGGACTTGTCAGCCTCCTGCGAACCAGCCCCCAGAATACGTGATGACTGCGATGATAGGATTGTGTGGGCAGTAGGATGCACCCGTTGCTGCCCGTCAACACACCGTATTCCCACCACACACCGGGTTGTTGGTCAATAGGATTATGATGGCAAGAAAATCTAAACCAGGCTGTATTATCTTGACAACGCCCGATAGTTCTATTTAATGTGCTGTTTCTGTCGCAGTTGACCTTCTCTCGTCTCACACATGATTAGAACAAACCAGTTCTCCTCAGATAATAGGATGAAAACGTTTATTGTGCCTATTAAATGTTATGGTCCTACAAAGTCTTCAGACTTTGTCAACCTCATAATACAGTTTTACCCTCTTAGAAACCAGATAATGAAACAAAGAGGCAAATATTCACAATATAGTAAAATCAATATGAGGTGTTATTCAGTTAGCATAAAGAGGCTCAAGACAATATGGAAAGACATTAACGTAGCCCTAAGCACCACAATCAGGCTGATGCGCTTCACTGGTCCTCTCCATTTTCTTAAATGCTTGTGAGTCCTGGACATTAATAGCTGATCTAGAAAAGAATATAAACGCCATGGAGATAAGATGCTTCAGAAATCTGCTCGGTATCTGCAATAAAGAACATATCTCCAATTAATTAAAGACAATAGGAATACCTGATGGCCACAGTCAAGAAAAGGAAACGAATGGTATGGCCACAATCCAAGTCCAACGGGCTTTCCAAAACCATTCTGCAGGGTACCACCAGAGGAGGGAGAAAGAGAGGAAGACAGAGGAAACGATGGGAGAATAACATCAGGGAATGGACATGAATAAAAATGTTCGACACATTGAGAAAGGCTGAGAGACGAGAGGAATGGAGGAGGGTAGTGTACATGTCGTCTGTGTGGCTTCAACGGTCAGACTACGGGATATTTACGATGAAGAAAGGTGTAAAAAAAGGTGAAATGGTAGGCCCAAGGTATAACACAACATTAGTCTTTCTTTATTCGGGCTTCGCGTAACACAATCTCTGAAAGGAGGTGGTTCAAGTTAAAACGTCATCAAATGTTAAAGGAGTGATATTCCTGGCAAACTGGGATAATTACCACAAGCAAGAGATGCCGTCCAACAGTTGTCAGTAGATGTGGTCGGTGTGAATCTGTCTAGTAATGGTTCTTTGTCCTTCCAGAGGAGTGGGGATTCAACCAGGGGGTGGATGGATTTTCTGTCGGCAGTTCAAAATGCCCACTTCACGTTTGTTTACATACAGACTTCATGTACCTAGAGACGAGTCTTTACCTACAACCAGACCAAATCGCTGTTTCTTTTAAAGCCCTGCGAGACGCAGAATGGCGGCGGGAAATTCTCTAAAAAAAGATGCAACTACTATGATAAAAATAGGCACAAAGATGATTATTAAAGGTTGACGATTAATACTTTAAACAATTTACTTCGCTAGTTAAAAAAATAATAACAGTTAGGGTTAAGTCAACCCAAGAGTCAACTACAAATAATAATATTTCAGAAAGTCCAGACTTGAAATTATTAAATATATTTTTATGATCATGTGTCTTTTGTCTAGGGTCTGATGTACTTAAAAGTCTTTTACTAACTCCGCTAGATGAATGTTTACAGAATTTAATAGTTGAACTTATTTCCACTTTCTAAAGTGCTGATCCAAATGTACACACTCTTCAATAATAATAATAATAAATAATAATAATAACAACGGTGATTATAAAGCGCATATCCCGTTGGTGACAGTTCTATGCGCTGACGACAGTTACAGAATACAGACAACAAAATATGTATTAATAGGCTAATTCTGCTGACGAAATAGGTGAGTCTTCAGTCGGCTCCTGAAGGTGTCATAGCTAGGGCTCAGGCGAAGCTGTAGTGGGAGGTGATTCCAAGCGGACGGTCCTGCGTAGGAAAATAAACGTTCACCAGTGGACACTAGCCTCACACGAGGGATCCGCAGAGTAAGCGCGTCAGAAGCCGAATGAAGTGGGCGGCACTGGGTGTAGAGCTCCAGACAAGAGCGAAGGTAATCCGAGGCACAGTTATTCAGGCACTTATAGCAGAGAGAAGCCAGCTTATATGAGATGGGTAGCCAGTGCAGAGATCGGAGCAGAGGGGTGATATTATTTTACTTCTTCTTGAGAACTAGTCAGGCTGCGCCGTTCTGGATACGTTGGATTCATTGAAGGGAGGAGGTCGAGAGACCATCCAAGAGCGAATTGCAATAGTCCAAGCGGGAAAAGAGGAGAGAGATGATGAGCTTATTACAAGCTTCCTTGGTGAGATAACGACGGATGGCGGCAATACGACGCAGATGGAAGAAGCAGATTTTGGTGAGGAGGGAGATGTGGGACTGCATGGACAAAATGAAATATACAAATCTGCAGTTGGTGCTGTAATGGATTTTCCCGAACATGTCAAAGGCAAAAGTAAAGAAAATGCTCATAGACATATTTAGAGACTATGAGAAGATACATTTATCTACACAAATAATCATTAACCATAATACAAATGTTATATGGATAAAAAATTGTAAACACAGCAGTAAATACACAACATATAATAACAAATTCAAAAAATCAAATAATCAAAGATAAGACAAATTAAATTTGAACTTCAAATATACAGTTAGTGAAATATAGACCATGTAAACATGCAAATATTCTTCATAAAAATAAACTTTCATAAACAAAAAATAATTATGATATAAGGTTAGATCCAACATTAAAAAAAACTTATGCAAGAAGGCTAATTCATATCTAAGTAAAAACCCTACTCGTTTTGATCGTTGTAGTAAAGGTGTGTCTTCTAAAGTCACAAGCAAGTATTACAGCTTATAAGCTATAAGCTCTTCTAACAACGGCGACTTTACATGCAATGATGATTAGATCCCTATATTTTTTTTTTTTTAACTTACACAAGAAAGCTAATTCAAATCTAATGTAAATACATAATTGTTCTGATCGTTCTAGCAAGGGTGTTGTTTCTACTACAGTCACGGGCATGTATTACAGCCTTCCAGCCATAAGCTCATCTAACAACGGTGACTATACATGCAAAGCCAAATTTGGAAGTTATTCAAGTGCAGCCAGTAATGCTTTTACTGTGGCTGTCACAGGTAAATTACTTTTGAACGTGTAACAGTTGATAGTAAAGCTGCCCAAACATATTACGTGTCCCCTTCCTCAAGGTGCAGGAAACTTCTTACTTTTTATTTTTTATTTTACTGGTGTTTGGATGATGGCTAGCTTGTAGTTAACTGTTGCCCATGATCACAAAGGGGCAGGCATACAGACATGGCTATCTCTTTTAACGTCTGAAGCGATTCCTGTCGCCAGACTCTAC
This sequence comes from Anisus vortex, assembly GCA_949126835.1. Classification (NCBI taxonomy): domain Eukaryota; kingdom Metazoa; phylum Mollusca; class Gastropoda; family Planorbidae; genus Anisus; species Anisus vortex. The sequence continues at coordinate 7,081,509 of OX421498.1, forward strand.
ACCGATCTTATAATTATATAATATGTCTTAAAAAATAAAACAACCGGTCTAGCCAAAGTCCTGGTCGTGATGATGAGATGGGGTGGGTGTGGGCACACCTGTTCGAGAATAGCCAACCCGCTATACGCCGATAGGTCGTGCAGGCAATTATTTTTATTTAACAAAATCTAAATTCCCCGGTGTTTTGCTAGTAGATGTACAATATTTATTTTTAAAAGTAAAATTAATTGAAATAAAACAAATTTGTAGAAAAAAAAGGTATAGACTAAGTGGAGAATGGAACCCGGGTCGCCCACATCACAGTATGATACTTGGTTATCCACTTAGCTATCGAAGACACAGTCAGATCCTTAGTGAAATCGCAAAGGTCTCAGACAATAAGTTCACGCGTCCTTAAATGAACTAATATGATATGTCGCCAGATTCATTCATCCACTGGTGACTTACAAAAACTCTCAATTAGAAGATTCTATATTATATATCAAGTGTAAAATTGTTATAGGTCAGTGATAAGTTAAATTATAACATTGTTCTTGTTGTTATTATTACAGTTATTATATTGCTTTAGTTGATAACGATCATAAAAGAACGTTGAAGAATCAGTTGGAAGGTCAGATGTATAAACAACAATATAAAAAGCTTGATTTACTATTACCTACAAGTTCAATTATTATGATACATGAAGTTTTCCTGTAGAACATATATTATTTAATCCATCAAGTACAATTAGAAACACGGAGTTGGTTCCGATTTGAATACTATCTCATGTTCTAATATTATAGTAGTAATCTTTTAAGAAAGCATATCGCCCAAATATATGGTCTTAAGAACTTTAAAAATAGGTCTTAACATGTCAAAGGCTTGAAGAGACCTGCGCGAAATTTATCATTCGATTCTACAAATAACCACTATGGCTTATTCGTTATTAACATTAAATCTCAGGAATTTGCTAGTAATATAGAGTTTAAAAATTAAATACGAACACGCGGTTTAATAATCGAATACAATATTGGTACCGTTATATCTATTAACAAGGCGTTAGGAATTTCCGTCTTACGAAATAGTTATTGACACTACCGTATACTCTCTGAAATATTCTACCTTTAATTACCGTAAAACATTTTAGTTTAAACTTCCGTTTTGTAACATTATATATAACCAGCCAATTAACTAACTTAATTGTTCACTTTAACACATTACGTTAGCTTTTTTTCCGCACGGAGATTAAGGCAAGAAAAAGCAAACATACGCGAGTTCCATTTATTCACGACTATTTTTACAACATCAAATACTTCTGTCGCAACACATACACAATTTCCTGTTACTAAAAAAAAAAACAAAACAACATTTCCACCCTCCCAAATATCAGATGTCGGCAATAATTCTATTTAAAAAAAAAGCTAACAGATTTGACTCTGTCTTTTGGTGTGTTTTGTTTCAGATCCTGGTTTACTCTGCGACAATGACTACGACTGCATTGCTGCCAAGTCCGTCAACTCCGGCTTTTCCGGCACATGCGATCTCAACGATAGATGTAAGTGTGCTGACAGCTATATCCAGAAAGGAGATCAATGCTCAAGCACCAGCAGTAAGTATATCTGGCTTCTGACCCCGGTTTGTGACAATATGTAACCTGTGACTAATACGGGTTTGACATTGACAACACCTGGAACGCGTAGCACCCGACCCAAACCGTGGAACCGACTTACTGCGATGACATATAACATCATTTGCATTATTGTGTATGATTCTTCAATTCATGTTAACTACTCAATTAAATTTCACTTACTAAAATCCAAATAGTGAACTTTTAACCAAAACTTTTTTTCATGCTATGGAGTTGAACTGAACGGGTGTAAAATTACTATCTGATAAATACAAGAATGAGTCAAGCGACTAAATATCGTTCAGAATCTTTCTAAGTGGAATTTTGGCTCATACTATACTGAACACATTGAAGTAGCAAAGGGTGGCTGTAGGGGCAAGGGAAGGAGACAAACATGCGAATATGGTATCCCTGAATGAAACAACAAAATGGAAAAAATCCTTTATATTTCTGAAAACATTACTAAAAACATTAATGCTGTATCGATATTAGCCTGATATTAAGTTGTCTAAATAAAACAAATATGTATAGACTATATTATATAAAGAAAGATGCACGCAAAGTAAATCTTATTTAACATATTATTTTGATTTTTAATTGTATTTTTATTATACATTAGACTTCCATAAGTTTTGCTCAGATACGCAGATAAGCGCATTAGATACACAAAAGAACGGTCAGTCATTGGCGTTCAATTTAAATTTATCAATACCTGCCATACGGCATACAAAAAAAAAAAGAAAATTATAAAAAGTGCTGTGGGTTGGAGTGGGCGGATGTGGCTAAACATTTGATTGAATGTTCTGCCTAGGGGGACTTTAGGTATAAGTGCCAAGATCCATAAGATGATAGAACCAGTTCAAGTAGCTCTCTGATCGGCGAGCCGCTAGAAAGTTTTGCAAAGTTGAGAGAAAGTAAAAAAACATCTACAAACTATATACTATTTTATTTATTTGAGTTGCCGAGACAGCAGAGCTTTTCATTTGTTAGCTTAATAATTGATCTCGCCATTTCATTTTTAATATACATAACTTTTATACGAGAACAATGCGTCTAACGGTTCAACTGTTATATGTGTATATAGATATGTACTTTATATATATACGTTTGTATAAATGTAGGCTGTAAAGTTTCTAATAGAAAAATGCTATAAAAATTATTACAGTCATAACGGTCTCTAATTTACATAAAATACCTAAATTTAAAAATTGTATTGACCATTATGTCCTTATGTGTGACCAAAGCCTACTCTCTTCACAGGTGGCGTTGTCATGGTCAGTTCACTGGCTATCATGGTGCTCTCGTATGCCATCACCAGGTTTTTTTAACAGATACACCACCCAGAATTTGTCGTAGTGGTCAACTGAGATGAACTTACGGGAACGATTTGTCTCTATATTTTACAATTAATTGATACTAATATTACCAAGCGTCTTGAAAAGCAAAAACATTATAAAAAAAAACTTTATTAAAAAGTTAATGTTTTAACAATTTTTTTTAAGTTATTAGGTAAACATCTTTAATGCATCAAAAGTTCAACGTGTTAAAAATATTTGAAGAATTCAAGAATTTAGCCAAATTATTTACATTGTACAGGAACATGGAAATTTTTCTTTTATATTACTAGTTTAAATGTACGCTATCCGTCCATAACGATTTTGCTGTGATATATTTATTTTTTATTGTTCTGTTGTCGCGAAATTATTTATCCAAATAACTGCTTATTTATTTTATTGTTTTTCTTTTTACAGATTTTGACGTATTTTATTTTAAATGAATCACTGCATATATATTTTGTTTTTATCTATACTTTTTACAGCTGTAAAACTTTTTTGTGTAAAAAATTTAACAATTGTATTTTTTTTTCTTTTTTTTTTTTACTCTTTTCATCAGATAGAGCACAATTAAAAAAAAAAAGAAACATGTCAACTATGCGTAAATCTTTAAAATATTATGACTGAAATTATTGACTTAATGATCGAATAAGGAGTTCATTGTTCATTTAAAATTACATCATGTACAAAATTTCGAATAGCCACTTAAAATATTAATAATGCGTCTATTAAAAGTCATAATGAGAATTTGACTGATCACTGTATGTGACTGTGTCATTTTTGATGTGACTGAATATACAAACGAACTATTCCACTGACATATTGTCAACATTTCAAGAAGTAGAAGAAGCTGTTGAAATTTGATGTATGAATCTTAAAAACGCATTCAATAAAATTTCAGAATAGTGAAGAGCTTAACTGAACTGTGTACGGTGAAAATATCTGATTTGCAATCTTATACATTAGATTTCTATTCAGGCAAAATCATACAAGTCTTACAGTTAATTGTATTTTGACACAATAGCCAAATGTTTTTTTGTTTTTATTTTGCGCTCTCTGATATTTAACAAGTGAAATAAATATTTTTTTATTAAAAGATATGCGTTGTTATTGTTTTGTTATTGTTTTTTTGTTGATATTTTCATTGCTTTTTGGTTACAAACGTTTACTTACTTTATTTATTGGTTATCGATTAATCTGTTGTGACTAGGGTTGCCAGATACATGGGTACAAAAAGGAGGACACAGAGAGACAAAATGGAGGACAAAGGAGGACACATGGGTATCAAAAGGAGGACACCTTAAGTGTTTCATTTAAATCATTAAAAAATGTTCAATTAAATGCGGAATTAGTATCATTTTAATACAGTGGTAGCCAATAATTATCTATTAGTAAATTTACCAAGACAAGGTATTGTAAAAAAATAAAATGAAATAAAAATTCAATTGCCTATTTTTTTCAAAATGCAACAATATTTGAAAATTAAACAGTAAATTCTACAGTTGATACGTTATTATCTTTCTTAATTATACAACATATTTCTCTGTTGAGCCTACTTTTAGAAGAATATTGTTACGTCCACAATCCCCTTGTGGCCAGAGCTGTGTAGATCTTGCTGATAATTCTCGTTAGTCCTAGGGGAGACTTTAATTATTAGTATTTATGTTTCAGTATTACACGAACTCTTCTTATAGTCCTGGGCACAATTCAGTATTTGTATTCCAACATTTCCTTTCTTGTAAATTATGGTAGTAGATAAATCTTATAGTAATGTATACAACACAATAGGATAGTAACTTGACAGAGAAGCTTCAGTGTAACTGTTGTTGATAGTTTATTTCAGGTGGTATGTTCAATATATACAATATATCTATTACGTACAGTTAGAATAAAATAGTGCAAACACAAACGTTCAAAGGAACATATTTTGAAACTCTCTGTCTTTCAGACAAAACAAATCATTAAATACTATCCGAGTGGTGCAAGGGACAGACCCATTACCAGTAGGGGTGAAAATCATGGTATCATTACAAAACTCATAACAAAAACGATATGAACTTCCCCTATTAAATAATGAGTCGTTCCCAGACTCTGAGAATTTGAGATCAACACAGAATCCCAGCATTACCTAGAACCTTTCGTTTTCCTACTAAACGTCCTAATATCGCGTGTAGTAAGAAAAGAGAGAGAGAGAAGAATAAACATTGCGTGTTCCAATTCTTGGAAAAACAATATACATGACACGCCCCCACCCAATGAAAGAAATAATGTACCATAATTACCCAGGTAATACTCAACATGGTACATTTTTCGTACTTAACACTATCGTTTTAATAACCAACAATCAATGGAAGATTATTAGACAATTTAAGCAAACATGGCTCACTGGCACAACTAAATTATAAAAAGTGTCACTACCCAATGGTAATTGTGATTATAACGTGATGGACAAATATTTCACCGTTAGTATTAATATTAACTAATGTCTCAACAAGTACAAATAATTCAAAAATATTCTAGTCATTCTTATTTTAACTATGTACAGTTGTGTGGATTTCCACCAAAAATTTGCAAAAAGTTTTAATCTATTAAACAAATATAACATTGCTCAAACTCTTGTCAATTTCCAACAGTTTACTTCTAATATACAAACCAAAAGATAAGTAATACATAACTCGAATCAAACTATAGGTTACTTCCCCTTTAAATTACAGTGTCAACTTGACATTAACAGGGTTCATACCTAAGATGATGATACTTCCCCTTTTCTCAAATACGAGGAGAAAATACACTCTAGTTACGATTAATACAGTAATCTAAATATTAAAATGTAATCCACTATTATGCGTTTTTGGCAAATTTAAAAGTTTAATATAAAAGATTGTTCAGGGTTGAATGAGTGCTCACCTTTAGGTACCTTTGTTTCCCTCCATTCCCGGATATATGGAATATATAACAACCTATATACAACATAGTGAATATCCACTAGTTTTTTTCCCATTCTATTGCCATGATATAACAATTTAGCAATAGATTTCCAATATTATCTATTAATTTATACCAATTGATATTACATCTCTTTCTAAGATAAAAATTGTACATATTATTATTTAGTTCCATTCATTAACTAAAATAAAACAAGATAATAAATCAACTAGCTCAAAGTTTTCCCACTTAATTGCATGTGATGACAATTACTTTTATCCATCCATATCAAGTAAATATGTGCATATTATATATTTATTGCATCATGCATCAACATTTAAATGGAATTTCTTTTCCATAATCAAATGAATTTAAAATATATCAGAACATCAATATTATACATGATTATAAAAATTATTAATACTTTCAAAAGACTTGACTTCTGTATGATACAAGTATTCTATAGGTATTCCATAATCAAAATTCAAACGAATGATAGGTTATCATGAAACATTCTTAATGAATAAGTGAGATGATCTGAAAAAAGAAGTATGGGTTATTCAGTCAATCATGTAGCACCCGAGATAGAGTATCAGCTGTGACGTTGTCCCTACCCCTCAGGTGTTTTATGTTTAAGTCATAGGCTTGGAGGAATAAGCTCCATCTAACAAGCCTCTGGTTTTGCTTGACCCTGGAGAGAAAAGTCAGAGGGTTGTGGTCGGTCAGTATTTCTATCGGGTACCCAGAGCTGTTTACATAGAAATCAAACTGTTTTAACGCTAGGATCAACCCTAAAAGTTCCTTCTCACTTGTATTATAATTACGTTCATGGATATTGAATTTCTGTGAGTGGTAGCACACCGGGTGCTCTTCTCCGTGGTCATCCTGCTGAGTCAGCACCGCTCCCATCCCAGTATCGCACGCGTCTACTGCAATTTTAAAGGGTCTATCAAAACGCGGGGTCACCAAAATAGGTGCCCTGGATAATCTTAACTTCAACTCATCAAACGCCTTTTGGCACTTGTCAGACCAAACAAAGCGATTGTTCTTCTTTAGTAGGTCAGTTAAGGGGCAAGCTACCGTAGAAAAGTCCTGGCAAAACTTACGATAATACCCGTCCATTCCAAGGTAACTACGGAGTTGTTTCCTTGTCTGTGGCACTGGGACATTCTGAATAGCTTCTATTTTAGCATTTACTGGTTTAACCTTTCCACCACCCACTACATGTCCAAGATACTCGATAGTGGCATGTCCAAACTGACTCTTAGCCAGGTTTATTGTCAAATTGGCGTTATTCAGTCGTTCAAACAAGTGTCGTAGTTGACTGACATGTGTCTTGAAATCTGTACTATACACCACTATGTCGTCGAGGTAGGCATTACACTGGAAGATACCGCGAGTGAGGGTGTTTATAAGCCTTTGAAACGTCGCAGGGGCATTACGGAGTCCGAATGGCATGACCTTATACCTGTAAAGTCCGTCAGGTGTCACAAAGGCGGATACTTCCTGTGCCCGTGGCGTCAAAGGAATCTGAAAGTACGCGGAGAGAAGATCAATTTTTGTCACATACGTCGCATCACCTATCTTATCAATGAGGTCATCAATACGAGGAATGGGATACGAGTCAGTCTTTGTCAAATTATTTAATTTCCTAAAGTCTGTACAAAACCGCAATGTGTTGTCGGCTTTTGGTACCAACACACAGGGTGAAGACCATTCGCTATCACATTCTTCCACTATGTCATTTTCTAACATATACTTCACCTCTGCTCTAATATGTTCAAGTCTGATGGGGTTAACTCTATATGGATGCTGTTTAATTGGCCTGGCACCCTCAGTTAATACTACATCGTGTTCTATTAGATGTGTCCTCCTGGGAACATCTGTAAACAGTGACTTATATTCATGTACAAGCTCAATAATCTTCTCCTTATCTTCTACCGGAAGATGTTCTAGCCTTGTATCTAAACTCTTAAGGGCATCTGTATTATTAAGTTTACTTTCTGCAAACTTATATTCTATCCTAGATAAATCCGTCGGGACCCTAGCTAATGAAATCATGGGGACCTCCCGTGGTTTACTCTCTTCCCTGGAAACATAGGGCTTAAGCAAATTAATATGGCATACCCTCTGCTTTTGTCTCCGGTCAGGAGTCTTTATCAAATAATTGACCTCGCCAAGCTTTGACTCTATCTCATAGGGTCCACTAAACTTTGCACTTAAAGGCTGATTTTGCAAAGGTAGAAACACAAGAACTTTGTCACCTGGTGCAAAAGTTCTAGCTGTAGCTTTACGGTCATAGTTCTGTCTCATACGCTCCTGCATCTGTGGAAAATGAATCTTCACATGGTTAAAAGCATGATAAAGCCTATTTTTAAATTTATCTACATATGACAAAAGTCCAATCGGTTCACTGTCCGTTAGCCAAGTTTCATGTAGAAGTTTCAACGGACCTCTGACTGAGTGTCCATACACAAGTTCGAATGGGCTAAACCCCAGGGATTCCTGAGTGGCCTCCCTTGCAGCGAACAGTACATAAGGCACACCCTTATCCCAGTCTTTCTCGTTTTCATAACAGTACTTTTTAAGCATCGATTTTAATGTCTGATGAAACCTTTCCAGAGCTCCCTGGCTCTCAGGATGATAGGCACTTGATAGCCTATGGCTTATCCCTAATTGTTCCATGACTTGTTTGAAAATGTTCGAAGTAAAGTTAGTCCCCTGGTCGGACTGTACTGTCTTCGGTAGGCCATAACGTGTGAAGAAATTTGTCAGGGCGTCTACCACCTTCACTGTTGTTATGTTCCGCAACGGAATGGCTTCCGGGAAGCGAGTGGATGAACACATGACTGTGAGCAGGTATTGAAAACCGGCTTTTGTTTTCGGCAACGGGCCCACGCAATCAATGAGTATATGACTGAATGGTTCGTCGAACGCTGGTATCGGCTGGAGTGGAGCGACAGGAATTCGTTGGTTAGGACGTCCTACCATTTGGCATACGTGGCAAGTCTTGCAGTATTGTTCGACATCTCTTCTCAGTCCTGGCCAGTAGAAGTAAGGGAGGATACGGTGGTGCGTTTTCCGGACTCCCATGTGACCAGCGAAAGGAAGATCATGCGCCATACGCAGTATATCTTGACGATAGCACTTAGGTATTACAATCTGGTGAATACTGTCCCACTCGTTTGTACCTGAGTTGAGCGGTTTCGACTTTCTCATCAACACTTCATCTTTCATGTAGAAACATTCCGCCATTGCATCTGCAGTCTTTTCATCAACAGCTTTCATTCTGAGTTGCATTATTACTTCGTCATTCAATTGTTCTTTCACCAATTTCTGCTTTGGTGACAAAATGTTATCGTTCTCGGTTGCATCACCAGTTGTTAGTTCAGCAAAGAACGTAGCACTTAAATCGATGTCAGGTGTTTCTGTTATCCTTGTTTCATTCGCATGTGTGTCTTCAGAACAGACAAACACATCTTTCGTTGCACTACACGGCGTAGCAGGAGTCTTTACCGACTTCTTTTTATGCATTGCTCTTGTCAGTGCACATGTTGGGCGTTCATTGGCAGGACGTAGGTTTTTGTCCTCCGCCATCTTTGTCTCCAACACTTTAACCATGGGCTCGACAGTGACTCTGCCGCCCATAATGTCATTTCCTAATATCATGGAAACGCCTTTGACGGGTAGTGCGCGCCACACTCCCACTACGATGTTACCTGTAAAAATATCCGACTCGAGTTTTATTCTGTGCAGTGGAGCTTCCACAGCCTCCATACTAGCACCTCTCAGCACAACAGACTCACCGGTACTGGTGGCATCCGTTAACGGCACACTGCCCTCCAGGATCACGCTGACAGCAGAACCCGTGTCACGTAATATCTGTATTTTCTTCTTGCTGAGTACATCGATTTCTGTCGACACTGTCCCCTCGTAGACAAAGGGTCGAAAATCGGATAGGTCGTCCTCTTCCGGGACTTCAGGAACCATCTGTTCCTCACGGCCTTCTGAAAGCATAATAGATTGAGTACAGCTATTCTCTTTTACCTTAGATAGACTGTTCTCAAAAACCATCGACTCCACAACTATGGGCGATGCCGGCCGCATTTCTTTTGAGTTTCTTGACCCTGTGTTGCACACTTCTTCTGTCTGCTTGCTATCTTTCTGCACTCTGGCACAGTGTAGAATAGCACCTTGCTTCTTGGTAAGGATCCAACAATCTTTCTTCATGTGGCCCTCTTTCTTGCAATTGAAACATACCACCTTTGCTTTATTTACATCTGTCTGCTTCCTGAAATGAACTAAGTTACTATTATTATTTACACCACTGTTCTTATTATTGTTTTCACTTTTCTCTTTTGGTTTACTAGCCTCCTTGGACTCTGGTTTGTGCACTTTGGGTTTGTCAGCATAATATGGCTTTATGCTGGCGTGAATTATGGCATAGTTATCTGCCAATCTAGCAGCTTCATGCACATCTTCAACCCCTCGGTCTGAGATGTGGGTTTTAATATCCACTCGAATACAATCATTGAATTCCTCAAACAATATTAGGTTCTTGAGTTTATCAAACTCACTTACATTCTGTGACCTTAGCCACTGTTCTAACATTTTCTCCTTTTGTCTCAAAAAGTCTACATGAGTTTGATCATATGCCTTCTTTCTGTCTCTAAATAGCTTTCTATATTTTTCTGGTGTCAGGGAATAACTTTTTAGCACCCTATCTTTGATTACTTCATAGTCATTTATTTCCTCGGGTGTTAAACTCAACACTACGTCCAATGCTTTTCCTTTGTTGAGAGTTGACCTTAACAATAAAGCCATCTTATCATCAGGGAACTGATAATCTACAGCTATCCTCTCAAAAAGCAAAAAGAAATCTTGAACATCTTCTTCTCTGAATATAGGCAAGTGTTGCTTCATTGCGCTAATATCCATACCATTGCTGTCCCTACGATGGTCAGGTCTGTTCATGCGTGCCATCTCTATCCTTTCTCTGCTTTCAATCCTAATTCTTTCATTTTCCCTTTCAGTTTCTATCCTAATTCTTTCATTTTCCCTTTCAGTTTCTATCCTAATTCTTTCCAATTCTCTCCTTTCCATACTTTCTAATTCCATTCTCTTCATAGCTAATTGGAATTTTAGGTTTTCACTCAACCCTTCATCTTCATCATTGTTTGATGATCTAGATGACATATTTCTTACCTCGTCTCCGTGGGCAATTACCTCGCCCCCACTGGGAGCTACATAACCTTCATTGATATCGTTCTGTCCCACTTCAACTACACTACCAGTGTTCATGGCATTCTGCCCGTTCAAACATGTCATAATTTCTTTGGTCAAACGATTACGATTAGGTCTTGCCTGTCCTGCCTCAATCCCAAAGGACTCAGCTAATTCTTTTAGTTCAGCAAATGACATGGCATTAAGTTCCTCACTTGACATATTCGAAGCCATAGTATAGCGTTCGAAATATTTGTGATAGTAGAGTAGTATATATTGTATAATAAAATATAAAGTTCCAACTTACGATTTGTCCAGAAATTTGCACAATATAATATTAAACACTTCGTGGAATCTTCACACTTCCCAAGGAATAAAAACGCAAACCAGTTCTCTCCTCTTTTTAAAAAGAATAGTTTCACAGTCCTGAAAACGAAACACAAATATGCCGCTCTCAGTACTACTAATGTCACAAAATATTTATAGGTCAGCTAGATCAAGAAAAGTAGAACTCAAATCTACCGAACGAGACTACCAAATCTTGTCAATCCTAGGTCAGGAAAAGTAGAACTCAAATATACCGGGCGAGACCACCAAATTTTGTTACGTCCACAATCCCCTTGTGGCCAGAGCTGTGTAGATCTTGCTGATAATTCTCGTTAGTCCTAGGGGAGACTTTAATTATTAGTATTTATGTTTCAGTATTACACGAACTCTTCTTATAGTCCTGGGCACAATTCAGTATTTGTATTCCAACATTTCCTTTCTTGTAAATTATGGTAGTAGATAAATCTTATAGTAATGTATACAACACAATAGGATAGTAACTTGACAGAGAAGCTTCAGTGTAACTGTTGTTGATAGTTTATTTCAGGTGGTATGTTCAATATATACAATATATCTATTATGTACAGTTAGAATAAAATAGTGCAAACACAAACGTTCAAAGGAACATATTTTGAAACTCTCTGTCTTTCAGACAAAACAAATCATTAAATACTATCCGAGTGGTGCAAGGGACAGACCCATTACCAGTAGGGGTGAAAATCATGGTATCATTACAAAACTCATAACAAAAACGATATGAACTTCCCCTATTAAATAATGAGTCGTTCCCAGACTCTGAGAATTTGAGATCAACACAGAATCCCAGCATTACCTAGAACCTTTCGTTTTCCTACTAAACGTCCTAATATCGCGTGTAGTAAGAAAAGAGAGAGAGAGAAGAATAAACATTGCGTGTTCCAATTCTTGGAAAAACAATATACATGACAAGATTCTCGTTGAATAGTTCTTGAAATAGGACCTTCACCTTCACTCCAAAACTTGCATCATTTCTCTTAATATTATTGTGAGTCACTAATGTAGAATCTATCCCGTGTTATCTTTTGTAACAATAAAGCTTACATAGCTTACATACTGTTTACATAGGTCAATTTGAATGTATGTGTGCAAGGGAAGGTGAGGTGGGGAAAGAGAAGATCGGTGGACAATAATAATTAATCTAACATACTCCAGTGTTTTGCTTTACCCGCCCCAGCCACTTAGTGACAGTAAACAAGAACATAAAAATTGAAAAAAGGATTCTTAAAATCTTTGGCGTACAAAATGCCGGACATTTTAAGGGTATTTAGCTTTGCCTGCCGGAGGGAGGCCACATGGCTAAAAAGGAGGACATGTCCTACTTTTGCCGGACTCCTGGCAACCCTAGTTGTGACACACGTGGGCTCTAGATATACTGGTAAGTGCAGAAGATGCTGTCTAGCACAGAGGTTGGTAACCTACGGCATGCAGAGCAGATTTCAATGGCGAATTCAAGACGCTTTAAAAAAAACATTTTTTTTGGGGAGGTGAAAATTTACTTTTATGTTGTTGGCACCCTGAATAAATTAGATATTTCGATTTGGCACACTATTACCAAAGCAGTGTGCAGTAGTTTGCTGAAATTTTCTCTTGTTTAATTTTGCGAAAACAAGGGCAACCTGGCGTTGTGCTGTGTCCAGTGAGATTTTTTTCCCGTTGTGTAAAAATCACACCAAGTTCAAGGCTTTCCAGTGTTTTTTTTATGTGTGATAACTTTATTGATTGTAAGCGCTGATACTACAACTCCATGTGTAGCAGGTTGGAGCAATTAGATCAAATAATCACCACATAAACTTTATAAGTTGGGATTGGATTTGCACCTGAGCCTCATGTGTGTCATGCCTTCTGCATGATTAAGTAAAAGTGACTGAATTATGTCACATCGTGTTGCAGGCAGGCTCGTATGTGTATTATTTCCTTCTTATAAGAGTGGTCTACATTAAATAGATAAGAGATGAATTATACTCTTTCTATCATTGCTGGCTGCGTTTTGTCTTAAGGGATGAGCCGAAGTATTAAGCCATGCACGGGGAGGGGGGTGTAAATGTACACGTGTCCTTGATCGACAGGAGTAGGGAAAGCAGGTATAAAGGGGTGAGGGATGGTAGGTGCGAGGGGCGGTGAGGGGGGAGGGAGGGGCGGTGAGGGGGGAGGGCAGTGAGGGGGGGGGGCGGTGAGGGGGGGGAGGGGCTAAGAGGCGGTCAGGCATCCAAGGTAATTCTTTTCTTCTGAGCGGCGCCTTTGTTTATGCTACAAAGGGAATTTTCGACCAGAAGAAAAAGCCCTTAAAGTGGTTTATTTTTTCCTACACATGTTATATTTTCCTTTTGTTGGTCGAGGAAGTGAGGAGGGACGGGAGTGAGAGAAGGTCAGAGACCTTGGGCTCAGAGATGATTGCGTCATACATTACCTTGACTTGTTTCCCGATCGTCCGTGGTAGGGGGAGGGGGCGAGAAGCACACAAGTGTTACAGTATTTAGAATGGTATGCATAAAGTAGACATAGTAACAATGACAATATACATGAAATGAAACTAATTTCAATACCTAGTCATATAACAATAAGTAATATACTTAAGGGCATGGAGAACATATACAAATATATATGTAAATAAGATTCAATGCAAAGCTAAATAGATTAAGTGTTAAATGTAGAAGAGAGAAAGGTAATACACGTTCTTACTTCTATCTGACATTCAAGATAGTGGCACATAATGTCAGTGGTTTGTACGTACAGATGATATGATTATATTATCTTACAAGAGCGGATTACATTTAAAACCTTTCTTCGTTGCGTGTGTCGTAAATCTTGCCCAATACGCCACACTATGTATGTGATTTTACGCGTATAGGCTATTATCGAGTCTATTGATGAGGTAAAAGAGACGGGATAATGTGACTTTTTTTTACAGAGATTTAGTAGATATCCTCCAATTGTGATGAAAGATTTAGTGGTTTGTGGATAAATCTCTAGCATACTGCGTCTTCAGATTGTGCATTTCGTTCACTGCAAATGTCTTGCCACATGTTCTGCGAATCTAAAAAATATATTCGTTTTATCGACTAGCAAAAGACCGTGAAGAGTGGCGTGCTTTGACAGAGGCCCTATGTTCCACAAGGAATCAAAGGACAGATGATGATGATGATCGACAGCTACCTTGCCCGCAAAGGGTCAACTGTCCTATTGCCAAACAACTAACAAGGGAAAGTGAACACTAATAATGCCATGAGGCCTTTGAATATTTACATTTGTGATGCTGGGTTAGAGAGAAAATAATATTCCTTAAGTTCGCCTCGTTAGTTTAAAGTTTGGCGATGTATTGGTTCCCTGTTGTACAAACAGAAGTACGGCATATAATTGAGCTGTGCGGTAGTTGCTGGAAGTTTACTGTGTGCCTTATGTTGTACTAGAGATTACAATATACACTGTAAGAAGCGCTACTATAGATGCTAAATACTATAGATCATAATCCGTGTTCCAATTATTAAGTATTTAATTAATTGGATTTATTATTAAGTTTGGCTCGTTGATTTAAACGCAATTTAAAAAAAATAGTGTCTTGTAAAGCAAAAAAAAAACCTGAACAAATTTTGGTATTTCAATGAAATAAAAAACTGAACAAAAAAGATACTACTGAAGTCAAGGGTTAAGATAAGATAAGATTGCTTTCTTGATCCAAATGATACCATAAAACAATTTAACGATTTAAATTTAACGATTAAAAAAATAATTACAATATCTAATATGAAAAGAACAAAATAAAATCAAATATAAACTGTACTAAAAGTCCTAATGAGAAAGCTTATAGCACAGTGATACAACATTAGTAAAAAAATATTGTACAAGGACTTAAAGTATAATTAGGCGGCCATTAAAAAAGCGTATACACAAATTGTAAGTACAAAAGACTACTCTACTCAATTCCGTATGTACAGAAAATCTGATGAACATTTGCTAGTACGCTAGCCTTTATATTCTTTTTATATTACTTATTAAAACATGTCAGAGAAATTTAACTTCTCTACAAATGATACAAATAACTAATTTCAAGGTTAATAACAATTAAATTTGAATGCTAAAAAACATAACTATGCTTTCTAGACATTAAAGAAATGACCACAGGTCAAAATAAAAGAAAAAAACAACAACACTTTCTTTAGGCTTTAGGTGTGCACTGAAGCATGACGCTACCCAACGACAGCTTACAAAATAAAATTGAGAACAATGGAGACGCATTCAGGCGTGACGAGACAAACAACAAATACAAGAATCTTCTAGTACTTACACCTTCCGCATACAAACAAAAAGTTTACATTTCGAAAGAAATGGAAATCTTTGTTTCTAATTCCAACCAAATCTACTTTAGTTGAGTAAAAATACTTTTTACAATCTAGATAATGCGTCTGCATTATGCGTCATTATCACTACCTTTAATATGTTTAATGTCTAGATTGTACTCTTGTCAAAATAAACTCCACATGAGAAGTCTTTGCCAGACATTTTATTGACAAAAGGTTCAGGGATTATGATCAGTGAATGCAACCACCAGCAAACTGTTGCAATCAAATTGTTGCAGTGAGAGGATCAAGCCAAGACACTACTTTTAAACAGTGTAATAATTTCTTTGCTTCATGTGTGACCTTGGTGTGTTCCGCACATGTGCGTGGTATGACCACGAGGGGGGGGGGAAGGGTGTGAGTATAGACTACACGCCTGCCCGTAAGATGATAATACCAATGTAAGCATAATAATGATAGCAATAAATGATTAGAAACCATAATAGCAATATCATATGAGAATATTGATTTAAATGTAAGGATAAAATGAATACTGACAACGAATACGCAATGTCGAAATACATAAAATATGTTACATGTGCAAGAGCTAAATATTAAGTGATTAAGTAGAGATAATGATAGATAGGTAGATATGTGCATTTAATCATTCACTCAGTAGTGGCTATAATTGTACGCATATTTGTACAGGCGATTAATCTTTATGAGAGTAGATTATAATAATATAAGAAATCTTTCTTAATTTCGTGTGGCGTTAATCTTGTTAGAGACCCCAAAACGCCACACCCCCTTCATCTTCCTTTAATTGTTTCACGTCGTGAAAGATTTGATATCGTAGAGGTGCAGCCATTGTATATTAGTATTTAATATAGGCTGTTTACACTCAGAGTTTACGTCACGGTTAGCCGATTGTTTCTGACCGCTATACTAGCTAACAGGGGATAATGGGGTATAAGCTGCAAAAGAGAGTAAATACTAAACTCATACGCCAGCAGCCAGCACGAAGATCACAGAGAGAGAGGGGAGAGAGAGAAAAAACATAACAATTATTCAATATAATTGACAGATCCTATCTGAAGAAGGGGTGGGGGGGGGCGAAAGAGAGAGATAGAGGGGGAGGGAGTTAGTGAAGCAGTTACCGAATATGTTATGCTTGTGCAAGTTTTCTCATGACAACTATGTTTGTGTGGCAACCTTGTCACTGAGTGGTTTTCAGAGGTTACAAGTCACGTGGGAAGTGACGGCGTAAATAAAAAAAAAACGAGCGCCTCAGACTGCAGTTGCACAGACACTTGTTCGTTTGTTGGCATCAGCTGTCAGGATTTTATCATCACAGTGTCTCACAGGATTCAATTAGATCTACAAATTATCTGGAAGAATGTCTTCACAATTTTTGATCACATTATTTTTACTGGTAAGCCTTATTTGTTTAGCTTTAATTTCTAAAATTATCAATTTCATTAAAGCGTTTTTTTTACTTTAAGAAATAGGCCTACACATACTCTAGTCAATAAAAATGCCTTATAAAATGGAATTCAAATCCAAATTTATAATTGTTTTATGGCGCATTTGTATTTGGCATTTACAGAATAGTCGCTCATATTTGTAAATAAGGAAAATGTTTAAAAAAATAAAATTTCGACGTCTAGCGATTCACAATTTTGTATCGTAGTAATCAAATGAAAACAGTTTTGTTTATATAAATTTACAAAACAAGTTTCATTAATCAAACTCACCCCTTGCACAAATTGGTAGACATGACCCAACCCTGTACAGCACGTCGTATCCTACAAGCGTCTCTGCTTTGGTGGCCAAACTCCATTTTGAGCCCCTATAACGCCGCAGAGCGGTAGACAAAGCCACGATGATGTAAAATATCATAAATGGACACGCGGACTTGTCCACACAGACAGGTCGCATCCAACAAGTGTCCCGCTCTACTAGAGGTCATCTGCTCAAACTGCGTGTTGCATCGCATCGACGTTTACACTGGACTCAATCACTGCCCCGTTTGTGCCGACTTGCAAGTCATATCTGAAGGGTTGGACAAGCAAATGAAACTTCGTCATCGGCTTAAGCTTAAAACTCTTGCTGTATGTTATAAATATTATAAGTAGTAAAGCACACTTTTAATCCCAGTGCAATCGCAATCAATTTATCCTTACAGTATGGACTTTTCCCTCGGGTTTTACGGAGTCTCCACAGTATAAGGAAGATGAAGAAATTGTGTCATTCAGAGTTATTTCTACTCAGATTACAAAATAATTTAAACAATTTCTTAGTTTCAGAATTAATTGTTGCTGTTTTTGTAATATTGTTGTTTAATCTGTTTAGTCTATATACTTAAAAAAACAAAAAAAAAAAAACAAAACAAAAAAAAACAACTTAATAACATTATATGGGAAAACTAGCTCAAATTTAGTCGGCGCAACGGGCAATGAGGGATCTCCAGTGGGCTCTCTCCGTAACCGCTGCTGTAACAGCATTGATGTCGTCCCAGTCAACGTCAAAAGAGCGGAAGTCATCGGCGATTGTTGTACGCCACGTTGTATTAGGTCGCCACCGTCCGGGTCTTCCATTGGGCGGCCGCCATCTGGTTGCTGTGTGTGGTAGCCGATGGCCTCTGGGGCCCAAAGCCATTTCTACAGACAACAGCCCGGTTTGTCTCAGAAACAGGACTGCCAGTCTGACACAGCCAAGGAGAGCTAAATGGAACGCAGAAGAAGAAGAAGATTAGCACGAAACCTTAACATTATATTCCTTGCAAACACTCTTTTGTCAGAGGCGAATTATATATATATTTTTTTCAAATTCTGAATATTGATTGTGAATTTGCGATACAAACACATATAACAGCAAATGCAGATGTTAACGCTAGTCGTAAGCACAGGCATTTGATCTACATATTCGAAAAGAAAAAAACTGGAATTTCCCCACTAATGCTGAACGCTTTTTTAACAGACAAACAGACGGATAGATGTAAGGTTGCGAGATACTTGGACTTCAAAAGGAGGACATAGAGAGACAAAAATAATGACATATTTAGTGTTTCACAATCCACAATCTGTTCAGTTTTATTTTATTAGCTGCCAATAACTGTATATTAGTAAAACTGACCCAACATTTTATTTAATGTAGACTGAAAAGCAACTTGGGCAATTAAAAAAACAACTTTGCAGCGCATGTAAGGTTTTTTTCAAAAACTGTTATTTTTCTTGCCAGACGTCTGTCAACCCTAGAGAGATGTGTCTGGGATTTTATTCATATTATACAATTTAAATATTCTTTTAATCTGAGTAACATATAGATATAACATCCACTGATTTATATTATAATTATAAAGGTCTAAATTCATGACACTACAGCTTTTGACTTCTGCTAATCCAAAATAAACTAAAAAAAAAAAAAGATTTCACCAAGTTCTAAGGATCAATGGTCCTTCGTATTATTTTTTAAAGTGTAATCAATGCAAATTTCTCTTTTCCAAACTATAACTTACTTTGCCCGAGGGCGGAGAGGGGGAACCGAAAATGGGTAAAAAAAAAAAGATATTTAGAACGAAAATAAGTTTTGAGTAGTAAAAAAAATGGATATTAACATGCCTAATGTGAAGTGGTAGACAGAAGTTAATAATAACGGATTATTTAATCACTCCAAAGAATGGTTTACCCAAAGAGAGTGCCCATATACTAGTTAATATTACACATAAATGTGCAGTCTTTTGAAATTATTTGTTTCGCATTTTCGGTTTATTTTTCGGTTTCGGCCGAAGTTGTAGTTAAATTTTTGGTTTCGGCTTTGGTTTTGGCCGAAAGTAAATGCATAATATTCGGTATGGTTTCGTTTTCAGCCGAAACTAAAAATTTGGTTTGGGTAGGTCTCTAATTTAGATCTTTGTTCCATATTTATACGTGTGGCTTTTATTACATGAACCTAGTAATAATAGGCCTGATAATAATAAACAAACTTCGCCTTATCGCTGAGACTAAAAGAGCAGCGATGAAAAGTAAAGAACACAGGCTGCCCCTTAAAAAAAACTCCAACGGTCCCGCTTTCAAGTGCCAGAGATGCGACAGAGCCTGTCTCTCAAGGATAGGTATGCACAGACTCAATCAATTCTGCAGGGCTGTACAAATCACAGGAGCGCAAATCTAATCGTCTTTCGAGACTATGGAGCCAATGAATGAATAATAATAAATGCCTGGTGGCTAAACCCATGCACGGGGAAGGGGAGTAAACCCCCAAAATAAATCAGGAGCCGGAGTCCCTAAAGCAGTACGCTTTCTGCTCGTCACGTAGCATACTGGCAACTCCTGCGACGCAACTGATGGCAAGCTGTATTGGCTACGCCTTTCCCTTGTCTACATCTGATGCGTGGAGAGAGGGGAACTGATGCATGGGCAACACCAGTCTCCCCTTAACACAATGCCCAGGCTTGCGCCCTGGAGAGGACACTCCAGCTATTTAGCGTCGACAAAACACGGAAAGCGGCAGTTATCGGCTATAAGCCATCTGCTGCAGAGGGCAGACTTTGTCCTATCAAAGAGGCTGGAAGAGCAGCGAAGAAAAGTAAAGAACATATATTGCCCCTGACCAGCTCCAACGGTTCGCTTTCAAGTGCCAGAGATGCGACAGAGCCCAATGATAGGTTCTCACAGACTGCGGGGCTGGCGATGTCACAGGAGCGCAAATCTAATTGTCTTCCGAGACTGAGGAGCCAAAGAAGAAGAAGAATAATAAGTATATTTAAATAGTGCTGGAATTGTCACTATGAAAATCTGACATCATGTCATTTTTTATGTGAATTATGAAATGATTTTCTTCGTTCTCTGCTGTCTGATATACAGTGTGTTGAAGATGACATCAAACTGATGATGTCATATTGCAACAAGTTTAATTCAATACGCAAATCATAATATATTAATATAGTGTACGTTGTTTAATTAGTCTATTATTGAGTTATTTAAAAAAAATGACAAGATATAGAAATAAATGTTTAAAATTCGAAATTTGATTTAAGAATGAAAAAAAAAAATTAATTTCGACAATTTTCGGGCATAATAAAGTTTTAGTAATTTCTTCATTACAATCACTGGGCTATCTAACATATCAGTACAAGTACGTTTTATATCAATATTTTAAAAGCTGACAAAAATTGACAAAATATATTAGCCTATATTTTTTACCTAAATTATAAATATATGTATAGAAATGTATAGAAAATGCCATCAAATTTCGGACCTAGAATATTATTTTTATTGTACATCAGTGATTATAAGATTGTTAAGTTTGTTTTGAGTAAATTATAATAAACTAATAAAATATATTGTCTATAACTTTAAGGTTTGTGTTATTAATTTTGATAGATGTGCTTGTTAAACACACACTTTGCATCATCTTTTTCAAATCCAGGTGACAAAGAAATATTCATACATTTAAACAAACTAGAAGAGATAGGAAATATAAATGTAGATGAAAAAGGCATTAAACAACTCCTAACCAACTTAAAAGTAAACAAAGCTTCTGGTCCAGATGAAATACCAGCAAGACTGCTTAAAGAACTAACTAATGAAATATCTCCAATCTTTAAAATACTTTTTCAGGCCTCTCTAAACCAGGGCAAAGTGCCCAAAGATTGGAAATTAGCCAATGTAACCCCCCTTTTCAAAAAAGGAGATAAATCTGACCCCGGAAATTATAGACCTGTTTCTCTAACAAGCATAACGTGTAAATTACTTGAACATATAATATATAGTAATATAGTAAATCATCTAGACAAACTAAATGCACTGTGCCCACACCAACATGGCTTCAGGAAAAATAGATAATGTGAGACTCAATTGATAGGCTTAATAGATGACTTGTCTAAGGGATTAGATAATAACAACCAAATTGATGCTATATTACTAGATTTTTCAAAAGCATTTGATAAAGTTCATCATTCTAGTCTTCTTAAAAAAACTTAAATACTTTGGCATCTCTGGTCCCTTACATCAGTGGATTCAGGACTTTCTTATAGGCAGAGAACAAACAGTGATAATAAATGGCTCTAAGTCATCACCAATAACAGTAAACTCAGGAGTTCCACAAGGAACTGTTCTAGGGCCCCTACTATTTCTAATTTACATTAATGATCTGCCAAATTGCATCAACAAAGGCACAAAAGTAAGATTATTTGCCGATGATTGCATAATTTATAGAATAATAAAGACAGGAAAAGATAGTGAACTTTTACAAAAAGACCTAGATGAACTACAAAAATGGGAATCAAACTGGAGTATGTCTTTTCACCCAGAAAAATGCCAACTAATAAGGGTATCCAAGAAAAAGAAACAGATAATAACAAACTACTTCATTCATGGTAAAGAACTAACTCAAACTAGCAATGCTAAGTATCTAGGAGTAATAATAAATAATAAGTTATCTTGGAACCCTCACATTGATGAAGTAATTAAAAAATCAAACAAAACATTAGGATTCATAAAAAGGAACTTTTACAAATGTAATAAGAATATAAAACTAAAATGCTATCTCACATTAGTTAGGCCTATACTAGAATATGTAGGATCTGTATGGGACCCATCAAATAAAGAAAACATTAAAAAATTAGAACAAATTCAAAAAAGAGCTGCAAGGTTTATAACTAGTGAATATTCCCAATTGACAAGAGTAACACCATTAGTAAAATCACTAAACCTAGAAACACTAGAGGACAGAAGGGCAAAGAGTAAAGTAGTAATAATACATAAGGCATTAAACTCTAATTTAGAAATACAACCCAATAACAATCTGTTGCAAAGCTCAGATAAACATAAAGACAAAAACACCTTCCTTGTCCCTTATGCGAGAACAAATGCATATAAGTACTCTTTCTTCCCGAGTGGCATTCGGGCATGGAATGGGTTGCCTGAACAAACCAGGAAAACCAATAACCTAACATCATTTAAAACATTAATAAAAATGCAAGACCAGACTCGGGCCACGGATGAGCGTAGGACGCAATAATCTTCTTTATAGAAGGAGCGTCTGTAATGTATAAGATAAGATAAGAGTTAAATTAACTCTACCAACTATTACAGATATGAGTGAAGTAATACCACTCGGCTGGCTGACCTGGTATGGCTATGCACTTATATACTCACAGGCCTCACAATTGGCCAAGTGGTAAACCGCCGATATGCTCTTATTAAACGTACAGCGTTTTTTAAACGCATGGAGAATGTCCACTGTTGCGCATCGAGGATTATTGAAAGGTGCAATGGCGCAAGTGTGCCCGTCTCGCCAAGCGAGATATCTTGATGACTAGACTAGAGGAATGTGCAGATACACAAGTTAATACCGCCTCGTTAGTGACCCGCGTTCATTCTGTAGGGGAAGGGGGGGGGGAGAGAATGTAGTGCATGTCCATTTTCCACCACATGCTGTTTCCTGGCATTTTTCAATTTGTTTGATTTTTTTGGATTATTCAACCATTGGGTGTTAGACAGTAGACAGTAGAATCGCCACGACCTGGGATTCTGACAGTGGCTCGATCATTGAGGTCAGGCCACCTCTGTATCGTCCGCAAAGGCAGCATTTGAGTTAAAAATAGAGCATGTACTCAAGAAAGAGTAGGGGCTGGGCTAGGGAAACTTTACACGTTCTTCGTTTTGTTGCAAAAGGAGGGGTGGGGAACTAACAGCCTCTCACATCCCCCAGAAGTCCAATTATTATTCCGCTGGACTTTCGGTCGCACCTGAATAGGTCTCTATTGAAACAGTGAGACTAGTAACACAAAGAACAGGAGTATTTATGTTGAGGTTCATGTTCAGACTTATTTAGGTACGAGGGGCCATATTTCAGAAGTCAAGGAGGCAATACTTGGCACACCTGGACTATCACTACGCTTAAGCAGGAGGTACTTTAATGAGAGCATCACTGTCACCCATAATTTCTAGTTTGTTTCAAAAACTGACCCCACTGTTATCTTGATATGGTACCACTTTTATTCCTGTAAAGGCCTCACATCTTTTCAAATGGCTCTTTTTTTTTACTTTAAGAATCTCTACCTTTTTATACTTAAATAGGACCCACATTTTATCATTGAACAGACATCAGTTTGTATTGTTTTGTATTGTATTGTATTAAATAGGACCCACATTTTATCATTGAACAGACATCAATTTGTATTGTATTGTATTGTATTGTATTGTATTAAATAGGACCCACATTTTATCATTGAACAGACATCACTTTGTATTATTTTATTATAAAAGAGCCTCTTTTTGTTCGGAAAATGTCCTTTGGGAAGCGGCCTCTCCCCCCCCCCCCCCTGCTATCACCCTGGCTACGCCTCTAGTCGACTGGCATTTATGGAATCAACATATATAAGAGTAGGCGAAGACAGGTTGCCTCTCCAACGATAACCATTGTTATAGTAATGTTATTGAAATGTTATAGAAATGTTATGAAGTCAATAGATTTCGTTATGATAGATTTATACTTATATATTTAACAATAAAAAACAAGACAAGAAAACCATAAAAACGAAGTTTTTATTATACTCCCTTTATTTGCAAACTAAGTTTACCATTATGTAATTAAATAATTGATGGACTACTGCAAATAAATCTTACAGAAACAAATATCTGTGTCGCAAATCTCAAAAATATCTCCTTACTCCGTATGAATTGTTCTAAAAATAATCTTAGCGCATATTTTTTTTTTCTAGCTTTGCGCCGAAAAAGTAAAAAAAGTTGCACAGGCATTTTTAACGCGAAATCAAAATATTTCTTATACTTTCCTTTTAAGAAATGAATATTGTCATAAGTGTAGTATTATTAAGTCGTTTTAACTGAAAATTTGATAGGATGTATTGTTAGGCGCCCCAAATCTGCTGTCCAAATTTCAGCTCGATCGGACCACGGGAACAGGTCGAAAAAATCGAAGCAAAGTTTTGCTCCCACGACGCATGATTGCAATCAGACAGACAGACAGAAAAAGCAACTTAAAATAAAGGAAGTAAAAATGCATTATAATAGATCATTTATATCGGCGATCAGGGAGGAAGGAGAGAGTTGGAGAGAGAGAGAGAGAGAGAGAGAGAAAGAGAGGAGGGGTTAGTGAGGCAGCTACTGATATGCTATGTTTGGACACATTTTCCCATAACAACAATGTTTGTGTGGCAGCCTTGTCACTGAGCGGTTGCCATCGGCGACACGTCACGTGTTAAGTGGCGGGTGTTTATAAAAACAAGCGCCGCAGACTGCACATGCCCAGACACTCGTTCAGTCGCGTCGTTAGCTGACAGGATTTTAATATCACAGTGTCTCCCAGGAGTCAAATAGGTCTACAAAATATCTGGAAGAATGTTTTCGAAAATTGTTTTCACATTTGTGTTACTTTTTACTGGTAATAATTTTTACAGCATTAGTTATATTTTGCTTACAAAAAAAAAAGGATAATAATTTTTTTTCAGTAAAGAGTTTTTATTATATCTTAAAGTGAGTTACATAAACTTTACTCAATAAAATGCCTTATAAATTCGAAATCTAATTTCTAATTGTTATATGGTAATTTGTGATTTACAGAATAGTCGCTCTTATCTGTTAATAAGGAAACAAGTTTAAGAAAAAAAAATTTAAACTTTAAACGATTCAGAATTTTGCATTGTTATGATCAAATGAAAACAAACTAACCCCTCTCCCATTTATTAGTCGTACAAATTGTGTCATTAGTGTTGGTCTATCCAGAATTACAAAATAGTTAAACTATTTCTTAGTGCCAGAAATAATTGTAACTATTATTTTCATTTGCTTTTTCTTTTAGTATGTTAAGTTTATATGGATATATTTTTTAAAAATCAGTAATGACAATATGTGGGGAAACTTGCTCAAGCATACTGTGAAAGGTTTATTTAAATTCAAGGTTTTTGGAGTTTTCATTCTTCTTATTTGGGAGTCGGTAATTTGGCATTCTTGTCTCGGTACCTAGTCGCGTCCCGGCGTATAGGAAAAACTCAGAATTTAAACCATCTTGAAATATTATGTTAAGCGAACCCTTTATATAAATACTAACTGATATGGCCATTAAAACAACGGAGACACATTTTTAGAAATTTTATGTAAGTCAAAGTTTATCAAATAGTGTTAGAAAATATTTTGTTAATAAATGCGCAATTAAAAAAAAAAGCGAAGGTAAGAAATATTTTTATCTATATCATATAGCTAACTGATTAACTACTCAATTGAAAGCAGTAACAAAAACAAACAAACAGGATGTTGCCAATTAAATGTGTGTCCCGTTTTCTGTGTGCGGGTGTGTGTACATATGTGTATGTTGTTTCCTTATCCATTCATATATTTTAAAACAAATTATATCATTTTGTATTAAATAAATTTTGCATAAGATAAATATACCGTAATCAAAAGGTAGTTAATTTGTTAGTTTAGAAAATGATAAATGTTAAAATGTGATTCTTAACACACACAAAATTGACACGTTACCTCATAATCATATTATATCTTTTTCCGTAAATGAATTTATAACTTTCGCTCATAATTATTATAAAGCATATCCAACAACGAACATAATAAATCCAAGATGAACTTAATTGAGTGGTATTTACACAAACAAAATAATGTTATCAATCGAAGAATTTTCCGAAAGCGGGAAGAAAATGTGTTTGCCCTGCTCGTTTTTACCGAAATTTACCACAACTTTAGAATGTTTACGCTTTGAAATCGTAAACACGTTCATGAATTAACTTCCTGTTGATAAATAAAAAATTCGGAACACAATTTAAAGAAAAAATGTAGCTTTAAACACTGTGAAATAAACTTGGCGCTGACAGCAGCTTTCGGCTGGGAAGGAACGAATTGCTTTGGCGCTCCCAGCAACTCACGGTAGTTAATCAAAAAGACGACAAAAAGAATGACATAGAGATAGAGAGAGAATAAATTTGAGGGAATGCATATTATACTGTTTTTGTCTCTATAGTTCTTATACTTATAGCCATAAAATCATCATTGGGATAGTGAGAGAAAGAGAGAGTGTGGCATGCTGGTCTAGGATTCTGTCACCGAGCCTGCAATTAGCCTAGGCTATCAGTGCAGACTTAGAGGATAACTCAGCAGGTACACAGGGTGATGGGGAGGGGTGATTTAGGCAGGTTTTCTAGGTGGTATGTGGTCCCGAAGTGCAGATGATTCCTAGGTGATTCTAAGACAAATTTATATCCAGGTTTCGTTTTGGCTCGTTAATACGTAGGTTGAGTTTAACTGTTGACTAATTGACACTGTCACTGGACGTCACACAAACAGGTATTCTATCAATCGATAAGCAAGGCGTATGGTAACAACGAATATTTTATTCACGTGAAAGTCCGTATTCAATCATTGATGACATGAGCACATAATTCATACAATCCAAATACAAGTGATAAAGAGTGTACATTTAATCATAGGCTTAAACTATATGTAGCAGATAGTCCTAACAAGGACTCTACAACAGACTGTAGCACCGCTTGGTGCTGTTGGAGCTCGGGGCATCCAACCCTCGAGACTCCTTAAGCCCGACTGACCTAAAACTAACTTACATTTACATTACATGTTAAACAACAAGTTAGGTTGCAACTCCCCACGTGATTGTAATGAGGGGGGAGGGGCAAGGGTAAGATTGACCAGTAGATAGCGTATCCGATTGGTCAACATGTCTCTTCAATTCAACATTTGATTGATTGGCATGTGAAAATAAGTACCAAACGGTAGTGGGGAGGGGGTGCGGGGGGGGGAGAAGACGCGGCGGTAGGGAAACTTCGAAGGCCCTGTGTTGTTGGTCAGAGTTTTCTCTCTTGTCCGTCGGGGTCCTGCATCAAAGATTCCAAGTTCCCTATTCTCTGACCAGGGGAAGAACCGTCATTGAGATGTGAATTTCCTGTGATCTGGTCAAAGAGACTGTGGGGTGGGGGGGGGGGATTAGCTTGGTTGCGTCAGGTATGACCCTGGCCTTGTTCCGAAGGCGTGGGGCGGGGAGGGGGAGGAACACACACGTGCTACAACATTAATAATATACATGAATGGGAACTAATATCAATGACTAATCGTATAACAATAAGTAATATACTGATAAGCATGCAGAACGTATACATATATGTAAATAAAATTCAATGCAAAGCTAAATACTTTAATGTTAAATAATATATGAGATAGAAAGGAAAGACACATTCTTACTCCAATCAGACATTCAATAGTGGCATTTAATGTCAGTGGTTTGTACGTACAGATGATATATGATTATAGTATCTTATAAGAGCGGATTACATCTAAGACCTTTCTTAGTTGAGTGTGACGTTAATCTTCTCCCCAAAACGCCACAGAGAGGGAGACCGAGAATGTAAGACAGAGGGAGAAGCGGAATAAAACTATAGTTGTTATTTATTTTTTATAAAGATACATTCTAGTGGGGTTTTTTTACCCGTCAAAATGATAGCAAATGCTAATGTAGTAACGTAGTTTTTTATTTAATTAAAAAATGTTCAGAAAAAAAAAGGAGAGAGAGAGAGAGAGGGGTGAATAATATATATTATAGCAGAGTATAGTTTTTGCCATTAGGCCTATTTATTAAAATATTTTCTTTACCCTTCATATTTGTGTTTGTGTTTGTTGTTGAAATTAAGACTTATTTGTCTTCTTTTTACCGTGGAGACTTCGTTAGACCCGAGAAAAAAAGTTCACAATTTAAGAATAAGTTAATTGTGAAAGTTCTGTGTTTAAAAATGTGCATTAACTACTTATAAATATTTATAACGTAAAAGCAAGAGTTATAAACAGACGACGGAGTTGTTTTTTTTGTGGTGGTATTTAGTCAAATTTTTCAGTGATTTGAAAGCCCGCTCAGATAGGGCTGTGACGGAGGCTTGGTCCAATGCGTTTCAGTATAATGGCTGGTGGAATAAAAATATTTGTTAACCTTGGTGCGTGCTTGTGGAACAAGCAGTTTGAGCTGATGACATATGGTATATGACATATGGTATATGACATATGGTATAGTGGGTCACTTGTTGAATGAGACCTAACTGTGTGGACATTGCTACATGATCTTGTACATCGTGGTTACTTTGTCTACCGCTCTGCGGAGTTGTAGGGGCTCAAGTCGGAGTTTGGCCACAATAGTAGAGGCGCTTGTGTTAAGGTCGGAGCCCTGAACCTATCAAAATTTCGTTAATTCGAACACAAAAATATAAAGTCGGTATGGAAATGAAAAAAATGGTTAATTATGGTAGCGTAAAATCCAACATGTGTTCAGTAAATAATCCTTTAGAAAGGAAAACATTAGTTATATAGTTATTACACTTATTTTTCCCTTTCACTCTTTCTCTCTCTCGCCCTCTTATATATATATATATATATATATATATATATATATATATATATATATATATATATATACATACATGTTTCGTTATTAACATATATGTATGTATATTAATTATTACATACGACGCGTGCCTACAGCACGAACCTATGATTTAGTATAAACTTGACGTGATGTCGATTTTTCTTTAGATTATGTGGATATGTCCAGGATATATTTAAATTCTGGTAAAAAAAAACAACAAAAGTGAAGGTTCCATCCCATTTGATTGCCACATTCCATCCTTGCAGTTGGCCCATTAAGTTGTAAAGAAGATTACATATAAATAAGATAATGTTTCTTCTTTCAAATCCCTTAAATATGTGATTGAGTGGATGATCGTAGGACGCAATATTTTTCTTTATAGAAGAAACGTCTGAATTATATAAGATAAGATGAATAAAAATGAAGAAAATTGACAGGATAAAAGAATAGTCCATATTTTCAAGTTGTAAAACACAGAATAACTTTATTATTTTAAGTATGTAAAGATTCAATGCAGAAATAAGAATAGAAATAAATGTACAAGTATTAGGGACTAGTTCGGCAGAATTTTAAAACTACAATAATTAATGACGCGTCTGCAAGGGAAGTAGCACCTTGGAAAATTGCTCCTAACATAAAACTTCATTAATGGTTGAATAAATACAGATTGGCTATTGTACTATTTAGGTTTCTAATGATTTCACAAGAAAATGTAGAACTAAAATGTGATTTTGTCTCAGTTTTAGAGTCGGTGTTTGGAGCCAATTGTACCAATTCCACTACATGTGTAGTCTCGACTCACACAACTGGAGCTTGTGATTCAACATCAAAAGTTTGTACTTGTGATAGTTCTTCTGCATCTATACGTACTGGATGTGGAAGTAAGACGTTTCTTTCATGCTGCTCCTACTTTACATATTACTTAGATCTATGTAAAAAGCATATTATATACATATATTATATCATAACATTGTTAGTGTTGTTAAATTTGATACCAAACGTTTTTCACAGTTCAAAATTATTATTTTTCAATTCATTAGCAGTCATTATCTGCAAAATGTTTTACTTAATTAGCTAAGTTGTCAACGCCAAAACTGTCACAACCGCCCGGTTACAGTACTGTCGTGTTGGAAGGAAAGAGTGCCACACTGACATGCTCTTCGCCAGATGGCGCCACACTATTTGAGTGGACTTTCAAGGGCAGTGTTATAAATGGGACTACAGCGAGCACGTACACTATTGCAGCTGCATCAACTTCAGATGTCGGCACTTACAAGTAAAATACGTTTATTTTCATTTTAAAGTTTAGAAATTTCCATTCAAATTTACTGTTGATAGTGATTTATGTCATTGACTTACTATACATATATGACTATGCTTAAAAAAATGATAATGGTATTATTATTAGATATAACAATGTTAAAATGGCATTTGAGCATAAAAAACGTTAGACTCTCAAATGGTAGACACAGGCGTGCACAGTAAGAGTAAGACTTCATGCATTCATTGACACAGCATTGGAATACAATACAGATCTACATTTGTTTTTGCAATATATCTCTAACACCTGATCTAGTCTACTTGTCATTGGGTGGGTCTTAAAGATGAATTTGAAAATTTCCCAAAAGATGAAAGTGGGCGTCGATCCCTGCTCTACTCTGCAACGTTCTAATGCAAACTAAACAGGCAAGGTCAATATTAAAGTTAAAAAAGACAACTTGATGAAACTGGACGTAACAAATACAAATGTTATTTCGTGTTAATGTAAAAACATAATTAATACATTTAAAACGGTAAAACATTAAGTGAGAAAATGCAAGCATTCAAACAATTACGTTCTATAAAGATAATTGTAAAAACTATTGAGATGAAAGCAAAATATAATATGTATGTACTTGCTACAAATGTATTTAAACATGACATAATAAAATAAAATAAAAGCATAGATTTAAGCTTTCTAAGCAAAACTGTAAAAATATTGAAACAAAAAGTAAAACTGTTGTTTTGAAGTGCTGTAATATTTACCAAATGTTTAATTGATCAAATCTTGTGTTTAATGTGAACATTAACAAATGCAATAAGAAAATAAAGCTAAAATGCTATCTAACATTACTTAGACCTATACTAGAATATGCGTCAGCTGTATGGAACTCATGAATTCCTACCTACCTACATCCTACATATCCCGTAGTCTTTTAGACAGTTGGGGCGCCACAGATGACATGTAAACCAGCCTCCTCCACTCCTCCCGTCTTGCAGCCGTTCTCATTGCCTCGCACAGTTTTGTACCTGTCCATTCCCTGATATTATCTTCCCAACGTTTCAACAAACAGCCCATTAGATATAGTCATCCCCATAGACTCCTAAATCAGCATTCCAAACAATAGCTTGCAACCCATCAACAACCCTAAAAGAAATAACTTTACTAGAACATGCAACGAACTATTACATACCACCTCAACATGGAGACTAGGATACATTAGCATAATAGGCAACGAAAAAGCAGACAAGATGACCAACCTAAAAAGCTATCTTCAACTGAGTATGAAGTATGCTCTAAAGGAGAATTGCTAAATCAAGGGCACCAGGAAAAATATTGGAATATCATTGAACAAAGAAATGAACATGACCAACAAGCAAGTCGACGTTTAACTCCTTCCCATAAAAGAATAATGCACCATAGTTCGGATAAAAACAGGACATAATATAACCCGTAACTAGTACCTAAACAGGCTAAAGCCAATACACTCAAATAACTGTAGATAATGCCCTAAAACAGATAAAATTGTATACCCTTTCCTACCATAATAATAATAATAATAATAATGCTTTCATCCCGTTGGGGACAGTTCTATGCGCTGTCAACAGTCTCAGACAGAGTACAGACAAGTAAAACACGATAATGTATACATGAAAAATAATAAACTGCTACTTGAACAGGTGCGTCTTTAGCCGGCTCCTGAAGGTGTCGAAGCTAGGGCTCTGTCGAAGCTGTAGTGGGAAGGCATTCCAGGCAGACGGGCTCACGTATGAGAATGTTCCTTCGCCAGCGGACTCCAGCGCAAGAAAATGCAAAGCTAACCAAACTCAGACATGCATTATTGCCCCCTTCCATCCTCAACCAACCATTACAAAAACATTATACTGAACAAATATAAAGACATATAAACATGTTTGGCTGCTTTTAAATGCAAGAGGAAAAATAAGTGATCTTACTACAACTACATTTGCTTATTAAAACAATTGAAATAGTAAGAACTAATTTGTGTAACACGTCAATTTTTTTTTAAAGATGCAAAGCAAAATTTTCTGGAAATAGCAACCTGGATTCAGATCAAAGTAATGACCTTACGATTTCTATTTTTCTAAAAACTGGTAAGCAATAATAATATATGGATATGTTTATGGCTATTTATATGGGTAATCACATATGGTTATTTTTATGAACACTTATATGGATATCTAAATGTAAGACTTCCTTTGACAAAAAAGCAACAAAGTAATTGTTTATCTGAGGGTGTTTTTGAAATTGTGTAAAAATACTACCTCTTGACAAATGTCTAGTAGTGACTCTCAGCAGCAACATCTTTCTATAGCCCACATAAGGACCATCCACATGTTACGTACGCACAACTAACCATATTTTTATACACCCTTCCACTGTTGCACCCATACATTTTTGAACACATCCCCCTACTTAAAAAAAGTAAAGTACCTTTCGTACCAAACTGATCATAGGGCTGGTGAATCAGCGTTCACTATTTTCTGTGGCCACGGCATAAAAAAAATTATTAAATTGGTTACTTATATAGCGCTTCTATCCATGCTATTTCAGCATGCTCAGTGCGCTCTGTAAACACACTGCTGCCTGCTGGCGCAAATATGTTTACAGGCCCAAAACTCCTGCAGGGCGACAGGGATCCGTCGGTGGCCGGTGTCGTGAGTTGGGGTAGATTTTGGATACTACCCTCTGTCGAGACACGGAAAAAGGGGGAAAGGAAGCTTTGGCTTTCGTTGTCTGCAGGGTATGTGGTCCCCAAAGTGTGTTGTTACAATTCTTACGACTTCTCGAACAATATTTATACGTTGAGTCCAGCTCGTGACAAGTAATAATGACTGGTAACTATCTTTACGCTAATCACATTACGCACATAAAACATAGATTACATAAATCACTGGATAAAGCTGGCATAGTTTTATATATATATATATTTTATTACAGCAGTTATTAGACTGTGTTAGGCGCGGCTCGCAGGCCGGCCAAAAATAATACACGACCTATCTCTCACATGGTCATTGTGTAGACTGCCCAATCTTAAAACTAAACATGAATATAGCATAAAGAAGGAGAGGGCAGGGGAGGGGGGGGGACAGGGGTTGAAGAGCGGTTAGAGAGGGAGGGGAGCGGAAACGACCTAACAAAGGAATGTCAGAGAGGAGGGGAGGGAGAGAAAGAGAGAGGCGAGCTGTGGGGGTGGGGGTGTAGTATGGAGGAGAGAGAGATGCCGTCTCATTGTCTTGGTCTCTCGGTTGGAGGGGGGGGGGGTTGACTTTGATTTACTGGCGTGGGGGGTATTTGAGATCTGCCGGACTGGCCTCTAGTGTTCCGCTTGGATGGAGAAAAGGGGGTCGGGGTTTAACATTTGTATTGGGAGAGGATGAACAACTTGTACAGTATAATACAATATAATGATATACATTGAATATAATATATATATATGCCTATAGGCACCACTCTTACACATTTATACGTACTACTGCCAAGGTGACTATCTTATAAAGTCTAGATACAGAAGGTCCAGTTCTAATTATAGATATAGACTACTTTTATTATCTTAGAGTGAGACTATGACACATCATGACAGCCGGGCTAGAACCCGCGACCTGTCAGATGGTTTTTGGTTGACAGTCCGGTGAACTAACCGCTAGGCCAGCCGGCTTCACATACTAGGGGATGTGTGGCCAGCACAATGTCCAGCCGCCTTTACTTGACCCCAACTAATGCCAGGAACCCATCAGAGCTGGGTAGACTCAGAGACATCCTCAAATCCTGGGAAACAAATCCTAGCCTTCACCAGGATTGGAACTTAGAACCTTCGGTTAGCCAGTTGAATGCGCTGCCGCTAGGCCACCCTGTCCCCCCCCTCCCCCTCCTTGCTTACGTACACATTAGCATTTTCCTCTTCCCATCCCGCACTTCTGTTTGTAAAATTTATTTTTAGCCATAGTCAATTCAAGACGCATTTGCTTTGCTATTTATATTTTTTTTAAATATCGAGTTTGCTTAAGTTAAAATGTATGAAAGAAATACAATAGAGCATTCAAACTATATAACTATATTGTCTATAACACTGCATTGAAATTATTGATAAAATGTAATAATGTAATTGGCATGGAACATAATTATTATTATTTCAAGAAATGAATTTCTAAATTTATCAGACATGGATATATCTTACTAATTTTAGTTATATATGCACATTCTGGTCAGAGGCAAATATTAATTTCTTCTGGTTTTAAAATAGATCAGAATTTACTTTGCCATTATAACTATATGTTGTACATTCGTCAGCGATCTATCGTCTCTTTTGCCATTAAGGTTCTTAATTGACTTCATATGTAATAACTACTCGATCTGTTTTATTGTATGCAACTCTGTGAACATCTAACGACAGCCATGACCTGCTCGTGGGAAAGTAATTTATTTGAAATCTAATGTGTGTGATTTCAATAAGTCTTCTGATCGAGTAGTTCGTTTAATTTTCATTGTTACATATAATCTACATATTATATACACCGGTTTAGCTGCCCTTACCTAGGCGATGTATTATATTTAAATGCACACATAATGATTTCAAATAATTATCTATCAACACAGATTCCACCCTTGCAAAAGGCCCCACAATATATCTGTCTACAACTACTGTGTTCACTGGGAAATCTGTTACCGTCAATTGTATTGACATCCCTATGGGTTATAACACAGCCAAGGTAGTAATTACGGTAAGAAATGTTTTTCATCATCCGATAAATTAAAATTATTTTGTTCGAATCTGTAGAAACAAATAGTACATCATCAATATATGTATATTTAATGTCAGTGAGTTCGTTTACAAGTTTGTTTTTATATAGGGTATATTTTTATTTTAGTCTTCTGTAGACTACAAGGCCGTTTACTGTACTTCTCAATTCGTTAGTTTTTTTTATAAATAGACGTATTACTATTTATGTTAAAATTATAAATTGGAGCGCCATTAACAAAACATATTATTGTAATCATTTGTTTCTCCTTCATTCTGATGGGCACATTACTATTTTTAAAAAAAACGCAAGTAGTTGACAATGTTTTCGTAATATATATATAATTTAAACTTATTAAAACAATTGACAAATTAATGTTTTATTGTTAAATGTCAATATACTATTTAATTAGAATGTGCAGACAGAAAGCCACTCAGACTCACATTAATGGGCAGATATACTATGTTATTTACATAGAGATGGACTAATAGAGTTTTCAATTGGCAGTCATGAGGACAAACATTAAATAAAGATAAACACATTTATTAGCTTAACCGTCGTTCTTTGTAACTGCTAAAAACAGCGCATACAATTTAGTATTAAAAACCTGAACTTACAGTCACCGGAACCAATTGTCACCGTGTCTATGTGACCCTAAATAGTTGATTACCCAAAAGTAAAATGAGTGTATGAACTCACGTCTGGGTTACTTGGCAAAAGTTATAATTGTGTTGTGAAAGAAAAGTTGTGTTTCATTTTAACATCCAGACTAACCTAACTAATATACATAAATGTGACCTAATGCCCCCATACAGAGTCAGACAGATGGACATCGCTATATATATATAGTGTTATGGACTGTCACTATGATGACTATTATTACGACTTGTTAAATCGGATTCAATGAATATAGTTGTATCTTTATTAGAAGTCTCTAGATTCTGCTAATCTGTAGCCCAAGCTAGGGGTTCCTTGACTGACAGGTCTTTGCAGTAATGTAGTTATATTCGGTATAATTATCTTCAACACCTTTCTTTCAACAATGATAGATCAAACAACTCCAGTTGTTGAATAAACAATTTTATTTAAATTGTAGACTCAATATAAACTTTAAATAAATGCATCAACTGATGGCAACATAAGTATTTCATTAAATGGCATATAATATACAAGTATCAATATAGCGACTTCTCTCTACAAACTTTCAAACTGAACTAACATTAAGGAGGTAGGGACTTTACAAATAAAACTATTATCGAAGATTCTACAGGGTCCTAATACGCATTTTAATCTCCTGCTCTATAGAATACTGCGATCCAGAATTAACCTTCAATTTCCACGGGGTTGGACGAATTATTTTATTTAAACTGCCCTCAGAGCAGAAAGGTCAAACTTTGGACTCTAATACGCACTTGTTAATAGGTCAATGCCTTAGTACGTCATTCCTCTATGACCGACATACGTAACAATAGATACACAGATAGACAGATACATAGATAATAAAGAGACAGAGTGACGAGAATGTAGGTAAAGAGGCTGAAAGGCAGTTGGTAGGCAGATGACATAGTTTTATACATTCATCAAATAAGTATAACATTATTGGTAACACAATTATTGGTTTTATTTTACGAATAGTTTTGTAGAGTTGCCAATGTGAAAATTTGATCTATAAATAGGATGTTTTCACTTGTTTTATGTTAACTTCTCATGTATATATATGGTATATATCTATATATATAAAAAGACAGTGTTAAGCCCCGCGAGGATCCCCATTGGTCAATTTGAAAACACGTGTGTCACTGACCTATCTAGGCCTAGCCCAATATACCGTCTAATAATTTTTCACATCGGACATCAGTGGTAAACGTAGTGGACTGCTATACGGGCGACATGGGTTCTATTCTCCAGTTAGACTATACTTTTTTTTTTCGACAATTAATTTTTCAAACTTTTAAAAACAAAAGACATTGTAAATCTATAGGCAATATAGATTTTGTTAAATAAAAATATTTGACTATTTTTTTTACCCTATTACAATATTTATTTACTTTCCTAAAAGTATTCAGTAAGTGTAGTAGTGTAGTTTATAAATTTGTTATCTGCACCCCAGACAGTCCTTTTTTTTTCACCCGGGCAACGCCGGGCAATGTAGCTTGTATATATATATATTATTTAAATATAATACTTCGTGCAGGACAGTGCTTCAAACCCCATTACGTCACCTCTCAAAATAGATAGCGGGAACGAAAAGACATCAGTGAAATGTGAATTGACTGATACTGCGACATCCCATACTAATAAGATTACCGGTAGTACTACAAATTTACCTACAATCGTCAGTAAGTAATGAAAACGTGTTATTCGTATTATTTTAAAATTAAATGTTTCTTTAAGTTAAGTGTGCATATGTCTATGTCTCTTTGCAAATTAAATATAGCCTATCTAGGTAAACATGTATAAAGAGCCATGATCAATAATGTAAGCATATTAAGTAGCTAGTCCAAACAATGAAGTCATATCTTTTTTTTTTATTATCTGTTACAGATGCTCCTTCTTTACAGAAGATTATCGCGTCCTGCGCTTTTTTGTTATTTAATACTTATCTAGCATTCTGATTTCTCTTTGAAATTATGTTAAGTTGTTGCTTTTCTTGATTAGTCAATGCAACCCATCCTAAGACCGGAGGCCATTTGTGAAGAAAGAGAACTTGTATGCTTTTCTTCTTGCATATGAAATAAGAAATTGTTTTTGTCCTTATGGCTGTCTGTCTGAACACTGTAATAGATAGAACTTGTCCGTTTGAGTTGGATGAGAATTAGATTCCGTATTTCCGGACCGGATATTGAGAATACCCTCAGGCCTACTGTCTTAAGAGAGAAAATGGGCACCTCCACAAGCGAGGATTCGGCAGAACGAAGTGTTCTAAGTAGATGATGCATGTATTATTAATTCTTTTCACTTAGCGCGTCTATCCTCTAGTGTTTTTTTTAAGTTTATATTTTTAGCTCTTGGCGTTAAGAATTCTTAGTTGTAAATATACTAGTAATGAGCATTGTAACTTCTTGATAGAAGACACAATTTTAGTGTTTTAATTACAATGCGATTTTTAACAGTTAATATTCAATTAACGAAAACATTAGAAATAGCCAAACCATTATCATAGAGGTTGAACATTAAGAGCTATTGCGCATAGTGAAGACCCAACATGTAAGCTTAATTTAAGCCATTCGTTGAGAACCAATATATAACAGAGTATAAAATGTGGTCTCTATGAATTATATCACATTGTTTAACGTAATTGTATTAACAATAACTGATTGTCTAATATTGTTCTCAACTAACATTCAAATAATGTTTCTAAATATTTTTTTTTATTGTTAAGAAAACGTTTTCTTGTGACAGAGAATATCGCAGTGAAGTCTGATAGCATACAATTGTTCTTAACTTTGTAAATAAAAGCATACACTTTGAGTAGAGTTTGCGAATAAAATTATGACTGAAGTTTATTTATTACAACCAGTAAGTAAGTTATATTAGATATTAGTTTAATAATAACAATAATTTTTGGTTATTTACTAATATGGTACAGATGTTCCTTCTAAAAAGAAGATTATCTATGGATAGATTTAGTAACATTTATTTAGATTTGGTAGGCCGAGGCAGTTCAATTTAATTCCGCATCACCGCAGCAAAACGTTAGATGTTAGGTTCCGTGGTATGGCGTGAAAATCTCCGGGCCGCGGTTAATCGTGGGCCCTGCTTATTACATGGTCATCTATAACAACAGGCTAGCGTTAATGTGCCAACAAACCTTTCTTCTATAAATGCAAGTGTACAATAAAACCATTTTATGATTACTTACAGCTGACATATCTGCCCCCACCACCATAAGCACTACGGCCATGGACACAGGGGTATACACAAAGGATGCACCAATTACTTTGAATTGTGTGACTACACCTGACGTTGCTTACGTAGATACAACTGCTAAACCCATTACTTGGGCCTGGTTGGTAAGTCAGTTAATGACAATAGTTTTTCATCAATATTTCATCTGAGGATGTTAAACGAAAATCGGAAATACCATGTTCGTTCTTGACAGCTTTTTTCATTTATTTCTATCGACAAACCAAATATAACTTTCTGTGGCGCGTGTTTTGTTGTTGTTGTTCTTTTTGCATTCCAGCCACAATGGCTTATTAAACGGCTTGGACATCGGATTTCTAGAACCGAATACCCTTTTAAAAAAAAAAAAACGATATTTAACATCACTGTTTAGACCCTTACAAAAATAATGAATTGGTTAATGTTTTATATCCAAATTTTTATACGTTTACAATTTAAGTATCGTAAATAACAAACAAAAATAGTTAAAAACATAAATCATTTGTTTGTTTTGGAATTAAAATGTACCAGCATTCAACCTAGCTATTAGATATGAACTCTCTCGGGACGATACTAAAAAAAGGAAATGCATCTTACATTAGCTATGTGAAATGTCCATTTTATTACAAGCCGATTCATGGAATTTGGTGCCCTAGTGCTTTGCATTTGGTTAACATTTTAAAAGTTCGAATCCTGACAAAAAATGTTTTGTCCAATTCAGCGAGTCTACCCAGAGGTAAATACCTGAAATTATTTGAGGACTGCAAAGTTGGCGAGTATGTCGGCCTCACATGATCTTATATCACGTGATAACGGAAATATGTGTACGCCGCTTCACGTTCTGGTCCGGTATGGACTGAAGAGGATAATTAGTTGCTCTAATAGATAGCCCCGTAAGACCAATTTGATACTTACGGCCTGTGAGGTAGCGCTCAAAAGAATATGTGCCCACGGTATTATAGTGCATTGCGTGATGAATTTTATTTTGCCTACGGCGTACACGTTATAAAATGAGTTCGTTGTTTAGGGCTCGAATAGTTTTACATTATTGTATTATTCCATAACAGCGTGAACTCCACAATAACAGCAGTATAATTGTATGAATGCGTTACAGCGTTGTGTAATATGCATATAACTGCATGGATTCGTTACAAGTAATCATTGTGTAATATAGATAAAATTGCATTAAAACGATACAAACAATTATTGTATTATTTTAATATAATTATATGAATGCGATACAAATAAATGATTATATCATATATTTTCTTAGAATGGCACGATAATATGAAACGTCTCCAATTTCGGTCATTATTAGCTAGCAATTGCTTTCCATTGTAATTTGTCCTGCTGGTCGTCTTAAATGCCCTTTCCGATGATTGCAGGACTATAGAGGATTAAAGTCAACACCTTTTCACCATAATAAAAAATAATTGTATATTAAGAAAATGTTTTGATTGTTATTTAAATTTGTTATACCGACCAAGATTGTTATTAATTATAAACATTTTGTCAATTCGCACTATAAATAAAAAAATCTACAATTTCAGAAAGACAACACAGTTATTCCTGGGGCCAGTACACAAACCTATGTGTTACCACAGGAAGAAGGAAGTTATACAATTAAATGTCGAGCCTCCACTGCCACCCAGTCTCCTCTTGATTCAGCGGCAAAAACCTTTGTACGAAGTAAGTATTGGTTTCCTTTGTGTAGATCTAATTCATAAATCTGTGTTGCTAACATACACAAAGAAAACCCAAGCTACTCGATGGGTGGAAACCTTAATAAATAAGTTCGCATTCGACATACGTCATTGCATATAATTACATATAAATTGTGCTAATTGGAACCAGGAACTTACAATTAAATTGATTAAAAGAAAAAAAAATTGATACGAAAAAAGATTGCAATGCAAATCAGTAGAATGTATTGAAAATGTCAGTGATTTTTTACAATTTATTAAAATATGTTGATGGAATAAATTAGTGTAAGACATAGAGCTTTCTATTTATTAAAAATAATATTCGACACAATACATGTCCACACGACTTGAATAAAACATCTCATCATGTACTAGGTCAGGGGTAGGCAACGTATGGCACACATGCCAAATATTTTACGCTGAGCGATTTTTAATGCAATTTTAGTCCACCAAAACGAGAAGACGACAAGTTTTTTTTTCTCCAAGAAATTGAGTTGCAAATCAATGTAAATTTTAGGCTCTTGGCATGCTGAATAAATTAGAAATCCTAATTCGTCACACAGTTATCAAACGGTTGCCCACCCCTGTACTAGGTGACAATCAAACCACATACATCAGCGTCGGATCAGGTGTCGTGGCCCATGGTCTAGGCTATCCCACTTGTGAGCCATTTCCAACCCTCACCATTCCTAAGTGTACGAAAAAGTAATGGAAGTGAGCAAAACCAGTGAACTATATAAACATCCAATGAGCAGAAGCGGTGAACAGCAGAAACAACTAATTAGAAAACTCCACAGCACACACTTGAACAAATGTAAAAAAAATAATTATTTTTGGACATTGACAAGGGGCGAGTGTAACACAGACAATTTTATCAATTTAAAAACCATTCATGGGAAGAAGGTTGAAAAGCCAAGTGGTAACGATACCGTAAAGTATTGATTTCTAAATTATACATCACAACACAACAATCTATTGCAATACTCAAAAAGGCAAATAGATCAAACAATTTTCTTCTTTCATAAACAAGAACAAACTGATAGAAATTCTCAGGTGACTTTTATTCACGTAAAAGCTCGCCGGAACAACAAAGATCTGTTCTGTCCTGTTTTAATGCATTAGTGCGAACTATCCTGTAGGATTTTATTATTCGTAGATAATACACTTTCCGTTAAAGAAATCTCCGAGAATTGTTGATTCTGTATGTATGGTGCAAATGGCTTTTTTAATCAGGTGGTCTATAGTGTGTTTGTTTACATTTCTTGCCTGCAGTCGTTTTAACTTGGGGAAAAAAGAGTTCATTTATGTAATAGAGTTCAATATTGAAGTTTTTGTTAAATACAAAAACATAGAGCCTGTGTAACTTTTTCAAAGTGGTCAGTAACACTTTAGTTTGCATTAGTTCGATGTTTGCAGAATGCATACAATTATTGAACATTTAAAGTTAAACATAATTCTATCATGGTTTACTACGTATTCATACATGTATTACTTGAGAACTAATTTTATAAATAATTTAGACTAAATTATCCTAATTTACAATGTACATAAATGTCTGTTTGCTAATTCCATAGACAGCACTTACGTTACTGTACCAATCATCAAGGCGGATCCTACAACTCCTGTGCTGGGCAGTCGTCTTACACTAGCCTGTGGTAGCGTGGTGGACGGGGCGATGTACTCCTGGAAGAAAGACAGCACCGACATTGCCCGTCAATTTGAGCAAACCATACAGCTCGATAATTTAACAACCAGTGACAATGGAGCATACGTCTGCACAGTTAAACGAAGCATGGTCACCCAGACCTCTGTCTCCTTCACTGTCAACGTCAGCGGTAAGTATGTAACACTAAATTATTAACACATTTTTATTCCCCCAATCACCTAAAAAGCAGTTCTAAGCAGAGGAATAAAAGGTCAACTCATAGCAAACATTTAATGAATTTTTATGTCTAGAAATATAGCAGCTTTGAACAAGTGTAACAATACAAGTCAAATTAGTAAATTTAGAAACACTTCAGTAAAGACGATTTTAAAAGCTAAGTAGTAAGATAAGATATACGACATAAAGTATAAAAATATTAGCTTTTAATAATACAAAATACTAAAATATACATAGAGCAAGGACTACTGATGACAGGACATGCAGACTTGAATTTCTGACTTAGCTAGCTAAGGCCAGTTTTTTTAACAGTAGCGATACACTTCCTTTGTCGCGCTTATATATGAAGTAAACTATTATTAAGTAACTAACATAATTAATGTCAATAATGTCAATAATGTTAATGTGCAGGGCCGTTTACTAATGAGGGGTTAGGATTGAGAGGGTTTAAAAGAGCATTTGAATATTATTTAAGATCTATTTAGATGATTGAATGATTAGGGCCGTACACATGATACCCTATATATATATATGCCGTTGGTGTTGACGGTTTCGTGTGGGGGGTCACCTAAGGAATAAAAAAAAGTGAAATTTTTTTTCAAAAAAATGGCTATTTCTTGACCTAAAAAGGGAAAAACGTAACCCACCCATAAAATTTATCTCGCTCATAATTAAGAGACAAATGCAAAGCCTCTAAAAAAAGTGATTATGAAGTAAGTCGATTATTTGGGTTGAGAATTTTGCCAAGTGGTACATGTATACCATAATTATAAATACGATAATTTGA
The DNA here is from genome assembly GCA_949126835.1 of Anisus vortex. Lineage (NCBI taxonomy): Eukaryota > Metazoa > Mollusca > Gastropoda > Planorbidae > Anisus > Anisus vortex. Next base: position 7,124,910 of record OX421498.1, read on the forward strand.
TTTCTATATCTATGGCAAAATTTATGTGTTTTCATGACCAAGGAATATAAAGAATATAAATTGACTGTGATAGTTAAAAATAAACAAACATTGTGCTCTCCTCTCATATTTTCTGCTTTCAATAATGGTATACATGCACTATTTGGCACTTTAAACAAACGACACTTGTTGGCAGCATTATAATTACATTTACAATTAACTACACCACATTTATAAGGCATTTTGATAAAAAATACACGATCGAAAAATTAAAAACAAACACAGTGAAGTAAAATCCAACAACAAGTATCCATTTTGGAACCAAACTGCGCCTTCTATTCATACTCCTTAAAAAATAGTGCGCTCATGCTTGGTAATTATTTAGACATTTTAATGGCTATTAGATCGTTCTTTGTCATTAAATTAATGACAATGACATAAACCATTAATACAATGAATCATAGTAGTAAAGAATTTTGTTAGTTACTTAATAATAGTTAACATTATATCACTGCGCCAAGGGAGTGTATCGCTACTGTTAAAAAAACTGGCCTTAGCTAGGAAGTCAGAAATTCAACCCTGCACGTCCTGTCTTCAGTAGTCCTTGACATAGAGATAATAAAAACACACTCTTTTATTCCATAAGGAAAAATATGTTTTTCTTTCTGACTTGTACGAGAAATGGTTTTCCTGAACTAGTAAGGAAATCGAGTAATTCTAAACACTTAACAAAATGCTAAAAAAGACGCAAAACGCTAATACATGTATTGAAAAAAGTAGAAGAAGCATCTACAATAAGATACAAATCGGTTTAAGACAGACACTTGGCTAATTTGTCCCAAAAAAATTATGCGAGATTTTTACTCTTTTTATTTACTATAACCGTACACAGACAATAGATAACATAATTTTCAATACAAGATTTGAGTTGTAAAATGTATGCATTTTTTTGTAGAATTGTTTTTCAAAGCTATTATACTAATCAAAACTTGCATAAATGAAAGCTAGTATACATTTACAGAAAAGTCATACAAAACACAACATAGCTTTAAAGTAGCCTTTGAAACATAATTGTTTATTTGCCATTTTTATAGTTGCCATAACAATTTAAAATATTTTATTGTAAAAGCCAATTACAAAAAAAAAAAAAAAAAAAAAAAAAGAAAAAAAATAGTCATGTGTCAATTTAAAGTTTCACTCCGAGGTCGTTTTGGAACAAAATCAAGAATTTTTTTTTTAACATGAAACATTAGTTGCAACTAAAAGTTGAGATATAATTAAACCAAAATAATAAAGTTACAGTAATTATTAGCTACGTCAAATCTCACACTGGGAAGGGGGACACCGTGGTCGAACGACAGCGTGTTCGGGTGGCGTACCGAAGGTACTGAGTTCGAAGAATTTGTTCCTGGATCTGGAGGGTGTCCTTGAGTTTACACAGCTCTGTCATGGGTACCTGTCTTTAGTTGGGGTAAAGTAAAGGCAGCTAGGCACAGAAACTGGTGAATGCTGCTTCACCTGCCCCTGAATCAATTTGGTTCGACTGGATACTTTACTGTTTGTTTTTCAAAACATACGCCTGACTGCAGACATTCTATCACTTACAGAAAATATTTATCGTCATGTATGAAATCATTACTAGAAATTAATTAAAGTTTTAGGGTAACATAAATTAATGATATAAATTGTGAAGTCAATGTTTTATCATTTCAAGGAAAAAAACAACATACAATACAAATATATAGGCCTACTCTTACGTTTACTAATTCTCTAACATACCTATTTTGCATTTTATGCCCATGCCTTTACAAAAATTTTAAATAACTTTTAGGTATTAAATTTATCTAGAAAACTGTTCGTTAGCATTTAACTAACATACTTAAAGTTCTTTCATTATTATTTTATAAAGTATGAATACGACATTATTTTTTTTAGGTGTAACACACTAAATGCAATAGGAATTTCTTATTATATTTTCAGCTGGTCAAGAGATTGTCAAAGTTTCAATGCTTGTGTTGGGATTGACACTTCTGATGTCTAAAGTCTTTGCTTAAAATGGGCAACAAAGAATACAATAATATAATGATTTATCTCCCTTAAATTTATTTTCGAAACATTATTTTTAATGTGTGTATTTTTTATTTTTATCATATTCTATTTACATTAAATCTTCTAAATTAATGTTACCCAATATATTAACCAATTATCGATTAGATAACGAAAATTAAAAAAATAATACATCAATTTTACACATTTAAGTCTTTTACAACTTAAAAAAACCCATTGCTGAAACTATTGAAACTATTGAAACTATTGAAAGTCTGAGATTCAATAGTTTTATATTTGTAAAGTACTCCAATAGTTATAAAGATGTGATAACAACCTTACTATGTATTTTTAGCTATTAAAATTGTTAATGTTCAATTTCAATCTTATTGTTGTCAACTTTCCGTCCATTTATGATAGACGAAAAATGAAATGGTCTATTGTCTTTTTTTGTACATTATTTTCTAAATATTTTATAATTATTTGTTTGGCTTTGTACTTCTTTACGTTTATATAAGGGTACTTCTATTTGCGCTTTGTATTACCAACCTATTATACATTACGTTTAATTTAACATGCTTTAGAGTAAAGAGGTGATTGATTGTGAAATAACTGTGTAAAACTGTCAGATTGATGGATACAAATGAAAATCATGATTGTTTCAATGTTACTGGAACTGTCACTATGAAAATTTGACATCGTCATTTTTGATGTGACTAATGAAATGGTTTTCTTTGTTCTCTGTCTCTGATGTTAAAAGTACACCAAACTGATGGTGTTCTACTGTAACATGTTCAATAAATTAAGCACACAATAATATATTAATATAGTGTTCGTTGCATACTAAGTCTATTATTGAGTGATAAAAGAAATTGACAAGATAGGGAAAGGAATTTTTAAAATATAAATTTTGCTTTTAGAATGAACAAAAATTATTTGTAGATTTTCGAAATCTGAGTGGCACAATAAAGTTTTAGTAATTTTTTCATTACAATCACTGGGCTACATAACATATGAGGTGTGCTTACAAGTAAGGGGCACGGTAGCCGAGCGGCAGCGCGTTCGACTGGCGATCCGAGGGTCCCGGGTTCAAATCCTGGTGAAGCCGGGATTTTTTCCCAGGACTTGAGGGTGTCCCTGAGTCTACCCAGCTCTGATGGGTACCTGACATTAGTTGGGGTAAAGTAAAGGCGGCTGGGCATTGTGCTGGCCCCACATCCCCTAGTATGCCGTGGCCACAGAAACTGGTGAACGCTGCTTCACCGGCCCTATGATCACTTTGGTCCGAAGGGTACTTTACTTACAAGTAAGTTGTATATCAATATTTTTAATGCGGACAAAAAATTGACAAAATATATTTGCCCTTTGTTTTTACCCAAATTATAATTTTGTGTATAAAAATGTATAGAAAATGCAATTTATTTCGGACCTAGAATGTGATTTTTATTATTCATCGCTCATTGATCATAAAATTGTTAAGTGTGTTTTGAGTAAATTATAATAAACTAATAAAATTTGTTGTCAATAACTTTAAGGTATGTTTTATTTTTTTTACTAGTTGTGCTTTTCATAAGAAGTTACATTAACTGTACCACCGATTGCATATATAAGTAAAGCTATAACACTCGGCTGGATAACCTGGTAGCATGATCATGAACGTCTATATCCTTACCCTCAAAACTGGCCAAATGGTGAATCGCCAATACGATCTTCTTAAAATTACTCCGATTGGTTAACGCATGGAGGATGTCCACTGTTGAGCATCCGAGGATCATTGGAAGGACAAATGGTGTCTCGTCTGTGCCGTTCTCGCCAAGCGAGATATCTGTATGACTAGGCCTTTAGTAAAGTAATTGTAATATCGGGGGAAAGTGCAGATACACAATTTAATGTAAAAAAATTAAGAACTTAAAAAAAAAGAAAAAAAATCTGCCATTTTATGATTCTTTTGTAAAAATAAATAGGCCTATATCAATTATTTTTTCACACCAACGACAGTGCTATCTCACTTAAGTTAGACCCAAACTACAGTATGCATCTTTTGTATGAGACCCATCAACTAAAAAACGTTTTACAATTATGACAAAATCAGATAAGAACTGCAAGTTGTATTACTAGCGAATATTTACAAATGACAAGAGTAACAGCAATAGCCAACATTAAACCTAAAAACACTAGAGGACAGAAAGTAATAAGTAAAGTAGTAATAATACATAAGGCATTAAGTTCTATTTTAGAAATATAACCCAAGAGCAGTTTGTTACAGTTACAATGCTCACATAAAAAAAAACGGACATTAACGATTTCCTTATTCCTTATGCGAAAACAAATTCATATAAGTACTTTTTCTTCCCGAGTGGTACCTGGCATTAAATGGGTTGCCTTGAAGAAGCCAGGAAAACCATAATTTAAAACACAAATAAAAATGGAAAACTACTTTTTTTATTTTCACAGAAGTTTATTCTCAATTGTGCATGTACAATATTATTTAATTCAATACAATAGTTTTAAATAAAGAGGAAGGATATGAGACAAATTTATTCATTTTTTACAAAACAAAGGGAAAAAACACAGCGAAGAGATTTGTATCAAACATTTTTATGATTATGTCCCCTGTTGGGGTATAAGTATTACTTTTTATTATCAAAAAAGTTTATTTATATTAAGCTCATACTAAAATAATGTTGATTTACATAATGTATCATATTGTATAAAATAGAAAATACGAATGTTCACATATAGGATAAGGATAGAAGACTTTATTTTTAATTTATTAAAACAAAACCAAAGGCGAAAGAAGACAGCAATATAAATTCATACTGGTATTTATTATATTTATGTAGTTTTATCCTTTGATTGGGTATAAACGGTGGTATTATTAGTTTATATAAGGTATCCTTTGAAAGGAATGATGACATTTACTTAGTACATATAAACATAAAAAACAACACTTTAACATTTAGTAACATTAAGGAACGTGATAGAAGATGTATTTATTTCAGGTTTGTTTGAGCGTACACAAAATGGATAGAAGACAAGCATGAAATTGTGTATGTATCAAATATATAAATATTCTGTTTAAATTTCTTATTAATAATTAGAAAACGAATTCCGAATTGACTGTAGGAAGTTAAGTTATTTATTTCATATCTACGGGGCTCTCCGTATATTGTAGCACAGGAAAGCTTAGCGTCTGATCTGATTCTATATATATATATATATATATATATATATATATATATATATAGATAGATAGATAGATATCAGCAACTATACAAACGAACTGTATCCTCACAAAACAGCCAATAAACTAAATGCAATGGTTGACTAGCGATCTCTGAAGCACCTAGATATAATAGTAAACCAGGATCTATTTATTAAAATTAAAAGAGTTTTTGACAATTTTTTTTTTTTTTTTTTTTTTTCTTAGTCCTTTAACCATGACGGTCGTTGGGGGGAGCTAATGGACCCTGGGTGTCCACTAGTCCTCTCTTGGGCTTGGTAGACTTGGCGGCGCCCATCTCCTCTCCAAGTCGGCGGTGGATTTATAGCTGTCTGCACCGAGGGTCGAACCCCTGATGCGGCGCTTGGGAGTCGAGCTCGCTGTCGACTTTGCTAACCAGCCGCCTTTGACAATTATCACAGATTATTACATAGGCCTATGTTATATCCAGGCGATGTTTCAAGACATTTTTGGCAAAAGTTGATTACTATAAAAAGTAATATAGGGCGCCTACATTGTCAACAGCAGGGGAAGGAGAAGGGGTGTCGGGTTGTAAATGTGTGCAGTGCCATGGCAACGGGCTGTGCGAATGGCTTCAAGAGTGTATGTGGCACAGAACAGAGTCAATTTAATCATTTGATACTAAGAATGGGAGGGGCCCATTATCGCAGCTCTGCTCAATGATTCACCCCTACAAACATTGGTACGCTTCTAAGGTGAAGTGCCTATTCCGGTTCTTCACCTCAAATGTAAATGATAGCATAAGATTTAATTAAATAGTTAAGCATATACATGTAAACAGATAAGCTAAAAAGTTGTATTTACATGTTGTACGTTCAGATCTAGATCTATCTCTTCACCTTTTCTTTTTCTTGTTTTTTTTTAATGTTATTTTTTGTTTACTGTCTGAGCCTTGATAGATCTAGAGACATTCAAAGTGAATTAAATGGCGACCATGTAATAATGAGGCATTGAAATAAACTTGACTGAAATAGATACTTAATGAAAACATAGTGGGGTTATTGTTTTGGTTAAATTATTTTGTCTGCCTTGGTAATGTATTTGTGTTAACAATTCGGTCAGTCAGAATCAGAAGCAACACAACTAGAAAACAACACAACTATTCAACAATAGACCGTAGATAAGTTTTTTCAAGAGTAAAGAGGTTTCGTCTTGACAAAGACAGATATAATCAATTATACTTTTGGCCAGGGGTCGGCAACCTACGAGACGCACGCCAGACTTGTCACGAAGTGCGATTTTAAATGGCACGCTAAATATTCGTCAAAGGGAGATAAATGAAAAATGACTTTGAATGTCATTGAATAAGTGTATGATGACTTGTGAAAAAGAAAACCTTACCCTCTAGTTCTCAAACTATATTATGTATACCTTTTGTAGCTCAGGGAATACACGAGCATGCGTGATTAACTTGAACCACACAGCGATTTTTAGTGGCACGCAAAAGACCAACCTTCCACCATCCCAAGACTGCAATGTAAACAAAAGTAGATCGGAATAATTAATGGCTGCTAAGTGTCAAAGTTCATGAAAATCTCGTCCGACGTCCGCTATTAAAGTTCAGGTGCGAAGAAAAAATCATTGGACTGCAATACTTCTATTTTAAACATTGTCAATTTTATAGTTTGTCTCACTTAATTAATTTACAAACAATTTCAGTCTATTTTAAAAAAGAGTATCGCACTGACAAGGGGATCTGCAGTTGTACACAGTGTTCGTTAGCTTGGATAATGTTAAGTTTTGAATGAATTTGTTCTCTGTAAGAAATTAAAGTGTTTCTAGCTGAAAAAAAAATTTCGGAATCGAATGAGGATGCTACAACCAATGATTTTAAATGACATAAGCACTCATTACAATAAGTCGAAGGAGAGGGCTAAACTTTACTTGAACTGTATGTCCACTGAACTACGACGAATCTTGCCGAAATCAATTTCAAAACATTTAACTACTTTTCTAATTTGAGGCACATTTAGATCAATATAAAGATAATTGAGCTTTTCTTTCGGAAGTTCATTGAAGCACTCAAAGCGGATTTTTCTAACCAAAGGCAAGATTTTCAATTTTAGTGAACCTTGTTTTTAAACCTCAACAAGCCTGACTTATGTATTATATGTTAGAGACACACCAAATTGGCCTTTACAACTACATACATTCAGTGTGAAGTTCTGTGGGAGCCATACTAGAAGGCTTGGGGGGCTGTGTTGCGGCCTGCGATCCACCTGTTACCCATTGTGTGTGACGATGAATGATATCGATGATAGATTAACTTGCTTTTATTCATGCAATATGCGATATAAATTCAAATAGCAATAATACATTAGGTCATATTTATCATCACTAAAACCTACATAATTTAATTGTTCAAATTGTATTAGTACTTCTGAACAAAATAGACTAATTCTTGTATTTTTGTACCAAATTTAAAGACTCTTTTATATAGACCTTATACTGTTTATCTATCAGACCAAAACTTTCAAAAGTACTTGTATTTCTTATCTAATAGACCAAACAATTAAAATTACTAGTATTTCTTACCTAATAGACCAAACTATTAAAAGTACTTGTATTTCTTAACTAACAGACGGATTTTTTTTTCAGTATTTGTATTTTAGTATTTCTTACCAAATTGACCAGTTTAAAAAGACGCGCTTGTTTATTTTCTTTATTTTTTTACCTATTAAAAAAAAGTCCCAGCAAGGTGGTAATGATTTTTTGTTTCTTCTTTAATGTATGAGGCGTAGTCACTATTGGTATCTGGGATATCAGTAGTCATTAGCGACAAGTCACGTGTTCACCGACATTTCTGCCGAGCAACGCAGACTGTTTAAAAAGGAGCGCGCAGAATTGAGATGGGCAGTCATTCGCTTTGGTTGCAGTTGACAGGTTGACAGGAATTTCACAGTTCACATCCTCACAGTGTTAACTAACAGAGAACAACCAATATCAAGAAGAATGTCTTCAAAATTTATTTTTACATTTTTTTTACTTGTTATAGGTAAGCGTTTTTTTTTCCAAACAATGAATAAATTTAAATAATATACAAGTATGATGTATAGTCTAATTCTTCAAAAAAAAAAAAAAAAAAAAAAAAAAAAAAAATTGCAGTTTTTAATTCCCTCAATTTTTTATTTGATTAATATTTAGAAATTCAACCCCTAATAAAAACAATAAAGATAAATGAGGACAAAAAAATCAATTTTGTACTAAACATTAAAAAAATATACAACAACTGATTCATATCATATCACTGAAATATAAAGGCCTATTGGCGATGATTTATAACATCGTATTGAATATTTTGGAACACAAGACGGAGTTTGTATCACTTTTCCTAGAGCTTTTTTTCTAGATAAGACTGTCTGTTATAAAATTTGAAACAAAGAAGAAAAATTTGAAAGTACAAGATGTAGATCTATTCATGGATGTCAATATTTTTAATTAGATTACTAGAGTAAACAAATGAATATGTTTTAAAATCTATATACACATAGTTATTATTATGATATAACTAGTTTTTAAGGTTTCTAGACTTTTGTTTTTATCGTTAAGCGAAACTGTAAAATCGGTGATTGTAATAATTTGTGTTTAGGCTCATCAGATAGTAAAAGGAAAGCCCAATCATTTATATTTATATCTCTGTTCCATAATCAAATGCGTAGCTTTTTTTGCGTGAATGTAATTATAATAATAATAATCACAATATGAATATTTATTTAATCGCTGCCAACAAGCATAATTTACGCCGAGAGCGCATTTGACAACAAAACATGCATAGAGGTAGAGCCATTTTTTGTATACAAGAACATGGACATAATTGTCTAGGTTAAATAAGAGGGGTATGGGCACGGAATACACTGTCAGGACTCATCAGAAAATACAGTTAACATCGTTCAACACACTTTTTGAAATACAAAAATGTTATAAAAACACACAATATAAATATTAAGCGAAATAAGCTTTCAACGTAGAAATAGCGCCCGTAATACAGAAAGATAAAGAGTTCTATAAAGAGCGTGTCCGAGCTATTAAAGCATAGATGTTCAGTATAAGCTATCAAAGTGGTAGGGCAAGTAAATTGTTTTCTCAGGTGAGGCTGTGTTAATGTAAGCTCAGTGCAGTCATAAATTCTTAACAAGGAGGGTCGGTCCCGGCGCTCATATATTTTCACCGTTGACAATAGTTGGGCATTAAAACTCACTCTTGGTGTAGCCAAATTGAAACAATTTTTAAAACATGTTTTATAAAATGCAATGGTATGATGTATTATGTTTGAATCCACAAGTGCATCGCTTTTTAAAATAATAAGATCAAGTAAAGGTCGTCTTTAGCACATACATATATATATATATAATTGCTCACATACATATATATATATAATTGCTCACATACATATATATATAATTGCTCACATACATATATATATAATTGCTAACATACATATATATATATAATTGCTCACATACATATATATAGAATTGCTCACATACATATATATATATAATTGCTCAAATACATATATATATATAATTGCTCACATACATATATATATATATATAATTGCTCACATACATATATATATATATAATTGCTCACATACATATATATATATATAATTGCTCACATACATATATACATATATAATTGCTAACATACATATATATATATATATATATATAATTGCTAACATACATATATATATATATATATATATATAATTGCTCACATACATATATATATATAATTGCTCACATACATATATATATATATAATTGCTCACATACATATATACATATATAATTGCTAACATACATATATATATATATATATATATATATATATAATTGCTCACATACATATATATATATATATATAATTGCTAACATACATATATATATAATTGCTAACATACATATATATATATAATTGCTCACATACATATATATATATATATAATTGCTCACATACATATATATATATATATAATTGCTCACATACATATATATATATAATTGCTAACATACATATATATATATATATATAATTGCTCACATACATATATATATATAATTGCTCACATACATATATATATATAATTGCTCACATACATATATATATATAATTGCTCACATCCATATATATATATATATAATTGCTCACATACATATATATATATATATAATTGCTCACATACATATATATATATATAATTGCTAACATACATATATATATATATATATATATATATTGCTCACATATATATATATATAATTGCTCACATACATATATATATATAATTGCTCACATACATATATATATATATAATTGCTCACATACATACATATATATATAATTGCTCACATACATACATATATATATAATTGCTCACATACATATATATATATAATTGCTCACATACATATATATATATATAATTGCTCACATACATATATATATAATTGCTCACATACATATATATATAATTGCTCACATATATATATATATATATAATTGCTCACATACATATATATATAATTGCTAACATACATATATATATATAATTGCTCACATACATATACATATATATAATTGCTCACATACATATACATATATATAATTGCTCACATACATATATATATATAAATGCTCACAATGCTCTTCGTACGTTGACCCCTCCAAAAAAAATGTATATGACTCTTGCTATAAAATTAATTAAGTCCAAGTTAAAAATAAGACTTATTTACACATTCCTTGTTAGTGCTGTAGAAGAAATTACAAGACTAAGTTTGTTAATAAAATATATATAGAAGTTGTTTGTTTTTCAAAGTCATTTTAATGTTTTGCTGTTCTACTATAAGAGAAAGGCTATATTTATTTTAAAACAACACATACAACATACTTACTATTCCATTAAAAACATTTAAGTAGCATCCTCATGCGCGGTGGCCTACAGGCAGACGGCAAGACTGATCTGCTTTAGTTCAAGGGTTAAAATTTATGTTTGGTATATTTTCCCGTCTATGTTCAAAGTCCGTGTGCCGACATTTAAACACACGACAGATAAACATACGGACACTTAACCACACGACATATAAACATACGGACACTTAATCCCACGACAGATAAACATACGGACACTTAATCAAACGACACTTAAACATGCAGACAGTTAATCACAGCGACATATAAACACATTTTTAAAATTATTACATTAAAATAATTAAGAAAATAATATAGATTATGTTACAAAAAGTAAAAACAACGGGATAGGGGAAGGAAAATACCTCATGGCATCAACGGGCCTTCGGGGACACCTGTGCCCTACGCCCATCATTGGTTTTCCTCACTCCCATTTCAACGGAATTTTTAATGAATTTATTCTTTTTTTTTTTTATTATTATTATTAATTGTTAATTTGAACTATATACACATAGAATTAGTTAAACAAAAGGCGTTCAATGTGTTATCCCAGGCAGGGCAATAGAGATTCATCACTGGTACGATAGGTGAGCAATTGTTTCAAGAAATCGCAGAACGTTTGCAGCTAAATACATGTTATATACACGTGCTACACGGCCCATTTAAGTCACGATACTTCTTTCTTTGCGGTTGAACAACTCCAGAAATACCCTGCAGAAATAGCGCCTCCTGTTTCTGGATATCCTTGCTGATTCCACCCAAGAATGTCTAGACAGTGGCATGGTGAAATGGAAAAAATGACTGCAGACCGTAATGCCAGCCCTCAACAGAGTTGTTTGTACTATTCCGTCAGCGGCAGCGTGATGTTGGTTCCAACGTTGTATAGTAAATAAACTTGGTGCATAAGTGGCACATTTTCCAGCACAGTGAAAACATCTCATCTTATCAGACTTGAACTAAAATTGACTGACATTACTAGGAGATTGTTTGGGCAGTTGGCGTTATACTGACCATTGATTGCCTTAGTCAAATAAACAAGACAATTTATTTTGAAAAGCTCTTTGAATGAAAACAGGTTGAGTTATTTACTTTTTATTTTAATAAAATTGACGAGAAAAATCATATCGTGGTTGATGTTCAAAGTTGCATAATTTTTATGTTGTCACAATTTTTATTTTGCATTACCTTTTGTAATGAACACATTTTATTTCAATTTAAATATATTGCTATGAACTATTTATATATGTAATACCAGAATTATAAACATATTATATTCCAGGCTACCAGTGTGTAGATGGGGCAACGTGTACAACAGATTCAACCTGTCAGGTTACAGACTACACGGAGTCAACTTGCACCGGTAGTGTCTGTAATTGCATCAGCTCATCATACGTGGCAATACGCACTGGATGTGCTCGTAAGTTCTAAGTGATTTCTTCTCCTTCTATTAGACTTGCCCACAATGGCTCACACATTTTTTTACTAAAAGAAAGGAAAAACAATAGTGGTTGCTTAGAGGGCACATATTGTAATCACTGACTTGAAATTGTTTGGAGCTGATTCTAGCAGAAATCTAGCGAAATAAAAGATGGGGATGGTTGTGCCTGTTTCGCGCTGCAAGCAGCCACTTGCCCAAACTACAACCAGTGCTTAGCCCTGTTAATTATCCATGGGGTATTCCGCGAGGAAGGGGGATGTGTGTTATAATATTATCTATTGCTTTATTAACACTAGATATTCTTTCTCAATAAAACGATAGAAACCCTAGTATGTTGCTAACAGAGTTTATTTCCACATTTCATATTAACTGTTTACCGCTAGGAGATCGCACACCGAATGTCCTTACTCCCGTTCTTCTTACTGTACACACTGTGTAAGTTGTCCCTAGTTTAATTCATTCATTAGTTCATCTATTTACAATAACACTAACACTATTGTTCCTCATAGGTCATAGGCCTATACACACATACGCACACACACACACACAATAAATTCACATATTTATTCCCTTCAACCATATTAACTATCCAACTAGTTCTCAACAAGGGGTAGTACATGTGACATCCCTGACATCATTCTAAGTTATCCAGCATGTATCGCACATGGTCTAGGCGTGCCCCCCCCCCCCTGATCCAACCCTTTTTATCATTACATCCTTGACGTTAAAGCCGGAAGGCTTGACTGTCTGTTTGTAATATATATTTTAAAATATCGTCTGGCACAAGGACTGGTAGGTGTGTAATTGATGCTGACATGTTTTCTAGAGAAGGCACATCTATGATGGCTTCTACTTCTAATAAGAATTGAATGCTGTTGTTTCATGTCTGAATGAGGCTGATGTTGGGGTGTTGCTGCCCTGTCAGGCAATTTTGTGTCTAATGTCCCACATAGTCATGTTAGGCACTACACTCTTTCAGTTTATACTTATTGCATCCAATGAGTATAACCGACTGACTTTGAATTTTTTTAAGGGTGAGACAATAGCAAACGTAGACTTGGTGAAAATTTCAGTTTCATTTAGCAGGTTTCTGCAATTCTGTTTTCAATGTTTGGAAAATACCCACCTATATCGTCTGCAAGACGTGCGTGGGATGGACACGTATGGCATACAGTATTTAATATGTTGTTATCTTGACATATGGTAACAGCATGGATGGTATTGTGCCTTTAATGTGGTCATCGAATAGAAGAATAGGCTTTTCTATCTGTGCTTTTTAGGCAATCAGGAATAGTCGAATGATCTGATTTTTCCATCCCTTACATTAGTGAATTTTGTGGTGAAGGATTGTTTATATACTTCATTTAGATTTATTAATGAATGTTTCCCCAACTCTTACAGCCTTTTTCTTGAATATCTCGTCGTCGACAACTTGTAAGGATTCTAGCCAATCTTCATGAGTCTTTAGCTTCTTTTATCTCATGTTCTTCTGGAGAAAAAACTATACAGCACTAACTATAGACGTTATCAGATTGTATATTATGTTAAAACAATATTAAACCCTACCCTATTATTTAAATTAATATATATATATATATATTTATTTAAAAGATCTAGATGTAAATGAATGTATTAAATATATTTTGTATCTAAGACTGACTAGTGAGCAAACAGCTCTGTGGTCGGGTTAGCTGAAGAAGTAACCAAATTTGTAGATCTCTTAGTTGCGTCCGTCATATCAGATAAATTATGATCATAATGAGGACTAGACTGTTTATATGGTACAGACTTGGCAACATGAATATAAGCCCCATTTAGATTCGCTTTTGTTTACCCTTTTTGATGATAATATATTTAGAAAACTGTTCTCTCCGCTAGTAATTGGGTCTCTATTATTTTTATCAAAATATGTATGAGAATAGAACTTATCTAGAAAATAAACAATTTCAAGGTCAATAACATTAATATTTCTATGCGCCGAAACAAAACAATATTTTCTAGACAAAAAAAAAAGAAATGACCACAGGTCAAAACAAAAGAAAGAAAAGAAAAAAACAACTTTCCTTTGGTGTTTACTGAAGTATGACGCTACCCGACCACAGCCTAAAATTTAAAAAAGTAAGAACAGGGGAGAAGCGTTCAAGCGTGACGGGACAAATAATACACACTAGAATCTTCCAGTAGGTAACTGATTGTATTTGGGCATCTGACCTGTAGATTTATTTTAATACATAAAAACTACTATATATTATGGAGAGACTGTTAACACCTATGCTTATTTTTTACAAGTTGACAAGCCAGTGATATTTGCAGAGACAGGAAGGTCAAATCAAGTTATTATTGGCAAAACATTGACTCTGACCTGTAAACTGGCAGATGCGTCAACCTTCGAGTGGTACAAGGACAATAACTTAAAAACAAATGATTCCATAGGCACATTCTCAGTCACGACCACTACTTCCACAGATGGTGGCTCCTATACGTAAGTCAAACTGTGTACCTTGAGCACATTTTGTCTTATTTTTTTTTACATTTAATCTGGTAGTTATTAAAACCATGATATAAACGAACATGCGCTGTCCAGTAGATGGGAATACAAGCTACTTCATAAATATGCTGACAATTTCATTAACGTTATTGACGTCAAACTTAATGTAAAATTTTTAATATTATTGCTTTGTGATACATGGAAACAGCGATTAAAAAAACACAACGGTGTAATGTCTATTTTAGAAATACATAAAGTTTTGTTTGAAATAAGCATAAAAGTTGTTAAGAAAGGAGTGTCAAATAGAATAAAAGTCTAAACAAATGGCAATTCACTCAAATTGTAAACATATCATCGTGATTTTACTTTAATACAAATGTATGAATTATGGAAACTACATTTGGCAAGTCCTTTTGCAGTGTATACAGATGGCTTTCTGATTTGGACAATAGAGAAACACTCAGTCTTATTAAAAATCCAACTAAACAAACTAAACTAAAGAAAATGAATGTAAATAAATAAAGAAAAAACTGTACACTATCTTTAGCCACAGTAAAAAAAAAAAAAACAACCAACAAAAACATCAACCCACCAAAAGAATATACAACCTAAAACTATATTTTATCCTGTTAAAAAAAAAAGAATACCCAACATACCGGAAGGTAAAACTTGACAAAAAACTCTCCTTAAAAAACTTCTTGACAGATTTAAAAGAAAAAGCTTCAAACATCTTTCCAGCATGGCATAGGAAGCAGAGAAACAAAATCCACTAAGACGTTATACATAGGATATATAACATCTGTCCTGAAATACTGCCTGTCCCTACAAACAACAGCCAATCATACACACAAAAAATACACTCACCACAATACAGAACCCTTGCTCCTCATTAGAGGCTCTTTGGGATCTACACCCACAGCAAAAAATACATTTAAAAAACGAGTCTGGATGAACCCACTGCTCACACGCTCTACTGAGTCACTAGTTTATCGAACATGCGTTCTGAGTACCCTGCTGTACGGCAGGGAAACATGGAGCACATATTCCTGGCAGGAGAAAAAATTGAACACCTTCCACCTCAGGTGTCTCAGACGCATTTTAGATATAAGATTGCAGGACAGGATTTCATATGCAGAGGTCCTACGAAGAGCAGGGTGTCAAGACATCCGTATTACTCTCAGTAACAGACGTCTCAGCTGGCCAGGTGATGTTCGCCGAATGCCACAGGGTCGACTTCCACAGGACATCTTTTATGGAGCATTAGCTTCGGGACAGAGACCTGCTGGACGTTCAAAACTGAGATTTGCGAATGTCTGCAAAATAGTTATGAAGCACCTCCAAATTGACCCAAACAGTTGGGAGATCATGGCGCAGGATAGGCCCACCTCGAGGGGAGGAATTCAAGAAGGTTCCAGGCTTGCGGGAGAGGAGCGTGCCAGGAACAAGAGGGTGGAGAGCAATGTGGTCCCCTCCGCTACCTTCATCAGCAGTCAGTTTGACCGTGCCTGTACGTCCAGGATTGGCCTCTTTAGCCACATGAGGGCCTAAAAGGGAAATGGATCGTCTCACGAGAAGTAAAATGCCAACGACGACGACGACACCCACAGCAGCCTGCAAAATAGACTCAAATATTAATCTTCTAAAACTATGATAAGGAATACTGAAATAAAATTTAATTTTCATTAGATCTAGTTCGTAAAAAAAAATGTAAACGGAATATACATATTATACCTATAAAAACAATAATATTATAAAACTTGGCATGTTTTTCCAGAATATAAAATTAACCAACTTTTACTTAAATCTAGCTAGGTCAAGTTATTGTAAGTAGTGTCAAGATAAAAATGGCAAAAGTTTTAATAAAATATGTTAAGAAATGTGAAACTTGTAAGAAGAAAAAGTAAAAATGAATATTTTTTAAAAAAACGCAAAAAGTCAGAAAAACATGAAAATATTTTTTTTTCCTTATAAAATTCGAAATAAATCGCTTTTTTTTTTTCTCTCGACCAAATGTAGTTGATTATTGCGCGGGATAAAATTAGGTATCTATTAGTATAAAGAACTATAAGCAATTTGCTTTTTTACTTTGAGTTTCGAAGTGTCAAACATGTGCAAATTTTACATTTTCTTCACCGCTAAGCTAAACACATAGGCTTACCATTTTTTAAAAATATATAGAAACAACTATTGCGCTCCTTACTATAAGATTGTCAGTTTTGTAGGCCTATACAGAATTGGTTGAACTTATTTATTTAAAACCTAAAAAAACAGTACCCTTAAAAATTAAATGGCCTGCAGTACCCAGCCTTAACCTGGCTATCGGCGGTAACTCGCGGTCGCGTTATGTTGACTTCTTTATTGGACATTATTCTACAATTTGTTTTACTTTGATAATCAGTGCATCTTTGTGTTTTATTTGACTGTACTTGCATTCATTTAAATATCGTGTGTTTAGTCCGACAAAGCCTTTAGATCTAAAAAAAAAAGGTCTATGGACGTTGAACGACAATTCTGTGAACTTGAACTATTCAAGCGGAAAGAGAAATGCATCTGGAGTTTATCACAAGTAGTAAAGGTAAATCTATACTAGTTCATGACTGAAATGAATTCTGCCTCAAGAAGAAGTCTTTAAATGAAACATGAACTAGAGATGTAACAAAACATCAATCACTCATGTATCCTGTAACATTAGTGACAGTCAGAAGTGAAATATTCAAGCAGTTGCCTATACACAATCATGAATGAAATATTCAAGCAGTTGTCTATACACAATCATGAATGAAATATTCAAGCAGTTGTCTATACACAATCATGAATGAAATATTCAAGCAGTTGTCTATACACAATCATGAATGAAATATTCAAGCAGTTGTCTATACACAATCATGAATGTGAATTTCTTGTGTTGAAACATATTGAAACTAATGTTTAAATGTTTAATATTATATGTTAATTACATGATTTAAATATTATTATTAATGCATTTAAATATTTATTATTAATTGTCACACATGGAAAAAAATGAATATAGGACTACTAGCTTTTTTCTATTTGATCTGAATTATATTCATCTTTGATTTCCTAATTCTATAACTGAAATTGAATTTTTTAGGATTAAGTGACTCGGGGATTAAGTGTCTGGTGATTAAGAGACGGTGAACCATTTCTAGCACATCGGACACGATTGGGCCAAAGTGCCAAACGGCCCGCCAGTTCGCGAGCTAGCCGAACTTCTCGCTTTGGCCGTAACATATATTATATTGTTACGACTCGTTAAATCGGATTCAAATAATATTTTTATCTTTATAAGAAACCTCTTCATTCTACTGGCTGGAGTCAGGGCTAGGGCTCACTTGACTGAACATGATTACGCAGTAAGATTCTGTATAATTCTTTCAACTACCTTTCTTTCAACAGTGATATAAAAATATTTTATTTAAATTGACCTAATATCAACGTCAAATAAATTTATCAAACAGATAGGCGAAAACACAAGAGTTTCATACAATTTCATAAAATATACAACAACAAAAATAGCGAACTGCTGTCTACAAAATCTAGAACCGAACTGATTGAATATGGTAGAGGTAAATGACAATCGAACTCTCTTCGTAGACCCGTATGCGCATTTCAATTCCACTACGACGTGGGACATTACGTTTTAGAATCTAACTAATCTAATATATATATATATATATATATATATATATATATATATATATATATATATATATATATATATATATATATAGAGAGAGAGAGAGAGAGAGAGAGAGAGATTTATTGTGTTTAGTTTGAACATTTTTTTTTTAAATCTTGTACTTAATAGTGTAGTTAGTGGAAAATTATATTACATTGATCATCAAAATGCGATTCAAGACGGTTGGTAACTTCCATATTATAACTATTAACTTATTCACCGCGAGTAGACAGTGGTCCTACATTACTTAAATAAGTATATAAAATATGTTTCAAAACACACCTTTTGCTATGCTAAGAAACAGGCAGCTAGGCTTCATATTCGGGCACATAATAGTGTTGTTTCAAAAGCGTACGCAAGAAGTAATGACGTCAAATGCAAAATAAGATGATAAATTAAAGGGAAACCACTATAAAATTAATAGTGTATCAAAATGATAGCAGTTATCTGTTAATTACTAGAGCGTTGCCATTTGTCTACATGGTACCATATAGGGTTAAGGGGCTTAGAAATATACATAAAAAAAAGTCAAGCCATCATGCATGAATCACTTAATCTTCCAAGGAAACAACCTTGTTTCAAGCCCTGAACTTCATTTAGTAGACACGAGTGGAATCTTTTCACCAATTTTAAATAAAAACAGTATTATACGTTTGCCAATTTTACCGTTGCAATTTTTTACCGCTTTGCGAATTTTACCGAACTTACTTTAGCCAAAATTATCTTTGCCTAAATTAACTTGCCGGAAATACCGTTGACGAATTTGCCATTGATAAATTTACCGAGCAACGCCATGCATGCATATAATTTTAGTACAAATAAAAAAAAAATGCTTTACCGTCATTAAAAAAAATCTTTGGGGCCCTATTTGAGCATATAGCCGTAATTATACAACTTCAGCGGTCTCAATCTTGGGCGGCTGCCCTCAGTTGGATTCATATGAGGCCGACAGCCTCTGCCGCAGTGACAACTGACCTCCCCCAAATTTGTCGTGGTCTGCCCACCTGTCTCTGCTCCTTGTGGGTTCCAGTATAGTGCCTGTCTGGCAAACGAGTCAGGTATATAAACATTGTAACTGGGACGGCTTATAGCAATTGTTGCATTGACTAAATAATGTTTTGTTTTTAGCTGTAAAGGCAAAGCTGCAAATAATGAATGGACATCACAATCAAGTGATGCCTTCAAAGTAGAAATTTTAATGTTGGGCAATGAAGGAATATGTAAGTAGTTAAGTAACATTATGTTTTATGTAAAGTGTATATATTATATATATTATATATATATATATATATATATATATATATATATATATATATATATATATATATATATATATATATATATTATTATATATTATCCAAAAAACGGATATAATTAGAGGAACAGACTATAACTAACCATTTATTTATGTACTAAATTGTTTACAACAATGTGAATTTTGAGTGAATTGTATTCACAGTTTTTAGCTATGAAGGTCAGATGAAAGGTCGATGTGAATGTAATCCTTTTTGAGTCATTTGTGTTACATTTATTCGAGAGTAATGTTCGATTCACGATAGTGGCAAGTAGGAAGTGATGAGCATGAAATCTTATGTTCGTTGGACTTCGAAAATGTATTATAAAAAGAATGTTGTAACGGTGTGACAGGAGATTGTGTGGCCAGCAGGGTGCACAATTTTGCGTGACCACTCGGAGTTTTAGTTTCTCATGACAATGGTGCTATCTCTATGAGCACTTTTCCTGTCCAACAATTGGTACTAGTTGTTCTAGAAGATTGACAACCTAACGAGTTCCTCGTGTACTATTGGATGGTCTGTGTGTTATTTATATTTGATCGATAAACAGCCTCTTATCTATCACACGTAGTACGTGCACACAGACAGGAAAATTATTCACAATGGTGCGTTATTCATGAAAAGCACAAGAGGTTTTTTGTTGAAACTGACTAATTTCTTTTGGTTCACAGTAATTTGAATGAATATGCTTGCAACAATCAAAATAACTATGTGATAATAACAATGTTACTTACATTAAATGCACATTCTGGAAAAACAGATTTAGTTGGTTCAACGTTCTTCATAACGCAAACATAAATCATTTAATAGTGAATCCAAGCATAAAATAGAAATGTCACAGATAAAATCCAATTCGTAAAAAAGAAAAATTGGATGATATACGTAAATATCTCTATCTCTCTCTAATGTATAATTTACAGTATCTTTTTATTCTTTTCGGAAAAGGCGGAGTTAATAGAAAAAAAAGGACGGTAACCATTGAAACCATATGAAAAGACATGCGTCAGATTTCAGGTGGTTTCGTACAATGCTGTACAAACATACTAACTACCCCAAGGGGGTGGGAGAGATGCGGTCACTATGACATAGATAGGGTAGGGGAGTGGCTAAATGTTGTCCGTCTTTTGTCAACACCCAGGCTTGCCCAGTGCAAAGGCGAGATAAGCTAAGAAATCGGCTTTTCCAAAATCTCATAATTCTGTCCTACTAGTTCGAAGACAAGAGGGGAGATAAAGCCGGTCTTCTTCTGAGCAGCAAAAAAGTAAGGCCAGACGAACAATCTACGTGGTCAGCGGTGAATGTAGGGTTTGATGTCGACTTACAATACTACGCTTATAATCGGCCATTATAGGATTAATCATTTGAGTTTATCTGCGTGGTTAATAATTAAATTGAGTACTAATTAATTTCCCAACTAATCAGTAATCATTTCGTGACCATTGTAGGCCTATCTGATTTATATTTCAATCTATTGGGTTATCTTTACATGGTGTAACAGACTTTAAAAAAAAATTAAATACACACAATATGTGTGTATTGTTCAATCAACTGTATATGTCTATCACTGGAGATACTCAATATGTGTGTATTGTTCAATAAACTATACATGTCTACTAAATCTGCGTGGAGCTAATTAAGCACGTTGTGTGTGATGTATGAGCCAAAACTGAGGGAAGAAATTAATATTACACTTAGAGACGTTATATAAAGGTAGGAAGTTGCAAGAACCATACACCTTCATTCCATTTAAAAACAATTAAACCCTAACACTATATTTCAGCAATCTCAAGCATTCAGCCAACAATATTTGTACCTACAACATCAATAGTCTCTGGAGATTCTTTGGATCTAGGATGTTACAATATACCGATGGGAGCTGCAGACACTGATATTACATATACGGTTTGTAGACAATTGATGTGTTGCCATTGTTTTATTTATCCAAACAAATTAAAATTAGCCTTCATTACACAATCAAAATTTGTATTATACAATGCCATTTACACACAATTATAGAAAATTGAAAAATATAATTATGAATTAGACACACTATAATACAAGTAAAGCCATTGTTAAAAGCTCACTTAATGCATCTAGTTTGGAAGATTAGCAATTGAAGATAGAGGATAGACCAATAGAGGAACCAATGAACTCTAAAAGCACACAGGTTGAGCTTTAATCAAGAGAAACCGACCTGTTCGTCTGTATTTGGTTTAGTTGTGGTGCACATTTGTCTTGTAGGATTTAAGTAATTGTATAAAGACACATTGCGTGTTAAACACATCTTCAAGATATTTCATTCTGTACTAAGCAGTCTAAATTGTGTTTGTAGCAATACAATCGGGAGATAGAAAATTTGGTAAGACTACCAACAGCTGGTTCTGGAGTTCCTTAAGGCTCAGTACTGGGGCCCATATTGTTATTAATCTTCATTAACGACTTGGGCGGCGGGATCCGCGCCAATGTACGACTCTTTGCAGATGATACCATCTTGTATTCTCACATCGAAAACCCATTCAACGCAATTCATCTAAAGGACAAGCTCAAGAACTCTGAGACCTGGGAACGGAAATGACAAATGGCTTTAAATGTCGGTAATTGCTACCGCCTCTCTATTTCATGAAAGAGGACCATGATCACCAAATGTACACCTTTCACGATCAAAATCAAATACAATGGCAAGGCTTACCCAAAAAATGTGGGACAACACACACGGACATGAAGAAAACCTAGAAGCTTGACAGCGTTCACTAGAGATGCTTGCGTAGGATCCTCCACATCAAACATCAGGGTTGAGGAAAAAATGAGGTGATCTGGAAAAGCAACATACTGAGTATAAACTTCTTTCTGAGTTATAGGCGCTTGCGGTGGATAGATCACATCAAAAGAACTGGCTCCAAACGAATTATTAAAGCTCTGCGGTACTGAGAGTCGACAGATGTTGGAAAGAAAAGAGACCGACCTTGTCTGAGGTTTAAAGACGTCTGCAAAATACACATGATTCTGGCGCATATCGATCATAAATCGGACCTTGCTGAGGAACGCGACATGGCCCGCAAATAACAGAGGACACCCTTGCATATAGGATCGAAGAGAAGAGAGGCAGGAGAAAGGCGTAGTGCAGAGACAAAAGAGACTACACCATCACCCCTTGACGACGGACGCCATATATTTTATATTTTAAGTGTTTTAAGTGTAATTTATTTTTACTGAGGCTTACTTTAACAAACATTACTGTAAAATCATTACAGTGGCTGTAATTAAGATTAATATTCGATTAATGAAATTTTCTTTTATCGTACGACTAATACAGGTAACTGGAACGGCTGCTGCTAGAAGCAAATCTGTAACCATTGATAGTAACAACCAAGGGAAAGATGTCACATGTACTATTGCCGGTGGTATAGGCTACTCCTTTTCAATTGGGACCAGTGCTGCTGATAAATTACCAAAATTAATAAGTAAGAGACCATAAGCTTTATACTAACGTTCGAATTCAACTAATAATATACAGGAAAAGCTTTAAAAAATCTTTAGCCCATTAAAATAGTCCGTCAAACAATAAAAAAAGCTTTGTCTATAAAAATCACTCACATTTTAATTTGTGTACCCTTACTTGCTTAGACTTAGTTCCTCCCGCGCCTTTTGGTGCATCCGGCAATGATAGCGCTCCCGTGTGCTATGTCCGTAACCGCTACTGTAACGGCATTGATGTCGTTCTAGGTTATGTCAACAGAGCGGAGGTCATCGGCGATTGTTGTACGCCATGTTGTTTTAGGTCGTTCTTGTCAGCGTCATCAATTGGGCAGTCGACATTTGGTTGCTGTGTAGGGTTGCCGATGGTCAGGCTGGCGGATTATGTGGCCGTCAAATTTAAGGCGACGTTCGGTGACTGACGTCGATAGTGGGCGCGTTTTCGTTAAACGATAAACTTCTTCGTAACCCGGTCTCGATAAGTGATCTTAAGTATGCGTCTGACGCATCTTTGGTGAAATGCGTTCAGTTTCCAGTCGCTTACTACTGTACATGCCTCGATGAAGTCAATGTACTTGAAGGAGAGGCATTGTCTGAACTACAGTGACAGCTCGACCACCTGCCTGAGCACAAAAATCTGTCCAAGGCACCCTCGTACAGCGTGGAATCCGTAGTGTTCCCGTAGTGTTGCATCAGCTACCCTTTTTAAAGATGGCGAAGGACTATTGAACATTTTTACCTGGGACAGAAAGAATAATTGTGATATTTGGAGAGGTCACCTTTCTTTTGTAGATTGACTATCACTCCTCTCTTCCAGTCATTAGGGACAGTTTATGATGTCCAGCATATTTAGTAAGGTGGCAATCTCTGTACGTGGGTTTCATCAGCCTGCTTGAGTAGTTCTGGCGGCATTACATCTAGACCAGCAACTTTGCCATTCTTAAGGGCTTTTATTGCTTTTCTTATCTCCAGGAAGGAAATTGTGTCCAGGGTCACAGCTAAGCTGGTTGCAGCATAGATTGGTCAAAAGTGGCAATAGGATCAGGTTGGTTGAGGACGCCTTCAAAGTGTTAAATCCAGCGTCTATCTTTTTCTTGCTGGTTGAGCAAAGGCTTTTTCAGCTTCTTTCGCTCGTTGGTCAACCCATTCTCTTTTGTAACGTCTGCAACTTCTTTTGACGTGGCGGTCGAGTTCGCTGTACATACGTTGTGTGTCTAAGCGTGCTACAAGGTCCATAGTTTGGTCTCTATATCTCTTTGCATTCCGCCGCTCGTAGATAATATTCCAGGTGCGATATTGGATCCACCGCTAGCTGAAAGAGCCGCGTCTGGATCCGATAGTCTCCTCGGCCGAGTCACAATCAATACAATTATATGTTAACAAAACTCACTGCAAAAAGTAATAAAGGGAAAAGGACAGTTTTTCTTTTGAAGTTTTAAAATATTCTTTTTTTTTTCGTGACATTTTAAATGCAGAAACATCGTTTATTTTCATGTAATACTAAAATACGCATGTTAATGGAGTAATTCAACACAATTAAACTAAATTGTAGGTCTTTTAACCCTTACAGTCCCGGGCGCGGAACTGAAGGCAGCATAGATAGAAGTAGATCGGTACGGGAAGGGTTAAAAAGAACCTAAAATATCTAGCATAAGCTAGACACAGGACGCCGAGAGGATTATACAAAACTGGATTCATTATAGCTGACATCGGGCACATTTAAAACTATTTGACGTCACCTTTAAGAAGAGTGCCAAATCTGACCAAATTGATTAAAGCAGCGTTCACCAGCCTATGTGGGAAATGCCACCTTAAGTTATATTTAATGTACTGTTTTATTTTTAGGCCACTTTAAACTTCAGCAACTCGTTTGAGATTCATGGGCCCCCTTCTGAACTTCATGAGACCCCTTTGCACAGCCTAATCCCCCCCCCCCCATCATGGGTCCCGGAACAATGAACCTATACATTATGTACCTATGTTCTATACTCCCTTCTTCTCAGTACTGATGGTTAGACCTATACACCGATAGTTGAGTTACTTAACTGATACTACTCGAGTGAAAGAAGGCTAATGAACAAACAAAGTAGTAATAATACATTCTAATTGAAAAACAAAAACATACTTTTGTTGTTATAATGCATAACCGATGACAACGCATGAGAATGGTCTTTCCTCCCAAGTTCCCTTCTGCGGACACATGCCAGATCCTAGAGAATATCTTAACCTTCTCGCGGATTCAAAACATATGACCTTCAATGCGCCATTCAAACTTGCAGCCGCTTGGCCACCGTGTCCATCGTTGTATTTATTTATCTGTCTCGCATGTACATAAAACAAAAACATAATTGGATACATTTCAGCAAATATTCAATCCGTCGCCGTCACTTTGGGTGATCAGTCTATAACAGAGATTGGCATTGGCACAACTTCATCAGTGACCCTGACATGCACGTTGACCCCTGATACCACCTATCTTGGCACATCTCCCGATGTCAAGTACACATGGCTGGTAAGTTGTTCCTTTCTTTGTTGTGCGGTCACGCATAAACTGACATGTGCAGACAGACACACGAAGACACTCGTACGTACCCATGCTCACAACCAAATTTAATCACATTATATTTATCTATCTATATAGTATGTTGCCAGCTAGATCTATATAGAAAGAGAGAAAGATAATTATATATAGATCTTTTGTTCTCCTTTTTGTGTGTGGAAAAGTTGGGTTTCAATTTAACTTGGAATTTTACTTCTTGAACTGTATCTGTTGTAACGGCTTGATCTAGGGGTATGGTTAGTAGATTAATTCTTATGGATTCTCAAGTCGACACATTGCTTTTCAATGAACAAAAACTCTTTAATTCAGTAAAACAAGTACAAAACAACTGGAGCACAACTGCACAGCACGACGACTTAAAAAATAAGCACACGCCCCGTGTCCACTCGTGACACGTTCACACACACTAGCCAGTCACTGGCCTCAACCAATGAAAGTAGAGGTCAGCTATAAGGGATAGCTGGGTAAAGAGGGCAAGGTTCGTAACACTGTTCTTCTTCGTAATACTGTGGAGACCCCGTAGAACCGAGGAAAAAGTCCACAATTTAAATACACATAAAATAACATAGCAAACATAACATAGAAAACAACAGTTATATACAGATAAAAGAGTGTCACTTTTGGTTTTCGGACCAGCACTTTAGTGACGATTTGAAAGCCGGAACTGTAGGGGAAGTGATGGAGGCCTGGTCCAGGGTGTTCCACAGCCTAATGGCTGACGGAAAAAAGGAATGTTTGTAGTCGTCGGTGCGTGCATGTGGGATATGCAGCTTGAGCTGATGGCCTCGGGTAGAACGGGACACTTTCTGCATTCTACTTGTTTGTGTCGAAAGGTCCACGTGGTCGTTGATGATTTTATAAATCATGGACACTTTGTCAATTGCTCGTCGTTGTTGTAGTGTATCTAGGTGGAGTGTTGCTACTAAGGCGGAGACGCTTGATTTGGTGCTGTAGTCCTCTAGTATTCGAAGTGCTGCGCGTCGCTGGGTCATCTCCAGTTTGTCAATCAGGTTTTGCTGGTTGGGGTCCCAAACTGGCGAGACGTATTCTAGGATGGGGCGAGCTAAGCTTTTATAACAGTGCGTCTGAATTTTCTGTTCTTTTTTTCTAAGATACTATTTTTACACTCCATTGATTTTCCTCTTTCCCTCCCCCCCCCCCTCCTTTTTTTTCATAACTATTTGTACACTTAGTTGAAACGACAGAGTGAAAAACCTAAACAGTATTTCTTTTTTGTTTTCATGCTTACAGCGTAAACCTACCAAGCACTACTATAGGCAAATCCACATAGTGTCGTTACTCATTGTTAAAAAAGATCAGAGTGGCCAATAACCAACATTGTAATTATTAAAAAAAAATCTTGTTGGCTCTACTTATTTTCTCTCCACTTTTCTTAAAAGGACACACTACCCATGTCTTTTTTTTATATCTTTTCACGCAAATTCAACTAACCAATTGTGTCCTTTCACCACATATAATGTGTTTTCCCATCATTCAAAGACCGAACTGACCTAAAATTTAGTATTACCTTACCCCAAACTAACCACGACTACATTATACTATGACAGTTCTTTTCACCCAAGAAGAGAGATGGTAATCATAGGATCTCAACCCAATCTAAGGGTGATACATTCAGTTCTTCAGCTAACTGATGTATATTATAGACGCGTCTGTTTACAGTGTTCAACCCAGATTTTTAAATTTCATCCGCGGAACTTTGTTTTATAGAGATGGGTATTATAATTTTTGATTATTTCATTTTATGTTGTTGTTTTTTTTTGCATCGTCGCCCCAATTGTTTCTATATCTACCCAGTTGAAGTTACTCTATCAGTAGTGTTTATAATTTAGTCTTCAATTCTATTTATATATTTCTGTTGATTTATAAATTATAATAAAACTTTGAAAATAAATTCAAGAAGCAGCTACAAGCAGATAACACTTGACATATGACACTTTTGTAGATAACATGCCAAGCCACAAACCAGCCAAGTATATTTTAATTCTAAAACGAAACAACTCAATAAACTAATCAAGATCTTAATCATCACCATCATCAATCCAATGACCGTTGTTGTCGTTGGGGGTGGGGGGAGAGCGAATGGACACTTCAGTAGTCAACTTTCTCCACTTTTGCCTATCCTGAGAGATTGTCAATAGTTGAGTCAACTGCAACCCTGTCCAATACCTTACATTGTCTAACCAGCATCTCCGCCGATGGCCTCTCCTACGCCCACCTTCTACCGTGCAAGATCTTAACAAAGAAGCCTTATTGATGAAGCGATTGAAAAATTTAATAAAGCATTAGGCTTCATGAATAGGAACTTCTACAAATGTAATCAATATATATAATTACCCTGAGTTTGTTGATATGTTTATATATATATTTCCTCTAAAGACGCCAAGGCCGTTTGACAAAATTTAATTGTATAAATTGGAAACGGTTCTGCAAAAGAAATTTTGAGTATAGAAACAATATTGCTTTATTCATTAATTTATTTCTGTAAATAAACGTAAACCTATTTTTAATCCCTGTATGTTAAGATTCTTGACTGATCGCCATTTTCGAATAATATCCCTTTGAAATAATTTACCATTATGGTGTTTTTTGGGACTGGGTTTTCCCGTACTGCGAAATATTTTTGACTACTTTTTTTTTTTTTATTTGTTAGTTTGATAGTTGTGTTTTTCCTTTTATAGTATTATTGTTTGTTTAATACTTTAAATAAAAAGTAAGAATTCAACAGCAACAATTTATATTATGCATGCTATAGGCTGCGTAATCAATTAAAGAAAAACACTAAATACCGAAAAAAACTTCTCACTACAGTTTTTTTTTTCTTTCTTTTTTAACAAAACACATTGTAATCATTCGTTTCTATGTCATATTGACGGGCATAACGCCTAGTAAGGGCATACAACTAAAATGCTATCTCACATTAGTTAGACCTATACTAGAATATGCATCTTCTGTATATGAGTCATCAACTAACGAGAACTTAAAAAGAAATAGAGCAAATTCAGAAAAGAGCTGCAATGCTCATTACTTGCGAATATGTACAAATGACAAGAGAAACACCAATTGTTAAATCACTAAACCTAGGGAAACTAGAGGACAGAAGGGCAATGAGTAAAGTAGTAATAATGCATACGGCATTAAATTCTAATTTAGAAATACAACACTAAAACAATTTGTTACTAGGCTCAGATAAACCAAAGACTATAATAAGATGGACCGCTTGCCCTATTTTTAGAGAGTCTATGTTCTTTTTTCCGTGCGCATCCAAAAAGGCTGTCGTAAATGACTTCTACGCTCTTACGTTTGCCTGAATGTTTCCGCCGTATAATGTACATTTTTCATTGAGAAAATCAGCTATTAAATAAAACAGAAGTGTAAAGTGTAAAAGGGAATTGGGAATTCCGAAAAAAAGTCATTCGAGTCATCCAAATGACTTATAAAATAGAAATATAAAGCAAGCGGTCCATCATATTATAGTCTTTGGATAAACATAAGAACAAAAAAAACATTTCTTCTCCCTTATGCGAGAACAAATGCATATAAGTACTCTCTTCTCGATTGGTATTTGTTAGGATTTAAAATATAGCCTCTATCGTTGATTTAGTAAGACACAATTTGTATAATCTCTAACCCGGTATTTAGGCATTGAATAAACGAGTGACGTTTTACGATAGAAACAATGACTTAGGAGTTAGATTGGACGTCGCTTAGATTTTGCAGTTGTCGAGAGACGACCTTAAGCCTTGGTGGCGACAAGACGTGTGTAGACTAGGCTATTGAAACTGTTGTATGTTTGAATTCATCTTGTACATAAATTGTTGGAGAATTTTGGATTAAACATTTAGTTATCATTTTACTACTAGCCGGCAGTTTGTTTATTGATTGTTAGCAGAGAATGTGATCTCCCTGAGAGTTGTGTACATCTGATATAGAACATTAGAACACTTAAAAAATAACGGTCACAGCAATCAAGCATGGAATGGGTTGCCTGAACCAGCCAGGACAACCAGTAACTTAACATCATTTAAAACACTGATAGAAATGCAGAGATAGACTCAGACCACGGATGTTAATAGGACACGATAATCGTCTTTACAGAAAGAGCGTCTGTAATGTATAAGTATAAGATAATATCAAAATACACACATTTGTTAATAAATATAGACCTACTTTAAAATCTTTTCTTTCTTTTAAAATCGCTGTTCATTTTAGAAAGATGGCAAAGCAATATCTAGTGCGATTAGCAATACCTACATTTTGAAAGATGCTGGAACATACGGATGCACTGCAACACTTAAGAGTCAGATCACAATAGCGTCTGCCAAACCAGTTACAGTAACTAAAAGTCAGTACTCCTGTCAGTGCCTTTGTTTAGTGTGAAAAGTACATTTATTTATTTTTCTGGCAGACAAATTAATGTTTCTGTGAACATTCTGTAATAGGCTCAATATTATATATCTCTAGGATGCATTAAATTATATTATAACACAAACTTGGTACATTTCTCTACAGGAACAGATGAACTGACCATCAGT
Organism: Anisus vortex; assembly: GCA_949126835.1. Lineage (NCBI taxonomy): Eukaryota > Metazoa > Mollusca > Gastropoda > Planorbidae > Anisus > Anisus vortex. Next base: position 7,155,603 of record OX421498.1, read on the forward strand.
GCATCCAAGCCAATTAAAGGTGGTCGTGTTATACTGACCTGTGGGCAAATTCGAACTGATGGCGTCACGTACCAGTGGTCTAAAGATAATGTCAACCTTGAACGCCAGTTTGACCGGACGCTGCAAATAGACAACATTGTTGATACCACTGATGACGGAACCTACAAATGCACAATTTTGTATAACAAAGCTACCCTTGCTACATTTTCAAACAAATTTACAACACAAAGTACGTTTTTAATAAGTGCAGACCTTTAATATACTTACTAAAACCATATTAATGGTTTCTGTTGGGCTTTTTGTGACTACTCAAGTCAAAACTTTCCCAAATTACAATGTATAAAATACACTTAGCGACTTAAGCCACACACATGATTATTTCTCTTTTTAATTATGTTTGTGTTCCTAACCTACCACTACATGTGCCGTGGTAATGAGTATATGAAGAGTCCATTGAGCATGCTAAATTATGGGATAAAATGGAGATATGTGCTATATAAATAACCTTTACCATCATCTTCTTCTTCTTCTTCTATCCCATAACCCGAGCGAGGGTCGTTGGGGCACCATTTTTTGACAGTTGCATAATTTTGCGCCATTTGTCTCGGTCCTGCGCCTACCATCATACATATACGATATAAACCTTTACAGGTTACCACGTGTTATTGCCTTTAGTGTAATTGTGACTTAAATTTATTCATAGTGTTACGACCACAATCCCGTGGCCTTCAATTCATGCACGAGATGCACTCGTATACGTCTAGGGTTGTCTAATTGTAGATACATTAATCTGTGCGTTGCCTCTCTTGTGGATTCATGAATCTTAACATTATCCGATTCCCGCAATATGTCCTTGAAGGGATATAATTTATTTCTCTGGAAGGTATTAGATTTAACAAAACTACGTAAAGTAAAACAATTGTTGTCAATTCAAACAATGAAGCAAGTCCGTGGTATAGATATTATACATGTAAAGTTTTTTTCATGATGCTACAACCAAGCGACAATAACAAATACACATATTTACACTGAAGAAGACACATGCTAAGCAGTAAGAACCGAGGAAACTGAGGTTCTAACACCCCGACACTCGCTTTTATACTGAGGCTAGGTTTGTTGAATTAGGACGCCATGGGAGGAAGAGATGTGAGAGTGGCTTTTTAGCTCTATTCTCTTTTTTGTAAATTCAGTTTACCTATCCTATACACCCCTTCATCAATGAGACAAACTGATTCAAAGAATACGATCAAAAATCATATCCATATAAGGAGTCATCAATAAGTCTCCGTCTAGATGACAAGCGATTGAATTTCTTGTAAAGAGTGGGAGATGAAAAATTACGGTCGTCATCGAAATTAGTCCACGCCCCGAAAACAAGCGATTGAATTATGATACCTAGTAAGGAGATCTCAACTAATACTGCGAGTTAGCGAGACACGCACACACAAACACACACAAGAGGGCTATCAATGTAGTCTAAACACGTCACAATAAGGGAACAAAAGCTATTGAATTATTGTGCATACGAAAAAACTTTTTTTAGAATCCATACTCATACTAATACTCTGCTCCGATCTCTGCACTGGCTACCCATTACCCACTGGATCTGCTACAAACTGGCATCTCTCTGCTATAAGTGCCTGAATGACTCTGCCCTGGACTGCCGTCGCTCCTCTCTCGAGCTCTATACACAATCCCGTCCTCTCCGCTCGGCTTCCTGATGCACTAACTCTTCAGATCCCTCGTGCGAAGCTAGTGTCTGCTGGCCAACCACAAGCGTTGTGTGGGAACAATAGTTCTTTTGTTTGAAAATTATTCCTGCACAAAATGTACCATGTAGCTGAAAATCTAGGTTAATATCTAGTTATAGCATAATTGATAACTAGTATTTGATACTGCTAAGAGGAATTGTATGTATGCCTATGTTTTACAAAACACTTTAACGTTCTCCCAACTAAAAGTTTATATATCATAACAAACTTGATTAAAAAGAAACATAGGCCTACTCTAATATAATAATATTATTTTTTTGTTATTACCACAGCCACATTCGAAAAACCTACAATTACTCATAATGGAACTGGTGCTAGTTTATATGAAAAGGTTGACTACTTGCTTTCGTGTAATACGGATTCTGAAACCATCGGGATGACCTACGAGTGGACAGTGTAAGTATACTAGGCCTAAATCTGCCGCTATCCCCCACCTTTCCACCTTCAGAAGCTATTGCTCACCACAAAATATAAATAAACTAACAGAGGATGTAATATGTTTTTTATTTAGTCGTATGTGTTCTAAAATGATGCCAATGCCAATGATGATGATGATGATGTGTTCTAGGATTAATAGTGTTTGTCGAAAAACGGTATTATTATAGTCTACATTATATATATTGTTAGAGCGAATACGAAAGTTGTAGTTTTCAGTCATGTACTTCTGGGGAGTTTTTAAGATACGTATTAATGGTTTAAGAATTATAATTGATAATAGAAGATTGACAGTTTTATCTTATCATTTTGCTTATGGAAAAATAATCAAAATTATGGTTCTATGTTCTCAAGAATTTCCTAAAGTTATTGATCTCCCAGAAGCTCCAGGCTTCAAATTATTAAAGATTTCGAGTCTTCCGTCTAAGGTCTGCTTCAATTAAAAATAATTCACTGTAACCATTCGATCAAAATGTAAGTTACTCAATAGCTAAACGTAGTCCGTTGAAAAAAGTGCTAAACATTTTTTTTTTACGAACCACTGGTATATTATAAATAAGTCTTCAAATCGAAACTCACAAATCTGCAGAGGGTGTTTGAATGGATTTTTCCGAACATGCAAAAAAGTGTGAAGTAAAAATGCTGATAGAAATATTTAGAGTTCGATAAGAGGACGTCCATTAACTACGTCAACAATTTTTTGGCGATTTTTTCCTCCCCCATCCCCCTTGTCAACAATTGTCAAACTTTTTCAGACCCTCCTCTTGTTGACGTAATTAATGGACGTCCCCTAAATTATATTCATCTACACAAATAGTTTTTGAGTCGTATAACAATAAATATATACATTAATAACTCTTAATACATTAAAGATACAATAGTAAATACACAATATGCAGACTAAATCTCAAATTAAACATGTAATAGAGCATACGAAATAGACAAGGCTTAGGATTCTAGGACACGTAACTATTTAAATAGAAGCCATGATGAAGACATGGTCAAATAAAATTGTTATTTTCCATATCTTTTTTTACACCAAAAATATATGGAATTTGTTTCCATAAATCTTGATATTTAACTGTGATACTAGTCCGTAGTAGTCCGTCCACAAAGTAAACAAGATTTGAGGCTCTATTGTTTTTCAATAGCTATTGTGAAACATTTCACATCTTGCCTTATGCTTTACTTTTAGATAGTAAGTTAAGATAGGCTAACTTTCGACAATCGAAATATTGAATTCAATATTCTGCACTTAGGCCTACGGAACCTATTCCAATAATTTTTAATGGTTTAAATGATAGCTTTGAATGTTAATTGTCATCGCATGTCAGAGTTTTATATATTTTCAACGTCATATTTTTAAATGATGATATTTAAAAATAAAACCTTATTAAACATATAGGGATGCCATTTATCACCATTAGACAAAGTAACCAAAAAAAAAACACATGCTTTTTGTAACGTGATTTCAAATCCCCAATACACGTATAACAAAAGAAAGCGTTCAAATAACCAATGATAAGACTAATCTGATTTTAACTTACAAGCTTCAATTAGTGCAATATCGAACGTTTAGATAAGATAAGCAGCGATTCTTCATAAAATGAACATTCATAACAAAATCTCATGATATAAGATCAGATGCCTACATTGTTTTATTTTCAACTTACGCAAGAAGGCTGATTCAAATCTATTTTAAAAACATACTATGAGTTCTGATCGTTCTAGCAAAGGTGTTGTGTCTAAATCAGTCACAGGCAAGAATTACAGCCTTCCAGCCATAAGCTCTGGTAACAACGGCGACTATACCTGCAGAGCCAAATTTAAAACTGATACAAGTGTAGCCAGTGATGTTTATAAAGTGGCGGTCATAGGTAAATTATTTTTTAACGTTAAACAGCAACATCACAATGCATAATTCTCTTTTCTTTTTTTGTATGAAATCAAATTTTACTAATTGCTCAACATGCATTATGCTGATAATATGATTTGTTTAAAGTTTTGTAGATGTGAATAGTGAAGTTACCCAAATCTACGACATATCTCATTCCACAAGGGGCTGGAAACGTTTTACTTGTTCATTTGTATGGTGTTTGTATGATGGCTCAATTGTTGAGTAGTTCACTCTGATCCCCATGCACACAAGGGGGGCAAGTGGTAGATTCCCAGTGAGACATGGCTAACTCTTTCACCGTCCGAAGCGACTACTGTCGCCTGGCTCTACGCCGAGCGTGTGAGAATCAAAACTGTTGGCTTAAAGATTGCCAGAGGCTATTAAATAATTCTTTTATACTGAAGACTTTTAGGAAAGTATAATAAGCTACAGATACAATTTTTATAAACTACAATAAACAGAACGCTATATATCGAATAGTATTACTTTAATATAAATATTATAATCGGGTAACAAATAGGCAAGTCTTTTATAAAACCAAATGCTAATTCGTACGGCGTCGCACGGGGAAAAATAAGACAGGCCCGTAAAGGCTACAGATGAAATTTATATAAACTACAACAAACAGAAAGCTAAAAATGTAATAATTTAACAAAGTATAATATTTTACTGAAGACTTTTAGGACAGTAAATTACACTAAAATGTAATCGGGTTAAAAACAGGCAAGTCTTTTTATTTAACTAAAATCAAAATTGCCTGGTGTTGCTCGTAGATTTACAATCTTCTTTTTTTTTAAAGTAATTTTAATTGAAATAAAAAAAAAATTAGACAAAAAAGGTATAGACTAACAGGAGAATCGAGCCCAGGTCGTAGGCATGGTCGTCCGATACGTTAACCACTTAGCTAGCGAAGACGCACGCCCGAATTGAAATCGCAAAAGTTTAATATGAGACAATAAGATCAGGTGTCTTTGAATTAACTAATGTGATTGGCTGAACACATACACACATAGCTATATATATGAATATAAATAAATGAATACGGCATCATTTTTCTTTAAGTGATACGCACTAAATGCAATATTGTGAATTATCTATTACCATTTCAGCTGGTCAAGAGATGGTGAAAGTTTCAACGTTTGTGTTGGGATTGACGCTTCTGATGTCTAAAGTCTTCGCTTAATATGGACAACAAAAAATACAATGATTGAATGATTTATTTCCCTTAATTGTATTTGTTAAATAACATTTTTAATGTTATTATTTTTATTTATTATTATATTATATTTATATTAAAGCTTCTAAATTAATGTTACTTATATAATAAAACAGTCATTTATTAGATAACAAGAACTTTAAAAAAAAATTCCCTACACATAACGTATTTCAGCTATCTAAAACTTTAAAAAAATATGTACCTTGCTTAGACTATTAAAAGTCTGAGATTCAATAATACTTTTTTGAAACTCATGTTGAAAGTATGCCAATAGTTATTAAGCTGTTATAAAAATATTTGTTATGTACTTTTAACTATTCCAAGTTTTTTTTTCTAATTTTTATCTTGTTGTCAATTTTTCGTCCACTTTTTGCAAGACAAACAAATGGTCTATTGTACTTTAGTATATTTTTCTAAATGTTTATAATTATAATAAATGTTTGCTTCTTTATACATTTTTACCTATTTATAAGGGCACTTCTATTTGAACTTTGTATTATTAATGCGTTATATCCTGCATTACGTAAAAATAACATGCTTTAGAGTTTGGAGGTGATTGAATGTTAAATAATTGTCTGCGTCTCTCGGATTGATAGAGACTAAAGAAAATCATGATTGTTTCAATGTTACTGGAACTGTCACTATGAAAATATGACATTATAAAATATTTTGATGTGAATTATGAAATGATTCTCTTCGGTCTCTGGTGTCTGATATACAGTGTTGAAGATGACATAAAACTGATGATGTCATATTGCAACAAGTTCAATACAATATGGAAACCATAAAATATAAAATATAGTGTAAGTAGCTTAATTAGTCTATTACAGCGTGATTCTTAAAAAAACTCCATTTTGAGCCCCTACAACACCGCAGAGCGGTAGACAAATCCACGATGATGTAAAAAATCATAAATGGACACGCGGACTTGTCCACACAGACAGGTCGCATCCAACAAGTGATAAAGTTTTATTTACTTATATTGTTAATAAATGCACAATTCAAAATGACGGACATATGTACAAAAAAAAAAAAGGAGCGATTGTAAGATATATGTTTTCCGTGTCATATCGCTAAACATGTCAAAAAGACGACAACAAGAATGAGAGAAAGAGAGAGAGAGAGAGAGAGAGAGAGAGAGAGATGGAGAATAAATTCGAGGGAAGGTGTTTTACTGTTATTGTCCATATAGTTCTTATACCCATACAATACAGATTGAGACAATGAGAAAAGGAGACCTACGGAGAATATGCAACAGAGAGAGAGAGAGAGAGAGAGAGAGAAGCAGAATGACGGGAATTAGTTTGTAGTTATTAATAATAATAATAATGGTCATTTCTTATAGCGCTTCCATCAAATTTAGCCCGTCAAAGTGATAGCAAATTGTAGGAATGGTACCGGATGAATAAGACTTAAAGTTTAAGAAAGAAAATAAGAGAGACAGAGAGAGAGAGAGAGAGAGAGAGAGAGAGAGAGAGAGAGAGAGAGAGAGGTGGATAGTATATATGGTTTGGTGACATTTGATACCGCCACATTTGATACCGCGACAGTTAATCCCTGACACTTAGTACCACGACAGATAGTCCCGTTGACACTTCATCCCGCGACACTTACTCCCTCCCCTCCCGACAGATAGGCCCATTCGTACCCTCCCAAAGTTTGAGGAATTCATATTGCTAGTTTAGCAAAGACTGCTTGCCTTTCGACGTTGTACCGAAAGTGGTCTTATCAGCCATATTCACAAGTATAAATCCAAGATATCCGTAGTACAGAGCTAAAAGTTTAAGACAACATCTGAAACAAAAATTGTTTTTATTAACATTTAGGGTCCTAAAGAAGGCGGTCCAGTGAGAGACGCCCTTTAGTCATATCAAAACTCATTGCCCAATGAAAGCAAAGGCCGCGCCCCTTCCAACCAGGTCACCTGCCATTTAGTCTTCAACTAGATTGAAAACAATTAATACAGAAGAGTTGACAATGAACCAATTCATTATATTACCTAGTCATTGGGGTCACAAGGAGCGGACACTACAAATAAGCAAAGCCGATACATCTTTGTGACAATCTCTTTGTATACCAATCAAAGCCAGTCTCGCTCGACCTCAGACCAACACTCGCGGGTCTTTCTTTGACAACCATCTGGGTGAGGATTGTCCGCAGATAACAAAGGGAGGTGATCGGGCGAGTCGCAGGGGCTAGTCACTTGGACATTACGCTTAAGGGTTTCCCTTAAGGGCTTAAATAAGAAAACACATTGTATTAGTAATTATTATTCCTACCAATCAGTGAGTACTTTGTGACAACTAGTTCTCCAAATACATTTGTTTTATGTCTTCTTAGTGTACATGTCCGAGGGAGGGAGTAAGTATTAATGGGCCTAACTGTCGGTAAGGGAGGGAGTAAGTGTCAACGGGACTATATGTCGTGGGACTAAGTGTCAGGGATTAACTGTCGCGGTATCAATAGTCGCGGTATCAAATGTCCGTACACCGTATATATGATAGCTAGAGTATACTCTTCGCCCATAGGCCTACTTATGAAAATATTTACCGTACTAAAAATCTTCAAATATGTTTAGTGTTTGTGGGTTGTAACTAAGGACTTCCCCTTCTTTTTCATTGTGTTGTGGAGACCCATTAGACTATAGAAAAATGTCCATAATGTAACGGTGAATTGATTACAAATGCTATGGAATCAAAAGTGTGCTTTAATTACTTATAAATGCTTTATAACATTCAAGCAAGAGTTATAAACTGACGACCGAGTTTCACAGGAGGTATCCAGTTCAGTGATTTGAAAGCCGTCACAGAGGGGCAGTGATGGAGGCTTGTTTGAATGTGTTCCACAGTCTAATGACTGACAAACAAAAAATATTTGCAAACATCGGTGAGTGCGTGTGGAACACGCAGTTTGAGCTGATGACTACTGGTAGAGCGGGACACTTGTTGTGTGAGACCTGACTGTGTGGACATGTCCACGTGGCAATTCATGATCTTTTACATCAAGGTTACTTTCTCTACCGCTAGGCGGGGTTGTAGGGGTTCAAGATGGAGTTTGGCCACCAAAGCAGAGGCGCCTGTTTTGAAACCGTATCCCTGTAGGATACAACATGTTCCACGAAACTGTTTTCATAGTTATTTAAACACATAGTGAATATTATTTTAATTCCTTTAATATAATTGTGCAAAATAGTATCGATCTACATTATATGTGACCTAAAATAAAGAAAATGTAAAAATAAGAATTAGTTTTAAATTGTGTCACGTGCGAAATCAGCTACTGTCGAATAATGATATTTTTAGAAATGTAATATTTGTACATTCTTTTGATTCACATCCCTCTTGGATCTCACAAGGTTGTATAAGAATTAGTATTGATGTTTTTGTAGTAGATTTGATATTTATTTGGCTCGTATGATGTGCTTTCTGTGTATGAAGTGAATTAGATAAACTGTACCTTAATATAGAGGAAATCCACAATCCTGTTTGAATGATTAAACACAATTTTATTCCAACAAGTTGAAATTATGAATATAACAGCAACACCGAATACAGGTACTAATATTATAGGATGAAACTTAATCAGTTGAGCTTCTTCTATATCGTACTAAGCCGAGATAACGTATCTTTTAAGAAAGTGGTCAAGAACAGTCCTCACACACTAGCGCCCAAGCTAGAACTCTAACTAACGATCTTCAACCCTCGTGCATATGACGTATTTTAATGCTATGACGTAGTGTCTAGACATATACATGTTTTATTCCTAACACGGAAACATTTCGGGTTTAAGATTATTTCTTTTTAACTTTAGTTAATAATAATAGAACCAATATAATTATGGAAATAAAACTACTTTCGTAACACTTGTAACAATTTAATAAACTTTACATAAAGTCATTTAAATTATTAATGGTAATTCAACAAAATGTGACTCTTACATCCTAATTTGATCAACCAGGGCGTATAGTTTTAGACTACAAAAATGTTTTCTAATGTGAAGAAGTAGCGTCGTCTATTTATTTATTTTTTTACATTAGGAATTACATACTATTAAACCCAATATTATAATTTATATAAATTTAACGTGAGATTTATACACTTGAGGGACGCAAAGAAGAAAAATGCTTGGATTTCTTAGCTGAGTGATCTTGGTTAACAGACATCTCTGGACTTTTATTTTATGTGAACATGTAGAATATCCAGCAAATATTTACATGTTGATCAGTTATACTACTACTAATCTATATAGTAATTACCCAAAGAAATGTATCTGTGTAGCGGAACGCTTAGCGATTTGGTTTTGAGAGTACAGAAAGATGACGGAATGAATTGAATTGTTGAATTTCCGGCTCATCAACATCGAAGGTTATATAGGGCCTTTTTGATAACGTTGTTGTCATTTTTCTCTTGTATCCATTTTATTGTTCTTGTATCTTTAGATTTTGTTGTACAGTTGTATGTCTTTAATATAGTTTATTATATGTTTTGGTTTAATTTTGCTGAAAAGTTCATGAAGAGTTCTACAGTAATAGAATTTACGTCGAATGTCATCAAATGTATTACATTCCAACAAAATGTGAGACACTGTTAAGTTGGCATTGCAGAAAGCACACATTGGGGCCATTTCTCGTTTTAAGATAAACAAATGTGTTAGTTTCGTATGTCCTGTATGTAGTCTGCAGAGAATAACTGCGTCCTTTCGAACAAGTTGGCCTGTATCATGCCAGGTTTTTGAATTTTCCAAATACTGCAGTTTATTGCATTCGGTTTTCAAGAAGTTAGTCCATGTTTGTCTTTCATGTTTAATTATTAAAGGTTTCAAGTCTCGATATGGTATTGGGATAATACTCTCTGATAACAACAGGGCGGCTTTAGCCTCTCTGTCAGCTTTTTCATTTCCATCTATCCCTGCATGACCAGGAACCCAACAGAAAACGACACGTTTGCCTCTTTCATATATTGATTGGTATTTTGTCAAAATGTCCAAGGCAGATATATTCCTGGTATTACAGTTTCCCATAGCAGTAAGACAAGATAACGAATCGGATAAAATAACAAAATTTTGGTTTTCTGATTCCTCTGCAATGTCTAATGCCAGGCATATTGCTAAAGCCTCTGCAGTATTTATTGAGATACTGGAATTATATTTTCTTTTTTTACTTGTATTTGAGGTAAGAGCAACCGAAGATGTCGCTGTATTTTAGTTTTAGTGCATATTGTAATAATAGCTTGAATCTTCTATTTTGTAGTGGTGATTCATTTGCTTCTATTTGCAAACTGGTACATGGAGTAGTTCTAAATGCTCCTAGACATAGACGTAGACATTGATTTTGTACAGGATCAAGTATTTTTAGATATGATGTTCTTGCTGATCCGTATACTAAACATCCATAATCTAATTTTGATCGAATGTGTGATCTATATATTTTCAGTAGACTTTTTTTCTCTCCTCCCCAATCTGTATTTGCTAAAGTTTTCAGTAGATTTGTGGATTTTTGACACTTGGATTTTAGTTCCTTTATATGTAGCAGGAAATTTAATTTACTATCAAATGTTACTCCGAGAAATTTGACGTTAGTAGTTACAGGAATCTGTTTTTTATAAAGGTATAGTTCAGATGACGGAATATCAAAGACTATAATAAGAGGACGGCTTGCACTATTTTTAGAGCTCAATGAATCGTGTTTTTCGGTGCGCATCAAATAACGCGTACTCTAAAAGACTTCCGCTGTATGAAACTTTCTATTTTATCTTTAATTAGAGTTCTAATCTGATATAGATAACAGACGATCATTTTATAAAATATTATTCTACAATTTCTACATGAGAAGTAATGAAACGAAGAAATTGAAAAACTAAAACATTTACATTTACAAATACATTATTTAATAGTTTTAATTGACATCTATTCATCGGCATTTGACGTGTATAATATTCCTTTAAATTATCCGACAATAACTGGTAACTGGGATAAGTATTAGTTTATAGTTTTACATTCATAAAATGAAAGCGAATTTATTAAACCCTAGGTCTATAATTCCGTTTGTGATCGTAAATTCCGAAACAGAAGTTTACGAGTCATCAAATAGCAGAAATATTTAAAGCAAGCGGTCCATCTTATTACAGTCTTTGGAAATATCTAAACAATATTAATATGCCCCGAGGTTCTACATGTGTATGTCTACACTTTTTTTGTATAAGGCCCCTAGTTTTGGCTATTTCAGCTTATTTTTTTTTTAATTGCCTAGCGATTAGGTTTTAAGAGTATGCAAATCTTGCTTTGAAAAATGAAGATGACGTTCAACCTTAGCATTTTAATATGTCTCTACTAAATAAATCCTCTTCCTTTCTGTCTTTCTGCCTCACTTACACATACATACACACAATCACACGCAAACACACAAATATATATGCAAGATTAGAACAAAACATACTTTTTAGAAAATATAAAACGTCTATTAATAAAATCTCTAAAGTTCGATCCCTAACTCTATACTTAATTATCTCTTTTATTCTTTTATCTATCAATTTAGCAAATATGAAACTAAGCTTTTATTACTAATACATGTTGGTTTTTATATAGTCAATTTCTAATTTTTTCTTTCACCCTATCTTTTCTCCATAAACTTTGACAATTCTTTGAAATTTGTGTTCAGAAATTAAAACCTTAAAACATGCAGGTTTTCTACTTTTGTAAAACAAAGTATTTATAAAGAGTAATATAATTAGCTTTATAACTGTCTTTAGAATTATCAACTTAATATACTCTAATCCCCACTTTCCCAGCATGGAACAAAAATTGATTTTGAAAAAAAAAGGGGGGGGGGGGGTTATTGGATGAATAGTACAGATATTTAAATCATTGAAAAAGGAAACACAACAGTTTAAAAACAATAATAACGTGGTATATAATGAATATTGTTGTTCATGTACACATTTTAGCCTATATATTAGTCTTGCTCCCCCCCCCCCGACACACACACACCCCTTTCCCTATGATTATAATGACTGGCCTCACGCGAGTAGTAGTAAAGTATCCCCGTTAGACCAATTTATTCCATAGGGACCGTGAGGCAGTGTTCACAAGTTTCTATAGCCGCGGCATACTAGGAGATTGTATGACCAGCACAAAGCCTACAGCCCCCAGTCCCCTTTACTTTTCCCTAACGAATGTCAAGTACACATCAGAGCTCGGTAGGCTTAGAGACACCTTACAGAGGCGGGAAAAACATTAGCCTTTATCAGGATTCATACTCAGAACTTTCGGTAAGTCAGCCCAACGATCGAGCTCACAAACAGTTATGATACTGTCTGGTATCAAACTAAATGTAATACTGTCTTACACCAAAGGAGACTCTTAGGAGACATCAATAAAAAAATGTAATCATGTAATCATTGTGCTTTTGAGAAATCCTAATCCAAAGATTATCTTTGCAACGGCTGTTGATTCATTGCAAAGGAAATACATATCAATTTGAACACTTCAGAAATCTTCTCAGAATGTAATAGCTAAAAGACTTTTACGGTAATTAAAATTTATCAACTTGGTTCTTCAACACTAAACACTACCCTCTGATCTGTGACGTCAACAATTTCCAATAATTCTTGCTTTAGTGATAGCAATAAACATATTTTATAAACAGACATTCAATCATATCGAAGGTCTCACCTATAGTCTTTTTTTGTAGCTTTTAACGTCAAAAAATCCCCAAAATGTAGAAAATAACACTCAACAGACAAATGGGCCCAACTCATGGTGAACACGAGATAACACTTAATATTGCTTTTAATGAAAATTGTCATTTGAATTTAATTTATTGCAGTGAAAAAAGACAGTTAAATCAAACCATGTTTAATTTTTTTTATTTATCTCAATCGTTAGATAAAAATGTAAATATTCTCAATTAGAATCGTCATTTCTTAAATTTAGAACTATGACTTAGGACCTGTTTAATTCCAGCTCCTGTTTCTTGACTTTTGAAAAAGCAAAACAAATATATAATCACAATTTTACAAATAATAAAAACACATAAAACAAAATTCTTCCCTCCCGTGGTTTCCCCACGGGCTATTTCTAGTAATAATATATTTACAATGTTTATTTATATATCGCTTCTATCCATGCTATTTTAGCATGCTCAGTGCGCTGTAGAAGATTATTATGTCCACTTGGCCCAAAACTCCTGCAGTGCGGCAAGGATTGGTCGGCAGCAGGGCGAGAACCCAGGCAGTTTTGTTGAGAGACCGGTGAACTAACCGGTGGACCAGCAGTTATAACTTTATTCATTTTAAATTGCTGCTCTAGATAAAAAATAGTTTTAGCTTCAAGCGACATAAGGGAGAGGAGGGGGTGGGTCGCTAAGTGTGTCTCTCAGATGGTAGTAGCTTAGGTAATAAATAGTACGGAAGCTGGGGTGGGTGAGCATGAGTTAACTCATATACTTTGTAAAGCTAATTAAACCAATTTCCGTAATCGCATCAATTTGTAACTTAGCACTTAGGCGTTTGACTATGGACCACAAAAAGTTGAATGGGGTGGAGTTGAAATGGGGAATGGGGTTTTCAGGAACTCGTCTGGGGTCGTTGTCTGTTTCTATGGGTATGATGCACGGTTTTGTAAGAGGACTTATAATTACTAATATTTGTAATCCAGTATTGCTGTGTTGCTAATCACAGAAGCTGGATGGCAGTATTGCTATGGTTTACACCAGTTAGAATTCACTAAGGAACAGCAATATGGTTTCCGATATCTTTTAATTAAACATAAACTAGAAGGAACAAAACATGGCATCTAGCATGTGCTATTAATATTTTCCAATTCACAAAAATAAAAAAATAAAGTCCAAATAGAAACGAAAAATGGTTAATTCCGGTAGCGTAAAATGCAAAATGTGTTCAGTAAATAATTCTTTAGACAGGAAAAATGAGTTATTACACTGATGTTTCTCTATCTCTCTCTCTCTCTCTCTCTCTCTCTCTCTCTCTCTCTCTCTCTCTTTTATTTACACACACACACACACACACATATATATATATATATATATATATATATATATATATATATATATATATATATATATATATACATTGTCACATATTAATAGCACACACAGCTGTCTCTCAAAGCAAGTGTTGTGGGCGGTACTAAGAAGCCTAGACTGTTCTAAGAATCTACTCTCGTGCCGACCTCAAATTCTCGGAATGGCTAGGAATAGTCTAATATTTCTCGTACAGGGGAGTATATGTTAAGACTATCATTTTTATTATGAGTTTTGTAATGATACCTTTATTTTCACCCCTCCTAGTAATAGGTCTGTTCCCCGCTCTACTCCGTGAGTATTTAATGATTCGTGTTGTCTTCAAGGCAGTTAGTTTTGTAGGTACTTTCCTTTGAGCTTGTTATGGACGTTTGAGTTGGCACAATTTTATTAATGCTGTAAATACTACATTTATTGTACATACTTTATCACCTGAATTAAATTATCCCCGTCAAGTTACTATTCTATTTCTGTTTCATTGTTTACAATACGATAATATATCTATTTACAACTACAACGTCAAGGAAAGGAACTGTTAGAACGCAAATCCTGAGTTTGTGCCCAGGACAATAAGGAGAATTCGTGTAATACTAAAATATAAAAAATAATAACTAAAGTCTACCCTAGGACCAACGAGAATTATCAACAACATTGACTACATGGCTTCGACCACAAGGGAATTGTGGGCTTAACAATATATATATATATATATATATATATACATATATATTATATAGTGTAACATACGACGCGTACCTACAGTTATTAGACGATTTTTATTTGCGCTGCTGAAAAGGGAAACAGCACCTCAAACTAATTGCTCCAAACATATACCTAATTAATGGTGGCACCAGGGACGATTCTAGGCCACTGCAACCTATGCGACCGCAGTGGGCCCCGTACTGTCATAGGCCCAGCGCTAATCCAATGGTGAAAGTGTCGCATCCTTGGCTGATATATTCTGTATCAGCAGACAAGATCTATTGTTTCTATTGTAGCCTAAAACAAAAAAGCTCCTTAGTAAATGAAGGATTTTACCAGTGGCAAACTGTACCACAACGCTAGCAGAACATGAAAAATCGCATGGGCATTTAGACACCATGACAAAGTTGCTGTGAAGCTGGAGCTAGACTGAGTAAAAAGAACAGACACTGACAAGATTCACCAGGAGGTGCTTTATGGAATCAAGTTTTTCAAAGACTAGTTGCGATTGTATAATTTCTAGCGGAGCGCAATTTAGCTTTCAGAGGGTCTATTGAAAGAGTTGGAGAAGTAATGGGAATTTCCTGGATCTAGTAGAATTACATGCAAAGTTTGATCCAGTAATGGGGGAACATCTTCGAAGTGTTACCAAAGCAGAAATTCATGATCATTACCTGGGGAAGAAGATTAAAAACGAGCTCATTACTGTAGTAGCTGATGATGTTGTGAATGCTATCCTTCGAGACATCAAGAACGCAATGTATGTTTCAGTAAAATTGGATTGTACTCCAGACATAAGTAACAAAGAGCAGATGTCATTAACTCTCAAACAACTGCAGTTTTTTTCATTTTTTTTCTTTGTAACTAATGTTTTATCTTTGTGACTAAATTTTTAAGTTGTATTTGGCTAAATATATAAGTATTTGGTATCATTTTGTTTGAAAATGAATGAACCTTTATGTTATTAGAAAAAATATCTAATATATTATTATTTTAATAAAAAAAAAATTTGAATGAAAATTTAGGAAAAAAAATATTTTTTTTTTAGCTAAAATTACAATATTCAACATTTACCAATATAAGAAAAAAAAAGTATGAACACATAAGTAAATAAAATGTAGATTTTATTAAAGTAAAATCATTTTCACACAAGACAAAGCAAATTTGAAGTAAATATGTACAGAAATAATTTTTTTATGAATTTTTTTTTAATATTAATAGATTTTATGTGTTTTAGCGATCAGTAGTGGAGGGGGGCAATTGAGACTTGATTTTTTAAGTTATATGAGAATAAAATATAAGTGTTTGGTCTTATTTTGTTTCAAAATGAATTTACTTAAATACTATAAGGCAAAAAAATACTATTTGTTTTAGAATAAAAAATTATGAAAGAAAATGTAGGTAAAAATATTATATTTAGATAGTTAAAAATAAAAAGTTTCAACATTTACAAATATAATTAAAACAAATTAGGCTTCCATAAGTCAACAAAATGTAGATTTTATTAAAGTATTATCAATTTTACACAAGATAAAACAAATTTGAAGTAAATATGTATAGAAATAAATTTTTTTTGGCTCTTCTTTTAAAATCAGTTCATTTTTTTCATTTTAGCAATTACGCCGGGGGGGGGGGGGGGGGCATTGTTACCGGATTGTTTTAAATATATAAAAAAATTACAGATATTTTTCAATTATGAATACTAGTAAATACACAAATAAAAATTACATTTTTTTTACTGTAACACATTATTTATTTAAAAAACAAGATTCATTGATATGTATTGATTTATAGCAATTTATGGTAAACAAACAAACAATACCTACCTTTCTGGAAACAAAATATTTCACACACCTTACATTTCACACTAGTTCTACTCACAACTTTTTCACTGTCATAATATACTCTACAGTTGCCCGGTTTAGCCTAAATTTCTGGATCCATGGCATACTTAAAATAAAACTGATGGTTTAGCAGTGCTAGGTATAGGATAAAAAATGCCAATATTTCCCAAATCTATCCAGTATTGTTAACTCAATTGGCCAAATTTAATAAGTTAATGAGTCTATTTAATATTACCCAATCTGGATTTGTATCCCTTCAAGTTTGAAACAAAATATAAGAATTTACCCTAGCTATATCTAATAAATGAAAAAGTATGGTATTCCAATGCTTATTGCTTTTCGGTAAACATTATATTTACTAATTAATTGGTCACTTGTGTCTACTTTTTTTTTACCAGAACCTAACCACATTTGGAGAAGGGACAATATCTGCATACATAATTAGACCACAAAACCTTTAAAACTCTCCACAGTTGGGTCAAACCAACCTTTAGGTTTTTGGAGTAGGGCCTACATGTTCTCATGCCGAATAGTAAACTCACACACTTTAGTTACCAAATCTAAAGTGAAATAAAACTTTAAAAAAGCCATGGCCATTGTAAAATTCCAGGCTTCATCCCTTGTTCTAACATCAGTTGTATTCCAGGAACAATCACAGGAAGAAATGGGTCAGGCTGCTCAGGCATAGTGTCCACATTGACATTGTCATATCCATAGGTCCATAGGAACTGTAATAGAGTAAAAAAAAGTATAAGTATTTATTTAATAGCAACAGTCAAAGTAACACACACAATTAGTTACAAATAACTAAAAAATGCAATTTAAATGTATGTATTATTAATAGTGTAATTATTATAAATTCTCATGAGCCATTTAAATAATATAAATAGGATTCAACTGTAGCCAAAATGAAATTTTCTCTCATCTGCTTGATGTAAACAAAAAACAGCTGATCCGATCTATATTGTTTACTTAGGCCTAACACGCTTTTATCGACAGTGAAAACATTTTCTAATAACTAATTGGTAACATAGAAAATAGGTCTAAATATAAAAACACTGTTTACCTAAAATAACATAAAAAATACTTGTAAAAAGGCCTTTACAAATGTATTTCGTAAAGCCACACACAAAGAAAGTAATCTAGGTCACAAGCCATACTTACACGTCAGTGTTCGATGCATTCAAATCAGTCTGCAAAGTATCATTTTCATCTTCCGAATGACCAGAATCATTAGTTGGAATCCAGAACTCATAATCAGTTGAATATCAGGTTGAAAATCGGAATGGGAGTCCATTTTAGCGTAAAATTACAGAGTGTGTTGAAACGCGTTGTTGTCGAGAAGACAATATGGCGTCGATAATTCGCCCTCAATTTCGTGTATTTATTTTTAACACAATTTTAATTAAAATTTCACTTAAAAGTTATATTTTTTATCAAAACATGTTAAAATGCTATTTAATTATATAAAAAAGATGTTTGGTACAAAAAATAATAATTTTAAAGTTCATTTTATATGTGTTTATTTCATGGTGCACCAGAGTACCATATCTTTGTTAGCCGTTGTTTGAAAGTTTACAGAGAGCCTCGAGCAAGCATTTACGTCATCAACAGACCAGTCGACAGATATATGTGGGCGAGAATGAGCTTATGAAATGAAATCATTAAGGCGTAGTCTACCCAAATACCGTCAAAACTCCGGTAGAAATTTGTAATTATCTGTCCACTAATGAAATATACACTGCTTTCCCAAGCTACTTTGTTGCAGTCAGAATATTTTTAACAATACCTGTAACTGTGGCATCTGGTGAAAGAAGCTTCTCGCGCCTCATACTAATCAATAATTACTTGAGGTCAACAATTCACGAAGATAGATTGAACAACTTGGCAATTCTCGCTATTGAGCGTGATCTATGTGGAAATGAGAATTTTGATGATATACTGTATGACTTCGCTACACACAAAGCTCGTAAAGTAAAGTTAATTTTATCGTGATTTTGTACTTAGTAAATAATTAATACAATGCAAAGACGAATTTATTTTCTATTACAAAATATTAATTTTTACTTATTATCCTTATCCCTACATAGACTGGGTCCCGCGCAATCCGTTTCGCATAGGGCCCCGCAATCGCTAGAACCGGCCCTGGGTGGCACAAACACAGATTGGCTATTCTAATACTATGTTACTTGTGATATCACTAGAAATTGTTGAATTGTAAATGTATTTTTTTTCTCAGTTTTAGAATCGGTGTTTGGAGCCACTTGTACCAATTCTGCTACATGTGTAGTCTCGACTCATACGACTGGAGCTTGTAATGCAATATCAAAAGTGTGTAGCCTGCTTGTGATAGTTCATCTGCAGCTATACGTACTGGATGTGGAAGTATATATTATGGATTGTTTTTAGATTGTAGTAGTTTGTAATTGACAAGACTTAATGAGGCGTGACATTTTCAAATGAAAGAGGTCACGTGCTTCCGGTTCTATTTTTAAATAGTTTATTTTTTTAGGCATTTCCGTAAATAAAAAAGCATGCTTTTGCTGGTGTTTGACAATTGATTTCCACCTCGACTGCCAGTTCTAGTCTTTTAGAAATATACAAATACAATATATTAGTTATGAGGAATCTGTTTTTAACATCAAAAGTTAGTAGGCGATAATTAATAATCAAAGTGTTAGTTGCGTAAAGTTAAATTTAGATTTGTTTTTTAAAAAAATTGTCAAGGGTTGCGTCCTTGGTTATTAGAAAACACAATTCGTAGATTCATAAAAATTTAAAACGAAAATATTTTTGCATCAAGCAATACGTTTGAGTTTATAAATAGGTGATTCTTCACGCTAGACATTTACAATTCATCGTGTTCTTTTGGCAACATCTTTTGTAAATGAAATAACATTTAATCTCTTACATCTTTTGGTACAACCAGTAACGTAGCATATGTACATGCTTTTTTAATTAAATGATCGAATTAGAATGGAAATGTTTTTGTTGTCGACATTTTATGCAAGCATAATCGTTAAGACTTGTCAATAGAGACAGTTCGTCTTTCAATATTAAAAAAGAAGAATGCAGATCAATCAAATCATTCGGGTTAATTCTATAAATACTTTTCAATACTTGGTGTTCATCTCAAAAATGCGCAAAGGATGCAATGAGTTTAGCGAATTTTTCACAACTAATAGTTGCTAGGAAAAGAATAATGGATTTTGAAATAAAAATTGCACTATTATACAGTGCGTGTACCCTGAGGCACTAAATATTCTTGTAAGACTTAATACGTACGAATTCTTAGTTATTCTTTTAATCTGGGAAAAGTGCTAAAAACGGGGCCTTTTTCTTAAAAGTTCGCTCGTCCGAGCGTCAAAACTTGGCTACCACACTGATTACTCTAGGCTTAAGAAGGTTGTATATTATAAATATCATGATTTCAACATTATGACGCAAAAATATATAAAACACTGTCTTGCGATAAAAATTAACATTCAAAGCTACAATGGACAAGTCTTAACGTGTATGCATGCATAAAAGGTCACGTGCAAAAACATTTCCGTTCTTATTCGATCATTTTTTTCGAAACAATGTCTGTGTGCTACTTTACTGGTTGTACTCAAATTTGTTGAGGATTAAAATTTATTTCATTTCCAATAGATGTTTACAAAACAAAACAATGTATTGTGAAAGTCAGAATTGAAAAATCACCTTCTTAAAATATCAAACTTATTGCTTAATGCAAAATAATTTGTGTTATTCGTTTTTATGAATTTACCAAGGACTACTGAAGACAGGACATGCAGACTTGAATTTCTGACTTCCTAGCTAAGGCCAGTTTTTTTAACAGTAGCGATACACTCCCTTGGCGCAGTGATATAATGTTAACTATTATTAAGTAACTAACAAAATTTTTTACTAATATGATTCATTGTATTAATGGTTTATGTCATTTTCATTTATTTAATGACAAAGAACGATCTAATAGCCACTAAAATGTCTTAATAATTACCAAGCATGAGCGCACTATTTTTTAAGGAGTATGAATAGAAGGCACAGTTTGGTTCCAAAATGGATACTTGTTGTTGGATTTTACTTCACTGTGTTTGTTTTTAATTTTTCGATCGTGTATTTTTGATCAAAATGCCGTATAAATGTGGTGTAGTTAATTGTAAACGTAATTATAATGCTGCTAACAAGTGTCGTTTGTTCAAAGTGCCAAATAGTGCATGTATACCATTATTGAAAGCAGAAAATATGAGAGGAGACCACAATGTTTGTTTATTTTTAACTATCACAGTCAATTTACATTCTTTATATTCCTTGTTCATGAAAACACAAATAAATTTTGCCATAGATATAGAAATCAAATTATCGTATTTATAATTACGGTATACATGTACCACTTGGCAAAATTCTCAACCCAAATAATCGACTTACTTCATAATCGCTTTTTTAGAGGCTGTGCATTTGGCTCTTAATTATGAACGAAATAAATTGTATGGGTGGGCTACGTTTTTCCTTTTTAAGGTCAAGAAATAACAATTTTTTTGATTTTTTTTTTCACTTTATTTTATTCCTTAGGTGACCTCCCACACGAAACCGTCAACACTAACCGCATATATATATAGGGTATCATGTGTACGGCCCTAATCATTCAATCATCTAAATAGATCTTAAATAATATTCAAATGCTCTTTTAAACCCTCTCAATCCTAACCCCTCATTAGTAAACGGCCCTGCACATTAACATTATTGACATTATTGACATTAATTATGTTAGTTACTTAATAATATTTTACTTCATATATAAGCGCGACAAAGGTAGTGTATCGCTACTGATAAAAAAACTGGCCTTAGCTAGCTAAGTCAGAAATTCAAGTCTGCATGCCCTGTCTTCAGTAGTCCTTGGAATTTACGCATTTTGTTTTTCAATAACCAAGAAAACGCAACTCTTGACTCATTTATTTTGTAAACAAATAAAACTTTTACCTCACACGACTAACACTTGAGTAATTAATTATCGCCTGTTCACTTTTGATGTTAAAAACGGATTCCTCATAACTAATATTGTATCCTTTGTATACTTCTAAAAGACTAGAACTGGCCGTCGAGGTTGAAATCAATTGTGAAACACCAGTAAAAGCATGCTTTTTTTGTTTATTAGTTTAAAAATAGAACAGGAAGTTCACGAACATTCGGTTTCAAAAGTTCACGCCTCATTAAGACTTGTCAATTTAAGCCATTAAAAATAAATGGAGTAGTTTCCGGAAGTGCAGAATAT
Organism: Anisus vortex; assembly: GCA_949126835.1. NCBI lineage: Eukaryota > Metazoa > Mollusca > Gastropoda > Planorbidae > Anisus > Anisus vortex. The sequence continues at coordinate 7,177,781 of OX421498.1, forward strand.
TTAATTGAAGACGTCGATTGTCGAAAGTTAGCCTCTTAACTTACTATCTAAAAGTAAAGCATAAGGCAGGCTGTGCAATGTTTCACAATAGCTATTGAGCAACTATAAAAGACTAGAATATTGATTACTTTGTGGACGGACTACTACGGCCTAGAATCACTGCCAAATATAAAGATTTACGGAAACAAATTCCTTATATTTTGAGTTGTAAAATAGTCATGGTAAAGAACAATTATTTTATTCCCCCATGTCTCCATCATGGCTTCTATTTACATAGTTACGTGTACTTGTAAATGCTTTATTCGTGATTCAAGAAGTTGTTAATTCGAAAATGGCAATTTAGTGAGTTGTTAAGGCGAACTTTCTAATCAAAATGTTTTGTTAAGTCAAACTTGCGGATTCAAAGCGTTATTATTTCGAACTTCGCAAAAGAGTGAAATTTTAAATAGAACGAATTCGATAGTTCTTAAATCAAATTATTTAAATCGTAGCCATTCAATGCTATTCCAAAAATATATATAATTAAATATTATACCTGAAATCGTAGTCCTTTAATAGTAGTATACTAATCATTAAATCTAAATCCTTAAATCATAGTCCTTTGATGTTTTTCGTTTCCGTCATTGTTTGTGTCATAGTGTGCGTCTACGTGTGTGTGTGTGTGTGTGGATATGTATGCGTTTGCTTGCGTGCGAGTATGTGTGATACAAGTTTTTTTCATATTTCTTATATAATATAATATATTATTTTAAATCATCATTCAAGTAAAGATGGTTGGTGTATATATCACCAAGTGGCGTAGCATGGGTATGGTGAGGATGGTGGGGTACGGGGGGGGGGGGGGAGTCGTGTAGATCTCAAATGGAGGCCCTTCTTTTTTTTTTTAAATATCCAATGGAAAGTTCCTTCCTGAAGCTGTAAGAGGCCACCGAGACCGCTGGGGCCCTTGTGCAATACACTAACTGCACAAACCGGAGCTACACCACTGCTGTCGTCTCTCATATATGCCACTAGCCACATCAACTTTGGTATAAGCTGCCACTGGCTTGCATTTCAAGGAAGGCTCGCAGGGCCTGCCATATAACTTTGGCTCTCCTACGTATCAAATACCGATTTCTTAAGATGAAATCTACATTACTAGAGCCATGGGTGTGTTTGTATTTGTATTTAGTGTATAACATTGCATTGTATATGTCAAATCATGTGATTGTAATTGTATTTAGTGTATAATTGTAAGTTGTGTAAAGCATTGTCTGTGCCAATTAATGTGAATGTATTTGTATTTAGTGTAAAACTTGGTATGTGCCAAATAATATGAATGTATTTGTATTTAGAACATGGCATTGTATGTCCCAAATCATGCGTGTTGTGTAGAGCATTGTTTGTGCCAAATAATGTGAATGTATTTGTATTTGATGTATAGCATTGTATGTGCCAAATAATATGAATGCATTTGTACTTGGTGTATAGCAGTGTATGTGCCAAATAATTTAAATGTATTTGTATTTGGTGTATAGCATTGTATGTGCCAAATAATGTGAATGTATTTGTATTTGGTGTATATCATTGTGTGTGCCAAATAATATGAATGTATTTGTACTTGGTGTATAGCATTGTATGTGCCAAATAATGTGAATGTATTTGTATTTGGTGTATACAATTGTATGTGCCAAATAATGTGAATGTATTTGTATTTAGTGTATAGCAATGTTTTTGCTAAATAATGTGAATGTATTTGTATTTGGTGTATAGCATTGTATGTGCCAAATACTGTGAATGTATTTGTATTTCGTGTATAGCATTGTATGTGCCAAATAATGTAAAATGTGAATGTAGTTTTATTTGGTGTATAGCATTGTATGTGCCAAATATTGTGAATGTATTTGTATTTGGTGTATAGCATTGTATGCACCAAATAATGTGAATGTATTAGTATTTAGTGTATAGCATTGCATGTGCCAAATATTGTGAATGTATTTGTATTTGGTGTATAGCATTATTTGTGCCAAATCATTATGAGTACCAAATCATGTGAGTGATCTATTTGAGTATTTTAAAACATGTTTTTTTTTCTTGTTATATTACTCATGTGTTGTGTATGCCAACTTCTCCACATTGCAGTACAACGAAGGATGTATTATCTATCGGCTAAATACCTACCATGGATGATTCCAGTCACAGTCTCCGCCTTGGCTTTTCCAACTACGTTTTACATTTCGTGTAGGGAAATGTGTATTTTGTATGTTTTTCTCTTCGTGTCACAGTTTTGCCATGTTTACTCTTTTAATGCCATCTTTCCCCCGCATGTATTTTGCTCTCTCTTCTTTTGTCTTTCTTCTTCTCTTTCTTTTTATTTCTCTTCCTTTACTGTCTCTCCCTTTTCTCTTTGATTTTCTCTCTCGCTCTCTTGTCTTACAGCAACTCTCTAGAAATGGTAACTCTCCTTTCACTTTCTAATTATGTCTGATCTTCTCTTTATCTTACCCTTCTCTGTCTGTTTGTCTCTCTGTCTCTCTCTCTCTCTCATACACACACTCTCTCATTTTATTATTTCCCTATTAAATAATTATTTCACAAGCTTTTTTACAATGTTCTCTTTCTGTATCTGTATCTTATCTCTATATATATATTTGTTTATATAATATGCCTGTCTTTCCTTCCCCCATTCTCTCTCTCTCTCTCATTCTCTCTATCTCACTCTCTCTCATTCTCCCTCTCTCTCTTATTCTCTCTCTCTCTCATTCTCTCTCTCTCTCATTATCTCTCTTTCATTCTCCCTCTCTGTCTCATTCTCTCTCTCTCATTCTCTCTCCTTCTCTTATTCTCTCACTCTCATTCTCTCTCTCATTCTCTCTCTCTCATTCTCTCTCTCTCTCATTCTCTCTCTCTCTCATTCTCTCTCTCTCATTCTCTCTCTCTCTCATTTTCTCTCTCTCATTCTCTCTCTCTCATTCTCTCTCTCTCATTCTCCCCCTCTCTCTCTCATTCTCTCTCTCTCATTCTCTCTCTCTCATTCTCTCTCTCTCTAATTCTCTCTCTCTCTCTCATTCTCTCTCTCTCATTCTCTCTCTCAATCTCATTATATCTCTCTCTCATTCTCTCTCTCTCATTCTCTCTCTCTCATTCTCTCTCTCTCTCATTTTCTCTCTGTCTCATTCTCTCTCCCTCTCTCTCTCATTCTCTCTCTCTCTCATTCTCTCTCTCTTATTCTCTCTCTCTCTCATTCTCTCTCTCTCCTTCTCTCTCCCTCATTCTCTCTCTCTCTCATTCTCTCTCTCTCATTCTCGCTCTCTCATTCTCTCTCTCTCTCATTCTCGCTCTCTCTCATTCTCCCTCTCTCTCTCTCATTCTCCCCCTCTCTCTCATTCTCTCTCTCTCTCATTCTCCCTCTATCTCTCTCATTCTCTCTCTCTTTCTCATTCTCTCTCTCTCACTCATTCTCTCTCTCATTCTCCCTCTCTCTCTCTCATTCTCTCTCTCATTCTCTCTCTCTCTTTCTCTCTCTCTCTCATTCTCCCTCTTTCTCTCTCATTATCTCTCTCTATCTCTTTCATTCTCTCTCTCTCATTCTCTCTCTCTCATTCTCCCTCTCTCTCTCTCATTCTCTCTCTCTCTCATTCATCCTCTCTCTCTCTCATTCTCTCTCTCTCTCTCTCATTCTCTCTCTCTCATTCTCCCTCTCTCTCTCATTCTCTCTCTCTGTCTCATTCTCCCTCTCTCTCTCTCATTCTCTCTCTCTCTCTCTCATTCTCTCTCTCTCTCATTCTCTCTCTCTCTCATTCTCTCTTTCTCTCCTTCTCTCTCTCTCTCTCTCATTCTCCCTCTCTACCTCTCTCATTCTCTCTCTCTGTCTCATTCTCCCTCTCTCTCTCTCATTCTCTCTCTCTCTCTATCTCTCATTCTCCCTCTCTCTCTCTCATTATCTCTCTCTGTCTCATTCTCCCTCTCTCTCTCTCTCATTCTCTCTCTCTCTCCCTCATTCTCTCTCTCTCTCATTCTCTCTCTCTCATTCTCTCTCTCTCTCTCCTTCTCTCTCTCTCTCATTCTCTCTCACTCTCCTTCTCTCTCTCTCTCTCTGTCTCATTCTTCCTCTCTCTCTCTCATTCTCTCTCTCTCTCTCATTCTCTTTCTCTTTCTCTCATACTCTCTCTCTCTCCTTCTCTCTCTCTCTCTCTCATTCTCCATCTCTCTCTCATTCTCTCTCTCTCTCTCTCTCATTCTCTCTCTCTATCTCTTTCATTCTCTCTCTCTCATTCTCTCTCTCTCTCTCTCATTCTCCCTCTCTCTCTCATTCTCTCTCTCTCTCATTCATCCTCTCTCTCTCTCATTCTCTCTCTCTCTCATTCTCTCTCTCATTCTCCCTCTCTCTCTCTCTCATTCTCTCTCTCTGTCTCATTCTCCCTCTCTCTCTCTCATTCTCCCTCTCTCTCTCATTCTCTCTCTCTCTCTCTCACTCTCTCTCTCTCATTCTCTTTCTCTCTCATTCTCTCTCTCTCTCATTCTCTCTCTCTCATTCTCTCTCTCTCTCCTTCTCTCTCTCTCTCTCTCTCATTCTCCCTCTCTCTCAACGCTAGCTTAATTTGTTCTCTAATAGTCAATGGTATAATTACGAAAACATCCATTAAGTGACACGTTGTCAATTATGTTCTTACTTACTTACGCCTTTCGCCCCACCTGTAACGTAGGCCGCCAACTAAAGTCCACCAGGTATCCCGATCGTGGAACAATTTCTCTCTTTGACCCCCAGTTAAGCCCTAATCTTTTAACGTCGTTTTCCATATCGCGCTATCAGGTGTATCTCGACCGACCTCTTAATTTTTGCCGTGTGGGGTTGCAAGTGAGCGCTTGCCGAGTGACACTGTATGCCGGTTTTCTAAAGGTGTGGCCACTCCATTTCCATCTCTTTTAGGAAATGTCTTCTTCCACAGGCCTCTGTTTAGTGTTCTATAAAAGTGATAAATCTAGACTAAATTTAATTTCTTTTTACAACAAACTGCCAAGATGTTTGCACAACTTTATATTTTTAGCTCTTGGGGATTTTTTTTGTGATTTAAAAAAAAAAAAAAGACAAAATTGAATAAAAATTGAATATTCTCTTCTGATTTTTTTAATTATTAAATATCAAACCACACATTTTGTTTCTCTCTATCCCAGATTACTATAAACTTATTTCATTCGAAGATGGTAAGTACATAATGTCATGTATTAATAGCGCCCATCTATCTCTCAACGCACGTTTTGTGGGTGGTACCAAGCCTAGACTGTTATATGAATCCACTCTTGTGCCGACCTCAAATTCTCGCAATGGCTAGGAATAGTTTATTATTTCTCGTACATGGGAGTTCATGTTAAAACTATCATTTTTATTATGAGTTTTGTAATTAACCCCTTATTTTCACCCCTTCTGGTAATAGGTCTGTTACCCGTTTTTCTCCGCGAGTATTTAATGATTCGGGTTGTCTTTAAGGCAGTCAGTTTCGAGATATATCTTTTGAGTCTGTTATGGACGCTTGTGTTTGCACTATTTTATTCTAACTGTATATAATCTTCCTATTGTATATACTTGCAAATATCACCCGAATTAAATTATCAACAACATTTCCACTGAAGCTTCCTCGTCATGTTACTTTTCTTTTTTATTGTTTACAATACTATAATATGTTTATTTACAAATACAACTTCAAGGAAAGGAACTGCTAGAACGCAAATACTGAGTTTGTGTCCAGGACAATAAAGAGAGTTCGTGTAATACGGAAATATAAATAATAATAACCAAAGTCTACCCTAGGACGAACGAGAATTATCAACAACATTTACACGCCTCTGACCACAAGGGGATTGTGGTTGTAACATTAAATCTTTTTTAGATTTTCCATTTTGTTCTAATAATTTTATTTTCTCTTGTTGACTCTTAAAGCTTTACACTATTACAATAATTTAATGATAGCATATTACAAAAACCGACAACATTTTCTGTTTTAGTATCAAAAAGGTTTTTTTGGGGCTTTTACTTTTTACTTACTTACGCCCGTCAACTCCTGTCGTAGTATGGGCCACCAACAACAGTTCTCCACATTCTCCTATCTAAGCCATCCTCTATAACTGGTTCCTGCTGAAACCCATCTTGGTGATTTTGTCTTCCAGGTCACGCCTCCATGTGTTTCTTGGGAGACCCCTATTCCTTTTTCCTTGTGGATTCCACCTCAATGCCTGCCTTGTAATGTTATTTACTGGTTTGCGTAATGTGTGACCTATCCAACCTCATCTTCTCTTCCTGATCTCCTCTTCAGTTGGGGCTTGGCCGGTCCTTTCTAAAAGACTAACATTGCTGATGATGTCAGACCATCGTATTTTCAGGATTCTTTTAATGCAGCTGTTGGTGAATGCTTAGAGTTTCCTAATGGTAGTTTTTGTCATCCGCCATGTCTCCACTCCATATAGTAGGACTGACTTCACGTTTGAATTGAACAGTCGGATCTTAGTGTTCCTAAACAACTCGCTGAACTTCCATATGTTATTGAGCTGTATAAAGGCTGCTCTTGCTTTTCAAATCATTGCCTTGACATCTGTTCCGCCCTGTTTATCTACTATACTTCCCAAATAAGCAAATAAGTAAATGGCTGAACTTCTTCTAGCTGATAGTGATGACATTTGTGCTGGTGGGGTTAATTTTCAGGATCTTTGTTTTTTCTTTGTTGATGTTCAGGCCGATTTCCATTGCTGTGGCTGACACTAAATTAGTTTTTTTCTTGCATCTGTTGGTGGCTATGTGACAGGAGCTTATAACAAACAAAGAAAAATATGTTTTCATCCTTTAATGAACCTACGGGGAAAATGTTTCAGCATATAAAGATCCTACGTGGACAAGTTTTCAGCATGAAATAAATTCAAATGAACATACTAAGCCTATAAATATAATGAGCACACGCATTTAATAATATATATTTTCAGGTTATAATGACCCCACGTAGAAAAGATATTCAGCATATGTATGATCCCACGGAAATATATTTTTCAGCATATAATAAACCCACAGTGAACAATGTTTTCTTAGCATATAATGTGCTTACTGTTTTTAACTAATTAATTAACTTCACAAACCATTATTGCAGCATTACCATTGTGTAAAATGTGTAACATATATAAATCTACAAATTTTATTATTTATATATTTTTATATTTCAGATGCTTACTCAGTATAAGCGTCGATACTTAAAAAATATGTTTCTTGAAACATGGTAAACCTCAACTACTTGCCGTTTAGTCCCCAGGGTCTTGATATTCAAAAACTATTATCGTCAAATAGTAATACAAGGGAAGCGAACGAACCTTAAATGGCTGAACGCTTAAGAGTTAGGTGGAGCCGTTGAACGGAATAACAAACATAATGTGTTTTGGATTTTAAGGTTAAAGATTAATGAAAACACAAACGTGTACGTCAAGCTAAAGAAAGAGAAAAAATAAAGATCAGAAAGTTAAATAAGTGCCTTAAATAAAGCCAAATAGATCACGGGACGTATCATGTGAACGGCTGAATTTTTTCTAGGATTACTACACTTGAAATGGTGGATGGTTCAATGTTCTCTTGCTCTTTGACATTTTCGGCTTCTTAGGTTTACTGACATGAAAAAGTCGTGCAAGACATGTCTAAAAGCATGACGACAGACAGAATGCATATATGTTTGAAAGACGCAATCAATAATTGACTTATGAACAATATTTTGTTTTCAAAATGTGCCTAATATCAGGACAGGGTCGAAAAGTGTTTTGAATTGAAACAAGAGCCAAAGTGTGTTTATAGTCGTAACTAGTTAAAAGTATGTTTAGAGCCAAAACTAGGGCTAAAGTGTGATTGTAATCGAAAGTAGGTCCAAATTTTGTTTATAGTCGTAACAAGGGCAAACGTGTGATTGTAATCGAAACTAGGTATAAATTGTGTTTATAATCAAAACTAGGCCACATTGTGTTTTTCATTGAAACTAAGGCCACAGCACAGAATAGGTATAGAAAATAATGCGCAATCCCTATATGCACAGTCACCAAAAGTGAAGCTCGGCTTACGCCATTTTCTTTTGATTCAAGGCAGCGGTCACTAGAAACGCTACTATAGTAAAATGAGAAACGCTTAATGTATTACTGATATCTACTCTTAGCAAGCTTATGACTAAAGTAAGGCTACTAATATTACGTGAAATGAGGTTAAAAATGTCAATTGTTTATCCTTTACGAGGTCAGGAAAGCCATGTAGTTTGACATGCTTATTTGTACGATAATGTATCGTTTTCGCATCATTGTTGCAGTATGTTAAACAGCAGCCTTTGTATTTTTTGCCTGAAACTTTAGCTTTGGGTGTTCGAAATTGTAGATTTGATGAAAAAGACATTGTAAATAAGCAGAAACATATAGTGTAACCAGGACCGCATGCATTTAAACAGTAGAGCGTCGGTATTACTTCCGGAAACAGAAAATAATGCGCATTGCGCATTCTGTTCTATATTTATTATGTGGGCCAAAGTGTGTTTGTATGCGAAACCCTCCTGCAAAGTGCCAATTAATATGCCAAACTATGAGATGCGCCTTTGATCGTATGAATATCTTTACTGTTTTTTTCCTAGAGGAAAAATGTAGACATAGAGACCTTTACTTTTTATGTTAGCATAAAAAAAGGTTACATCATTGTCAATCTGTTGAAACTCGTATTCAAAATTGATTTCGGCTCTTTTTCTAGATCGTTTACAAGTTCCTAAATCAAGTTTATCTCGGTTATCCGACCAATAACTAAAAAATATAAATAATAATATGTGAAAATAACTTAAAATCATTGTTTTTCATTTTTGTTAGATTAATAGAAGAACTAAACTTTAGTATGTATTGTTACGTCCACAATCCCCTTGTGGCCAGAGCCGTGTAGATAACGTTGATAATTCTCGTTGGTCCTAGGGTAGACTTTAGTTATTATTATTTATGTTTTAGTATTACACGAACTCTCCTTATGGTACTGGGCACAAACTCAGGATTTGCGTTTTAACAGTTCCTTCCCTTGACGTTAGAGTAGTAGGTAAATATTATAGTATTGTAAACAACACAATAAAATAGTAACTGTTGTTACTGTTGTTGATAATTCAATTCAGGTGATATGTTAAAATACATATATACAATATGAAGATTATGTACAGTTAGAATAAAATAGTGCAAACACAAGCGTCCTCAAAAGAAATATCTCAAAACTCTATGCCTTTCAGACAAACAAATCAATAAATACAATTAAAGTGGTGCGGGGGACAGATCTATTACTAGGAGGGGTAAAAATAAAATAATGGTATCATTACAAAACTCATAATAAAAATGATAGGAACTACCCTATGCAGAAATAATAAACCATTCCTAGCCATTCCGAGAATTTGAGGTCAGCCTAATCACGGAATCCCAACATTACCTAGAATCTCTCGCCTTCGTTACTAAAAGTCTAGGAAATGAAAAACTAAGTCCAGCCCACAAAATCTTGTGTAGGGAGAAAAAAGAGAAGGGGAATAAGCATTGTGTGTTCCAATACTTGGAAACCAACAGTATATGACAGTATCAAGTTTTACCAGAGTACCTTGTACCTCAGCCAGCCGTTTAAAGTATGCTCGATAAATATGTCAACGGTAAATTCGGCAACTGTATTTTCGGTGAGGTAATTTTGGCAATGGTTAATTATGCAAATGTAAAATAGGCAAACCTATGCTATCTACTGTTTTTGTATAATTTTGCTTTATAATTCGCGATTCTTTGTAAAGCGATCATTGTGAATACATAAAAATTCTACGAGTTGGATTAGTTCTCCTCCGGATTTCCAGTCATTATAGGCGTGACAATAGACTATTATAAAGTTCTACATGGAAATTAAATAATAAAACAAAAAGCTCACGAACATCATATTTTATTTATTTTCTTTGTGTATTTATGAAGTTTTTATTATATTTTGTGTATACTTTCAGTTGCTAGTTGAAATTTGAAAGTTAATGTGCTTGTCGACAGTTAGTAGCTAGTTAATTTTGACATTTGAGTTGCTTGTTGAGAATTGACTGTTGACTTGCTAGTTAATTTTGACTTGCTATGTGAGAGTTGAGTGCTTATTTGTCCATTTCTTTTTTGGTGAATTCCGGCTTTTCACAGATGTAACGCATTTTATACGAACAAAGTATGTCTATAAATCTACGAGAGTGTTCGCTGAGTAGGGCGCACGCATCTCCATTGGAATCATTTGGTTCATCTGTGTAAAGAAATATATTTATTTTTTAAATAACTAGCAAATTGAACTAATACAGGCAGACATATATCTTTAGTGATATATATATATATATATATATATATATATATATATAAAGACCGTGTTTGGCCCCCCACGGATCCCCATTGGTCAACTTATAGCAAGTTATAGCTCATAGCCTAAAAAATTATTACAAGCCTATGATCAATGTGAATGTGGGCTCTTTTATTGGGCAGGCGGCCGGCAGGCCTATTCTATACATTTAGTGAAATTAAGTCTTTAGTGGCTTGCTTTATAATTGACTTTGTTTTATTTTTATTTTTAATTGATTTTACGTGTTAATATCTTAATTTTAATTGTTTTCACACAGTCTCACAGTACATATTTTTGTAGGCCTATTCATTATTATTTCACTTTTGTCCTCTTTACTTCCAGGTTTTAGGTGCCAACTGTATACCTTCACCACTGCTATTTCTTTCAATTTAATCTGGCTAATACCTCTCAGTAAGTAAAAAGTATATATTTATATATATACACTTTATTAATATCTTCTTTTAAATGGTTTTGACTACATTTCCTCGGCGTACATTTAATAGTATTCATTATTATCTAATTTTTTCCTTTACTTCCAGGTTGTAGGTGCCAACTTTATACCCTCACCACTGCTGTTTCTTTTAATTTTATTTGGCTAATATTAATACCACTCAGTAAGAAAATATACACATTATATGTTTTACATTATATTAGTATCTTCTTTTGAATGTTTTTGACTGAATTTCCCCGCCTTCTACAACCACAGTACATTTTTTAGTATTTATAATTATCTCATTTTTTTCCCTTTACTTCCAGGTTAAATAGGGCTGATTTGTACTATTTCAACTTATAATTTTTCAAATTGTTCATTGTTAATTTTTTAAACTATATATGGTTATACATTTTTTCTTTAAAAGATTCTTATAGTTGTTTTTTAATTTATTTTATTAGAATGTCTACCACTACCCCCGAATCAAAGACACCTAAAAGAAATTATACTCCAGAACAAAAAGACCAGAAAAGGCAAAAAAATATGTGACTGTAAGGCATGCAAATGAAACTCCAGAACAAATGGAAGATAAACTTAGGCTTAGGCATAGCAGAATTAGGATGGCACAGTTGAGGTAGTGGCAAGATAATGACATCAAATTATAAGCATTTAGTTACGATTGTAAAATTTATAATAATTACATTCTGATGTACACATAGAATCAATGGATATTGTTTGTCAATACTATCGGGCAAATAGGTTAAGAAATGAATTGCAAGGAATTTGCTTGCTGTTCGGGGGGGGGGGGGTATTTTGGCCCATTATTGACCAACAACCAGAACCTCTATATTATTACCTGTCTTGGAAACACCTGAATCTAGACATTTTAAAAATATATTAGTATAATTTTTGCTTCCAAATGACCCCTTTTGGGCAAATGTAGAATCTGCCAATTTTATAACAGCCGCTAAAGTACAGGTTCAAATTTACCACAATGCCGGTTCACTCCTACTGCTAAATGAGTCGCCCAAGTTTCTTCATTTATTTTGTTGGTGATGAAGCAACTGAAGATGCCCAACAATGCAATAATATATGTAGCTTATATGCCTATTTAATTTTTTTCAATGGGCGTCGCCAGGGACTTTAAAAACACCCCATCAGTTTAAAATGTAAAATGAGTGATGGGTAGAATTATTTTTTAATTTAATTGTAGGCCTATATATGTTTTTATGTTTTTTTTTAAAGTGATTCTTATGATGTTTTTTTTATATTTTAATCATTAGGATGTTTACCACTACCACTGAATCAATGAGACCTCGAAAAAAGTGAGACTACAGAGCAACGAGAATAGAAAAGTCAAAGAGTGTCCTTAATGTGTGCCAATGAAATGCCAGATCAAAAGGAAGATAAACTTTGACGAAACAGAATTAAAATGGAACACCAGAGGCGAACTAAAGACTTTGAATTAGATTCATTTAATTATGATTGAATAATTAATTATCAATCACAACCTGATGTAGGGCTACAAACAGGATTACCGTTATGGGGATTTTTGTCAATACTGTCTGGTAAAAAAATAAATGAATCGCCAGGAATTTGTTGTTCTGGAGGGAAAATAATTTTGCCCCTCATTGACCACCTGAACCACTTTATTCTTTTATGTGTGGAGAAACACCAGAGTCTAAACATTCGAATGTATCATTCTTGCTTTCAAAACTAGAATCTCCCCAATTCATGCCATTGTCTTTTACCCTGTTGAATTTTTTAATTCTTTGAATTTGAAGCCACTGGAAATGCTACCTTATATATTAGCTTAAAAAATCGGATCTCACATTATATTATGGCGTAATCTAGATCTGTCCAATCTTTTTATCTTTGCTCCTGGTGGTAAAACTAAAGAAAGAGTTTATTCTAAAGCTTTGAGTTAGATGTCGAATTTGTGAAAGACAATAATTCATTTAGATGTTTAGCCTACATTTAATGCTTTACTAAACCTAAGGGTACTGACAATTTATTTAATTAATTTTAATCCATTTAATAGACTTAAAATATGTAATTTTTTTAAATTGTCTTTAGGGGTTTTATTTTATTTTGTGTACATTTGTGTTAGAATATTCTTTTTTTTTCTTTTGTGTTATAATTAATAATGCTACCCAACACTCATTATATTATTTTACATTTTAAACTCATGTGTTTGAAACAATAAATTGTTGTTTGGCATTTCTATAAGTGTTGTATATCTAATTATTTTATTTTAATTTCTATAGACATTTTACTAGATGTTTTTTTCATACAAATTTTAATAAAACGTGCATTTGTTGGAAATGTTTTACTTTGTTAAAAATTTATGTTACAGCATGTATATTTTTAAATCTCTTTATTGTTGTCTAAATGTTTTTATCATTATTTTTATTTGTTTATATACTTCAAGCTAAATTCCTCTGTGTTGTCTGGAAATAAATTAAATAGGCCTGTAAAATGATTTTTCATTCCTATTAGCTTTCCAATTGTAGTCAGCTTATCGTTTAGGCTTGAAAGTAAACAACATAAATTTTAAATTAATTCCTATTTACCTAGGTCCATTGCAACTAAATCAATAATTAGTTCATCATATTCTTAAAATAATTGTGTTTAAAGCTGAGTCTATGTAATTTTTACTCCGGGCAACGCCGGGTAAATTAGCTAGTATATATATATATATCTGAGTTAGGCGTTTGTTGTTGTCGGTCATTGTATCGCAAGCGATATTGGAAAACAATATGGAAAACATTATTATATGGCATATGGAAAACAAACACGCCTATGAGTCGCCTTTGACTAATTAGTGTTTTCAAGTCAATTAGTTTTAGTGTTAAGAAATTATTTTTGTGAATCAAACAAGATTTCTAAATATTTCTTCGAGAAAAAAAAATAGTGTAATACATAATAATAATAGATCGTGTAACAACATATTTTAATAATTTCCTCCCAACTTTCAACAAAACAAAAGTTTGGGTTTAAGTTAGAAAACCGATTTTCGGTTTCAATACCGAAAATTGGATTTCTGGTTTAAGTTTAACATCCCTAACCTACATGCATTCTATTTCATTTTATTCAAAATTATCCATAGCAGAATAATAGATGTAGCACTAGCGTTGCAGTCTGACTTTTGAAATTTAAAATAGATATTCTGATGATGACCGAAAATCAATATCAGTTTCAGGCGAAACTGAAACTATGATGAAAGAGGCCTTAGAGTTGCCTTTTAAGTTATTAAGACATATATTCAAGTTTGATTTGAAATTTATTGATATTTCAAAAGCGTTTGATCCACTGGGTGGTTGACGAAAACGTCACCCATTTAAAAATTAAGTTTTGTTGAAATATCAATTATCAACTCTAAACAAATCTATTTTAACCATGTATTAAATTAAATATTTTGTTAGTATCTTCAATTAGTTTACTTACTAAAAGCCCAAAATTGATCATGATCCCTATAATCAAACACGTTGCCGTCATGCCACACCCATTGCTTTGATTTGATATTATCCAACCCAACCCAAAACCTAATCTTTTTTATATTTGTATGACGTCTATTCATCATGTTCATTAATTCATCTGTGTTGAAAACAGCCAGTCTTGATCCCATTTCTGTGTAAAGACAAAAACTATAAAAAGATGGACCGCTCGCACCTATTTTTAGAGCTTAAGTTGTTTTTTCCGTGCGCATCCAATAACATTGTCCTTAATGACTCTTAAACTTGCCTTAGGACTTCTGATGTATAAAACTTTTAATTTTAATCTGATTTTTCCATTGAGAAAATCATAGCGAATTACTAAACCGTAAATGTACAGGAGAGGGGGCGATCGGAAATTCCAAAACAGAGGGGTTAAAGAAATATCAAAGCAAGCAGTCCACCTTATTATAGTCTTTGATAAAGAGAAAACAGATAAAACAATAATTTTTCCCATAAATGTATTAATTATTATCTTTAAAAAATATTTAGAGAAAACGGACTAAGTTGATCCATAGTGCAGAGAAGCAGAGTTCACAAGTTTCTGTTGCCACGGCATATTAGGAGATTGTGTGGCCAGAACAACGCCCATGTGCCTTCACCTTTCCCTGACTAATATCAGGTACCCATCAGAGCTAAGTAGACTCAGGGACACCTTCCAGACCCAGGAAATAACCCTAAATAACGCCAGTCGAACGCGCTGCGGATCGGCCACCGGACACCCAAATAATATCTATGCCGGATCAAAATATAAATAAATATCGTTGAAAATTTTCTACAAGTAATTCTAAAATAAAATTAAAATAATTGATAGTGGGCAACCATGAGAGTATACAACATAACTTTCAACATTATTTCAGTCATCAAAAGCCAGTTTAACAAGGCTACATGTGCAGTCCTTCACAACGATGTCACTGGAAACAGAATAAAAACAACCATTGGCGTGCGTCCAGGGTGCCTACTCTCTCCGACACTCTTCAATATTTACTTAGAAATGATCATGACGGATGCACTGGATGTCCATGTCGGGACAGTCATCGGTAGGAGACCAGTAACCAACCTTCGCTTTGCCAATGACATAGATGCCAATGACATAGCTAAGCCATCTATGTCATTGGCTGGCAGTAAAGATGAACTGAGGTAGTTACAAACTGCCAAACTATAGAAAATATCAACGGCGTATTGCATGGAAATCAACAATGAAAAGACCAAGGGTATGGCAAATAAGTAATTTAATCCGAAATACAAGTGGGCGTTCAGAGGCTGAGAAAGTTTCCTTCTTCAAATATCTGGGATCCATAATATCCGGTGTAGTGTCTAAGCCGTAAAATCTTGCTAGAATATCCCTTACAACTGCTGAACTTTGCAAGCTAAATAACATCTGGCGAAGCAAGACAATCTCACATTAATCGATGATTCGACAAATGCGCTCCATAACGATAGCATATTTTATGTACTGCTGTGAAACATGGACACTTACAGCAGATCTACAGAAACGAGTCAAAATCCTTGAAATGAGATGCCTCCTACAAAGATTACGTTACAAATGAGACTGTCCGTGATCGAATCACCAACGTTATCGGCCCTCACGGGATCTACTCAGCGCCATTAAATGCAAAAAAAACTCAGATGGTACGGACATGTGGCGAGATCCGATAGCCTGGCGAAAACCACCCTGCAGGGCACAGTGCAGGGTGGAAGAAAGAGAGGCAGGCAGAAGAGACAATGGGAGGATGACATGAAGGAGAGGACCGGCTCGTCCCGTGCAGATTCCCAGAGGGCGGCGCAGGGCATAGACGAATAATAATAATAATAATAATAACAGTGCTTATATAGCGCATATCCCGTTGGTGACAGTTCTATGCGCAGACGACAGTTACATAATACAGACAGACAACGAAATATGTAGTAATACGCTAATTCTGCTGGCGAAATAGGTGAGTCTTCAGCCGGCTCCTGAAGGTGTCATAGCTAGGGCTCTGGCGAAGCTGTAGTGGGAGGTGATTCCAAGCAGACGGTCCTGCGTAGGAAAATGAACGTTCACCAGCGGACACTAGCCTCACACGAGGGATCCGCAGAGTAAGCGCGTCAGAAGCCGAACGAAGTGGGCGGGACTGGGTGTAGAGCTCCATACAAGAGCGAAGATAATCCGGGGCACAGTTATTCAGGCACTTATAACAGAGAAAAGCCATCTTATATGAGATCCGTTTGTTGATGGGTAGCCAGTGCAGAGATCGGAGCAGAGGAGTGATATTATTTGACTTCTTCTTCTTGAGAACTAGTCGGGCTGCGCAGTTCTGGATACGTTGGAGTCCTTGAAGGGAGGAGGCCGAGAGACCAGCCAAAAGCGAATTGTAATAGTCCAAGCGGGAAAAGAGGAGAGAGATAATGAGCTTGACACAAGCTTCCTAATGACATAGCGAAATCATCAAACTGTCAAAAAATGGTGCCCCAACGACCTTCACCCGGGTTATGGGATAGGTTGAGGTGAAGGAAGGTGAAGAATTGGTAGTATCTGCTTTCTTAAATAGTCTAAATATATTCAGCACACTGCACTATATAGGCTGCGATATATTAAATTTACAAATGAAAGACTAAGCTAAGTTAAGCTAATGACTGTAATTAGTATATGACGAACAACAAATATTAAGAAACTATTTAAAAAAAATAGCCTATAAACATGACTAAACATAAATTAACTATTCATAAAACATAACAAAGAACTTCTCAAGTGATCTAAAGAAAACTACAACCCTGATAGCACACTGCACTCGGACCGAGCTCGATGTTGAACGGTACTGTTTCGGCACTCTGCACGCTCGGTATCCATTACCGGCAGCCGTAAGTCAAGTACGTTAAGCTTTCTGCCCTCTCTTGAGTAAGTTTGGCACTTATTTATTTTTGCCTTTGTGCATTTTATGTACTGCGTGTCGCATTTGCACCGATTAAGTGCTGCTGACAAGTTACTATAAAAATCGAAATGTATGCAGGTCAGTTATTCTTAAGAAAAAAAAAACGAATGTGAATCTGGTAATAATATAAGGAATATAAGGGATTTAAAATATAATATGTGATGCAACCCCACGGAATGGTACTGAAGTCAGCAAAATGAGATATTTAGTTTAATGTGTTTAATAAAAGCTCATTCATTTATCTCTGCAGTGGAGAAAAAATTTCTAAAATCGATTAATTAATTCAAAGGTTATTCAAAATTATATAAGTAAAGGTAAAGAAAGTCGTTTGGGAGAAAAATGAAAAAGAAAACACTACAGATTTTTTACAGTTTAGCATTGTAACAGATAATTAAATATTAACAGGATGAACAAGTATTAACCGATCGCCATAAAATTAGGCAAACACTTTCATAAGGAGTCATTACACAAGCTGTTAAAGTTTTTAAGATTTTCAATAATATTTAGTTAACTTATAAAATATTTTGTCTTTAGAAGATATTTGTTTGATTTTAAACAAAATCTGCTTAAAAACACATTTTCATAAAACTTGGAAAAATAATTTTAGTTTGAAAATTTCACAGCTACAAGTTAAGGCATTCAACATTACAAATCAATAACAATCTTAAAAATGACCTAGGACCAATTTTACACATTATTTTGCATTTATTAAAAAATCAGTTTTACCGACTTCCGTACCGGCTCGTGGGGTCGCATCACATATTTCATTATATATTATAGGCCTATGTTATACAAGCTAAATTATACAAACTAAAGCATACATCTAGATAACAAGCACACATAATATTTAGATACCATGTCTTATACAAACCTTCGCATTTCGTTTTAGCTTCCAAAAACGTTTGTATCTCGTTTGACCAAAAGTAGCACATTTCTGTAACATTATACTTATCATGAACGAAACCTGGAAATTGATGACATCTGAAAGCGTTTAGCGTCATAAGTTTTCTTTTGGCAATGGACACATTCTGGGTGTTGTTAAGTGCCTTCGTGTCCTGTACTAAATAATTGAAGACACTTTTAATGATCGTAATAATTGGACACCAGACATTATTACAAAAAGATGAGAAATTAATCATAAAATATTTAATCAGTATTATTACGTTTTAGACTAGGAATTGGAAACCTACGCAACGCGTGCCAGAGATGGCACGCAAAGCAATTTTTTTTTCAATGGCACGAGCAAGACCCTTTAAAATGCTATTCAAGTCATTTCTACATGGAATTGGCTGCTAGAGCAGGACGACCTTTAGAATGTTGGCACGCTTAATGAATTAGGAATTCTACTTTGGCACACTATTATTAAAAGTTTGCCGGCCCCTGCTTTAGAGTATTCTTTTACTTCTTCTACTTAAAATTTAGTCCTTCCATTTTTCTTCATTTTATCTGCTCGAAATTTAGACATTACTATTGAGGCGATCAATTTCTCTTGCTGTTTGAGAAGTATGTACATTTTTAGAACTATACCATTAAATTTGTACAAATCATCATTTGTTATGGGCTAGTAGGGACATACATACATTTTACCCCTACTAATAAACTAGCTCCTACCTTTACAACCAATATACAACCCCAAGACTTGAGCACGCCCATAGTGTTTCACCTTCGACGACGTTTGTGTGATTCCGTCTCATTTGGCAGTACATATATTCTCGCCACTGTGTATAATATCTACAATAATATTCTACATTTTGGATTAAATATGTATTCAATGAAACTACTTTGCATTTAATGTTATCATTTTGATGTCTTGAATGTCTTGAACGCCAATATAATATCACCACGAGCTAGAAAAAATTATTATCTTCAAATACTATTTTAACACATTAATGTCCAAAGGTATATCCGAATAACTTTGTCTGAGTTTGTTCGTGTTTTCTAGTTAGAATGCATCAAAAAGGGGGTATATACATGTGCTTTGTTCGGTTTTTGTTTTCTTTTAAAGTTACAGGGATGTACAGGGAAAAGTGCAGGGCAAGAATAGTTTTGTTGAGATGCACTCCAGAGGAGTGCAATGGACACGAGAGGGGTACGGGGTTTTCTAATGATAAATTCATTACATGCTTGCTATTGAACGTATTGAATAAGTTATTTTTGTATTGGAAGAATAAAACAAAAGAAAGAGGTAAATAAGAACAGAGACATTTATTTATTTGATGGATGTTACGTCCCATTTTCTTTTATTAAAAGCGAAATATAACCGTAAACACTGTTGTTGTGTTTTTCTAAAAAAAATATGTTAAATACTTATTTTTCATTAGGCTTCTTCTTGAAGCATGAAAAAACATTTAAATTGAAAATTAATATATATCCATCGAGTTTTCTCTTATTACTTAGTCTTCGTGTATGGGCAATAGGCAATTCCCTTAATAAAGGTTGAAACAAGGCAGGAGAAGACCAACATTATATGTCAGTCTAGTATTGCGACGAAATTTTGCAAACATTATTTTGTACAGTGGAGTCAAAAGAAAAGTGTCCATTCATATCTAACCTGACCCTGTCGCTAGAAAACTGTGGTGTAGGTGTGGTGTAGGTGGTGGATTCCTTAGAATACCGTTCATCATGCTGAAACAGACACTATTGGATACTTTGCGTTGAAAGGCCAGAGGTCAATAATTTCAGCAGCATGCCCTTTCGTGTGTAGTAACCAGGCACTCTACAAAGCAATCTCTAAACTCTAAGTTATGAAAGACAAAAGGCCAACACCACCTTTTGGTTCTACAGAAATGTGTACTGGTTAGCCCTATCCACGCCTCCCATTGTGGCAGCGCACTGTCTGTTTAGGTCAGGTTGATCATTCATGATGTGTTGTCTTTGTTAACGAGACCATCTCGTTGATTGTTCTACTGGTAGGACAGGGTCGCAGTGTGGGTTGCAGTCCAGTTGAAAATTAATTGAACCTCGATAACTTTAAGAAAGCTAGACGCATCTTGTAAGGGGCATTTCTGTTTTATAGTCCCAGTGGCTCCAACGTCCTTGACAGCAATGTAATGCACGTGAGAAAGGAGTTTTTCAAATGTCCAGTGGAAAGAAAGCTCAGCTGTTTAGCAAATCAGGTCCATCACAACAATACCGCCTAGTCCATGGAATCCTAACTGCTCAGCAGTACACACATAAGACTGGACAAAATATCCAAGTGGTCATCTTATTTCTTACTATCATTACAGATCTATCATCAGGTGGTGTTATATAAACAGTGACATTTATCATCTCGTCATCTATTTCCAACATTGTTAACCCATCGTTCATTGTATATTGTTTTCGTACATTGCAAAAGCTAATTAGTCTACATGATTTATCAAATGTATGCTCTTAATGTTTTAATGCATTTTAACTATGCAGTATGTTACATAATAAAAGCGTCACAATTGTTTATTTGATAAAAATATGAAGAAATATAAGCATACTAGAAATAGCCCGTGTGTAAAACACGTGGGTAAAAAATTGTGTTTCATGTGTGTTTATTATTTTTATAATTGGGTTTATATATTTGTTTTGTTTTTTCAAAGTCGAGAAACAGGAGCTTGGTGTAAAGTTGGCTTAAGTTGTGGCTTTAAATTTAAGAAATGACGAATCTAATTGGTGATATTTAAATTTTTATTGAATGACAGATAAATAAAGAATAAACATGGTTTGATTTAACTGTATTTTTTCTTTCTAAAAAAATTCAGATAAAAATGTTCATTTTGAGAAGATTTTCTGGAGTGTCTAAATTGCGAAATATTTCCTTTGCAATGAATCAATAGCCGTTGTAAAGACAATCTTTGGATTGAGATTTCTCAGAAGCATAATGATTACAGTATCATTATTGCGGTCGTCTTTGGCGTAAGCCATTATTACTATTCGTGTCATATTTATCACAATTACTTTAATACCAGGCATTATTAAAAATGTTTGTGAGCTTGAGTGTTCGTACCGAAGGTTCTGAGTATGAATCCTGAAAAAAAGGCTAGTGTTTGTTCCAGGTTCTGAAGGGTTTGTCTACGCCTACTGAGCTCTGATGGGTACTTGATATTCGTTAGGGGAAAGTAAAGGAGACTAGGCATTGTGGGCTTTGTGCTGGTCATACAATCTCCTAGTATGCCGTGGCCGCAGAAACGTGTGAACACTGCTTTACGGTCCCTGTGGATCAATTTGGTCAAACGGGGATACTTTAGGACTACTCGCGTGAGGCTAGTCATTATAATCTTAGGGAAATGTGTATGTGTGTGTGTGTGGGGGGGGGGGGGCAAGACTAATATATGGGCTAAAATGTTTCCATGAACAACAATATTCATTTTTATACCAAGTTATTGTTCTTAATCTGTTGTGTTTTCTTTTTAAATGTTTTGAATATCTGTACTTTTCATCCAATATCATCAAAATCATTTTTTGTTCCATGTTGGCAAAGTGGGGATTAGAGAATAATAAATTGATAATTCTAAAGACAGTTATAAAGCTATTATATTACTCTTTCTAAAAACTTAGTATATAGTAACTTTTGGATGTAGGATCACAAACTATACTTATCCCAGTTGACAGTTATTGTCTGAGAATTTAAAGGAATATTAGAGACGTAAAATGCCGATGAATAGATGCAAATTAAATAATGTATTTGTAAAAGTAAAGGTTTTAATTTGTCAATTTCTTCATTTCATTACGTCTCATGTAGAAATTGTAGAATAGGCCAAATACTTTATAGAAGGATCGTCTGTAATATATTATAATATTATGTAATATGTTATGAGAATAGAACTCTAATATGTAGAAAATGTAGAATGGGCCAAATACTTTATAGAAGGATCGTCTGTAATATATTATAAGATTATGTAATATGTTATGAGAATAGAACTCTAATATGTAGAAATTGTAAAATAGGCCAAATAATTTATAGAAGGATCGTCTGTAATATATTATAAGATTATGTAATATGTTATGAGAATAGAACTCTAATTAAAATAGAAAGCTGCTTACAGCTGAAGTCTTTTTGAGTAGGCCTACTCGTTATTTGATGCGCACTGAAAACACGTTCCTTAAGCGCACCGAAAACACGATTCTTGAGCTCTAAAAATAGCGCAAGCGGTCCTCTTATTATAGTCTTTAATAATCCGTCATGTATATGTTACGCACAGATAGTGTAATTGCCCAGTTCATGAACTGGGCAACTTATTGCCCATTTCATGAACTGGGCAACGGCCTTGCCCATTTCATGAAATGGGCAGTGGCCTGCCCAGTTCATGAAATGGGCAGGTGTAATTTTGCCCATTTCATGAACTGGGCAGTGGTTAATCATGAAATTTTCTTACATATTTTTACACTATTAATGTAACTAAATGTATCAAAATCGATTATTTACCCCCCCCCCCCCTTGGCTATGTTAAAACTAATGAGTGGGCCTATAATAATCTTTAGGCATGTGAATTAAAACCACAGGCTATTATATTTGATAGGGCCTATAAAAATATTTTACTCCAGTACTCAGTGACAATTTATGTAGTAGGCCAGTCTGTAGGCCTACCAAGCCGTATAACATCGGCCTGTAACTTACTATAAATCTTATGTTAGGCCTGTATAGTTAACATAAAAATCAATTATTTAACCTCCCTTAGCTACGTTTACAAAGAATGAGTGCAGTGGCCTATCCTATAATAATCTTTAGGCATGTGAATTAAGCCATAGGCCTACATACCTGCTATTAATAATTAACATTTTACTCCAGTACCTACGTAGTCAGTGACAATTTACTGTAGTAGTCTGTAGGCCTACCCAGCCGTATAACATATTATTGGCCTGTAACTTACTCTTACTATAGACCTCAGGCCTATATATATTCTATATATTTGCCTATATTTAACATAACACAACTAGCCTATATGAACAAAATTCCATACCCTAACTTATCTTTTAGTACAACCTATTTAAAAAATTTGAAAAAAAAAATACTAATGCATTATTGTATCACTACGTTATTTTAGTTCAAATTCGATTTGTTAAAGTATTATAATTATATAGCAATGCCCATCCCACAATTACTTAAACTTAAAGTTGTTAACATAATAAATGATAAGTCTATTACTATTTTTTTGCATGATGATTTATTGCAGTATTTTTATTGGATAAATATATTGTGTTTTTATTATCTCATATTTAAAAAAGTCCATAAAGTTATCATTAGTTATGTATGGTATTCCTTAAAGAGTAATAGTCAAATGTTATTGATGGTGAATTCTGCTAAATCTAAATTATCTAACTGTTCATGATAATAATGCACCTTTGAATAAAAACATTTTTTCTTTAAACCATCCATTACAAAAATTTCAATAAAGCAATTATTTCTCATTCTACACATAATTTTTATTGCATGAAAGTGATAAATGAAAAATAAAAAACATTAATGGTTGTCACAGGACCTATTAGGATGGCATGAAGAGTTGCATAAAAAGTTGCTTTTAAAACAAGAACACCTCTTATTATCACAGCGTGATTTGCACGAACATTTTTTAAAGCCTTGTCCAGTACCTACTGATAATGCGCGTACCAATGCTCTGATGCTCATTTCAGTTGACGGTACATCAATGTCTGACAATCCCTGGTAATCTATACTCTCAAAGCTATTTCGCTCTAACCAATTTTCAATGATTCCCCCTTTGGTTCCGATTTTGTATCTGCCATCCTTAATGTCCTACACCACACCTGTCAGGTTAGCAGGGTCTCCTCGGCCACGATCAAAAGCTGGTACAAAAACATTTACACAAGAACCAATGGTTACTGGGTTAAGTTTTTTATTGGTTCTTTCTATCATTTTCTTTGCAGCACTTTTCATATTTTCACTAGCAACCTCTCTTAGCATTATAGCTGGGTGGGGTTCAACTTCATTTCCATCTGTCTCATTTACCACACTCATTCCTTCTCTACTATTTTCTACATTATAATTCAACTCCTGGCAAACAATTACATAGTTATTTAAGTGTCCAGTGATGCCATCAATATTTCCTATTTCAGGTTGAATCTCTTCGTTGGCGTTAATCAACTGTTCTTCAACAATTAATTCATTGTCTACGTTTCCATCTTCAGTTACTGTATTTATTCCAATAGCTTCTAAAGGTGGAATGTCTGTTGTGGTTGTTGCGTTGTCCCTTAAGATATTTTCTAAAACATCTTCATCAACACCCGATTTAATTTTTTGTAAGAATTCAATCGGAAGGTTGGTACCCAGTCCCATTTTGGGTTTAACGCCAAATAGAGCCTGGTAGGGTTGCATTTTTATGGTTTCATGGTAAGTCGTGTTGAGATTCCATTGCACAAATTTAATTCCAATGCTCCAAGCTGAGGTATCATTGTCCCTCATCCAAGCTACAAGAGAATCCTTCAAAGTAGCATTGCTACGCTCAACCGAACCTTGGCTCTGTGGGTACCTGGGTCGACCATTCACTAATACTAATCCTGGCCAAAGACTAGAGAGTTCCTTTATAATATCTGCAGTAAATTCTCTGCCATTGTCAGATTGAAGAACATGCGGGGCACCATATTCTAAAAAAATATCTAATAAATGTTGTGCCACTTCCTTGGCACTTTTAGTAACCAATGCCCTTAGTAAATGGAATTTTGTCAAATGTTCCTGATAGTGCATTATGAATTTAAAATGGCCATCACTGAGGCTTTGGAAATCAACAAGATCGACTTGCCCTCTTTGGTTTAAATCATCTACTGTTATTGGTCTGATGACAATGCCATTGGTAGTTTCTTTTCTTTTGAGCTTTTCTGTGCATCTTTCACATTGTTTTATAAATTCTGTTACGATTCGCCGTGGAATATTTGCATAAGTCTCCAGAATTTTCTTATGTGTTTTCTTTTCACCTTTATGCCCTGTTGAAAGATGAATGTCTCTAACAATGGTTATTACATTTTCCTTTGTTGCCATATATTTGCCATTTTTTTGGGTAATCACTTTCTGCAGTCCAGCTAAATTTGCTATGGCATAAGTGTTTTTAATATGGTATTCTTGTCTTGATTTCTTTATTCCAACATTATTGTTTAGTAAAATTTCTAGGACCTGTTGTTCAAATTCTGTCGTCCAAAGAGTGTCACAATTTTGGACAATGTCTGAGAGCTGGGCTTGTATGTGTACAGAAGTCATTTCATTGGAGAACCTGAAATTGAATGGAAAAAAAATTATCGTAAAGAGAGAGAAATTTTGTTACTATGTATGACTACATATGCAATCATTCATCAGTGAAGTGACTGACCAGCGGTACTAGTATTAGACTTATTAGTATTAAAATTAGGCTAAATTCTTAATTGGTTTGTTTAGAGGCCTAAGCCAGCCATTATTCATTAAATACTATTAGGTTATTAGGCCTACTAAAATTAATAAGTATAGTATACTAAGTATAGTATAGTATTACTAATTACTAGTATTAGCATGCCTACTTTAAATTAGGCTAAATAAATAGTAATAGTAAATTCTAAATTAGTTTGTTGAGGCCTAAGTCATAGTAAGTCTAAAGTCTAAGCCAATCCCTAACCTAAGGCCTAAGTCGCCCTAAGCCAGCCTTTATATAAATTCATTAAATATTTAAAGTTTTAATAGGCTACATTAGCAGGCTAACTGAAAAGTTTTAAATTTAAAATCTAGTCGCCTTCATATCATCACGATCAAATAATACAAAATGCAGGGCCTAGCCTACCATCAACAGTCAAAATGCAAGTCCGTGACTCATGACTGTCATGACCATGACATGCGAGTCATAATTTCATTTGTAATTTTTGTGCTACTTTACCGACTCTCAAGATTTCTTATCTTCTTATCTTATACATTACAGACGCTCCTTCTATACAGAAGATTATTGCGTCCTACGCTCATCCGTGGTCCGAGTCTAGTCTTGCATTTTTATTAATGTTTTAAATGATGTTAAGTTACTGGTTTTCCTGGTTTGTTCATTTTGCGAGACCTTATAAATATATTTAATAATAAAATATAATTAATTTATAGCTATTACTTACCAAAAAAGGATCAGACACAAATTCTGATAAAATAAAAAGAAGACGTGAATTTGAGCTTGACTAGGAGTTGTTTACTTTTCCCTCTTTTTATACTCTTGTACAAGAGAGTCACTTGCCCAGTTCATGAAATGGGAAAAAATACACCTGTCCATTTCATGAACTGGGCAGGTCACTGCCCATTTCATGAACTGGGCAAGGACGTTGCCCAGTTCATGAAATGGGCAAAAAGTTGCCCAGTTCATGAACTGGGCAATTACACTATCTGTGCGTAACATATATACTCTCAAAACCAAATCGCTAAGCGTTCCGCTTCACAGATACATTTCTTTGGGTAATTATTATATAGTTTTTGATAGTATATTTGACATTTGCACTCCCCCAGAGTGCATTTCAAAAAATGTACACGTACCCCTCTCGTGTATCAGCACTCTCCTTGAGTGCATTTATATTTGGATCTGAAGTTCAATGGAACTTGTCTAGTCAAGTAACAATTTAATATTCATGGGATTCAGAATAGATTAAAGTATATAAAAACATATTTTATTTGCCTTAATTAAGTAAAAATTTTGTTTACACATACCTGGTTAAAAAAGAAGAAAATGTTTTTTGGCTCTTTTTTTTAAAAGGCGAGCTACACAAAACTACGCAATGGAAATGACTTTTACGATGATAAATAACATAAAGAAATATGTCCAGAATAGAAAAGAGCCATTTTTTTTTAATATATAATAAAAAGCTTTTTTGCAAGCTAAAAAAAAAAATGGAAGCAAGTCATTGCACTCTGGGAGAGTGCAAATATCAAATATGGGTTAAATGCATAAGATGAACATTGCCTATCCATACAGTAGAAACATCAGTAAACGCGTTGAAGATCACCCCATTTTGTTGGACCTGATTTTTTTCAGCGATGAAGCACAATTCCATCTTAACGGGCATGTTAAAAGGATAAAAGAAGATTCTGGGCCCAAACCAAAGGTCATCATCATTTTTCCCTCCCCCCTTGAGTTTTTACAAATGATTGATGATAAAATGTGGTAACATTTTATTGGCCCACCCTGTATAATAATTATATTAGTTAGTTATGTGGTAGACTCAAATATGTTGTTTTATTATATTTCTTCCCTAAAAAAGAATGACAAATATGTTATTTTATTATATTTCTTCCCTAAAAAAGAATATGAGACACCACAATTAATTTATGTCCTTCAAACTTTCACAAATTTCAAAGTAATTGGTGTTTCTTTTGTGTATACCCCATAGTTCAAGGCCGTAGTGCTTAAGGTGACGGCAGATATGTCAGCTGTAAGTAATAATAAGATGGTTTTATTGTACACCTGTATTTATGAAAGAAAGGTCTGTTGGCATATTACATTTAAAACCCTGTTGTTACATATGACCATGTAACAAGCAGGGCCCATTATTAACCACTGTGGCCCGGATAATTTCACGCCATACCACGGAATTTAACGTTTTGCTGCGGCGATGCGGAATAATTCAAACTGCCTTGACCTACCAAATCTAAATAAATCTTACTAAATATATCCATTGATAATCTTCTTTTTAGAAGGAACATCTGTAAAATATAATCATATTTGTTTAACGCTGATGTTACGACCACAATCCCCATGTGGTCAGAGTGGTGTATATGTTGTTGATGATTCTCGTTAGACCTGGGGTAGACTTTGGTTATTATTATTTATTTTTCAGTGTTACACGAACTCTTCTTATTGTCCTGAGCACAAACTTAGGATTTGCGTTCTGACAGATATTTTGCTTGATGTTATAGTTGTAAATAAATAAATATATATATATATATATATATATATATATATATTATAATATTGTTAAAAATAAAACAAAAATAGTAACTTGACAAGGAATCTTCAGTGTAAATATTGTTGATAATTTAATATAAGTGAAAATTTGATAATATGTACAATTAATGTAGTATTTACAGCAATAATATAATAGTGCCAACACAAGCGTCCATCCAACAGACTCAAAAGAAACTATCTTCAGAAAAACTCTGCAAAGCCCTCTGCAAAAAATCTGCACAAAACTAAGTACAAACTATTGGCTGCTTTAGCCGGACTCTAGCCTTAAATACTAGCGAAAAAGAGCGCGGAGAACAGACCTATTACTAGATGGGGTGAACATAATGGTATCATTACAAAACTCATAATAAAAATGATAGTTTTAACATGAACTCCCCTGTACGAGAAATAATAGACTATTCCTATCCTCTCCGAGAATTTGAGGTTGGCACGAGAGTGGATTCTTAGAACAGTCTAGGCTTAGTACTGCCAGAAAACTCGCGTTGGAGAGAGAGAGAAAGAAAAGAAATGACAATGTGTGTTCCAGTATTTGGAACTACCAATATGTGACATTAACAAGAAACATTATGTAAGCTCAGGGCGCATTTAAAATTGAGCAACAAGCAACTATGAACACAGATATAATCTTTAGGCTAAGGCATATAAAACTAATTGAAGATTTAAAACTTTACAAACATAGGACAAATCATATAAATGAAGCAAAAAAAAAACTATCATATGAGTAAGACAGTAGGGGTTTAAATCATGTTATCTAAGGTAAATATTGAAATAGTTAATTTTTTAGTTCTTTTGAAAGTATCAATATAGCTTTTTCGCCTGAGCTGAATAGGAACAAGATTTCACATCTTCGGACCGGATAATGAGAAGGAACTAAGGCTAACTGTCGTCAGAGAAGAAAGATACACTTTCAGAAGCGAGGAGTCGGCAGAACAAAGTGGTCTTTGTAGAACATATTGTTTAATTAGTTTCTTAGATAGTTGGCAAGTGTTGGCAAAGTTGCGCCGCTTTATATTCAATTCTGGCTTTCACAGGGAGCCAATTGAGCCGACGCAGTAGAACTGTCACATAATCGCGCCTTGGCTCACGCATGACCGGGCGGGCGGCACTGTTTTGAATACACTGTAATATTGCTATCTTTTTCATTAAATAAAAAGACCAAAAATCTTATTACAATTGAACTAATATCGAATATAACATTATTAAATTATTTAGCTGTAAAAAAAAATAAACTTCAGTCATAATTTTATTCTCAAACTCTAATAAAAGTATACACATTTATTTATAATTAAGAACAAATAATGTATGCTATCAGACTTCACTGCGATATTCTCTTTCATATAAAAACCTAAGTGACGTTTTCTTCAATAATAAAACAAAATATTATTAGACGATTAGTTATTGGTAATTAAAATCCGTTAAACAAGGTGATATAATTTATAGACGCCACTTTTTTACTCCCTTTATTTTAACTTGTATTTTCTGTCTGTCTGCTTGCTTGCTTGGATGTTTGTTAGCAAAACTTTGCATTGATTTTTCGACCACTTTCCGTCGCCCAAACGAGCTGAAACTTAAGCAGAAGACTTGTCCCGACTAACAATACATTCTATCAAATTTTCAGCATCATAGCCTTTGGAATAGTCACGAACTCCTTCGACCAATTTGCGAATCGAAGAGTATATTTCACGTCAAACATGGCTGCCTCTACCGGAAGATACGGTAGTACAGATTTATTTTCGGATTTGTTCGTTTTTACGAAATAAATAGATTGAAAACGACACAATGTAACCGAACAAAAGCGAGTTATCTTTTCATGGTTTTTGCGGGCTAAAGCTAGAAAAAAAAGGATGCGCAAAATTTTAGTGTGAAAATTAATAAGGCATGATATAACTTAAAATTATTTTAATTTTTCAAAGTATAAATGAAATATAAACTTAGTTTATATAGAAATAGAGTATAATACAATTTGTGATTTTATGGGATAGTTTTTTACTCCCTTTCTATTAACTTGTATTTTCTGTCTGTCTGCTTACTTGCTTGCTTGGATGTTTGTTAACAAAACTTTGCATCGATTTTTCAACCACTTTCCGTCGCCCAATCGAGCTGAAACTAAGGTAGCATACTTGTTCAGACTAACAATACATTCTGTCAAATTTTCAGCATCGTAGCCCTTGGAATAGTTACTAATACCTTCGACCAATTTGCGAATCGAAGAAAAAAAAACATGGCTGCCTCTACAGGAAGAGACAAAAGTAAATAAAATTTTTGGATATGTTTGTTTTTACGAAATAAATAGCATGAAAACGACACAATATAGCTGAATTAAAGCGAGTTTTCTTTTTATGGTTTTTGCGAGCCAAAGCTAGAACAAAAGAAAAGGGTGCGCAAAATTTCTGAGTGGAAATTTATAAGGTATGATATCACTTATATATTTTTTAATCAATCAAAATATAAATTAAATATAAACTTAGTTAACTAAAAAGGGAGTATAATAAAAACTTCGTTTTTATGGGTTAGCTTTTTTTCTGATATAGAAAAATATTTGCTTAAAGCAGAGCGACGGCCGAGTCAGAAGTCATTGTAAGTTAGTGGCTTAAGCAGCAAAAGATATATATAATTTTGAATACATGCATCATACTCATACAATCTACCGCATGACTCTAAGAAATAGGCTATCAATGTTTAATTTACTTATTATATGTAATAAATGAAGCTGTTGCCTTAAAATTATTACTTGTATTAATTTATTTTTATTTTTTATTGTTTTGAATTCATCTTTTGATCGAATATTCATCAGCTGTCTGTCAAGGCGCTATCAAAACGAGTAATTGTTGCATCGACCAATAAATAACCGCTCGAAATGAATCAAAATATCTTTGAGTTGCTATCAGGTGATTCAGCCGTTTATTACAGCGCAGATTCGATGATCTCAGAAGATCCAAATGATGCAGTAAACTATCCGGTGGAATTCCTAAACGAACAGACTCCTTCAGGGATGCCTTCTCATTTTCTGATTCTCAAGAGAGGTACAATCATTATGCTTCTGAGAAACATTAATCCGAAGAAAGGATTGTGCAACGGCACTTGAATGATTGTAAGTGACCTTCGTAAAAATTTCTTCATGGCAGAAATAATAGTGGTGATATTGTTTTTATACCGATAATTGATTTGGCGCCGTGTGATACTACTATACCATTTATTATAAGTCGTCGATGATTCCCAATTATTCCGGCTTGCATTTTTTATTCTTGATCAAATGGTTCATTTTTTATCCTTCAAGTTTTTGTTAGCTATTGATTTTTGGTATTATGATAACTTATTGCATGAAAAACGGCATCGATTATATGTGTCAAGTTTCAACTGGATGGGATGATGGTGTGTGAATTAACTTACAATAGATATTATTTACCATAAATTAACAATTTGCGAGGTTAATATAAAGGATTTTTTTATGACAGAAAAAGGATTGTGGCGTTTTCATGTCTTTAACAAGATTAACGCCACACGAAGTTAAAGAATATTTCGTATATAATCTACTCTCACAAAGATTAATCGCCTGTACAAATTTGCTTACAATTATAGCCACTACTAGGTGAATGATTGAATGCGCATATCGACCTATCATTATCTCTACTTAGTCACTTAATATTTAACTTCTGCACATGTAACAAATTGTATGTATTTCGACATTGCGTATTCGTTGTCAGTATTCATTTTATGCTTACATTTATATCAATATTCTCACATGATATAGCTATTATCGTTTCTAATGTTATCATTTATTGCTATCATTATTATGCTTACATTAGTATTATCATCTTACGAGTTCGGTTTTTTAGTCTACACCCACCCCCTTTTCTTTCCCCCTCGTGGTCATACCACGCGCAGGTGCGGAACATACCAAGGTCAAACATGACGCATTCATGTTTGGTTTCGCCACCCCTGCCCACCTTTCTCACGCCGCCCATCGTCAAACTCAAACAATGTCACACATATACGAAATTATACCTCTGTGTCCAATTTCCTTGGTCGAAACCCCTTTGACTTCCAACCGCCGGCCGTGAAAGTATAACCTTTGACTTCGAGGGCCGCCGGCCGCCCCCTTGCCACATGAGCCCCCGCACCCATCCTCCCCTCCGCCTCGCCATGTTATATCAAAATCAAACGATGCAGTAACATACTGACCAATCGTATGCACGATATAGATGAGTCAGAATGACCATTCCCATTCCACGTGACAACCCACGCTTGAGATTTCCTCAGAAATGTAATTTGAGTTTTAGTTTCGGCGGTAGACGGCCTACGAGGAGGATCGCGCCCCTGAATGGCGGCCTCGGCCCTACTCAGGTTTACTTATAGTCTAAGCCTGCCGCTAGAATTGCACTATATATGATATCCCTATTCATTACTTGTATTTGGATTCTATGATTTATTTGCTCACATCATTAATGATTGAATACGGACTTTCTTGTGAATAAAATATTCCTTGTTACTATACGCCTTGCTTATCCGTTGATAGAATACCTGTTTGTGTGACATTCAGTGAAAAGTGGTGTCAATTAGTCAACAGTTTAACTCAGCCTACGTATTAACGAGCCAGAAACCTGTTTATAAATTTTGTCTTAAAAATCACATAGAAATCATCATCACATTTCGGGACCACATACCATCTAGATAACCTGCCATTTTCACCCCTCCCCATCACCTGTGTACCTGCTGAGTTATCCACTAAGTCTGCACTGATAGCCTATGCTAAGTAAAGGCTATGTGATGCATCAACTTAGACCAACACGTCAAAAGGATTACAAATTGTGTGCGATTTATACAAATGATCTTGCTCAATCTTTTCTAATTATATTTTCTATTTATGACCCGCTTTTCCCAAAAGCTGACCAAATAGCAAAAAAAAATGTCTACGTGGTTTTCCACGGGCTATTTTTAGTTATAAGATAATAACTCTAATTAACACTTAACATGCCAAAACTCTTTCTGTATGAACCTAATAGTCCATGGTACAGAGTTTGGATCTTGTACTAAGACTGGCGTTACTATCTTGACCTCAATCAACAGTCTTTGAATTTTTTTTTTTAATGTTATTCAGTTTTACATATATTGTAGAGATTTCACAAGTCGATATTGAACTATTACCGATTAGTACACATTGTAAAATACTAAACAATTGTTTTAAACTAGCTGAAAATTGAGCAAAATCGTTTAGAAATTCATGGGCAAAGTAAAGGGCAAATTGGAATAAAATTCTTTTTTTTATTGTTGAATTTGTTATTTTTTTACATAGTGGTGTCTACTAGCTATGTTGTTATGCTGTAATAGTGCACTCGTATTGGCCGATGGTTCTAAAAGAAGAAAAAAATAGTACAAAAGTACATATTTTTCAATAAATGCCACTAATTCAAGATGGCCGCCATGGTCACGTGACACTAATTTGCATGAAATCTTTATTTTTTAGTATGGTATATGTTTTACATATATGGTAAAGATGCTTCCACATATGTCCATTAATTTTTTGTATACATTTTTAAACTGCACACATACATTTTGTGAAATTACCAAAAAACAAGTTGGCAGTGTAGCACATTTTGCGTAAAAAAAACCTTTGGCATGTTAAGTGTTATGATTTTTTTCTTAAGTTGCATACAGTGGAAGCCTTTAGGAAAGTTATTTGATGCGCACCGAAAACACGATTCTTGATCTTTAAAAAAACGCAAGTGGTCTTCTTATTTAAAGTCATTGATGTGACGTCATCTGTCTAGTCTATAGGCTACTCTCTAAACCAAGTCGAAAAGCGTTCCGATACACATACTGACTAACATATTTTTTTTGGTATTATTATATAGAGATTCAAAGTCAGAAAGAAAGAAAATACATCAATAATCTATTACAGTATTCAGACAGACATAAGGACAAAAACACTTTCTTATTTCATATGCAATAACAAAAACATACACGTTCTCTTTCTTCTCGAGTGGCATCCGGGCATTCAATGGGTTGCATAAACTAATAAGTACCGTAACACGGGGTAACTATGGACCAGCAAGAAAAAAGTTTTTCTTTGTATTTTTTTTAACAATTTGTAATTCTTTTAACTAGACCAAACGTTCTAATTTGAAATTTTCTTACATATTTTTACACTATTAATGTAACTAAATGTATCAAAATCGATTATTTACCCCCCCCCCCCCTTGGCTATGTTAAAACTAATGAGTGGGCCTATAATAATCTTTAGGCATGTGAATTAAAACCACAGGCTATTATATTTGATAGGGCCTATAAAAATATTTTACTCCAGTACTCAGTGACAATTTATGTAGTAGGCCAGTCTGTAGGCCTACCAAGCCGTATAACATCGGCCTGTAACTTACTATAAATCTTATGTTAGGCCTGTATAGTTAACATAAAAATCAATTATTTAACCTCCCTTAGCTACGTTTACAAAGAATGAGTGCAGTGGCCTATCCTATAATAATCTTTAGGCATGTGAATTAAGCCATAGGCCTACATACCTGCTATTAATAATTAACATTTTACTCCAGTACCTACGTAGTCAGTGACAATTTACTGTAGTAGTCTGTAGGCCTACCCAGCCGTATAACATATTATTGGCCTGTAACTTACTCTTACTATAGACCTCAGGCCTATATATATTCTATATATTTGCCTATATTTAACATAACACAACTAGCCTATATGAACAAAATTCCATACCCTAACTTATCTTTTAGTACAACCTATTTAAAAAATTTGAAAAAAAAAATACTAATGCATTATTGTATCACTACGTTATTTTAGTTCAAATTCGATTTGTTAAAGTATTATAATTATATAGCAATGCCCATCCCACAATTACTTAAACTTAAAGTTGTTAACATAATAAATGATAAGTCTATTACTATTTTTTTGCATGATGATTTATTGCAGTATTTTTATTGGATAAATATATTGTGTTTTTATTATCTCATATTTAAAAAAGTCCATAAAGTTATCATTAGTTATGTATGGTATTCCTTAAAGAGTAATAGTCAAATGTTATTGATGGTGAATTCTGCTAAATCTAAATTATCTAACTGTTCATGATAATAATGCACCTTTGAATAAAAACATTTTTTCTTTAAACCATCCATTACAAAAATTTCAATAAAGCAATTATTTCTCATTCTACACATAATTTTTATTGCATGAAAGTGATAAATGAAAAATAAAAAACATTAATGGTTGTCACAGGACCTATTAGGATGGCATGAAGAGTTGCATAAAAAGTTGCTTTTAAAACAAGAACACCTCTTATTATCACAGCGTGATTTGCACGAACATTTTTTAAAGCCTTGTCCAGTACCTACTGATAATGCGCGTACCAATGCTCTGATGCTCATTTCAGTTGACGGTACATCAATGTCTGACAATCCCTGGTAATCTATACTCTCAAAGCTATTTCGCTCTAACCAATTTTCAATGATTCCCCCTTTGGTTCCGATTTTGTATCTGCCATCCTTAATGTCCTACACCACACCTGTCAGGTTAGCAGGGTCTCCTCGGCCACGATCAAAAGCTGGTACAAAAACATTTACACAAGAACCAATGGTTACTGGGTTAAGTTTTTTATTGGTTCTTTCTATCATTTTCTTTGCAGCACTTTTCATATTTTCACTAGCAACCTCTCTTAGCATTATAGCTGGGTGGGGTTCAACTTCATTTCCATCTGTCTCATTTACCACACTCATTCCTTCTCTACTATTTTCTACATTATAATTCAACTCCTGGCAAACAATTACATAGTTATTTAAGTGTCCAGTGATGCCATCAATATTTCCTATTTCAGGTTGAATCTCTTCGTTGGCGTTAATCAACTGTTCTTCAACAATTAATTCATTGTCTACGTTTCCATCTTCAGTTACTGTATTTATTCCAATAGCTTCTAAAGGTGGAATGTCTGTTGTGGTTGTTGCGTTGTCCCTTAAGATATTTTCTAAAACATCTTCATCAACACCCGATTTAATTTTTTGTAAGAATTCAATCGGAAGGTTGGTACCCAGTCCCATTTTGGGTTTAACGCCAAATAGAGCCTGGTAGGGTTGCATTTTTATGGTTTCATGGTAAGTCGTGTTGAGATTCCATTGCACAAATTTAATTCCAATGCTCCAAGCTGAGGTATCATTGTCCCTCATCCAAGCTACAAGAGAATCCTTCAAAGTAGCATTGCTACGCTCAACCGAACCTTGGCTCTGTGGGTACCTGGGTCGACCATTCACTAATACTAATCCTGGCCAAAGACTAGAGAGTTCCTTTATAATATCTGCAGTAAATTCTCTGCCATTGTCAGATTGAAGAACATGCGGGGCACCATATTCTAAAAAAATATCTAATAAATGTTGTGCCACTTCCTTGGCACTTTTAGTAACCAATGCCCTTAGTAAATGGAATTTTGTCAAATGTTCCTGATAGTGCATTATGAATTTAAAATGGCCATCACTGAGGCTTTGGAAATCAACAAGATCGACTTGCCCTCTTTGGTTTAAATCATCTACTGTTATTGGTCTGATGACAATGCCATTGGTAGTTTCTTTTCTTTTGAGCTTTTCTGTGCATCTTTCACATTGTTTTATAAATTCTGTTACGATTCGCCGTGGAATATTTGCATAAGTCTCCAGAATTTTCTTATGTGTTTTCTTTTCACCTTTATGCCCTGTTGAAAGATGAATGTCTCTAACAATGGTTATTACATTTTCCTTTGTTGCCATATATTTGCCATTTTTTTGGGTAATCACTTTCTGCAGTCCAGCTAAATTTGCTATGGCATAAGTGTTTTTAATATGGTATTCTTGTCTTGATTTCTTTATTCCAACATTATTGTTTAGTAAAATTTCTAGGACCTGTTGTTCAAATTCTGTCGTCCAAAGAGTGTCACAATTTTGGACAATGTCTGAGAGCTGGGCTTGTATGTGTACAGAAGTCATTTCATTGGAGAACCTGAAATTGAATGGAAAAAAAATTATCGTAAAGAGAGAGAAATTTTGTTACTATGTATGACTACATATGCAATCATTCATCAGTGAAGTGACTGACCAGCGGTACTAGTATTAGACTTATTAGTATTAAAATTAGGCTAAATTCTTAATTGGTTTGTTTAGAGGCCTAAGCCAGCCATTATTCATTAAATACTATTAGGTTATTAGGCCTACTAAAATTAATAAGTATAGTATACTAAGTATAGTATAGTATTACTAATTACTAGTATTAGCATGCCTACTTTAAATTAGGCTAAATAAATAGTAATAGTAAATTCTAAATTAGTTTGTTGAGGCCTAAGTCATAGTAAGTCTAAAGTCTAAGCCAATCCCTAACCTAAGGCCTAAGTCGCCCTAAGCCAGCCTTTATATAAATTCATTAAATATTTAAAGTTTTAATAGGCTACATTAGCAGGCTAACTGAAAAGTTTTAAATTTAAAATCTAGTCGCCTTCATATCATCACGATCAAATAATACAAAATGCAGGGCCTAGCCTACCATCAACAGTCAAAATGCAAGTCCGTGACTCATGACTGTCATGACCATGACATGCGAGTCATAATTTCATTTGTAATTTTTGTGCTACTTTACCGACTCTCAAGATTTCTTATCTTCTTATCTTATACATTACAGACGCTCCTTCTATACAGAAGATTATTGCGTCCTACGCTCATCCGTGGTCCGAGTCTAGTCTTGCATTTTTATTAATGTTTTAAATGATGTTAAGTTACTGGTTTTCCTGGTTTGTTCATTTTGCGAGACCTTATAAATATATTTAATAATAAAATATAATTAA
Source organism: Anisus vortex (assembly GCA_949126835.1). Lineage (NCBI taxonomy): Eukaryota > Metazoa > Mollusca > Gastropoda > Planorbidae > Anisus > Anisus vortex. The sequence goes on from OX421498.1 coordinate 7,215,653, forward strand.
TTTATAGCTATTACTTACCAAAAAAGGATCAGACACAAATTCTGATAAAATAAAAAGAAGACGTGAATTTGAGCTTGACTAGGAGTTGTTTACTTTTCCCTCTTTTTATACTCTTGTACAAGAGAGTCACTTGCCCAGTTCATGAAATGGGCAAAAATACACCTGTCCATTTCATGAACTGGGCAGGTCACTGCCCATTTCATGAACTGGGCAAGGACGTTGCCCAGTTCATGAAATGGGCAAAAAGTTGCCCAGTTCATGAACTGGGCAATTACACTATCTGTGCGTAACATATATACTCTCAAAACCAAATCGCTAAGCGTTCCGCTTCACAGATACATTTCTTTGGGTAATTATTATATAGTTTTTGATAGTATATTTGACATTTGCACTCCCCCAGAGTGCATTTCAAAAAATGTACACGTACCCCTCTCGTGTATCAGCACTCTCCTTGAGTGCATTTATATTTGGATCTGAAGTTCAATGGAACTTGTCTAGTCAAGTAACAATTTAATATTCATGGGATTCAGAATAGATTAAAGTATATAAAAACATATTTTATTTGCCTTAATTAAGTAAAAATTTTGTTTACACATACCTGGTTAAAAAAGAAGAAAATGTTTTTTGGCTCTTTTTTTTAAAAGGCGAGCTACACAAAACTACGCAATGGAAATGACTTTTACGATGATAAATAACATAAAGAAATATGTCCAGAATAGAAAAGAGCCATTTTTTTTTAATATATAATAAAAAGCTTTTTTGCAAGCTAAAAAAAAAAATGGAAGCAAGTCATTGCACTCTGGGAGAGTGCAAATATCAAATATGGGTTAAATGCATAAGATGAACATTGCCTATCCATACAGTAGAAACATCAGTAAACGCGTTGAAGATCACCCCATTTTGTTGGACCTGATTTTTTTCAGCGATGAAGCACAATTCCATCTTAACGGGCATGTTAAAAGGATAAAAGAAGATTCTGGGCCCAAACCAAAGGTCATCATCATTTTTCCCTCCCCCCTTGAGTTTTTACAAATGATTGATGATAAAATGTGGTAACATTTTATTGGCCCACCCTGTATAATAATTATATTAGTTAGTTATGTGGTAGACTCAAATATGTTGTTTTATTATATTTCTTCCCTAAAAAAGAATGACAAATATGTTATTTTATTATATTTCTTCCCTAAAAAAGAATATGAGACACCACAATTAATTTATGTCCTTCAAACTTTCACAAATTTCAAAGTAATTGGTGTTTCTTTTGTGTATACCCCATAGTTCAAGGCCGTAGTGCTTAAGGTGACGGCAGATATGTCAGCTGTAAGTAATAATAAGATGGTTTTATTGTACACCTGTATTTATGAAAGAAAGGTCTGTTGGCATATTACATTTAAAACCCTGTTGTTACATATGACCATGTAACAAGCAGGGCCCATTATTAACCACTGTGGCCCGGATAATTTCACGCCATACCACGGAATTTAACGTTTTGCTGCGGCGATGCGGAATAATTCAAACTGCCTTGACCTACCAAATCTAAATAAATCTTACTAAATATATCCATTGATAATCTTCTTTTTAGAAGGAACATCTGTAAAATATAATCATATTTGTTTAACGCTGATGTTACGACCACAATCCCCATGTGGTCAGAGTGGTGTATATGTTGTTGATGATTCTCGTTAGACCTGGGGTAGACTTTGGTTATTATTATTTATTTTTCAGTGTTACACGAACTCTTCTTATTGTCCTGAGCACAAACTTAGGATTTGCGTTCTGACAGATATTTTGCTTGATGTTATAGTTGTAAATAAATAAATATATATATATATATATATATATATATATATATATATATTATAATATTGTTAAAAATAAAACAAAAATAGTAACTTGACAAGGAATCTTCAGTGTAAATATTGTTGATAATTTAATATAAGTGAAAATTTGATAATATGTACAATTAATGTAGTATTTACAGCAATAATATAATAGTGCCAACACAAGCGTCCATCCAACAGACTCAAAAGAAACTATCTTCAGAAAAACTCTGCAAAGCCCTCTGCAAAAAATCTGCACAAAACTAAGTACAAACTATTGGCTGCTTTAGCCGGACTCTAGCCTTAAATACTAGCGAAAAAGAGCGCGGAGAACAGACCTATTACTAGATGGGGTGAACATAATGGTATCATTACAAAACTCATAATAAAAATGATAGTTTTAACATGAACTCCCCTGTACGAGAAATAATAGACTATTCCTATCCTCTCCGAGAATTTGAGGTTGGCACGAGAGTGGATTCTTAGAACAGTCTAGGCTTAGTACTGCCAGAAAACTCGCGTTGGAGAGAGAGAGAAAGAAAAGAAATGACAATGTGTGTTCCAGTATTTGGAACTACCAATATGTGACATTAACAAGAAACATTATGTAAGCTCAGGGCGCATTTAAAATTGAGCAACAAGCAACTATGAACACAGATATAATCTTTAGGCTAAGGCATATAAAACTAATTGAAGATTTAAAACTTTACAAACATAGGACAAATCATATAAATGAAGCAAAAAAAAAACTATCATATGAGTAAGACAGTAGGGGTTTAAATCATGTTATCTAAGGTAAATATTGAAATAGTTAATTTTTTAGTTCTTTTGAAAGTATCAATATAGCTTTTTCGCCTGAGCTGAATAGGAACAAGATTTCACATCTTCGGACCGGATAATGAGAAGGAACTAAGGCTAACTGTCGTCAGAGAAGAAAGATACACTTTCAGAAGCGAGGAGTCGGCAGAACAAAGTGGTCTTTGTAGAACATATTGTTTAATTAGTTTCTTAGATAGTTGGCAAGTGTTGGCAAAGTTGCGCCGCTTTATATTCAATTCTGGCTTTCACAGGGAGCCAATTGAGCCGACGCAGTAGAACTGTCACATAATCGCGCCTTGGCTCACGCATGACCGGGCGGGCGGCACTGTTTTGAATACACTGTAATATTGCTATCTTTTTCATTAAATAAAAAGACCAAAAATCTTATTACAATTGAACTAATATCGAATATAACATTATTAAATTATTTAGCTGTAAAAAAAAATAAACTTCAGTCATAATTTTATTCTCAAACTCTAATAAAAGTATACACATTTATTTATAATTAAGAACAAATAATGTATGCTATCAGACTTCACTGCGATATTCTCTTTCATATAAAAACCTAAGTGACGTTTTCTTCAATAATAAAACAAAATATTATTAGACGATTAGTTATTGGTAATTAAAATCCGTTAAACAAGGTGATATAATTTATAGACGCCACTTTTTTACTCCCTTTATTTTAACTTGTATTTTCTGTCTGTCTGCTTGCTTGCTTGGATGTTTGTTAGCAAAACTTTGCATTGATTTTTCGACCACTTTCCGTCGCCCAAACGAGCTGAAACTTAAGCAGAAGACTTGTCCCGACTAACAATACATTCTATCAAATTTTCAGCATCATAGCCTTTGGAATAGTCACGAACTCCTTCGACCAATTTGCGAATCGAAGAGTATATTTCACGTCAAACATGGCTGCCTCTACCGGAAGATACGGTAGTACAGATTTATTTTCGGATTTGTTCGTTTTTACGAAATAAATAGATTGAAAACGACACAATGTAACCGAACAAAAGCGAGTTATCTTTTCATGGTTTTTGCGGGCTAAAGCTAGAAAAAAAAGGATGCGCAAAATTTTAGTGTGAAAATTAATAAGGCATGATATAACTTAAAATTATTTTAATTTTTCAAAGTATAAATGAAATATAAACTTAGTTTATATAGAAATAGAGTATAATACAATTTGTGATTTTATGGGATAGTTTTTTACTCCCTTTCTATTAACTTGTATTTTCTGTCTGTCTGCTTACTTGCTTGCTTGGATGTTTGTTAACAAAACTTTGCATCGATTTTTCAACCACTTTCCGTCGCCCAATCGAGCTGAAACTAAGGTAGCATACTTGTTCAGACTAACAATACATTCTGTCAAATTTTCAGCATCGTAGCCCTTGGAATAGTTACTAATACCTTCGACCAATTTGCGAATCGAAGAAAAAAAAACATGGCTGCCTCTACAGGAAGAGACAAAAGTAAATAAAATTTTTGGATATGTTTGTTTTTACGAAATAAATAGCATGAAAACGACACAATATAGCTGAATTAAAGCGAGTTTTCTTTTTATGGTTTTTGCGAGCCAAAGCTAGAACAAAAGAAAAGGGTGCGCAAAATTTCTGAGTGGAAATTTATAAGGTATGATATCACTTATATATTTTTTAATCAATCAAAATATAAATTAAATATAAACTTAGTTAACTAAAAAGGGAGTATAATAAAAACTTCGTTTTTATGGGTTAGCTTTTTTTCTGATATAGAAAAATATTTGCTTAAAGCAGAGCGACGGCCGAGTCAGAAGTCATTGTAAGTTAGTGGCTTAAGCAGCAAAAGATATATATAATTTTGAATACATGCATCATACTCATACAATCTACCGCATGACTCTAAGAAATAGGCTATCAATGTTTAATTTACTTATTATATGTAATAAATGAAGCTGTTGCCTTAAAATTATTACTTGTATTAATTTATTTTTATTTTTTATTGTTTTGAATTCATCTTTTGATCGAATATTCATCAGCTGTCTGTCAAGGCGCTATCAAAACGAGTAATTGTTGCATCGACCAATAAATAACCGCTCGAAATGAATCAAAATATCTTTGAGTTGCTATCAGGTGATTCAGCCGTTTATTACAGCGCAGATTCGATGATCTCAGAAGATCCAAATGATGCAGTAAACTATCCGGTGGAATTCCTAAACGAACAGACTCCTTCAGGGATGCCTTCTCATTTTCTGATTCTCAAGAGAGGTACAATCATTATGCTTCTGAGAAACATTAATCCGAAGAAAGGATTGTGCAACGGCACTTGAATGATTGTAAGTGACCTTCGTAAAAATTTCTTCATGGCAGAAATAATAGTGGTGATATTGTTTTTATACCGATAATTGATTTGGCGCCGTGTGATACTACTATACCATTTATTATAAGTCGTCGATGATTCCCAATTATTCCGGCTTGCATTTTTTATTCTTGATCAAATGGTTCATTTTTTATCCTTCAAGTTTTTGTTAGCTATTGATTTTTGGTATTATGATAACTTATTGCATGAAAAACGGCATCGATTATATGTGTCAAGTTTCAACTGGATGGGATGATGGTGTGTGAATTAACTTACAATAGATATTATTTACCATAAATTAACAATTTGCGAGGTTAATATAAAGGATTTTTTTATGACAGAAAAAGGATTGTGGCGTTTTCATGTCTTTAACAAGATTAACGCCACACGAAGTTAAAGAATATTTCGTATATAATCTACTCTCACAAAGATTAATCGCCTGTACAAATTTGCTTACAATTATAGCCACTACTAGGTGAATGATTGAATGCGCATATCGACCTATCATTATCTCTACTTAGTCACTTAATATTTAACTTCTGCACATGTAACAAATTGTATGTATTTCGACATTGCGTATTCGTTGTCAGTATTCATTTTATGCTTACATTTATATCAATATTCTCACATGATATAGCTATTATCGTTTCTAATGTTATCATTTATTGCTATCATTATTATGCTTACATTAGTATTATCATCTTACGAGTTCGGTTTTTTAGTCTACACCCACCCCCTTTTCTTTCCCCCTCGTGGTCATACCACGCGCAGGTGCGGAACATACCAAGGTCAAACATGACGCATTCATGTTTGGTTTCGCCACCCCTGCCCACCTTTCTCACGCCGCCCATCGTCAAACTCAAACAATGTCACACATATACGAAATTATACCTCTGTGTCCAATTTCCTTGGTCGAAACCCCTTTGACTTCCAACCGCCGGCCGTGAAAGTATAACCTTTGACTTCGAGGGCCGCCGGCCGCCCCCTTGCCACATGAGCCCCCGCACCCATCCTCCCCTCCGCCTCGCCATGTTATATCAAAATCAAACGATGCAGTAACATACTGACCAATCGTATGCACGATATAGATGAGTCAGAATGACCATTCCCATTCCACGTGACAACCCACGCTTGAGATTTCCTCAGAAATGTAATTTGAGTTTTAGTTTCGGCGGTAGACGGCCTACGAGGAGGATCGCGCCCCTGAATGGCGGCCTCGGCCCTACTCAGGTTTACTTATAGTCTAAGCCTGCCGCTAGAATTGCACTATATATGATATCCCTATTCATTACTTGTATTTGGATTCTATGATTTATTTGCTCACATCATTAATGATTGAATACGGACTTTCTTGTGAATAAAATATTCCTTGTTACTATACGCCTTGCTTATCCGTTGATAGAATACCTGTTTGTGTGACATTCAGTGAAAAGTGGTGTCAATTAGTCAACAGTTTAACTCAGCCTACGTATTAACGAGCCAGAAACCTGTTTATAAATTTTGTCTTAAAAATCACATAGAAATCATCATCACATTTCGGGACCACATACCATCTAGATAACCTGCCATTTTCACCCCTCCCCATCACCTGTGTACCTGCTGAGTTATCCACTAAGTCTGCACTGATAGCCTATGCTAAGTAAAGGCTATGTGATGCATCAACTTAGACCAACACGTCAAAAGGATTACAAATTGTGTGCGATTTATACAAATGATCTTGCTCAATCTTTTCTAATTATATTTTCTATTTATGACCCGCTTTTCCCAAAAGCTGACCAAATAGCAAAAAAAAATGTCTACGTGGTTTTCCACGGGCTATTTTTAGTTATAAGATAATAACTCTAATTAACACTTAACATGCCAAAACTCTTTCTGTATGAACCTAATAGTCCATGGTACAGAGTTTGGATCTTGTACTAAGACTGGCGTTACTATCTTGACCTCAATCAACAGTCTTTGAATTTTTTTTTTTAATGTTATTCAGTTTTACATATATTGTAGAGATTTCACAAGTCGATATTGAACTATTACCGATTAGTACACATTGTAAAATACTAAACAATTGTTTTAAACTAGCTGAAAATTGAGCAAAATCGTTTAGAAATTCATGGGCAAAGTAAAGGGCAAATTGGAATAAAATTCTTTTTTTTATTGTTGAATTTGTTATTTTTTTACATAGTGGTGTCTACTAGCTATGTTGTTATGCTGTAATAGTGCACTCGTATTGGCCGATGGTTCTAAAAGAAGAAAAAAATAGTACAAAAGTACATATTTTTCAATAAATGCCACTAATTCAAGATGGCCGCCATGGTCACGTGACACTAATTTGCATGAAATCTTTATTTTTTAGTATGGTATATGTTTTACATATATGGTAAAGATGCTTCCACATATGTCCATTAATTTTTTGTATACATTTTTAAACTGCACACATACATTTTGTGAAATTACCAAAAAACAAGTTGGCAGTGTAGCACATTTTGCGTAAAAAAAAACCTTTGGCATGTTAAGTGTTATGATTTTTTTCTTAAGTTGCATACAGTGGAAGCCTTTAGGAAAGTTATTTGATGCGCACCGAAAACACGATTCTTGATCTTTAAAAAAACGCAAGTGGTCTTCTTATTTAAAGTCATTGATGTGACGTCATCTGTCTAGTCTATAGGCTACTCTCTAAACCAAGTCGAAAAGCGTTCCGATACACATACTGACTAACATATTTTTTTTGGTATTATTATATAGAGATTCAAAGTCAGAAAGAAAGAAAATACATCAATAATCTATTACAGTATTCAGACAGACATAAGGACAAAAACACTTTCTTATTTCATATGCAATAACAAAAACATACACGTTCTCTTTCTTCTCGAGTGGCATCCGGGCATTCAATGGGTTGCATAAACTAATAAGTACCGTAACACGGGGTAACTATGGACCAGCAAGAAAAAAGTTTTTCTTTGTATTTTTTTTAACAATTTGTAATTCTTTTAACTAGACCAAACGTTCTAATTTAAAACTTAAATGGAAAAGAAATATTAAATGATCATTTGTTGCTACACTGCTCCATTATTTGCTAAATGCGAATCGTTTCAAGATGACCGCCGTTTGCATGTCAGATTTGTATACTTCAAAATAAGGAGTATACACATTCATCCAATATAGTAAGTATATCAATATTTACATTTTTAAATTAAGAAATGGAATGGTTAAGATTTTATGTGAAGTTTTAAAGATTTTATTTAACCTAAGAAGGAAAATAGGGGGGTGGCCAAGTTACACTGAAATTATCCCCTATTTCGGGATAACTTTGGGCCATTTTATGTAAACCAAAACAATTGAAAATATGACATCTGATAATGTGACTTTACATTTTTTTAATTTTCATTATTAAATGTCAATATAAGTAAAAAAAAATAATTAAAAATATTATCTTAATATGCTATAAGATTGTATTCATTTAATAACAATAGGCTATCTGTAAATCTTTATTTTGACCCTATCTTTTCAGAATAAAAATGCCCCGCACTTACAAACCAAAACCAGGGGCAAGAAAATTTGGCTCATGTAACGAAGACATACTAATGATGACTCAGACACAATAAAAGTGGTCAAGACATACTTAGACAAACAAGGGAGCTCTATTTATATGTTTAAAAACAACTGGCCTGGTTATGGATGGCTGTACTTCTTTCTGTATCGCTACAACAACAAAATTAGAAAGAGAACATTGCAGGACACTTTAAAAAAATCTCCTGCATCTCGACAAGTTATTAGTGACTATTTCTCACATTTATTTTACACCATTCAAAACATGACCGGTGAAAACATCGTCAATTACGGTTCTGCTGACAAATGGATACCGCAAATCCACCTACAAAGGCACACAGTCTAAAAATAACTTAGAAAAATGTTCATTTTAAATAGTAATATTTCATTTTCAGTTTACAATGTAAATTGTTTTTTAATGTTGAGTGGCTTGTAATATAAGTTTTCATATTTTTGGTCAAAAATGTTTTTTTTTTATTGAATTAATATTTTTGGTCCAAAATAACCCTATGACGGGGTAACTTTGACCACCCCACAAAATATTGAAATAAAACTTAAATCCCCATAATAATTGTATTTTACGTTTTTATTCCTTTTTATGTTGTTGTTCCCCCTGGTTAGAGCTATTAACATCTTCAAAATAATTAAAGACTGTGTGAAAATATTATTAAGTATGAAAAAAGTGGTACAGAGTTACCCCGTTTTATCGGTAAAACCAATCACTTAACATCATTCAAAAACATTATCAGAATGCTAGATAAGTATTAATTAACAAATAAGCGAAGGACGCAGTAATCTTCTGTAAAAAAGGAACATCTGTAACACATTATATAAAATAAGATATTACTTCATTATTGATACTACCGCTTTATAAAGGGTTACCTAGATATATTTTATATGCAAAGAGATATAGACAATTACACACTTAAGGAGGAAAGGAACATTTTAATAAAAAGAAAAATAAATAACAAGTTTTCATTACTTACCGACGACTGTAGGTAACTTTGTATTGGTACCGATAAAATAATTATCATGTGATGTTGGAGCATCCATCAAAACACATGTCACTGGTTCCTTTTCGTTAGTACTATCTATTGTGAGAGGTGACGTAATGGGCGATAAAACTGAGTCCTGTATATAGCCTATATGTATATATGGATCCATTTATGGATAAGAAACTGCACATTAGAAATTGGTAAATCTATTAGGTAACGACCTGAGATGGGTGAACGCTATCTATTCTCTGGTAATTTTTAAATACTTTTTATAAACTTTGAAAATTGTGTATGTAAGTATATAATATGGTTCTGGTGGGCCAAATCTTCGGAAGGCTGATTAACCCTTTACTGTCATCATATCAAGATTAAATTCGATTCGTGTTAACCAACATCATCATCAGTTTTTTTCTTTTTTAAACACTTACTGGTGCGCATTTAAATACGTGGTTGAACCCACATGAATGACACATTTTTCAATATTTAAACCTTACAAGACGAGAATACTACTGTAGGCCAATTTTATTTAGTGCTGATGTTAGTCGTTTTTTCTATGAATAACATTTTTACACTATAAAAAATCAAGATAATATATTTAATTTAATCTTGATTTGCGATAAGTGGTTTAAATGATCATAACAATCCATTTCACGTCTTAAAGCCAATTTAGTTTATTACGATAGAGGGATGAAAAAAAAATTACATTCCAAATAATTCATTAAATAATTCATCAACCTTTTCCTTAAAAGTCATCGAGTTTATTCTATTAAATGATTGAAAATAAATAAGTAACAAACTTTGCAACATGTTTTGTCCATAATTTTTTTTTTGGAGGGGGGGGGGGATAAAGGAATATTGACACTTACCATTAAAAAGTACAAAGATTGTTATGCAATTTTTCAATAACATTTTTCCTGATACTGGTAGATCGAGTCTGGGATTAAATAACAAAGACTTGTGACAAATTCAGAGAGCCTGGTAACGAATCCAAATCGCAAATCGAGGGTCTGCACAATTGTCGTTGGCGTGCCCTATTTTAAGCGTTCGCGTTGCGAGGCGGAAGTATTAAAAAAAAACACACTTAATGGATACGTGACTTGTCTCTGCTGACTACCGAAAACAAAAAAGTGCGCAGAGCGCAGTAATTTTTGTGTGCAGACCAATTTACTCAAGTTCAAGCATTGATCATTCGCTGTTGTCTAGTTACAAGAAAATGTTAACACTGATGCAAGACCAATATTTATTGGTTTTAAAAATATTACTGTTTTCTTGTTTAACTTTAAAGCAATAAGTGTAGTACTGCCATCGTTATCAAAAACTGTAAAGTTAAGCTAAAATTTAGTTCAAAAAGTATATGTTAATTGTTTTATAGAAATAGCCGACATAAGATGATATGTTATAATCACTGAGCGCTGTTTAACAAAATAACATTCTAGGTTTGAAATTGATGGCATTTTCTATACATTTCTAAACATATAATTATAGTTTGGGTAAAAACATAGAGCAATCCATTTTGTCTCTTTTGGTTTTCGTTTAAAATGTTTAATTTATATACAACTTGTTTGTAAGTACACCTGAATTGTTATATAACATAGTGATTGTAATGAAGACATTGCTCAATCTTTATTGTGACACAAAATTGTCAAAATAAAATATACTTCTTTTTTTTCATTCTAAAAGCAAAGTTTCAATTTTGTCTTGTCAATTAAAAAAAACAACAACAACACACTTTATAATAGACTAATTAAGCAACGTACTTTGTTTTAATATAAAATGATATGCGTACTGTATTTAACTTGTTAAAGTAGAACACAATACGTTTGATGTACTTTTAACATCAGAGACAGAGAACAAAGAAAACCATAAAAAATGACGATGTCAATCTTTCATGGTGACAGTTCCAGTAACATGGATTTTTATTGGTCTCTATCAATCTGACAGATACATACAGTTATTTCACAATTAATTTCCTCCAAACTCTAAAGCAAGTTAATTTTACGTAATATATATTATCATATTAGTTTTAGTATTAGTATTATTAGTACAAAGTAAGACAATTATATTGAAATATATGCATGTCTGAAGTAATTTTTTTTTTGAGACATATATAAGCAAAAAAAGATCAACTGTTTTCATTAAGTGATATAATGAATGCAGTCAGGATTTTGTTTTAAAAAAAAAAGAAAGAATCCAGACCAAATTTATCCATAGGACCGGTAAAGCAGCGTTCACCAGTTTTGGTGGCTGCGGCCAATGCCAAGCCGCATTTAGTTTACCCCAACTAAAGTCAATTACCCTTCAGACCCGAAAAGACATTATAGTCTTCAACAGGAACTGGACCCAGGACCTTCGGTACGACATTCGAACACGCTGTCGATCATCAACCGTACCCCCTGTTCAATGTTATCTTTGACGTAACTGATTGATAATATAGCTTAATTTATTCGTTTGGTTTAATTATAGCTTAAGTTTAAGTTGCCTTTTAATTAAAATTTCTTGTTATCAAAAACACTTTCCAGATTATGTCCAAATGACATTAACTTCGGAAGTGACACATGTCTACTATTTTATTTTATTTATATATATTTTTTTTTTTGGGGGGGGGGGAGGGGGGGGGGGGTTTACTGGCTTTGCTGACAAAATCAAATTACTCTATTAAAAAATTTGTCATTGAGATTTATGTGCAAAAAAAAATTATAAATAACTTTTTTTTTAAGGCAACTATAAACACATTTTTTGGAAAAGGCTACTTTTAATATGCTTACTGTTAGGTCAGTTCTGTTCTCGATCTTTTTTTCTGTAATTTATACTACCTTTCATGACATGCAAGTTTTCAATAGTCTAATAGCTTTGAAACATAAATTCTACTAGAAAATGCATGCACTTAGCAAATCAAAACTTGCATTGATCATAATTTCATCTTTTGTCTATGTATAGATATAGTTGTTAAACAAAATTAACAACATCGCAATAATTTTTTTTTTTTTTTTAAATCAACACATTGTATGTTCTTAATAATTAGATCTTGTCTTTTTTGCAGAAGATTATTCTACTATATTCGATACATTTATCGGCGTTTTGTGTCTGGTCTAGTAATGTGTTAAGTGTTTAGATTTATTCGTTTTCCTTACTAGTTTAGAAAAACAATTCCCCTCAAATATATGCCAGGAAGTAAGAAATATTTCTTTTATTGTTTATATTTTTATTATTATATATTAAAATATTATTTTTTTCGGAAGGAATCGAATACTTTATGTCGTATATCTTATCTTACTACTTTATTTTTAAAATCGTCTTTACTTTAATGTTTTTAAATCTAATACTTAGACTTGTGCTCTTACACTTGTTCCAAGTCTTTATATTGTTGTTGCAGAGCTAGACCTGGACATTTCTTGTTTGTTATGAATTGATATTTTATTCCACTGATTAGAACTGTTTTTGTTTTTTATGTGATTGCTAGGAAAACTGTGTAAATATTTGTTGTCAAATTAAGTGTCACATTTAGTGTCCAATACTTACCAATGACGTTGACAGTGAAGGAGTCAGAGGTCTGAGTGACCATGCTTCGTTGAACTTTACACTCGTATGTTCCATTGTCACTGATTGTTAGATTATCGAGCTGTATGATATGCTCAAATTGACGGTAAATGTTGGTGTTGTCTTTCTTCCAAGTATACGTAGCCCCGTCCACTGCGCTACCGCAGGCTAGTGAAAGACGACTGCCCACAACAGGAGTTGTAGAATCGGCAATGATAACTGGCTTAGTCACATACGAATTGTCTGTGGAATTAGCAAACATAGATTTATGTACATTGCAGATTAAGATATTCAAGTTGAAAGTATTAATAAAATTCATTCTCAAGTAATAGATGTACGAGGGCGTGAGAGAAAATACAAATAGAGAATTAAAAAATATTTTTAACTTTAAATCTTCAATAATTTTTATGCTTTCCGCAAACCTGAAACTAATGCAAACATAATTAACATTATTATTAATGACCACTATAGAAAAAGTTACGAAGGCTTTTTTTTTTTATTGAAGAAAAATCTACAATATTAAAATATAATAAATAAATGGACCATTTTTTTCCCTAAGTGAAAAATACTGCAGGCGAGAAATGTAAACAAACACACTATAGACTATAGACAACCTGATTTAAAAATAAAAGTATTTGTTACAACACAGACTGAAGAAACAACTTGCGGAGATTTCTTTAAAAGAAGGTGTCTTATTTACGAATAATAAAATCCTACAGGATAGTTAGCGCTAATGCATCTGAAACGAACAGATCAGATCTTTGTTGTTATGGGACGAGAATATACACCTCAGCAATAAACTTTCTTTTACTTGTGCGGTTGTATATAGTCGACTGAAAAACTGTCCAATATTTTATGGTGTCGAACCAGCATATCTGCTAACAGTAAAAAAAACAGCCTCTTCGACGTCTACCTTCTTCAGTGTCTTGAGGATTGTTTTTGGCAGGTTATTATGCCGGAACACATGACCCAACCATGCCAGTCTGCCGCCGTTTGAGTGTTGTTATAATGTTTTCTTGAGGGCCTGCAATTGAATATATCCTGTCCCAGATATACTCATTAGTCCTGTATTCAACGTAGGAGATTTGAAGTACTTTTCTCCAGCATTTATTTTGAATGCCTGCAACTTGTTTTATGTTGATGATAGTAACGTCCAAGTCTTACATTCATACAAAACAATGGTTTTGACAAAGGACTCTGTAAAATCTGATCTTTGTTAAGGGGACAATAACTTTTGCTGGTCAAGATTCTGTTTAGGCGAGCCATTACCGCTATTGCTGTCCCGATCCTTACTCGAATTTTCTACTTTCAGTTTCCGTCTACGGATAGAATTGCTCCTATATTTTGAAAATCTTTACTTCTTTTAGTTGTTGTTGGTTCATTATGATTTTTGCAATTCTGGCATCTGTTCTGTGGTTTTGAGCAATATTTCGCTTTTTTTTCTGAGCTGATTTCAATTCCGTATGCCCTTGCTCTCTTTCTCTTTTCAAGTTTGTCTGTAAGTTCTTGCAGTTTGTTGTTGCTCCCAACCAACAGGTCGATATAATCAGCAAATCTTAGATTGCATACTTCTTATTAAGCTATCTAAAATGATTGTGCTCAGCATCCAAATCAATGAATCTCAATGTTTTTGTCTACATTTAATTATAAATTGTATGAGTAGTTTGTCTGTACCTTGATTTTAGTTTTTCTGGTATTTAGTATCAGCCTTGTGAGTTTTTTCTTTAAATGCTCTTTAAACTTCTTTACTTGTTTAACACTGTTATATCCATATATGTTGCAAGCAAATAGTTTATCAAGTGCTATGTCTTTGTTTTTAAATACTTTAATAAATTTCTGATGTTGTAAATGTGGTCTTGCTTTAAAGATGGATCTACCTAAAGTACAATTAGGCAGAGGTGTCTTAAAATTATGTGTGCCTATACTCAAAAGAAAATGCCAAAAAAAAATTAAGAAATTTGTAAATTTGTTGAAGTTCTCATCCACATTTTCAAGATTAAGGATGCAGTATATACACTGTTTTATGGCATAGAATCATTATGCATTTCTATTTCCTACTTGTTAATGATGTTTTACATTTGTACTTAGCAACGGTCGCATGCTAATGACAAACTCGTCTTCCAAAAAATTTTATGCTATTCGCAACATTTTGAACTATATTTCCGTCTATAGTTTTACCCAATACAAAATAAATTAGACTCAATATATAATTTCTTTTCAATTTCTTTTTCGTTTATTTTTACATAAAATGTCGTTATTGTATTAATTAGTAGGCTATGCCTATCTTGTATATTGTATCATTAACACCCCAATCCCATTTTGGTATTTTTGGGGATCGTGTGAGTTGGGAATGTAAGAAAGCCTAGGTCATAGGCCCCCACCACACTTAAACTCGACACTTTGGTCTGTGGTTTGTGTGAGGTGTGAGATCTATATATTATAATAGTATATGTAAAGACTATGATAGAACCAACACGCTGGTATACACCAAATAAACGCACGTATACACAGAATAAACTCTGTCTAACTGTAATAAGAATAAATTGAACGTAACTAATAAAAAAATGAAATAATGACAATTCCAATAGTAAGTAATTTCCTTTGAAATCACACACGGCACACCAACACAGCTTTTCTTTATAATGGACTAACTTCTGCCATTTATCCCACACCAGACAACAACAAAAACCGTAACGTCATTTCATCAACTCACAAAACGTCATACTTCGGGACATATAGTTTAGAAATTACTACAAACAAAAAACTAAAAAATCTAACAACAAAATAATACACGAATGAACAATACATCTATCAGCTAAAGGAACTCACAACAAACACACAAACACGCTTTTGTCGGAAAACGTTCCGTGATTGTCACCTAGTACATGGGTCGCCACCTTCTGATAACAATGTTTCAAATTAGGATTTCTAATTTGCCTTCTAATTTACTCAGCGTGCCAAGAGCCTAACATTTACATTGCTTTGAAACTCAATTTCTTGGAGAAAATTTTTTTTGTTGTCACTGCGTCCCAATACAAATTGCTTAGCGTAACAAATCTTGCACGCGTGCCATACGTTGCCGAAACTTGACCTAGTAAATGATAAGCTGTTTTGTTCAATCCGTGAGTAAATGTATTGTGTGGAATACTTTTTAAATAAAGATAGCTCTATGTCGCCAAACTGATTTATTCCATCAACATATTTACATTATTTGTGTTTGAAAATGACTGACATTTTTAATACATTCTACTGATTTACATCACCATATGTTTTCGTATCAATTTTTTTATTGTAATTGTTTGTTTAGTCCCTATTCACAATCAGCACATTTTATATGTAACTTTATGCAAAGACGTATGCCGAATGATAATTTATTTTAAGGGTTCAAAATATCGAGTAGCTTGGGGTTTCCTCTGTACATGATAGCAAAAAATATTTATGAGTTAGATCTACATAAAGGAAAGTAATACTTACCCCGTACAATGGTTATCACATCTGAATAATAATAAAACGATTTGGTGGCTTTACAATAAGTTGCATAACTACCTTCTTCCTGTGGTAACACATAGGTTGAGGTATTGGCCCCAGAAATAAATGAGAAGTCTTTCTGAAATTGCGAATGTTTAATATATATTGCACATTGACTGAAATGTTTATTATGAATAATAATCTCGGTTCGTATGACACATTTAATTAAATAACATTATACATATTTTCATATGATATAATTTTTTTTTCGCATTATCTTTAATTATAGTTAAACTATGTTGACTTTTATCCTCTTTAGACCAGCCAGCAATTGTCATCAGAGAGAGCGTTTAAGACGTCCAGCAGGACAAATTAGAATGACAATTCAGTTCTAGCTAAAAATGACCGGGACTAGAGAAGTTTCGTATAATCGAGCTATTCTTAGAAATTTTATTATTTTACCTTATCTTATCTTATCTTATACATTACAGACGCTCCTTCTTTACAGAAGATTATTCCAATCTACGCTCATCTGTGGCCCGAGTCAAGTCTTGTATTTTGATTGTTTTAAATGATGTTAAGTTACTGGTTTACCTAGATTGTTCAGGCAATCCATTCCATGCCCGAATGTCACTCGTGAAGAAATATTACTTATATTTATATGCCTTTGTTCTCGTATACGGGATAAGAAAAGTGTTTTTGTCTTTAAATTTATATGAGCTTTGTAACAGGTTGTTATTGGGTTGTATTTCTAAATTAGTGTTTTATGCCTTATGTATTATTACTACTTTTCTCTTTGCCCTACTGTCCACTGTGTATCTAGATTTAGTGATTTGACTAATGGTGTAACTCTTGTCAATTGAGAATATTCACTAGTTATAAGACTTACAGCTCTTTTTTGGATTTGTTCAAATTTTTTTATGTTTTTTTTAGTTGATGGGTCCCATACAGATCCTGCATATTCTAGTATCTTCTTCTTCTTCCGTTACATAACCCGAATGAGTGTCGTTGGGGCACCATCTTTTGACAGTTCTATAGTTTTACGCCATTCGTCTTGGTCCTGCGCCGCCCTCTGGGAGTCTGGAAGAGACAAGCTGGTCCACTCCTTGATGTCATCATCCCATCGTCTTTTCTGCCTGCCTCTCTTTCTTCCACCCCGCACTGTGCCCTGCAGAATGGTTTTCGCCAGGTCTTTGGATCCTGCCACATGCCTGTACCAGTGGCGTATTTAGGCATTATCCACATGTTCCATTGGAACAGGGTCCCTACACAAAAGGGGCTCCCACACATAACAAGAAAACATTTTTTAGTGACATAACCCTATTCTCTTGTTGAAAATGTAAAATAAAATTCATTTATCCCCCTACAATTTTAAGCGCTCCAGTCAAACCAAGCAAAGCGCAACATACAATTTATGATTTTACAGAATGTAACATGAATTAACTGCACTTTTCTGATGTTTGTGGAAGGCGGGGCGAAGCCACGAGGAGCCCCCACATACATTAGGGTACAGGGAACACACAATCCTAAACACGGCCCTGGCCCGTACTATCTGAGTTCTAGTAAAGGCCTAACTAATGTGAGAAATCATTTTAGCTTTATATTTGCTTATTACATTTGTAATCGTTCCTTTTATGAATCCTAATGTTTTGCTTGATTTTTTAATTACTTCAATGATATGAAGGTTCTAAGAAAACTTATCATTTACTATTACTTCTAGATACTTAGCATTATTAGTTTGAGTTAGTTCTTTACCATGAATGAAGTATTTTGTTATTATTTGTTTCTTTTTCTTGGATACCTTTATTAGTTGGTATTTTTGTGGGTGAAAAGACATACTCCAGTTAGATTCCCATTTGTGTAATTCATATAGGTCTTTTTGTAAAATGTTACTATATTTTCGTGTCTTATATATTCTATAAATTGTGTAATCATCGGCGAATAATCTTACTTTTGTTCCTGTGTTGATGCCATTCGGTAGATCATTAACCCATATTCTGCTGAGATCGAGAATGTTGTTCAATTTCAGATATTATTTAGTTCTTGGGCAACATTGGAAGCAATGACTTTTGATATTTATTTTAATTGAAAACTGTTTAAGATCATCCACCAATAAATTAAGCTCTAAAAATCAATCGACTAACACTTTTATGGTACTAGTACAGGCCGGAAGTTAAACAAAAATACAATATTTTATATTGTATCGATTTATATGAAGAAAAATATTAGTTCCTTCCCTTACCCTTTCACGAACCATCCAGTTATGGGATGGGTGATGGTGAGCTGATCATTTGAACCAGAAAAAAACAACATGGGAATTTAAAATATCTATAAAGCGAACATATATCTTTGTAAAAGCTTATTTTTATTAAAAATCTTAACCACAAACTATGATCTAGTTCTTGAATAATTTTAGCATAGCGTTAATATTTAACACTATAAACATCAAAGTTAAACAATAAAATACTTTATAAAAAAAAAAATAACTGAGCATGCTTTTAGCTACTGACCCATAAGTGCGACGATCTACACAGGGTCATTCGTAGCTACTGTCCCACTTGTGGAATGCTTGTTTGACATCTGATAAAACGAAGTCAATGTGATTGATTTTTTATGATTTCTATTGTTATAATGAATAGATTAATGATGAAATTACACAATTCATGTGGTTTTATATCAAAATGTTATCATATTTGTACTTATCATAAGTGTACATTATTTTGTGCATTTTTATTTTGTTCATCAATGTTTACAATTTGAGCGGTCAAGGTCATGTAAATCTTATTTTAAATTTAAATTTAGTTTAAAAAGCAAAGTTATACCGGTAATCAAAGTGTAACTATCGTACAATGCAAAAAAACTAATTGTTGTTTTTATAAGGCATATAAGCATATAATAGGATTTTTTTACGAAGTGTCTAACAAGTGGCACGCTAGCAGAAAATGGGTAAATTTAAATTAGAAATAGTTGGTGGGATAGGACAGTTCTTTGAGTTTACAGTTATTGGTGATGACTTAGGGACATTTATTATCACTTTTTGTTCTCTGCCTTTAAGAAAGTCATGAATCCACTGATATAAGTAACCAGAGATGCCAACATATTTAAGTTTTTGGTAGACTAGAATGATGAGCTTTATCGAATGCTTGTATTCTATTCATATAATAATTATATTTATATATTATATACACAACACTTGCTTGTATCGCGCTCTTACAATTATACTGCTGGTGTTGTGATGTTCACACCGTTACATAATAATATAATAATGTAAAATTATTCGAGCCCTCGACTTTGCACTCAGTTTATTACTTGTACTCTGTCTAATTTTGTCTTATATTGCGAGTATTTCCTATATTTAGTGAGTGATTACCGGCGGCCGAAGCCATCGGTTCAGTGACGTTGGAAGTTGGAAGCCTAATTATTATTTACAAAACACACTTAATCGACCAATGGTCGAACTTAATTTTCATATAAGTATTGGCTTTGCCGGAATAATCAGTATTTCAGTAACCACAAAGTCGTCAGCATTACGATAAAAACATTTCCTTCTTGCTCGTTTTCTCAACTTTAGCTTTGGACGATCTTTAATGTGTTTAAAAATTGAGAGTGATTTACTAATGCCTATTTGTTCTACATGTAGACTCTATATATCTATGCAATGATAAATTAATTACTTCTGTTTAGTGAAGTTGATACATGTATCATTTATCTTAGAGTTGTTTCTTATAAGTTTACAGACGTTCCTTCTAGATAAAAGATTATTACGTCCACTAGGCCCAAAATTACTGCAGGGCGACAGGGATCGGTAGGTGGCAGGGATAAAACCCACGACGAGTCAGTTGGTTTTTGGTTGACAGTCCGGTGAACTAACCGCTGGACCAGCCGGTTTAACTTGTTACATGAATTGTGCACAGTTTTGTGCATGTTCTATATTTTTATATACAATATTTCGAGTTTGACTAAAACGGAGTCAAAACCACACAGGGAATACGATTATCTGAAAAGAACCAATGAACAATTATATAACTTTATAAATTTGAAACCTTACATCAATATAATCATGATAATTTTCATGAAAAATGTATATGTAATTGTGTAAAAGATATGTGCAAATTAAATGTTACATTAAGACTAAGAGAAAAGATTTCTATTAAAATTAAATTAACACTAGCTTTTTATAGTAAATAGTGTAGTCAGTTCTTGAAAGCTAATAAAATCATGTATATAAATAAATATGAAACATAACTTTCAAATAACTAGCTCAATACTAACACTTTAATGTGTTTTTTGTTTTCTTTTCGTTAGTTTTGTTGTTGTTTGTTTGTTGTTGTTTTTTAGGGGAGGATGGGGCAAACCAAATCTCGTAGGCTATTGAGATGTTTAATTTCCAGCAACAAATGGATGTAACGCCATTAGTTGGCAACTTGTACAGGAATAATTCATATTGGCAGGTGTTTTGATTGTATTCCCACGTGTTTTGAATGTATTACCTCATGTTTTGAATGTATTGCCAAGTGTTTAAAATATATTGCAATTTTTTATTTTTTTTTGAATTTACTGCCACGTGTATTAAATGTACTGCCACGTTCTTTTAATTAATGTATTGCCTAGTGTTTTAAATGTATTACCTCTTGCTTTGAATTAGTCCACGAGTCTTTTTTTTAATATAGTTTAGTGAGTAATTCCTTGTTTTTTTTTGTTCCTATGACGTCACTTCGGAATGCGGCAATGTCATATCTGGTCACTTTGAGAAAATCCTCTTCAGGAGGCTATTTTTAAGCTAGGCTACATATATTATTTACTAATTCATTGACGTTGTCAATTCTCCAAGTTATCAATGTAGTAATTATCCAACTAATTAGTATGTATTTTTAATGAACGTTTTAAGAGTTTAAAAGAATAATTGTAGTCGTTGTGAGAACATTACATGTGCGTCAGTTTGATTAATATAATACTAAAAAAGATCAACTGGAGTGACATAAAGTTCAATTATGTCACACATATGACCGTATTTTTTAAAATAATAAACTAATTGATTTACTTTAATAATATGTTAAAGTTAAGGCAGTTTTTATGTGTGTGCAACCTAGATATTTAGCGAAAGCTGTCTCTTGGCATTAAATAAAAATATATTGCCATAACTCCGATCAAATTCAAGATAAAACTTCTGCCATCATAAACACTAGATAGATAAGCCAGTGGTTGGTGGACGCTATGATCAGGTACTTTACTTTTAGTTTACTGGTGGACATAGAGTGTCCCAAATGTGAGTTTCCACATTCCTCGGCATGCACACTCAGAGTATCCTTCTAGCCACACAATCCCCACATCTGCATAATCGTATTTAGATCGCTGCTCCACAGACCGTAATGATTATATTGGTCTTACGGGGCTATGTATTAGAGCATCTAAGTATCCCCTTGAGTCCATACCGCTCTATAGAATGAAGCGGCATGCACACATTTCCGTGATCACGTCATATAAGTGAATGTGAGGCCGGCATACTGTCCAACTTTACAGTCATCAAATAATTTCAGGTATTTACCTCTGGTTAGACTCCCTGAACTGGACAAAGCTATGTGTTTTTTTTGTGTTTTTTTTATCAGAATTCGAACGGCAATCACATGCAAAGCACTAGACCACCATGTTCCATAAATCGGCTTGTAATAAAACGGACATTTCACATAGCTAATGTCAAATAAGACACCGGCCAAGAAATACCCGGAGGCGAGATATGGAAACTGATGTGAAAAAAAAGGGCTTAACTGGAGTCAGATAGAGAAATTGGCCTGAGATCGTGATACCTGAAGGACTCTTCTTGGCGGCCTTCACAATTGCCGTAGGGTCAACTGGCAAAACGTTTGAAGAAACACAAGCTGCTCATGCTGATGTGGTAATCTTCAGTGATGCGCTTTCAGTACTCCAAGCCATCGACGACTTGGGGTCATGGCCCGATCTGCTTGTCCGAATGTTGGCTGCTATGTCCGACCTGATCCTCAGGTACGAGGTGAAGGTCATTTTGCAGTGGATTCCAGGTCATGCAGGAGTCGCTGGCAAAGAGATAGTGGATGCCTTGGCCAAGAAGGGATCCCTGGTACATACTCCGGAGAGCTGTCCACCTTCGAGAGTGCCCGCAGATCATTACGTGAGTGGAAGTCAAAACAATGGTGGTATAATTGGGACGAGTCTGACAAAGGTCGAGGTGTGTGCAGCAACTAAAACGGCCGAATCGAGCTGATCAGTGGTGGAAACTCCACAGGAGAGAACAGGCAACCATTGCCCAGTTCCGGACAGTACACTGTCCTATTGGTGCCTATTTCGGACGATTTTAGCCCAATTTAGATTCGCGGTGTCGACATTGCTTTGAAGCAGAAGAGGCGGTAGAGCATTTGCTTTTAGATTACCCTGCCTTGCAGGAGGAAAGGAGGAAAGAGTGGATGGGAACGGTCAACGGTTTGCACCGAACCTTTATGGTGATTTAGCTGTACGTAGTACAAGTGTGTTTGTCCGCCGAATCCTAAGAGATTAGTCTCGATTCGATCACTCCGATGAGGTGGGGTTTAAAGTATGGCGGCCTATGTCCCAGGTGGGGCGAAAGGCATAAGTAAGTAATGTCAGGTATGCATCATTGTTAGTTTTATTGTGTATTTAATCTCTAAACGCATATTGTTTGTTTGTGTCAATCTTGAAAGGAAGGGCGCAAAAGGTGCGCGTGTTGACAGTTTTAAAAAGATCTTGATGTCTTATTGTATAGTTATTAGATTAATTTTACAGAGTTTCTGTTCTATTAGTAATATATTAAATTGGATTTTTGTATTTAACACTGTGTTCGTGTAAACAAAATGTAGATAATAACGAGCCGATCATTGTTATGATCATTACAATAAGAAATTGAGTAATGTCAGATAAATGTACTTTTTCCTTACAGTTCTCAGATAGCTGATAGCGTATTAATATATCTAGGTTGCATGCTGGTACAAATTAATGCTAAAACAAAAAAAATGATTGATGTTTGTAAATACGTTGTAGTTTATATATATATATATATTATATTTACATTACTTAATTTGTAAACGTATGAGAAAATTTGAATTTAAAACATTAGTAAACACATCATTTGTGTATAGGTGAAAACAGTGATGTTAAATATAGGTATCCTATCGAAACAAATATTCCGTTCTAGAAATCCTATTTTCATGCCGTTTAACGAGCCATGGTAACTGGAATGTAAAATAATAACGGCAAAACACGCGCTACAGAAGATTATATTTAATTTGTTGATAGAAATACATGAAACATTCTTAGAGAAATTTAAGTACGTTTTACAATTATATGAGTAAGATAAAAAAAAAGTTAATTATAACGTGGTGTAATGTTTAAAAGTTGTACTCCAGAACTGAATAATCATACATTTATAATTTTTAAATTAAATAAAATCATTTAGATCTGGGGATGTTACATTGTGTACAAATAAATATAATAATTATATAAGGTAGTGATGTGTTTCACATACAAAGATATAAGACACTAAATTTAATTGATTTCCTTCAAACTTTCAACAAATCCAAAAATCGTTTCAAAACTTTTAAGAAAGAAATTGGTATTTCCGATTTTTTTTTTAACATCCCCAGATGAATATTACTGAAAATCTATTGGCATTAATTGACTTACCAACCAGGCCCAAATAATGGTTGTATGACTTGTATCTACGTAATCAATGTTTGGTGTTGTCACACATTTCAAAGTAATTGGTTCATCTTTTGTGTATACCCCATTTTCCAAGGCCGTAGTGCTTATGGTGGCGGCAGTTATGTCATCTGAAAGTAATAATAAAATGGTTTTATTGTACACATGTATTGATGAAAGAAAAGCTGGGACCATGATTAACCGCTACAGCCCGGATAATTTCACGCCATACCAAGGAATCTAACGTTTTGCTGCGGTGATGCGGAATTAGTAGAACTGCCTTGACCTACCAAATCTAAAAAAATCTTACTAATTCTATCCATAGATAATCTTCTTTTTAGAGGGAACATCTGTAACATGTAATGATATTTGTTTAACGCTGACAAGAAACATTATGTAAGCTCTGAGCGCATTTAACATTGAGCAACAAACAAATTAGAACACGGATATAATCTTTCTGCTAACAAATATAAAACTAATTGATGATTTAAAAGTTTACAAACGTAGAACAAATCATATAAATGAAGCAATAACCTACCTAACATATAAGTAAGACAGTATAGGGTTTAATTATGTTAAGGTAAATATTGAAATAATGAGTTTTTAAGTTCCTTTTTAATGTATCAATAGAGCTTTTTCGTCTGAGTTGAATAGGAAGTAGATTTTACATCTTCAGACCGGATATTGAGAAGTCTCAAAGGCCAACGGTCTTCAGAGAGAAACGGTGCATTTCCAGAAGAGAGGAGTTTGCAGAACGAAGTGTTCTTTGCCGAACATATGGTTTAGTTAGTTCATTGAGATAGGACGGCATCTCGTTGTTGCGCCACTTTATTTTCATTTCTGGCTTTCATAGGGAGCCAATGGAGCTGACGCATGAGAAATGTCCCAGAATCGCGCCTTGGCTAACGCATGACCGGGCAGGTGGCACTGTTTTGAATACACTGTAATTTGGTGACCTTATCATTTAAGAAAATAAACATAAATCCTTATTACAATTAAACTAATATCCAATATAACATACTTAATTGCCTGTAAAAAAATTAACTTCAGTCGTATTTTTTTTTCGTTACCTCTAATAAAAGTATACGCATTTATTTATAATTAAGAACAAATAATGAATCAGACTTCACTGCGATATTCTCTGTCACATGAAAATCTAAGTGACGTTTTCTTCAACAATAAAACTAAATATTAAGAAACATTATTTGATTGTTAGTTAACAAAAGTAGATGATTATTTATTAGTAATTAAATTACGTTAAACAAGGTGATATAATTCATAGAGACAACGTTTTATAGTATATCGTATTTTGGTATGTAACGAATAACTTCAATTATATGTAGTATCTCAATGATTATTATCTTAGTTCTGCACTTTATGCAATAGCTCTTAATGTTTAACTTCTATGATAAAGGTTTGACTATTTCTAATGTTGAAATATGTCCTGTTGTCTGTCTTCGTAAATTGCAATAGCCCCCACCAAACAACAAATATATAATTTAAAAAAGGAGCCATTCTCAGCAACCTCCATAGCCTATACCATACAAAAAAGGTTAGATTGCCAATTCATCAAGTTGACAAAAATTCTGTAGCTTTTTTCACGTATGATTTTTTTTATAAAAAAAAAAAGAAGAAAAAAAAATCCTCAATACAGAGCGACGACCGAGTCAGATGGCCTTGAAAGGTAGTGGCTTAAGCAGCAAAATACAGATACAATTTTTAAGACTTGCATCATTCTGATACAATCTACCCCATGGCTCTAAGAAATAGGCTTACAATGTTTAATTCATTATTATGTGTAATAAATAAAGCTGTTGCCTTAAGATTATTACTTGTATTTTTTTAAAATAAATTACTTAATGAAAACTGTTGTTTTATAAGGTTATCTCCCCATGTTAACAAATGTAATTTTAATCAGGTACAACATAAATGCCTAGACTTTTTTTTTTAATGTAATGGCTTATACGGTGTCATTGAATGTTCTATTTATTTAGTATACTATTCTTTAATGCTGCACCAAGCTATGATAAACTTTGGCTTTGCTACAATGTCACATGTTACGACTTTGTTTTTGGCTAGTTGCAAAACGTCGTACAAAAGGCATAATTATAGATCTAACAAAAATCTATAATGTTTTATGTTTTTATCCAGGTTCTATGAACTTTGTTATCCTCACTTTAAGAATCCCGATGTTTATATTTAACAATGACGCACGGAAGTTTCTGAAACATGAAAAAGGCTAGTGTCTTTTTCCCGGCTCTGAAGGGTGTCTCTAAGCGTACCGAGATGTGATGGGTACCTGATATTCGTTAGGAAAAAGTAAAAGAGACTGGGCGTTGTGGGCTTTTCGCTAGTCATACAATTTTCTAGTATGCCTTGGACACAGAAACTTTTGAACAATGCTTACGTACCTATGGATCAAATTGGGCTAACGGGGATACTTTGCTACTACTCGCGTGAGGCCAGACCTTATAACCAGAGGGAAATGTGTGTGTGTGTGGGTGGGGAGATAGAAGGGCGATTTTATCTTCGATTGCTGCTCCTTCATGTTATTGGAGCGACAAGTTTTGAAGCGATACGCACGTTCGACGAAGTGGTTTATCCAACATTTAAATACGCTGTATCGGCACAATGACTTCTTGAGTCAGACACTGAGTGGGATGGCAGTTTACATAAAGCTTCCACCTATAAAATGCCAAAGCAATTGCGTGAAACTTTTGGGTGCATTTGTTGCCTCTGTGAACCTTTAAAACTAATTTTCCTGTGGAACAAATATGACACTAGTTTGCACTTGATTACATGCATAGTTTCATTGCGAACGTAGCCATTGATATGGCTCTTCAAGACATAAACTCAATTCTCAAACAACACGGACTGTCTTGCTCGCAAATCGGCCTACCAACACTCACGGGCTTAATAACTGAAGTGCAGATCTACGATGCAGTTGAAGTAGCACGAGAAGATGATGCATTTATTTGACGGTTAAATAACAAACAATTGGGTGCATTCCCAGGAATCATAGGTGCAATTGATAATAAAAATGTTGAGAATCGCTGCTTCTAATTCGATGGCCCCGGAGGATCCAGAAAAACTTTTCTTTATACAACATTAATGGCATTTCTCCGAGGAAGAGAACAACATGTTATACCATTGGCTACAACATGAATTGCTGCAATCCTTCTGAATAGAGAAAGAACAGCACATTGTCTATTTAAGCTTCATGTTTCATTAGCAAATACTTCAGTTTCATTGATGAGACCAAAATCTGCAGATGCCGCCGTTCTTCGTCAAGCAACGCTCATCATCATTGACGAGATTACAATGCTGCCCAAACATGGTCTACGGTGCATCGATAGGCTTCTTTGTAATATAATGAACAATGATGAGCCATTTGGCAGAAACTTTTTGTTGTTGGAAGTTACTTTCGACAGACTCTTCCTGTAGTGATAAGAAGCACACGTGCTGATATCATTGAATGTTGTATCAAGTCAAGTATTTTGTGGAAAATAAAATTATCATTGACGACAAATATGCGCAGCAAAGGTCAAAGTGAGCACAATTCTTGGTTTCTTTGTGTCGGAAATGGAAAACTGGAGCCAGTCCCATGAATAGAATGCGACCATACAATAGAAATTCCCCAACAAATGATAGTTTTCAAAAATCTTATTTAATTCATCTCTGGATCAAATAATAATCAGCTGTCTGTCTAAGAGCTATCAAAACGAGTAATTGTTGCACTGACCAATAAAGAAACGCTCCAAATGAATCAAAATATCATTGAGTTGCTATCAGGTGATTCGGTCGTTTATTACAACGCAGATTCGATCATCTCAAAAGATCCAAATGATTCAGTAAACTATCCGGTGGAATTCCTAAACGACCAGACTCCTTCAAGGATGCCTCTTCATATTTCGATTCTCAAGAGAGGTACACACATTATGCTTCTGAGAAACATTAATCCGAAGAAAGGATAGTGCAACGGCACTTGAATGATTGTAAGTGATCACCAGGAAAAATTCATCAGGGCATAAATAATCGTGGTGATACTGTTTTCATCCCGATAATTGATTTTGCGCCCTGTGATACTACTCTACCATTTTTTATAAGACGTCGAAAATTTCCCATTATTCCGCTTGCATTTTGTATTATTTATCTAATTGTTCATGATTTATCCTTTAAGTTTTTTTTACCTATTAATTTTTGGTATTATGATGCTTTTATCTAACGTGTTGCATGAAAAACGTAGTATACTTTAGAAACCAGGAAAACAAACATCCTAACATCGTAAAACCCTTAATCAAAATGCAAAACTTGTTTAAATTTAGAATAAAAGTTGGTTTCACCTTAATCTTCTGTACAGTAGGAGCGTCTGTAATATATATTATGATATACTAAAGATATAATTTTAAAAATGTATTCCCTCAAGGGCTTGTTTTTTTTTTTTTTTGTTGTTTTTTTTAAATAACACATGAATGATAACAAAGCATAGTTTATATAAATGATGGAAAATGTCATGTGCACCAAATGAAATGAAAAGAAAAAATGGTTTGGGAGAAGGACGGGGGTAGGTAGAACGTGTTTTTACCGTGGTACCGATTATATGTCAAGTTTGAACTGGATACTGGATGGGATGACGTAGATATTGTTTACCGTAATTCAACAATTTGCGAAGTTAATATGAAGGATTTTTTGATGACAGAAAAAGGATTGTAAATTTATGTGATTTATACAAATGATCTTGCTCAATCTCATTATACTAGAAATAGACAGTGGTGAAGCCTTTACGATGTATCCCGAGCGGGACACCAACTTGTCACGATGCGGACACTGGGAGGAGTGCGGGGTAGTGGTTGAGTGGGGGTAATGGTGGCTGGTTGTCGTGGGGTATTAGGTACCGATGCTGTAATCGTCCTGGAACAATGATTAATGATAATCCTCTCCTGGCTTGTTGAGATGTTATGACGTACACAAACAGACAGTTCTAAGTTAAGCAAGCAAATCGCTGGTTACATTTCAGGTGTTTATTTACGTTTCAAATATCCAAAGGTGGAAATACATAATGACGTTGCCCAGGAATAGCTGACACTGAATGTATGGAACTGCCGTGTATTCTACCGTTAAAATACGCGACTACATCCAGGAAATTCTTATGACTGGCATAATCATCTATTTAGACATGCGGGGCGATATAATACTTGAAATATATATGAGGCGAATGTACAGTATTTTAGGCTGAAACCAGAATCTAGACTAAATATACAGTGTATCGGTGAACTGCCAACCTCAGACTGAATCTAAGTTGTTGAGATAGCGTCCTCGAGTCTTGATCGCGCTCAATTTGGTTGGATGGCCCTTAGTTACATTTAATTGCATATGGCTCCCATTGGTCAGTTCGAACATATATTTGCATAAAGTTAGATTTATTGGAGGGAGAATGGAATGGGGGTAGGTGAACAATTATACCGCCAGAACTGCGGGTGGTGGGGGTGTAAAGGGGGGGGGGGGGTCTAGATGAAATACAATTGATACAGACGTGATGCTGAGTGGAGGGAAATTATCTCCATTTGAAAGAATTTTACGTGGTAATGTCAATTGGGGGGGGGGGGGGGTTCTGGCCAGGGATATTAAGTAGATGCGAAAACATTGACCGTCTCAAAGATTGGCTAACGAGTTGCCGCTCGTGAGTGGTAGTAGAAGGGAAGATAAGGGGGCTAACGGGGAAGTTGGGGTGGGTAGGGTTGTGTGCAAAGGGGTTACTGCATAATGGCTACATACAACATGTTGAAATAACAACATGACTGAATATTTACTGGCGCGATATTCTGTACAAATATATTAAATACAACAATGAATTAATAGTTGAAAACATAATAGAAATATATATACACTCTAAGAGTTCACACACGTACACACATTCATTCACGGTGTAGTACCAATTTGGTCGTATTGATTAGTAAGCTCTGAATTGGGAATTTAGAAAAGGGTAGTGAATGTTAAAAAAAGAGATGAAGAAGAGTTGCGGGGTTTTCCAATTGCGTAAGAGAGGGAGAAGATAATGGCGTCAGACCACTCTCATCCTATCTAATCTAAACTCTACGCTAATATATGGTTCTAGTTCTACACTACTTCCTACGCTATGATCTATCTATGTGTGCTAAGAGTCAGAGTTACTTGCAGAACTGTGACAGAAGCCATGGAGGTAAAGAATTTTGTTTTATGTGTTTTTTTATTATTTCTAGAAGTCGGTAAACATGAGCTGGAAGTAATGTTGGTCTAATTCGTGGTTTTAAATTTAAGAAATGACGATTATAATTTGTGATATTTACATTTTTTTTGAATTACTGAGATAAATCGAACATAAACATGTTTGACTTAACTGAGTTATTTCACTGAAATAAATTCCGATGAAACATTTCCTTTAAAGCAATATTAAGTGTAATATTGTGTTCTCCATGAGTAGGGCCTAGTTGTCTGTTTAATGTTATTTTCTTCATGTTTGGGACTTTTCGACCTTAAAAAGCGACAAAGTTGACTGTAGATATTGCCTTTCCCAAAGTAATTATTATATTAACGAGTTAATCGATTTAAAAATTATATTAAGACATTTGCATTTAATTACATTAATTATTTAGTATCCCTTATTAAAATTGTATAGGTCAGTGCATCCAATATATGTTAGGAAATATTCTATATAAAAATTAAGTTATTGTAAGAAAAAAAAAGTATACTTATGGAAGCCCCAGATGGGTGCTGATTTAATATCTCCATAGTATTTTTTTAAAATTAAAGTATATCATAAATATGTGCCTACATTTCCTACATTTTGATTCTTAGAAGAATACATATATCTGTGTTTTATGCTTTGAAAATAAATTTGAAGTAAGTGAGAGAAATATTGTTACTTCGTAATTACAAGTTAATGAACTGTGATCAAACTCAAGTTGTGAGCTTGTCTGGATATTATTATATTATAATAAAACTGAAGATAAATGTTTAGCTGATCATAGGCTTCCACGCTACCATAATAATAATAAGCTATAATAATTATGAGCAATAACATTGACCATAGATGAAAACTTCGAAATGATCGAATGTATGTTATTAAAATGTGTTTATTGCTATCACAAAATCAGAATTGTTGGAAATTGTTGACGTCATAGATAATAGGGTAATGTTTAGTGTTGAGAACAAAGTTGATATATTTGGATTAAAAGGCTTTCAGCTTTGCTGCAATCTGTGAAGATTACTTAAGTGTCTAATTTGCGACATATTTCCTTTGCAATGAATCAATAGCCGTAGCAAAGACAATCTTTGGATTGAAATTTCTCAAAAGCATAATAAGTACATTATCGTTATTGCTGTCTCCTTTGGTGTAAGACAGTATTAATATTGGTGTCATGTTTATCACAGTTAGTTTGATACCAGACATTATTAAAACTTTGTGTGAGCTCGAGCATTCGGCTGGGGTACCGAAGGTTCTGAGAATGAATCCTGAAAAAGGTATGGTTTGTTCCCGGCTCTGAAGGGTGTCTATAAGCCTACCGAGCTCTGTTATTCCTGATATTCGTCAGAGAAAAGTAAAGGAGACTGGGCGTTGTGGGATTTGTGCTGGTCATACAATCTCCTAGTATGCGGTGGCCACAGAAACTTTTAAACAATGCTTTACGGCTCTATGGATAAAATTGGTCTAAAAGGGATACTTTACTACTACTTGCGTGAGGCCAATCATTATAACCATGGAAAAAAGGGTGTGTGTGTCGGGGAGGGAGCAAGACTAATATATAGGCTTAAAATTGAACATGAACAACAATATTCATCTTTATAACAAGTTATTATTGTTCTTAAACTGTTTTGTTTACCTTTTTAAATGTTGTAAATATATGTACTATTCATCCAATGACTTACTTTGACTTAATAATGTATATCCTATGCAAGCATAGGGCCGCACCTACACATTTATATCGGTCTCGGTCATGGGAGGCTACCTTTTTTTGTGTCCATGTTAGGCCAACAGTCTCACCTACGACCGATCTCCTCCAAGTTTTCCTTTTGTCTGCCTACTTGCCTTTTGCTCTGGGGATTCCAGTCAAGTGATCGTCTTGCTACATTGTCTTCTTATCTTCTTAAAGTGTGACCAATCCACTTCCTTCTACGGCTTTTGATGCTGTTGTCGATGGGTTTTTGTCAGGTCTTTTCCCATAGGTTTACGCACGAAATAGTTTCCGGCCATCGAATTTTCAGCTTGCGCCTTAGGCATATGTTAACAAAAGTCTGGCGTCTGCCTGTATTTTCCATGGTAACTCTCCAGGTCTTTGAGCCATATGGGAGGACTGCCTTAACATTTGTATTAAACGGTCTTACTTGGTTATTTAAGGACAGCGCGCATGAGCTCTACATAGAGAGCAGGGCATTGAAAGATGCCTGGCTTAATGATCATGCTCTTTATGTCTTCATCTGTTCCCCCGTCATTACTCGCAACGCTTCCCAGATAAACAAATGTGTCCGTGTCTATTATTTCCTCATCATCTAGCTGTATTGACCTGTCCTGTTCATTATTAATCCTCATCACTTCTGTTTCCTTTTATTAATTTTAGGTCAACCTTTTTCAGACAGTCGGTTTAGTTTAGATTGTGTGTCTTTCTTTCTGTGTGAAAGGAGGGCGGCATCGTCTGCAAAGTCCAAGTCTTCTAGCTTCTTTGTAAACGTTCATTGAATGCCTGTGATGTTTCCCGGGGTTGTCTTATTCATGATCCAGTCTATTACAATCAAAAAGATTAGCGGTGACAGCATGCAGCCTGTACGCACACCGGTCTTCACAGCAATGGACTGGTTAGCTTTCCTTTATGGATGACTTGGCAGCAACAGTCTTCATATAGCTTCTTGGTGATGTTGATGAATTTTGATGGTATGCCATAATGGCTCATTAACTTATAGATGGTTTCTTTTCGACACTGTCGAAAGCCTTTTAAAGTATACAATTGTCGTGTACATGGAAGATTGCCATTCTAAAGATTGTTCCATGATTATCCGCAAAGTGGCAATGTGGTCAGTACAAAATCGCCTTGTTGAAAACCTGATTGTGCTGGCCTAAAATTCACATCTAGGCATTTTTTCAGTCTAAGATAATCCTGGTCAGGACTTTGCCTGGAACTGAGAGAAGCATTATTCCTCTCCAGTTGCTGCATACAGAGAAATCACCTTTCTTTGGTAGCTTCAACATGTAGCTCAGTTTCCATTCGTATGGTACTTGTTCCTATTTCCAAATTTTCTGTACTAGTGGCTAGAACCTCGCTGCTGATACTGCTGGGTCTGCTTTTAGGGCCTCAGGTGGGATGCCATCTGGTCCAGCTGCCTTACCGTTTATGATAGACTGGATGGCTTTGATGATTTCTGCCTTAGTAGGAGGACCTGTGTTAACATTGAGGGGCTCATTTTCTGGTGGCATGCCTGGGGGAGATAGTGGAGGGGGTCGGTTAAGTACCTCCTTAAAGTGTTGGACCCACTTATTTCTCCTTCCTACATCGCTGCAATGACCTTGCTATTACTATCCTTGACTGGTTTGTTGGGATTTGAACTCTTATTAGACAGAGTTCTTGTTATCTCGTACAATCTTTTCATGTTTTCTTGGCCAGCTGCTGTTTCTGCCTCTTCTGGCATTTTATGAATGAAACTCCTTTTATCTTCTCTAGCACTCTTCTTCACTGTGCGGTTGATTTCCCAAATATTGTCTTCTTAAGTTTTCTTTGTCTTGTTCACGTTGGCATTGGTTTATTTTCTGTTTAATCTCTCTCTGTAGCGTAAATGTGAATGTAGTAATTGGTGCGCAAGAGAATGCACATTGTGAACGAAATAGTGATGACGTCAGTTGTTTTGTGGGTACACATGTTTTGGTTAGAAGAGATAGCAACGGGGATAGAATAGGCTAGTAGTTTGTTGAGGCCGGTTGTATTGATATAGAGAACGGTCTTAATAGTTAATTGTTTGGCTGTTAGAATTACTGTTTTATACATCGCATCTTTGTATGTTATTTGGTAATTAAAGTTTGATTATTGTTTACTACATGGAGAGTTATTATCTGATGTCATTGTTACGCACCCTGAGTAGTAAGAGAGCTAGCCGTGGTTGGATATAAGAATACCTCTATGTGATGTTTACAGTTAAATAGAGAAGACAGACGTAACATATTGGCAGCCTAACGTGAAATACAGCCTAACGTGAAATACAGCCTAACGTGAAATACAGCCTACCGGGAAATACAGCCCAACGTGAAACACAGTCGACGTGAAAAGAAGGTGGTCTAACATAGATTGTCAGCTCAACGTGAAAGTACAGCCCAGCGTGAAACGAAGGTCGTCTAACTTATACTGACAGCCCAGCGAGAAAAGCACATAACAAAGAAAAGACTACACAAGATCAGCTGTACTGAACAAATCGATAGTTGAAGGGTACATGGAGGACTAGCGTAACGGTTTCTGTTTACAAGTAAATGTGACCTTGTGAAGTCAGAAGAGAACTGAATTGCCTGAGCTTACACTATTGCGGTTACTGTGGCCAGACTATACCGAAGGAGCATCACTGGACCTGTTCACTCCAGACGTGCTGTGTATTGGGGAAAAGAGGAGGACAAGAGTATGATAAGATAAGTCTGGTGTTTATGTTTATGTTGTATTTCAGTGTGTCTAGATTTTTTTTTAAATCATTGACACATTAGTAACCTGTAGATTTGCCTGTGGTTTGTGTTAGTGAAGGATCCTAACAGCGTATAGCTGTAGGTAAGGAAATAGCCTTCGTTAACATTAAGCACATGTAGATATTTGTTGAGTAGTGTTGTTAAGTTTGTATTGTGTTATATTGGTGTTTGAGTGTCGGTCATTGTAACCTATACTGTACTCTATCGTTGAATTCTTCTATCTGTAGTGTCATACTTATTGTATTATATTGTGTATCTTATTATTATTATTTATTATATTATTGTATTTGTGTGTATTTGGATTAGGAATACTTTTTGGTTGAAATGGAATGCATTTTAAATGAGTTCTATTTAGAATTGGTAAAGGCAGGGGAGAAATGTGGTTATATAGGAAGAGAATTAGATGATTGGGTCGAGAAAAAATGGAGGGACTATGTGCACAACAAAAATGAAGAAAGGGAATTTGAGGAAAAAGCTAAAGAGAAAGAAAGGGCAGAAAAAGAGAAAGAAAGGGCAGAAAAAGAGAAAGAAAGGGCAGAAAAAGAGAAAGAAAGGGAATCCAAAGAAAGGGAACTTAAATTGCAGTTGGAAATACTGAATAGACAGGCCGAGATAAACATGAATGTTGGCATTGTATCTGCGCCGCTAGTAGTGGGATGTAGGAGAGAAGATAGGGGGTTGTTAAATGCAATGGCCAGGTTTACGATGCAGACATACAATGAAAAAGTTTGTGATATAGACACCTATATAAGGAAATTTAAGAGGGAAATGGAGTTAAATAGGTTTCCGGAGGACCATTGGTCGGGGTTGTTGGGGAGAGGTTTCTCATCGGAAATCCCTTCGAAAATCTGCTTAGAACAAAAAGAGTACAAACATGCTAAGACACAATTGCTTATTCATTACGGCAGTACAGAGGCCAATTATAGAAAACAATTCTTTCAAATTGTATTAAATCAATCGAGTGATCCCAGGGATTATTTTGACATGTTGGAAAATGCTTTAGACAAATGGTTGCAATGCGCAAAAGTAAACAATACAGTTGAGGATTTAAAGAGTTTTTTTTATCATGGATAGGGCTATTCATACACTGGACACTGGGTTAAAGGCATTCATACAAGAAAGAGTACCTAAAACTATTGATGAATCGGTGAAATTGATTAGGAATTATAAGTTGGCTCACCCAAATGCACCAGTTTCAAATAAAGACATTAGCCAGGAGATAGTGTGTTTCAGCAGGTATAATAATAATCAGCCCATGAGAAGAGTTAGGAGTAAATCATTGGATGGTAGGAAGGGTTTTCAGTGTTTTATATGTGGACAAGAAAATCATTTGGCTAGGAACTGTAGAGATAGGACTCAAAGAAAAACATATTGTTACATATGTAAGTCACATTACCATAATGATAGAGAGTGTAAACAAAATAATGGTAGCGTGGGGAACAAAGGCAGTAACTATTTTGGGAATGATAAAGATAGGAAAGATCATAGGAAGCATAAAGAGAACAGAAATGGTAATGATCATTGTAATGCTATTGTGTCAGGGAAACAGGGTCTTCAATTGTACCCTGGATATGTAAATAATAGGCCGGTGAATACTTTGAGAGACAGTGGTAGTTCTATTGTATGTTTAAAATCTGAATTTGTGAGGGCAGATCAATATACAGGGGATTTTGGGAAATGCCAATCTTTTGATGGGAGATACATAAATTTACCAAAGGCATATGTGGATATAGACACACCA
This sequence comes from Anisus vortex, assembly GCA_949126835.1. Classification (NCBI taxonomy): domain Eukaryota; kingdom Metazoa; phylum Mollusca; class Gastropoda; family Planorbidae; genus Anisus; species Anisus vortex. Next base: position 7,252,286 of record OX421498.1, read on the forward strand.
TTTTTGAAGGGAAAGGTATTGACATATGTTGTTGAAAGAGCACCAATAGATTTAATTGTAGGAAATGTAGAGGGAATTAAGTGTTGTTCGGATGAAGAAATAGAAAAATGGAAAGAAGAAAATTGCACAGGATTGCATAGGAGTAGTGGAAAGGAATGCCATAGTAATATGATTGTCAGTCATGAGTTGGTTAGTGATAATAGTGTAGCTATAGAACAATGTGAACATATTACTGATAGCAATGAAATGGATCAGGGAGATAGAGAAGTAGAAAACATAAATAATAATGTTATTGAAGGAGATATCAACTGTTTACAAATAGATAAAATGACATTAGCTAGAGAACAAAGGGAAGATCCTGAGTTAGAGGGATTATTTAAAGCAGCAATGAAAACAAATAAATCAGGGGGCAAAGCTCATTTCATAATAGACAAAGAAACTAATATATTGATCAGAATAGCACATGATGAAGGGAAAGATTTAAAACAGGTGGTAATTCCAATGAAATATAGAGGCATGATTTTGGATTTAGCTCATTCCATTCCTTTGGCGGGACATATGGGAATATCTAAAACTAAAAATAGAATTTTAATCTACAATTTTTGGCCTAACTTAGCAAATGATGTAAGAGAAAAAATAAAGAAATGTAAAGTGTGTCAATTAAAAGGATCAAAAGGTAATACTACTAAGGCTCCGTTACAGGTTGGTGTAGCAGCTCAAAGACCCTTTGCCAAGGTAGCCATTGATTTAGTGGGTCCATTACCTATTATGTCGGCTAGAGGTCATAGATACATTCTCACAATGGTGGATATTTGTTCTAGATGGGTTGAGGCTATTCCACTTAAAAGAATAGAGGCTAAGGATATAACACAGTGTTTGTATCTTATATTTACTAGAATTGGTTTTCCAAATGAAGTTATTTCAGATAGGGGTACACAGTTTACATCAAGTTTAACAAAAGAATTTTTGGAAATGTTTGGGGTAAAACAAAAATTCACTACACCATATCACCCTCAGTGTAATGGGATGTGCGAGAGGTTTAATAAAACTTTGAAAGAATCTTTGTCAAAAATATCAAACGATAAACCAAGGGATTGGGATTTGGTTATTCCATCCATCTTATTTGCTTATAGAGAAACCAAACATGAAAGTACAGGGTTTTCACCTTTTCAATTGGTTTATGGTGCCAATCCTAGAGGACCCATGGCAATTTTTAAGGATTTAGTGGATAGTGGTGAAAAGGGAAATGATAAATCTGCCTATGAAATGGTGATAGAAACCAGAGAAAATATCATAAAATCTTGTGAAATAGCTAATAAAAACACAGAAAAGAAACACATGATGTGTTATGATAGAATTAATAAAAATAGAAAATTGAGAGTATTAAAACCTGATGATTTAGTGTTAGTTTTGTTGCCCAGTAAATTACACAGTGGTTGGGACCATATAAGGTTACTAAACAAATTAATGACGTAGATTATGAGGTGTTGGTTAAGGATAAACTAAAAGTATTGCACATTGATTTGCTAAAAAAATATTTTGAGGAACCGTTGCAGATTGTTAGTGGACAGGATACTAATGGTAGATTGTGCTGTGGTATATTGGTTGAAGATGGGGAGGAAGAGGATACCAAAGTGATACAAACAGTAGAAATTAAGAAAAAACAATCAGAGAAAGATGTAGATTTGTCTAAATTGGAAGTAGATAAAAGGTTAAAGGTTAAGGAATTAATGCAGGAGTATGAGGAAATATTTTCAGATTTACCAGGGCATACTAGAGTTATTGAACATGACATTGTGTTGACAGATAATAAACCAATAAGAATGAAACAATATCCAGTACCTATACATTTTGAAAAAGAATTGAAAAAAGAAATAGATGAGTTGTTACCTATGGGTATGATAGAACCATCAGACTCACCTTATGCATCACCTATGGTACTGATAAGAAAAAAGGATGGGACACTTAGACTAGATTATAGGAAATTAAATAAGATTACTCAGTTTGATGCTTATCCAATGGGGCACATGGAAGTCATGTTTACTAAGTTGGCTAATGCTAGGATTTTTACAAAGCTGGACATGTCAAAGGGTTATTATCAGATATCACTCACTAATAGATCTAAGCCCTTTACAAGTTTTATCACTCCTTTTGGTTTATTCCAATGGAATGTCATGAGTTTCGGTTTGGTTAACGCTCCAGCTACTTTTAACAGAATGATGAATACTTTGTTTGGGCATAGGGATGATGTAATTTTTTATCTGGATGACATATGTATTTTCAGCAACTCTTGGGAGGAGCATTTGAAGAGTTTAAAGGAAATTTTTCAGATATTGAGAGATAATAACTTAACTATAAAGCCCACAAAAATTGAAATAGGGTTGGAGGAAATAACTTTCCTGGGACATAAAATTGCTGGTAATTCTATTAAGCCTTTGGATGAGACAGTTTCTAGGATTTTAAATATACAGATACCTAAAACTAAAAAGTAAGTTAGGAGTTTATTAGGTTTATGTAATTTTTACAGAAAGTTCATTTCAAATTTTGCTAACATAACTGATCCATTGACAAAATTAATAAAAAAGGGAGAACCTAACAAAATCAAATGGTCAGAAGAATGCAATAGGGCATTGGAATTAATTCAGAAGGTGTTTTCAAATAAACCGATTCTTAGAATTCCTGATGTGAACAAACCTTTTGTATTGTTCACTGATGCATCAAATACTGCAGTTGCGGGATGTTTGGCACAGGAATATAATGGTATTTTACACCCTGTACAATATATTAGCAGGAAACTTAGAAAAGGGGAACTTAGGTATGCCACGGTGGAGAAAGAGGGACTTGCAATTGTTTGGAGTATAATTAAATTTGATAGATATTTATTGGGGGTACATTTTACACTGTGTACTGATCATGCTCCTTTAGCATTTATTACTTCAAAGAAATTAAAGAATGGAAGGGTTGATAGGCGGAGTTTGATTTTACAGGACTATAACTTTACTGCGCAAAGGATACCTGGGAAGCAGAATATAGTGGCTGACTGTCTTTCTAGATGTACATAGTTATATTTACAGTGGTATTGGTGTTTATTGTATGTTTTAACATTTACACCAGATTTCTTTTTTGCGTTACGCGTTTAGTGCATTAAAATGTTTGTTCAGTTACTATAATGGGTTACATTTTGTGTTTTTCCATAGCTTGGTCTGTGAGAGGACGGGTTCGGATGATCCGGAAGTGTCTTCAGTTGTTGCTTAGTATGGGTCGTTTGTCCTAAAACACCTATAAAAAAACTGCTTAATACTGGAAGGCGTATCTTCAAACAATTCTGGTACGTCATCACCGTACGTTATTCGTTTGGGATTTGAATCGTGATGTCAAAGGACTGATTCTCACTAAGGGATTGAAACTATATAACTATGCAACCAGGTGAAATGACATGACTTATGGATGTGTGTTCTTCATATTACAATACGAGTTAATGTAAAGTGGAACTACAGGTTTATGAACTATAAGACAATTATAACTAAGGGGTACAGAAAAAATGGAAATGAATGGCGTTCTTAATAAACTTGAATAGGACTGGATTCACTCGTAATTGAAATAAATGGACCAAATTGACAAGAATGGTTAGTGTTGTGATTTTTCAAACAACGTCATTATAACAGACTCACTATAACGATCATTTTTGTTAATTGGATTAATTAAGCTTATTATTTAATATAATAATTGGTTAATATTGATGTTAAATGATTTTGAGTATGAATTTTGATTATATATATATTTGATTATATATGTGGTAGAGTGGGTAGTATTTTGTGTATGTAATACAGGAAATTGTATATAATAGAAATATGAAAAAAAATTTAAACAATTTTTTTAGGGGGTGAAGGGGGTAATGTAGCGTAAATGTGAATGTAGTAATTGGTGCGCAAGAGAATGCACATTGTGAACGAAATAGTGATGACGTCAGTTGTTTTGTGGGTACACATGTTTTGGTTAGAAGAGATAGCAACGGGGATAGAATAGGCTAGTAGTTTGTTGAGGCCGGTTGTATTGATATAGAGAACGGTCTTAATAGTTAATTGTTTGGCTGTTAGAATTACTGTTTTATACTTCGCATCTTTGCATGTTATTTGGTAATTAAAGTTTGATTATTGTTTACTACATGGAGAGTTATTATCTGATGTCATTGTTACGCACCCTGAGTAGTAAGAGAGCTAGCCGTGGTTGGATATAAGAATACCTCTATGTGATGTTTACCGTTACATAGAGAAGACAGATGTAACACTCTCCTAGCCTCTATCTTGTTCCATGTCTCTGGTGTTATCCATCCTTTTTGCTATATTTTCTTCCCTAAGATTTCAGTGCATGTTGTTTTCCAGATTTGTTGTATTTTTTCCCAGTGCTGTTCTATAGTTTCCTCTATTTGTCCTGAAAGGGCTTTGTATCTATTTTAACAGTGCAGTTAAAAGCCTCTTTTGCAGCTTCATTTTTTAGATACTATGTGTTAAACTTGTGCTGTGGTTTATCTGCAAATTCCTTAAAGAATTTTATCTTTGTTTTCAATATTCCAACCGTAAGCTGGTGGTCTGAAGCTACGTCAACACCGCGTTTCACCCTAACGTCCAATAGGCTTCTTCTCCATTTGCGTGAAACTGTACAATGGTCAATCTGGTTTAATGTACTTTCACCTGGAGAAGTCCATGTTGTTTTGTGGATGGTCTTGTAAGGAAAGACTGTCCCACCAATGAGGCGCAGAGGTCAGCAAAGAGCTGACAGTTTTCATTCATGTTTCCAACTCCGTTTTTACCCGTGATGAGCTCTCTGTCTGTGTTGTCCACGCCCACTTTGGCATTCACTTCACCCATGACTATTATCATGTATCATTTTGGTGTGTGGTCAATAACAGCTTGTAGCGACCCATATAAATTTTATTTATCTTCTTCCTTCGCTGCATTAGTCGGAGTGTAGCATTGAATGATGGTGATTTTCCTGCCTTTTGCCTTGAATCGTGCAGAGATTAGGCTTGGAGAAATTGGTTCCCATGATATTAATGCCCTAGTTGCCTGTGGTGATAGCATCAATGCTACTTCTTTAGTGTGGTCATGGTTTAGATCCTCATGTCCATAGAAGATGATTGTCTCTCTTGTGTCTAGTCTAGATTGGTCTTTACCATTCAACCTAGTCTCACACCCAATAAACCCTATTTTTTTTCCAAATCCATTTTTGTTCCATGTTTGGAAATTTGGGGATTAGGGTATATTAAGCTGATAGTTCTAAAGACAGTTATAAAACTTTTATATTACTCTTTCTAAATACTTTGTTTTATAAAAAGTAGAAAACCTAAATGTTTTAAGGTTTTAATTTCTGAACAAAAATTTCAAAGAATGGTCAAAGTTTATAAAGAAAATTTTGGGTGAAAGGACAAATTAGAAATTGACCTACATGTTTTAATAATAGAGGCTTAATTTTATGTTTGCTAAATTGATAGATAAAAGAAAAAAAGAGATAATAAAATATAGAGTCGGTGATCGAACTTTTGAAATTTTATTAATAGACGTTTTAAATTTTCTAAAAATTATGTTTTGTTCTAATCCTTATTTTGCGTATATGTTTGTTTGTTTGCGTGTGTTTGTATGTTTGCGTGTGTTTTTATGTTTGCGTGTGTTTGTATGTTTGCGTGTGTTTGTATGTTTGCGTGTGTTTGTATGTTTGCGTGTGTTTGTATGTTTGCGTGTGTTTGTGTGTTTGCGTTTGTTTAATTGTTTGCATGTGTTTTTATGTTTGCGTGTGTTTGTATTTTTGCGTGTGTTTGTGCGTATGTGTGTGTGAGTGAAGCAGACAGACGGAAAAGAATATGATTTATTTAGGCAGAGACCTATTTAAAATGCTATGCTTAAACGTCATTGTTATAAATCTTTCAAAGCAGGATTTACATACTTGTAAAACCTAATCGCTATGCAAGCTAAAAAAATTAAGCTAAATTTAGGAGCCTTATACAAAAAGGTGTATAAATACAAGGTGTAGGCACTTGGGGTATATTAATATTGTTTAAATATTTCCATAGACTGTAATAAGATGGGTCGCTTGCTATTTCTGCTATTTGATGACTCGTAAACTTATGTTTCAGAATTTACGATCACAAACGGAATTATAGACCTACGGTTTAGTAAATGGATTTGATTTTATGAATGCAGAACTATAAACTATACTTATCATTGTTGCCAGTTATTGTTGGATAATTTAATGGACTATTAGAGACGTAAAATGCCGATGAATAAATGTAAATTAAAACTATTAAACATTATATTTGTAAATTAAATGTTTTAATTTTTAAATGTCCTCGTTTTATTACTTCTAGTGTAGAAATGTAGAATAATACTTTGTAGAAGATTCCTCTGTTATCTATAAAAGAAAATAACTTTAATTTAATAGCATGATTAGACGCTATAAGAAATGCCCATTCTTTTCTTAATTTAAGATTAAAATAGAAAGTTGCATATAGCGGAAGTCTTTTGGAGTATGCGTTATTTGATGAGCACCGAAAACACGATTCTTGAGTTCTAAAAGTTGCATACAGCATAAGTTTTTTGGATCACGCTTTAATTGCTGCGCACCAAAAAAAGCACGATTCATCGAGCTCTAAATATAGCGCATAGTCTTTGATATTACGTCATCTGTCTATACTCTCAAAACCAAGTCGCTAAGCGTTCCGAAACACTTACAGACAGATACACATATATCTCTGGACTTTTATTATATAGATGCTATACTTAGGACCCACTTTTCCCAAAAGCTGACCAAATAGAAAAAAAATAAAATTATACGTGGTTTTTCACGGCTATTTCTATTTATAAGATAACAACTCTAATTATTATTAAAATAAAAAGTTGCATACAGTGGAAGCCTTTTGGAGAGATATTTGATGCGCACCAAAAACACGATTCTTGAGCTTTGAAAAAAAAAACGCAAGTTGTTTTCTTATTCAAAGTCATTGATATTACGTCATATGTCTATACCCTCGAACCAAGTCGCCAAGAGTTCCGATACACAGACTGACTGACATATTTTTTGTTAGTTATATTATATTATATAGAGATGGCAACTTAGAAAGAAAGAAAATACATCAATAATTTATTACAGTGTTCAGACAGTCATAAAGACAAAACACTTTCATATTTCATATGCAATAACAAAAGCGTACAAGTTATGTTTCTTCCCGATTGGCATCCGGGCATCGAATGGGTACATGAACTAATTAGGTAAACCAACCACTTAACGTCATTTAAACACATCATCAGAATGCTAGATAAGTAATAATTAACAAAAAAGCGAAGGACGCATTAATCTTCTGTAAAAAAAAAGGAGCATCTGTAACACAGTATATAAAATAAGATATGACTTCATTAATGATAATACCTCTTAATAAAGGGTTACCTAGATATATTTTATATGCAAAGAGATATAGAAATACACACACTAGGAGGAAAGGAACATGTTAATAAAAAAATATGAATAACAAGTTTTCATTACTTACCGACGATTGTAGGTAAATTTGAATAAATACCCAAAATCTTTTTATCATGTGACGTCGGAGCATCAATCAAATTACATGACACTTGTCTCCCTTCGTTTCCTTTATCTATTGTGAGAGGTGACGTAATGGGCGTTGCCTTGTCGTCCTGCATATATATATATATATATATATATATATATATATATATATATATATATATATATATATATATATATACACATATACATGATAAGTTAATAAAATACAAGTTAAAACACCCCATTTATAGACAAGAAAATGCACATTGGAAATTGGTAAGTCTATTCTTAAAGTAAAACCAATAAATATGTTACCAATATTGTTATATTTATTTGATGATTGTCTAAAACTAAGTTATCTGCCTACCAGCTGACTTTCAGCATCTTTACCTACTTTCTCGTCACTCTGTATTTTCATTATCCATGTATCTGTCTATCTGGTTTCTGTCTATATAGATATGCTTATCTATATGACTATGATTAGGGGCATTAGGTCAAAATTATGTATATTAGTTAGATTAGTCCTGATGTTATAAGGAAATACAACTTTACTTTACAATTATATTCTAGCTTTTGCCAAGTAACCACGGCGTGGGTTCTTACACACATTTTACTTTTGGGTAATCTAATATCCAGGGTCGTATAAACACTGTAACAATTTGTTTTAGTGACTGTAAGTTCAGGTTTCTAAACTATTTGAATGAGATTGTGTTGCGCCATTTTCTTCCATTTGCAATAAAAAATATTAGTAAACATGATTTTCCACCTTGTCAAGTCTAAACACAGTAGACTTATTGTTGGCGATGGAACTTCTTAGTTGTTCTCTTGCAAAGACTGTCCTGAGAACGTCTGAACCGATGAGAAATACGCAATGTCAACCATAACAATAGCTGACGTTCGAGTTGTAATTAGAAATATAGACCTAAGCCTATAACGGTATCATGCAATATTTAATTGCAATTGTTTGTATGTTGTTGTTTTTTTCAAATGATTGTCGTAAACTCACTAGGCGCAACCGCTCAGTCTGGTGCCGTGGCACTTACTCACAATGGTACCAACCTATAAACTACAATAATTCATTGCTCATTGCAGTGCTAAAAAATGAATAAAGGATGTATGATGTGTTTGTACCTTTTCATTAATGTTTAAATATGAATGTATTTACTTACTGTATTATAACTGTTTTACATGTATAGAAACATACATTATTACACAAAACATAGTTATCTGTCTTTGTATAATTAATTCAAAAGTCTCCATTTACCCCTCCCCCATGTCTCTACTGTAAACTTCCCGGTCCCTCCCCTCGTCAAAAAGTAACCCCTTCCTTTGATCCCCCTCCTCCGCCGGTCACCGGCAAGGCCTTGTTGATAACGTTTACCTGCTAGACCACGGCGGGCGCAGGTGGCTAACCTGGTCAAATGACACATATTATGTATTATTCATCTGTACGCCGACCGAAGTGTATCAAAGACCCCCTCCATTTTACCCCCCCCCATTCCCCCTACTAGTGACTCATCATTAAAGACACGCGGTTAATCGCCCCCCCCCCCCCCACTCTCTCCCCCCCCTCCCATACAGCAGGCACTTTAATCTAAGGTAGAATGAAAACTGAATTGGGGCCGAAAAACGTAGACCTGAATAGTCGCGTTTCGGCTGGTCCAATTGTACTGATATACTACATATTTGTTTATTGTAGATTAGCTCAGCTATTCATCCATTTATGCCTAAATACACTGTATATGAAGTTCATCCGTCATTGAATCAATCTTTCTTCTCGTAGTTGTCTATGTTTAGTATTTGTACAACAGCACGCGTGCGAGCCACGTGGTAAACGGGGACCTCGGTAAATTTGGAAATGGTAAAGTCGGAACCGGCATTTTAGGAAGGGGATTTCGGCAAAGGTAATTTCGGAATAGGTAAATTCGGCAAAACACGTAAAGCGGTAAAATTGGCAACGGTAAAATTGGCAATCATATAATATCCACTGTTTTTATTAAAAGTATTGTTAGACTACACTCTAGTCCATGGATAGGCAACCTATGCAATGAGTGCCATACTTGGCACACAGAGTGTTTTTGAATGGCACATGAAATACCACGAATATGGTGAAAAGAGCATGATAACATTAAGGAGCACTTTGGCACGTTATTTAATTTAACGTCATCTAGTGATCAAAGACAAACATTTGAAATAGGCGCCAAAAGTACACCTTTCCTAGACCCGGCGTTTCTTCCCCCCCCCCTTAAGTTACGCCTCGGCAAATGTAAAGGTAGGTCTATGTGTGTAAGGTATCGAAGCTAACTTTACGCATCAAAGCATACGTTTTTCTCCCCTACGCTATTACGTAACTGTGACTACCTGACCGCCACCCCTACATAGTATGATACTGGTTATGTAAACAAGAGCAAACGTAGAGTGCCCCCTCCCCTCCAGCCCCCGACCAAGTCCATCGTAAGTACTACCCGACTCCCCTAACGAAGTTCTGCCAATTCAAGTATTATTGACCCCAGGCTACAGCAGGAAAAAAGGTAGGGGGGCAAGGTTATGGAGGTCAAGGAGTTTTTGTTGCTAGTTGTTGTTTTTTTGTTGTTGCTAGTTATTCTTTTAGTCAATACATTTAAATAATATAAACGTATATGCCTAGTAGTATCTTCTTATCATTTTTATTCATATGTAATCCACATGTTTTATATCAATGTGATGAACAAGACATTGATATAGTTTCAAATCGGAGAAGTGGATATAGTATGGCGGGAGAGTAGACTTACTCCCAGAAAGAGAAAAAAGTAGCGATTGGTGTATTGGTGCAGCATTAGGATTTGTAACGTTAAGTAACTTTGCCAATTTGTTGGCGTAGCCAGGAATTCAACGTAATAGTCATTAGTGCAAGTCGGCGCAGGGGGGGGGGGGAATCAGATTGTATAAAGTGGGTTGGGGCAAATAGTGCAATGTGGGGGTAGGTACTCAAACTTTTTGTAGTGTTATGTAATTCCACGATTTTATCAAGAAGATCCCCCCCCGCGCCTCTAACTTGTGTAAAAGACTCATTCTAAACAGAAATGTTATGCATTGGTGAATTTTAGGGCTTACGCCTCTAACCCGCTTTTTAAGTCTTTTGAAATTAATGTTTTATTGTATCCTTCTGTACACTTGTTTACTCCGTTCAGACACAAAAATAATTGAGCCCAGGTTTGTTTAGATCGTACGGGAAACATTGCAAACACATTACAACCCCCCCTATTTTATAGATCTATCAAAAACGAACACAGTCCCTATTTCTTGACCGGTTACGTCAGGGAGAGTTAAATAATTATTTTGCTGACCTATAGGCCTGTTTTCTCAACACGGGTTGTTGAGTGTGGGGGGGAATGGGGGAACACATGACCACCATAGACATAGAAACCTCGCCCACATCTTTTAGTTTTTACTGCTTAGCCTAAGGCTACCAAGCTGGTCACTAACACTTTAATCGGTGGGGAGAAGGGATGGGGAGACGGGGGTGTAAAGACGAGGGTGGGGAGACGGGGTGGGGAGACGGGGGTGGGGAGACGGGGGTGGGGAGATGGGGGTGGGGAGACGGGGTTGGGCAGACGGGGGTAAGGAGACAAGGGTGAGGAGACAGGGTTGGGAGACGGGGTGGGAATACGGGGGTGGGGAGATGGGGTAGGGAGACGAGGTTGGGCAGACGGGGGTGGGGAGACGGAGGTGAGGAGACAGGGTTGGGAGACGGGATGGGGAGACGGGGTGGGGAGACGGGGTGGGGAGACGGGGTGGGGAGACGGGGTGGGGAGACAGGGGAGAGAGGGGTTAGCATTTGTTTTTTAAACACGGTGAGTCTCATTCTGGTGTTTAAAAAAGAAGAGGGGGATGGCAAATAATCTACATTACGTAATATTGCTTTGCTATTGTTTCCTTGTGCTATAGACAGGATGGTTACATTTGGCGTCTATTAAAATGTTCTTTTTCTTATGCATTAGCTAAATAGCGTAAATGGTAAAAAAAATTACAGTGTTTTTATTCAATGTTTTTCTTAAATTTAATTTTTAGTCAAACGAATATTTTTTTCTTTTCTTTTACCTAATTTGTATGCTTTATTTATACATTTTTTTGCCATTTTAGCACGTCTCATAAACTCAATGCCTGGGGCTCATCTCCTCTGGTTACGCTATAGCAAACATGTCACAAATCAGGCACTTTCTATAATGCGAACTTCATTTCGTGCCATTAGCTTCATTTAGTAGACTAGAGGAGGTGACGGCAAACTTTATCTAACAGTGTCCCAAAGTAGCATTTCTAAATCTTTCAGGGTGCCATCGGCCTTAATGTCATCCTGCTTTTTTCATACAGAATATACTTAAACTTCCTTTTTGGTGCTCTTTCACGTGAAAATTAAAACCGTACTGCGTGCCAAATCTAGCACGCATTCCGTAGGTTGCCTATCTCCAGACTAGAGTGTAGAACTACCAATATAGTCAATAAAAACAGTGGATATGTAAATTTTGCCAAATTTACCGTTGCCAATATTACCGCTTTGATAGTTTTGCCGAAATTACCTTTTCCGAATATACCTTTGCCAAAATTACATTGCCGAAAATACAGTGTTCGTTAAACGGACATAAAATATAAATAATTCTAAGGCCGAAATTCACTGTGGCATCGCAATAAGCATCCCCTACACGAGCCAAATAACCACATAGAGAGCCAGCCACGCTACAATGATTAATCAATGTTGTTACGTACTTTGCCCGGTTTTCCCACCTTCCCCCTTATAGCTGACCTCTACTTTCATTGGTTGAGACCGGTGATTGCCCTTGCGTGTATTTGTGTCACGAGTGGACATGCCTACTTTTTTCTCAAGTCGTTGTGCCGATCGGTAGTTCTTCTGTTTTATGTACTTGTTGATTTTCTATTAAATAGTTTTCATGTGAAACGCAACGAGTCGACTTTGTCTATGAAATAAACTTACAGCTAGAATCCATGACAATCAAACTAATCATCATATCCCTAGATCAAACGTGTTACAATACGCTTTATTTAGGTTCATTTTGTAACAATCAAAATACATCCTGCATATCAGATATTTACATTACAATTCATAACAGTCGCAAAATGCAGTAATAAAGTAAAGACAAAATTATTATTATTATATTATTTATTTAATTTTTGGGTTGGGGGGGGGGGGGGGCTGACCAAAAAATTAGAAACTGTTTAAAAGGTTCGCAGCCTACAAAAATTTGAGAACCACTGACCTAGAAGCATTTTATCTTCTTCGCTGAGACAGATCCGCCAAAAGTGGCAAAAGTAAAGATGGAGTGCTAGCTATTTCAATAAGCAAACAATATTGCAATTTCAAATGCATTACAACAAAATGAAGGATATGCACAACGGACAAAGAATTATTGTGCGTCAGCGTCGGGCCTTACTATCTGATATGACCATTCACAAAAATATACGTAACAAGACATATTATATCTTTAAGACTTCAGTCAGCCGGAATACAATAGCTGACTACTAATGAACCTACTCTTGTAAGATAAATTGTGTGATTGTATGCGTGCATGTCTATTTTTATACCGGAAATTATATTTATGTGTTTGAGTACAAAGAATTATTTTATATTGTTTAAAAATATGCTGAAAGATAAAACAACTGTAAGCAAGAAAAATTTCCATTTGTTTTGATCAATAAATAAATTATATCTTATTATTCTAGAGTTGACAAAATCATTTTGTACAATAATAGGAATAAATAAGAAATGTCTGTTGATTAATCTAAAGTCTAAACCCGTTTCTAAAGCCTAAAATAGTTTCTGCAAACAAATAACTAAAAAGGGCTGACAAGAAAAGTGACACGATTTTAGCTCATTAATCTTCCCTAACAGCTATATTTAACTAACTGATAATGACAAATGTGTTTTTGTCTAAGCACTTTATGTGCGTGTTAAATATTTATTTAAGAAACAAGTAAGGGTATTAATACTTTAACGTTAGTTCATAATTAAAGCATTTTTTAACGTAACAGTTGCGTGTCCAAGTAACAGGTTTGGACGGTTGTGTCAGTTAAAATGTCACTGTTATGATAATAAATGCACACATTTATTATGTGTGACAGAAATGGTTTGAAATAGGCTGATTCGGTTCTCAACGTCAACACATTCAGTACAAATAGGTTACATTTAGCTTAACATTGTTTAAACTTATTGTCATAATCATGATGTACTTAAATTAGTTGTTAAATTTTACTATCCTATTCTTGTTCTAGTTAATTTCGTTCACATGACGCTCATCGTACAAAATTGTTCAAGTTTTATATAATTGAAAGTCGAGTTCTAGTTAACTTAGTTGATTAATAAAGTCATTATGTAATTCTTATTCAAACTATTTTAGTAAATTAAATTCAAAATGCAGTTCTTATTCTAGCTATTGTAATGTATTAAAGTTACTTTGTGATTCTTATAAAAGCTAATTTAGTTTATTAAAGTCACATTGCAATTCTTATTCTAGCTAATTTAATTTATTAAAGTTACTATATAATTCTTATTGAAGCTAATTTAGTTTATTAAAGTCACAATGCAACTCGTATTCTAGTTAATTTAGTAGATTTATATCATTACATAATCTTGTTCTAGTTACTTTAGTCTGTTAATGTCTAAACATAATTCTTATTTTAGTTAATATAGTTTATAAATCCCATTGTCCATTTGTGTTCGAGTCAATTTAGTTGATGAATCTCAACTACCTGACGATAGCTGTGTAATTGCTTATGATGATGCATGTTTATTGCTTGCGATGAAGACCATCCTTAGTAAGCGTCATAGATGCTTATGGGTACGACGATGGCTTGTGTGGCCTAGTCATGCCCGAAAAAGTTTGTCGCAGAGGGTGCATGAATGCGAGGCCTGCTTGCCGGCAGTAGAGGGGCTGTCTTTTCTTGACTTTCTAAGATGACGTTTTGCAGTTGCAACTCTTCGCCTTTTTTCCTCATTAGCTGCTGCTCCATTGAATCATGTTTTGCCAAAAGGATCGGTCCTCAGCCAGTCTTTCCCAGTTGTTTGGGTCAAGTTCCAGGTTTTGTAGGGAGGCCTTCAGGGTGTCTTTATACCTCTTCTTCTGACCTCCTCGCAATTGCTGTCCCACGATTAGTTCGCCAAGCATTCCTTCATGGACTTTCTTGACCATTTCGATAAAGGTGTCTGGGCAGCCTAATTTGGCTATCATTCCCCAGAGTCCCTCGCGGTTGATTGTGTCTAATGCTTTTGTCAGGTATGCAAATGTGGAGTAGAGAGGTACATGTTTTTCCTAGCATTTCTCTTGCATTTGGAGGGCAGCGAAGATCATGTCAATGATTTCGCTCTCTTCCTTCCGCACTGGCTCTCAGACAATAGACCCTGGTTGAGATGAGCGATAAGCCTGTTTAAGAGCCTCTGTAGAATTAATGAATCTACAAATCCTGTTGTTGAAATTGAGTAGCGTCATCACAGTCTGTTTACATTGATGAGACATGAGTCAATATTAAAAATATGATTGTGTCAAAAAGCCGGAAATCTAGATTTTAATGTTCAAAATTGCTGGAGACCAATGAATTATAATATATATGTAGGAGATTGCAATAGTATATAATCATCTAAAAATTGCCTTTCTTTTGTTCAGGTCTTGGTGCAATTGGGTAAGACATTAATGTAAATCACAAGTAGTAGGAGCAATAGAACAGTTTCATGTGAAACTCTTGAGTTAGCAGATATTATGAAGCATTTTTCTGATTATACAATTGCCATTGTCATTCGTATCTGTTCAGCGCTGCTCCTTCAGCTGTACAGATTAATATTTTTTCGAGCAGAATTTTTATTTAACATTATAATAAAAACAAGTGTTTTTATTCGATAAGATGTAAATTTCTTTTTAATTTCGATTTACATTATGATTATGTATCAATTGGTGTAAATATTATGTTGATTTATTATATGATGATAATATATATCATATTAATCCATATTCTGCTGAGGTCGTAATTTTTTATTCTTTTGTGGATATTTTTTAGTTTTTGGGCCAAAATGGAAGAATCGGCTTTTGATTTTTCTTTAAATTGAAAATTTTTTGAGATATCACATTAAAAAAAAAGTCCAATAAATGGGACAGGAGCAACAAGTGGCCCAGTGTACATTTATATTTAGCATTTTTTTTTTTTGTGTGCGTTGTTTTCCTGTTAAAAGTTTTGAACGGAATCACATTTATTAGTACAATTTTTGTCACAAAGCAAAGTTATAATTAAAGTATATTTATCTGCAACTTTTTATTTTGAAGACTACTATTTTATTAAACAAGTCTAAAAATAGGCCTACTGAATTTTATATTTTAATCTAATATTAACCTTTAAAAAAAGCTTTTAGTTTAAAAGGTTAGTCTTCCTGAGTTGGATAAGTGACTCCTGCCACATCCCCTCTCTCTCTCCCAATCATCTACACTAATACACTTATGTTATATACCTATAGTTTACTAAGACATACAAGTCTTTAATGGATTTTTTTATACAGGCTTTGGCAGTGTTCAGACCAAGTCACCTTGTGTCTCCCAGATATTTATAACCTTATAGGAACGATGTATATATACACAGTTTTCTTAACTAACAAAGTAAAATTTAAACATACAGTTATGGAATATATTCGCTTAAACATAGTCATACTCAATATTATTTAATTTAACGTACTACGCTTTTAATATACCTTTATTTCGGTTTTACATGTATTCTTCTATAAGAGTGACCATAAAGAGTTAACAATAAGCTACTCCGTTAAGTTTGACCACCCAAAGTTATTTTACAAACTTACTGTTATTTGCGGTTACATTTTCCTTTCATTTTACGGCTTCTAGCTAGTAGACGATAAATAAAGTGTATTATAACGCCATGCATTTTCTATTAGTTGCAATTCTCTTTGTTTAATTCGATTTAGTAAAAGTGTATATTTTCAAGCAATAGTATTAGCCTTCATAAACTTACTTTCAATAAACCTAAAATAATATATAGGCCTAGTACTTATATGCAAACAGCAGGTGTTTGTTGCTTCCTTTACTTATGTGTAAATGTTTTAATTGTATTGCATTTCTATGCAATAATTAAGATCTGGGACCTAATTAAGCGAGTCATGACAGTAGAAGTAAATAGTAATATCATATAATTAATTATAGGAGGTAGTGACAGTATTCACATTCTATTTAGTTAGTATATTGACATTTAACAAGAATAGTATTTGTCAAATTAATTTGATATATTATATTATCAACTACTTACGTATTATAAAAATGCAATATCTATTTCTATATTAAAATATTCTAAGATAATTATTTTAATTTTATCGGATGATGAAACACATTTCTTACCATAATTTCTACCTTGGCTGTGTTGTAACCCATTGGGATGTTAATACAACTGATGGTTATGGATATCCCATCGAACACACTAGTTGAAGGCACAAATATTGTGGGGCCATTGGAAATTTGAGTATCTGTGATAATAGATCATTATTTAAAATCATTATGGGTGCATTTAAAAAATATAACATATCGTGCACGTAAGGACATTTAAAACGGTGTATATATAATATGTATACTATAAACTATACCTAAACAATGAAAAATATACAAACTATTCAAGCAGAATACTTATTTAAATCACTCACATTATATTTCAGATGCATTACTTTTCAATGGAAAGGCGATAGCTAACGAGATATATTCACATGGTTACACTTACTAAAACTAATCCAGTATTTTATAGATTCGAAGTCACGTAAGAATAATAACGGCATAAAGAGACCGACACATTGCGGACAAACGTGTAAAGATTGGTTATAATGGCAAAGCAAATTAATTACGCTTATTTGTGTGTTTTTTTATTTGAAGGAATTAACGTTTCATTCTGACCAGAGTGTGTATTGTCATGTATTAATAACGCCAAATTCTATCTCAACGTGGGCGGTGCTGGGCCTGGACTGTTCTAGGAATCCACTTTCGTGCCGACCTCAAATTCTTGGAATGGCTAGGAATAGTCTATTATTTCTCGTACAGGGGCGTTTATGTTAAAACTATCATTTTTATTATGGAGTTTTGTAATGATACCATTATTTTTACCTCTCCTAGTCCTAGTCTGTTCCCCGCTCTCCTCCGCGAATATTTAAGGCTAGACTGTCAGTCTTGTGGAGAGTCGTGTACAGAGTTTTGTACAGAGTGGACTCTTGTGTTGACACTATTTTATTATTGCTGTAAATACTACCTTTATTGTACATACTTTATCACCAGAATTAAATTATCAACAACATTTACACTGAAGCTTCCTTGTCAAAATACTATTATATTTTTTGTTGCATCGTTTACAATACGATAATATATTATTTACAACTACAACGTTAAGGAAAGGAACTGTCAGAACGCAAATATTGAGTTTGTACCTAGGACAATAAGGAGAGTTCGTGTAATACTGAAATAATTTAATCATAACCAAATTCTACCTTAGGACCAACGAGAATCGTCAACAACATTTGCACGGCTCTGATCACAAGGGGATTGTGGTAGTAACAGTATATATTACTAAATTCAGTAAGACATATTTATATCTGATTGATTCATACTTTTCTTTCTTGAAATAATAATAATGTCACTTATATTATTTTATGTTATCAATTATTTTGCTGCAGTAATCTAGACAATATATTTTAAATGCTCTATGGTAGTTTGTTTAATACATTTTAACTAAAGCATAATCGATGTAAAGAAAATGTTAATTGTTAAGCAAATACGCCATGACTATGGCTAAAAATAAATTGTACTAACTTGATTTGAGATGGGGAGATATAGATATATGCTAATTAAAATTTGTAGGTAAGCAAGGAGGGTGTTGTCCTAAAATGTACTGGTACAGCAGTGTGAGGAGTGTATACAAAAATATAAAAAAGTATAAGTTGTGTGTACGAAATATGTGGATGGCCCTTATCTTGGCTATTGTTACGTTCACAATCCCCTTGTGGGCAGAGCCGTGTAGATATCGTTGATAATTCTCGTTGGCCCTAGGGTAGACTTTAGTTTTTATTATTTTATGTTTCAGTATTACACGAACTCTCATTATAGTCTTGGGCACAAACTCAGGATTTGCGTTCTTACAGTTCCTTTCCTTGACGTTAGAATAGTAAATAAATATTATAGTATTGTAAACAACACAATAGAATAGTAACTTGACGAGGAAGCTTCAGTGTAACTGATGCTGAGAATGTAATTCAGGTGATATGTTCCATTATATACAATATGAAGATTATATAGAGTTAGAATAAAATAGTGCAAACACAAGCGTCCTCAAAAAAAATTATCTCGAAAATAATGGTATCATTACAAAACTCATAATAAAAATGATAGGGACTACCCTATGCAGAAATAATAAACCATTCCTAGTGTCATGTATATTGTTTTTCCAAGAATTGGAACACGCAATGTTCATTCTTCTTCCCCCACCCCTCTCTCTTTTCTCACTACACACGATTTTGTGGGCGGGGCTTAGTCTTTCTGATCGCCTGACGTTTAGTAGGAAGACAAAAAATTCTAGGTAATGTTGTGATTCTGTGTTGATCTCAAATTCTCAGAGTGTCTGGGAACGACTCATTATTTAATAGGGGAGCTACTATCGTTTTTGTTATGAGTTTAGTAATGATACCATGATTTTCACCCCTCCTAGTAATGAATATGTCCCTTTCACCACTTGTATAGTATTTAATGATTCTTTTGTCTGGAAGACAGAGAGTTTCAAAATATGTTCCTTTGAGGACGCTTGAGTTTGCACTATTTTATTTTAACTGTGCATAATACGTATATTGAAAATATTGAATGTATCACCTGAATTAAACTATCAACACCATTTACTCTGAAGCTTCCTCGTCAAGTTACTATTATATTGTGTTGTCTACAATACTATAATATTGTTTGTTAGGACAAACGAATTCATGTCGCTCCACTCTAGCCAATACCAGCGTTCGACGAACCATTCAGTCATATACTCAACGACTGTGTGGGCCCGTTGCCGACAACAAAAGCCGGTTTCCAATACCTGCTCACAGTCATGTGTTCATCCACTCGCTTCCCGGAAGCCATTCCGTTGCAGAACATAACAGTGAAAGTGGTAGACGGCCTGACAAATTTCTTCACACGTTATGACCTACCGAAGACAATACAGTCCGACCAGGGGACTAATTTTACTCCGAACATTTTCAAACAAGTCATGGAACAATTAGGGATAAGCCACAGGCTATCAAGTGCCTATCATCCTGAGAGCCAGGGAACTCTGGGAAGGTTTCATCAGACATTAAAATCGATGCTTAAAAATTACTGTTATGAAAACGAGAAAGACTGGGATAAGGGTGTGCCTTATGTACTGTTCGCTGCAAGGGAGGCCACTAAGGAATCCCTGGGGTTTAGCCCATTCGAACTTGTGTATGGACACTCAGTCAGAGGTCCGATGAAACTTCTACATGAATTTTGGCTAACGGACACTGAACCGATTGGACTTTTGTCATATGTAGATACATTTAAAAATAGGTTTATCATGCTTTTAACCATGTAAAGATTCATTTTCCACAGATGCAGGAGCGTATGAGACAGAACTATGACCGGAAAGCTACCGCTATAACTTTTGCACCAGGTGACAAAGTTCTTGTGTTTCTACCTTTGCAAAATCAGCCTTTAAGTGCAAAGTTTAGTGGACCCTATGAGATAGAGTCAAAGCTTAGCGAGGTCAATTATTTGATAAAGACTCCTGACAGGAGACAAAAGCAGAGGGTATAACATTTTAATTTGCTTAAGCCCTATGTTTCAAGGGAAAAGAATTATCCACGAGAGGCCCCCATGATTTCATTAGCTAGAGTCCCGACGGACTTATCTAGGATAGAATATACGTTTGCAGAAAGTAAACTTAATAATACAGAAGCCCTTAAGAGCTTAGATACAAAGCTAGAACATCTTCCGGTAGAAGATAAGGAGAAGATTATTTAGCTGGTACATGAATATAAG
The DNA here is from genome assembly GCA_949126835.1 of Anisus vortex. Taxonomy (NCBI): domain Eukaryota; kingdom Metazoa; phylum Mollusca; class Gastropoda; family Planorbidae; genus Anisus; species Anisus vortex. The sequence goes on from OX421498.1 coordinate 7,272,886, forward strand.
TCACTGTTTACATATGTTCCCAGGAGGACACATCTAAAAGAACACGATGTAATATTAACTGAGGGTGCCAGGTCATTTAAACAGCATCCCTATAGAGTTAACCCCATCAGACTTGAACATATTAGAGCAGAGGTGAAGTATATGTTAGAAAATGACATAGTGGAAGAATGTTATAGCGAATGGTCTTCATCCTGTGTGTTGGTACCAAAAGCCGACAACACACTGCGGTTTTGTACAAACTTTAGGAAATTAAATAATTTGACAAAGACTTACTCGTATCCCATTCCTCGTATTGATGACCTCATTGATAAGATAGGTGACGCAACGTGTGTGACAAAAATTGATCTTCTCTCCGCGTACTTTCAGATTCCTTTGACGCCACGGGCACAGGAAGTATCCGCCTTTGTGACACCTGACGGACTTTACAGGTATAATGTCATGCCCTTCGAACTCCGAAATGCCCATGCGAAGTTTCAAAGGCTTATAAACACCCTCACTCGCGGTATCTTACAGTGCAATGCCTGTGTATAATACAGATTTCAAGACACATGTCAGTCAACTACGACACTTGTTTGAACGACTGAATGACGCCAATTTGACAATAAACCTGGCTAAGAGTCAGTTTGGACATGCCACTATCGAGTATCTTGGAGTAGTAGTGGGTGGTGGAAAGGTTAAACCAGTAATGCTAAAATAAAAGATATTCAGCATGTCCCAGTGCCACAGGCAAGGAAACAGCTCCGTAGTTACCTGGTAATGGCCGGGTATTATCGTAAATTTTGCCAGGACTTTCCTACGGTAGCTTGCCCCTTACCTGACCAACTAGAGAAGAACAATCGCTTTGTTTGGTCTGACAAGTGTCAAAGGGCGTTTGATGAGTTGAAGTTAAGATTATCCAGGGCACCTATTTTGGTGACCCCGCGTTTTGATAGACCCTTTAAAATTGCAGTAGACGCTTGCGATACTGGAATGGGAGCGCTGCTGACTCAGCAGGATGACCACGGAGAGGAGCACCCGGTGTGCTACCACTCACAGAAATTCAATATCCATGAACGTAATTATAATACAAGTGAAAAGGAACTTTTAGGGTTGATCCTGGCGTTAAAACAGTTTGATTTCTATGTAAACAGCTATGGGTACCCGATAGAAATACTGACCGACCACAACCTTCTCTCCAGGGTCAAGCAAAACCAGAAGCTTTTTAGATGGAGCTTATTCCTCCAAGCCTATGATTTAAACATAAAACACCTGAGGGGTAGGTACAACGTTACAGCTGATACTCTATCTCGGGTGCTACATGATTGACTGAATAACCCAATGCTTCTTTTTCAGATCATATCACTTGTTCATTAAAAATGTGTCATGATAACCTATCATTCGTTTGAATTTTGATTATGGAATACCTATAGAATACTTGTATCATACAGAAGTCAAGTCTTTTGAAAGTATTAATAATTCTTATAATCATGTATAATATTGATGTTCTGATATATTTTAAATTCATTTGATTATGGAAAAGAAATTCCATTTAAATGTTGATGCATGATGCAATAAATATATAATATGCACGTATTTACTTGATATGGATGGATAAAAGTAATTGTCATCACATGCAATTAAGTGGGAAAACTTTGAGATAGTTGATTTATTATCTTGTTTTATTTTAGTTAATGAATGGAACTAAATAATAATATGTACAATTTTTATCTTAGAAAGAGATGTAATATCAATTGGTATAAATTAATAGATAATATTGGAAATTTATTGCTAATTTGTTATATCTTGGTAATAGAATGGGAAAAACTAGTGGATACTCACTATGTTTTATATAAGTTGTTAGATATTCCATATATCCGGGAATTGAGGGAAACAAAGGTACCTAAAGGTGTGCACTCATTCAACCCTGAACAATCTTTTATATTAAACTATTAAATTTGCCGATAAAACGCATAATAGTAGATTACATTTTAATATTTAGATTACTGTAGTAATTGTAACTGGAGCGGATTTATCCTCATATTTGAGAAAATGGGAAGTAATCATCACCTTAAGTATGAACCCTGTTAATGTCAAGTTGACACTGTAATTTAAGGGGGAAGTAATCTATAGTTTGATTCGAGTGACGTATTACTTATCTTTTAGTTTGTATATTAGAAGTAGACTGTTAAAAATTGCCAGAGTTTGAGCAATGTTATATTTGTTTAAATGGATTTAAACTTTTTGCTAATTTTTGGTGGAAATCCACACAACTGTACATAGCTAAAATAAGAATGTCTAGAATATTTTGGAATTATTTGTACTTGTTGAGACATTAGTTCATTTTAATATTAACGGGGAAATATGTGTCCATCACGTTATAGTCACAATTACCATTAAGTAATGACACTTTTTATAATTTAAGTATGCCAATGAGCCATGTTTTGCTTAAATTGTCTTATGATCTTCCATTGATTGACGGTTGTTAAAACGATAGTGTTAAGTACGAAAAATGTACCATGTTGGGTATTACTTTGGTAATTATGTTACATTATTTCTTTCATTGGGTGGGGGCGTGTCTTGTATATTGTTTTTCCAAGAATTGGAACACGCAATGTTTATTCTTCTTCCCCCCCCCCCCTCTCTCTTTACTCACTACACACGATTTTGTGGGCGGGGCTTAGTCTTTCTGATCGCCTGACGTTTAGTAGGAAGACAAAAGATTCTAGGTAATGTTGGGATTTTGTGTTGATCTCAAATTCTCAGAGTGTCTGGGAACGACTCATTATTTAATAGGGAAGTTCCTATCGTTTTTGTTATGAGTTTAGTAATGATACCATGATTTTCACCCCTCCTAGTAATAGGTCTGTCCCTTGCACCACTTGGATAGTATTTAATGATTTGTTTGTCTGGAAGACAGAGAGTTTCAAAATATGTTCATTTGAGGACGCTTGAGTTTGCACTATTTTATTCTAACTGTACATAATATATTGTATATATTGTATATATCACTTGTATTAAACTATCAACAACATTTACTCTGAAGCTTCCTCGTCAAGTTACTACTCTATTGTGTTGTCTACAATACTATAATATTTATCTACTAAAATAACGTCAAGGAAAGGAACTGTTAAAACACAACTACTGAGTTTGTACCCAGGACTATAAGAAGAGTTCGTGTAATACTGAAACATAAATAATTATAACTAAAGTCTCCCCTAGGACTAACGAGAATTATCAGCAAGATCTACACAGCTCTAGCCACAAGGGGATTGTGGATGTAACACTAGCCATTCCGAGAATTTGAGGTCACTCTATACACGGAAACCCAACATTACCTAGAATCCCTCGCCTTCGTTACTAAAAGAAAAGGAAATTGAAAAACTAAGCCCCGCCCACAAAGTCTTGTGTTGGGAGAAAAAGAGGGGGGGGGAATAAGCATTGTGTGTTCCAATACTTGGAAACCACCAGTATATGACACTATAGAAATATATTGTTATGCTGAGAAGCAAAAGATACAATTTGTCTAAGAGAAGTAATTCCACATACGATCAATAAGGTAACCAATACTCCTATGTTGCTTATTTTCTCAATGGATGTTCTACATTTAAATATCCATATAAATCAGTAAATAGCTTACCAGTTTTCAGAAAAATATCAATTTGAATGGGATCACTTAGATCTGAATCCAGGTTGCTATTTTCAGAGACTTTCGTCTTGCATCTAAAAAAACAAGTACACGTTTTACATTAATGAGTTAATACTCTTTCTTTCTCTATTAATATATATATATATATATATATATATATATATATATATATATATATATATATATATATATATATATATATATTATAATATATATATATAGGTATATATATATATATATATATATATATATATATATCATATATCATATCGTATATATATATAAATCTCAAAAGGAATATGTATGTGGCTGGCTGGCTGGCTGGCTGGCTGGCTGGCTGGGTATGTACATACCGCATAATCTTTTTAAATACTGGACATAAAAACGTGAAATTTGCTACAAATATTCTTTGCGTTACGGCGGTGAACACTGTCAAGGTTTTAAAAAAATTAAAATGACCGCAGTGGTCAGTTTGGTCAAAAAACGTGAAAAAAACACAACTTTTGATTCACATTGTCTTTGCCAGTACAAATTTTTATAGTTTTTCGTCACAAAGTTAGAAAAAAAAAGGATGCGCTGAGATTATTTTTATGACGTCATCAATCTTTGCGCATGGATTTTATAGCAATGAAGGGACATTTTTCATTCATGTTTAAATTGACGTCATCAAACTATGTGCATGGATTTTTATCTCAACTCAATGACGGAAACAAATTTTCTTCATGTTTAAATTGTCTACGTGCCGTAAACAACATAAATTCTTTACACTACCAATACTGTAGTTGATTTTCTTAATCTATCACTACTTTAATACTTTACACTGTGAATACATGACTTAAAGCTAATTAATAATTTAAAACTTTACAAACATAGGACAAAGCAAATAGATATAGTATTTTTTTTTCTGTTTCGGGAAGTAATACCGACGCCTTATTAAGCTTATTTAAACGCAGTGGTCCTGGTTACACTCTATATTTAAGCTTATAATTATATGGCGTTATCAAATTTTGCGTATTTATGCGTTTAAGAAGTTTTGTTTTAATTTGCGTCGTAATTAGGAGAATGCAATATTTAAATGGTCTAAGTTACCGGAAAATACTTTATCCCCGCTTAAGACTATTGTTTATAACTCCATGGGTTATTTTATCCAGTTCCGAGAACTGGGCACCTTTAGGCTTATCGCCTTGGTAACGGCCATTGTTTAAATTACCGGGCAATGTTTATAATACCGGGCGATGTTTAAATTACCGGGCAATGTTTAAATTACCGGGCAATGTTTATAATAGCGGGCAATGTTTAAATTACCGGGCAATGTTTAAATTACCGGGCAATGTCTAAATTAACGGGAAATGTTTATATTACCGGGCAATGTTTAATTTGCCGGGCAATGTTCAAATTGCTGGAACTAACTTTTTAAAGTTTTAATTCGTGTCGTATACGTTTTATAAACATTATTTCATATGGGTTTCATTTGTTATTGTTTTACGTGTTGAATAGAAAATTTAATTCTAAGTTTGCTTCCAAAGCAACAAAAAATAAATAAATAGCAAATAAACAAAAACAACACAACATAGGTCTCCGACTTAATGTTTGTCGTAAAAAAAATATATCAAACAATCATTAAAAAAAAATAAAAGTACTGTCGAATGTTCTTAAACAATGAATAGAACAAAATATATTCATGTTTTAATTTGCGTCGTAATTTATAGCGGGCAATTTTGTAATTGTTATAATGGGTGATGAGTAATGATTTTAACGGGTAATTCATGTTGTAGCGGGCAAATAAAAAATTACCTCACGTTTAAATTCGTGTCGTAGGTCATTCGGGCAATCTCATTATAACTGCCTGAGTAGTTAGAGTGTATGTAAACATAACTTTTAGCCGGTTCGGAGGACCGGGGACATAACGGCTTGTATATATATAAATCTCAAAAGGAATATGTATGTGGCTGGCTGGCTGGCTGGCTGGCTGGGTATGTACATACCGCATAATCTTTTTAAATACTGGACATAAAAACGTGAAATTTGCTACAAATATTCTTTGCGTTACGGCGGTGAACACTGTCAAGGTTTTAAAAAAAATAAAATGACCGCAGTGGTCAGTTTGGTCAAAAAACGTGAAAAAAACACAACTTTTGATTCACATTGTCTTTGCCAGTACAACTTTTTATAGTTTTTCGTCACAAAGTTAGAAAAAAAAAAGGATGCGCTGAGATTATTTTTATGACGTCATCAATCTTTGCGCATGGATTTTATAGCAATGAAGGGACATTTTTCATTCATGTTTAAATTGACGTCATCAAACTATGTGCATGGATTTTATTATCTCAACTCAATGACGGGAACAAATTTTTTTTCATGTTTAAATTGTCTACGTGCCGTAAACAACATAAATTCTTTACACTACCAATACTGTAGTTGATTTTCTTAATCTATCACTACTTTGATACTTTACACTATGAATACATGACTTAAAGCTAATTAATAATTTAAAACTTTACAAACATAGGACAAAGCAAATAGATTTAGCATTTTTTTTCTGTTTTCGGAAGTAATACCGACGCATTACTAAGCTTATTTAAACGCAGTGGTCCTGGTTACACTCTATATTTAAGCTTATAATTATATGGCGTCATAAAATTTTGCGTATTTATGCGTTTAAGAAGGGAACAAAATTTAGTTTTAATTTGCGTCGTAATTTGTAGAATGCAATATTTAAATGGTTTAAGTAAAAAAATTAAGTTACCGGAAAATACTTTATCCCCGCTTAAGACAATTGCTTATAACTCCATGGGTTATTTTATCCAGTTCCGAGAACTGGGCACCTTTAGGCTTATCGCCTTGGTAACGGCCATTGTTTTAATTACCGGGCAATGTTTAAATTACCGGGCAATGTTTATAATACCAGGCAATGTTTAAATTACCGGGCAATGTTTAAATTACCGGGCAATGTTTATAATACCGGACAATGTTTAAATTACCGGGCAATGTTTAAATTACCGGGCAATGTTTATAATACCGGGCAATGTTTATAATACCGGGCAATGTTTAAATTACCGGGCAATGTTTAAATTACCGGGCAATGTTTATAATACCGGGCAATGTTTATAATACCGGGCAATGTTTAAATTACCGGGCAATGTTTAAATTACCGGGCAATGTTTATAATACCGGGCAATGTTTAAATTACCGGGCAATGTTTATAATACCGGGCAATGTTTATAATACCGGGCAATGTTTATAATACCGGGCAATGTTTAAAATACCGGGCAATGTTTAAATTACCGGGCAATGTTTAATTTGCCGGGCAATGTTCAAATTGCCGGAACTAAATTTTTAAAGTTTTAGTTCGTGTCGTATACGTTTTATAAACATTATTTCATAAGGGTTTCATTTGTTATTGTTTTACATGTTGAATAGAAAAATTAATTCTAAGTTTGCTTCCAAAGCAACAATAAATAAATAAATAGCAAAAAAACAAAAACAACACAACATAGTTCTGCGACTTAATGTTTGTCGTAAAAAAAATATATCAAACAATCATTAAAAAAAAAAAAGTAGTGTCGAATGTTCTTAATCAATGAATAGAACAAAATAAAATATATTCATGTTTTAATTTGCGTCGTAATTTATAGCGGGCAATTTTGTAATTGTTATAATGGGTGATGAGTAATGATTTTAACGGGTAATTCATGTTGTAGCGGGCAAATAAAAAATTACCTCACGTTTAAATTCGTGTCGTAGGTCATGCGGGCAATCTCATTATAACTGCCTGAGTAGTTAGAGTGTATGTAAACATAACTTTTAGCCGGTTCGGAGGACCGGGCACATAACGGCTTGTATATATATAAATCTCAAAAGGAATATGTATGTGGCTGGCTGGCTGGCTGGCTGGCTGGCTGGCTGGCTGGGTATGTACATACCGCATAATCTTTTTAAATACTGGACATAAAATCGTGAAATTTGCTACAAATATTCTTTGCGTTACGGCGGTGAACACTGTCAAGGTTTTAAAAAAATTAAAATGACCGCAGTGGTCAGTTTGGTCAAAAAACGCGAATAAAACGACATATTTTGGGTTCATGTTGAATTTGCCGTTCCAACTTTTTATAGTTTTTCGATCGATCGGGCTAAAAAAATTAAAAAAAGGATGGCGTTGAGATTTTTTTTAGGATGACGTCATCAAAGTTTGCGCAGAGATAGATAGCCGGCTTTTCGTAATGACGTCATCAAATTTTGCGTATTCATTTAAAATTAACTTTGCTTCAATGTTTGCTAATGTATTTTATAAATGAATAGAACAAAATATATTCACGTTTTAATTCGTGTCGTATACGAAATATAAACTTTGTAGTTGTTGCGTGCAATCTCATTATAACTGCTTGAGTAGTAAGAGTGTATGTAAACATAACTTTTAGCTTTTTCAATTCGTTTGAAGCGGGCGTATACGCATTAAAATCTTTCTAGCGGGAAATATTTCACTCAATTCGTTTCTAGCGGGAAATATTTCACGTTTCAGTTCGTTTCGGTTGTAGCGGGCGTACAAAATGTCATTCACATTTAAATTTGTGACGTATACATCGATAAACTTTTTAACGGGCAGGGTTTTATTAATTGCCGTATATATTAACTGTGTAGCGGGCAATCTCATTATAACTCCATGGGTAGATAAAGTGTATGTAAAATATCATTATGCGATTAAATTGAACACAATTTTTTTTTTTTAAAGTTTCTTCTTTGTTTCTTATTTGTTTCATTTGTTATTGTTTTACATGTTGAATAGAAAAAATAATTCTAAGTTTGCTTCCAAAGCAACAATAAATAAATAAACAGCAAATAAACAAAAACAACACAACATAGGTCTGCGACTTAATGTTTGTCGTAAAAAAATATATCAAACAATCATTAAAAAAAAAAGTACTGTCGAATGTTCTTTATCAATGAATAGAACAAAATATATTCATGTTTTAATTTGCGTCGTAATTTATAGCGGGCAATTTTGTAATTGTTATAATGGGTGATGAGTAATGATTTTAACGGGTAATTCATGTTGTAGCGGGCAAATAAAAAATTACCTTTAATTGCCTTATATATTAACTGTGTAGCGGGCAATCTCATTATAACTCCATGGATATGTAAAGTGTATGTAAAAGATCATTATGCGATTACATTGAACACAATGTAACAAAAAAAATATTTCTTCTTTGTTTCTTATGGGTTTCATTTGTTATTGTTTTACATGTTAAATAGAAAATTTAATTATAAGTTTGCTTCCAAAGCTACAATAAATAAATAAATAGTAAATAACAAAAACAACACGACATAGGTCTGCGACTTAATGTTTGTCGTAAAAAAAATATATCAAACAATCATTAAAAAAAAATAAAAGTACTGTCGAATGTTCTTAATCAATGAATAGAACAAAATATATTCATGTTTTAATTTGCGTCGTAATTTATAGCGGGCAATTTTGTAATTGTTATAATGGGTGATGAGTAATGATTTTAACGGGTAATTCATGTTGTAGCGGGCAAATAAAAAATTACCTCACGTTTAAATTCGTGTCGTAGGTCATGCGGGCAATCTCATTATAACTGCCTGAGTAGTTAGAGTGTATGTAAACATAACGTTTAGCCGGTTCGGAGGACCGGGCACATAACGGCTTGTATATATATAAATCTCAAAAGGAATATGTGGCTGGCTGGCTGGCTGGCTGGCTGGGTATGTACATACCGCATAATCTTTTTAAATACTGGACATAAAAACGTGAAATTTGCTACAAATATTCTTTGCGTTACGGCGGTGAACACTGTCAAGGTTTTAAAAAAAATTAAATGACCGCAGTGGTCAGTTTGGTCAAAAAACGCGAATAAAACGACATATTTTGGGTTCATGTTGTATTTGCCGTTCCAACTTTTTATAGTTTTTCGATCAATCGCACTAAGAAAATAAAAAAAAGGATGGCGTTGAGATTTTTTTCAGGATGACGTCATCAAAATTTGCGCAGGGATAGCTGGTTGTCTTTTTTTTTATGGCGTCATCGAATTTTGCGTATTCAATTTAATTAACTTCGCTTCAACCTTTGCTAATGTACTTTATGAATGATTAGAACAAAATATATTCACGTTTTAATTTGCGTCGTAATTTATAGCGGGTTATTTTTAAATTGTTATAATGGGTAATGATTAATGGTTTTAATGGGTATCTTACGTTGTATCTGGCAAATAAAAAATTCCTTCACGTTTTTATTCGTGTTGTATATGTCCACAGAATAGGTATAAAACAGAATGCGCAATCGCATTTTATTTCTGTTTTGGGCAGTAATACCGACGCCATACTAAGCTTATTTAAACGCAGCGGTCCTGGTTACACTCTATATTTATGCTTATTTAGCCTACAATGTCCTTTTCTTCAAATCTACAATTTCGAACACCCAAAGCTAATATTTCAGGCAAAATGTGCATGAACGGTTGTGTAATAAACTACAACAATGAAAACGAAAACGACTGATTATCATAAAAAAGAGCATGTCAAACTGCATGGCTTTCCTGACTCCATAAAGGATAAACAACAGCATAAACAACCTCATATTAACTCATTATGAATTATATGCCTATTTCCCTTCATAATTTTAAAAGTTTAGTTTGGTTTAAAAAGTATATATATTTATGTTCCGGTAGCCGTAGCAATTTAGTTACCGGTAACGAGCTACGTCTAAGCCATTTTTTTTTCAAATCAGTACCGGGTAATAAATATTTTTACATCATATTGGCCTAATCATAATATAATGTTCATAACAAAATGGGTAATTAAGTCAAATTTATATAAAAGTAAGCCTATAATGAAAGATAATGTAGGCCCTATATATATTGTATATATTTATGGCAGACGTAGATATCCTTTCTCAATTTACTATAGTAGCGTCTCTAGCGACCGCTGCATTGCGGAAAATGGTAACTTTTAGTGAGTGCGTATATAGGGATTGTGCATTCTTTTCTATACCTATTCTGTGTATACGTCTTATAAACTTTGTAGCGGGAAATTTTTCAATTGCCAGGCAATGTTTAAATTGCCGAGCTCAACGTTTTAAAGTTTTAATTTGTATCGTATACGTTGTATAAACTATGATTCATATCGGTTTCAGTTGTTATTTTTTTTTCCTGTTGAATTTAAAATTTATTTCTAAGTTTGCTTCCAAAGCAACAATAAATAAATAGCAAATAACACCAACAAAAACAAAAAAAAAGCAAAAATAAATAAATATTGATCTACGACTAATGTTGTAGCAAAAAAATATATCAAACAATCATTTTCGAATTAACAGTACTTTTTAAAAGAAAATGTGAGTTCTGTTTTACAGAAAGAGTTTAATTACCCAATAAACTCACAAAATTCGATCATAGTGGTCATACTTTGAGCAAGAAATAAAAAAAAATTATTATTATTTGTTTTTCCTTTTTAGTTGCATATTGAATTGGTGTATAATAAAGTGTGCAAAACAAAAATAAATTTAAAAAATACTGACCACAAAAAAAAAACATACTACTTTATGTATGTTGCAAAAACAAAACTAAAAAACTATAATGTGTCAAGCATATTCTAAAAAAAAAGCCCGTTCGAAGAATCGGGCACATATCGGCTTGTATATATATATATTATGTAGCTTATGGCGTATGCACACTTGAAATCACGAAGTAACAAACTTGTTCCAATTACTTAATTATTTTTTTTAAACATAAAACATGATATATGTATTCTTCTAAGAATCAAAATATAGGAATTGTAGGCACATATGATATACTTTAATTAACACATTTTACACTGGATATATTAAATTAGTTCCATCTCACTTAGGGCTTATCAGACGATCTTTGTACAAAAACTTAATCTGTTTATATAGATTTCCCAACATACAAATTGGGTGCATTGACATATATATATAATATTTAATAACTGATACTAAATAATTAATATAACAAAATGCAATTGTCTTAATATAATTAATATAATTATTATCTTGGAAACGGCAATACTATCTACAGTAGTCTATTGCATGTTCTAGTAAAGTGATTTATTTTAGGCCTGCTAGCTTTTGCTTTGAGTGTTTTTTAGGGGTTTGTTGATATGACTATATATTTTAGACTGGGGTGTTCTACTTATGTTCTACTGTCTCAATCGCAATGTTCATAGCATCGGCTACTTAAAATTAAATAGATCTATGTACAGTAGTTTACATAGGAACACTTATCTCTAGACTTTTTTTGTCAGAGTAGATGAGGGAAGCGCTTAACCCTGATTTTAAAGTTGAACTAAGTGTGTAGATGTGAGTGGCCGCTTCTGACTATCTTGCTATTGTTTCTAGCCTTGTCGCCTTGACATTAGTATCATCTGTCGCCGTGACATTATTTTCACCTGTCGCCGTGTCCATATACTGTGTTTTTGTCATTCTCTTTACATCATGTTACCATTATGACACTAAAGCTTGTAGCGTGAATGTGCAGCTTATAGATATTGGTGCGCAAAAGACTGCACATTATGAACATACAAATTATGACGTAGGTTGTTGCTATGATGCAAGTAATAATACAAGGGAAATGACTCATGTAAATCAATTATAATATTAAGTAATAATTATAAAACTCGGAATAAAACCTATTTTTGTATATTAAATAAAACGTAGATCGGTAGTAGAGGGTCACATGACTGACCATGCTCGATAATTTTAGTTCCTGTAGATTTTTGTAAGAGATGAACGTGTAAATTGCATTCTTAAAATGGACTCAGAATTAGTGAAATATATCAATGTTTGAAAATATAACTTTGTATTCGTTGATGTGAACTGTGAGTAAAAAGAATGAAATAAATATGTGCTGCAACAAGGCGTTCTTTTATTTCCGTACAAAATAAAAAGTATTGTAGTGGATTCGTCTGTTCAATCATATTCAATGTCTGTTAGCTGGAGACCAATATTTCAGCAACTATAAAATAATACACTCTGAAGAGACTAAGTTAATAGTTGTATACATAAAAACATTAACAATGGTGGCAGTAAGCGGTGATAACAGCTATAGTTCAGGAACGATGCTTTATTATGCAAGAAAGTAAAAGTATTTTTTAAGACGTATCAAAAATGCTACATTTGTGAAAACCACATGTCGTGAATATTCCAGTTTTTGAGCATGTCAAAACTGAAGTCTGAGTCCATAATATAATTTTAATATTCACAGTTCAATACTAAACTATTATAATCTGATTGTGCAACATACTAGCTCTCAGAATATATAAAATTTGTCCACCGATGACAAAAAGAACATTATTATAAAATTCGATAGAAAAAATCGAAAAAATTGACTATATCTAGGTCATTATTTTTGCAACCAGAAAAAGGTTACGACACGATGTCAACAATAAACCTACACTATATATTGAAATCTGATGTGACATATCCTATAATATGTTGAAGTTGAAGTCTGATGTGACATTTCCTATATGTTGAAATCTGATGTGACATGTCATTATATTTTGAAGTCCGATGTGCTTACCGAAAGTAAATAAATAACAGTAAAAACTTTAAATTTAAATATATAATGTATATACCAAAGACATTTGACATTAATATTAATAGTGGTATACATTTTTTTTCTTGTTATTTCAAAACTTGGATTACACCATACTAAATTGGAAAATTGCTACAACTCAAGATAAAAACAGTGTAAACATTCATTGGATTATTAATTATACTGGATTAACTACTCTGGATTTTACATTGAAGTGATTTCATACAATGAAGAATATGTGTATTCATTTGGATTATTAGTTTAGTTTTATTAATATTAATAATTTCTTTTCTCTCAATTTTCTGAATGATTAACTCTGATTTTAATTGATTACTATACATCTTCATTATTTGTATGATTATACATAATATATATATATGTATAAGGGGCTTGGTGGAGGTAGTTTCTAAATAAATCTCTTGTCTATTCTTATTCTGTCTATAATCTATTTCTGTTTCTTAAAAGAGATTGATTAGAAATGATTCTTTGTTAGGGTTATTTCTGTTAGTTATCTTGACTTTGTTTGTTTTTGTTAAGACTTAATAAAGTAAAATTACTATAGTGTTGTCAATGTTATACATGTTGTGATTCTTTGTCAAAAATTCCTCTTTCATTTTGTCCAGGCAGCATTAGTGTGTTTAAACATTGTGATTGTGTTTTTCTATTGTTACTTGTTAAAAAAATTTTTTTTTTTTTTTTAAATATCATTGATATTGCAAATTTCAACATAATTGATATGATCACCAGGTATGATTGTCTATGGTAAAAACAATAACAATAATAAGTTATTTACCAATTGAATAATAATATGAATAATCAATATCATAACTATATGATTTAAGTAGTGCCCAAATACATGTAACTACAATTAACAATATAATAATTGATATCTAATACATGTAACTACAATATATAAACAATATAACAAATGACATAGCCTAAATAAAAATAATATTGTGCTTTGCAGTGCTAATAAAATAGTATTGTTAAAGATTGATATTGCAATAAATAATAATAGAATACTTGCTAATTGATATTGCAATAAATAATAATGGAATACTGGCTTATAATAACATTAGTCTAATTGTTATGTGCTATCATTCCTGCTAATGGTATTGTGTGCTACCATTAGTGATAATAATATTGTATGTTGCTTTGCGAACAATAATTGTTGCAACCTATGTAATAATAAAAACCAAAAAAATAGGTCATAATAGAAAATGTTTCTTAGCATAGCTAATATTTGTTGACATTCTAGCATCTTACATCTAGCATCATAAGCATCTTGCTTTAGCATAGGATTATAAGAGTGCTGTACTATAAAATAGTGCCTTATAAAAATTGTACTGTACTATAGGATCATAAATCTTGACATTCACAATAAATAATAATGGATTCCAAAGTTAAATTACTTTATGATGAAGCTGAACTATTAGCACAAAAGTTTGATATAACCGATAAGAAAGAATATCAAAAATTTGTTGAAAATAAAGTAAGTTAAACAATTGAAAAAAGAATTAGCAGATAAAGAAAGAGATGAGCGTGCAGAGTTAAGAGCTCATGAAATTAAACAGAAAGAACTAGAAATAAATAAAGAAAAAGAATTGAAAGAACTAGAATTTAATACAGAAAAAGAATTGAAAGCACTAGAATTGAACAAAGAAAAGGAAAAAGAGTTAAGAGAAACTCAGTTAAAAGAAACTCAATTAAAATTAGACCATGAACTGGAATTGGCTAAATTACAAAATACTAAAGTTGAGCAAACAAATAATGAAAAATCAAAACATGGTGTTAGATTTAAAATGCCCCCTTTTGATGGAAAATAGAAAATTGTAGATTTTCTAAATCTCTTTGAAAAAACATGTAAAGAATATGGGATTCCCATTTCAGAATATTACATTCACCTTATCCCACAATTGAAAGACAAGGGTAGGGAAGCTCTATCGCATATTGATAAAGAAATAACTGATTATGCCATTATCAAAGAACAGTTAATTAAATTCTTTATTCACTCTGAGGATTACTATAGACAAAAGTTTCATAACTTTATCTTAACAGATAAGATAGAACCTAGAGCTTTTGTGTCTGAAGTGAAAACATTTTTACTTACATGGTTAGACTTAGTAAAAATAGATACCAAAAATCCTAATGAAATTATAGAAATCATGGTTGTTGATAAAGTATTAGAACAAGCTTCTAAACCATTTTTGTTCACATTATGGAAAGAAAAGTAATGAATGTTGAAAATTTGATAGATGACATTTCAAATTTTAAAGATAGTCACCTTAATTTAGAATTGACTAAACAAACTCAAACATTAAATACAATTCAGCATAGAAGAAGAAGTTACTCACCACCTAGATCAAGGCATAATCAATTTGTCAATAGAAAAAAGTTTGGTAATCAACCAAAATCTAATAATTATAGATGTATTTTTTGCAATGGTACAAACCATTCATCAGAATATTGTTACAGGAATAACAATGCAAAAGGTAGGAATTTCAATTCAAACTTCAATAGATCAAATATTGATCATAGAAATTTTTCAAATCAAAATTTTTCCAATTTTGATAATAGAAACTTTCCAAATCAGAATTTTTCTAATTTTGATAACAGAAATTTGCCAAATCAGATTTCCAATCACAATGTGCCAAATCAAAATTTGGAAGGCAAGATTTTCCTAATACTCAAAATAGACCTACATCAAATTTTCAAAATAGAAGAAATAGAGGAAAACCAAACAATTCCACATATCAAACAAATAATGTAATATTTGAAAATAGGGGTCAATTAATCCTTTTTCCTGCTTATGTGGAAGGAAAGAATACTTACTGTTTAAGGGACACCGGAAGCAGTATAATATGCGTAGATGAAAGTATCATTCCCAATCAGAAACCCACCAATATTATAAGAGTGGATACTATTAAACTAGGAAATGGTTCTACTGTAAATTGTCCTGTCACTATAATAGAGATTGATTGTCCTTAGCTTACTGGAAAAACAGAGGCAGCCATTTTAAAAAACTGTGTTGCACCTCTGATTATTGGTAATGTTTTCAATGTCAAACATAATAATAGTTTTGACTTTTTATCAAAAATGGATGAATGAAAAATCCAATGATTTAAATTTGAAAACTGTTCTATTGCAAAATGAAAAGTTAGTAGATTTACCAGAACAAGAATATTACCCTGCTCTACAGACTTTTAATTTTTTACAAACAATAGGAAAATCAGAAAATAATATTCTCCATGAGACACCTAATATTGACTTATCCATAAATAATGAAAAGGATAACCCTATTCCCCAATGGAATGGAACAGAAAAACTAGAACAATATGTAAACAAAATTGAAAATCAATGTGAAATAAACAATGTACCACAAGAATTACATGCTATTTCACTATGTAAACATTTAGAAGGTCATAAACAAATATTCAACATTGCTAAAAATCAAATATCTGATTTTACTAAAATGAAGACTGAGATATTAGCATACATTGATAGTCCTCATAAAAAGGAAACCCAAATGAAGAAAACAGAAAATATCAGTTTAATAAACATGCCTTTTGATGAGCAAACTCTAAAAAGAGAACAGAAAGAAGATCAATACATAGTTAAAATAGTATCAGAAATTGAAAAAGGTTATGCTAAAAATAAAAACATGGAAATAATAAATGGTATTCTTTGTAGACAAGATAACAAATTAGATGTAACTCAAATTGTTATACCTAAATCACTAACTGTAAAAGTTATGCAAATTTCGCACAACAATGCTTTGTCAGGTCATTTGAGTAGTAAGAAAACATGTTGTAAAGTTAAAAAGAATTTTTGGTGGCCAAAACTAGAAAAAGATTTGAAAACATTTATTAAAAGTTGTACTACCTGTCTGAGACATAATAAGAAAGATTCTATACATAAGGCTCCATTACAAATAACTGATACAATAGATAAGCCATTTTATAAAATTGCAGTTGACATAATTGGTCCAATGAAACAAACTAAAACTTCTAAAGCAAAGTTTGCGTTAACCATAATAGACATGGGAAATAGATGGATTGAGGTTGTTCCTTTAAGAGAAATAACTGCGGAAGGGGCTGTAATGCTCTTTTACCTATCTTTTGTCGTTTCGGGTTTCCAAAGTTCATCTTGAGTGACAATGGTACTCAATTCAAAGCCAACCTTACTCAAGCTTTTACACAAATGTTTAAAATCACTCAAATTGTTAGGTCTATATACCATCCTGAATCTAATGGTGTGATTGAGAGAGCTAATCAAACAATAAAACAAATGATAGCTAAAGTGCGTGAGGAGCATCCATTTGAATGGAATGATTACCTTCCTGCTATTTTGTTTGTTTATAGACACTCTATTCATGAAAGCACAGGTTTTTCACCATTTGAATTAGTGCTTGGCCAAAATCCCAATGGACCATTGGATAATTTTAAATCACAATTGTTAGGAATTTAAAAAAAAATGTCTCCATTTGACTTAATCAATAAAACAGAAGAACATATGAAAACAGCTTATGAATTTGCTGTAAAAAAAAATCAAGAAATATAATCTAAAACTTTAATCAGAGAAAATATTCATAAGAACATAAGAAAATTAGAAGTTTGTAATAAAGTACTTGTTTATCTACCAAATGGTACTGGAAATACTATGGGATGGAAAGGACCTTTTGAATTATACATAAGTTATCTGATGTGACTTACAAAGTCAACATCAATGACGAAGAAAAAATTGTTCATTTAAACAATTTAAGAGCTTATGATGAAAACCAAATAAATGACAGTCAGTCAGGAAATGAAAGCAAAATACAAAATAACAATATCATAATTTTTAAAGATAAGAATGTTCAAAACATTCCAAACATTTACTATTTTTGTGGTATAACCACACTATCCAATGATGAAATAGATCAAATACAGTTAGACCATATTGAAAATGAAATGGTTAAAAACAATATTTTAAATTTATTGAATAAATTTAAAACAACAATAACAGAGAAACCAGGATTAACAAATATCATTGAACATAAAATAGAACTAACTGATCTAAAACAATTTAGATCAAAAGCATATAATATTCCTCAAATGCTTGTTGAAAAAGTAGAAAAGGAATTAGACCAACTCATAGAAAGTAAGATTATAGAAAAATCTATGTCACAGTACTCATCACCCATGGTGATTGTTAGAAAAAAAATGGTTCTATAAGATTATGTTGGGATTATCGCAAACTTAATAAGGTAACTAAAATTGATCAAGAGGGTTTGCCTAATATAGAACATATCATTAACACTATGGTCACGGGTAAAATATTACTACCATAGATTTAACAAGAGGATTTTGGCAAGTGCCTCTTGATAAAAAATCAAAGGATTATACAGCTTTTATTACACATAAAGGCGTATTTAATTGGAACGTGATGCCCTTCGGTTTCGTAAATAGTACTGCAACATTCACTAAACTGATGAGACATATTTTACCCCACAATAAAAATATAGTTAACTATGTGGATGATATTTGTATCTTCACAAATACTTGGAATGAACACTTAATTCTATTAGAAGAAGTTTTGCAAATATTAAAAGACAATAACTTAACTGTATCTCCATCAAAACTACAGATAGGAAAAACTGAAATTGAATTTCTAGGACATAAATTTGAAAATGGCCAAGTTAAGCCAACACAACACTTACATAAGAAAATTTTAGAAATACAGACGCCTAAAACAAAAAAGCATGTAAGGGCATTACTTGGATTATTTAACTATTACAGTAAATGTATTCCAAACTATAGTCAAATAGTTAGACCTTTAATAGATCTAACAAAAAAGTATCAACCCAATATTGTACATTGGACTGACCCATGTGAAAAATCATTTAAAATCCTGATAGATGCATTTTTTAAAGAACCAATATTAGAAACAATTCAAAAAGATGATGACATCATTCTAGCTTGTGATGCCTCAAAGTCAGCTTTGGGGGCTTGTATTTACAAAAAGGTCATTGAAGACTCTAAAATAGTATATAAACCTGCCTTTTATGTAAGTCGTGCACTGACTAAAAGTAAAAGGAATTTTAAGGTCATAGAATTAGAGGGTTTGTGTATAGTCTATGCTGTACTTAAGTTTCAATACTATTTGTTGGGTCGCCAATTCACAATTCTCACAGACCATAAACCACTTGTGAATTTTAATGTCTCTAATGTAAATAACAAAAGAATAAACAAATATGCTTTACTTCTGTCAGATTACAAATTTCAGATAAAAACTATTGTAGGAAAAGATAACCATTTACCTGATGTGCTGTCGAGACTGTCGATACACATCACTGGCATACAATAATTTATCTCAGTATTACTGAAGTTGATTAGACAATACAAAAAGATAGTTGTCTATGACTAGTTGTCATTATAAACATTAGACAGATTCTTTGTGTCTTTTGATTATATTTATGCCTATGAAATATTTTTTGTTGTTGTTTGTACATATATTAAATAAAAATTTTTGTATGTATTATTAAATGAATTATTATATGCATTAATTAACATTAAGATACTTAACAATAAGATATTTTTTTTTCAATTTTGTAAACATTTTTCGTATAAAAAAAATAATAATGAATGATTATTTTTTCTATGTGTAGGGGGGTATGCTATGATGCAAGTAATAATACATGGGAAATGACTCATGTAAATCAATTATAATATTAAGTAAGAATTATAAAACTCGGAATAAAACCCATTTTTGTTTATTAAATAAAACCTAGATCGGTAGTAGAGGGTCACATGACTGACCATGCTCGATAATTTTAGTTCCTGTAGATTTTTGTAAGAGATGAACGTGTAAATTGCATTCTTAAAATGGACTCAGAATTAGTGAAATATTTCAATAATGAAAATATAACTGTGTATTCGTTGATGTGAACTGTGAGTAAAAAAGAATTAAATAATATGATCTGCAAATAGGCGTTCTTTTATTTCCTTACAAAATAAAAAGTATTGTAGTGGATTCGTCTGTTCAATCATATTCAATGTCTGATAGCTGGAGACCAATATTTCAGCAACTATAAAATAATACACTCTGAAAAGACTAAGTTAATAGTTCTATACATAAAAACATTAACAGTTGTTTTGGGGGAACGCATGTTTTGACGGTAGATAACAAAGGTTAGTAGATTAAGCTGGGATCTTAGAGATGAGGCTGGTCTCTTGTTGAAGTATAAGGTGTCGTGGGGATTAGGGTTGTTATGGCTAGTTGTCGTAGGCGTATGTTGCGCCAATGCTGTAGTTAATCTAGAATATTTATTTGTTCTCTCCTGGCTCGTTAAATTGATGTAGAATATACACACAAACAGACCGTTCTAAGTGGTATACAAGCAAATCTCTGGATACGGTTATGAGGTTTATTATCGTTCGAAAATCCAATGGTGAAATATATATATAATTTGACACAGTGATAGCTATCACATAGCATATGGTAACGGAGTTTAATATATCGTTAAGTTACGCGACTATGCAAGGGAAAATCTATTACTAGTCGGGATGCAAAATATTTTCAGGCTGAAGGGTTCTAATATCCAAGACGAAAATATACAGTGTTTTTAGGCTGATGGCCAGAAGCAAGACTAAGGGTTTAAGTGTATGGGCCAAGCACCAAACCAAGACTAAACTAACTCCTAAGTTTGGGTAGCGTCCGTGGGACCAAAGTCACGTGACCGCTCTCAATTTGGTTGGTTAACTTTTTAATTTAGATTTAGATCTGATATCGATTGGCTAGTTCGAAAGTACCTCTGTATAAAGGAATGACTCAATAGAAGGAAAGGGGGGTATTTGGGGTGGGGTGTGTAATTAATAATGCCAACTGCCTGGGGGTAGGGGAACAAAGAGAGGGAGAATGATTTATCTTCCCTACCATAGACTTAACATCCCTATGTCTAGTGGCCAGTGGTCAAACTTCCCCGAGAGTGTTATGTATGTGAGTAAAGATTCCCCTGGTCGATCCTCGAGAGCGAGCGTCTCAAAGAAATTAGCTAACCGGGCCGCTGATTACTAGTGAGTTGGGCAGGGGAGAGGAGATCAGTGGTGGCGGGGAGGGAGGCGCGAAAGAGGGGTTTGGTTAGCCGGGAGGGTGCGGGAGGGGTTGAAGCGAAGGGTCGAGTATTTGGGTCAACTGACGTAATGCTTATGTACAACATATTACAATAACAACATGAATTAATACATTAAGACATGCTATAAATATATATACATTGTAACTTCCATATAGCTAACACATTCATACCCATTCAACCAAGATTGGTACCAATTCGGCAGCAGTTAGTTAGTAACTCTGAATTGGGAAATAATAGACTGTAGTGAAGGTTGAGGAGAGGGTGATGAAAGGTGGCTAGATATTTACAGTTGCGTGAGAGTGAGAGAGAGAGATAATGACGTCAGGCTACTTTTCTCCTTCCTATCATAACTTACGCTAAACTTACTTTCTACACTACTAACTATCTATTACATGTGCTAATAAGTCAAGGTTGAAAGAACCGTGACATAATGCATATGATTAAATATTGATATTAGTCTAACGAATGTGTGACAGTTAGTACTGAGGAGTATAGAAATATTTGTACAAAGGTTATGCATTACATTTTCAAGTTGTTCTACTAAATCTCGATTGTTGTATATTCATTTTTTTACGCACCCTTGGTTAGAAAGAGAGAGCTAGCCGATGTTTTGGATGCAGTGATGTATCTTAAGTATATCCAAGAGTTTCTATAAACCAAAGAAGTAACAACGCTATAAAGACCTATATTAAAGCTTACTCAATAAAGCAGACTTATTGAGATTATAGTATAAATATAAATCTATAATTAAAGTGATAAACAATAAAATAGTAAATAAACTGGCATGATCTTTTTTAAAATTTAGCTTAAAGCAGTTTTAAAGAAATTAATTTTATATCATAGAATATTTGTTAAGGTGTAAACATAACAAAATGTATAAACAGCTCAATTACACATGTTTTTGAATAAGAAAATATTGTTCATTATTAACGCTTACAATTTTGTAATTGTCAATATTATCTAATAATAAGCCTTACAGCGCTTTTTCTGGATAAATGTGTTCTTTTTAATCTTTGAGTAGTTGATGGATCCTATACAGCATTCTATATTAGGTTCAAGTAATGTTAGGTAGCCTTTTAGCTTTATAATCTTATTATATTTGTAAATTTTTACATCACGCACAATAATTGATTATTCAACATTTAATAAATATTGCATCACTTCTAAACAACAGTTTTACTTAAAAAAACAATGTTACACTTTTGCGTAGAAATATTATAAGCATACGTTTATTTTAGATTATTATATATTATTATTTTTACATTGTTGGTAAGTACATTAATATTATATTAGCAAACTTGTCATTTAATATGTATAGTTGTTTTTTATTACATGTAAACAACGTTTAGTTTCTTGAATTTATAACATTATGTTTTACCGTTTTAAATGTATTATTATTTTTCTGCATTAACATTTTTGTGTTGCCTACAAAATACAATTTGTTACGTTCAGTTAGAAATAAAGTTGATTTTTCTTTAGTAGTCAAAGTAGAGTAGAGAATCAAGGCCCTGTTTTATCTTTTTGGAATTTATCTTCCAATGTTTAATCAGTGAATGTATGGTCTTATCCTGACTGTGCACGTCTGTGCCTTCCATGTGATAGTCTTTTGAAGTAATATGTTTTATGTAGAAGACAACTTAACTTCCAGAGCAGTCCCAACAGCATGAGAAGGCGTAATGTTATAGCTTCAAGGTTCATTGAGCGTTTTTTGTATGACGTAGATGACGTCGTAATAAATGAAAATTATGCATCTTATTTCGCATATTTGATGAATTTGATTGCATACCTTGATCTTCTTGGTGTACCTTTATGTCCATTCCATTCAGTTTAAACCACTTTTTATTCTTGAAAGAGACCTATTTTTTATACTTGTACAGGTTCCGTGTCTTATCATTTAAAATATCCGCCTTTTTCATTGTTAAAATGGCCTAACGTTTTGTCTCAAAAGGTTTTTTTTTTTTTTAAGTTATTGGGAATGCCCTACTTTTATCTTTAAAAATGTAACATATATTATTTGTTTGAAATGTAACATATTTTAGAAAAAGTTCTTAGAGTAAACGGTTGTAACCCTTGCTCCATCAGGTTAGGCATCTGAGAAAGGATACTGTATTAATTTCGTTTGACTTTTTTATTCTCAACTGCCATTTCAAATTTGTTAGATAATATGTTAGAAGTTAACATAATATTTTTTTTAGATTATTTTTTTTGTACAATTTTAGTGAGTAACTAACATTTAATCATTATCAAATGTTAACATTTCTTATCTTTGAAATGAAAATAAACGTATTTTACTTGTAAATGCCGACATCTGAAGTTGATGCAGCTGCAATAGTGTACGCGCTCGCGTTGGCTCCACCTATAACAGTGCCGTTAAAAGTCCATTCAAATATAGCGGCGCCATCTGACGAAGAGCATGTCAGGGTGGCACTCTTTCCTTCCAACACGACAGTACTGTAACCGGACGGTTGTGCTATTGTAGGCTTGGCCAACTTACCTAGTTAAGTAAATTATTTACAAAACAATGACTGCTAAGGAAATGAAATTGACAAATTATTTATTTTGAACTGTGTAAAACGTTTGGAATCAAATGTAACACTCACTAACCTCGTTATGATATGAAAGTAAACATAATTGGTTATTAATTGTATTTTATGATATATATATATATGCTTTTTACAGATATCTAAGTAATATGCAAAGTAGGAGCAGCATAAAAGACATGTCTTACTTCCACATCCAGTACGTATAGCTGCAGAAGAACGATCACAAGTACAAACTTTTGATGTTGAATCACAAGCTCCAGTTGTGTGAGTCGAGCCTACACATGTAGCAGAATTGGTACAAGTTGCTCCAAACACCGACCCTAAATCTAAGCATATAATAATATAAGTACCAGGTGACCGATCATTCGATCGGTAATAAAGAGCAGGCGCATGTACCTTAACATAATTAATGTGTATGTAAAACAACAAGGCATACATTTTAAAAATACGTCTTTGCCATACCAATAAATTGTATTTGTCTTGTTCTTTTTTCTACGGTGAATTACATAGGCTTTAAATTCTAACAGTCAAATCAGATTTTTATTTGTGCAGTCTAATATCTAGATTTTGCCCAATAACTCCGCCCCCTCACAAAAAAAAAATTAAAGAAATAAATAAAATAAAACAGCTAAATCTCATTTCAAACCCTAAAAAAAACATGTAGGCTAGAGTTGTCAGTTTTAAATCCAACAGAAATATATGTTATTTATGTCATTATATTATGAATTTAAACGACTAAAAATGAAAAGTTTAAATTTAAAATATTGTGAATTACGTTACAATTTTTAGTTCTTCTACCCCTTCCCCTACTTTAACAACTGTCAAACTTTCAAGTGACTCCTCTTATAAAATTATGTCAATTTTTTTTAACTCCCTCCCTCACCCTATTCAAGCTTACAATGAGTTATGGCCGGCAAATATGTTTGATGTAAATTAAAAAGATCTACGAATAGATTTAATACATTTTTACTTGTTTACCAGATTTCATATTGACTTCTTAACATAGTCTAATATTTCCTACTTGGGCACATATATAAATCATAAGTATAGTTTGTAAATCACTTGTAAAAAATATCTTATACAATTTATTTATTACAAGCTACATTGCCCGGCGGACAACACAGCTACAGGACTGTATAAGGTGCAGATAATTTTTTTTTAACTACAATTAAAAGAAACCTATAAATCTAATATTGAAATAATTTTCTTTACTTAAGACCTAATTAGAAAAGTAATTTAAAATAAATATTTTAATCGGGTAAAAAAAAATAGGGAAGTATTTTTATTTAACGAAAATCTAAATTGCCCGTAGATTTAGGCCTACAATGTCTTTTGTTTTTAAAAGTTTGAAAAAAAAGGTAGAAAAAAAAAAGT
The DNA here is from genome assembly GCA_949126835.1 of Anisus vortex. Lineage (NCBI taxonomy): Eukaryota > Metazoa > Mollusca > Gastropoda > Planorbidae > Anisus > Anisus vortex. Next base: position 7,298,098 of record OX421498.1, read on the forward strand.
ATAGTCTAACTGGAGAATCAAACCCGGGTCGACCGCACATCAGTCCTCACGTTCACAACTTAGCTAGAGAAGACGCATGTCAGATGTGAAAAGCTATTAGACAGTATATAGGACTAGGCCCACCGGCTGGTCCAGCGGTTAGTTCACCGGACTGTCAACCAAAAACCAACTGATAGGTCGCGGGTTCTAGCCCCGCCACCGACGGAAGCCTTTTGTCCTGCAGGAGTTTTGGACCTAGTTTTCTATCTAGATAAGATAAGTCAGTGACACAAACTCACAAATTGACCAATGGGGATCCGTGGGGACACAAACACGATCTTTTTATATAAAGAGATTTTCAATGTTTTCAATGTATTTTTCGAAACATTGTTTGACAAAAAAGTAAAAAGAAATATAGTTTGGTGTTAACATTATCTAATATCCTCCATTTGTGTTACTATTTTAAAAAAATATATCGCGGCAAAATATAAAATTGATTAATTAAAACAATGTTCTGATAAACATTTTGAAAAAAAAATTAATTACTAAATAATTAACGGTGAAATTATGTTATTCATTGAAAAGACTGCAAATGAAAAGATTATAATATATATAGGCTACGTTAGATGATGTGTTTAATTCATTCCCCCCCGCCCCCCAATAAAACTAACAGTATATTACACTTCTGACTATTGTTATAAGGAAAATACGAATATACTGAATAAATCTTTTCTAGTTTTCCAGATTTCGAATTGACAATGTTAACATATTCTAATATATCTATCTTTGGTAGGCCTTTATAAGCAAATCATACATTTTTTTACTTTTTTTTTTCTTTTTTTTTAAATTTAATCTAAAATATATTGAAGTTTAATCTAAAATGTATTGAAGACGTACTAATCTAAATAAGCCGCGAGGGCCGCATACTATCATTTGTCCGCCCGCGCGTTTCCTACTGGCCGTAGTTTGCACACCCCTGCATTACATAAATTACACTTGTTCTTGCTTTAAATTATATCTGTCGTCGGTGCGCAACTGTAGTCTAAACAATAAATTAAACTTCTTTCTGCTGTAGTAAGCCTACGGCTATTCCCGAAACGTCATAACTGCGACGCAACAAAACACCGCCCTTGAAAGCCGCACTACATGTGGGTTGAGCAATGGCATGTTTTCACGGCCAAAATCAATATCTACGATAAATCTAATGTGTATTTTTGTCTAACGTTCGTTTCCGATTTTTTTTTGGTGGGGCCGAAAAGCTGTAGTTTTTTTTTTAGGTGAAACAAGTCGTGCATTAAAACATGAAGATAATCGTTAGAGCGCTTTTGAAGAAAATTTCCAGACCTATATACACATATATATATAAATATATATATATACCTACAATTTTAACTCGTATTATAGTATAGGATATATATACATACAATTTTAACTCGTATTATAGTATAGGATATATATATACATACAATTTTTTTACTCGTATTATAGTATAAGATATATATATATACAATTTTTGCTCGTATTATAGTATAGGATAAATGATATAATATTTAATCTGTATTTGTGCCACTCTTAATGAAGATTATGTGTGGAGCAATTTTCCGGTGCCCTGCTTCCCTTTCAAAAATCCAATTGAATAAAAAGTTAAAAAATCCGGCCGAAAAACCTCACTGAAAATGTTAAATTAGCAGGTGTCTTCAGCAGCTGTCATCTGATGGGAAACAAACAACAACATTATTTCGTATAAATTATTTACATGCATTTTTAGCCTTGTGAAAAATTTGCCTTTTTACCCATAAAGTAAAATAAAATACAAATTATGTTATTTGCTGTTTATGTGGGACAATTGTTCTACTATTTAGGACTTGGACATTAAGTAAGTGGACTTACATGATTAACCCTCTATTGTTAGATGTTAAGATTGCCCGCTATTAGTGATGTTCTTTGATGTTCGACACTGAGTAATAATCGTACAGGCCATTATTAGTGTTAGGTTACATGTCTCTGTGAGTAGCGAGAACTTAGGGGAAGCTACTTTGTGTGATGATAATTCAGCCATATCATTAACAAAAAACTTGTTAGTGCCAATAAACATCACCCCAAAGAGTGTTTTGTGAAGTATTTTTCTGGTTTGCAAGTTTGTATGCTAGAAGATATAGATAAAAAGCTGCTGTCCGTCAAATGTAAAAATCGGGCAGCTAATTCAATAGTGCTGAAGAGTAACTCTGTTATCACGCCCTTAGACTAACAAGCCAATGGTGTTGTGCGGGCGTAGTGACCTTAAAGGCAGTACCATTCCACGAATCCGGTCCACGCTCAGATTGGGCTTGCGACATTTTGCACCCTGTTGGCCACGCAATCTCATATCACAAAAAAAACAAGAACGACCCTTTTAAATATGTATTAAGGAGGGACCTTTAGTTAAAAAAAAATAATAATAATCTCGAGGAAACGTTATCACAGTAATAAATCACTCAAGGTTAAGTTAGACACGCATAGACATCTAGACAAGTATGACACTTTAAATGTGTCATGTTTTAAAAGAAGCATCCTGAATGTATAAATTATGCATTTTATATTAGATCTACATGCAGTGCCCTCACATAGGGTGGGGCAGAAGGGGGCATATGCCGGGGGCTACACTTATAGGGCGGCGGTAAATGTTGTTTAAATATAGGAAATATATCACTAAACAAGCAGTTATAGTATGAAAAGGGACGGTGCTAAAAAAATTGCCCTGGGGCCCTAATTAAGCTTGTAAAGGCTCTGTCTACATGTTGCTATTACTTTTTTTTGTTTTTATTTCTGCACTGGAACTAAACTATGCCCTCCTGAGTCCTGGCGTGCAGCCCACTGGACATTCGTTTCTGCGTTCTTCTCATTACACTGTAACTAAACTTCGTTTGGAACCACTCCAACCGTGTGCTGGATATATTTTTACACTAGTTTGACCCACTTTTACGTGCTGATAGACAACTATTTATTTTAACATGGCTGACAATTTTAGCGGTGCTTCGACTTCTGGGGGTACTGGTAAGTTATTGACTATTTTATATTCTAATTAACCAAACCTGGTAATCTAAATGTTTTTTTAAGACAATTAATAGTTAAAGAAATCTAATGTGTATTATTTTGTATTCTTACTTTATTATAATGTAGTTTATTTTATCGTTTTAAGACGTGTCCAGTCCACTGGACATGGGACTCCATCTGCAACAACACACACAACAATAAATAAGCAAACCTGTTATCGATAGTTATGCCTAATGCCCTTTATTTTTATTTTTAATCCACATTATTGTTATCTAATATTTATAAATCCTTTATTGTATTTAATATAACGTTAGACAACGTGTATAGTGAGTTTTTTTTTAAATAATAGAAAATAAATAAAGTATTTTTTAAATAAAACATTTTAAAATGAAAATTACTTTGCATTACAAGCTTGGCCTAAGTCAAAGCTGAGCTAACCATTTCATTTTTTGTCTTTATTTTCTTTGTTAAGATTTAGATAGAAGAGTGTAATTTTAATAATTTATAAACATGATTGATATAAAAACAATATAATTTTTATATCCTAACTTATGTTTTTGTATGTTGTAGGAAATGCACGAGTATTGCAGAGTCGATGCCCAGAGACATATACTTCTTTCTAAGACTGCGGATAAAGCTTGTAAATGATCTAGATATAACTGATGACATAAAGAAAGATAATAAGCTTTGGCAAGTGCAGCCAATTATAGATAAAATCTTGAGTGTGTGTCATTCTCTTCCAAGAAAAAAAAAACTCTCAGTATTGATGAGCAAATTATACCCTTTCATGGAAGGGTAGGCTATAGACAATATGTACCAAACAAGCCCAATCCTGTTGGAATAAAAGTGTTTGTTTTGGCTAGTCCAGCGGGAAAAGTTATAAACCTTCACACTTATCAAGTAGCGGGAACTTATAAACAAGACAATTCTGGCTTATGACTTGGTGGTCAGGCAGTTTTGAAATTAATTGAAGTTTTAAATCCACCACATGTGCTGCACTTTGACAGGTATTTTACTACATTACCCCTTCTAAACACTTTAAATGAAAAAAACTTTAGAGCAACAGCAACTATAATGATAAATAGAATCCCAAAAGACTTGAAAAGGAAACTCCCAACTGATAAAGAGCTAAACAAAGAAGGGAGAGGAGCTTATATTATGCTCAATATGTGGATAACAACATTTATGTGGCCCTTGTCAAATGGATGCACAATAAGTCAGTTCATTTGGTGTCCACTGCTGAAGGTGCTGCTTCAATTGAAAAGTGTTTGCGATGGTCGAAAAAGAAAACAAAGCACATAGAGGTAGAGAGGCCAATTTTAATCAAGCATAACAATCATAACATGGGAGGCGTCGACTTATGTGACCGACTTCTTAGCTTTTACTCTACCTAAGCCAGAACTTCCAAATGGACCATCAGAGTTCTTTTCTATATGATGGACCTCGCAACTGTGAATGCTTGGTTCCAGTACAAGAAGATATGGAACAACTTTGCCAAAAGAAAAACTGAAATCTTTTGATTTTAAAATGTATGTTACAAAATCTCTGATTGACCTGGAATCGAATGAAAAACTGGATAGAAGCCTAACCGGCACATCTGACGAGGTCGGTAATGAAACAATGAGAGAAAAAAAAAGAGTCCCTGTGCACAGTACAGGACTTCGCTATCATGAAGCAGCCCGACCTCCTGAAATTCCAGATTCTAATCCGAATTCATTTTTGAGATGCCGAAGAGAAGGTTGCTCAGCTAAATGCAGGGTGCGTTGCTCCGCTTGTAAAGTTTTATTGTGCTTGATAGCCAACAGGAACTGCAACAAACTATTTCATACTCAATCAAACTAAATGGACATTTCTTATAACTTTGTTTGGTCTATATTTGAAAGCAAACTGAATTGACATTTTTTAACGTTGATATGAATATCTTTCAAACCAAATTGACACTCTTAAACTTGTATCACTTTTGATTTATCTGTCCTATCAAATTAAACTGAATAGATATTTTTTATATTTATAGTCTACGTGAACATCAACATCTTTCATAGTATTTTTATTTGCAAAAATGTATATTTTTTTTTAATTACGTATGGCAAAAACCTATTTGGATCCTAATGTCCAGTCCACTGGACATCAAAAAAATCAAAAATCAAAATATTTTTTTTGTTTGAGTGTTTTTTTAGTGTTTTGACATCACTAATAGTCAAATAAGATGTGTAACAAGTTAATTTAACTCTCACTTTTATCTCGGGACTCAGGAGGATACATATTTCAAGTAGATAAAGCTCTCTTTTGTTTTACAACATGAAAAGATAGACTATCCTTTTATCCTGTTAAACTGTTAATGTCCATTTCCTACATTTTTACTTATCTTACATTTTACAGACTATAATAGAATAGTGCTTCCTACGCTTATCCACTCAAACAACTAAAAGGGATTTAGTAAAGAAACATATTATATTATTTATACAGAATCTTCTTTACAACCTAATGAGCCACCTGCAAGGATGGATTCTAACAAATATACGGGATAGAACCTAAACTTTATTGTACATTATTTCCATCGACTAAAAAAAAATGTAGGTACGTGAAATATATATATATATATGTATGTATATCATATCATGTATCATACATCATATCATATATATATATATATCATATCATATATATCATATATATATATATATATAAATCTCAAAAGGAATATGTATGTATGTACATACCGCATAATCTTTTTAAATACTGGACATAAAAACGTGAAATTTGCTACAAATATTCTTTGCGTTACGGCGGTGAACACTGTCAAGGTTTAAAAAAAATTAAAATGACCGCAGTGGTCAGTTTGGTCAAAAAACGCGAAAAAAACACAACTTTTGATTCACATTGTCTTTGCCAGTACAACTTTTTATGGTTTTTCGTCACAAAGTTAGAAAAAAAAAGGATGCGCTGAGATTATTTTTATGACGTCATCAAAATTTGCGCATGGATTTTTTAGCAATGAAGGGACATTTTTCATTCATGTTTAAATTGACGTCATCAAACTATGTGCATGGATTTTTATCTCAATGATGGGAACAAATTTTCTTCATGTTTAAATTGCCTACGTGCCGTAAACAACATAAATTCTTTACACTACCAATACTGTAGTTGATTTTCTTAATCTATCACTACTTTAATACTTTACACTGTGAATACATGACTTAAAGCTAATTAATAATTTAAAACTTTAAGCAAATAGATTTAGCATTTTTTTTCTGTTTCGGGAAGTAATACCGACGCATTACTAAGCTTATTTAAACGCAGTGGTCCTGGTTACACTCTATATTTAAGCTTATAATTATATGGCGTCATCAAATTTTGCGTATTTATGCGTTTAAGAAGGGAACAAAATTTTGTTTTAATTTGCGTCGTAATTTGTAGAATGCAATATTTAAATGGTTTAAGTTATCGGAAAATACTTTATCCCCGCTTAAGACTATTGCTTATAACTCCATGGGTTATTTTATCCAGTTCCGAGAACTGGGCACCTTTAGGCTTACCGCCTTGGTAACGGCCATTGTTTAAATTACCAGGCAATGTTTAAATTACCGGGCAATGTTTAAATTACCGGGCGATGTTTAAATTACCGGGCAATGTTTATATTACCGGGCAATGTTTAATTTGCCGGGCAATGTTCAAATTGCCGGAACTAACTTTTTAAAGTTTTAATTCGTGTCGTATACGTTTTATAAACATTATTTCATATGGGTTTCATTTGTTATTGTTTTACATGTTGAATAGAAAATTTATTTCTAGGTTTGCTTCCAAAGCAACAATAAATAAATAAACAGCAAATAAACAAAAACAACACAACATAGGTCTGCCACTTAATGTTTGTCGTAAAAAAATATATCACACAATCATTAAAAAAAATAAAATAAAAGTAGGCTACTGTCGAATGTTCTTTATCAATGAATAGAACAAAATATATATTTATGTTTTAATTTGCGTCGTAATTTATAGCGGGCAATTTTGTAATTGTTATAATGGGTGATAAGTAATGATTTTAACGGGTAATTCATGTTGTAGCAGGCAAATACAAAATTAACTCACGTTTAAATTCGTGTCGTAGGTCATGCGGGCAATCTCATTATAACTGCCTGAGTAGTTAGAGTGTATGTAAACATAACTTTTAGCCGGTTCGGAGGACAGGGCACATAACGGCTAGTATATATATAAATCTCAAAAGGAATATGTATGTATGTATGTGGGTATGTACATACCGCATAATCTTTTTAAATACTGGACATAAAAACGTGAAATTTGCTACAAATATTCTTTGCGTTACGGCGGTGAACACTGTCAAGGTTTAAACAAAATTAAAATGACCGCAGTGGTCAGTTTGGTCAAAAAACGCGAAAAAAACACAACTTTTGATTCACATTGTCTTTGCCAGTACAACTTTTTATAGTTTTTCGTCACAAAGTTAGAAAAAAAAGGATGCGCTGAGATTATTTTTATGACGTCATCAATCTTTGCGCAAGGATTTTTTAGCGATGAAGGGACATTTTTCATTCATGTTTAAATTGACGTCATCAAACTATGTACATGGATTTTATTTTCTCAACTCAATGACGGGAACAAATTTTCTTCATGTTTAAATTGTCTACGTGCCGTAAACAACATAAATTCTTTACACTACCAATACTGTAGTTAATTTTCTTAATCTATCACTACTTTAATACTTTACACTGTGAATACATGACTTAAAGCTAATTAATAATTTAAAACTTTACAAACATAGGACAAAGTAAATAGATTTAGCATTTTTTTTTCTGTTTCGGGAAGTAATACCGACGCCTTACTAAGCTTATTTAAACGCAGTGGTCCTGGTTACACTCTATATTTAAGCTTATAATTATTTGGCGTCATCAAATTTTGCGTATTTATGCGTTTAAGAAGTTTTGTTTTAATTTGCGTCGTAATTTGTAGAATGCAATATTTAAATGGTTTCAGTTACCGGAAAATACTTTCTCCCCGCTTAAGACTATTGCTTATAACTCCGTGGGTTATTTTATCCAGTTCCGAGAACTGGGCACCTTTAGGCTAATCGCCTTGGTAACGGCCATTGTTTAAATTACCGGGCAATGTTTAAATTACCGGGCAATGTTTATAATACCGGGCAATGTTTAAATTACCGGGCAATGTTTAAATTACCGGGTAATGTTTAAATTAACGGGCAATGTTTATATTACCGGGCAATGTTTAATTTGCCGGGCAATGTTCAAATTGCTGGAACTAACTTTTTAAAGTTTTAATTCGTGTCGTATACGTTTTATAAACATTATTTCATATGGGTTTCATTTGTTATTGTTTTACATGTTGAATAGAAAATTTAATTCTAAGTTTGCTTCCAAAGCAACATTAAATAAATAAATAGCAAAAAAAAACAAACAACAAGACATAGGTCTGCGACTTAATGTTTGTCGTAAAAAAATATATCAAACAATCATAAAAAAAAAAAAAAAGTACTGTCGAATGTTCTTTATCAATGAATAGAACAAAATATATTCATGTTTTAATTTGCGTCGTAATTTATAGCGGGCAATTTTGTAATTGTTATAATGGGTGATGAGTAATGATTTTAACGGGTAATTCATGTTGTAGCGGGCAAATAAAAAATTACCTCACGTTTAATTTCGTGTCTTAGGTCATGCGGGCAATCTCATTATAACTGCCTGAGTAGTTAGAGTGTATGTAAACATAACTTTTAGCCGGTTCGGAGGACCGGGCACATAACGGCTTGTATATATATATAAATCTCAAAGGGAATATGTATGTATGTGGCTGGCTGGCTGGCTGGCTGGCTGGGTATGTACATACCGCATAATCTTTTTAAATACTGGACATAAAAACGTGAAATTTGCTACAAATATTCTTTGCGTTACGGCGGTGAACACTGTCAAGGTTTTAAAAAAATTAAAATGACCGCAGTGGTCAGTTTGGTAAAAATACGCGAATAAAACGACATATTTTGGGTTCATGTTGAATTTGCCGTTCCAACTTTTTATAGTTTTTCGATCAATCGCGCTAAAAAAATAAGACAAAAGGACGCGTAGAGATTATTTTTATATGACGTCATCAAAATTTGCGCAGGGATAGCTGGTTGTCTTTTTTTTTATGGCGTCATCGAATTTTGGGTATTCATTTTAATTAACTTCGCTTCAACCTTTGCTAATGTACTTTATGAATGAATAGAACAAAATATATTCACGTTTTAATTTGCGTCGTAATTTATAGCGGGATATTTTTAAATTGTTATAATTGGTAATGATTAATGGTTTTAATGGGTATCTTACGTTGTATCTGGCAAATAAAAAATTCCTTCACGTTTTTATTCGTGTTGTATATGTCCACAGAATAGGTATAAAACAGAATGCGCAATCGCATTTTATTTCTGTTTTGGGCAGTAATACCAACGCCATACTAAGCTTATTTAAACGCAGCGGTCCTGGTTACACTCTATGTATATGCTTATTTAGCCTACAACGTCCTTTTCTTCAAATCTACAAGTTCGAACACCCAAAGCTAATATTTCAGGCAAAATGTGCATAAACGGTTGCGAAAACGACTGACTATCGTAAAAAAGAGCATGTCAAACTGCATGGCTTTCCTGACTCCATAAAGGATAAACAACGGCATAAACAACCTCATATTAACTCATTATGAATTATATGCCTATTTCCCTTCATAATTTTTAAAGTTTATTTTGGTTTAAAAAGTATATATTTATGTACCGGTAGCCGTAGCAATTTAGTTACCGGTACCGAGCTACGTCTAAGCCATTTATTTTCAAATCAGTACCGGGTAATAAATATTTTTACATCATATTGTCTTATCCTATAATGTTGAAAACAAAATGGGTAATTAAGTCAAATTTATATAAAAGTAAGCCTATAATGAAAGATAATGTAGGCCCTATATATATTGTATATATATTATGGCAGACGTAGATATCCTTTCTCATTTTATTATAGTAGCGTCTCTATTGTTATGGCCCTCTATTATGATGACTATTATTACGACTCGTTAAATCGGATTCAATGAATATAGTTGTATCTTTATTAGAAGTCTCTAGATTCTGCTAATCTGTAGCCCAAGCTAGGGGTTCCTTGACTGACAGGTCTATGCAGCAATGTAGTTATATTCGTGATAATTATCTTCAACACCTTTCTCAACAATGATAGATCAAACAACTCCAGTTGTTGAATAAACAATTTTATTTAAATTGTAGACTCAATATAAACGATCAATAAACTTCATCAACTGATGGCAACATAAGTTTCAATACAATGGCATACAATATACAAATGAATATAGCGACTTCACTCGACAAACTTCCGAACTGAACTAACTTTAAGGAGGTCGGGACTTTCCAAAGAAAACTATCATCGAAGATTCTACAGGGTCTTAATACGCATTTTAACCTCTTTCTCTATAATTACTACGATCCAGAATTATCCTCCAATTTCCACGGGATTTGAACGAATTATTTTATTTAAACTGCCCTCAGGGCATAAAGGTCAAACCTTGGTCGCTTTGGACTCTGATACGCACTTGTTAAGAGGTCAATGCCTTACTACGTCATTCATTTAGTACCGATATTCGTAACATCCCCCTCCTTCTAAAGTTTTATAATTATTTCTTTTACATTTTAACTACTAAAAATGTTAATTTTAAGGAAAAATTATAAAAAAAATATTCCGGAGAAACAATACAGTTCAATTGGCTATCCCAATAATTCAATCGAACTGATAACAATAACATATAATATATGCAATATACGTTCATCTTAGCAAATGGCTTAACTACAGTCATTCAATCATTCAATTTTTAATTCAAAACAATGGACAATTAAATTGTTTATCTAAATCTTGTATACAAGAAAAATACATAGGGTTAAACATTATACAATCTAATAATTTCCATTCCATTATCATTCCACGTTAATAAAAACTCTCTCGTTCATTTAATTATAAACTTAGCTTTTATATTTGTAATCAAACAACAAAAGAAAAATCACTTAATGTCTATTCAGACACGACTTATTTTTTCATAAGGAGAAAAAAAAAACCAAACGCTCTGATAGAACACATACTAGACCTGACCTAATTACACGTTACAACAAAAAATATTATTGCTTCGACAGTATTTTTTTTTCATGTTTGTAGGCTGGCTAACACATTAAACTTTAAACAATACTGTCTGTGTCAAAACCCAAAATGTAGGTCAATTCCGCACTCTCTCTCTCTCTATTCCTTTTTTCACCCTCTCTCATTCCCAAATGATTCTAATAATGTTGACATCGCTATGCAAATTTTTACCTCATCACCGCTTAGGTCAAAATCTCTACGCGACCAAAACGTTATCTTGACTAAATGAGCATTATTTAACAACCATTATCTCAAAATTAAATTCATTTATGTTAGTTTAAGGAAATTAAACATAGTCTGTTCCAGAATTAAAATAGTTTATAGCAAAAATCATTAAAAATATTTCAATTTCTCATTTTACCATGACCTTTCGACGTCATTATTTTCTTTTTAAAAGAGTTCACATCGTAGCAGTTGTAAATTGACACATTCAGACAATCATGGATTTACTTAAAACAAATTGGTTAATTTACTTAATTAACTATCAATCAAAGCAGATTATATTATCTTCATACAATCTTAGTACTAAACAGTAAGTTCTTATTTTCTTTAGATTACATTAAAGACATTTCAAATACAATATTATTTACGTACAAAAGATTAAAGACTTTAAAAGAGCATAGACTATTCATTTTTTTTTCAGACAGAAATCAATTTAACAATTTATGTACAAAACAAACTGCTGATTTTGACTGGTGTGGTGAAAACATTCCATCTCCATTTCCAGTTTGTACGGTGGAATCCATTGCTCTTTTCCATTTTCCATAAAGGTTTTATTCATAGCATAGATTCTAGGTTCTCCTGTTCCTCACAGTGTTCAGGTCTACCCAATCTTTTGCTTGTCAGTACAATTCATTCCATCTATTTTAACTCATACAGAAAAAAAATAGATTAGTTTTACAATCTTGACATGAAATCCTTAATTAATCATACATTAGTTGAACATTGGTATGTCAACATTATAAATTCTCAACCATGAATTTTCAACCATTCTGGTTTACAGTGTCAAGTGGGTGGCACATATCCTAAATTTACAAAACAAGGATAAGTTTTATTTTACATTAGTTTCAACTTCTGATCTGCTTTTCATGTAACAATATCCTAAAAGTGAAAAATCATATCTAATACATTTCTTGGAATTCTAGTTAGTCATAGTTCTGCCTTGCTGCAACTATTTTTACCCTTCATTATCATACATTCAATGATAATAGAACAAATGAATAAACTCACATAGAAGAAATTTGCATCTTGACTCAGTGCAATATTTCAACAACAGTACATGATAATATAAATCCATAGTACAATCATAAAACATTTCTCAATACTTTAGTGATAGAAAAATTCTCTTTTCCTTAAAACCATGTACATCTTTTTCAATCAAATTATCCTCTCTGCCAAATGTTTCAATTATCATTTCCAGAGATTCTCAAACATATCTTATAATCAGTCCACATTTATAATGTCCTCTGATTTAGAAACCAATTCTGCGGATAAAACTGATCTTTTTCACTTATAGCAATTATTTTAAATGCTCAACCTAACAAGTTTGTTTAGAAATATCACACTATAATGATATTTACTCTAACAATACTTTTACTCAGTCCTTTTTCTTCACAAGTAAGGGATTTAGTTTTAAAATAGTAAGTTTGGTAACTAACTATCAGTGAATTTGTCATTCAATTCATCCTGTACTCCAGGCATAAATTTTACAAATAAGAGTAACAATGTTAACAACATCAAGCTTATTTCAATTGTTTTCAGAAGGTAAGGCTTTATCATTTTCAAATGATATAATATTTTTGCCTTTCTTTCATTACACAACAATGGCATCTGCATGTGAGCAGTGTACAATTTTTTTCTAACGAACACAGTTATGTCAGACACAATTTTTATGTACTTATCTAGGTACTTGATCAGCCCAAGGAGATCCAATTCGGTCTGCCATTCCTCTGGAAGTAGTTAGTGTGGTCCTCGGACAGTCACAGTGGGTCCAAAGATTGGTCCATAGGCTCCTCGACTTTCCGGATAGGATTCAGTTGTCACCTCATGCTCCAGGCATAAGTTCTTTAGGACTGGATTGAAGAGTTCCGAGGCGAAGTTGGTCCTTCGATCTGTCGGTATGGATTGTGGCAACCCATAGCTTTTGGTAGTTTCGGTCCAGCTCTCCGCACTCGTTTCTTCAGTGATGCTCCTCCAATCTTCATCTGTACCGGCAACTGCAGGTTTGCATTGTTGTTTGTTTATGCTGTGGTCTATCTGCTCATAGACATCAGTAGTAGGAGTTTCTTCCTTGTCGACAGCTTTCTCATGTAGCTGTAGCAACTCTGGGTCTACTTTCTGTTCAGCAGTCAATTCATTTTGTGATGACTTCTTTGATTGTTCATTTCCTTTCGGACAATCATCAATCTTGGAGAAAATAGTAGTATCAAGTTCCACTTCTTCTTCCTCTTTCTTCTCTCGTGGGAGAATTTCTTCTTTCTTTTTCTTTTCTGGTGAGAGAATTTCTTCTTTCTTTTTCTGTGGTGTCATACCATTTATGACATCACCTACAGGATAAAGTTCTTTTTCTTTTCCTGTCTCCACAATAGGACTAGGGTCTGGATTTTCCTTCACAATCAGTTCAGGTCTCACCCTCCCTTTCGCCAAATCATTTGCTAGGATAACGGATATGCCCTCAACAGGAAGTTTTGATATTACTCCAACTGTCACATATCCTGTCACCAAGTCAGATGCGAGGTATATCCTATGTAGAGGTATTTCTTCTTTCCATTCAAAACCTCTCAATAGGACTGTCTGTCCTGTCAATGTATTCACATTCAATGGTAATACATCTTTAAGCAGCAGTGTTAATGATGCTCCTGTGTCTCGTAATATGTTTACGGACTTCAGTGGTCCTTCCTTTTGTAAGGCCACACAACCTTCACTAATGAACGGTTGAAAACTGCACAGGGTCTCTGTGTCAATTTTATTCTTCCCTTGACCATGACTTTCGGGTGTTGTTTCATCTTTCGATGACTTCAGACTCTTGTTCGAGTCAAAAATACTTTGGTCTACTTTTTCGTCTCTGTGGACTTGGACAATTAATCCAATAGTAGCCATTCTGTATTTATAATCAGGATATTTATCCTCATTGTCTTCAGTTGTAGATTTCTCTACCTTCTGACTTTTGCTCTCAGGCAAATCCACCCTCAGTGTTTCTGGTTTAGAAGAATCTTTCTTCGAATTCAGTTCGTTTGTATTTTCGCTTTCTTGTACATTCTGTATTGGTTTATGGCTTGCACACATGACCACTTTGTTAGGTCTTTTGTCGCTTCGTATACTCCAACAGTCTTCAATGCTATGTCCTGTTCTTTTACAAAAAGTACATTGGACGTTTTTGTTGACAGGTTTCTTATTCACATCATTTTGTTTCACAAAATGCTATTTTTCACGATGTTTTTGTTGTGTGTTTTCTGCTTGCCGTTGTGCCCTATTAAAATTCTTTTCACCAGCTGTCCTATGACACAATGTGTACTGTTCCGCTAAATCAGCAGCCTTATGTGGGTCAGTGATATCACGCTCGGATAAATACATTCTTATATCCGGCCTCACTTTGTTTATAAAATCCTCTAAAAGAATGATATCTTTAAATTCTTTTAATGTGGAGATATTTCTGGATTTTATCCACTGATCCATTAGCTTTTCTTCTGCTCGAAGGAAGTCTAAGTGTGTTTGGTAAGGGGACATTGTATACTGACGGATTCTTTTCCGATAACTTTCCGGTATCTGTTTATAGGCTTTAAGTACAGTGTCTTTAATGACTTCATAATCATTTAAATGCTCCTCTTTTAACAATAGAACACAATCTCTTGCCCTTCCCTGAGTAAAAGCTGTTCTGACTAGTATTCCCCATTTATCTTCTGGGAACTTAAAATCTCTGCAAGAAATTTCAAAGGTCTGGAAGAAATTAGCTATTTCACTTTCTTTATCAATGTAGGTAGGGACTAGCTTTTTCCATCTGGCCATCTCTACATCATTATGAGATTATTTTTTAGTAGCGCCTATCTTCGCCAGTTCTATTCTTTCTTGACTTTCTGTTTCTCTTTGACTTTTCTTATCTCTTTCCTGACTTTCTATTTCTAGACGTCTTTGTTCTCGTTTATCTTCCAATTCCATCCGTTTCATTTCTAGTTGAAATCGTAACTGTTCAGACATCTGACCTTCAACTTGATATCCCTCCGCGCTTGATTCTACTTTCAACTTGCCACTCGCAATCAACACATCTTTTATCTGCTGTGTCAACACAGTCCTCGATGGTGTAGTCTCAGTAACTTCTATCTTTAAGATCTCAGCGATCTCTTTTAACTTCTTTATTGATAAAGTTTTCAAAACTTCTTCTTCTGGATTTTCAATAAATTCCATTCTTTAGTTAAGAGATTTATAAAGTGGTAAATTTCCAACTTACGTTTTTCCAATCGGAAGAATAATTTCACCGTTCTTAGGCTTGCTCAGTAGGTCACTGCTCCAACACACAACACAACACAACTTGAATATATGCTTCACTATACAACTATCCCGGACGAGCCCCCCAAACTGTTATGGCCCTCTATTATGATGACTATTATTACGACTCGTTAAATCGGATTCAATGAATATAGTTGTATCTTTATTAGAAGTCTCTAGATTCTGCTAATCTGTAGCCCAAGCTAGGGGTTCCTTGACTGACAGGTCTATGCAGCAATGTAGTTATATTCGTGATAATTATCTTCAACACCTTTCTCAACAATGATAGATCAAACAACTCCAGTTGTTGAATAAACAATTTTATTTAAATTGTAGACTCAATATAAACGATCAATAAACTTCATCAACTGATGGCAACATAAGTTTCAATACAATGGCATACAATATACAAATGAATATAGCGACTTCACTCGACAAACTTCCGAACTGAACTAACTTTAAGGAGGTCGGGACTTTCCAAAGAAAACTATCATCGAAGATTCTACAGGGTCTTAATACGCATTTTAACCTCTTTCTCTATAATTACTACAATCCAGAATTATCCTCCAATTTCCACGGGATTTGAACGAATTATTTTATTTAAACTGCCCTCAGGGCATAAAGGTCAAACCTTGGTCGCTTTGGACTCTGATACGCACTTGTTAAGAGGTCAATGCCTTACTACGTCATTCATTTAGTACCGATATTCGTAACACTATTGACCGCTGCATTGCGGAAAATGGTAACTTTCAGTGACTGCGTATATAGGGATTGTGCATTCTGTTCTATACCTATTCTTTGTATACGTCTTATAAACTTTGTAGCGGGAAATTTTTCAATTGCCAGGCAATGTTTAAATTGCCGAGCTCAACGTTTTAAAGTTTTAATTTGTATCGTAGACGTCTTATAAACTAAGTAGCGGGAAATTTTAATATTGCCGGGCAATGTTTGAATTAGCCGGACCAACTTTTTAAAGTTTTAATTCATGTCGTATACGTTGTATAAACTATGATTCATATCGGTTTCAGTTGTTATTGTTTTTCCTGTTGAATTTAATAAAACTTAATTCTAAGTTTACTTCCAAAATAACAATAAATAAAAAGCAAATAACACCAACAAAAACAAAAAAACAAAAAAATAAATAAATATTGATCTACGACTAATGTTGTAGCAAAAAAATATATCAAACAATCATTTTCGAATTAACAGTACTTTTTAAAAGACATGTGAGTTCTGTTTTACAGACAGAAGTTAATTACCCAATAAACTCACAAAATTCGATCATAGTGGTCATACTTTGAGCAAGAAATAAAAATACTGACCACAAAAAAAAACAACATACTACTATAATGTGTCAAGCATATGCTAAATTACCGGGGAATGTTTAAATTACCGGGCAATGTTTATATTACCGGGCAATGTTTAATTTGCCGGGCAATGTTCAAATTGCCGGAACTAACTTTTTAAAGTTTAATTCGTGTCGTATACGTTTTATAAACATTATTTCATATGGGTTTCATTTGTTATTGTTTTACATGTTGAATAGAAAAATTAATTCTAAGTTTGCTTCCAAAGCAACATTAAAAAAATAAATATCAAATAACAAAAACAACACAACATAGGTCTGCGACTTAATGTTTGTCGTAAAAATATATGTCAAACAATCATTTTTTTTAAAAATAAAAGTACTGTCGAATGTTCTTTATCAATGAATAGAACAAAAAATATTCACGTTTTAATTTGCGTCGTAATTTATAGCGGGGAATTTTTTAATTGTTATAATGGGTAATGGGTAATGATTTTAACGGGTAATTTATGTTGTAGCGAGAAAAAAAAAATTACCTCACGTTTAAATTCGTGTCGTAGGTCATGCGGGCAATCTCATTATAACTGCTTGAGTAGTTAGAGTGTATGTAAACATAACCTTTTAGCCGGTTCGGAGGACCGGGCACATACCGGCTTGTATATATATAAATCTCAAAAGGAATATGTATGTATGTGGCTGGCTGGCTGGCTGGCTGGCTGGCTGGGTATGTACATACCGCATAATCTTTTTAAATACTGGACATAAAAACGTGAAATTTGCTACAAATATTCTTTGCGTTACGGCGGTGAACACTGTCAAGGTTTTAAAAAAATTAAAATGACCGCAGTGGTCAGTTTGGTCAAAAAACGCGAAAAAAACACAACTTTTGATTCACATTGTCTTTGCCAGTACAACTTTTTATAGTTTTTCGTCACAAAGTTAAAAAAAAAAAGATTGCGTGAGATTATTTTTATGACGTCATCAAAGTTTGCGCATGGATTTTTTAGCAATGAAGGGACATTTTTCATTCATGTTTAAATTGACGTCATCAAACTATGTGCTTGGATTTTTATCTCAATGATGGGAACAACTTTTCTTCATGTTTTAATTGCCTACGTGCCGTAAACAACATAAATTCTTTACACTACCAATACTGTAGTTGATTTTCTTAATTTATCACTACTTTAATACTTTACACTGTGAATACATGACTTAAAGCTATTTAATAATTTATAACTTTACAAACATAGGACAAAGCAAATAGATGTCGCATTTTTTTTTCTGTTTCGGGAAGTAATACCGACGCATTACTAAGCTTATTCAAACGCAGTGGTCCTGGTTACACTCTATATTTAAGCTTATAATTATATGGCGTCATCAAATTTTGCGTATTTATGCGTTTAAGAAGGGAACAAAATTTTGTTTTAATTTGCGTCGTAATTTGTAGAATGCAATATTTAAATGGTTTAAGTTACCGGAAAATACTTTATCCCCGCTTAAGACTATTGCTTATAACTCCATGGGTTATTTTATCCAGTTCCGTGAACGGGGCACCTTTAGGCTTATCGCCTTGGTAACGGCCATTGTTTAAATTACCGGGCAATGTTTAAATTACCGGGCAATGTTTATAATACAGGGCAATGTTTAAATTACCGAGAAATGTTTAATTTACCGGGCAATGTTTAAATTACCGGGCAATGTTTAAATTACCGGGCAATGTTTAAATTACCGGGCAATGTTTATAATACCGGGCAATGTTTAAATTACAGGGCAATGTTTAAATTACCGGGCAAAGTTTATAATACCGGGTAATGTTTATATTACCGGGCAATGTTTAATTTGCCGGGCAATGTTCAAATTGCCGGAACTAACTTTTTAAAGATTTAATTCGTGTCGTATACGTTTTATAAACTTTATTTCATATGGGTTTCATTTGTTATTGTTCTACATGTTGAATAGAAAATTTAATTCTAAGTTTGCTTCCAAAGCAACAATAAATAAATAAATAGCAAATAAACAAAAACAACACAACATAGGTTAGCGACTTAATGTTTGTCGTAAAAAAATATATCAAAGAATCATAAAAAAAAAAAAAAATACTGTCGAATGTTCTTTTTGAATGAATAGAACAAAATATATTCACGTTTTAATTTGCGTCGTAATTTATAACGGGCAATCTTGTAATTGTTTTAATGGGTAATGAGTAAAGATTTTAAGGGGTAATTTATGTTGTAGCGGGCAAAAAAAAAATTACCTCACGTCTCAATTCGTGTCGTAGGTCATGCGGGCATTCTCATTATATTTACCTGAGTAGTTAGAGTGTATGTAAATATAACTTTTTGCCGGTTCGGATTACCGGGCACATACCGGCTAGTATATATATAAATCTCAAAAGGAATATGTATGTATGTGAACATGTATGTATGTACATACCGCATAATCTTTTTAAATAATGGACATAAAAACGTGAAATTCGCTACAAATATTCTTTGCGTTACGGCGGTGAACACTGTTAAAGTTTAAAAAAAAAAATAATATGACCGCAATGGTTAGTTTGGTAAAAAAACGCGAATAAAACTACACATTTTGGTTTCATGTTAAAATTGCCGTTCCAACTTTCTATAGTTTTTCGATCGATCGCGCTAAATCAAATAAGAAAAAAGTACGCTCTGAGATTAATTCTCTATTGCGTCATCACATTTAACTAGCCGTCTTTTTTTAATGACGTCATCAAATTTTGCGAATTCATCTTGAGTTAACTTTGTTTGAATGTTTTTTTATTGAAATTTATGAATGAATAGAACAAAATATATTCACGTTTTAATTCGTGTCGTATACGAAATATAAACTTTGTAGTTGTTGCGTGCAATCTCATTATAACTTCTTGAGTAGTTAGATTGTATGTAAACATAACGTTTATCTTTTTCAATTCGTTTGTAGCGGGCGTATACGCATTAAAAGCTTTCTAGAGGGCAATATTTCACGTTTCAATTTGTTTCTAGCGGGAAATATTTCACGTATCAGTTCAATTCGGTTGTAGCGGGCATACAAAATGTCATTCACATTTAAATTTGTGACGTATTCATCGATAAACTTTTTAACGGGCAAGGTTTTATTAATTGCCTTATATATTAACTGTGTAGCGGGCAATCTCATTATAACTCCATGGATATGTAAAATGTATGTAAAAGATCATTATGCGATTACATTGAACACAATTAAACAAAAAAAATATATTTCTTCTTTGTTTCTTATTGGTTTCATTTGTTGTTGTTTTACATGTTGAATAGAAAAATTTATTCTAAGTTTGCTTCCAAAGCAACAATAAATAAATAAATAGCAAATAACAAAAACAACACAACATAGGTCTGCGACTTAATGTTTGTCGTAAAAAAATATATCAAACAATCATTTTTTTTAAATAAAAGTACTGTCGAAAAGACATGTGAGTTCTGTTTTACAGAAAGAGTTTAATTATACAATAAACTCACACCAGTAGATCACAGTAGTCATACTTTGAGCAAGAAATAAAAAAGATTCTTATTTGTTTTTCTTGTATAGTTGTATATTAAAATGGTGCATATTAAAGTGTGCAAAACAATACAAAAATAAATACTGACCACACAAAAATACTACTTTATGTATGTTGCAAAAACAAAACAGAAAAACTATAATGTGTCAAGCCTATGTTACACAAAGCCCGTTCAAAGGATCGGGCACATATCGGCTAGTATATATAAATATATTGTGATATATATATATATATATATATATATATATATATATATATATATATATATATATATATATTAGGGCGTCCCAAAAAAATGAAGTTTTGAAATGTTCATGTCTCACCCACAGAATATGTCTGTATGGTAACAGTAGTTAACCTGCAAAATTTCAGCTCATTTGGACAATGTTTAGAGGTCCCCCAAGAGGTTTAAAGTTTCAGATTTTGGTGTAAAATCATTCGCGGTCAAATCTAATACAGCGTTAATGTTGCATTATATACGAAACTGATATATTAAGTAACAAATTGATGCTTAGTATTGTTTATAATATTAAATGAAACAAAATATATAAATCTTGAATGGTTTATATTTTTAAATTTTAACTTTAAGTAAAAAATTATGAAAAACAAAGTTTTATTCACTTTGTCAAGTTAATTCTTGAAAGAATGTCAATCTGCTTGAAAAATAATAATAAGCAATGCAATTAAGCATTCCTAATATTTATCTTGTACTTTGTACTGTAGGGTAGACACACATTTTAAAAAGTTCTTCAAATTTAAATTTTAGCCAGCTGTTCAAGATTACACTCAGCAAAATTTTTCCGATGTTTGTCAACCACTTGGAGCAAAAATTGTTTTTGTTCTTCGTCCTTGGTGATACTGTCATTGAAATTTTGTATCAATGCTACACCTCGCTCTGCAGAGTCATTGATACAAGCCAGATTCTTTACAAAATATGCTGCAACTTTAAAAGATGGTGTATCTGACCATGCTTCAACAGGAACATCTAGAAAACTGGCATCAATGTTGGATGTTTCAAAAATGTGGTAGAAGCACGCAAATCAACAACACTTTTTGGTAGTGTTTTTATGAGATGCGGTCCACGTTCTGATTGCATTGTTTGAACAAGGCCAGTTTTTTCTTTGTCCGACAAAAGGGTTGAAAATAACGCAAGCGTCGACAGTTCCGGACTCAAGTACCACGAGTGACGAAACATCATTTTCAATCCAGTCAATCGAAGAACAGCATCATCATATTTGTAAAAACGCTGTATCAACAAGATATCATTCACAGGTGCATCTGCTGTGAGCCTGCATGAAAACCATGATTGAAGATAAACACATATGCTAAACCGATTAAAGCGCTGAATACCTTGTAATTCTCGAGCTGTTAACTGAAAGATGGTTTTGTTGCTTGCAAACAATTGTTCGATTTTCAATGCATAGATTGCTTTCGCCATCCACCTTGCCCTATGTAGGGCACCAGGTCTGCCATTTTTCTCGAAACCTTAAAAAACAAAATTTCTGGTCCAGTGGATGGTCCAAGACAAACATTGAATGCATCGGAAAGGAGTACTTCCAACATGTGATGAAGGCATGCCATCCATAATAGATTACGTCCCAGGGCTACTTCTAACAGAGTGCAAGCTCCATTGAGTCTTCCAGTATTGGAAGCCATAGTGTCGAAGCACATGCTGATGACCATAGATTCGCACTTCCACGATTTGATATGTTCATATTCTGCATCAGCAGCTGCCCGTCCTGACCCGGACCCGGATGCTAACTTGGGAACACCAAGAAGCTTTGTAGTGCCATCGACAAGTGATGAAAGCAGGACAGATAATCGATCGACGTTGTTGGTAACCTCTCCGGTAACATTGGGCAATAGCTTACCATCCCAATGAACAATTGATTTTGAGGGAATATAGTCTTCTTTTATACGTGCTGCAGCTTGTTGACGACGAAGCTTGCGATGACGATGCATTGTGCTCTTGGGAAATACTGTGTAAGATGTCGGAACACCAGCTTCGTTGAATGCGGATGCAAGTATCATTGTAGATTTTCTAATGCTGGTGTTCGTTTCATCCAACACTGCAGCAACTTTTGATGATATGATGCTTCGTCTGCGATGTCGTGTTGCAGAATTTGTTTTGCTTGAGGATGCTGATTGAATGACAAATTCTTCATCAGGTTCTGCATCGTCACTGGAATCCCGACAAATGGATGATGTCATTGAATATGTGTCTGTGTCACTGTCAGAACCACCTACATCCAGTTGCTGTTCTATGTCTACTGCTGACTCTACACTTGAACCTGATGGTAACCCATGGTGATGGCACTGTGATGTAGCATCTTTTGCTGCATCACCAACATCCCTGATACATTGTTTCTGACGCTCAGCAACTCGTTTTTCTTTAGCAGCAAGCTTTTTGTCCACAGATCCAATTGATCCTGTTCTTGATTCTCGTTGCAACTTCAAAAACTGCCTGTCTTCATCATTTTTTATCAGCTGATCAGAGTTGGCATGGCTAATGTCAAAAAGATGACTCAACTTCTCGATGTATTTTTTTGGTTCATTTGATCGGTTGAGTTGTTACGCTTACGGTGCTTCATCAAACGAACTTGTTCTGCATACAGATCTTTGATCTTCTGTAGGATGTGCTGACAGATCTTTGATCTTCTGTAGGATGTGCTGACAGATCTTTGATCTTCTGTAGGATGTGCTGACAGATCTTTGATCTTCTGTAGGATGTGCTGACAGATCTTTGATCTTCTGTAGGATGTGCTGACAGATCTTTGATCTTCTGTAGGATGTGCTGACAGATCTTTGATCTTCTGTAGGATGTGCTGACAGATCTTTGATCTTCTGTAGGATGTGCTGACAGATCTTTGATCTTCTGTAGGATGTGCTGACAGATCTTTGATCTTCTGTAGGATGTGCTGACAGATCTTTGATCTTCTGTAGGATGTGCTGACAGATCTTTGATCTTCTGTAGGATGTGCTGACAGATCTTTGATCTTCTGTAGGATGTGCTGACAGATCTTTGATCTTCTGTAGGATGTGCTGACAGATCTTTGATCTTCTGTAGGATGTGCTGACAGATCTTTGATCTTCTGTAGGATGTGCTGCTTTTGTAATACAGGCGGTCGTGATTTCACCCAGAAGGGCAACAGTTGATCATGTACTTGCTGTGCAGCTGTATTGATGTTTAGCTTCTGTTGACGGTGATAATATACAAAAATTTTCATGACATCGAGCCCCGAAGGGAGGCGAGCACCTGATATAGTTTCTAGCCTGACAATTTAGCATGCTTAGTTTAAAACAATCAAATCTTCAACAAATATGCACAAGTTTTGCACATTAGGTTTTTTTTTTTGTTTTCTCGCATTTATTACATTTTCTAATTAAGAATCACACAATTTCAACTCTAGTTAATGGTAGCAATGAGGTAAATATAAGCATATTTAAACTTCATTTTATTCATATATGGCATGCAAAAACTGCAAGTTATTTGAGCCACGATTCGTCTGGATTTTTATGTTGGCATAATACTGGAATTTTAAAAGCTCTTGGGGGACCTCTAAATGTTGTTCAAATGACCTACAACTTCACCAATTCACTCATTGTACCCAAGAGACACATTTCAACGGGTGAGACACCAAAGATTAATTTTTTTTTTTTCAAGCATTTTTGGGACACCCTAATATATAAATATATATATATATATATATATATATATATATATATATATATATATACATATATATATATATATTAGGAATTGGCCGGATAAACGGCATGCCGGATAAACGGACCGGATATCGGTATTTCAGGAACTATCCGGATTTGCCGAATACCACCGCCGGATTTTTGCAGGATCCGAATATCACGGTGGTAAAGAATTACTTCAAAGTTCAAATACAAATAAAATAATAAGCTTACAGCAATAAATTTAACAACGACACCAATTATTTAATAACAAATATAGATTTCACTTACTGCATACGATAAAAAATCATATATATATATATATATATATATATATACATATATAATATATATATATATATATAAAGAAACCGTTTGTCCCCATACGGATCCCCATTGGTCAATTTGAAATCACGTGTGTTTGTATCACTGACCTATTTAGGCCTATGTCTATATACTGTGGTTTTCACATCGGACATGTGATCTTCTTTAGCTCAGTAGTTAACTTGGCATACTGCTATGCGGTCGACCAGGGTTCGATTCTCCAGTTAGACTATACCCATTTTTTTCTACATTTTTTTTTTTAGCTTTTAAAACAAAAGACATTGTAAATCTACGGGTAATTTTAGATTTTTGTTAAATACAAATAATTGCCTATTTTTTTTTTACCCGATTACAATATTTATTTTTAATTACTTTCCTAAAAATCTTCAGTAAAAAAAATAATTTAATTAGATTGATAGCTTTCTTTTAATTGCAGTTTATCTGAAACCATATTGCTGTTCCTTAGTGAATTAGAACTGTTCTGACTTTCATGATTTTACAAGGTGTAAGCCAGAGCAATACATCCATTCAGCTTCTGTGATTAGCAACAAATTTATACCGGACTACAAAATGAATATTATTTTGTAAACGTCAGTGCGTGAGTGTGCAACACGCAGTTAGAGCTGTTGACCACTGGTAGAGCGGGGCACTTGTTTTGGGAAACCTGATTGTGTGGACATGTCCACGTGGCCATTCATGATATTTTACATCGTTTTTTTTTTTGTGTACCGCTCGGCGGTGTTCCAGGAGTTTAAGATCGAGTTTGACCACGAAACCAGAGGCGCTTGTTTTGAGGTCGTAGTCCTGTAGGATACGATGCGCTGCACATCGCTTGGTCATCTCGAAAATTTTTTTGCAACTGTTAAAACTGATAGGGGCGGATTTGATAAATGAAACGTGTTTTGTAAATTTATATAAACAAAACAGTTTTTATTTGACAATAACCAAGCAAAATTATCAATCACTTGAATAGTGTATAATATTTTATTTTTTAAGCTTTTTCCTTATTAAAATTATATGAGCGATTATTCTGTAAATGCCAAATAAAAATTGGCCATAAAACAATAAGAAATTTGGTTTGAAATTCCATTTTGTAAGACATTTTTATTGACTAGACTGTATGTGTATTACTTTAAGTAAAATAAACTTTTTAATAAAATTGACAATTTTCAAACAAAAATTGATTACCTGTAAAAAGTAAACAAAATATAACAACATTTTTTGAAGACATTCTTCCAGATATTCTGTAGACCAATTTGACTACTCGGAGACACTGTGATATTAAAATCGTGACAGCTAATGAGAACGCCCGAGCAAGTGTCTGTGCAACTGCAGTCTGGGGCGCTGTTTTTATTAACGCCGCCACTTAGCATGTGACTTGTTGCCGCTGGCGACCGCTCATTGGCTAGTCTGCCAGGTAAACATAGTTGTCATGAGCCCAAGAATAACATACCAGCAACTGCTTCATAAATTCCCCCCCTCTTTCTCTTTTTTTCTCCCCCCTTCCCGCCTCATTCGGAAATGATCGGACATTGTTGTTATGTTTTATATTAAAATCATTATTGTCTACAAGTCTGAATCTGTCATGATTATATCTACTGACCCCAAGTAAAGAGCTTTGACACCAAACATTACACGATATTATTGCATTATTAAATATATTAACTGATTCCACCCCTTACTTTTTTCCTTATGAAATAATGGGTGTCTTAAGTGGTTCTCAAATTGTTTCACTCACTGCGCCCTTTTTAAAGTAAATCTTCCCTACGGCATCCCGAGCTTAAGTCAAAACCTTTGATATTTGATTTAACCATTTGAATCGAAAACAGAAACAATCAGTATGAAACGTTTTGCAAAAATATAACTACTCTCCTGTACAGACTCCGCAATAAATGTGTCCTATTTCTTAGATTAGTGTATGAATAATGTTGATTAAGAAGATTTACTTATAATCTAAAATCAAGAACCCCAATGTATTAAGCCAATGAAACACTCATGGCTTAAGTGTTGTTTTCATTTCAGTGTCAATTATATTTGTGACAATTAAAGAATAAATCGTCTTCATTGTTTACCTTTGAATTTCTCCAAGTAAATATAGAATCCCAGATATAAGAAAAAAACAACTTTATGAACAATAAGTTGGTATAAAATTGAATATTGTTTTTTTGAATGACAAAATGTAGCCTATATGTTAGTCTTGCGCCCCATCCACCCACACACACTCATTTCCCTTTGATTATAATGTCTGGCCTCACGCGAGTAGTAATAAAGTATCCCCGTTAGACCAATTTGATCCATATGTACGTAAGCATTGTTCAAAAGTTTCTGTGGCAACGGTATACTAGGAGATTGTATGACCAGCACAAAGCCCACAACGCCCACTCTCCTTTACTTATCCCTAACGAATATCAGGTACCCATTAGAGCTTGGTAGGCTTAGAGACACCCTTCAGAGCTGGGAACAAACCCCAAGCCTTGATCAGGATTCAAACTCAGAACCTTCGGTATGTCAGCCGAACGCTCGAGCTCACAAAAAGTTTTGATAATGTCTGGTATCAAACTAGTTGTGATAAATATGACACCAATTGTAATGATGTCCTACACCAAAGGAGACAGCAATAATAATAATGTAATCTCTATGCTAATGAGAAAGATTTATCCAAATATTGTCTTTGTAACGGCTTTTGATTAATTGCAAAGGAAATATATCGCAATTTAGACACTTTAGAAATTTTCTCAGAATGCAAAGAATTTCCAATAATTTGGCTTTTGTGATAGCGATTAGCAGATTTTAATAACAGACATTCGATCAAGTCAAAGTTTTCATTTATGGTCAATTTTTGTCGCATTATAAGGTCGAAAAGTCCCAAACAATTAACACTTTAGAAAATAACACTCAACAGAGAAAAAATCCATACACATGGAGAACAAGAAATCACACATTGCTTTTAAGCAACAGTTTCATTTGAATTTTTTACATTGAAAAAAGACAGTTAAATCAAATCATATTTATGTCTTATTGATCACAGTAATTCGATTAAAATGTAAAATATCACCAGTTAGAATAGTCATTTCTTAAAACCATGACTTACGCCAATATTACTTCCAGCTTGTGTATCCCGACTTTTGAAAAAGTAAAACAAATATACAAACACAATATTATAAAAATAATAAAAACACATAAAACAAAATTATTTCCCCCCGTGTTATCCCCACGGGCTATTTCTGGTATATATATATATATATATATATATTGTATATATATATTGTAACTTTAGATCAATGATTATAATAACTTGATTGTTGGCTTCCATTTGTCTCGAGAGACGATGGAGTTTATTGTGCCCTTGGGGGGTGTGCGCTCCTGGCCTTGCAGAATCTGCTATGGCTATGCAAGCCCACATGCGAGAGACAGTCCCTATTGCACGTCCGGCACAGGAAGGCAGAGTTGGTCATGGGCTGGTCTCTTCTTTCCCTCCTTTTGGTGCGCTTCTCATCGGCGAGCCGCTGCAGGTCTCTCTCTCCAGCTTCCAGCCGGAGGCCAGCGCATGTCTCCAGCTGGACCTGTTCTTGGCTAGTTCCTCCCAGCTGTTTGTGTCAATGGCAAGGGCTTTCATGTCTCCCTTGCAGACATCCTTATATCGGAGGTGGGGCCGGCCCACAGTCCTCTTTCCTCTGGCCAGTTCCGAGTAAAGGATATCTTTGGGTATTCGGCCATCCTCCATCCGACATACATGCCCTAGCCATCTGAGCCGGCGTTGGCGAATTAGAGTAGGCATGCTTGGCATCCCAGCCTGCCGCAGTACCTCGTTGTTCGTGACATGGTCCTGCCAGGATATTCCGAGTATGCGTCGGAGGCAGCGCATGTGAAAAGCACTCAATCTCTTCTCTTGTTTAGAATATAGCGTCCAGGCTTCGCTGGCGTAGAGTAGAGTGCTTAACACACATGCACGGTACACTGCAACCTTGGTTCTTATTGTCAGCTTTTTGTTGTTCCAAACTCTGTGCGATAGTCTGGCCAGTGTTGTGGAGGCCTTGCCGATCCTTGTGTTAAGCTCTGCATCTAGAGAAAGGTCGTTGCTGATAGTGGAGCCAAGGTATGTGTAATGCTCCACAGCCTCAAGTTCGCAGTCATTGATGTTGATTTTGGGAGAAGCAGCTTCCTGGGACATCACATTTGTCTTTTTTAAGCTGATAGTGAGACCGAAGTCGCTAGCGGCCTTGGCGAAGCGGTCCATTAGGTTTTGCAGTTCTGCCTCTGTGTGTGTGGCTAAGGCAGCGTCATCTGCAAAAAGCATGTCCCTAATGACGGTCTCCCGTATCTTCCTCTTAGACTTAAGCCTGGCCAAGTTGAATAGTTTACCATCAGAACGGGTGTGTAGATAGACCCCCTCGGTAGAAGTTCCAAAGGCATGTCTCAACAGGTTGGCAAAGAAGATGCCAAAGAGTTTTGGGGCAAGGACACAGCCCTGCTTGACACCACTGATTATGTCAAATGCGGCTGAAGTTGACCCGTCATACTGCACTGTGCCTTTCATTCCGTCATGGAATGACTGTATTATCTTCAGTAGTTTCGGTGGGCAGCCAACTTTTGCCAGGACTGTAAAGAGTCCATCTCTGCTGACCAGGTCGAAGGCCTTTGTCAGATCAATGAAAGCCAGATAGAGGGGCATGTGTTGCTCGCGACACTTTTCTTGGAGTTGTCTTAGTGAGAAGATCATATCGATTGTGGATCTTTCTGCTCAGAACCCGCACTGTGATTCGGGGTACACTCTCTCAGCAAGCCTTTGCAGTTTCTTTAGAACAACCCGTGCAAAGACATTTCCCACAATGCTGAGGAGGAAAATACCCCTGTAATTATTACAGTCGCTTCTATCTCCCTTATTTTTATACAGGGTAATTATGTTGGCATTTCTCATGTCCTCGGGTACTGCTCCTTCTTCCCAGCACTGGCAGAGGGGGCCATGCAGGTGCTCCACTAATACGCTGCTGCCACACTTGATAACCTCTGGTGGGATACCATCTTGACCTGGAGCCTTTGCTATTGGTAATCGCTCGATAGCTTCTTTTAGTTCTGCCAGGGTAGGTATGTCGTCCAGTTCTGCCATGAGGGGGAGACTTTGGACAGCATCGATGGCCTCTTGTGTGATGTGGTTTTGCCTGGTGTACAACTCTGAGTAGTGTTCCACCCATCTGTCCATCTGTTTGCTCTTATCATGAATTATCACGTCTGTTGAAGACTTCAGTGGGGCTGTGACCTTCTTTGTAGGACCCATGGCCTTTTTTATGCCATCGTACATGCCTCTGATGTTTCCAGTTTCAGCCGATAGTTGAATGCTCTGGCATAGTTAAAGCCAGTAGTCATTTGCACACTGCCTTGCTAGCCTCTGAACCCTGCTCCTGGCTGATCTATATGCCTGCAGTGTCTGTTGATTGGGAGAGTTCTTGTATTTTTGGTGAGAACTTCGTCTTTCTTCTATGGCGGGGGTGAGCGTGACAGAGTTGGCCTCGAACCAGTCATTGTTTTTTGTCTTTTTTCTTCCAAAGACCTGCATGGCTGTACTGTGTATTGTTTCTCTGAGGTAGTCCCACTTTTCTTTGGCGCTGTTGCCAGGGAGATCAGTGTCTAGTGAGTTCGAGAGAGCTTGCGTGAACTCTATTTTCCTGTCTGGATGATATGTCATGCTCACATCGGGGTCTGCCTTCTGGCCTGGATCGGTGGATTTTCTTTGGCAGCAATCTCATCTTGCAACACACTAGTGAGTGGTCAGTGTCACAGTCTGCACTATGGAAGGTGCGATTGAGAAGAACCTGCTTCAAACTGGTGCCAGTGTTTAGAGCGGGGATGTCTCCATGATACCCTATGCTGGGGCTTTGTCTGAAAGAAAGTGTTGGTGATGCATAGATCGTGGTAGGAACACAGTTCCAAGAGTCTCTGTCCGTTTTCGTTAATTTTTCCTGTGCCAAATCTTCCCAAACAGGAGGGCCATGAAACGTAGTCAGCACCCACCCTAGCATTAAAGTCACCCAGTAAAATCAAGTGCTCATCTTTGGGGATTGTGCCTAGCAGTGAGTCCAGCTGGTCATAGAACTCATCTTTGGTTTTGTCGGTGGCGCCGAGAGTTGGTGCGTATGCACTGATTAGGTTGGCGGGCCCTGTTGAGGTATGGAGGCGGAGTGAAAGTAGTCTTTCAGTTCCCTCTTGGCATGGTACTATCATTCCCTGTAGGGAGTTCCGGACAGCAAATCCGACGCCGTATTCTCTGACTACTTCTACACTTTTACCTTGCCAGAAAAACGTGAAGTCTTTTTCTCTTAGGGACCCAGAACCTGACAGCATTGTCTCTTGTAAAGTGGCTATGTCGACCCGTAGCCTTACGAGTTCGTTGTTGATGACTGATGTTTTCCGAGCATCGCTGATGTCTTGAAGGTTGTCTGACAGACCGGGAGTCAGTGTCCGTACATTCCAGCTCCCCAGTTTAAGGATTGGGGTTTTCCTTTTTGTTTTTATTTTATTGCTTGGTACATGAGTTACAGTCCACTTGTCGGGCATGTGCGTGCCCTAAGCCCTACGCACCCAGTAGGGCAGGCAAACTGTGGCGGGACAACACCTAATTGACTGGGGGCTGCCCAGCTTGAGGTGGGCGGTAGCTGTCCAATGAGACATTGTCATCTCTCCCACCGTCGGAAGCAATCCCTGGCGCCAGCTCTACGCGAATTGAGCGGGTGGCTTATAACCGGTAACTACTACTTCCCGTGTTGTGTCGACGCTGTGAAGCGAAGCTGGAGTGTCCTATCCAGGGCACAGCTTATTCCCTACATCACCTGCCCAATAACTTGATTATGCCTTAGGAATTATAGCTGTATCTAGCTGTATGTTTTTATCCTAGACGAAGTCAACACCAGAATTTAACATAACAAAAAATATTTACTTTCCAAAACAAACATACAAAAGACAAAATACAAAAGAACATCTGATTTTAAGGAAGACTTTAAAAAAATAAGGGAGCGTACGCAGGTGACACACACACACAAGGCCGGTGATCCCTAGCCCCAGCCAATGAAAATAAAGGTCAGACCTGGGATATAAGGTAGGAAAGTAGGGCATAATAGTGGCCTGCGTAAGACATTTGTTTCCGTTGGAAAATTTTTATTTTAACTAAATATTTATTTTTTATACAAAAATCTTAAAGTATGTATTATGATGAGATCCGGGCTAATAGACAATTGCTATAACTATTGCGCATGTCCACGGATGCGTGAGTTCCGACCTCCATCATAGACGCACGAAGTCGCACCATTTTGTTTTCTGTTGTTTATTATTTTTCTTGTCGTCCATATCTGTGTATTGTTAATAAAGTATTATGTTCCAAAAACATAACAATGGTGGCCAGTATGTAAGCTATTAGTTTATCAGCCAAGTAAGTAAATTACAGTGAATGGGCATTATTCACAAGTATTTCCGGGTCACGTGATGTACGATCAGGAAGTGTTTGTTTACATAATGATGAAGAAGTGATTATAAGAAGTTGTCTTAGTGTGATAGGATTCCGACGTTAAATCTTCACTAAAGGAAAATAAACTATGTTTTCATCGATATCCGCTGATAGATACAAACGTCTTAAATGCATGGCATGCCAAATGAAGACATAATAACAGAGTATATTATGTTCCAAACACTTCGTAAATGAAGACGGAGATTTCCTTGTTTAAACCTTTCACAGCTAGGCCTAAGCGACGGTAAGTGTACTTGCCATTGGCCTAGATCTTCTTAGCTTAAGTCAATGATAAAATGATCTCATAAAATTTAAAAATCATTCTCTTATGCATATTTCAATTTGTATGTGTGATTAGCTAATACCCTACAACTGAGTTGTCAACTCATTAATTGCCAATTAACTTTAAGCAAGACCAAAATATTATTTATTGTTAATAGGCCTAAATGTTATAAGTTATAACTTATAACCCGTAGGTATATCTAATAATGATAATGAATAGGCTATTTTTATTATAAAATGCAATCCAATGCGATATTTGCTATCTGCTAGGCTAATGAAAAGCTAATTAAACTATTTATATATTAGACCTAGGCCTACAAGGCTATATAATATATATATATAGCCTAGGCTATATAAAATTATTTAAATTAGGCTTAGGCACGAGCTTCTGCTTAGTCTTTAGGCTGAACGGCTAGGTAGGCTAAGGCCGGCAAAGGCAATCATTAGGCCTACTACATTTAAGCCTACACTATATACTATATATTAATATATAGATCGAGTTATAGGCTAACTCTGGGCCTATCATATATGTATGTAGGCCTATGTCCTATGTATAAATTCCATATTGATTAGGCTATACAATATGATATGACCAGTGTTACTATGACTATAGTCTGTAGTATTATTAGGCTTTGCCTAGACTAGAGCTGGGGCTAGTGCTCTGCCTTAAATGAACATTAGACACATCCCGGTGCTGCGTGCATGGACCTATAGGCCTAATTCATATTATAATAATTAACTCCCATATATAATATGTTTAATAACCTGTATCAATCGGATATAAATATTAAGAGTTATATAATATATAGGCCTATGTACAGAATTAATCCATTTTGCATCTATTACTCTTGTTGTTAAAGTTAAAATGGTACGGTAACAAAAGAACAATGTGGTCACTTAATTAATAAGTAAATTAAGAACTGAGCAGTATTTTTGCAATTACTGTGTTCTTTATACTTTTGTGTTTAACTTGAATTGTTTATTGTTACCGGTATTGTTAGATGAGAGGGTGGTGCAGAAGAAATTTCAATCAATTTAAATGGTAATATTGATGAGGGACTGATGGATTTATTTGGAATCATCATCCAATTAAATAGGACTGATTTTAGTGAATATATAATATATATTATGTATATTAATTTTTAATTTTGCTTCAAACTTACATGATTCAACAAAACTTAATGCCTTTATAGTTTTAAATAAGTAGGGCCTACCCCAAACCCCCCTTCCCTTTTCCAGTACTATTTATCTTCTTCCACCTAGTGAAGTAGAAGGCTTCTTATTATTTTTAATTTATATTTTATGTAGTGGTCAGCTAAAAAGTGGATCATTTCATAGTCATTTTCATCACATAGGCCTACCATTGACCGATAAGCATAATTAAATAGACATATTATGAATTTGGGCCATTTCTTTTTCTTTTAGTGTCAAATTTTGTTGATTGTGCATATGTTTATTGGACATAAAATAATTAATTACACTAATAAAATGAAATAACTAACTAAATTATATTTAGTTCCATTGCATTACTATAAGTATAAGACAAATTAACATACATATGTTAAAAGTTTGGGTATGATTATATGTTTTATAAATATTTTATTTTTTTAACTATTATCTTGAAAACTATGTATTGAAGTACAATTTGGAAAGGGAACATTTATGCTGTAAATGTAATATGTTGGTTTATAAAAAAAGAAAAAATTCTATTTAGACTGAATTTGTCAATCACTGAAACAAATGTCCATGTGGATCATCAAATACAAAATGATATTAGCTGCCAGACATGAGAAAAAGTTCTTGCATCAGTTGATTATGACACTGCTTACAGAAAATTTAACCATGTGCTGTTAAAGAAGACTGTGTTTCAATTATATCCAGTAAAGGATAGTAAATAATATATTTTTCAAGGAAGAAAAAGTGCTGACATTATACTCAGATTTTTTATTGTATTAAATTTAAAAAAAATAAAATATTTTAAGTTTCTTTTTTAATTTTATTTAGATGTAGACTGATATTATGTATAGAGGAGGGTGGTCTTAGGGTGCAACATATACAATTCTTTTTCCTCTAGGATTATATTGCAGCTAAACGTCCAAAATTGTACTTGCAACAAGCTGTCTTCGTGCACCCTGCATCAACATTTTGCTTCAATAACCTGTTGGGAAACAAAATGTAACACGTCATATACATTTTTCTTCTAAATTCAATAGGCCTAAAGTAAAGTGCCTGTCTGACCCAAATTGGTCCATAGGTCAGGTGAAGCAGCATTCACCAGTTTCTGTGGCCACGGCATACTAGGGGATTGTTTGGCCAGCACTATGCACAGCTGCCTTTAATTTACCCAACTAATGTCAGGTACCCATTAGAGCTGGGTAGACTCATGGACACCTCAACCTGGGAAAAATTCTAGCCTTAACCAGGATTCGAACCCAGGAACTTTGGTACACCAGCCGAACGTGCAGCTGCATGGCCCCATGCCACTATTCAATAATTATAAAGTCAATTGAAAACAAGACATCCATTAAATTTGCAGATAATAAAATTTTCTTATATTATCCTTGTATATTAATACTATTATTGCTTAACTAATATATCTAATGCAGTAACAACTAGGTATAGCTGACACTTTGTAACAATTATAATATGATTTAACCTGATATAAATAAATGTTGGATTTATATACTGGTAGGCCCTATTATGTCCTATATTTATATAAATACAATATTTATATATGTATAGGATTTACTTGTAGCATTTTTATCTGAATTGAAACATATATCAAATGTTGAAGTTGAAGGGAGGAATATTCTTTAACATGAAAAAATATTAAGTAAAAAATATAATAATATATTACATAGTCTAGGCCTATATCTACAGAATAAAAAAATTCATTTAGCTTTAGTTTTATATCATATTAATATATAGGACTATAAAGCCGTCACACCAAAATGTGTATTGGCTTCATCATACAATATAGGCTAATCCTAAAATACTACAGCAACGCACTGTGGAGCGCGTAGAGCAAGGTGAGGCACGTAGCACATCTTGGTCATCCACTGCATCTGAGCCCATCGTCTAAACTTGTTCTTGCCACTGGCAACTGGTGGGCCCGGACGAGAGAGTGAGGTCGACGCTGCGCAACTCTTCTTCACTTTAAACAAACTAACATGCGCAAATCATTAGTCATCCATCGGACAAAAAAAAATGGTCATCGTCGAACACGACGGACGAACAACAACAACAATATGCCTATAGTATATAAGGCTACTGGCATCAACCTTTACATTTGTATTTTTAATAGTTTTAATTTTATGTAGTTTAAAAAACTGTTATAAGATAATAAGACTATTCAAAGCAGTGGTGCTGATATATCTATAGCCTAATCTATAGCCTATATACCAGCTGCAGCATGCCAATGAATATTGACTAATTAATAATAGGTTTCATTAGGCCTATATCTTATCACATGCCTATAGACTATAGGTATAGGATAGGGCTATAGTATATGGGTGATATACTCTCCTATCAATGACAATTAAATTAAAGCTAGGTCTACAATATGTCACGAAATGTGACAACAAAAAAAAAAAAACTAATCTGAAAGTCTAGCCTAAACCATCATACCGGACATACCATAGCCGCCATAGGCCTACTAAATGACTCAAATATGATGATTAGGCTAAATAATTTCATCAAATAAAATAAGTCCTCATAGGTTGGCCTTAAATCAGTTTAATTTCATCAATGCCTAGGCTACAATTTACTTTACTTTACACTTTAGTAAAGTCTTTACGTTAACTAAACTAAACTGTCAACTTTCTCTTCTTGTACAATTTTAATGGAACGTAGGGTAGGCCTGATAAAAAATGAGGAAGACAAATAAAAGTAATAGGCCTACCTACTTTTCCTGAATTGTCGAGTAGGCCTATGCTGTTCACATTTTAGACGGACATTTTCTTCAATGTTGCTTCCACTATTCATACATATGGTAATTATACCATTGCAAGTCGTACTCTGTAACTCTGTAGACTGTAGGCCTATACTTCGATGTCGATAGTGTCGACTGTCGCTTCGAAAGTCACTCACCCAATAGGCCTAAATCTCTCCATGATTAAACAATGCTTGGCTTTTAAAAACCATGTTCATGTGGATATGTTATAATCACACCCATGTGCAGTGTTTAAGACATCTGCCCCGTTATATAATGTCTCTAAATTCAATGTTTTTAATAAGCATTGATACAGATAAAATAGAGGCGAAAGACGCCATTATTTGTTTGTAGTCTGTACATCACGTGACCAAAATGCTATCGCTAAGGACTTGTGAATAATGCCCATTGACTTAAGAAAGAGTAACGATGGCAGAATTAATAAAGATAGAGCTACTGCAAATGCTACGTCAGCAGAATGAGGCACTGAGAAGGTTAGCGTCGTTAGCAGTACCACGTTACCAGACAAAGTTCCCAAGTTACAATGTATATTGATTACTTTCCAAGATTTAAAACATATATACTTGCGAACAGTATACCAAGGGAAAAGGAGGGACACATTTTCTTGTCAAACTAATCTGCTGAGGTGCACAAACTATTAACAACAATGTGCAAACAGAAATTTAAAAAAAAAAAAAAAAAAAAAAGAAAATTGGTTACTTATATAGCGCTTCTATCCATGCTATTTCAGCATGCTCAGTGCGCTCAGAAAGATGATACACACGATTTAAAAAACCTTTCTATGGATGAGGTGCATAGACTGATGTTAGATCAATTCGTTATAAGCGAACACTTTAAGTTCTGGTCTAATACTAACCGAAAACCAGAGGAGACCGTAAAATAATTGGCTGCAAGAATTCGACAAGAAGCATCGAGATGCAACTTTGACTCCATAAAAGATCATTTGGATGAGGCGATGCGGACGAAATTTGTTTGCTCGGTTAAAAATGAAGCAATTCTGAAATTTTTATTTATAATGAAGGACACAGCATTGACTTTCAACAAAGCCGTTGAAATAGCGGTCGAAGTAGAAGAGGCGGCAAAGTGTGCAAAAGAAACTGTGCTACAAGAAATGCCTGTAAACAAAGTAACCAGGTTTAAAGGTGGTGATCTAAAGAAACGAGAGATTGTGTCTAGGCTACAAGGAAATGAAATTCCTGTGACAGCATGTGAAAGATGTGGAGGAAAGGGCCATACAGGAAACACATGTAGATACAGAAATATGATATGCCACAATTGCCAAAAGAAGGGGCATCTAGATCGAGTATGTCGGAGTAAGAAAGAACATACCCATAAACAGAAGCCAAGTTATTTAAAAACAATAAGAAGGCTAAATCAGGTCATGTCAGTACCACCAATAAATCAAGAACTGGTCCTGAAAGGAAATAAATTTATTTTTGAAGTTGACAAAGGCGCTGGAGAAAACTTTATGTCAAAAACTGTTTGGCAAAAGCTTGGGAATACTGGTTTGAGACCAGTCTACAGTAAATATGAATCGGCTTCAGGAGACCAAATTAAAGTTCTAGGAAGTATAGAGATAAAGATTTGTATCGGAGAGTCTTCTTCAAATTTGACATTTGTGATAGTGAATGGATTAAATTTGAATTTGCTTGGCAGAACTGCAATTAAAACTTTGGGTATTTCCATAGACAGTGTAATACAGAAAAAAGTGTTTCATATCAACAATACTCAAAACTCATTGAAGAGAAAATATAGTGATCATGGCAATGCTGATGCACTTATTCGTTTACCATTAG
This sequence comes from Anisus vortex, assembly GCA_949126835.1. Lineage (NCBI taxonomy): Eukaryota > Metazoa > Mollusca > Gastropoda > Planorbidae > Anisus > Anisus vortex. Next base: position 7,336,155 of record OX421498.1, read on the forward strand.
GTCCTGATGACAGATTCGACGGAGAAGAAAGTCAGGCAGACATGGACTCTGTATGTTTGATAAAACAAGTCATCTTGCAGATCAGACCAACAGACCCAGAAGTTCTAGCCAAAGAGTCAATGAATGACTCAACTGTTTCTACAGTAATTGGATACTGTCATGAGGGATGGTCATAATCAATAAACCAGGCACACAGGAACACTGACACAGCAAACATATTAGCTTTTAAAATTATACAAGACTCACTATCAGTGGAGTCGAATTGTCTATTTTATGGTTCAAGAATTGTAGTGCCTAAAATACTACAATCTAAGGTTCCTAAAAATCTTACATACAGGACATTTTGGAATCGAGATCATGAAACAGTTAGCCAGATCGGCTGTATATTGGCCAGGGTTGGATGCTCAACTCACAGAGATAGAACGTAAATGCCTAACATGTGCAGAACACTCAAGAGATCCTAGTAAAGCAAGTATCCATACGTGGATGCTACCAGAAAAACCATGGAGTCGAGTGCATATTGACCATGGCATAAACTTCAAAGTATCACATTGGTTGGTGATGATAGATGCCTATTCCAGGTAACCATGTATTCACAGGACAACATCTACATCATGTAAAGCAACAATTGACCTTCTCGAGGAAGATTTCACCCATTTCGGTAATCCACACACCATTATAATTGATAACGCCACTGGTTTTGTCTCAGAGGAATTCCAAGAGTGGTGCAAAGGGAGGGGAATAGTACATCTTGCAGGTGCTCCATATCACCCAGCAACGAATGGAGCAGCCGAAAGACTCATACAAAGTTTCAAGAGCTCAATAAAGATATCAACTTCACCTTTGAAAGAAGCGCTGCACGATTTTCTGCGACAGTATCGTAGAACACCGATGGCGGGTGGACTATCACCGAGCCAGCTGATAAACAATCGTCAAATAAGAACTCGTATTGACACCCTTGTTCCATCACCGGCTCACCGAGCACAGGGACAACACCTAAAGAACATTGCCTCCCGTAACGGTGCAAACAGATGTCAAAGCTATTCGTTTCACCAGGGAGATCCGTGTTATACAATGTTATATGGAACATCCTGCTTCACGTTGGTCTTCAGGTACATTCATCCATAAGTTAGGTCGCCGCCTGTTCAAGATAAAGCTTTTCAACTGCGGACTCATACTAAAGAGACACTTTAACCAACTGAGACCAAGATATGATGCGGGGGAAGATGCAGAGCCTGGATTGGATATAGTGACAGAGCCACATGTATCGGCGGCGCAGTCTGTACCGGAACCGGAACCCTAGGTACCAGAGGTTTTAGCAAATGCTGATCAACCAGGAAGACCACATAATCCAAGATTACCTGGACCGTCCGGACACCCAATGTCAGACAGCGGATAGCGCCAGACAAAGTGCACTATTAATTGTTGGGGAGGTGTTTTGATGAGATCAGGGCTAATAGACAATCACTATAACTATTGCGCATGCCCGAGGATCCGTGAGTATCGTCCTCCATCATAGACGCACAAAGTCGCACCATTTTCTCGGCTGTTGTTCATTAGTTTTCTTGTCGTCCATATATATGTATTGTTAATAAAGTGTTATGTTCTACAAACATAACAGTATGAAAACAATGAATACTATTCAAATAGTTTAAGATTTATCAACCTATCAAAGTTATAAGTATCAAAAGTAAGTGACAATTACTTGGGTTACATATATAAGAATATGTAGAAGAAATTGTATAAGTTACCAGTTAAATTTCACTGTTAAAAAGTTAAGTAATAACACTATCAACTAAACACAGCAGTCTAAATATGACGCTCAAAAGCATATAATAGTAGCAATGAGCTTAAACAAATATATAGACATGTCTTCAAAAGAAAGGGCAAACTTAGGTCAACCTAACCACAACGGTTTAATAAAAGGGGCATATCTTTACAAGTTACAAGTATTTTCCCCTTGTCATTGTACAATAGTAAACACAGTGAAGCGTGAAAATACACCTACTCTAAATGAACGAGGTCATCAAAACAAAAACAAAAAACGGTACAATAATAAAAAGACACCTGACTAATTATGCGTAAAAAATTATTTTTAGCGTATTTGAGATTGTTACATAATGAGACAGTTTAACCATTGCTTTAATAATAAAATACAGTTGTTATACAAGATTTGAACTTCAAAATCTTGATATAACACATTCAAACATGCATATTTAGTTCATTTCAGAGCACAGTTTTCTTTCTTTTCCGGTTTTTCTCATTTTTGTATTTGTTCTCATTTTTTTTCGGTAATTTTGCTACTCGTCTGTAACTAATCATCGCATAATTTTAAACCTAGGCAGTTTTCTTTATCACTATGTTTTTTTAAGACGTTGCATGATTTTGAAGATTTGTTGAAAACTTTTTTTTTTTTTGTTTTTAAATTTCATGTGTCAATATGCAAATTTTATATGCGTTTTTAGTAGAAAATTTATATTTTTTAAAAATAATAAAGCTATCAGCATAATCATGCATGGAAAGATAGATAATCTAAATTCAAAGCAATAACAGTAAATAGAATTGAATTATTTTTTTTGTCAAAAAAGTTATAAGAAATTTTATAAAACAGTTTGTCGGCCATGTTTTAAGTTGCTATGGTAAAACAAGATATAAATTTATTTTTTTTTACCCCTAGTATACATAAAACTCGGCTGGTTAGCAAAGTCGACAGCGAGCTCGACTCCCAAGCGCCGCATCAGGGGTTGGACCCTCGGTGCAGGCAGCCATAAATCCACCGCCGACTTGGAGAGGAGATGGGCGCCGCCAAGTCTACCAACCCTAAGTCAGGACTAATGGACACCCAGTGTCCATTAGCTCCCTCCAACGACCGCCAAGGTTAAGGGACAAGAAGAAGAAGAAGATACATAAAACTTTCAGCTAAAAGTGATAGGGTAGTTAAACATTTTTAGGTATGCGAAATAAAAATAAAACAAATCTAGACAGGTGTGGGACCTTAAGGTTAACTCTTGCAAGACCAAAAAAAACCCTAGCTTATCATTGTGGACAAATACAATAAAACAAATTCAACGATTCGGATGCAAGATAAATATTTCTTTAAACCATAAGCATATTTGACATTTGTACTCTCCCAGAGTGCAATGACTTGCTTCCATTGTTTTAGCTTGCAGAAATCCTTTTTATTATATAATTAAAATAATGGCTTTTTTCTATTCTAGACACATTTCTTTATGTTTTTTATCATCTCAAAATTCATTCCCATTGTATATTGTTTCGTGGCTCGCCTTTTTAAAAAGCAGCATACAAACTTTTCTTCTACTTCAAACAATTAAGTTTAAAAAAACATATGTTTTTAGATATCTTACTCTATTCTGAATCCCATAAATATATTTATTTTTTCTTGACTAGAAAAGATCCAGTGAACTTAAGATAAAAATATAAATGCACTCCTAGAGAGTGCTGGGACATGAGAGGGGTACGTGTACCTTTAGACAAATGCTCTCTGGGGGAGTTCAAATGTCAAATATAGTATCGAAATATGCTTATATTTCTTCATATTTTGATCTAATAATTAATTTTGACACTTTTACTGTGTAACATTCTATATAGTTAAAATGCATTTAAGTCATTAACACCATAAATATGATAAATCACGTAGACTAATTATCTTTTGCAGTTTACGAAAACTTTGTACAATAAACAATGTATTAAAAATATTGGAAAATTATGAGAATTTTATAAATGCCTCTGTTTATATATAACCACCTGATGGTGGATCTGTAATGATGGTGATAAAAAGGAATAAGATGACCGCTTGGATATTTGGTCCAGTCTTATGTGTGTACTGCTGAGCGGTAAGAATTCATTTGACTAGGCGGTACTGTTGTGATGGACCTGATCTGCTAAATAGCTGAGCTTTCTTTACACTTGACATTTTATAACTCATATATATCAATTGCATTGCATTGCTGCCAAGGGCGTTGGAGCCACTGAGACTATAAAACAGAAATGCCCCTTACAAGATGCGTCTAGATTTGGTAAAGGTATCGATGTTCAATTAAGTTTTAACTGGACACCGACCACAACCTGCTTATGGCAACAAACTGCAAACCTGTTCTACCAGTAGGGCACTCAAGAAGATGGTCTCGTCAACAATGACAACACATTACATCGTGATTGATCAACCTTACCTAAAGAGTACAACGCCACAAAAGGAGGCGTGGATAAACTGACCAAAACATCAGACAATACACATTTCTGTGTGAACTAAAAAGTGGCGTTGGCTTTTCGGCTATCACATCTAGGAGATTGACTTGTAGACTGACTGTTTTTTTACACAGGAAAGGGCATGCTGCAGAAGATATTGAGCTTTTGGCCTTTTATTGCAATAGGGTCAGCAAGAGGGTCTGGTTAGATATGAATGGCCTTTTTTCTTATGACTCCACTGAACAAAAAGATTGGCGAAATTCCGTCGCAATACTATACAAAAATTTCTGAAATATAATGTTCGTCTTATCCTACATTGTTTCAACCTTTATCACGGAGTAGCCTATTGCCCATACACAAAGAATAGGTAATCAGAGAAAAAAATCGATGAATTTATATATATTTTTAATTTAAATGTTGTTTTTTTTATATTCGAGAAAAAGCTTTAAAAAAAAAAAGTATTTTGATTTTTTATAGAAAAAACAACAACAACAGTGTTTACGGTTGAATGTTGTTTTCTATAAAAGAAATTGGGATGTGACATTCATAAAATAATAGCTAAAGAGCTAACTGGTTAGGTTTAACTCGGTAATGATATATATATATATATATATATATATATATATATATATATATATATACAATTTAAATTGCCCGGCGTTGCCCGGGTGTAATAAAGGTCTATATAAAAATATAAATGCAGATACAAATGTTATAAAGTACAATTAGAATTAAGCCATATACTAAATCTAATAATTCAATATTTGTTTTTACCGAAGCCTTATAGGAAAAATAATTTAAACTAAATTTTGTAATCGGGTAAACAAATAGGTAAGTATTTTTATTTTAAAAAAATCTAGATTGTAGTATTACAATGTCTTTTGTTTTTAAAAGTAATATTAATTTAACCTTTTCTTTAAAAAAAAGGTAGCCTACAGACTAAATGGACAATAGAACCCGGGTCGCCCTCATGGCAGTCCGATACGTTAACCACATAGCTAGCTTTGTTCGATGTGAGAAATTATTCGACACTATATAGGTCTAGGCCTAGATGGGTAGGTCAGTGGCACAAAACTCACGTGTGTTCAAATTGACTAATGGGTACCGCTTTGCATACAAATACGGACTTTATATATATATATATATATATATATATATATATATATATATATATGTATATATTTATATATATATATATAATAATGTTGATTCGCAAGTAAAAAAAAATTATACAATTAATATGTACACCAATGTCTTCATACATTTACGGATTACTTTTTAAAATACTTAGTTTAATTAATTATAAATACATATTTATAGATCTATCTGCAATAAATTTGAAAACTTTAGTAGACCAGACATAAAAACGTCCCATTGTAACTGATCAATGCAATATGCGACAACTAAACGTTAATAGTGGCCAGATTTCTAATATAGAAGTAACGGATATTTATGTTGATGTTTTATTATTATTGTGTGTGCATGTTTTAGTGTAAGTGTGTGTTATTGTTTTTTTTTCTTTAATACTAAGGATCAGGAAATGGGAAAAGAGTCGTAAAAAGTCAAGCGCAAAGACTTTACTTCGGCACACCCGACAGTTCATGAAATGTCTGGTAGATTATTGCATATGATTTTGTCTTGTCACAGATGAATGATACCCCAAGTGGCCAAAATACAATTTGATAACAACAAGTCGCAAATGGATCGCATTATAATAATAAGTTGCAACATGGTCAGGCAAAAGCAACGTTTAAGTAGATCGTGACTAACCATTTTTGGCAGGTAATTAATAAGTCCGCAATATTAGTGATTAGCTCGCCTAATATTTTTGCCACTTTAATATTAAACTTTCTAAGAACAGAACTATTATGTGTTATTATAAAGGATATAAACTTTATACGATGCTTTCTTTAAGGAAGAATAAAGATGGTTAAAGGCTAGAGGTAGATAGAATGGGATGAAACTCTGTTAATTTGACCGGTCAAGATGTCTGACATCTGTAAGACTATTTCTAGCTCTTTTGTAGACGACCATTTTGTTTTCTTTCTAGTAAACCAATCAGGATGACACATTCTGAATTGTCAATGAAGTTTCTCGAATTCCGCGATTGATACACACGACTGATTGACGGATTGGTCAAGATTTAACACACTCCATTAATACACACGCAAACTCAATTTAATATATTTTTTTTAAAGTACACCAATAGTTATATAGATGTGATAAAAACCACATTTTAATGTACTTTTAACTATCGAATTAGTTAATGGGTGATTTCCATTTTATTGTTATCAACTTTCCGTCCATTTATACAAGACAACAATTGTTCTATTATCTTGTTTTAAATATGTGTTCTTACTATTGTATTGTTATAAAAAAATTTTGGCTTTGCACATTTTTGTACAAAAAATATTAATGAATGTGCGCTCTTGACTGAACTTCACATAGCCAAAGTAATATGCCACGTAGATGTATAACGTCCATTATATTCACAAACTCTAGTAAAAAAACACGAAGTCTGCCAAAACTGTGATGGAGTTATAAAGTTATGCTCAATAATTCTGTTTCTGTAACTGCTGGCGTGAATGAGTTTAATAAATGTCAGTAATCTAGCAATGAAGCAAGGAAACTATTTAAGAAGTAAGGGAATTAATAAAGAGATAAAATATATATTTTAGAATTACCTCATTATCTCCCTTTAATTGCTTTTTACAGTTTATTTCAGTTGACTTCTTTTTTTTTTTATTTACATGAAATAGTTCATGCGAAAAAGTCCAAGGTTTTAATAAATGAATAATTAATTTATAGTTTTATTAGGTTAACATACAGGGATTTATTCAATCGGTACTGGCCAGTTAGGGTACATTAACGGTTGAGCAAGGTCGTATGTTAGTGAAGATAGTTTGTCCAATTTTGTGGTAGAAAAAATGCATAATGTACTAGACAAGTTAAGTTCTACAAGATGTATTATATACTATTAGATATTTCATATTTCCACTTGTTCTGTTTATGGAAATAAATTCGTAAAATTTAATGTCGTAAGATGGGGTGTGACTTTTGGCCATTAAGGAAAAAATGTTTTAGTGCCATAAATCCAAATATATTATAATTTCATGTCTTTGAATTGTATATAATACATAATAAAGATATAGGTTACTATTTAGCAGTTTTTCACGGTGAACAGCGTATCTTCTGAGGTAGAGACATCTTTTCAAGATGGCCGTCTGACATGCGATTTTAAGCATAGCAAAGTCAATTGTAAAATACTACCCATAACGTTTTAGGTTATTATATTCAATTAACTTATGCTTTCTATCTTACGAAGACTTACTTAACGGGTACTATTATTGAAATAAAAACTGTCACCGTTTTTTTTCTTAGTTTAAGGGTGGGCATAGTCACCCCTTACAATGGCAGCGTTGGCGGGCCGACTATGGCCATAGTGAGATATTGTTTTGTTCTTGTATTTATTGCACACAGTTAATATTTTTCGGTTTATTTTTCATTATCATGTTCACGTATACAGATTTGCATTAAGAAAAAACATTGCATCCGATTTTTAAAGCAACAAATTAAGTTTTTTATATTAGAAGACGATATCTGTGAAAAATTGGCAATGACAATTTTTTTACGCAGTAAAACAATTGTATGGAAACATCATAAATGCCAAACCATTGAATGTACCAAATTAAACATTTTTTTATTATTTTAACTCACAGAACAAGTCACTATGCTCAGGACATACCAATCGACGCTACAATTAAACATCCATTGAGACTTGCTGATAAAGACGCATAAATAACTGTAATGACAATTTGATGAGTGAACAATGGTCAAGGGGAAATGACCCATGTAATTCAATTGAATATTAGGATGTAAGAGTTAAAAGAGGAATTTCAATCTTTGCTGTTGTGCCAATAATAATTTCTTCGTCGCAGTTAGTTCTGGTGAAATTGCGTTGCTAGCTTTAAGTCTTGAGATTCACGAGAAAAATGAGTCAAAAAGAGCGAGTGATCATGTGACAAGAGATGAATTTAAGCTAGTCAACTTCAGAAGCTTGAGCTGAAAAGATGTGTATGAAAGTTATAATGGAAAGATTGAATATCGGACTTAGAGGAAAATGCATTCTATAAATTGGAACTATGTTATAAATTATGTTCACGTGATGTATATATATATATATATATATATATATATATATATATATATATATATATATATATATATATATATATATATATATATTACCAAATGTTGTGCAGCAAATCAAGTGTTATTTAATCCATCACAAACTGTTATCTGTCCTGTGAAATTTATGACATATCGAAGAATCTAGAAGTTATAGGCCCCTACTCATAATGGACATATAGATCTATAAAATACTTTAAGTAATGAAGCAATGTTTAATAGGCAAAATAATAACCCATGAACACTTGCATTAGTAGATCATAATAAAATAAACATTTGTTCAACTTTTTCAAGTTTTTTTTTAAATTATTTAAGTTTTCCATATAAATGTGCAATATTATATTTTCATAATTTGTTTTATCAGCACTATTTTTGTCTGGCTATTAAACACATTATGCCAAGTAACAGTTATATACTAACTAACGAGAACTCCTATTGGAAGCGAGAGCTGTGAGTATTATTCCCATGTAGCTCTGAGCAAGAACTCAGCCGTGCCTTTGAGCACGGCTCTATCTCCGTAGAGATCAGTGAATAGTGGGTCACCCGTCCCATCTCCTCGATCGACAAGACAGGGGCACTCCCGCAGGATATGCTCCACTGTCTCCTCCTCCTCCCCACATTGGCGACACTGCGAGTCGTAATTAGGCCGGTACCTGGCGAAGTATGCCCCAATGGGGCAGTGGCCAGTGCGGAATCGAGATATGATACTCTGTTCCGACCTATTAAGGCACCACAATGGGTCTGAGCGGTTAGGGCAGGGCAAATGCCGCCAGACTTCTCGGCCCTTGTCAGAGCTGTCCCAGCTCTCGTTCCACTTTTCTGTCTCCCACCTCCGGATCAATTTACGGGCCTTCTCAAAGGAGCATGGCGTGCTGCCGGGCTCCTCGGAGGTGGGTGTGCTCCACCTTTTTTGGCAAGGTGGTCTGCTCTCTCGTTGCCAGGTAGGCATGTATGCCCTGGGACCCACTGCAGTATCACGCGGTCACCAAAGTGCTGGCTTAGCTCGTCTGAAGCCAGTAGAATTTTCACTATCTGAGGGGGCCATTTGCTCAGATTCTCAGTAACCTGAAGCACCGACAACGCATCAGTCAGGATGATGACGGTCGTAGAGCCGAGGGCGCCTTCGACGTAACGAAGGCGGATCCACTCCAGAGCTCAACTGATGGCCTCGATCTCTGCGCCGTAGTTGCAGAGACCGTCGCAAGGCCCCCATAGTTCGTCTCTATTCGGGTTGCCGGGATACTCTATGTAAACACCAAAGCATGGTGGTACTGCATTAGCCGTCGGTGTAGACATGGACAGCCCCGGGCGGTAGGGCATTTAGCGTGTCCATGGCTACTTTTCTGAGTAGTTTTGGGTCGGATGTTTTGCTAACTGAGGTGTCTTTTAGCTTCGTCCGTATTTCGGGGAGCGTTGGCGTGTTCCCCGGAGAGACTCGAGTACCTTTGCATAGGCAGCCTTGTATCGGGTAGGTCGATTTCGGATGACAGCCTTATTGCGTGGTGCATAAAGGACTGCATCTTTATTCTCTTCCTACCCTTCCAGGTGTCTACTAAGACTCTGGTTGGGAAGCTTTCCTCGAGTCTTTTATAGCGCTCGTAGGTCGTTATGACAGCGCGTTCTCTCCTAAGCTGAAGGGGTGGTATGTTAGCCATCACCTCAGCAGCAGTTATATACTGATCTTATATGCTTTACACGGCACAGTCAAAAGGTTATCAATACGTTCTAAATGCATGCAATGACACGTAAATGTCATTAATTCCTGCACCAATAATACCAGTCAAAATCAACCCTGTAAGAATTAGTAATTGGTTAAATTTAAAAAAAAATAATAGCTGGCCATAGTCACCTCTAGCCGGGGTGACTCTGTCCACCCTACAAAATATGTCTAAATTAATTTTAACTAAATTCTTATGAAATATATTCGGGTTTTTATCTTGAGTGCTTGCCAGTCCCCTGGATTTACAACTAATTTTAGGTTTATAAGGTGACATCTGTTTAAGATATACAGAAATAAAGCCTAAAAGTGGACAATGGTCACCCCATCTTACTGTACCAGAAGAACTGTTAATTATTTATAAAGCTTCCTAGAGAGAGTGTGTAAATGATGAAGGCTTCGAAATAAAACTTATAGAACTTTACAGTTGATTACAAACCAACAAAAATACAAGAAAATAACAACAGTAAAGAATACATTTCAGTAAACTTAAGTTTATCAAACATATTGAAGGTCATCCATATTTCAAGACAATGAATTATTTCGCATTTTTTTGTGTAAAACAATGTTTTTTTCAGGTGTATATTTACAGCCAAAGCCCGAAGTCGGCCGATTCGCGATCTCGCCGACCAAATCGCGAAACGGCTAATATCACCTCACATTTGACCGGCCAATGCCCGATTTTTTCTTAATTTCGGACTTTGGCCAGACAGTATGCGAAATGGCCAGGGGCGATCGGCCAAAGTGTGAATAAGAAGGACGTGAGCAGATTTTTAAGCGTTTTGTGTAGTGTTATTATAACATAAGAGCTCTATTGATAATTAATAATTATAATAAATTACTTAATCAGTCAAATTAGTTTAGTATAGTAAGTTCTCAATCTCTAGCATCATTTGTTACAACAAGATAAAGTCAAATGTCCAGGAATACTAAAAGTTGAAAAACGGTCTTACAAGACTAAAATCCAAAAAGGAAGGTCGTGTTTGGGCGTTTTTACACACAAGGAAGATCTACCAACCAAATATACCATGGACCAATATAAAAGAAGTGGATGGACTTAAAGTTACATGCCTGTCTCCCAACCCATTGTCCAAACATTCCGGTCGCTTGTGGCTTTTAAGGTCCGTCAAGGGTGTGGGGTGGGAGGATTTTTTTCCAGATCTTCAGTGTGGGTCACGAGGTCAAAGGTCACCCTGTCACCTACAGTAGTTCGGATCCTGGGGAAGGCTGCGATTTTTTTTTCCTGGACTCGACGGTGTCTCTGAGTCTATCCTGCTCTGATGGGTAGCTGACATTAATGTAAAGTAAAGGCGGCTGGGCATTGTGCTGGCCACACATCCCCTGGTATGCCGTGGCCTCTGAAACTTGTGAACGCCGTTTCACCGGCCCTATGATCAATTTGGTCCGATGTGTACATTACTTTTACTCAAATAGGACGTTAAAGCTCAGCTTGCACGGGGCGCCGAAAGCCATAATGCTTGATTTACCGTGCTTGATTTAATAAAAAAGAAAAAAATAAACGTTAGAATAGATTGAGTAAAAAAATAAAAGAATGATTAAGAGAAATAGAGATGATAAAGTAGAGAAAAAAACTTGTCACTGGTATTATTTTCTTGCCAGATGTGACATATTTGATTTGACATAGTATTATTATATTTCTGTCACGAATGCGTGTCGACTTTCCTTCTTTCTCTCACAAACAATGCATCTAGGAAGGCGAGTTTCTGGCAAGCGAATTTAATATGTAGTTATAATACAACACAATTCGACATAAATCAATTAACAGCCTGTTCTTTACATATCTAATCAAAACCGGTCCTGACTTCGACCGTGATCCCCTTCTGTCTCTTAATGTACCCACACAGTGGGATCATAGTTCAGCTCGTAAACATTTCGATAGTGATATCCAGAGGTAAACGAGACTTAAGCAAACTGAATGTAACACATTTTACAACCATTTCGTTTACGTCTCGATATCGTCTACATTTGACAACAAACCGCATAGTTTTGTCAGTATTTACGAAAACAATGGAGAGATTGCAGCTTGTTTTGCTTTTGTGGCTGAAAAGAAGACGTAAAAGGCGTTATTGGGTTCACCCCATCTTTCAACAGAGGGAAACATTTGGCGAGTATCATCACCTTATGCAACAAGTTCTAAGTGATGATGAAAAGTGTCTGGCATACAGCCGAATGAGACCAGACACTTTTAAAACCCTTCTAGAAATTATAGGACCCCACATTGAGAAACGAACCACAAATTTTTGCAAGCCACTACCAGCTATAGAGCGCCTTGTCATCACGTTACGGTAAGTAAATTGATTAAATTTGCTTTTTATTAACCAATGTAACTTTGAACTTTATTTGACATAAACAATAATACAAATTAATAGATAACATTATGTAATATTAAACTAGAATCATAGCTTAGTACTGTAATATTTATTTATTTTCTTCAATATAATTGCGTCTGTTGAAAATGGAATTTAAAAAAATAATGTTCGAATCTAAAGTTGATAACCAGCTGTCTTAACTGATTTTTACAACAACAAAACATTCAAATCCAAAATGAATTTATTTCATAATGCTTGAAAAAAGTAGTAAACCCAACAAGATCAAATCACGGACTGTATGTCTGGTATTGATCGTATGCAGCGTTGTTGTATTAGTAGTGTTGGTGCAAAGGCTGTTGATGTTGTCCCCCTGCTTGTGAAAAGGAAGCGGTTGAAGTTTGACTCTGTTCCAAATGACGCAATAATAGCATTTGAATTTCAGCTTGACATTTGTATCTTGCCAATGGATTAAGCGACCTCAACTGAGGTGATAGACTCTGAAGGAAATGGTCGCAGTCATCCTTCTCCTCAACGTGTGGTTTGTTCATGGACAATATTGCATCAAGAATTTTACCATCCATTGAAGCATTCTGTCCTCGTTGGTGGGGGTATGGGACCCGCCTTCTATTGGTGGTTGGCCTGGCAATCAAGTTTGTGGCTGGACTTGCAGCCCGGCTATGATGAACTTCACTAGCACTTGGAGAGGGTGTGGGATGTGAAGTTGGTGTTGTATTTCTCTCCGTAGTTTGACTGGGCTCAATTAAACTTTGAGAACCAGAAGGTAAACACTGCAAAGATTGGAAGGTAGTTTCGGACATTTGTGAGCAGTCATCACCTTCACTATCAGAGACATCGGAGAGATTAGAAGTCGTTTTTCTGTCTGTAATGTGAGGCAGCAAAAACTTCATTGCATCATACAGATACCATTTTCTTCGCGTATCTGCAGCAGCTCCTGACTTTATTGTTTTTAGTTGTTTTTATGTCTTGTAGAAGTTATCCCTAAGAGTTGTCCATTTTTTTCTTGCAGCATTACCTGTAACAAAAATAAATTATTATAATACAGTATATCGTATTACTATGAAATCGTTATTTATTTGATTATTTGGTGATTAACCCCCTCCCCCGTTTTCTGATTTTCAGATACCTGGCATCAGAAGATACCCATCAATCTCAATCCTTTCATTTTCGTGCTGGCGTCTCAACAGTAAGAAGTATTACAGCAGAAACATGCGCGGCCATTTGGAAAATTCTGCAACCACAAGTAATGCCGAAACCCGACGAAGAACATTGGCTGAAAATTGCATTTGATTTTTTTACAAGATTTCAGTTCCCTTTGTGTTTGGGCGCAATAGACGGAAAGCATATTCGAATTAAAAAACCGAAGTCGGGTTCGAAATATTTCAACTATAAACATTTTTTCTCAATTATCCTCCTTGCAGTTACAGATGCTAATGGGAAGTTTGTTGTTGTAGATGTAGGTTCATGTGGTGGTAACAGCGATGGCGGAGTATTCAGTCGTTCATCTCTAGGCAAAAAGCTCATATCTAACAAGTTATCAATCCCCAAACGAGGCTACATACCAGGCACCGATATTGAGCTCCCTTACATGTTTGTTGCAGACGAAGCGTTTCCTCTTAGGGAAAACATAATGAAACCCTTTCCGCACCGTCAGCTTGCAGCTGAAAAAGAAATCTTTAACTACAGACTGTCTCGTGCGAAAAACAGCGTTGAGTGTTCGTTTGGAAGATTGGCACAGATGTGGAGGATACTTTTTCGCCAAATCGATGAACAACCAATAGCTGCAACAAATATTGTAAAAGCCATCACGGTCCTCCACAATTTTGTTATTGTAAACGAACCGCACAGACTCATTGTAGATATCCCCGAAGCACCTGTACCTAATGAACATTTGCTTCCGAGACGATTGACTTACCAAAATATTCAAAATCAAAGGCAAAGATCAACAAAATGTGGCATGCAGGTTCGAGAAAAGCTCGTAAATTACTTTATGACAGAAGGGGCTGTCCCTTGGCAATCCAATACTTTGTAAATAACAATGCTAGTATTAAAATAATTTAAACATTCATTGAGAGAAAGTGATAGAAGAGAGAAAGAGAGAGACTGAGAGAGAGGGGGAGTGAGAGAAAGAGAGAGAAAGAGAGAGAGAGAGAGAGAGAGAGAGATGAAAATAAACTAAACTCACCGTCAATTCCTAATTCTTGTCCAATTTCAATCCATTGTTTGTTAATAAATACTCTGTTGGAATAATTGTCTTCTGTCTTATCATAAAGAGCAGTTCTTTTTTCCACAGCAGCAATCAAAAGTTCATTGCAATTATCCATTTTTAAAGTGAAAACTGAAAAACTGGTAGTAAACCTTATGAGATTTTATGTCCGCAGTAAAATGCTCTCGATACAAAAAACGTGCTGATTGTATGTCTTATGTGTAATGGGAGCAAACTGATTCGACTGTGTTCACGGTGTGTTAAATGAGAGGTATTTTTAACCAACCTGTTTCCGCTCGGCGAGGTCACCGGGGTCAAAAGCTGATATCGAGACTTACACTTATCTTAAATGGCTGCACTGTGTTCATACGTTTACACACACTCTGGCCATCCATGCTGACCTCTTGACCCCCTTTCGTGTCGATGGACAATTTTTATGGGTGTTTTCACCTTACTCAATGTATGTGGTAGTGACAAAACAGAAATAGAGAAAAGAGAAACAGAAAAAAATAGTGAGATTAGTTAGTTTTGATAGCATCTAGTGGCAGTAAATTGACATGTATACAATAACAATAACATTTAATTAAATTATAGAGAAACTCTTTTATTTTTATCATTTGTTTTTTTATCAAAAAAGAGTAATAACACCAATATCGTTATCATTATATAGTCCTTAAAGCGCGTAGGGCCACAATCGTGGCTCAGCGTTAACAATACGTTTAGTGCGTGGAGCCACGATCGTGGCTTAGCTTTTTCGGCTACATTGTGTCGTTTTCATTCGTTTTTTTCCGTAAAAACGTACACATTCGTAAAGCTTAACAACTTCCGTCTCTTCTGGTAGTGCTCTCTATCAAGGAGTTCTTTTCAAACAAATTAATCATCAATCATCAGTGAGAGTCACTTTTCCCATTGTACGCTTCTTTGTAATATTATGTGCAAAATCAATACTGAACCGGAAGAACAGTTACACTCATTTAAACTAAGAACTATGTACTTGATTAAAGTATTTTTGTAATAGACCTAAAACGCTGTTATTGAAATGATTACACTCACAAAACGGTCCACAGACCTTTTAAAAATATTCCTTATTTTTCAAACGTATGTAATATAAATCACGGGTCGGCAACCTTTTGCTAACAGTGTGCCAAAGTAGGATTTCTAAATCATTCAGCGTGCCAACAGACTAAAAGTCAAACTGCTCCACTAAACTTTTAAAAAAATATATGTATAGCACAATTATTTTAACTTCGTAGCAATAACAAAGCCAAAAGCAAAGGGGTATTATTTAAAAAGAAAATCGTTAAAACGTTGTATATTTAACACAAAATTAACGTGTTTGAGGTTATCATCCTTTTATTTGCATGCATATTAAATACAATAATTTGTTACTATTCTTTCACATTTATGGTATATATTGTCAAATCATTATCATTTGGGAGTCAAGATGAGGATCTAACACTTGCAAATGTTAATTATATTGTGATCTTCTGGTCATGCTGAAAGTAATATAGTTAAGCTGAAGAGATACGTAGTAATCATACAATCTGGGTTGTAATGTTTGAAAATATACATATAAATTATTTAGTCTTTCAATATCTATAGCCTACAATTTTCAAATACTTTTTACAGTTTGATCATGTCAAAGTTTGTAAATTGTAATGGTAAGCCATTTTTTTTTAAAGAACAAAAGAAACATATTAGAAATATCAGCTCAGATAAAACGTATTAATTATCTACCTTTCTTTTTTTAAAGTTTCCACATTTGACTCAATAGTGATGGCAAAATAAAGTTATGTTTATAATGCAACTCACTGAAATGTATCGCTATGTCATTCAGCAACATCGGCTTCCACAGTCAGTTTTTCTCATTCAGAACCGCAAATTGTTGTCTAGTTATAAAAAAGAAACAACACATCTTGGAGGTTTCTCGCGTGCCATTGAAAATCGCTCTGCGTGCTAACTTTGGAACGCGTGCCTTAGGTTGCTGACCCCTGATATAAATAAATCAACTAGATATGACTAGTGTTAGAAAAGAGTGTGTGTGTGGGTAGGGGGCCCAGAAAAGATCTCTTACCGGCATCTTTTTTTTTCTCTCGAGGGCCTTGTCCATCACTGCCCCTAGTGTGCCGGCTTTTAAATCGTCACTGAAGGGCTGGTCTAAAAATATAAAGTGACACTCTGTATATCATTGTTGTTTGTGATGTTTTTTATTTAATGTTTAGTTAAATTGTGGACTCTTTCCTCGGTCCTAACGGGGTCTCTACAGCAATATGATGAAGAAGAAGATAAGTCACATCAAAAATTACATGATGTCAGATTTTCATAGTGACAGTTCCAGTAATATGGAAACGATCATGATTTTATTTCATCTCTCTAAATCTGGCAAAGTTATTACATATTCGATCAAGTCAAACTTAAAATGATGTTAGTTTTTATAATATATTTTTATTTTATTGTTAGATACGATTATATTAAAGCTACAAAGTGTAAATGGACGTTCTCTTAATTTTACAAAGCCAAAAATATAAAAAGAACGAAAAAAAAAATTAAAAAATAAAGCGTAACAATTACTTGTATGCGTAAAATGGATGAGAAGTTGACAGAAAAAGAATTTAAAATTGGACAATTGATAATTTTTTTTAAAAAGTAAATTTACAAATACAAATGTTGTAGTATCACATGATTCAATGTATTTAAATATATGCGTTTATAAAACAAGATTATTTGTTCTAGATATAACAATAATTTCAACAGTTAATAGATTTAACAAAATATAAAAGGCCTTATCTTTACATTACAGACGCTCCGTCTGTAAAGAAGATTATTGCGTCCTACGCTCATCCGTGGTATGAGTCTAGTCTTGCAATTGTATTAATGTTTTAAATGATGTTAAGTTACTGGTTTTCCTGGTCTGTTCAGGCAACCCATTCTATGCCCGAATGCCACTCGGGAAGAAAGAGTACTTATATGCATTTGTTCTCGCATAAGGGACAAGAAAAGAGTTTTTGACTTTATGTTTATCTGAGCTTTGCAACAGGTTGCTATTGGGTTATTGTAGATATTGCCTTTCCCAAAATAATTATTATATTAATGAGTTTATTGATTTGATAATTATATTAAGACATTTGAATTTTATTACATTAATTATTTAGTATCATTTATTAAAGTTGTATAGATCAGTGCACCCAATATATTTTGGGAAATATTTTATAAAAAAGATGAAGTTTTTGTTAGACTTCTGAATGAGGCCCAAGTGAGATGGAACTGATTTCATATCTCCATTGTAAAAATTTTTAATTAAAGTATATGATATGTGCCTATAATTCCTACATTCTGATTGAGAGAAAAAAATATGTATATCTGTGTTTTAGGCTTTGAATATTGAAGCAAGTGAAAGAAATAGTGTTACTTCGTCATTTCAAGTTTTTGAATTGTGATCAAACTCAAGTTGTGAGCTTGGCTGGATGATAGTGGATTATAATAAAACTGCAGATAAATTGTAAATGTTTAGCTGCCCATAGGCTACTACGTTACCATAATAATAAAAAGCTATAATAATTATGGGCACTAACAGTTGTATTTCCAAATTAGAGTTTAATGCCTTATGTATTATTACTACTTTACTCTTTGCCATTCTGTCCTCTAATATTTCTAGGTTTAGTGATTTGACTAATGGTGTTACTCTTGTTAATTGGGAATATTCACTAGTTATAAAACTTGCAGCTCTTTTTAGAATTTGTTCTAATTTTTAATGTTTTCTTTAGTTGATGGGTCCCATACAGATCCGACATATTCTAGTATAGGCCTAACTAATGTGAGATAACATTTTAGTTTTATATTCTTATAACATTTGTAAAAGTTCCTTTTTATGAATCCTAATATTTTGTTTGATTTTTAATTACTTCATCAATATGAAGGTTCTAAGATAACTTATAATGTATTAGTACTCCTAGATACTTAGCATCGTTAGTTTAAGTTAGTTCTTTACCATGAATGTAGTAGTTTGTTATTATTTATTTCTTTTTCTTGATACCCTTAATAGTTGGCCTTTTTCGGTGTGAAAAGACATACACTCAAGTTTGATTCCCATTTTTTTAGTTTGTCTAGGTTTTTTTGTAAAAGTTCACTATATTTTCATGTCTTTATTATTCTATAAATTATGCAATCATCAGCAAATAATCTTACTTTTGTTCCTGTGTTGATGCAATTTGGTTGATCATTAATATAGATTAGAAATAGTATGGGCACTAGAACAGTTCTTTGTGGAACTCCTGAGTTTACTGTTAGTGGTGATGAAATAGAGCCGTTTATTATTACTGTTTGTTCTCTGCCTATAAGAAAGTCCTGAATTCATTGATGTAAGGGACCAGAAATTCCAAAGTATTTAAGTTATTTTAGAAGACTAGAATGATGCACTTTATCAAATGGTTTTGAAAAATCTAGTAATATATCATCAATTTGGTTGTTATTATCTAATCCCTTCGAAAAGTCATCTATTGAGCCTATTAATTGAGTTTCACATGATCGGTTTTTCCTGTTGGTGTGGGCACAGTGCATTAAGTTTGTCTAGATGATTTACTAAACTACTATATATTATTTGTTAAAGTGATTTTGTTAGAGAAACAGGTCTGTAATTTCCGGGTTAAAATTTATCTCCTTTTTTGAAATGAGGGGTTACATTGGCTAATTTCCAGTCTTTGGGCACTTTTCCCTGGTTTAGGCAGGCCTGAAAGAAAATTGTAAAGATTGGAGATATTTTATTAGTTAGTTCTTTGAGCAGTCTTGCTGGTATTTTAATTGGACCAGAAGATTTGTTTACTTTTAAGTTGGTTAGGAGTTGTTTAATGCCTATTTCATCTACATTTATATTTCCTATCTCTTCTAGTTTGTTTAAATTTATGGCGATGTCTTTTTCACGTGGATTTGAAAAAGATGATGCAAAGTGTGTGTTTAGGATAGTAGCTTTAGTTTCATTATCATTCTGAGTTTCATTTTTGTAGCCTTTTAGTGGAGCTATGCAAGTATTGTCCATTTTTCTTGATTTTATGTAGGACCATACATTTGTATTATTAACTTTAGAAATTACATTGTTTACATATTTATTCTGCAGTTGTCTGCTTAGTTTCTGAGTTAAAGGTTAAATTTGTAGGAATCTTTTATGTAGGCTAATTGAATTAGTTGCCTACATTGTTTACAGACATTTTCTTTTTGTTTACACAGTTTCTTTTGCTTAATGTTAAACCAAAATTATTTAATTTTATTTGATGTTTGTTTTTTTGGCACAAAATCAGCCTTTATTGTTTTTAAGTTTGTTTTTATGAATTGCCAAATATCTTCAACTCGGCTGTTTATATTGTATTTATTAAGGAAAGTAATTTGAAATTTTATTGCTGCTTGATGTAGATCTGTTGTATTGCATTTATTCCAGAGAAACATTATTCTTCTTTTATGTTTCTTGCATATTTCGGTTTTGATTATGTTATTAACTCTCACAATGTCATGATCTGAGAGATCAGGGATTATTTCATAATCTATTTCTAGTCCTGGTCTGTTTGTTAAGAATAAATCTAGTATATTATGGTTACTTGTTGGTTTTTTATTAATTTGTTCAAAGTTTAGATTGTGTATGGTCAATGCTATTGATAAACATTTCATTTATTTATTTTACGTTTTTTTTTATAGAGTAGATATTCCAATTAATGTCTAATTCTTATAATATCTTATATATATATAATGCCTTCCTTGTATGCCTGACAATTTGTTAAGGGTTAGCAACATTTATCAAATGTGGTGTTATTAAAACTGTTGCTCAAACTATTGGTTCTTGTCGTCCATTTAAGCCAAGACTTTAGACATCAGAAGCGCCAATCCCAACACAAGCATTGTAACTTTGACAATCTCTTGAGCAGCTGAAATGTCATAATGAATTTATATTACACTTTAAAAACTATCGTTTCAGGCTATGTTTTTTTTTACATAGTGTTGGTGTCCTATTATTATTATTGGACTATCAAACATTACTACCAGTCTTTTCAGAGTATTTGAGTTGCAGTAGCTGAATTATTTGATTGATTTGAACATCAAAATAGACGACATCACCACAATATAAATTCCAAACTTGTAAATAATAAAAGAACGACTTGTTGCAGCATATTATTTAATAACAATTCATTAACAGTTGACACTTCACATCCAATGAACAAATATAGCTTTATAGTATCAACATAATACACAATTTTATTTATTTTTCCTGAGTCTAATTATAATGCCGGCGTTCCTTGTGAGTTATGAGAAAAGACTGCCGACCGCATGGACAGTCACTTGACTATCTCTACTTCCGATATAGGTTTTCTTAATATCCAAAAATGGGTTTTATTTCGACTTTTTAATTATTAATATAGCTACTACCTATATATTATTTAATTACTCCATAGCATACCCCCCAACCACAGAGAAAAAATAATAATTTATTATTATTTTTGATACGAAAAATGTTTCCAATAATGAAAAAAAAATTTATCTTAATCTTAATTAATGCATGTAATCATTCATTTAATAATACATAGAGAAAAAATTCATTTAATATATGTACAAACAACAACAAAAATTCATAGGCAGAAATATAAACAAAAGACACAAAGAATAATGTCTAATGTTAATATGACAATTAGTCATAGACAACTATCTTTTGGTATTGTCTAATCAACTTCAGTAATACTGAGATAAACTATTGGATATCAGTGATGTGTATCGATAATAATTATGCTAAATACTCATCAAGGCTGTCGAGATTATCTATTATCTTTATCTCACAAAATCTAAATAGATTCCATGAAAATTTTTTCATACAACATGTATTATTTTATACAACAAAATTAATATAATACTAATGTCGGTTTTTTCAATTGTCATTTTGTATTGATATTTTTATTGATTATTCTTGATTTTTATTGATTATTATTGATTGTTATAGATTATTATTTATTATTGATTGATATTCTCAATAACATTACTTACAATGTAACATGATTATCTTTAATATTAGTTTACAATAAAATATTACACAAGTTATTCAAGTCTTCCCTTCAAATATATCATTATATTACACTGCTCATCTTCCAGTGAGTCTTATATGTATCATTTATTTATTGGCTTCAATGCTATCTTTAGTCTTACATGAATACAATACAATATTACCATCTAATGCTCTGACTTTAGAGTCTTACATAGGCATTTCATTATTATATCATTCTTATTTCAATTCCTCTAATGCTTTTTTAAAGACTTACATAGGCATATTAATGTTAACATATGGCATAACAGATTCACTGTTCAGAGGCCACAAAATTTATGTGCTTAACAGTCTTACCAAACTGTTCAGAGGCTACATAAAAAAAAAAATTCCAACTGATAATCATTATTTTCATCAATTAGATTATTTTATACCAGTATCCATATTTACATATTTGTTCTTTACAAAAGAAAAAAAAATTGTTATCATGTCATTATACCTGTTACTGAAAATATCATATCCTTTCATAAATTTAGTTATTCCTATGTATAATTTTATTGATTATACCTGAGTTCTCTGTTAAAATTCCTTAGAATTTCACAGCATGTATTCAATGTTATCTTTCTATGTTCAGATTTACTAATATCATTGTCTGGTATTTTCCATTTCAATTATTTTGCTTTTATTTTCCCTGTTATAGTTTTTTAGAATTGCACAACATTTATTTAATGTCATTTTTGCATGTTCTGATTTATTGATATCATCTTCTGATTTATTTTCAATTATCATATCATCTTCTGATTTATTTTCAATTACTTTGTTTTCTTCATAAGTTCTCAAATTGTTTAAATGAACAATTTTCTCTTTGTTATTAATGTTAACCTTGTAAAATACATCAGATAGCTTAAGTATTATTTCAAAAGGTCCTCTCCATTCCATAGTATTGCCATTGCCAATTGGCAAATAAACAAGTACTTTATTACCAACTTCTAGTTTTCTCATGTTCTTATGAATGTTTTCTCTGATTAAAGTTTTAGATTTGATTTCTTGATTTTTTTGTACAGCAAATTCATAAGCTGTTTTCATATGTTTTTCAGTTTTATTGACTAAGTCAAATGGAGACATTTTTTTTTCTTTAAGTCCTAATAATTCTGATTTGAAATTATCCAATGGTCCATTGGGATTTTTGCCAAGCACTAATTCAAATGGTGAAAAACCTGTGCTTTCATGAACCGATTGTCTATAAGCAAACAAAATAGCTGGAAGGTAATCATCCCATTCAAATGGATGGTCTTCACACACTTTTGTTATCATTTGTTTTATTGTTTGATTAGCCCTTTCTATCATACCATTTGATTCAGGATGGTATATAGAACTAAAAATTTGAGTGATTTTGAACATTTGTGCAAAAGCTTGAGTAAGGCTTGATTTGAATTGAGTTCCATTGTCACTCAATATGAACTTTGGAAAACCGAAACGACAAAAGATAGGTAAAAGAGCATTACAGACCCTTTCTGCAGTTATTTCCCTTAATGGAACTACCTCTATCCATCTACTTCCCATGTCTATAATGGTTAAGGCAAACTTTGCTTTGGTAGTTTTAGTCTGCTTCATGGGCCCTATTATATCAACTGCTATCTTGTAAAAAGGTTTGTTTATGGTATCGGTCATTTGTATTGGAGCCTTATGTTTAGAATCTTTTTTATTATGTCTAAGACAGGTATCACAGCTTTTAATAAATGTTTTCAAATCTTTTTCCATTTTAGGCCACCAGAAATTCTTTTTGAGTTTACAAACTGTTTTCTTGCTACTCAAATGACCTGACAATGCATTGTTGTGCGAAATTTGCATTACTTTGACAGTTAATGTTTTAGGTATAACTATTTGAGTTACATCTAATTTAGTGTCCTTTCTACAGAGAATTCCATTTATTATTTCAATGTTTTTATTTTTAACCTGACCTTTTTCAATTTCTGATACCATTTTAATTATGTATGGATCTTCTTTCTGTTCTTGTTTTAGAGTTAGCTCATCAAAAGGCATGTTTATTAAACTGATATTTTCTGTTTTTTTTATTTGGGTTTCCTTTTTATGAGGACTATCAATGTATGATAATATCTCACTCTTCATTTTAGTAAAATCAGATATTTGATTTTTAGCAATGTTGAATATTTGTTTATGACCTTCTAAATGTCTACATAGTGAAATAGCATGTAATTCTTTTGGTACATTGTTTATTTCACATTGACTTTCAAATTTGCTTACATACTGTTCTAGTTTTTCTGTTCCATTCCATTTGGGAATAGGATTATCTTTTTCATTATTTATGGATAAGTCAATATTAGGTGTCTCATAGAGAATATTATTTTCTGACTTTCCTATGGTTTGTAAAAAATTAAAAGTTTGTAGAGCAGGGTAAAATTCTTGTTCTGGTAAATCTACTAACTTTTCATTTTGCAATAGAACAGGTTTCAAATTCAAGTCATTGGATTTTTCATTCATCCATTTTTGAAAAATGTCAAAACTATTATCATGTTTGACATTGAAAGAATTACCAATAATTAAAGGTGCAACACAGTTTTTCATTATGGCTGCCTCTGCTTTTCCTGTAAGCCAAGGACAATCAATGTCTATTATAGTGACAGGACAATTTACAGTGGAACCATTTCCAAGTTTTATTGTATCCACTCTTATTATATTGGTGGGTTTCTGATTTGGAATGATACTTTCATCTATACATATTATACTACTTCCGGTGTCTCTTAGACAGTATGTGGTCTTTCCTTCCACATAAGCAGGAAAAAGTATTAATTGACCCCTGTTTTCAAATATGACATTATTTGATTGAGATGTGGAATTGTTAAGTTTTCCTCTATTTCTTCTATTTTGGAAATTTGATTGAGGCCTATTTTGAGTATTAGGAAAATCTTGTCTTCCAACATGTTGATTTGGCACATTGTTATTGGAAAAATTCTGATTTGGCATATTTCTGTTTCCAAAATTTGAAAAATTCTGATTTGGAAAGTTTCTATTATCAAAATTAGAAAAATTTTGATTTGAAAAACCTCTATGATCAACATTTGATCTATTGAAGTTTGGATTGAAATTTCTACCTCTTGCATTGTTATTTCTGTAACAATATTCTGATGAATGGTTTGTACCATTGCAAAAAATACATCTATAATTATTAGATTTTGGTTGATTATCAAATTTTTTTCTATTGCCAAATTGATTATGTCTAGACCTAGGAGGTGAATAGCTCCTTCTTCTATGTTGAATTGTATTTACTGTTTGATTTTGTTTAGTCAGTTCTACATTAGGATGACTATCTTTAAAATTTGAGATTGCATCTATCAAATTTTCAACTGTCTTAACTTTTCTTTCCATAATGTGAGTAAACAATGGTTTAGAAGCTTGTTCTAATACTTTATCAACAACCATAATTTCTATAATCTCATTAGGATTTTTGGTATCTATTTTTACTAAGTCTAACCAGGTAAGTAAAAATGTTTTCACTTCAGACACAAAAGCTCTCGGTTCTATCTTGTCTGTTAAGATAAAATTATGAAACTTTTGTCTGTAATAATCCTCAGAGTGGATAAAGCATTTAATTAACTGTTCTTTGATAATGGCATAATCAGTTATTTCTTTATCAATATGTGATAGTGCTTCCCTACCCTTATCTTTCAATTGTGGGATAAGGTGAATGTAATATTCTGAAATGGGAATCCCATATCCTTTACATGTTGCTTCAAATAAATTTAGAAAATCAACAATTTTCTCTTTTCCATCAAAAGGAGGCATTTTGAATCTAACACCATGTTTTGATTTTTCATTATTTGTTTGCTCAACTTTAGTATTTTGCAACTTAGCCAACTCCAATTCATGAGCTAATTTTAGTTGAGTTTCTTTCAACTGAGTTTCTCTTAACTCTTTTTCTTTATTCATTTATAGTGCTTTCAATTCTTTTTCTTTATTCATTTCTATTTCTTTTTGTTTAATTTCATTATCAAGTTCTCTTTGTTTAATTTCATTATCAAGTTCTTTTTGTTTAATTTCATGAGCCCTTAATTCTGCTCGCTCATCTCTTTCCTTATCTGCTAGTTCTTTTTTTAATTGCTTAACTTTATTTTCAACAAATTCCTGATATTCCTTTTTATCAGTAATACCATATTTTTTTGCCAACAATTCAGCCTCATCATAGAGTAATTGAACCTTTGACTCCATTATTATTTATTATGAATGTCAAGATTTATTAGATTATAGTACAGTACAATTATTATAATGCACTATTTTATAGTACAGCAATGTTTTATTCCTATACTGGATGGCAATATTTATTAACTACTGAATGAGCATTTTTATATTACTGAATGACAATATTTATTAAATACAGAATGAGCAGTTATATATTATCACAGCAACTTTTTTTTTTCCTATGCTATAGTAAAATGTTTATAATTCAGAATGCAAGATGCTAGAATGTCAACAATTATTGGCTATGCCAAGACACATTTTCAATTATGGCTTGTTTATTTTATTATTATTATCAATTTTATAGAAGAGTTGAAAGCAAGTGCAAGTCACTTTTTGCTATTATGACTTATTATTACTATATAGGTTGCACAATTATTTTCCGCAAAGCAATGTACAATCTTATTATTACCAATGGTAGCACATATACAATATTATTATTATTATTGAGGATGGCATATAAGAATTAGATTAATGTCATCATAAGCCACTATGATATTATTCTTATTAGCAATGGAAATGGATAAAATTATTATCAGTATTGGAAGTACATTTGCATTGTGATTACTGGAAGTACATTTTCATTTTCATTAATGCCAATACACAATAATTTTACTATAATTAATAGCAATGTAAATTCTAGATAATATTATTACAGTAGCACTGCAAAGCACAATATTATTTTTATGTAGGTTATTTTACCTGTTATATTGTGAATATTTTGTACATTTGTAGTTACATGTATTTGGGCACTACTTAAATCATATAGTTATGAATCTGAATATTCATATTATTATTATCTTGGTGAACTTATTATTGTTAATGTTCTTACCATAGACCATTATACTCAGAGAGCAAAAACTAACCAATGCATATTAATGATATTTCAAAAAATACACAACAAAAAAATTATATCAAGTAGCAATAGAAAAAAAACACAATCACAATACACTAATGCTGCTTGGACCACAAATGATAGAGGAATTTTTGACAAAGAATCACAACATGTATAACATTGACAAGACTATAGTAATTTTACTTGAATAATTCTTAACAAAAACAAACAAAGGCAAGACAACTAACAGAAATAACCCTAACAAAGAATCATTTCTAATCAATCTCTTTTAAGAAACAGAAATAGATTATAGACAGAATAAGAATAGACAAGAGATTTATTTTAGAAACTCCCGCCAACCAGAGCCCGCTTTATACATAAATAATACATATATATATATATAATTCATACTAATGAATGTAAAAAATATGATTAAATTAAAGATTACTTAATAATCCAAATGAAAACACATTCACTGTATGAAATTACTGCAATGTAAATCCAGAGTAGAAATCCAGAAGAAACTTAATTAATTATTTAATAATCCAATGAATGTTCACACTGTATCAAGTTGAGTTGCTTCAAGTTTCCACTTCAGTATGGTATAATCCAATTTTAGAATGAACACAAGAAAAAAATGTATACCATTAATTAAAATTAATGTCAATGTCTTTGGTATACAGATTAAACATTAATTATATTTAAAGTTATTTAATGTTATTTATTTATATTTCAACATATTATTATGTCACATCAGATTTCAACACCTGGTCGTGTCACATCGGATTTGAACATATGGTTATGTAGGCTACATAAAATTCAACACATGGTTGTGTCACATCGGATTTGAACATCGGACTTGAACATATATATATAGTTTAGGTTCCTTGTTGATAACATGTGGGAACGAAACTTTTTCCGGTTGCAAATAATGATCTACGTATAGTCACTTTTTTTCGATTTTTTGTATCGAATTTTCCAATGATGAAATATTTGTCATCGGTGTACAAACGTTATATTTTCTTAGAGCTATTATAGTGCTCAATCATATAAATAGTATATGTATTTGAAATAATTGACTCAGGCTTCAGTTTTGTTCAAAAACTGGTACTCACATAATTTTCCATGTGGTTTATAGTACGTCTTCAAAAAGTTCAAAAAGTTTCGAATTTGAACATAATATTATATCCTTCAGCTTCTCTCTCCGTTAGCTGCCACCAAACCTGTTGATGTCCTATTATTATTATTGGACTATCAAACATTACTACCAGTCTTTTCAGAGTATTTGAGTTGCAGTAGCTGAATTATTTGATTGATTTGAACATCAAAATAGACGACATCACCACAATATAAATTCCAAACTTGTAAATAATAAAAGAACGACTTGTTGCAGCATATTATTTAATAACAATTTATTAACAGTTGACACTTCACATCCAATGAACAAATATAGCTTTATAGTATCAACATAATACACAATTTTATTTATTTTTCCTGAGTCTAATTATAATGCCGGCGTTCCTTGTGAGTTATGAGAAAAGACTGCCGACCGCATGGACAGTCACTTGACTATCTCTACTTCCGATATAGGTTTTCTTAATATCCAAAAATGGGTTTTATTTCGACTTTTTAATTATTAATATAGCTACTACCTATATATTATTTAATTACTCCATAGCACATAGGAAGAGGCTTCCGAGCATTGTATTGAAATGAACACCCTCATAAAAAAATAAAAGGTGGAATACAACAATATTAGGAACTTGAAAAAGAACCAAAGATGATGTATCGAAGGCCATCAATAAAACATGGTTTGAGATCAGATGGCTGGCACAGAATAGGGGGGCTTGGCCGAGCTTTGTAGCTGCCTAACGTGATAAATAATAATAATTAATTAGAATTTTTTTTTCCAAAGTATTTAAGCGAAAATTGTCATTGGTGTTACGTCCACAATCCCCTTGTGGCCAGAGCTGTGTAGATCTTGCTGATAATTCTCGTTAGTCCTAGGGGAGACTTTAATTATTAGTATTTATGTTTCAGTATTACACGAACTCTTCTTATAGTCCTGGGCACAAATTCAGTATTTGTATTCCAACATTTCCTTTCTTGTACATTAGAGTAGTAGATCAATCTTATTGTAATGTATACAACACAATATAATAGTAACTTGACAAGGAAGCTTCAGTGTAACTGTTGTTGATAGTTTATTTCAGGTGGTATGTTCAATATATACAATATATCTATTATGTACAGTTAGAAAAAAATAGTGCAAACACAAACGTTCTCAAAGGAACATATTTTGAAACTCTCTGTCTTTCAGACAAAAAAAATCATTAAATACTATCCGAGTGGTGCAAGGGATAGACCCATTACCAGTAGGGGTGAAAATCATGGTATCATTACAAAACTCATAACAAAAACGATAGGAACTTCCCCTATTAACCAATGAGTCGTTCCCAGACTCTGAGAATTTGAGATCAACACAGAATCCCAACATTACCTAGATCCTTTTGTTTTCCTACTAAACGTCCTAATATTGTGTGTAGTAAGAAAAGAGAGAGAGAGAGGAATAAACATTGCGTGTTCCGATTCTTGGAAAAACAATATACATGACACGCCCCCACCCAATGAAAGAAATAATGTACCATGATTACCCAAGTAATACTCAACATGGTACATTTTTCGTACTTAACACTATCGTTTTAAAAACCATCAATCAATGGAAGATTATAAGACAATTTAAGCAAACATGGCTCACTGGCACAACTAAATTATAAAAAGTGTCACTACCCAATGGTAATTGTGATTATAACGTGATGGACAAATATTTCCCCGTTAATATTAATATTAACTAATGTCTCAACAAGTACAAATAATTAAAAAATATTCTAGTCATTCTTATTTTAACTATGTACAGTTGTGTGGATTTCCACCAAAAATTTGCAAAAAGTCTTAATCTATTTAAACAAATATAACATTGCTCAAACTCTGTCAATTTTCAACAGTTTACTTCTAATATACCAACCAAAAGATAAGTAATACATAACTCGAATCAAACTATAGGTTACTTCCCCTTTAAATTACAGTGTCAACTTGACATTAACAGGGTTCATACCTAAGATGATGATACTTCCACTTTTCTCAAATATGAGGAGAAAATACGCTCCAGTTACGATTACTACAGTAATCTCAATATTAAAATGTAATCCACTATTATGCGTTTTTGGCAAATTTGAAAGTTTAATATAAAAGATTGTTCAGGGTTGAATGAGTGCCCACCTTTAGGTACCTTTGTTTCCCTCCATTCCCGGATATATGGAATATATAACAACATATATACAACATAGTGAATATCCACTAGTTTTTCCCATTCTATTACCATGATATAACAATTTAGCAATAGATTTCCAATATTATCTATTAATTTATACCAATTGATATTACATCTCTTTCTAAGATAAAAATTTTACATATTATTATTTAGTTCCATTTATTAACTAAAATAAAACAAGATAATAAATCAACTAGCTCAAAGTTTTTCCACTTAATTGCATGTGATGACAATTACTTTTATCCATCCATATCAAGTAAATACGTGCATATTATATATTTATTGCATCATGCATCAACATTTAAATGGAATTTCTTTTCCATAATCAAATGAATTTAAAATATATCAGAACATCAATATTATACATGATTATAACAATTATTAATACTTTCAAAAGACTTGACTTCTGTATGATACAAGTATTCTATAGGTATTCCATAATCAAAATTCAAACGAATGATAGGTTATCATGACACATTCTTAATGAATAAGTGAGATGATCTAAAAAAGAAGTATGGGGTTATTCAGTCAATCATGTAGCACCCAAGATAGAGTATCAGCTATGACCTTGTCTCTATCTTGTCGATGATACGGGGAATGGGATACCAGTCGGTCTTTGTCAAATTACTTAATTTCCCAAAGTCTCTATAAAACTGCAGTGTGTGGTCGGCTTTTGGTACCATCACACAGGGTGTAGACCATTTGCTATCACATTTTTCTTCTATGTCATCTTCTAACATATACTTTACATCTAATTTAATATGCTCAGGTCTGATGGGGTCAAATGGATGCTGTTTAATAGACCTGGCACCCTCGGTTAACACTACATCGTGTTCTATTACATGTGTCCTACTGGGAACATCTGTAAACATTGACTTATATTCATGTACCAGCTCAATGATCTTTTCCTTATCTTCTACCGGAAGATGTTCTAGCCTTGTATCTAAACTCTTAAGGGCATCTGTATTATTAAGTTTACTTTCTGCAAACTTATATTCTATCCTAGATAAGTCCGTCGGGACTCTCGCTAATGAAATCATGGGGACCTCCCGTGGTTTACTCTTTTCCCTGGAAACATAGGGCTTAAGTAAATTAATATGGCATACCCTCTGCTTTTGTCTCCGGTCAGGAGTCTTTATCAAATAATTGACCTCGCCAAGCTTTGATTCTATCTCATAGGGTCCACTAAACTTTGCACATAAAGGCTGATTTGGCAAAGGTAGAAACACAAGAACTTTGTCACCTGGTGCAAAAGTTCTAGCTGTAGCTTTACGGTCATAGTTCTGTCTCATACGCTCCTGCATCTGTGGAAAATGAATCTTCACATGGTTAAAAGCATGATAAAGCCTATTTTTAAATTTATCTACATATGACAAATGTCCAATCGGTTCACTGTCCGTTAGCCAAGTTCCATGTAGAAGTTTCAACGGACCTCTGACTGAGTGTCCATACACAAGTTCGAATGGGCTAAACCCCAGGGATTCCTGAGTGGCCTCCCTTGCAGCGAACATTACATAAGGCACACCCTTATCCCAGTCTTTCTCGTTTTCATAACAGTACTTTTTAAGCATCGATTTTACTGTCTGATGAAACCTTTCCTGAGCTCCCTGGCTCTCAGGATGATAGGCACTTGATAGCCTATGGCTTATCCCTAATTGTTCCATGACTTGTTTGAAAATGTTCGAAGTAAAGTTAGTCCCCTGGTCGGACTGTACTGTCTTCGGTAGGCCATAACGTGTGAAGAAATTTGTCAGGGCGTCTACCACCTTCACTGTTGTTATGTTCCGCAACGGAATGGCTTCCGGGAAGCGAGTGGATGAACGCATGACTGTGAGCAGGTATTGAAAACCGGCTTTTGTTTTCGGCAACGGGCCCACGCAATCAATGAGTATATGACTGAATGGTTCGTCGAACGCTGGTATCGGCTGGAGTGGAGCGACAGGAATTCGTTGGTTAGGACGTCCTACCATTTGGCATACGTGGCAAGTCTTGCAGTATTGTTCGACATCTCTTCTCAGTCCTGGCCAGTAGAAGTAAGGGAGGATACGGTGGTGCGTTTTTCGGACTCCCATGTGACCAGCGAAAGGAAGATCATGCGCCATACGCAGTATATCTTGACGATAGCACTTAGGTATTGCAATCTGGTGAATACTGTCCCACTCGTTTGTACCTGAGTTGAGCGGTTTCGACTTTCTCATCAACACTTCATCTTTCATGTAGAAACATTCCGCCATTGCATCTGCAGTCTTTTCATCAACAGCTTTCATTCTGAGTTGCATTATTACTTCGTCATTCAATTGTTCTTTCACCAATTTCTGCTTTGGTGACAAAATGTTACCGTTCTCTGTTGCATCACCAGTTGTTAGTTCAGCAAAGAACGTAGCACTTAAATCGATGTCAGGTGTTTCTGTTATCACTGTTTTATTCGCATGTGTGTCTTCAGAACAGACAAACACATCTTTCGTTGCACTACACGGCGTAGCAGGAGTCTTTACCGACTTCTTTTTCTGCATTGCTCTTGTCAGTGCACATGTTGGGCGTTCATTGGCAGGACGTAGGTTTTTGTCCTCCGCCATCTTTGTCTCCAACACTTTAACCATGGGCTCGACAGTGACTCTGCCGCCCATAATGTCATTTCCTAATATCATGGAAACGCCTTTGACGGGTAGTGCGCGCCACACTCCCACTACGATGTTACCTGTAAAAATATCCGACTCGAGTTTTATTCTGTGCAGTGGAGCTTCCACAGCCTCCATACTAGCACCTCTCAGCACAACAGACTCACCGGTACTGGTGGCATCCGTTAACGGCACACTGCCCTCCAGGATCACGCTGACAGCAGAACCCGTGTCACGTAATATCTGTATTTTCTTCTTGCTGAGTACATCGACTTCTGTCGACACTGTCCCCTCGTAGACAAAGGGTCGAAAATCGGATAAGTCGTCCTCTTCCGGGACTTCAGGAACCATCTGTTCCTCACGGCCTTCTGAAAGCATAATAGATTGAGTACAGCTATTCTCTTTTACCTTAGATAGACTGTTCTCAAAAACCATCGACTCCACAACTATGGGCGATGCCGGCCGCATTTCTTTTGAGTTTCTTGACCCTGTGTTGCACACTTCTTCTGTCTGCTTGCTGTCTTTCTGCACTCTGGCACAGTGTAGAATAGCACCTTGCTTCTTGGTAAGGATCCAACAATCTTTCTTCATGTGGCCCTCTTTCTTGCAATTGAAACATACCACCTTTGCTTTATTTACATCTGTCTGCTTCCTGAAATGAACTAAGTTACTATTATTATTTACACCACTGTTCTTATTATTGTTTTCACTTGTCTCTTTTGGTTTACTAGCCTCCTTGGGCTCTGGTTTGTGCACTTTGGGTTTGTCAGCATAATATGGCTTTATGCTGGCGTAAATTATGGCATAGTTATCTGCCAATCTAGCAGCTTCATGCACATCTTCAACCCCTCGGTCTGAGATGTGGGTTTTAATATCCACTCGAATACAATCATTGAATTCCTCAAACAATATTAGGTTCTTGAGTTTATCAAACTCACTTACATTCTGTGACCTTAGCCACTGTTCTAACATTTTCTCCTTTTGTCTCAAAAAGTCTACATGAGTTTAATCATATGCCTTCTTTCTGTCTCTAAATAGCTTTCTATATTTTTCTGGTGTCAGGGAATAACTTTTTAGCACCCTATCTTTGATTACTTCATAGTCATTTATTTCCTCGGGTGTTAAACTCAACACTACGTCCAATGCTTTTCCTTTGTTGAGAGTTGACCTTAACAATAAAGCCATCTTATCATCAGGGAACTGATAATCTACAGCTATCCTCTCAAAAAGCAAAAAGAAATCTTGAACATCTTCTTCTCTGAATATAGGCAAGTGTTGCTTCATTGCGCTAATATCCATACCATTGCTGTCCCTAAGATGGTCAGGTCTGTTCATGCGTGCCATCTCTATCCTTTCTCTGCTTTCAATCCTAATTCTTTCATTTTCCCTTTCAGTTTCTATCCTAATTCTTTCCAATTCCATTCTCTTGATAGCTAATTGGAATTTTAGTTTTTCACTCAACCCTTCATCTTCTTCATTGTTTGATGATCTAGATGACATATTTCTTACCTCGTCTCCGTGGGCAATTACCTCGCCCCCACTGGGAGCTACATAACCTTCATTGATATCGTTCTGGCCCACTTTAACTACACTACCAGTGTTCATGGCATTCTGCCCGTTCAAACATGTCATAATTTCTTTGATCAAACGATTACGATTAGGTCTTGCCTGTCCTGCCTCAATCCCAAAGGACTCAGCTAATTCTTTTAGTTCAGCAAATGACATGGCATTAAGTTCCTCACTTGATATATCCGAAGCCATAGTATAGCGTTCGAAATATTTGTGATAGTAGAGTAGTATATATTGTATAATAAAATATAAAGTTCCAACTTACGATTTGTCCAGAAATTTGCACAATATAATATTACACACTTCGTGGAATTTTCACACTTCCCAAGGAATAAATACACAAACCAGTTCTCTCCTCTTTTTAAAAAGAATAGTTTCACAGTCCTAGAAAACGAAACACAAATATGCCGCTCTCAGTACTACTAATGTCACAAAATATTTATAGGTCAGGAAAAAATATAACTCAAATTTTCCAGACGAGATCAACAATTTTTTTCCAATCCTAGGTCAAGAAAAGTAGGACTCAAATCTACCGAACCAGACCACCAAATTTTGTCAATCCTAGGTCAGGAAAAGTAGAACTCAAATATACCGGGCGAGACCATCAAATTGTGTTACGTCCACAATCCCCTTGTGGCCAGAGCTGTGTAGATCTTGCTGATAATTCTTGTTAGTCCTAGGGGAGACTTTAATTATTAGTATTTATGTTTCAGTATTACACGAACTCTTCTTATAGTCCTGGGCACAAATTCAGTATTTGTATTCCAACATTTCCTTTCTTGTACATTAGAGTAGTAGATCAATCTTATTGTAATGTATACAACACAATATAATAGTAACTTGACAAGGAAGCTTCAGTGTAACTGTTGTTGATAGTTTATTTCAGGTGGTATGTTCAATATATACAATATATCTATTATGTACAGTTAGAATAAAATAGTGCAAACACAAACGTTCTCAAAGGAACATATTTTGAAACTCTCTGTCTTTCAGACAAAACAAATCATTAAATACTATCCGAGTGGTGCAAGGGATAGACCCATTACCAGTAGGGGTGAAAATCATGGTATCATTACAAAACTCATAACAAAAACGATAGGAACTTCCCCTATTAAATAATGAATCGTTCCCAGACTCTGATAATTTGAGATCAACACAGAATCCCAACATCACCTAGATCCTTTTGTTTTCCTACTAAACGTCCTAATATTGTGTGTAGTAAGAAAAGAGAGAGAGAGAGGAATAAACATTGCGTGTTCCAATTCTTGGAAAAACAATATACATGACATTGGTCTTAAAGCGTTAGAAAAAATATAAGAACAACATATATATTAAACGTGTGGTTATATTTATGAAAGTAAAATTTATTTTTTTTTCCCACATACTTTAAAGCCGTGAGCACGATTTTAAAAAAAAATGTTTTCAAATTTTTTTTTTTTATATCAATATCAAGTATTCTAAAAAAATAATTTAAAATTTATAAAAAGTACGTCTCATATGTAAATAATAACAATAATACAGTGATTACTCACTACTTCGAATATTGACATTTGTTTTTTCACGACTTTGCGGATTTTTTTTTTCTTTAGGACTCTAATATTTGATCAAATATATTGCGGATTTTCTGGAAATTTCGAGAAAGTCGCGATACATGAAAACCCAAAATATTTTGTTAATTATATTAAAACATTTATACAAATATTATTTCCTAGTCTACGAACAGCAAAACAAGCCTGAAACAGCATATGGGGAGGGTTTAAAAAGTCCTTATACTTGTTAAAAATTACTGTAAATATGGTGTCACTTACTTCGCGTATTTAGGCTATAGCGGCCTGTCTCAGATCCTATCTACCGCAATAAACGAGGGTTCAATTTATACATCTTTTAAAATTAGTTTCCTTTCATAATGCCTTTAGCCAATTAAAAATCAATCAATCGTAGTATGAGTCTAGTGTTGCATTTTTATTTGTTTTCAAAATGATGTTATGTTTGTTTTCCTGGTTTGTTCAAGGCAACCCGTGCAATGCCCGGTACCACTCGGGAATAAAAAGTACTTAAATGAATTTGCTCTCGTATAAGGAATAAGGAAAGTGTTAATTTCCGAATGTTTATGTGAGCATTGTAACATACTACTCTTGTGTTGTATTTCTAAGTTAGAACTTAAAGCATTATGTATTGTTACTACTTTAATCCTTGCCCTTCAGTCGATAAGTGTTTCTAGGTTTAGTGATTTAACTATTGGTGTTTTTCTTGTCAGTTGTAAATATTCGCTATCTGATTTTGTTTAATTTTTTTTTTTAGTTGCTGGGTTTTATACAGAAGAAACATACTGTAATGTTGGTCTAACTTAAATGAGGTGAGGTTTTAGTGTTACGTGTTAATGTAAAGATCTTTAAAAATCATACCATATCTTTATGTCATAACACAACGACTCATGGAGTGACAATTTTTTCCCTTTACGTAAGATTGAATGCGTATTAACATTATGTGATGGAGTGGGGGGGGGGTACAACCAAATTAATAATTATTCACAATAATTCTACTTACAACTGACACCAATGGCTTCGGAAGTTTTTTTTGGACTGTACAGGTGTAGTCCCCACCGTCAGTGGCTGTTAAGTTGTTAAGTTTTGGACTGTACAGGTGTAGTCCCCACCGTCAGTGGCTGTTAAGTTGTTAAGTTTTAGACTGTACAGGTGTAGTCCCCACAGTCAGTGGCTGTTAAACTAGCGAGCTGAATCTTATGTTCCGCTTCGCCGGTGATGACCGAGCTGACGTTCTTCCAAGAGTAGTACTCTCCGTTCACTTCGGTGCCACAAGTTAAGGTAAGATGACCGCCCAGTACGTGGGAATGAAGGTTTGGCAATGTTTACTGGTTTAGCCAGGTAAGTACCGTCTGTGGGGAGAAATATTATGTTTATTTTTACTCGTGCAAAATATTTTAAGACAGTTGAAAGTAACTGTATGTAGACCTATGTATATAAATGTGTGCGTGCGTGTGTTTACATACAGTTTTGTACATTAGGTATTATTTACCAACACGATTTCTGCCACTGACTTCTAGTAATAGTTAACATCGAAGATGCCTTTGGCGTTTCAGTGTAGCTCGCTTTACATGTGATTTGGTAAGTTCCATCTGTTTTTGGCTAATCACGAGGGATGAAGGTTCAGAACTGTTTACAGGTTTAGTCAGGTAACTACCGACTGTGGGATAAATAGACACAGATGTACAGGTAAAGTCTAGCTCACTTTATATGCCATGCCTTTAAACTTGATTCAAGATTCCATTTTCTAACGATATTTATCTTACAAAGTTATATTGTTTGAAAGGACAGGCATGAAAAATAACATAATTATCTTTAACAATAAAATATATACACTCCATTAAGCAAACGTCAATGTCTTCAATACGCTGCAGACCAGCAGGACAACGGGTGTGAGCGGCTTTCCGTCTCTGGTGGGATTGAAATAACTTGCATGACATGGCGCTTTAACCAGGACATAATATAGCCCCCCACTCATTAGCTTTGGAATACAAAATGCATTGCTCAACATATTTAACGTGAGTTTCTTTAGTATTTTCAACTCCAAATTGATGGCTGTTTACCGTTTTTATAAAATAGTTTTATAGACAATAATCAAGTGTCTTTATATTACTCTTTGGCAATGAAACTGACACACACACACATTGGAGTTTATGAACATATTTGAATGTAAGTAAAGTACTCTTCTGACCAAACTGATCATTTTAATGAAATAAATAATATCAATAGTCAAATATTAATATATCAGTTAAACATTTATTTTCTTTAAAAATAAATAATAATGAATGTTATTAAAATAAAATTGTACTTGTATGATCCGACACTTGTAGCGTTAGCGCTTGATATTGTGTAAGTACTGTCAGTAGCTCCAGATATTGTTATACTACTTAAACCCCAATAATAAACTGTGACACCATTAGAACTGCATGCCAACACTCCACTCTTCCCTGTCAGTATTTCAGTAGTAAATCCAATGCGTTGCTTCAGACTTGGCCGGCCTAGGCCTACCTGACTATAACAAAAACATACAAATGTGTTTTTAATTATTAGATGTAAATAAAATATTAAATCTAAGTTAACAAATTTAAAAGGTTGTCAGAATTTTATTTGGTAAAATTGTCTTAAAATTAAACGGATTGTTTTAAAGTATGCAAAAATCGTAAGCGATTGACCATTACTATTAGTTTAACAACTTACTTTTTTTCATACGTTGTGGTCGATATCAATATATATATATATATATATATTTTGTTATTGGTATTTTAAAGTTTAATAAAATAGTTTTTGACGAACTCCGTAAAAAATATCAAAAAATCTAATTTAAAAAACTCCTTAAATGTTTCTATGTTTTTTGATCGTGTATTCAAAATAAAATCGCAATAATAATGTGATTGGTTTTCAGTGATTAATTAATATTTAGATTGGTATGATCAAGGGGAAGCAAAACAAACAATAGTTTGTGTCTTTTTTTAGGTTACATCCCTTTGACCATGTATTGATAGTGTGTGTATTGTTTAGAAAAGTCTAGAAAGTGTGAACTCTGCATGCTTTTTAGTGAGACATGACTTTTATGACTTTGACTTGGTCAGGTGATTTTGAGAGGAGAAGCAGTGTGTGCAACGAGCGCTTGTGAGAGAGGAGCTGTATTTTTATGTGGAGATTTTGTGATGGACATAATATTAGAGATCTCTGTGAATCTATTCTGTAAATTCTATTATGTAAATTGCAATGCTATTGAGTGAATATATATACAGATATCATTGTGCATGGATATTCACATGAATTGTGAGGACATAAAAATATATGTGTGTGAATAAACTTATCTATATATTTTACTGTTCCTGGAGTGTTTAGTACTTTTATGAACGCCTCGAAGATATGTGTGAGTGAATGATACAAGTACAGAAACATACAACTTACAACTGGTGGCACGCGGAAACTACCATAAAGAAAAAACGTTGGCAAGTACTAAAAATCAAAATTTTCGTTCGTCGTACAATACAATCTATGCAGTGGAGGCCCAGGACATGAAGAATTTGCCGACCCTCAAAATTTTAATATCAATTATATACTTGAATTGCGTGTAAACACTAGTACTACATAACAAAGTACTACTAAAGCAAAGACCAATAATACTATGAACTCAACATCTCAAATATAAAGTTTTGTCAACGGAAAACATTTTAGACATTTTTATATATTTTGACTTGATTTAATTTTCTAATAAAATCAAAATGGCGGCGCACCTTGGTTCTTCAACCTTGAACTTTGAATAATTATTGTTGATTCAAAATGGCGGCACACTGTTGTCAATCACCTTCGTTCTTCAAATGTTATACAGCATCAGTGAACTCTGAATAATTATTGTTGAACTTTATCAACTTCAACTTTGACTAATTATTTTATTGTGCATATACATCCCGACGTGACATTGAATGTCAGTAAACAGATTAGCCGGAAGTCAGATGTAAAGATCTTGTGATATACACAGTACCAATCGGAGATGGCAGATTTCACGTGAAGTGAAGACAGATCACACAATTGTCATAGTGTGCCTACATGTCATACATGGATATGTAATACTTTCAGACTCTTCATAGTCGGAATATTGTGTAACATTACATCAAGTCATTAAAGAAACTGACACTGATCATTACTATCTTTTCTTTCTTATTTTCCTTTGTTAAATACGATAATTTCATGTTATATGTATACATTATATATGTCTGGGAGGTTGGAGGTAGTCTATATTAAGACCTCAATACTTTTACTTCTGTCTATACTCTAATTCTGTTTCTTTTCGAGGTTTTCGAGGTTTCGAGGTTAGACTGGAAGCTAGTGACAACACTGATAGGTTCATTAATGACATAAGCCAATACCTAGAAAAATGGTTAACACTAATTAAAGTGGACATAAATAATCCCAGACATATATTAGACATGATAATTATTGATAAAGTTCTCACAATGGCCACTCCAGAACTATTTACATATCTTAAAGAAAGAAACATTAGAAATGTAGAAGAATTGAAAACAGCCTTAAATAATTACAAGGACAGTCATCCTGGTGTGGCACTTAGTAAAAATGGAGATACAAATAATTTGAATGCTTTTGAAAACAACTTGAATGTTTTCAAAGCATATCAAAATCAGGACAACAGACCAAGAAACCAAAATAGGAGTAATGCTAGGAACACTAACTATCCTTTTAGAATACATAGTTTGTCATCCACAAGAAACACTAATTTCAATAATCAAAATAATGGTAGATTTTTCAATAGAAACATTTAACTTTAGCTATTAGATAGAAAGAGACATATAAAACAGAAAAAAGTAATCAGGAAAAGAATCAGGTAGAGAAGCAAACATTTGCTGAAATAAACACTGTAAATCATAATGAAAAAACAGTGCTAGAAATGGGTAAAATAACTCATCAATTATTACAAGCTGAACATAAAAAAGATGACTACATAAATAAATTGTTAGAAAATAAAACAAATACTAAAGAAGGTGAATTCAAACAGAATAAAGGTATAGAAATAAAGAATGGAATAGTTATTCAATTCAATATAGATGCACAAATGCATAACAGAGAAGAGCAGATAATAGTTCCCAAGACATTAGTAAATACAATAATTGTAGCTGGACATAGTAAACCACTAAGTGGACATTTAGGTACAGATAAGATGTACTATACAGTAAAAAGAAATTTTTGGTTAAAGGGAATGAAAAAAGACATTCAACATCACATAAAAGAATGTTGTAATAGTTGTTTAAGAAAAAATAAAAACACATCTACTCACATAGCTCCCATTCAAGAATTTTATGTGATAGGAATACCATTTCATAAGGTTGCAATAGACATAATAGGTCCCATGACAATGAATAAAACTAATAAAAACAGATTTGCTTTAGTTATCATTGACTTAGCCACAAAATGGGTAGATGTTATTCCACTGAAAGACATAACATCTGAACGCATTTGTACGGCTTGATTGTCGGTATTCACAAAGTATGGTTTTCCTAAGGACATATTAAGTGACAAAGGGACACAGTTTTTTTCCAATTTAACTAAAGCATTCCATGAATTGCTAGAAATAACCCAGATATTTTCCACTCGATATCATCCACAGTCCAATGGATGTGTGGAGAGATTTAACCAGACAATTAAACTAATGATACAAAAATGCTGTATAGATAAGCCTCAGGAATGGGATGTTTATTTACCTATGCTTTTGTTCGCATATCGTAATGCTATACACCAGACAACTAATTATTCACCATTTGATTTAATGTTTGGAAGAAAAGCCAATAGTCCTTTGGACAATTTCAAAAATACAATACTTGATAATGATGACATTGAGTATAATACAGAAAAGTAGGCTATATTGAAGATTTAAAATCTCAACTTAGTTATGTAAATAAAATAGCTAATGAAAATTTAGAAATGTCAGGACAAAAACAAAGAGAAATAAAAAACAAACATAGTGTTACGAATATCAGTCATAGATAAATGACGTAATAAGGCATTGACCTCTTAACAAGTGCGTATTAGAGTCCAAGGTTTGACCTTTGTGCCCTGAGGGCAGTTTAAATAAAATAATTCGTCCAACCCCGTGGAAATTGAAGGTTATAATTCTGGATCGCAGTATTCTATAGAGAAAGAGGTTAAAATGCGTATTAAGACCCTGTAGAATCTTCGATGATAGTTTTCTTTGTAAAGTCCCCACCTCCTTAAAGTTAGTTCAGTTTGAAAGTTTGTAAAGTGAAATCGCTATATTGATACTTGTATATTATATGCCATTTAATGAAATTCTTATGTTGCCATCAGTTGATGCATTTATTGATCGTTTATATTGAGTCTACAATTTAAATAAAATTGTTTATTCAACAACTGGAGTTTTTTTATCTATCATTGTTGAGAAAGGTGTTGAAAATAATTATCACGAATATAACTACATTACTGCATAGACCTGTCAGTCAAGGAACCCCTAGCTTGGGCTACAGATTAGCAGAATCTAGAGACTTTATTGAATCCGATTTAACGAGTCGTAATAATAGTCATCATAGAGACAGTCCATAACAATTTGGGGGCTTGCGTCCGATATAAGTTGTATAGTGAAGCAGATATTCAAGTTGTGTTGTGTGTGTGTAAAGCCGTGACCTACTGAGCAAGTCTAATAACGCTGAATTTATTCTTCCGATCTGAAAAACGTAAGTTGGAAATTTACTACTTTAAAAATCTTTTAGCGAAAGAATGGAATTTATGGAAAATCCAGAAGAAGAAGTTTTGAACACTTTATCAATAAAGAAGTTAAAAGAGATCGCTGAGATCTTGAAGATAGAAATTACTGAGACTACACCATCCAGAACTGTGTTGACACAGCAAATAAAAGAGAACCTGATTGCTAGTGGCAAGATGAAAGTAGAATCAAGCGCGGAGGAATATCAAGTTGAAGGTCAGACGTCGAAATCTATGTCCGAACAGTTACGATTTCAGCTAGAAATGAAACGGATGGACATAGAAGAAAAACGTTTTGAAATGGAACAAAAACGTCTTGATCGTGAGATAGAACACAAACGTCTTGAGCTTGAGATGGAAGATAAGAAAAGTCAAAGAGAAACAGAAAGTCAGGAAAGAATAGAACTAACGAAGATAGGAGCTACTAAAAAAGAATCTCATAATGATGTAGAGATGGCCAGATGAAAAAAGCTTGTCCCTACCTACATTGATAAAGAAAGTGAAATAGCTAATTTCTTCCAGACCTTTGAGATTTCTTGCAGAGATTTTAAGTTCCCAGAAGATAAATGGGGAATATTGGTTAGAAGTTTTTACTCAGGGAAGGGCAAGAGATTGTGTTCTATTGTTAAAAGTTAAATGATTATGAAATCATAAAAGATTCTGTACTGAAAGCGTACAACCAGATACCTGAAAGTTATCGGAAAAGGTTCCGTCAGTACACAATGTCCCCTTACCAAACACACTTAGACTTCCTTCAAGCAGAAGAAAAGTTAATGGATCAGTGGATAAAATCCAGAAATATCTCCACATTAAAAGAAATGAAAGATATCATTCTTTTAGAAGATTTTATTAACAAAGTGAGGCCGGATGTAAGAATGTATTTATCCGAGCGTGACATCACTGACCCGCATAAAGCTGCTGATTTAGCGGAACAATATACACTGTGTCATAGAACAGCTGATGGAAATAATTTTAATAGGTCACAACGGCCAACAGAAAACACACAACAAAAACATCGTGAAAAAGAGCATTTTGTAAAACAAAATGATGTTAATAAGAAACCTGTCAACAAAAAAGTCCAATGTACTTTTTGTAAAAGAGTAGGACATAGCATAGAAGACTGTTGGAGCATAAGAAGCGACAAAAGACCTAATAAAGCGGTCATGTGTGCTAGCCATGCACCAATAAAACATGTACAAGGAAGCGAAAATACAAACGAACTGAATTCGAAGAAAGATTCTTCTAAACCATAAAAACTGAGTGTGGGTTTGCCTGAGAGCAAAAGTCAGAAGGTAGAGAAATCTACAACTGAAGAAAATAAGGATGAATATCCTGATTATAAATACAGAATGGCTACTATTGGGTTAATTGTCCAGGTCCACAGAGACGAAAAAGTAGACCAAAGTATTTTTGACTCGAACAAGAGTCTGAATTCATCGAAAGATGAAAAAACACCCGAAAGTCATGGTCAAGGGAAGAATAAAATTGACACAGAGACCCTGTGCAGTTTTCAACCGATCATTAGTGAATGTTGTGTGGCCTTACGAAAGGAGGACCACTGAAGTCCGTAAACATATTACGAGACACAGGGGCATCATTAACCCTGCTGCTTAAAGATGTATTACCACTGAATGTTAATACATTGACAGGACAGACTGTCCTATTGAGAGGTTTTGAATGGAAAGAAGAAATACCTCTACATAGGATATACCTCTCATCTGACTTGGTGACAGGATGTGTGACAGTTGGAGTAATATCAAAACTTCCTGTTGAGGGCATATCCGTTATCCTAGCAAATGATTTGGCGAAAAGGAGGGTGAGACCTGAACTGATTGTGAAGGATAATCCAGACCCTAGTCCAAAGGTGGAGACAGGAAAAGAAAAATAACTTTTTCATGTAGGTGATGTCATAAAGGGTATGACACCACAGAAAAAGAAAGAAGAAATTCTCTCACAAGAAAAGAAAAAGAAAGAAGAAATTCTACCACGAGAAAAGAAAGAGGAAGAAGAATTGGAACTTGATACTACTATTTTCTCC
Organism: Anisus vortex; assembly: GCA_949126835.1. Taxonomy (NCBI): domain Eukaryota; kingdom Metazoa; phylum Mollusca; class Gastropoda; family Planorbidae; genus Anisus; species Anisus vortex. Next base: position 7,380,762 of record OX421498.1, read on the forward strand.
AAGATTGAAGATTGTCCGAAAGGAAATGAACAATCAAAGAAGTCATCACGAAGAGAATTGATTGCTGAACAGAAAGTAGACCCAGAGTTGCTACAGCTACATGAGAAAGCTGTCGACGAAAAAGAAACTCCTACTAATGATGTCTATGAACATATAGACCACAGCATGCTCAAACAACAATGCAAACCTGCAGTTGCCGGTACAGAGAAAGATTTGAGGAGCATCACTGAAGAAACGAGTGCTGAGAGCTGGACCGAAACTATCAAAAGCTATGGGTTACCACCATCCATACCGACAGATCGAGGGACCAACTTCACCTCGGAACTCTTCAATCCAGTCCTAAAGAACTTATGCACGAAGCATGAGATGTCAACTGAATCCTATCCGGAAAGTCAAGGAGCCTATGGACCAATATTTGGACCCACTGTCCGAGGACCACTCAAACTACTTCAAGAGGCATGGCAGACCGAATTGGATCTCCTTGGGCTGATCAAGTACCTAGATAAGTACATACATTTTTTGTCTGACATAACTGTATTTGTTAGAAAAAAATTTTACACTGCTCACATGCAGATACTATTGTTGTGTGATTAAAGTAAGGCAAAGAAATTATATCATTTGAAAATGATAAAGCCTTACCTTCTGAAAACAATTAGAAAAAGCTTGATGTTGTTAACATTGTTACTCTTGTTTGTAAAATTCATGCCTGGAGTTCACGATGAATTGAATGACAAATTCCCTGATAGTTAGTTACCAAACTTACTATTTTAAAACTAAATCCCGTACTTGTGATGAAAAATGACTAAGTAAAAGTATTGTTAAAGCTGATATCATTATATTGTGATATTTCTAAACAAACTTGTTAGATTGAGCATTAAAATAATTGCTATAAGAGAAAAAGATCAGTTTTATCCGCAGAATTTGTTTCTAAATCAGAGGACATTATATATGTTGACTGATTATAAGATATGTTTGAGAAAATCTGGAAATGATAATTGAAACATTTGACATAGAGGATAATTTGATTGAAAAAGATGTAAATGATTTTAAGAAAAGAGAATTTTTCTATCACTAAAGTATTGAGAAATGTTTTATTATTGTACTATGGAAATTTATTTTATCATGTACTGTTGTTGAAATAATTGCACTGATTTAGGATGCAAATTTCTTCTATGTGAATTTATTCATTTGTTCTATTATCATTGAATGTATGATAATGTAGGGTAAAAATAGTTGCTACAAGGCAGAACTATGACTAACAAGAATTCCAAGAAATGTATTATATATGATTTTTCACTTTTAGGATATTGTTACATGAAAAGCAGACCAGCAGTGAAACTAATGTAAACTTTGTAATCCTTATGTTGTAAAAATATAGGATATGTGCCACTGACTTGACACTGAAAACCAGAATGGTTGAGAATTTCATGGTTGAGAATTTATAATGTTGTCATACCAATGTTCAACAATTGTATTATTAATTAAGGATTTCATGTCAAGATTGTAAAACTAATCTATTTTTTTTCTGTATTAGTTAAAAATAGATGTAATGAATTGTATTGACAACCAAAAGGATTGGGTAGACCTGAACACTGTAACAGGAACAGGAGAACCTAAAATCTATGAATGAGACCTTTGTGGAACAGGCAAAAGAGCAATGGATCCCACCTTACAAATTGAAAAGAGTGGAGATGGAATGTTTTGACCACAGTCAGACCAGCAGTTTGTTTTGTACATAAATTGTTAGATTAATTTCTGTCTGAACAAAATTAATAGTATGCTCTTTAATCTTTTGTACGTCAATAATATTTGATTTGAAATGTCTTTAATGTAATCCATAGTAAATAGTTACTTACTGTTTAGTACTAAGATTGTATGAAGATGATAACTTGCTTTAATTGATAGTTAATTAAGTAAATTAACCAATTTGTTTTAAGTAAATCCATGTTGTCTGAATGTTCAATTTAAAACTGCTACGATGTAAACTACACTAAACAGAAACCTATGACGTAGAAAGGTCATGGTAAAATGAGAAATTGAAATATTTTTAATGAAATTGTCTATAAACTATTTTAATTAGGGAACATTCCATGTTTCATTTTCTTAATATAACATAAATGAATGTAATTTTGAAATGATAGTTGTTAAATCATGCTCATTAACCACGATAACTTTCTGAGCGCGTAGCAAATTTTTTACCTTAGCGGTGAATGGGTAAATATGTGCATAGCGATGTAAACAAATTGGGAATGAGAGAGTGATCGGAAGGAATAAGAGAGAGAGAGAAGTGCGCGATTGACCTACATTCTTGTTTCGTCACAGACAGTTTTGTCTAATGTGTAGTCAGCCTACAGGCTTGGAAAAAATGACTGTCTAAACGAGCAATAAATTTTTGTTGTAAAGAAATTAGGTCAAGCCTAATGTTTTTCAATAACGAGTTTTTTCCCTTATGAAAAAAAAGGCGTGTCTGAATAGAGATTAAGTGATTTTTCTTGTTGTTTAATTACAATTGTAAAAGATATTAGTTTATAATTAAATGGACGCGAGAGTTTTTATTAACGTTGAATGTTAATGTAATGGATATTATTAATTTGTATAATATTTAACCCTATGTATTTTTCTTGTATACAAGATTTAGATAAACAATTTAATTGTCTATTGTTTTGAATTAAAATTGAATGATTGAATGACTGTAGTTAAGCCATTTGATAAGATTAACTTATATTGCATATATTATATGTTATTGTTATCAGTTCGATAGAATTAATGGAATAGCCAATTGAACTGTATGTATGTATGTATGTATGTAATAGTTTTCCCCGGAATATTTTCTTTTATAATTATTCCTTAAAATTAACATTTTTTAGTATTGTTAAAATGTAAAAGAAATAATTATAAAAATGTTGAAGGAAGGTGGTGTTACGAATATCGGTCATAGATAAATGACGTAATAAGGCATTGACCTCTTAACAAGTGCGTATTAGAGTCCAAGGTTTGACCTTTGTGCCCTGAGGGCAGTTTAAATAAAATAATTCGTCCAACCCCGCGGAAATTGAAGGTTATAATTCTGGATCGCAGTAATCTATAGAGAAAGAGGTTAAAATGCGTATTAAGACCCTGTAGAATATTCGATGATATTTTTCTTTGTAAAGTCCCCACCTCCTTAAAGTTAGTTCAGTTTAAAAGTTTGTAGAGTGAAGTCGCTATATTGATACTTGTATATTATATGCCATTAAATGAAATTCTTATGTTGCCATCAGTTGATGCATTTATTGATCGTTTATATTGAGTCTACAATTTAAATAAAATGGTTTATTCAACAACTGGAGTTTTTTTATCTATCATTGTTGAGAAAGGTGTTGAAAATAATTATCACGAATATAACTACATTACTGCATAGACCTGTCAGTCAAGGAACCCCTAGCTTGGGCTACATATTAGCAGAATCTAGAGACTTCTAATAAAGATACAACTATATTCATTGAATCCGATTAAACGAGTCGTAATAATAGTCATCATAGAGACAGTCCATAAGAATAGGTATTTGAGAACCTTGAAACCTAATGATCTAGTATTGGTTTTTTCACCAACACCAACAAATAGTAATAAAGAATGGCATGGTCCATATACTGTTAAGAAAAGAATTAATACAGTTTCATATGAAACCTCTGTAAAAGATTATATAAGTAAATTTCATATCAATGATCTTAGAAAATATTCAGTGACAGCTGAAAACATTAACAAAATTAAACATAATGTGACGTCTGAAAATAGAAGTGAAGATTATGTAGTAATAAAACTGAATAATGACACAAATGATTCACAAGTGCAAAATTGTAATGTACTACAAAATAGCAATACCAAACAAAGCTATAAAGACATTTTTTAAGCTCATTTAAAAGAATTGCAAATCACATAAGTGAAGGAAATATTAAAGAAATTTGACAAAGTAATCTCAGACAAACCTGGTCATACAGAGACAATAGAACACTGTATAGAATTAAATGATGAAACTCATTTTAGAGCCATAGTATATCAGGTACCCTAAATGCAGAAAGCAAATGTTGAGAAAGAGTTAGATACATTGTTAAAAGAAGGGCTGATACGTAAATCGATATCACAAATTTCGTCACCTATGGTAATAGTAAAGAAGAAAGCTAATAGCATTAGATTATGCTGTGATTATCGAAAACTGAATGCAGTTACAAAAATAGATCAGAAAGGTTTAGCTAATATAGAATACATTGTTAATGAGATAGGGAAAGGAAAAAATATTCTCTACCTTAGATTTAACTAGAGGCTTTTGGCAAATTCCTATGCAGGAACAATCTAAACAATACACGGCATTTACAACAGATCAAGGATTATATGAATGGAATGTAATGCCTTTCGGATTGGTTAATAGTACTGCAAAATTTACTAAAATGATGCGCAAAATAATACCTAGACATCCCAATATTGTTCATTATGTAGGTGGTATTAGCATATTCACTGAGACTTGGGAACAACATTTGAATATTTTAGAAGAATTGTTAGCAATACTAGCTGAACATAATCTAACTATTTCACCACAAAAGATGAAATTAGCTCAGAATGAAATTGAGTTTTTAGGCCATAAATTTAAAGATCAGGCAATACAACCAATTGATATGATGCAAGAAAAAATTTTGAACATAAAGAAGCCTGAAACAAAAAAACAAGTCAGAGCTTTGTTAGGACTATTTGGTTACTATAGAGATTTCATTGAAAATTACAGTCAAATAGTAAAAGCACTTGTAAAATTAAAAAAGAAAGGTCAATCTTATACAAAAATAAATTGGACTTCAGAATGTGAAAAAGCAATGCAAAATTTAAAAATACTATTTTCTAAAGAACCAATTTTAACTACTATTTCAGCTAAAGATATAATCAATTTAGCTACTGATGCCTCTAATCAAGGTCTGGGTGCATGTTTAATGAAACATTGTCTGGAGGAAAATAGTAATATGACAAATAAAAAAGAAAAGAAAATTATGGGTATTTACAAACCAGCATTGTATATAAGTAGATCACTGACAAAAGCAGAGGAAAAGTACTCTGTAATTGAGTTGGAAGGTTTGGCCATTGTATGGGCAGTAACTAAACTAAGAAGATATTGGTTAGGTCGTAAATTTACAATATTTACAGATCACAAACCTTTGATTAATTTCAATGTTAGCAACGTGAACAATAATAGGATCAATAAATTTGCAATGAAACTTAGTGATTACCAGTTTAACATACAAAGTATTAAAGGGACAGACAATCACATACCTGACATATTGTCAAGATTAGCCATGTAAACAGTCACAAACTCATTGTACATAATTACACTTACTAACATTGTCTACTAACAATAACTAACAAACTATACTAACAAATATTATTACATGTATGATTTATTTATATATAACAAAATCTATGTATTGATCTATGACTTATATAGATGTATTAATTTTGCTTTGAATCTAAAAATGCCATGTACGTCATTTTTAATTATGGGCAAGGGGGGGGGTGTCAGTGATTAATTAATATTTAGATTGGTATGATCAAGGGGAAGCAAAACATACAATAGTTTGTGTCTTTTTTAGGTTGCACACCTTTGACCATGTTTTGATAGTGTGTGTATTGTTTAGAAAAGTCTAGAAAGTGTGAACTCTGCATGCTTTTTAGTGAGACATGACTTTTATGACTTTGACTTGATCAGGTGATTTTGAGAGGAGAAGCAGTGTGTGCAACGAGCTCTTGTGAGAGAGGAGCTGTATTTTTATGTGGAGATTTTGTGATGGACATAATATTAGAGATTTATGTGAATCTATTCTGTAAATTCTATTATGTAAATTGCAATGCTATTGAGTAAATATATATACAGATATCATTGTGCATGGATATTCACATGAATTGTGAGGACATAAAAATATATGTGTGTGAATAAACTTATCTATATATTTTACTGTTCCTGGAGTGTTTAGTACTTTTATGAACGCCTCGAAGATATGTGTGAGTGAATGATACAAGTACAGAAACATACAACTTACATTGGTATCGTCACGAGGAAAAAGATATATCATCCTCAGAATTTAGTTTACTTATTCTACATTCTGGTGTTTTGTTTTGTTTAAATGTGCAGCTTTAAAAAAAAATGGTTGAGACATATTTGTGGAAAACCCACTGAGACGGCTGGGCCTCGATTTGTTCTGTTCCTCCGGTCCACCAACCCACCAACCACCATTGAAAGGCTTGTCACTCGTTAATTTACACTATTGTTATGATATTTAACTGTGATGTCTCAATTCTATTTTCGGACCAAGTTTGAAGGTTGAACGGAGTGGAGGGATGTAGGAGGGATACGTCAGACCCCCTCAAAATAAAGCGCTGCTAACATGGCCTATTAGTTTACAGTGTGGGTTGGCAACCGTTTGCTAATAGTGTGCCGAAGTTGCATTTCTAATTTATGTATCACCCTGCTTTAGCACTCAATTTCTTGTAGAATATACTTCAATTGACTTTTTGGGAGTCTTACGCTAGCCATTGAAATTCGCTCATAGTGCCTAGTAAGAAGTGCGTACGTTAGATACAGACCCCTTGTTCACAGTACCGTTACCTAGAGACCGACCGATATTCGGTTTCCGCTACGGTTTCGGCGCCGAAAATAAGCAAGACCGTTTTTTGTCGTGGATTCGGTTTCGTCTGAAGACAAAAGTAAGTTTTCGGTTTGTTTACAGTTTCGGGCGAAACTGATATTGATTTTTGGTCATCAGCCGAATATCTATTTTAATTTTCAAAATTCAAAATGCATCTATAACTCTACTTATTGATACTTTCCTTTACTTTAAACTGTTGTGAATTAATCTGTGTGAAGTAGGGATGTTAAACGAAAACCGGATTTCCAGAGGCAATCATTCATAACACTGTGTCCCTCGATTAATTTATTTTTTTATCTGAAGAAATATTTTTAAACCCTGTTTGATTAGGACAAAACAATTCATTAACATTATAATCCTTGCAAACACTCGTTTGTGAGAGGCGACTTATAGTTGTTGTTTTTTTCTAATTCCGATTATTGCTTGTGTATTTGCGATACAACCTAATACGACATTGATTGGTTTGATGTCAACTTGCCCGAAATTAATGCCACCATTGAGGCCGAAAGAGATGCCCTGGTAACATACAAAAATGATCCCACACAGACAAACCTATCTAGACTAAGTAAATGCAGAAACAACAGCCAGAAAACAGCTAGAAAATACGCAAACAACATTTGGTATGACTTCTGTCAGGACATACAGGCCTGCGCAGTCAGCGGCAACATAAGAGGCATGTATGAGGGTATTAAAAACGCCTTCGGTCCCACCATTGGCAGGGTTGCACCACTCAAATCAAATGACGGAACTTTCCTCAAAGTCTGTGCCGCACAGATGGAACTATGGGCGGAATACTAAGAGAACCTCTACCAGACGGAAAACACAGTATCTCAAACTGCGCTGGCCAGCATCCCTACTCGGACAGAAATGGAAGATTTGGATGTACCCCTACTCAGAATGAACCTAGCTCGGCCATTGACATGCTTGCCCACAGGAAAGGCGCCTGGAAACGACGGCATCCATGTGGACGTTATTCACGCAGGCAAATCTGAAATACTGGATCCTCTTCACACACTGCTTGTCTCTGTTGAGAGTAAGGAACGTCCACCAGGACCTAAAAGATGCACACATTGTGACTCTCTACAGAAACAAGGGAGATCGCTCCGACTGTAACAGCTACAGAGGAATTTCACTTTTAAGTATAGTAGGCAAAGCCTATGCCCGTATAATCCTCAAGAGGTTACTGATACTTGCCGAACGGGTGTACGCCGAGTCTTAATGCGGCTTTAGGAAAGGAAGATCCAGCACTGACATGATATTCTCATTAAGGCAACTGCAGGAAAAATGTGAACAAAGGCAACCATATTGTTGACTTGACCAAGGCAATGGACCTGGTCAGTAGAAATTGTTGAAAATGGTGACATCATTCCACGACGACATGCAGGGTACTGTCAAGTTTGATAACTCAGTTTCGAAGCCTTTTCTCATAAAACAGTGAAACAAGGATGCGTGATGGCTCCAACACTCTTTGGCATATTATTTTCCGTTCTACTTGAACCCGCGTTTAGATCGTCAAATGATGGAGTTTTCATACACACCCGATCGGACGGCAGACTATTCAACCCGGCGCGCCTTAAAGCTAGAACAAAGGTAAAAAAGGTCCTGATTCGTGTGATGCTGTTTAGTGACGATGCTGCCCTCACTGCACATACAAAAGAAGAACTGCAAAGGCTGGTCAGTGCTTTGGCTAAGGCTTGCCAGGAGTTTGGCCTAACAATCAGTCTGTCTAAAACTAAAATCATGGGTCATAATGTTACATCGATCCCCAAATTTTTACATTGGCTGCCATACCCATCAAGTCACGAAATAATTCATCTACTTAGGTTCGTGCATTTCAGATAATATGTCAATCGACAACGAGATAAGCAAGAGAATGGGCAAGGCATCTGCTGCCATGGCTATGCCATCAATGCCTGTTAGGGAAAACTCAAAACTTACGAGGACCACCAAAGTAATGGTATACAGGGCATGCATTCTCAGTACACTACTTTACGGCAGTGATAGCTGGTCAACCTACATGCGTCAGGAACACCAGTTAAACAATTTCCACATGAGATGTCCTCTCCGAATACTGGGCGTCAATTGGAAGGACCACATATCCAACCATGAGATCCTGAACCGAGCGACTATCCCTAGCATCTACTCCTGCTAAACCAGCGACGATTGCGCTGGGTGGGTCATGTCAGCCGGATGCAAGACGGCCGCATCCCAGGGCCTTTTGTATGGAGAGCTGGAAATTGTCACAAGGAACCCAGGGCGACCAATTCTAAATTACAGGGGCGCCCTGAAACGTGACCTCTGGTCTACAAACATCGACCTGCAAACTTGGGAGCAGTCTGCAATGGACCGTACAATCAGGAGGCAGGCTTGTGAATTTGCGATACAAGCACATACAACAGCTAATGCAGATGTTAACGCTAGTCGTCGGTTCAGACATTTGATCTACGTATTCGTAAACATACAAAAATGGAATTTCCACACTGATGCTAAACGCTCTTTAACAGACAAACATACCGATAGACGTAAGGTTGCGAGATACTTGGATTTCAAAAGGATGACATAGAGAGACACAAAGAATGACATATTTAGTGTTTCACAATCCACAATCTGTTCAGTTTTATTACATTAGCTGTCAATAATTGTATATTAGTAAAACTGACCTAAATTTTTATTTAATGTAGACTGAGAAGCAACTTTGGCAATTAAAAAACTAGTTTGCAGAGCATTTAAGGTTCTTTTCAAAAATGGTTAATTTTCTTGCCGGATGTCTGTCAACCCTAGAAAGATGATTCTGGGATTTTATGTATATACTATTAATATTCTTTGAATGTTTGTAACATATAGATCTAACATTTATTGATTTATATCATAATTATAGAGGTCTAAATTCTTGACACTACAGCTTTTGACTTCTATTAATTAAAAATCAACTGTTTTTTTTTACAAAGAGTTCACCACGTTCTAGGGATTTTTTGGTCCTTCGTATTATTTTTTTAGTATAATCAATGCAAATTTGTCTTTACCAACCTATAACTTACTTTGCCCGGGGGGGGGGCGAAGAGAAGGAACAGAAAATGGGTAAAAACTCGGATATTTAGAACCGAACATAGATGTTGAGAAAAAAAAGGATATTAACATCCCTAATATGAAGTAGAAGACTGAAGATAATATAACGAATTATTTAATCAGTCAAAGGAATGGTTTACTCAAAGTGAGTGCCCATTAAGTAGTTAATATTACACATAAATTTGCAGTCTTTTGAAATCATTTGTTTCGCATTTTCGGTTTATTTTTGGGTTTTGGCCGAAGTTGTAGTTTAACTTTCGGTTTCAGCTTTGGTTTCGGCCGGTCTCTACCGTTAACCTACGCTTGCATTTCCAATGAAAATTTGAGCATCAACGTTGGAAAGAGTTCGTCATTCTAAAGAGTAAAATCTTCCAGAAAAATTTGGGGTTGTAAAAACCAAAGAAAATTGGTGATCAAACTTAAAATTTCGTATTAGTCAACTCTGTAAATTGTAGGTAAAAATATTTTACCTAAAATAAACGTAAAGAAGAGCACGTGTAACTGGTCGTAACATTGTTTATAATTTGCAAATGGCAAAAGTAAGAAAAGTAAAGATATAAAAACATACTTTCGCAATCAGTACGAATCGCTACAGCTGAATTTTTACAATCACACACTTTATTTGTACAGGTTGCTAGAGTGTTGGTCGTAGCAACACTAGTATTGTTATAAGTGTAACACGTGGCTCCAAACACCGACTCTAGAACTAAGAAAAAAAAATATTTATATGTTCATTTAATAAATATTGTAAACAACATAAGGTGAATATTTGCCTTGTTTTGCGTATGCGAGAGCACGGTCGTCGTGACTATCATGATATCCTCGAAAACAGCTTACATTTAGACCCTTTAATTAAAGCTAAAAGACGAGATGATTATACGCTCTCTATTACTATTTACGCACTTTCCCCCGCCCCCCCCCCCTGGATCTTGCCTTCCCCTGGATTTATTGATAAACAATTTTTGTACACACAAATAGACAAACACATATTTATTAAAACATTTATAATTAATTGTAACAACTGTGACTACTTCCATTGTCATATCGATATCATTATCTCTAGGGATGCCTCTTCAACCCGCCCCCCCCCCCACCCGGTGCTCTACTTTTTACTCCATTTACGTTTCTCTAAACACTATGATGCGTTAATAAATCATTCTAATACGTATCTCTAGCATCTCCCTGGAGAAAGCTAACTCGGACTACATGTGGACTATTTGTACCGTCGATAGCGCGTCCTAGCTTTCGCCTGAAGTGGTGCGTCCTAGCTTGTACTGCACTAGCTATTTTCGCTGTCGATAGCATGTCCTAACTTTCGCCTGGATTGGTGATCCTAGCCTGTGCTGCACTAAATATTTGGACCGTCGATCACACATCCTAGCTTACGCTTGTAGATGTGTGTTTTACCTTCTCCCTGGAGATGTGAGTTCTAGGTTTAGCCTTGAGTTGTGCATCCTAGCCTGTGCTACACAGGGAAAGTGGACAAATATATAAAGCTGAACTTTTGTTTCCAGTTTAACTGTTTGCGATACGAGTGCTACGTTGAGTTGATTTTTAGTTCATTTAAAAGTTATTTTAAGATAGTCTCGGGAAATCGTGTGGACTTTTTTTTCTGTAAAATGTTTTGGTTAAGTATTACCAATGTTTTAATATTTTAAGCCCAAAATTGATAAAAGAAAAAAAAATAGCCAAAAAAATTGATAAAATCCGGCATAATTAGGCTAAGTTTCTGCTGGTGTCGAAAATATAAAAAAAGTCAACTTATTATATTTGATCCTAGGTTTTATTTTGCTCTTGGCTCAGAAATTTTAAAAAACATCCAAAGCGAATGGAATTTGTCTTTGAAGCCGCCGACAGTGTTATAAGGTCTCTTTAGAAATACCGAACGATAGGTAATGATAGGTTTGAGCTCAGGGGGGGGGGGGGCACTCCCAAGCTATGTTCGGGATCAGCCACGCCACATCACGCGTGCCGTGTAACTGGGGAAGGTCTCCGCAGCCCAGCGATCGTTTACTGCGGTTCCCACTAAGGATCATTATCGTGGTGGCTCGCCCGTATACCTGCACTGTCACCTGGTAGCACAAGTTCTATAATATATGTGATGATGATGATTGTACATCGTTTGCCGCAGTGGGGGCATGGATGCGATGCCTGCTGGCCGGCAGTAGAGGGGCTGTCTTTTCTGGACTTTCTTAGTTGACGTTTTGCATTTGCGACCTTTCGCTTTTTTTTCCTCACTAGCTGCTGCTCCATTGACGGTCATGCCTCGAAAAGAGGATCGGTCCTCAAACAGTCTTTCCCAATTGTTTTGGTTAATTTCCAGTTTTTTTATAAAGGCCTTTAGGGTGTCTTTATACCTCTTCTTAAACCTTCTTCGCGATCGCTTTCCTACGACTAGTTGACCATAGTAGATTTGTTGGTGCAGCCTCAGCGTCTGGGACCCTGTCCTGCCTTCTGACCCGTGTCAGCATTCTTACTCAGCTCAGATTGAAGAGATTTAGCTTCCTGGCGTGACGGATATACACGGTACAGGTTTCGCATGCGTAGAGAATAATTGGTAGAAGGGCAGCTAATAGACTTTCAGTTTGGTTCGCAGGTTAATGTCTCTCCGATTCCAAACATTAGACCACAGTCTTCCAAAGGAGGAACTGGCTCTGACTATTCTGAGATTTACTTCATCGTCTAAATGTACAGACTGGGAGATGATACTGTCGAAGTGTGTGAACCTGTCAACATTATTTAGCTTTAGTTCATTTACAGTGATGGAAGGTTAAGTGTGCTCGCATCCAGGGAGCAGGATGGTGCAAAACCTCGGTTTTCTTGGTTGAGATAGTTAAGTCGAAGTTGTTGCATGCCGCTGAGAACAGGTCCATACTGCGTAAAATGTCGGCCTCCATGGAGGCTATCAGGGAGCAGTCATCTGCAAACAAAAAGTCCCGTATTGTCTCAATGCGGGTCATAGATTTGGCCTGTAGTCACCTCAGATTGAACAGCTTACCATCAAAGCGGTACTAGAGTTTGATCCCTACATCACTGTCTTTGAAGGCATCCAAAAGCATGGCTGAGAACATGAGGCTAAAAAGTGTAGGGGCCAAGACTCATCCCTGCTTTACGCCGTTTGTAACCTGGAAGGGTTATGAAAAGCTGCTCTGGCGAACATGCCGTCGTGGAGTTGCCTGGCCATTTCGATGAAGGTGTCTGGGCATCCAAATGTAGCCATGATTCTCCAGAGTCCCTCCAAAGACTGTGTCAAATGCCTTAGTCAGGTCTACAAATGTGGCGTAGAGATGTACACGTTGTTCCTGGCATTTATCTTGCATTTGGCGGGCAGCAAAGATCATGTCAATGGCTCCTCTCTCCTTCCTGAAACTGCACTGGCTCTCAGGCAATAGACCCTGGTCGGGGTGAGCTGTATGTCGGTTTAAGAGTATTTTTGCAAGGGTTTTGCCAGCGATGTACAGAAACGATATCCCTCTATGGTTGTCGCATGCTTGCCGATTGCCCTTGCGCTTGTAGAGATGGATGATTGTTGCATCTTTGAATTACTGTCGGACTTTTTTCTTGTTTCCATATCTCGCAGAACATGGCCGTGAGTTTTTTGACCAATTTGTGTCCACCTGATTTATATACTTCGGAAGGAATGTAGTCAGCTTCAGGAGCCTTGCCGCTAGAGAGGTGATCAATGGCCTTTTTGTTTCCAGCTCTGATGGAGGGTCAGTCATTCCCTCATTGATTGCTACCTGTGACAGTCGATTGATTGCCTCATCGCTGATGGTAGATGGCATGTTGAGGACACAGTTGAAGTGTTCTGCCAAGTGAGCCAGAATCTTTTCTTTAGATACTATAGGTACAGGCATCCGGGCACCGGGTGTTTCTCGAGACGGGGTTACATCGTCCATTGCTTCCTCCCCACCGAGACCCCGTGGCCTCTCGGCAGTAAAATGGATCTCGGAGCCGTTGCGGGGGCTGTAACCCATGCGTTCGCCCGCCTGTGTATTCTTAATGGGAACGTATCGTCGGTTTACACATTACGCCACGATGAGGCCCATGGGTACAGTAGTGCGCGGCCGACGGAAGAAATAAAATATAAAAAAATAGACCAGACTGTCCATCAATGGCGCCAAAAAAAGCAGCACAAAATCGTGACCAGTGGCGAGTAAATGACACAGGAGTCAACAATGGTCCTCTCAGCGACCAACCCACAGGTTAAAGAATGGGTGATGATGAACTGACCATTTGAATCCAGACAAAAAAACAACGACATGGACAATGAAAATAAGTTATCTATAAAGCGAATAGAATTATTTAAAAAAAATCATTTATATTAAAAATCTTAACCAAAAACTATGATCTAGTTCTTAAATTTAAGCGTAGCTTTAATATTTAACTCTCTAAACATCAAAGTTAAACCCAAAAATAAATTTTATTAACAAAAAGACTTTATTTAAAAAAACAAAAACTATGTTAGCATGCTACTAGCTACTGCCCCATAAATGGGACGTTTTACAAATAGCATTCGTTGCTACTGTCTTACAGGTGGGACGCTTGTTTGACACTTGATAAAACGAAGTCAATGTGTATTTTTTTTTAATTATTTATTTTGTTATTATTGATAGATCAATGATAAAATTACATATTTCATGTGGTTTTATATCAAAATTTAATCATATTTGATAAATGTGTACTTACTTTAGAGAATTGTTTTTTTTTTTAGTAATTTTTACAAGTTGAAAGGTCAAGGTCATGTAAATCTTATTAAAAGTACAATTTAGTTCAAAAAGCAGAGTTATAATTAAAGTCTATTTAAATTTTATCGTACAATGCAAAAAAACATTTGTTTTAATATTTATAAGGAATATGCGCATTTAAAAGGAATTTTTATTTTACGAAGTGTCCCATAAGTGGGACGCTAGCAGAAAATGGGTTAAAATCTTACTAAAAATATTTTGCCCCCCCCCCCCTAGACAATTTTATGCGGGCGCCCTTGACGGGCTATCTTCAACTTGGTTTTACCCCGGAGAAATATATATTGGGCTCAACCTTTCTTTTATCAGCCCTATTTAAGAATTATTTTGTTAATCGTTAAGATATGATCTTAGCGGTAAGCGAGACATTTGGAAACTGTCATATGCCAAGCTAATAGCTCGTTCGTGTGGGCTCTATACAGTTAAAAAAGACGCGAGACTTGTCTTCACATAATGATCTGCACTTTCTTAAAATTGTTACGGAACTAGAAAACTAGTTAGGCCTACTTTATGGAGGTTTAATTTATGGTTTGGATTGCATTAGCCATTGTAGATTAAGTTTAAAAAAAATAAATAAGTGTACGTCTTTTGCATACTTTTTGAGTAAATTTATCTAAATTTTAACGATGTTTAGGTCTGATTTAGTTTTTCATAAAACAAGACACTCTTGTGTAATTTAAAAAAAAAACTCCGTAAAACAAACTTGTAGAAAAGTAAGTAAGCATGTCGGAAAAAAATTGATCCGTAGGGCCGTTAAAGCAGAATTTTCGTTATTTTGAAGCCACGGCTTACAAGGGTATTGTGTGGCACAATGTTTGAACGTATTTTACATTTCCCAAACTCATTTCAGGTAACAACTAGAGGTGGGTTGATGTTATTTATTATCGTGTCATTTTGTAAAAAAAAAATTGATAAACTTTGAAAACGTTGTATGTAAGTATGTATAATTGTGGTGGGCCAAATCTTCGGAATGCTAACTGACCTCTTACCGTCATCCTATCAAGATGAAATTTGTCCAAACCAACATCCAGAATCAGTTTTTACCTTTTTTATACACTTGCAGGTGCTCATTTAAAATCCTGATTGAACCCACGCGAATGACACATTTTCCAATATTTTAACTTATAAGACGAGAATACAAATGTAGGCCTATCTTATTTATTGCAGACTGTATACGTTCTTTCTATGAATAAAACTATTAAACTATTAAAATCCAGGTAATATATTTAATGTAATCTTGATTTGTGATAAGTTGTTCAAATGATCATAACAATCCATTACACATCTTAAAGCCTATTGTAGTGTATTACGAAAGAGGGATGAACAAAAATTGCATCCCAAATAATTCATTATATGTTTACTCATTTTTTTCTTTAAAAGTCTTAGTATAGTCAATTAAATTTTTTAAATAAATAAGTAAACAATTTTGCAACATTTTTTTTCATAATTTTTTTAGAGGGGGGATTCTAAGGGAAAAAAGACACTTACCAGTAAAAAAAAGTATACAGACTGTTATGAAATTGTTCAATAACATTTTTCCTGATACTGGTAGATCGAGTCCACTTCTGGGATTAAATGACAAAGACTTGTGACAAATCTAGGCAGTTGGGTGACGAATCCAAATCGAGGATCTGCACAAATGTCGTATGCGCGTCCTTTTTAAAATTCCGCGTTGCGAGACGGGAGTATTAAAAAAAACACTTGATGAAAACGTGACTTGGTGACAGGTTACTTTATCTTCAGACACCTCATCCCCTTCACTTCATCCCCGTCACTTAATCCTCGAGTCACTTCTTCCCCAGACACTTCGTCCCCGTCACTTCATCCCCGTCTCTTAATCCTCGAGTCACTTCATCCTTAGACACCTCATCCTTGTCACTTCATCCCCGTAATTTAATCCACGAGTCACTTTATCCCCAGACACTTAATCATCATACACTTAATCCTTTCTATAGCAATATGTAGTGCATGGCTGACAACTTGAGCAGTTGTCTTGTGGTAAACTTAAGGGTCCTCTCCTGTGACGTTATTTTAAACTCATTAACAGAAAATTAAATAGTCTGTGATATTCCAATTGATGATTTCTACGTTTGAAGATAAAAGAAAATAAAAAAAGGTCAAGGGAATAAAGTTTCGTCGTCGTTTATCTCAGTATTGCCCCTGGCTTGATTGCTCGACAATGGTTATTTAATTCGGCCACTGGTGGCACCGGTAACTCGCGGTCGGCTCTACCTTTGTTTGATACGGCCGTGCACCGGGTTCGCTTTGATGATAAAAATCACGACGGATAAATAATACGGTGGATATAAATAGGACACCACTCTTACTGCATTAGCCATGAGAATTGACAACATTGTGCAGCGCTACGAGTCAATGAATCGTCTTCTCTATCTCCGATCTTTAGCTTTTCTGTTACACTGATTTAAGAAACAGTCACCTCACAAACTCTTAATTACAAATTAAAACATTGAATATCGAACTATTAGCTTTTTTGTGTTTGTTATGATTTATATTTCGATCTGATTTATTAAATCTATACATAAAATTGCATTTTTAGGATTAATTGTCTGGGGATGAAGTGATTGTGTACCTGTGACTTGTTTCTGATAACTACTGAAACAACACTGGCACCTCGCCAACGTTGTTGTTTGTGGAAAACAGAAAAGTGAGCAAAGTGCAGTAATTTTCGTGTGCAGATCACTTTACACAGTAGTAAAACAAAAGTTCTGCACAAAAACAAGTTTAAGCACTGAGCATGCGCTGTTGTCTTGTTACAAAAAATGTCATTACTGATACAAGAGGATTATTTCAAAAACTGCATTTATTGGTTTCAAAAATAAAACTGTTTTCGTGTTTAAATTTCAAGCAATATGTGTAGCACAGCTATCGTTATCAAAAACTGTAAAGTTTAGATATAATGATTATTAAAAAGTATATAAAAATTGGTTTATATAAATAGCAGACAACTTGATGATGTGTTATTATCATTGAGCAATGCATAATAAAAATAAAATTAAAGGTTTGAAATTGATGGCATTTTATATACATTTATATTCATATAATTATAATAATTTAGGTAAAAACATAAAGGCAATATATTTTGTCTATTTTAGTAGGCTTTTAAATTGTTGATATAAAAACTTAGAGGTCTACATGTAAGCACACCTAAATTGTTATATGGCTCAGTGATTGTAATGAAGAAATTACTAAAACTTTATTGTGACCGAAAATGTTCAAATGAAAAAAAAAAAAATTATTATTTTTTCATTCTAAAAGCAAAGTTTAAATTTTGTCTTCTCAATAAAATAAAAATAACTTTACCAGAGACTATATAAACAGCGTACACAGTATTAATATATATTATTATGGTTTGCGTATTGTATTTAACTTGTTAAAGCAGAACACCATCAGTTTGATAAGCGTTTAACATCAGAGACAGAGAACAATGCAAACGATTTAATAAGTCACATACAAAATGACGATGTCAAATTTTTATGGTGACAGTTCCAGAAACATGGGAACAATCATGATTTTCATTGGTCTCTATCAATCTGACAGATACACATAGTTATTTCACATTCAATCACATCCCAACTCTAAAGCAAGTTAAATTTTACGTAACGTATAACATATTAGTTTTAGTATTAGTAATATAATTATTTTTTCTCCCTTTATTTTAAGTTGCATTTTCTGTTTGTCTGCCTGCAATGGTGCAAAAATTGGCTTCGATTTTTCGACCACTTTCCGTGGTCCGATCGAGCTGAAATTTGGACAGCAAATTTGTGGCGCCTAACAATACATCCTATCAAATTTTCAGTTAAAACAATTTAATAATACTACACGTATGACAATATTCATTTCTTAAAAGGAAAGTATAAGAAAAAATTTTATTTCGCGTTAAAAATGCCTGTGCAACTTTTTATACTTTTTCGGCGCAAAGCTAGAAAAAAAAATTATGCGCTAAGATTATTTTTAGAACAATTCATACAGAGTAAGGAGATATTTTTGAGATTTGCGACACAGATATTTTTAAGTACGTTTCATTTGCAGTAGACAATCAATGATGGTAAACTTAGTTTGCAAATAAGCGGAGTATAATAAAAACTTCGTTTTTATGGTTTTCTTGTTATGTATGTATGGTTATAGTTGCTAAAAATGTATTTGGACAAATGTGCACATTGTATGTCCTTAAAAAATACATCTTTTTTTTGCAGAAGCTTCTTCTACTATTTTCGATACATTTATCCGCGTTTTATGTATGGTCTAGTAATGTGTTAAGTGTTTAGATGTATTCTTTTTTCTTACTAGTTTATGAAAATTATTACTCATCAAATATCAGACCGGAAATAAGAACTTTTTTTATATTGTTTCTATTCCTATTAGTGTAACATTTAAAGCTTATATTTCTAGGATGGAATCGAATATATTACCTTAATACTTTGCTTTTAAAATCGTCTTTACTGGAGTGTTTCTAAATCTACTAATTTGACTTTTGCTTTTACACTTGTTCCAATTATCTGCAGAGCTAAACCTAGACATTATTTGTTTGCTATGAATTGACTTTTTATTCCACTGATTAGAACTGTTGTAAAACGTTGTAAATATTTTGTGTCAAATTTAATGTAACATTTATTCTCACATACTTACCACTGACGTTGACAGTGAAGGAGTCAGATGTCTGAGTGACCATGCTTCGTTGAACTGTACACTCGTATGTTCCATTGTCACTGATTGCTAGATTATCGAGCTGTATGATATGCTCAAATTGACGGGCAATGTCGGTGTTGTCTTTCTTCCAAGAGTACGTCGCCCCGTCCACTGCGCTACCGCAGGCTAGTGAAAGACGACTGCTCACAACAGGAGTTGTAGAATCGGCTATGATAACTGGTTTAGTCACATAAGTACTGTCTGTGGAGTTAGCAAATAGAGATTTATGTATATTGAATATTAAGATATTCAAGTCGAAAGTATTTATAAAATTCATTCTCAAGAAATAGATGTATGAGTACATAGTAACCATAAGATAAAATAAAAATAGAGTATTTTATGTTTAACTTTAAATGTTTAATAGTTTTTATGCTTTCCGCAAACCTGAAACTTATGCAAACTTAATTATTAATTACCCTTTTAGAAAAAAGTTACCTATGCTTTTTGTTGTATTTAATAAAAATCTACAATATAAAAGGTATTACATAAATGGACTATTTTTTCCCAAGTGAAAAATACTATAGACAAGAAATTTAAACAAACACACTATAGACAACACAGACAGAATCAACAACTTGATGAGATTTCATTAACGGAATTTGTCTTATCTACGAATGTTAATATCCTACAGGATAGTTAGCACTAATGCTTACAGAATCGAACAGATAAAATCTTTGTTGATAATATCCTACAGGATAGTTAGCACTAATGCTTACAGAAACGAACAGATCAAATCTTTGTTGTTAATATCCTACAGGATAGTTAGCACTAATGCTTACAGAAACGAACAGATCAAATCTTTGTTGTTGGGGGAAGAGAATGGAAACCTCAGCAATAAAATGTCTCCACTTCTCTTGAGCGGTTATATATAGTCAACTGCAGCCCGGTCCAATAATTTATGTTGTCGAACCAGCATCTCCGCTGACTACCACTTTTTTCAGTGCTTGTTAGAAATGTTTTTGGCAGGTTATTATGCCGCAACGCATGAGCGAACTATGTCAGTTTGCACCGTTTGAGTGTTGTCATAATGTTTTCTTGAAGGCCTGCAATTGAGGATATCCTATCCCAGACATATTCATGTACTCAATGTTGGATATTTACAGTTCTTTTATCATGCATTTATTTTTGAATGCCGGCAACTTGTTTTATATAGGTGATAGCAGCGTCCAAGTCTCACATTTATACAGAACAATGTTTAGACAAGGAATCTGTAAAATGTGAGCTATGTTGGGAAACTACTACTTTTGCTGATTCAGATTCTGATTCAGCTTCATTGCTGTCCCAATCCTTGCTCGAATTTCTTACTCACAGTTTTTCTCTAGGGATAGCATTACTCCTAGATTTTGAAAATCTTTACTTCTTCTAGTTGTTTTTGGTTCATTATGATGTTTGCACTTCAGGCATATGTTATTTGATGTTGATTAATATTTTGCTTCTTTCTGAGCTGATTTCCATTATGTATGCTCTTGCTGTCTATCTCTCTCTTCAAGTTTGTCTGTATGCTCTTGCAGTTTTTTGTTGCTCCCAGCCAACAGGTCCATATAATCAGCAAATCTTAGATTGCATACTTCTGATTAAACTATCTAAATTGATTGTGCTCAACATCCAAATTAATGAATCTCAATGTTTTTATCTACATTTAATTCTAAATTGTATGAGTAGTTTGTCTGTACCTTAATTTTAGTTTTTTTGGTATTTAGTATCAGCCTTGTGATTTTTTTTTCTTTAAATGCTCTTTAAACTTCTTTACTTGTTTAACACTGTTATATACATATATGTTGTAAGCACATAGTTTATCACGTGCTATGTCTTTGTTTTTAAATATTCTAAGAGATTTCCGATGTTGTAAATGTGGTCTTGTTTTATAGGCAAAACTACCCAAAGTCCAACTTGGAGGATGTACCTTAAAATCAGTTTTATACAAAGAAAATAAATGTAAAGAATTAAGAAAAGTGTACAAGTTCTCATTCTCATTTTCGGGATTGACGAATGCAGTATATACACTGTTTTATGGCAAGGTCACATTATAGATTTCTATTTTCTACTAGTTTATGATGTTTTACGTTTGTCCTGGGCAGCGGCCGCATGCTAATATCAAAATCGTCTTACAAAATAATGTGTTTATGTAATTTACAACACCTTGAACTTTCTATATTTTGACCTAATACATATAATAAATTGTATAATTTTTTTTTTTCTATTTCTATCTCATTTTTTTTACGACTAATTTCATTATTGTATTAATCAATAGGCTATGCCTATCTTGTATATTGTATTATTAATACCTCAATCCTATTCAATTATTTTTGGCTATCATGTGGGTTAGACATGGCTCACAAGTGGGATAGCCAAGGCCATGGGCCCCCACCACACTTTATTCGACGCTTAGGTCTGTGGTTTGAGTGTTACCTAGTACAGGGGTGGTCAAACTTTTGATAATTAGGATTTTTAATTTATTCAGCGTGCCAAGAGCCTAAAATTTACATTGCTTTAGAACACAATTTCTTAGAGACAAAAAAAAAAGTCGTCTGATTTTGGTATTTTACTGAGTTCCAATAAAAAATATCGCATTGCAACAAATCTGGCGCGCGTGCCATAGGTTGCCGATCCGATATAATTCACAGTGTAAGTGTAACTGCTATTTTTCAGTCCAATAGACTGGATGTATGATATATTTATATATTTAAGAACACAGTGTATCGCAACACAAACAACTTTTAATCACTTTCTAAAATCCATTATATAGAAATGCATTAGTTTCAGGTTTACGAAAAACATCTTCATAACGTCCAAACGTTCTAAGTCCATTTTTATATCCAATTACACTTCTTTCGATACACTACGACTTAGCAATCCATGATTGACATTCAAGGACAGGATTACAAATTACATCTTGTATTACATCAGTTATTCCCCTTAGACTACATTCTTTCATTCAGGCTATATCGTTATCTATAACAAGCAACTTGGAGTTTTCACTGTTTAAGATAGCACACAGATTTATTGAGTTAGGTCTACTCTACATAAAGGAAAGCATTACTTACTTCGTACAATGGTTATCGCCGCTGATTCATAAGACGACGTTGTGGTGGTGGCTCGACAGTTAATTGTATAACTATCTTCTTCATGTGGTAACACATAGAATTGCGTATTGGCCCCAGTAATAACTGAAGAGTCTCTCTGAAATTGTGGATGTTTAACTTAGAGTGTACATTTACCAAAAGTGTTTATTATGAATACAAATCTTGGAGGGTATAAAACGTTTAAATTACAATAAAAATATTTTATTTTAATATGATTTATTTGTGCATTATTTTTTATTATGGTGAAAAGGTGTTGACTTTTATCCTTTATAGACCTACCAGCATTCGTCATCAGAGAGTGCATTTAAGACGGCCAGCAGGACAAATTACAACGGAAAGCCAGTTCTAGCTAATAATGACCGAAATTAGAAAAGTTTTGTCCATGTATTTTCGAGCCATTTTTACAAAATGTATCATATTACCTTTTCCTTGCATTCTATCCATACAATTATATTTATATATTATATTCATAACACTTGCTGGTTTCGCATTCTTACAATAATACTGCTGGTCTTGTGATGTTTACACAGTTACATAATAATACAATAAAGTAAAGTTATTAGCGTCCTCGACTCAGTTTATTACTTGTACATTGTCTAATTGTGTCTTCTCTTATCTTATCTTATACATTACAGACGCTCCTTCTATAAAAAAGATTATTTTGTCCTACGCTCTTCCGTGGTCCGAGTCTAGTCTTGCATTTTTATTTAATGTTTTAAATGATATTAAGTTACTGGTTTTCCTGGTTTGTTCAGGCAACCCATTCCATGCCCGAATGCCACTCGGGAATAAAGAGTACTTTTATGCATTTGTTCTCGCATAAGGGACAAGGAAAGTGTTTTTGTCTTTATGTTTATCTGACCTTTGCAACAGGTTGTTATTGTGTTGTATTTCTAAATTAGAGTTTAATGCCTTATGTATTATTACTACTTTACTCTTTGCCCTTCTGTCTTCTAGTGTTTCTAGGTTTAACGATTAGACTAATGGTGTTACTCTTGTTAATTGGGAATATTCGCTAGTTATGAACCTTGCAGCTCTTTTTTGAATTTGTTCTTATTTTTTTTGTTTCTTTAGTTGATGGGTCCCATACAGATGCTGCATATTCTAGTATAGGCTTCACTAATGTGATATAGCATTTTAGTTTTATGTTCTTATTACATTTGTAAAAGTTCCTTTTTATGAATCCTAAAGTTTTGTTTGATTTTTTTATTACTTCATCAATATGAGGGTTCCAAGATAACTTATCATTTATTATTACTCCTAGATACTTAGCGTTGTTAGTTTGAGTTAGTTCTTTACCATAAATGAAGTAGTTTGCTATTAATTGTTTTTTTTTCTTGGATACCCTTATTAAATGACATTTTTTTGGGTGAAAAGACATACTCCAGTTTGATTCCCATTTTTGTAGTTCATCTAGGTCTTTTTGTAGGAGTTCAGTATCTTTTCCTGTCTTTATTATTCTATAAATTATGCAATCATCGGCAAATAATCTTACTTTTGTTCCTGTGTTGATGCAATTTGGCAGATCATTAATATAAATTAGAAATAGTAGGGGTCCTAGAACAGTTCCTTGTGGAACTTCTGAGTTTACAGTTATTGGTGATGACTTAGAGCCATTTATTATCATTGTTTGTTCTCTGCCTATAAGAAAGTCCTGAATCCACTGATGTAATGGACCAGAGATGCAAAAATATTTATGTTTTTTTAGTAGACTAGAATGATGAACTTTAGCAAATGCTTTTGAAAAATCTAGTAATATAGCATCAATTTGGTTGTTATTATCTAATCCCTTTGACAAGTCATTTATTAGGCCTATTAATTGAGTCTCACATGATCTATTTTTTTCTAAAGCCATGTTGGTGTAGGCACAGTGCATTAAGTTTGTCTAGGTGATTTACTATACTACTATATATAATATGTTAAAGTAATTTACATGTTATGCTGGATAGAGAAACAGGTCTATAATTACCGGGGTGAGATTTATCTCTTTTTTTGAAAAGGGGGGTTACATTAGCTAATTTCCAATCTCTGGGCACTTTGCCTTGGTTTAGAGAGGCTTGAAAAAGTATTTTAAAGATTGGAGATATTTCATTGGTTAGTTCTTTAAGCAGTCTTGCTGGTATTTCATCTGGACCAGAAGCTTTGTTTGCTTTTAAGTTGGTGAGGAGTTGTTTAATGCCTTTTTCATCTATATTTATATGTCCTATCTTTTCTAGTTTGTTTAAATTTATGAAGATTTCTTTGTCACCTGGATTTGAAAAAGATGATGCAAAGTGTGTGTTAAGGATGTTAGCTTTGGTTTCATTATCATTTAAAGTTTCATTGTTTTGGCCTTTTAGTGGTGCTATGCCTGTAGTGTCCATTTTTCTTGATTTAATGTAGGACCATAAGTTTTTATTAATATCTTTAGAAATTACATTGTTTACATATTCATTTTGCAGCTGTCTGCTTAGTTTCTGAGTTAAATGTTTAATTTTTAAGTATTTTTTCTGTAGTCTAATTGAATTAGTTGCCTTAAACTTTTTTAATAGATTTTCTTTTTGTTTATTTGATGTTTACTCTTGCGAGTATTTCCTATCTTTTCTGCGCGATTATTGAAGAGTAATAACCGGCGGTCGACGGTCAATAACGTCGTAAGCCTTATTTACATAACACCACTTAGTCGACCAATGTTTGTGCTGATTTTTCGTAGAAGACGGTGCTTTGCCGAACATATCAATCTTGCAGCAACCTCAAAATCCTTAACATTATTATTATTAAATATGTTTCTTTCTAGGTGGTTTTCTCAACACTTTGTTATGTTTGTTCAAGTAGATTATCTCCCCCTGACCTCCCGTCGAATTTTGCCACTGTCGCGTCATTAGTTGTTGTTTACCTAATGATGCAAGTGCATTCTCTCATAGCCTAGAAAATGGTAGATAGAGATGTTTAAAATTTTTGTGAGTTATTCTTAGCATACGTTTATCTCAGAAATCTCTAACATGTTTATTATAAATACAGGAGATTCGCGTTATAGAAGGGAGGTTTTTCTATTATCGATGTAGTCTGTATATTCTTTTATAGAGCTTTTATTATAAAATCAGTGGCAGTGTTGTGTATTTATTGTGTTCACCAACGTACTACATTATATTTAATTATGTCATAGGATTATTTTCGTGAGTGTATTTATTGTGTTCACCTTACTAAATTGTTCTTAATTTTGTTGTACGATTCAAGTGATTGTAATTTTCTTTTTCTATTTTTATTTTATAGTAATTATATTCAGTTAGTTAATAGTTTAAAAAAAAAAAATTGGTATCGTCTTAAAAATTGTTTTATTAAAGAAGCTTTTTTTTTACTAGTAAATAAGTTAGCCACAAATAATTAATATTACTAGTAGTTTATTACAACCTCTTTAACGAAACCTCGTAATTTATATTTAATTATAAACGAGGTTGGTAATAACTAGATTTGGACTAGCTTTAATTTGTTGAAATATTGAGTATGAAATACTAATTAATAATTAACGTATTTGAAAGTCTCAGGTTCGAAGCCCAGTGATTAGATTAATTCCTATTTCTGGAGGATGCCTCTGAGTAAACCCATGTTGTCGTAAGCTAAATAACTAATATGCCTGATATTAATTAGTCCTCGCTATTAGTCAATTAGTTATCTCAATAATTACCACGCCATAATAAAGGGACCTTAGTTTTGGTGCGCCTGGAAATCATATCAAGTGCAACGAGTTAATGTTGGTCGCTGACCAACCATGTTCGTAAAATTCAACCTGCAACATAGCCGTCGATAGAGCAACTGCTCGCTTTTGTTTAAATAGTTCAATCCGGGTAGAGCGTTCGCGGACTGCACTCATCTTTGTGTTTCTTAACCCATTAATGCCCAAGGGTATATCCGAATGACTTTGTCTGTGTTTTTTTTCGTGTTTCCTAGTTTGAATTCATCAAAAAGTCTGTATATACATGTGCTTTGATTGGTTTTTGTTTTCTTCAAAAGTTACAGGGGGGTAATCTGGGAGAGTGCAGGGACACAAATGGGTACGTGTAGTTTTATTGAGATGCACTCCAGAGGAGTGCAATGGACACCAGAGGGGTACGGGGTTTTCTAATGATAAATGCATTACATGCTTGCTATTGAACGCATTGAATAAGTTATTTTTGTATTGGGAGACTAAAACATAAGAAATAGATAAATCAGAACAGGGGCATTTATTTATTTTATGGATGTTACGTCACATTTTCTTTTATTGAAAACAACATTTACCTTAAGCACTATTGTTGAGTTTTTCTAAAACAAATTTTGAACATACTAATTTTTCATTAGGCTTCTTCTTGAAGCATAGGAAAACATTTAAATTGAAAATGTATATGTACCTCTTATAACGTAGTCTTTGTGTAAGGGCAATAAACAACTCCATGAAAATGGTTGAAACAATGCAGGAGTAGACAAACATTATATTTTAGGCATATTTTCTAGTATTGCGACATCATTTCACAAACATTTTTTGTACAGTGGAGTCAAAAGAAAAGTGTCCATTCAATTCTAACCTGACCCTGTCGCTGGCCCAAAAAAACTGAGGCGTGGGTGTGGTGTAGGTGGTGTATTTCTAGGAATACCGGTCATCGTACTGACACGCAGACACTATTGGATACTTTGAGCCAAAAGCTCAATAACTTCAACAGCATGCCCTTTCCTGCGTAGTAACCAGGCATTCTACAAAGCAATCTCTAGGGTATGAAAGACAAAAGGCCAACACCACTTTTTGGTTCTCACAGAAATGTGTACTTTTTGATGTTTTGGTTAGCCCTATCCACGCCTCCCAGTGTGGCATCGCACTGTCTGTTTAGGTCAGTTTGACCATTCATGATGTGTTGTCATTGTTGATTGTCTCCTTGATTGTCCTATTGGTAGAACAGGGTCGCAGTTGTGAGTGGTGTCCAGTTGACAAATAATTGAACCTTGATACCTTTAAAAAAACTAGACGCATCTTGTAAGGGGCATTTCTGTTTTATAGTCCCAGTGGCTCCAACGCCTTTGGCAGCAATGCAATGCAAGTAAGAAATGATTTATCAAATTTTAATTTCCAGTGGAAAGAAAGTTCAGCTATTTAGCAGATCAGATCCATCACAACAGTACCGCCTAGTCCAAGAAATCCTTACCGCTCAGCAGCACACACATAAGACTGGACAAAATATCGAAGTGGTCATCTTATTCCTTACTGCCATCATCATTACCGATCTATCATCAGGTGGTGTCATATAAACAGTGACATTTATCATCTCTTCAACGATTTCCAACATTGTCAACCTATTGTTCATTGTATAACACTTTTGTACACTGCAAAATATAATTAGTCTACATTACTTTAACTATGTAGAATGTAACAATGTTACATAGTACAAGCGTCACACTTGTTTATTTGATAAAAGTATGAAGAAATATAAGCATATTTTGATACTGTATTTGACATTTGCACACCCCAGGGTGCATTTTTTTAATTGTACGCGTACTACTCTTACGTCCCAGTACTCTCCAGGAGTGCAGTTGTATTTCGATCTGAAGTTCAGTGGAACTTTTCTAGTCAAGTAACAATTTTATATTCATGGGATTCAGTATAGATTAAAGTATATAAAAACATATCGGATTTGCCTTAATTAAGTAAGATTTTTTTTTACACATACCTATTTGAAGTAGAAGAAAACGTTATTAGGCAGTTTGTTTTTCTTATAAGGCGAGCTACAAAATACTACGCAATTGAAATGCCTTTTAAGATGATAAATAACATAAACAAATATGTCCAGAATAGAAAAAATTCACTATTT
This sequence comes from Anisus vortex, assembly GCA_949126835.1. Classification (NCBI taxonomy): domain Eukaryota; kingdom Metazoa; phylum Mollusca; class Gastropoda; family Planorbidae; genus Anisus; species Anisus vortex. The sequence continues at coordinate 7,408,841 of OX421498.1, forward strand.
TAAATAATAATATAATAAAAAGGCTTGCTGCAAGCTCACAAAAATGAAAGCAAGTCAATGCACTCTGGGAGAGTGCAAATGTCAAATATGGGTTGAGAAAAAGTTTGCGAGTGCCTGAAGTAATGAGGGAAATATATTGAAGTGAATGGTTTAATAAAAACTAACATAATTTAATCGGACCCAGTCAAATCCAAAGTGGACAAACTGATAGACCTACCCAGTTTATCTTGCCTAAATTAACCTCGCAAAAGCTATATTAATGATTCGATGTGAGAAAATTACATAATAATGATGATGCTTATATGGCGCATATCCCGTTGGTAACAGTTCTTTGCGCTGAAACGACAACAGCAGATGAAAATGAAAATATTTTCAATAGCAAATATTGCTAACGAAATAGGTGAGTCTTCAGTCGGCTTGTGAAGGTGTCGAAGTTAGGGTTCTGGCGAAGCTGAAGTGGGAGGTGATTCCAAGCGGACGGTCCCGCGTATGAGAAAGCACGTTCGCCAGCGGACACAAGCCTCACACGAGGAATCCGCAGAGTAAGCGCACCAGAAGTTGAGCGGAGTGGGCGTGATTGGGTGTAGAGCTCAAGACAGGAGCAAAGGTAAGCCGGGGCAGTTATTTAGACCGAGACGATTATAGCAGAGAGAAGCCAGCTTATACGAGATCCAGTTGTTGATGGGTAGCCAGTGCAGAGAACGGAGCAGAGGAGTGATATTATTTGACTTCTTTTTCTTGAGGACTAGTCGGGCTGCGCAGTTCTGGATACGTTGGAGGCCTTGAAGGGAGAAGACCGAGAGACCAGCTAAGAGCGAATTGCAATAGTCCATGCGGGAGAAGAGGAGAGAGATAACAAGTTTAACACAAGCTTCCTTGGTGAGATAACGACGGATGGCGGAAATACGACGCAGATGGAAGAAGCATATTTTGGTGAGGAAGGAGACATGGCGCTGCATGGACAGCGTAGAGTCAAGATAGACGCCTAGGGAACATTTTTTATAACAACAAAATGGCGGCTAGAGGATGTGTCTCATTTTCCGGTGTCGAAATTTGACGATTATTGCTCCATTTATTCTGATCTTCTTTCAATATTACATTTATTTACAAGAAAAGTACTTTTATTTAAAATATTTTAACTGGCTTCACAAAAAGTAAGTGTCTTTTAACTCGAAATTAATCGAAATTGTGCATCTTGTAGACACAATCACCGCCATCTTAATTATGATGTCACTTAATGTACGCTGCCAATTTGATTGTTTTTAAAAGGAGCTTACTTACAATATGAGACTGTCCTTCTCTGCAAGCCAAAACATTTCTTCGTGTGTTGCGTCAGCAGGCAGCAATATGTAATTTGTTTAGTTGCCTATTCTGATCTTCTTAAATGTTTTTAAAATGAAGCAAGGGTTTCTGCGTAATATTGGTAGAATATGCTCGGAGCGCCATACACGTGTTCATGACAAAGTTGTTCAAAATATCATTTGCCTTAGTCCAAGAATTACCGCCCAGTATCCAACCTCCCCTATCTTTCCAAGATCCTGGAGCGTGTTATCCTCGAGCAGTTAATTGCCCACCAGTCACTGCATTCGCTGATGCCCGCACACCAGTCCGCGTATCGCCACCATCACAGCACCGAGACAGCGCTTTTGCGGATCACCGCTGACCCCCTAAATGCCTCAGACAGATGTCTCGTCTCTGCCCTTGTGCAACTAGATTTGTCCGCTGCCTTTGATACCATTGACCATCACCGACTGATAGATCGCCTCAGCTTTACGTTTGGGATTCACGACATCGCCCTCTCCTGGTTCACTAGCTATCTTCGGGATCGCTCTCAGACCGTCATGACCGAGTCCTTATTCTCCCAGCCTGTTCCTGTCTGCTATGGTGTGCCACAGGGGTCTGTCCTCGGCCCAGTTCTTTTCACTCTTTACACTCAACCCCAATCCTGTGTCATCGAACGCCACAACCTTAAATGTCATTCTTTCGCCGATGACATCCAGCTCTATAACAGCGTTGAGCCTGATGACTTTGATGGGCTCCTTGCTCCCATTAACATTTGTTTCCTGGACATCAAGAACTGGATGAACACGTGCTACATGTGTTGTTAATAAAATACTAATACAAGGAAACTTGAGTTAGATAGTGTTCAATTATGTCACCAATATAACCTTTTTCTTAATAATAAACTGATTCATTGATTTAATTAATACGGACAATGTGTGCAGTTATTTCCCTGCTTGCAACGTAGATAGGTAATGAAAGCTGTCTGTTTGCATTAAATATAAATATCGTGCCGTAACGCCAACACCAGGGTAAAAGTTATTACATCATATACACTAGATAAATAAGCCAGTGGTTTGCCGCGTAAGTCCAATTTTTACATTCCTCGGCACGCACGCTTAGAGTGAACACGCACTGACATAAAAATCCTACTGGCCACACACTGTCTTCATCACAGATGGGTATATGTTTATCTGACATAGAGCAAAGTAAACCCGGCCACACAATGCCCTATAATGCCTTGGGCACGTAAACTTATGTACGCTGCACCTCAGGCCGTAAGGCTCAAACAAGTCTAAAGGGTCTAGTTAGTATTCCTTTCAGTCCATGCCGGACCATAGAGTGATTCAGCGTACACATATTTCCATGATTCCGTCATCTAAGGGAATGTGAGACCAACATTCATTTCACCTCAAAGTATTCAAATAATTTCAGGTAGTCGCATCTCAGTAGACTGAACTTTATTGGGTAAACATTTAGTTTTTGTCAGAATTCGAACTTTTAAAACGACAACCACATACAAACCACTCTACCGCCATGATCCATAAATCGGCTTATAATAAAATGGACATTTCATATAGCTAATGCCAAATAAATGTGTTTTTTTCGTACTGTTCCGAGAAAGTTCATATCTAATAGCTAGGTAGCATGCAGGTATATTTTAATTCTTTAAAAATGGATATGTAAATGTGTATTTACGTTATTAAATTGTAAACGTATAAGAAAATTTAGATTTAAAACATTAATGAATAAATCATTTTTTCTTTCTTTCAAAACAGATATTCGGTTCTAGTAACCCGATTTTCAGGCCTTAAGCCATGGTGACTGGAATTCAATAATAATAAATAAAAAAAACACACGCGCTACTGTAGATATTGCTTTTCCTTAAAATTATTATTAGAACAGTCATTTAATTAATGTGATATTTATATTATAACGTTTGCATTTAGTAGCAATTGTATTATTTAATATTCATTGTAAGTTTTCACCAGTTAAAAAACTATTTATTTCAGTGACTTTTATTTTATTACAAACCTCTTCTAGAATTAAATGTAAATTATGAGGTCTCGTTAAAAAGGTTGTAATAAATAACAAATAATATTAATTATTTGAGGCTAACTTATTTAATAATAAGAAACATCACTTATTTAACAAACAACACTTCAGACAATACCAATTTAAAATAATTTATTTACTAACTTAATATAATTAATATAAAATAAAAATAGAAAAGAAAATACACTCACTTGAATCCTACAACATAATTTAAAACAATTTAGTAAGGTGAACACAATATATTTTACACAACTGTGCCACTGATTTCAGAATAAAAGCTCTATAAAACAATAGACTTCGACTACATCGCTAAAAATACTCTCCTTCTGTAGCGCGAAACCTCTATAATATTTATAATATACTTGTTAGAGATTTCTGGAAAATCAGTATGCTAAAAAAAAAATCAAGAAAATTGTAAACATCTCTTTCTACTATAGTCTAGGCTACGAGAGTATTCTCTTGCATCAGCTAGTAAAAGAAAAAAAAAAAAAAACACAAAAAAAAAACAAAAAATAATTACGCGACAGTGGCAAAGTTTAACGGGAGGTCAAGTGGATGTAAACTACTTAAACACACATAACAGTGACCCTCAATTGTTATACAATACCGTCATACCCTATAATAATAATCATCTGCTGAGTTGAAGAACTAAGTTTGAACAAGCCAAGATGGTTATAATATTAAAACGTTGAGTGTTAAATTAATAAACAATTCCTTAAAAAAAATAAAATAATAATAATAATTTGGGCACTAACAGCTACCGAAAGTTATATTGATTTGTCTATAGAAATAAACAACTCATTCTTAGAGAAATTTAAGTAAATTTTACAAGTGTACGAGTGAGACCTAAAGTTAATTATAACGTGATGTAATGTTTATAAGGTGTACTGAATTTTCATATATTTATAATTTAACTTAAATACACTCATACAAACCTATGGTTGTTTATTATGCTGAACAAATACATAGAATGTATATACGAAGTTGTGGTGTGTTCTAATGAAATATGTTTATATTAGGTACTCACAACTGATTTATTTTTTCAAGCTATTAAGCTTTTTTTATGTTTAATATAAAGACAAAATGATTCTAAGAACTTTGATACCATTTTATGACTGTATGTTAATTTTTAAGAAAGTTATGACATTTTGAAATTTTACAAGTGGGTTACAAGAACAAAGTGTTCTTGCAAAAATGTTCGTTTTTTAGCCATTTAAAAATATTCGCAAAAATTTTACGAATCTTTGTATTTGTAAAAATAGTGCATTTGTTTGAAGTTCATTTAAGGGGATATTGTGCATTATTTGAGAATTAGCCCCGTTCGTTCATTATTGCCCTTCCCCCACCCCCACACTTTATACTAGTTGTGTTCGCTGTCCACCTATCTTTCCAACTTTTCACTACTTGCTACCCCCACTACGCCACTAGTAATAAAAATGTTTTAGCCTATACACTTTTCTTACAATTATATATTAACAATTATGAAACATATTTCTTATATCGACCTTATTTTAACTTTCATCTATTAGTAGTTAGCAAAAATATATTTGTTTTAATATCAGGACAAACAGTCTTTTCCACCTCTTGCCCTGCACTCTTCGCCCCCCCCCCCAAACAGACACATACACATATAAAGTGGTACAAATCTACCTTATGTCCCCCTCCCCAACCCTACTAATTTGTTTTCATTTGGTCCAGACCAGAATGCAGATGGTAAATTGGTATATGCATATAGGCGACGAAGTTGGCAATGCAGTAAAATTTACGATTTTAATGGCAGGCTGTTGATGAATGAATGAGTATAAACGCATGGAAATGTAAAATTAAAATGTAATATATATATAGTCACTTTATTGACCCCCTTCCCACCCATATTTCAACAACTGTCAATTTTGTCAACCCAGTCCTCTGTATTTTGTTGACATAATTAATGGACGACCCGTTATGTAGGCTACTTTATTATGACTGATTGTTATTAGACTTTTTCCTAGGCAATACATATAAATTTACGAACATAATACATATATATAATAACTGTCAATAAACGTATAACTAATCGGGTATATACAATATATTTTTCAGTTCAAGCTAGATCGGATAATCTTATTATAATTATTATTATTAGGCCTACATGACAAACCATTATTCAATAAATGTTTAAAAAATGACTTATTGCTACCGATGCATTATTAAACATATGCCATTGTAGAAATATTCTTCAAGTGCAGATATAATAAGAGTTTTGAATTATTCTAAAGAGTAAAATATGTCTTTTATTACCCACATTAGACTTGTTGGAGTAGGCCTCATAGCTATTGCATTTTGTGTGCCTTATGTAGTATGAGTGTAGGCTAGACAATATTTGTCAACTATTATATGCTTAAAAAAGGCTTCACTTTCACAAAAACGAAATAAAATAATCTCTGGTTAAATTTAAATTATAAATTATTATAAGTGTGTAAAACTACTTTTTTTTATACTTATGTAATTTAAGTTTATTTTATAGTAAGAAAAAAATTAGCCTTATCCTTAAACTTAATAGGTGTTTGGAGACTCGAGAACAAGTGATTTCAGGTGGTAAATCTAAAACACTTTTATTAAAATAAAATAAATATAATAATATATACATACATTTTTTTACATAAAATTCATTTTATATTATTATTCTATGATATTGAATATATGTTCTTAACTACACATGTACTAAAATGATAAAATCCTATACGACGCCTTTATTGGTAACGACCCTACAAATAGCGGAGATCGTGGCAGACATGTTTTTATGGCGGTAAAAAAAATATTTCATAGGGTTTAACTTGCGCGTCTGGCAAAATGTGCCATACTATAGAGAGTAATAATTCTTTTATATTTTTACAGGAAAATGGACCACCTTTTTGATGGTGCTTATAAAAAATCTTAAAAATGATTTTTTTCATTAAGAAATAAACTATTTTTCTTAGATAATTTAAATATTTAAAATGTTTAACATAAACAATCAATTCTAAATACATATTGTGATAAAGGACATTTTTTCCTGTACAATCGAGTGAACAAATTGTCTTTCTATCATAAATGGCACATTTTGCTTAGACGATTTAGTCCGAGAGGTGTCGAAAACTTAAAAACGCGCAAAAAAAAGGAAGCCAGTTTTGAGTAGCCTACCTATTTATATATAATATATATTATATCTTATAATTTATATTTCTTCTTAAGAAACAAGTCATGAGACACAAAATTTAAATCATTTTCTTCCAATCTAAAAAAAAAATCGGTTTTAAAGCATTAGGATGTACTATTTTAGTTTAACATCCCTAGGTAAAACATTGAGGAAAACCTATTGGCGTTAACTTACCAACCAGGCCCAAGTAATGGGTTTAGTAGTTGTATCAACGTAAGTAAAATGAGGTGTAGACACACATTCCAAAAAAATTGGTTCATCTTTTGTGTATATCCCCGCGTTCGTAGCAGAAGTGCGTATTGTAATGGGGTCAGATATGTCCGCTAAAAGTAATCATTAAAATGATATTTGTGAAAACCTGTATTGTTTTTTACTTTTGGTAACATAATTTATTTAATGTTCCAATTTATTTTAATGTTATAAATTTAAAAAAAAAATGTCGTGTGGTTAAATGTCTGTGTTTAATTGTCCTGTGTTTATCTGTCGCGTTTTTAGATGTCGGCACACCAGATAAGCTTAGGCTGCAATAATCTTCTAAAATAAGATAGGACTTCATTGCTTGGACCAGATAATTATTACATTATTGCTAAGGCCTCTTTATACATGGTTACCTAGATATATTTTATATGCAAAGAGACATAGACAAATACACACTTAAGGAGTAAAGGCACATTATAATATAAAGAATTATGAATAACACCTTTTCATTACTTACTGGCGAGTAAAGGTAAATTTGTAGTAGTACCGATAATCGTATTTTCATGTGATGTGGGGGTATCAGTCAATGCACATTTAACTGGTTTCCCTTGGTTATTGCTATCTATTGTCGTAAATGACGTAATGGTGGTTCGATCTGAGTCCTGCACACATTATATATATATATATGAAAAAACCTCACTTATAGATCAAATAGCACAATGGGAACTCGTAAAACTATTCGTATAGAAAAATAAAACAAAAAAATGTAGAAAAAAAATTACAATAATTGTACAATAAAACCAATTATAGTGTAACCAATAATGTTAAATGTATTAGATAATTGTAAACAAGTATGTCATCGGCCTACAATGTATTTTTCTGCCCCCCACAGTACTGTCGTTTTGGAAGGAAAGAGTGCCACACTGATATGTTTTTTCGCCAAATGGCGATACACTATTAAAATTTGAATGGACTTTCAATGATATTGTTATAGATGGAGCTACCACGAGTATTTTCAGGATTGCACCTGCATAACTTTCAGATGCCGGCACTTACAAGTAAAATACGTTTCAACATATCCTAAGAGCATTATTTTAATTTAATTAGAGGATGAAACACATTTCTTACCGTAATTTCTACCTTGGCTGTGTTGTAACCCATAGGGATGTTAATACAAATGATGTTAAAAGTTTTCCACTCGAACACAGAAGTTGTAGGCATATATATTTTGGGGCCGTTGATAAGGCTTTTAGCTGTGTTAATAAAGAATTATTTGAAATCCTTATGGGCGCATTGAAAGAGATAATAATATATCGAACACCTATGGACAGACAAACAAGTGCTTATACTGTGTATATTATATATGCTATACGTAGCAATGAACAATAAACAAAACAACTTGAGCAAAAGATTTGTTGAAATTGCACAGAATAGATGTAAAATAAATTAATAAGCTTTCCATGGACAAGCAATGCCTGACGAGAGATGTTAATACAGTTGCACTCACTAAGACAAATCGAGTAAGTATTATAAATGAATTCACGTAAGATACGTAACGGCAAAAGACACTGGCAGATTGTGGACGAATGTGCAACAGTTAGTTATAATGGCAAACAAAATTATTATTCATTTTTTTAATGGAAAGAATTAACATTTGATTTTGGCCAAATTGTGCATATGCTACTATAATCAGTAAGACATATGCATGTCTGGTTGACATATATATTCATATCTTGAAATATAAATAATAATTATGTTCCATGTCAATGACATTATTATATTTTATCAATTATTTTGATGATGTGTTCTAGATAATATATATTCTGTATGTACTATTGTATTTCTTAAATACATTTCAACTTAAACAAACACGATAAAAAAAAATAGTATAGCAAATACTTTGTGACTATGGCTAAAAATAAATTTTACAAACATGATGGAGGGTGGGGAATTAGATAAGCTAATTAAAATGTGTACGTAAGCAGGGGGGGGTTGTCCCAAAATGTACTGGTACAGCAGGGTAATGAGTGTAAAAAAAATATGATTAGTTGTGAGTTCGTAAAATGTTGGTTACCCTTATCTTGACTATAAAAATATATTGTTCTGCTTAGAGTCAAAAGAGACATTTGTCTAAAAGTAGTATTTTCGCATACGTTCAATAAGATAACCACTATTCATATTTTGCTTTTTTTTCTCAAAGGGCATTGAAATATTCATATAAAGCCATATATAGCTTACCAGTTTTCTCAAAAATGTCAATTTGAAGAGGATCACTTAGATCTGAATCAAGATTGCTATTTCCAGAGAATTTGGCCTTGCATCTTAAAACAAAATTGAATAGTACACGTTTTACATAAATTAGTTTATACTCTCTCTCTCTCTGTATATATATAAATATATTTCACTTGTTTTAAAAAGCAAAGGTAGTTGTAGTAAGATCACTTTTGTAATTTTTTTGTCTTTCATTCGAAAGCAGCCAAACATGTTTATATGTCTTTATATTTGTTCAGTATAGTATGTTTGTAAATGTTTGGTTGAGGATGGTTGGGGGGTAATAATGCATCTATACGATTGGTGTTATCGTATTGTTCTTGATTATTACTATTACTTCTGTGATGTGTAAGATTATATACTAATACTGATAAGATAGACTTGAGCACACATTGGATGTTGTTCGGACGAAAGTTTATTACATATACAAATCATCAGTGCACGAAGCACATTGTTCACAACAATTATAATTATACACAGGTTTACAATAATTGTCGTACAAAATCTTCAATAACATAGTTCTTCAATAATATTTTCATATATGTCTTCTCACTTGAGCACTATATCTAGCACCTTAAAATATTCTTCATTTATTCAAACACTATTCAATGTCAGACATTGGACTTGAATCAACATTTAGTTTCAATTGAACTTATTATAAAAATCGACCTTCTATCTCAAGGATCAAACATGTAGGCTACTGATGTTTGCTCCTGATATTCTCTCCCTTGTCAACACTGGATCTTTAATACAAAAGCATGATTTTCTTACATTCTTCTTTTGAACACTTCACTACTGTTTGTTTATTTAGGGAACAACTTCTTTTGCACACTTCACTACTGTTTGTTTATTTAGGGAAAAAACTTCACTCACTCATTCAACTACTTAAAATCATGTTACAGTGAATAAAACTGAACAGTGACAGTTTGTTTATGTATAGTGTTGCCTTTGTTTTCTAGCATTATCTACAGTGCATTGGCTTTATTCTGTTGTAGGTGCTAGTTGCGGGTAAAATGACCCGTTTTTCCACTGAAATATTGTACTTTTATTAGAAGGAGCTTAGCGTCGACTTGCATGTTGAGCATGCTTATGTCTTTGTAAATTGATAGATCAGTTTTTTTCCTAATGCCCATTGATTTAGCAAATCTTCAGTGAAGTTAATTTTTTGGAGCAGATTTCGTACTCTGTTTAAGCTTAAATCTTTTTCAGTTTGGTCAACTAGTCTACTTTTGCATTGCCTATTATGCTAATTGTCATGGTCACCACGTTGACATATGTATTAATTAGGTAGTCTATTGTGTTCTAGTAAATTGATACCCATTTTTTATACTTGAAATCGCCCCATGTCTTATCATTTAAAATGTCCACCTTTTTCATCGTTAAAACGGCCTCATGTTTTACCTGGAAAGGCCCTATTTTTATTAATTTTTTAAATTGAAAATGCCCTACTTTTTATATTTAATACGCACCGACAGAGTCTTATGGTTCTTTAAAATGCCAGAGTTTTTTTTTTTATTAGAGTAAATGGTTATACCGCCTGCTCCCTTAGGTAAAACTTCTGAGAAAGGGTACTTTATTAAATTCGTTTAACGTTTTTATACTCTACTGCCATATGTATATATATATATATATATATATATTAATAATTACGTTTATGCTTTTTTTTAGCATTGTCATACATGCATAGTAAGTCACTGAGATAAATCATTATCGAATGTAAATTGTAATGAAAATGTTACTGTTTGTTATATTTAAAATAAAAATAAACGTATTTTACTTGTAAGTGCCGGCATCTAAAAGTGATGCAGCTGCAATCGAGTAAGTTGCCGTGGTAGCTCCATCTATAACAATGTCACTGAAAGTCCATTCAAATAGTGTGGCGCCATCTGGCGAAAAGCATATCAGTGTGGCACTCTTTCCTTCCAACACGAGAGTACTGTAAAGGGACGGTGGTGCTAGTGTAGGCTTGGTCAATTTACCTAATTAAGTAAAACATTTAGTAAACAATGACTGTAGGGAAATGAAATATACAAATTAATTACTTTTAACTGTGTAAAATGTTTGAAATCAAATGTAACACGCACTAACCTCGTTAGGATATTAAAGTAAGCATACTTGGTTTATAATTGTATTTTAGGATATATATATATATATATATATATATATATATATATATATATATATATATATATATATATATATTTATATATATACATATATATATATATATATATATATATATATATATCATCATTGGCTCCATAGTCCCTGCAAAATTGACTGTGTCTGTGGACACCTATCATTGAGAGACAGGCTCTATCGCATCTCTGTTACTTAAAAGCTGGACTATTGGAGATTGTTAGGGGCAGCCTACTTTTCTTCCCAGCTCGTTTAGCCTCCGCCATAATGCTAAGTTAGCCCTCTGCCGCATTTATACCTGTGTGTAAGGTGCTTCTCCAACTCTTTCTGTGCTGAGCAAGGTTCTCCCAGTTACCGACCTCTACATATATAGCCTTTAGGTCACGTTTTCAGACGTCCTTGAACCTGAGTTGGGGGCGGCCGGTAGCTCTCTTGCCTTCCGCGAGCTCAGCATATAGCTGGTCTTTTAGGATTTACCCATCCTCCATCCTTGAAACATGGCCAAGCCACCGAAGACGTCGTTGGCGAAGGAGAGTGATCATGCTAGGCATGTTAGCCCGTTGCAGGACCTCGTTGTTTGTTATGCGGTCCTGCCAAAATATCCCAAGTATGCGTCTGAGGCATCGCATGTGGAAAGAAGAGAGTCTCTTTTCTTGCGATGCGTACAGGGTGCCAATTCCGCTGCCAAAATCTTGGCAGGTCTATGAGAAGCTGTCCATCAAGGATTGTAGCTCCTCCTCAGACGGAGGGCTTTTCAGATTGTCCAGGCTAAGGGCAAGGAGAAAAATCCGCAGAAGAACAGTCAAAGACTTGCTGTTCGCGGATGACGCCGCCTTTGTCATATATATATATATATATATATATATATATTGTTACATCCACAATCCCCTTGTGACCAGAGCTGTGTAGATCTTGCTGATAATTCTCGTTAGTCCTAGGGGATACTTTAGTTATTATTATTTATGTTTCAGTATTACACAAACTCTTCTTATAGTTCTGGGCACAAACTCAGTATTTGTGTTCCAACAGTTCATTTTCTTGACATTAGAGTAGTAGATAAATCTTATAGTAATATAGACAACACAATAGAATAGTAACTTGACAAGGAAGCTTCAGTGTAACTGTTGTTGATGATTTAATTCAGGTGATATGTTCAATATATACAATATATCTATTATGTACAGTTAGAATAAAATAGTGCAACCCAAGCGTCCTCAAAGGAACATATTTTGAAACTCTCTGTCTTCCAGACAAACAAATCATTAAATACTATTCAAGTGGTGCAAGGGAAAGACCCATTACCAGTAGGGGTAAAAATCATGATATCATTACAAAACTCATAACAAAAACGATAGGAACTTCCCTATTAAATAATGAGTCTTTCCCAGACACTCTGAGAATTTGAGATCAACACAGAATCCCAACATTACCTAGAATCTTTTGTTTTCGTACTAAACGTCAAGCGATCGGGAAGCCAAAGCCCCGCTCACAATAATGTGTGAAGTGAGAAAAGAGAGAGAGAAGAATAAACATTGCGTGTTCCAATTCTTGGAAAAACAATATACATGACAATATATATATATATATATATTTTTTTTTTTTTTCTCATATAAGTAGTTCCCAATATTGAAACACACATTACTTATTTTCTCTCTCTCCCCAACGTTAATGATTTATTATTATGTATATTGGATATCATGTTAATTTTTTTATTTATTATTGGCTGAAGTAAATGGTACCAATTTTTTCTACCTCTTTATTAACGGGTCTCTCCCCGCCGTATTTAAGACGCTGCGCGCACAGTTCGCGTCATAGCGTTTAGAGAATTTCTTTTGAGCTGTGTTGACGCTTGTGTTGGAACTATTTTATTATTATTGTCTATAATCTTCATATTGTTACGACCCAATCCCCTTGTGGTCAGAGCCGTGTAAATGTTGATGATAATTCTCGTTCATCCTAGGGTAGACTTTTGTTAATATTATTTATATTTTAGTATTACACGAACTCTTTGTCGTCCCGGGAACAAACTTAGTATTTGCTTTGTAACAGTTCCTTTCCTTGACGTTGTAGTTGTAAATAAATATATCTTATGGTATTGCAAACAATAAAACATAATGATAAGCTTCAGTCTAAATGATTCAATCAAGAATATATTTTAATTCAGGTGGTAAATCCAGTATTTGCAAATATGTACAATAAATAAAATACTTACATCAATATTAAAACAGAGCCAACACAAACGTCAATCCAACAGACTCAAAAGAATTTATCTACAAAACTAACTGCCTTGAAAGACAACGCGAATACTTCAATATTCACTGAGAAGAGCGGGGAACAGTCCTATTAAGAAAGGGATAAAAAAAAATGGTATCCCTTACAAAACTCATATTAAAAACGATAGTTTTAACACGAACTCCTCTGTTCGTAAAATAATGATCTTTCCTAGCCTTTCCGAGCAATTGATGTCGGTACAAGAGTGGATTCCTAAAAAAGTATAACCTTAGTACCTCCCACAAAACTCGCGTTGGAGAGAGAGAGAGGAAATAAATAATGTGTAGCATTTGGAACTACCAATATGTGACAATAGTGAATATACTTGCACATATTGGAGTTATCACCTGAATTAAAATATCTTCTTGATTGAATTATTTACACAGAATCTTACTTATCAAGTTGCTATTTTATCGTATTCTTTACAACACTATATACATATATTTACAAAAACGAAGTTAAGAAAGGGAACTGTCAAAATGAAAATCCTGAGTTTGTTTCCAAGGACGATAAAGAGTAAGTGTAATGCTAAAGTATAAATAATATAAACCAAAGTCTACCCTAGGACTAACAAGTATTATCAACAACATTTACACTGCTCTGACCACAAGGGGATTGTTGGGCGTAAGAATATATATATATATATATATATATAAATGATTTGTATTGAGATCTAAGTAATATGTAAAGTAGAAGCAGAATGAAAGAAGCGTCTTACTTCCACATCCAGTACGTATAGCTGCAGAAGAACTATCACAAGAACAAACTTTTGATGTTGAATCACAAGCTCCAGTTGTGTGAGTCGAGACTACACATGTAGCAGAATTGGTACATGTGGCTCCAAACACCAAATCTAAAACTGAGACAAAATTAAATTTTCATTCATTCAAAATTGTCTAGTCTTTTTATTAGTAACATAAATGTTAGAATAGCCTATCTGTATGTGTGTCACACTTAATGAAGTTTTTGTTTGGAGCAATTTTTCGATGCGCTGTTTCCCTTTCAGAAACGCCATTAAAGATAAAAGTTTTAAAATCCGTCCGTCCGAAGATACTGCTAATGGTAAATAAACGGGTGTCTGCAACATAACAATGGTGGCCGGTATGTAAGCTATTGGTTTATCGGTCAAGTAAGTAAAATACAGTAAATTGACTTAAGATATAGCTACTGCAAATGCAACGTCAGCATAATGAGGCACTGACAAGGTTAGCATCGTTAGCAGTACCGCATTACCAGACAAAGTTCCCAAGTCACAATGAAAGGGAAGAACTGTATATTGATTACTTTGCAAGATTTAAAACATATATACTTGCGAACAGTATACCAAGGGAAAAGGAAGCACAGGTTTTCTTGTCAAACTAATCTGCTGAGGTGCACAAACTATTAACAACAGTGTGCAAACAGAAAGATGGAAAACAATATTTAAATAACCTAACTAAGGGTGAGGTGCATAGACTGATGTTAGATCAATTTGACCCAGCAAAAATCGTTATAAGCGAACGCTTTTAATTCTGGTCAAATACTAACAGAAAACCAGAGGAGACCGTAAGAATTCGACAAGAAGCATCGAGATGCAACTTTTACTGTATTAAAGAGACTTTGGATCAGACGATGCGGACAAAATTTGTTTGCTCGGTTAAAAATGAAGCAATTCTGAAAATGTTATTTAGAATGAAGGACACATAATTAACTTTCATTAAAGCGGTTGATATAGCGGCCGATTCAGAACAGGCGGCAAAGTGTGCTAAAGAAACAGTGCTAAAAGAAATGCCGGTAAATAAAGTAACCAGGTATGAAGGTGTCAAACAAAGGAAAGGAGAGACTGTGTCTAGGCCACAAGGAAATGAATTTCACGTGACAGCATGTGGAAGATGTGGAGGAAAGGGCCATAAAGGAAACATGTAGATACAGAAATATGATATGCCACAATTGCCAAAAAGAAAGGGCATCTAGAGCGAGTATGTGGGAGTAAGAGGGAACATACCCAGAAACAGAAGCCAAGTTATTTAAAAAAACAAGAAAGCTAAACGAGGTCAAGTCAGTAACACTAATAAATCAAGAACTGGTCATGAAAGGAAATAAATTTATTTTTGAAGTGGACACATGCGCTGGAGAAAACTTTATGTCAAAAACTGTTTGGCAAAAGCTTGAGAAACCAGTTTTGAAACCAGGTAACAGTAAATATAAATCTGCTTCGGGAGATCAACTTACAGTTCTAGGAAGTATAGAGATAAAGACTTCTATCAGATAATTTTCTTCAAATTTTACATTTGTGATAATAAATTAACTAAATTTAAATTTGCTTGGCAGAACTGCAATTAAAACTTTGGGTATTTCAATAGACAGTCTAATACAGAAAAAAGTATTTCATATAAACAATACTCAAAACTCATTGAAGAGAGAATGTCATGGCAATGCCGATGCACTAAGTCGTTTACCAGCAGGTCCTGATGACAGATTCGACGGAGAAGAAAGTCAGGCAGACATGGACTCTGTATGTTTGATAAAACAAGTCAGCTTGCAGATCAGACCAACAGACCCAGGAGTTCTAGCCATAGAGTCAATGAAAGACTCAACTGTTTCTACAGTAATTAGATACTGTCAAGAGGGATGGTCATCCTCAATAAACAAGGCACACAGGAATACTGACACAGCAAACATTAGCTTTTACAAATATACAAGACTCACTATCAGTGGAGTCAAATTGTCTATTTTATGGTTCAAGAATTGTCGTGCCTAAAATACTACAATCTCAGGTTCTTAAAATCCTACATACAGGCCATTTGGGAATCTAGCGCATGAAACAGTTATTCAGATCAGCTGTATATTGGCCAGGGTTGGATGCTCAACTCACACATATTAGCACGTACATGCCAAGCATGTGCAGAAAAATCAAAAGATCCTAGTAAAGCAAGTATCCATCCGTGGATGTTACCAGAAAAACCATAGAGCCAAGTGCATATTGACCATGCCATAAACTTCAAAGGATCACATTGGTTGGTGATAACAGATGCCTATTCCAAGTATCCATGTATTCACAGAACAACATCTACATCATCTAAAGCAACAATTGACTTTCTCGAGGAAGATTTCGCCCATTTCGGTTATTCACACACCATAGTTAGTGAATACGCCACCGGCTTTGTCGCAGAGGAATTTTAAGAGTGGTGCAAAGAGAGGGGGTAGTAAATATTGCAGTTGCTCCATATCAGCCAGCAGCGAATGGAGCAGCCGAAACACTCATACAAAATTTCAGGAGCTCAATAAAAAAATCAACTTAACCTTTAAAAGAAGCTGTCACAGTTTTGCAAGTAACTCTGACTACAAGCACATAGATAGATTATAGCGTAAGAAGTAGTGTAGAACTAAAACCATAGGTTAGCGTAGAGTTTAGATTAGGGAGAAGAAGAGTAGCCTGAAGCTATTATCTTCTCCCTCTCTTACGCAAGTGGAACACCCCTTCCCACTCTTCTTCACCTCCTTCTCTATACTTCACTACACTCTTTTAGTCCCAATTCAGAGTTTACTAATTAAATACGCCCAAACCGGTACTCAACCGTGAATGAATGAAGTGAGAATGTTGTGAATACATTAATGAATATATTTCTATTATATGTTCAACTATTTATTCATGCTGTATTTTAATGTGCTTGCATAGTAATTATTCATTAATGTTTTTTTTTCAACATGTTGTATGTAGCCATTACGCTATAAAACCCTTTTGTACACACCCCCACACATCTCTACCCACCCCCACTGGCCCCCCCATTTACCTCCCTTCCCTTACTCAGAGCAGCGGCCGTAGTTAAGCCCCTTGATCCATCCGCTCGACATGAAATGGACCGGGAACCAGTTCGCACCTATATACTATTTCTCGTCTGAACCTCGCCCCCCCTCCTGAGATAACCACGTAAAATCTACCAAAGGGACATAATTTCCCTCCACTTAGCATGACCTATGTACCAATTGTCATTCATCTAGACCCCCCCCTTTACCCCCCCCCCCCCCACTCCTCCTGCAGTTTTGGCGGTGTAATTGTTAAACCTACCCACCATTCTATTCCCCCCCCCAATACATCTACCTTTATTTAAATATATGTTCGAAAGGACCAATGGAAATTATCTGTAAATCTAAACTAATGTAATCACTCAACCAAAGGAGGAGCTGTCACGTGACTAATGTTCACGAAAAGCCGCTCAACTAAATTTTAAGCAGTTCTGGCCAGCTCATCGAGCTAAACGCATTGTCTTAGCTTAACTCCCATCCTGTACACTTGGACTTGTAGAAAGTTAGCCAGTAATAGTAATTTTCGTTAGTATAGTTGTGTAACCTAAAGTTGGATTTCATAACATCACCGTATACTAATGTTAGACATTTCTGCGCAAATTCATATATATTTCAATTAGTATATCGCCCCACATGTTAGATATAAATAGCGGTCTAGCCCAAACTCGTATTTTACCACCAGTATAAGTTGTGTAACCTAACGCTGGATTCCATAACACTAGCATATACTAGTGTCAGCATTACTGTACAAATTCTTATGTGTATCTCATCATCGGATTTTTGAACGCAAATAAACACCTGAACTGTAACCAGCGATTTGCTTGCTTATCTTAGAACTGTCTGTTTGTGAACGTTGTAACATCTTAACGAGCCAGGAGAAACGTAATCATTGTTCTAGGACGATTGCAGCATCGGTACCTCATACCCCACGACAACCAGCCACCATTAACCCCATTCAACCACTACCCCGCAGCCCTCTCAGTGTCAACGTTGTGACGAGTTGGTGTCCCTCACGGGACACATCGTGACAAATTGGGGCCTCGCCCGGTGATCCTGAACTCTAGCCGTTCAGCGCACTAACAACAGCATCAACCCGAGGACTACGCCGATTCTGAAACCGATCCTGGATGGGGGCTCATCTCTCCATCACAAAAATATTCTAAGCTACAGCAACCAGATCCGCCACCCCAACACCTGCCAAGACACCCCAGTAATCCTAATACGCAAGCCAACGACAGATACGTCACCCCAAACATGCCAACTCGCTAGATCCGCCACGCTACGGAGCCTAAGAATCCCCAGTAAGCCAGGCTAGCCACTTTACGCAGCCTACGTCACCCCATCAGGCCAGCCTACGTCATCCCAGATACACCAGTCAAGACACCCCATTAAGACGGATTCGCCTCTCTAAGCAATCTACGTCACCCCAGATACACCAGCAGCCAGATCCGCCACACTACGCCATATTCGACACCCCAACCGCCAGATCACCACCCCAGATACACCAGCAGCCAGATTCGTCACCCTACGCCACCTGCGTCACCCCATTACGCCAGATTCGCCACCCCAACCTCCAGATCGTCACCCGAGACACCGCACCGACATGCCTGCCCGACAACTATCAACCCAGAGAACCCGAAAACCGCTCCCCGAAGGAACCGCCGTAGTCTCCGGTACCTAAACCCGGAAAAATAGACAATAACATTATACGCTAATCCAGTCCCGGCACGGGGAGAACAGAATCTCTGACCAGACCAAAGTTATCCACATCAACAGAGCGCTAGGCGCCATAAAACAATAACTTTACGATTGGAAACGTGTATATGTGTGTGAAATTATAGGAATTGCTGTTGGTGAGTACCATTTTTGAGAAGTATTACATTAGATAAACTCTGAACCCACCCAACCCCTCTTACATTTCCTCTCTCTATCTCGTTATATCTCTGTCAGTTTACTGCCTTACGCTCGCCTTACTCTGTCACTATGGCTGAAGGTGTACTATTGAGTAAGCAGCTGAGAGAAGAGGCTATATCGATAGGCTACAGTGACGGAGACGTCATTAAATACGTAGTTGAACAAGTAGCGGTCCATGAGACAAAAGAAGAGAAACTTAGACTAGAGCAGAGAGAAGAGAAACTTAAAATAGAGCAGATAGAAGATAGACTTAGAGTAGAAGCAGAGAAACTTAGAGTAGAACAATTAGCTAGAGAGGACACACTTAGGTTAGAACAATTAGCTAGAGAAGAAAGACGTAGAATAGATGAGGAGGCAAGATGGACACATGAATTCGGATTAGCTGAATTAGCAGCAAGCACTAGGCCCCCCGACAACAGCGACAACCCAAACTCCGCTTCATCATTTAGTTCAGCCACCCCAACCCCCCTCCCCAGACATGTTTCTCTGTGGACAGACGTTAAAGACCCCCGGCTAGAACAGTTCGACATTTACCTCCGACGGTTTAGCGACTGTATGGAGTTAAATGCGGTTCCCCCAGAATTACATTGTAGGATCCTCGTCTCCACTCTGAGAGGAGAGGACAACGAGACATATTGTAAACTGTCCCCAAAAGATCGGGAGTCATGCGCTGCACTGAAAAACGCGCTGCTAAATCTCCAACAGTTACACGCGTCCCACTTTCAGAAGAAGTTTCGGTCGTCCACGCTACGATCGGGGGAAAATTATACCCAATTCGCGGAGCGAATAAAATCTTACTTTCTCAAATGGGTTGAGTTTGGAAATATCGAGCAGTCATTCGACGGTACGGTCACCCTCGTAATGATTGAGCAAGTAGAAGCACAGATGACACCTAAGCTCAAGGCCTTCCTCATACAACACAGGATCGAAGGGTTAGCCTCCTCCCTGCAGGGCGCAGATATATTTTTGCAAGCAGACATAATAGCGTCATCCTCCCGCCCGGGACACCTACAGCCGCACCGACCTTATGGGGACACCACCACGTCAACCCTCCCCCTCAATCAACCTCTCCCCAGTCACACGCGCCCCACCACGGGCAACCACGTCCTCACAACCCACGTAGAGAACACCGCCACACCAGGCCCACCCCTCAGTTAGCTCACGACAGGAACAGGCGCGACCTCATCCCCTATTTGGCCGCCGGTGCATTTTACGCCACGGAAGAGCCCGTAAGCCCCGACCAGCAATATACTAATTGTCCGGCAGAGCACGAAACAGAAGCCCCTTATCCCAACAACTTAACCGAAAACACCGGCCAGTGGAATAGCCAGGAAACACACGGCGACTTGGATCAAGTCCACCACGTATTTTCCATCTCCTCAGTAGACGGACCCCACGAACCCCGCAACAACTGTGTCGACGAGATAGTCCGAATCAACGTCCACCTGGCCTCCTGTACCTATGACTCAGGGCTTAGCTATGAGGCACTAGTAACGGAGTCAATGATCGACCCCCGCGATTACACAGGCCGCCATGTTAGACTCCAAGGGCCATCCCATAACTCCCCCATCCTGCGTCTACCGACGGCAGTCGTACACATTCGACTCCGCATTCACAGCAAGCCCCATCGAAGAAGCCGTGACTAAAGACGGGAAAGTAGATATTCTACTAGGTAGGCCAATCGTAGGCAAACCACTCCCGCACCGACCCACACAGGTGAGCCACGAGCCACCGCGCCCCACCCACATTCCGATCCAATTCGTGTCCATTAAAGACAGACTCCGCAACGCAAACCTGCCCCAAACCAGAAGCGAGCTAAAGCGTATACTTCACGAATTCAGTTACTATGAAAGGAATGCTATACGCGGCTTTCGGCAACTCGCAACGCCCTTATTCGACCCACTGAATGCTACCACACGTCCAGAATTACATTGGAACGAAGACGCCACATTTGCTTTCGACCTGTTAAAATGTTTCTTAGGTCAAAACCCTTTTCGAGTCCACCCCGACGACGAGAACTAGCAGTAACCCTAAACGCCGATGGGCTGGGTAACAATACAACCCGGCGCCACACGCGCCCCAGAAGATAACTTAACGCGTCCTCTTGTTCCCTCCGACCACTCACCCTGTACAGCTTCCAAACCGTTTACCAGTCTGGGAAAGAACACCATCTCGCGGATTTCCTATCCCGATACTCTCACTCAGATCCCACCCCCGACAACACACTACCGACAAACCCCTCCTCCACGCCCCAGACACAGTAAATTAGGTATGAATTCACTCCCAGGGTGAATTCCAAGTTTGCCCGGGGGAGTGTCACAGTTTTGCAAGAAACTCTGACTACTAGCACATAGATAGATTATAGCGTAAGAAGTAGTGTAGAACTAGAACCATAGGTTAGCGTATAGTTTAGATTAGGGAGTAGAAGAGTAGCCTGAGCTATTATCTTTTCCCTCTCTTACGCAATTGGAACACCCACCCCACTCTTCTTCACCTCCTTCTCTATCCTTCACTACACTCTTTTAGTCCCAATTCAGAGTTTACTAATTAAATACGCCCAAACTGGTACTCAACCGTGAATGAATGAAGTGTACATGTTATGAATACCTTAATGTATATATATTTATATATCATATCATATCATATATCATATCATATATCATATCATATATCATATCATATATCATATCATATATCATATCATATATCATATCATATATCATATCATATATCATATCATATATCATATCATATATCATATCATATATCATATCATATATCATATATCATATCATATATCATATCATATATCATATCATATATCATATCATATATCATATCATATATCATATATCATATCATATCATATATATATATAAATCTCAAAAGGAATATGTATGTATGTGGCTGGCTGGCTGGCTGTCTGGCTGGCTGGCTGGCTGACTGGCTGGCTGGGTATGTACATACCGAATAATCTTTTTAAATACTGGACATAAAAACGTGAAATTTGCTACAAATATTCTTTGCGTTACGGCGGTGAACACTGTCAAGGTTTTAAAAAAATTAAAATGACCGCAGTGGTCAGTTTGGTCAAAAAACGCGAAAAAAACACAACTTTTGATTCACATTGTCTTTGCCAGTACAACTTTTTATAGTTTTTCGTCACAAAGTTAGAAAAAAAAGGATGCGCTGAGATTATTTTTATGACGTCATCAAAGTTTGCGCATGGATTTTATAGCAATGAAGGGACATTTTTCATTCATGTTTAAATTGACGTCATCAAACTATGTGCATGGATTTTATTATCTCAACTCAATGACGGGAACACATTTTTTTCTTCATATTTAAATTGTCTACGTGCCGTAAACAACATAAATTCTTTACACTTCCAATACTGTAGTTGATTTTCTTAATCTATCACTACTTTAATACTTTACACTGTGAATACATGACTTAAAGCTAATTAATAATTTAAAACTTTAAGCAAATAGATTCAGCATTTTTTTTCTGTTTCGGGAAGTAATACCGACGCATTACTAAGCTTATTTAAACGCAGTGGTCCTGGTTACACTCTATATTTAAGCTTATAATTATATGGCGTCATCAAATTTTGCGTATTTATGCGTTTAAGAAGGGAACAAAATTTTGTTTTAATTTGCGTCGTAATTTGTAGAATGCAATATTGAAATGGTTTAAGTTATCGGAAAATACTTTATTCCCGCTTAAGACTATTGCTTATAACTCCATGGGTTATTTTATCCAGTTCCGAGAACTGGGCACCTTTAGGCTTACCGCCTTGGTAACGGCCATTGTTTAAATTACCGGGCAATGTTTAAATTACCGGGCAATGTTTATAATACCGGGCAATGTTTAAATTACCGGGCAATGTTTAAATTACCGGGCAATGTTTAAATTACCGGGCAATGTTTAAATTACCGAGCAATGTTTAAATTACCGGGCAATGTTTAAATTACCGGGCAATGTTTAAATTACCGGGCAATGTTTATAATACCGGGCAATGTTTAAATTACCGGGCAATGTTTAAATTACCGGGCAATGTTTAAATTACCGGGAAATGTTTATATTACCGGGCAATGTTTAATTTGCCGGGCAATGTTCAAATTGCCGGAACTAACTTTTTAAAGTTTTAATTCGTGTCGTATACGTTTTATAAACATTATTTCATATGGGTTTCATTTGTTATTGTTTTACATGTTAAATAGAAAATTTAATTCTAAGTTTGCTTCCAAAGCAACAATAAATAAATAAATAGCAAATAAACGAAAACAACACAACATAGGTCTGCGACTTAATGTTTGTCGTAAAAAAAATATATCAAACAATCATTAAAAAAAAATAAAAGTACTGTCGAATGTTCTTTATCAATGAATAGAACAAAATATATTCATGTTTTAATTTGCGTCGTAATTTATAGCGGGCAATTTTGTAATTGTTATAATGGGTGATGAATTATGATTTTAACGGGTAATTCATGTTGTAGCGGGCAAATAAAAAATTACCTCACGTTTAAATTCGTGTCGTAGGTCATGCGGGCAATCTCATTATAACTGCCTGAGTAGTTAGAGTGTATGTAAACATAACTTTTAGCCGGTTCGGAGGACCGGGCACATACCGGCTTGTATATATATAAATCTCAAAAGGAATTTGTATGTATGTATGTGGCTGGCTGGCTGGCTGGCTGGGTATGTACATACCGCATAATCTTTTTAAATACTGGACATAAAAACGTGAAATTCGCTACAAATATTCTTTGCGTTACGGCGGTGAACACTGTCAAGGTTTTAAAAAAATTAAAATGACCGCAGTGGTCAGTTTGGTCAAAAAACGCGAAAAAAACACAACTTTTGATTCACATTGTCTTTGCCAGTACAACTTTTTATAGTTTTTCGTCACAAAGTTAGAAAAAAAAGGATGCGCTGAGATTATTTTTATGACGTCATCAATCTTTGCGCATGGATTTTATAGCAATGAAGGGACATTTTTCATTCATGTTTAAATTGACGTCATCAAACTATGTGCATGGATTTTATTATCTCAACTCAATGACGGGAACACATTTTTTTCTTCATATCTAAATTGTCTACGTGCCGTAAACAACATAAATTCTTTACACTTCCAATACTGTAGTTGATTTTCTTAATCTTTCACTACTTTAATACTTTACACTGTGAATACATGACTTAAAGCTAATTAATAATTTAAAACTTTAAGCAAATAGATTTAGCATTTTTTTTCTGTTTCGGGAAGTAATACCGACGCATTACTAAGCTTATTTAAACGCAGTGGTCCTGGTTACACTCTATATTTAAGCTTATAATTATATGGCGTCATCAAATTTTGCGTATTTATGTTTTTAAGAAGGGAACAAAATTTTGTTTTAATTTGCGTCGTAATTTGTAGAATGCAATATTTAAATGGTTTAAGTTATCGGAAAATACTTTATTCCCGCTTAAGACTATTGCTTATAACTCCATGGGTTATTTTATCCAGTTCCGATAAATTGGGCACCTTTAGGCTTACCGCCTTGGTAACGGCCATTGTTTAAATTACCGGGCAATGTTTAAATTACCGGGCAATGTTTATAATACCGGGCAATGTTTAAATTACCGGGCAATGTTTAAATTACCGGGCAATGTTTAAATTACCGGGCAATGTTTAAATTACCGAGCAATGTTTAAATTACCGGGCAATGTTTAAATTACCGGGCAATGTTTAAATTACAGGGCAATGTTTATAATACCGGGCAATGTTTAAATTACCGGGCAATGTTTAAATTACCGGGCAATGTTTAAATTACCGGGCAATGTTTAAATTACCGAGCAATGTTTAAATTACCGGGCAATGTTTAAATTACCGGGCAATGTTTAAATTACAGGGCAATGTTTATAATACCGGGCAATGTTTAAATTACCGGGCAATGTTTAAATTACCGGGCAATGTTTAAATTACCGGGAAATGTTTATATTACCGGGCAATTTTTAATTTGCCGGGCAATGTTCAAATTGCCGGAACTAACTTTTTAAAGTTTTAATTCGTGTCGTATACGTTTTATAAACATTATTTCATATGGGTTTCATTTGTTATTGTTTTACATGTTGAATAGAAAATTTAATTCTAAGTTTGCTTCCAAAGCAACAATAAATAAATAAATAGCAAATAAACGAAAACAACACAACATAGGTCTGCGACTTAATGTTTGTCGTAAAAAAAATATACCAAACAATCATAAAAAAAAAATAAAAGTACTGTCGAATGTTCTTTATCAATGAATAGAACAAAATATATTCATGTTTTAATTTGCGTCGTAATTTATAGCGGGCAATTTTGTAATTGTTATAATGGGTGATGAGTAATGATTTTAACGGGTAATTCATGTTGTAGCGGGCAAATAAAAAATTACCTCACGTTTAAATTCGTGTCGTAGGTCATGCGGGCAATCTCATTATAACTGTTTGAGTAGTTAGAGTGTATGTAAACATAACTTTTAGCCGGTTCGGAGGACCGGGCACATACCGGCTTGTATATATATAAATCTCAAAAGGAATTTGTATGTATGTATGTGGCTGGCTGGCTGGCTGGCTGGGTATGTACATACCGCATAATCTTTTTAAATACTGGACATAAAAACGTGAAATTCGCTACAAATATTCTTTGCGTTACGGCGGTGAACACTGTCAAGGTTTTAAAAAAATTAAAATAACCGCAGTGGTCAGTTTGGTCAAAAAACGCGAATAAAATGACATATTTTGAGTTCATGTTAAATTTGCCGTTCCAACTTTTTATTGTTTTTCGATCAATCGCGCTAAAAAATTAAGACAAAAGGACGCGTAGAGATTATTTTAATATGACGTCATCAAAGTTTGCGCAGGGATAGCTGGTTGTCTTTTTTTTTTATGGCGTCATCGAATTTTGCGTATTCATTTTAATTAACTTCGCTTTAACCTTTGCTAATGTACTTTATGAATGAATAGAACAAAATATATTCACGTTTTAATTTGCGTCGTAATTTATAGCGGGATATTTTTAAATTGTTATAATGGGTAATGATTAATGGTTTTAATGGGTATCTTACGTTGTATCTGGCAAATCAAAAAATCCTTCACGTTTTAATTCGTGTTGTATATGTCCACAGAATAGGTATAAAACAGAATGCGCTATCGCATTTTATTTCTGTTTTGGGCAGTAATACCGACGCCATACTAAGCTTATTTAAACGCAGCGGTCCTGGTTACACTCTATATATATGCTTATTTAGCCTACAACGTCCTTTTCTTCAAATCTACAAGTTCGAACACCCAAAGCTAATATTTCAGGCAAAATGTGCATAAACGGTTGCGAAAACGACTGACTATCGTAAAAAAGAGCATGTCAAACTGCATGGCTTTCCTGACTCCATAAGGGATAAACAACGGCATAAACAACCTCATATTAACTCATTATGAATTATATGCCTATTTCCCTTCATAATTTTTAAAGTTTTTTTTGGTTTAAAAAGTATATATTTATGTACCGGTAGCCGTAGCAATTTAGTTACCGGTACCGAGCTACGTCTAAGCCATTTATTTTCAAATCAGTACCGGGTAATAAATATTTTTACATCATATTGGCCTAATCCTATAATGTTGAAAACAAAATGGGTAATTAAGTCAAATTTATATAAAAGTAAGCCTATAATGAAAGATAATGTAGGCCCTATATATATTGTATATATTTATGGCAGACGTAGATATCCTTTCTCATTTTATTATAGTAGCGTCTCTATCGACCGCTGCATTGCGGAAAATGGTAATTTTCAGTGACTGCGTATATAGGGATTGTGCATTCTGTTCTATACCTATTCTCTGTATACGTCTTATAAACTTTGTAGCGGGAAATTTTTCAATTGCCAGGCAATGTTTAAATTGCCGAGCTCAACGTTTTAAAGTTTTAATTTGTATCGTAGACGTCTTATAAACTATGTAGCGGGAAATTTTTATATTGCCGGGCAATGTTTGAATTTGCCGGACCAACTTTTTAAAGTTTTAATTCATGTCGTATACCTTGTATAAACTATGATTCATATCGGTTTCAGTTGTTATTGTTTTTCCTGTTGAATTTAAAACTTAATTCTAAGTTTACTTCCAAAATAACAATAAATAAAAAGCAAATAACACCAACAAAAACAAAAAAAAAACAAAAAAATAAATAAATATTGATCTACGACTAATGTTGTAGCAAAAAAATATATCAAACAATCATTTTTGAATTAACAGTACTTTTTAAATGACATGTGAGTTCTGTTTTACAGAAAGAGTTTAATTACCCAATAAACTCACAAAATTCGATCATAGTGGTCATGCTTTGAGCAAGAAATAAAAAAAAAATATTATTATTTGTTTTTCCTTTTTATTTGTATATTGAATTGGTGTATAATAAAGTGTGCATAACAAAAATAAATACGGACCACAAAAAATACTACTTTATTTATGTTGCAAAAACAAAACTAAAAAAATATAATGTGTCAAGCATATTCTAAAAAAAAGCCCGTTCGAAGAATCGGGCACATATCGGCTTGTATATATATAAATCTCAAAAGGAATATGTATGTATGTATGTGGCTGGCTGGCTGGCTGGCTGGCTGGGTATGTACATACCGCATAATCTTTTTAAATACTGGACATAAAAACGTGAAATTTGCTACAAATATTCTTTGCGTTACGGCGGTGAACACTGTCAAGGTTTTAAAAAAATTTAAATGACCGCAGTGGTTAGTTTGGTAAAAAAACGCGAAAAAAGGACACATTTTGGGTTCATGTTGAATTTGCCGTTCCAACTTTTTATAGTTTTTCGATCAACCGCGCTAAAAAAATAAGACAAAAGGACGCGTAGAGATTATTTTAATATGACGTCATCAAAGTTTGCGCAGGGATAGCTGGTTGTCTTTTTTTTATGGCGTCATCGAATTTTGCGTATTCATTTTAATTAACTTCGCTTCAACCTTTGCTAATGTACTTTATGAATGAATAGAACAAAATATATTCACGTTTTAATTTGCGTCGTAATTTATAGCGGGATATTTTTAAATTGTTATAATGGGTAATGATTAATGGTTTTAATGGGTATCTTACGCTGTATCTGGCAAATCAAAAATTCCTTCACGTTTTTATTCGTGTTGTATATGTCCACAGAATAGGTATAAAACAGAATGCGCAATTTCGAACACCCAAAGCTAATATTTCAGGCAAAATGTGCATAAACGGTTGTGTAATAAACTACAACAATGATGCGAAAACGACTGACTATCGTAAAAAAGAGCATGTCAAACTGCATGGCTTTCCTGACTCCATAAAGGATAAACAACAGCATAAACAACCTCATATTAACTCATTATGAATTATATGCCTATTTCCCTTAATAATTTTAAAAGTTTATTTTGGTTTAAAAAGTATATATATTTATGTACCGGTAGCCATAGCAATTTAGTTAGCGGTACCGAGCTACGTCTAAGCCATTTTTTTTAAAAATCAGTACCGGTTAATAAATATTTTTACATCATATTGGCCTAATCATATAATGTTCAAAACAAAATGGGTAATTAAGTCAAATTTATATAAAAGTAAGCCTATAATGAAAGATAATGTAGGCCCTATATATATTGTATATATTTATGGCAGACGTAGATATCCTTTCACATTTTACTATAGTAGCGTCTCTAGCGACCGCTGCATTGCGGAAAATGGTAACTTTTAGTGACTGCGAATATAGGGATTGTGCATTCTGTTCTATACATATTCTGTGTATACGTCTTATAAACTTTGTTGCGGGAAATTTTTCAATTGCCAGGCAATGTTTAAATTGCCGAGCTCAACGTTTTAAAGTTTTAATTTGTATCGTATACGTCTTATAAACTATGTAGGGGGAAATTTTTATATTGCCGGGCAATGTTTAAATTTGCCGGACCAACTTTTAAAAGTTTTAATTCATGTCGTATACGTTGTATAAACTATGATTCATATCGGTTTCAGTTGTTATTGTTTTTCCTGTTGAATTTAAAATTTAATTCTAAGTTTGCTTCCAAAGCAACAATAAATAAATAGCAAATAACACCAACAAAAAAATGGGTGATGAGTAATGATTTTAACGGGTAATTCATGTTGTAGCGGGCAAATAAAAAATTACCTCACGTTTACATTCGTGTCGTAGGTCATGCGGGCAATCTCATTATAACTGCCTGAGTAGTTAGTGTGTATGTAAACATAACTTTTAGCCGGTTCGGAGGACCGGGCACATACCTGCTTGTATGTATATATTTCTATTATATGTTCAACTATTTATTTATGCTGTATTTTAATGTGCGTGCATAGTAAATATTCATTCATGTTGTTTTTTCAACATGTTGTATGTAGCCATTACGCTATAAAACCCCTTTGAACACACCCCCACACATCTCTACCCACCCCCACTGGCCCCCCCATTTACCTCCCTTCCCTTACTCAGAGCAGCGGCCGTAGTTAAGCCCCTTGATCCATCCGCTCGACATGAAATTGACCGGGAACCAGTTCGCACCTATATACTATTTCTCGTCCGAACCCACTTGAGATAACCACGTAAAATTATATCAAAGGGAGATAATTTCCCTCCACTCAGCATGACGTATGTACCAATTGCCTTTCATCTAGACCCCCCCTTTACCCACCCCTACTCCATCCGCAGTTTTGGCGGTGTAATTGTTAAACCTACCTTCCATTCCTTCCCCCCCCCCCCCCCGCATACATCTACCTTTATGTAAATATATGTTCGAAAGGACGAATGGGAATTATCTGTAAATCTAAACTAATGTAATCACCCAACCAAATTGAGGAGCTGTCACGTGACTAATGTTCACGAAAAGCCGCGCAACTAAATCTTAAGCAGTTCTAGCCAGCTCATCGAGCTAAAAGCATCGTCTTAGTTTAACTCCCAACCTGTACACTTGGACTTTTAGATAGTTAGCCAGTAATAGTAATTTTCGTTAGTATAGTTGTGTAACCCAATGTTGGATTCCATAACATCACCGTATACTAATGTTAGACATTTCTAGGCAAATTCATATATATTTCAAGTAGTATATCGCCCCAAATGTTAGATATACATAGCGGTCTAGCCAATACTCGTATTTTTCCACCAGTTTAAGTTGGGTAACCAAACGCTGGATTCCATAACACTAGCATATACTAGTGTCAGCATTACTGTACAAATTCATATGTGTATCTCAACATCGGAAATTTGAACGTAAATAAACACCTGAACTGTAACCAGCGATTTGCTTGCTTATCTTAGAATTGTCTGTTTGTGAACGTTGTAACATCTTAACGAGCCATGAGAAAGGTAATCATTGTTCCAGGACTATTGCAGCATCGGTACCTCATACCCCACGACAACCAGCCACCATTAACCCCATTCAACCAATACCCCCACCCCTCTCAGTGTCAACGTTGTGACGAGATTTTCTGCGACAGTATCGTAGAACACCGTTGGAGGATGGACTATTACCGAGCCAGCTGATAAACAATCGTCAAATAAGAACTCTTATTGACACCCTTGTTCCATCCCCGGTTCACCCAGCAGAGGGACAACACCTTAAGGACATTGCCTTCCGTAACGGTGCAAACAGTCGTCAAAGCTATTCGTTTCACCAGGGAGATCCGTGTTATGCAAGGTTATATATAACATCCTCTGTCTCTGCTTCACGTTGGGCTTCAGGTACAGTCATCCATGTGTTGGGTCGCCGCCTGTTCAAGATAAAGCTTTTCAACGGCGGACTCATACTAAAGAGACACTTAAACCAACTGAGACCCAGATATGATGCGGGGGAAGATGCAGAGCCTGGATTGGATATAGTGACAGAGCCACATGTATCGGCGGCTCAGTCTGTACCGGAACCGGAACCCCAGTTACCAGAGGTTTCAGCAAAAAACAACAACACTATATGGTATGTACACACGTACATATTATATATATATATCCACATACACACATACCCAAACACTTCTTTTAATAAATATATATAAGTATGTATATACATATATATATATATATATATATATATATATATATATATATATATATATATATATATATATATATTGAGCGTGATCCATACATTTTGATGACATCAAGTTTTAGTTTGCTTCACGCAAGTTCGTTAAGTTAAGTTGTTAGTGATTTTTGAAAAAAGTAAAGAATTAACAGAATGCAAATGCAAACTTATGTTGTTTTTTTTAAAATAATTTTCACTTATTATTCTTATCCATATTCAGACTAAGCCCCGCGCAATCGGTTTCTCATAGGGCCTCGCAATTGTTAAGGTCGGCCCTGTAAAGATATTATGTATTGTTACGGAACTGTCATGAAGTCTTTTCTAATAAAGCAAAAAAATTAATTAGTACACTATTCGGTAATTAATTGATCTTCAACCTTAGTAGTATAGGCGCTCTGTTAACTTCCTTTCGATCGTCATACATGGCCGATTTCTCCCCTACGACCCCCTTCTGAATGGGGGGGAGACGGCATGCCCAATGCATCTCTGTGTTGACCAATAAGCCCTTTGAGCTCTACCTTGTCGATAAGACACGTGGAAAGGCCGCGGTCATCTCATTAACAATACTGTAATCTTGTGTAAACATAGACCTCAACGACCTTGCTAATGATATGTTTGAACAATGGAGAATCAGGCAATGTGTTACCGACTGACAGAAGTGACCAGACGCCCCGACCGAACGACACTAATACTCACCCCTTTCCTTCATGACACGTGTTCTAACGCAACATTGTCCGAAATTCTTCTGACAGCAGATGTAAGTCTACAGATTATCTTTTTAGTTTAGTCGACCTAAGTCTACCCTGTCTAACTTTTCCAAAAAGAATCTACTGGTCCGACACGATACCGACGACTTTGCACGTCTCGATAGAACTACCGAGTTGTCAAGACGCTCAACGCCACATAGACATTTGATTATTTCATTTGCAGTCTATGTGGGACATTTATTCTACTATTTAGGACTTGAACTTTTAATAAGTGGACCATTACATACATAAGGCAGTACCATTACACGAAACAGGTCCACGCTCAGATTGGGCTTGCGAAATCTTCAACCCCTTTGGCCACGCCATCCCCTGTCACAACATTATAGCAGACTCATTAATTGTGTGTTAAGGAAGGACCGTTAATAATATTAAAAATAAAAAAAATAATTTAAATTATAACCGCGATAAACCTTCAGCCCAGTAATAAATCACTTAAGAATAAGTTAGACACGCCTAGACATGTAGACAAGTATGACACTTTAAACGTATCATATTTTAAAAGTAACATCCTGTAACATCCTGGATGTATAAGTTATGCATTTTATCTTAGATCTACATGTAGTGCCCTCACAGGGTGGGGCAGAGAGGGGCATATGGCGAGGGCGACTTTTCTAGGGTGGCTGCACATGTCGTCTAAATATAACAAATATAGCACTAAACAAGTAGTTACATTATAAAGGGGGCGGTGCTAAAACTTTTGCCCTCGGGCGCTACAAAAGCTTGTAAAGGCTCTGTCTACATGTCGCTATTACTTGTACATTATTTTATTTCTGCACTTGATCTAAACTATACATATTTCAAGTAAATAAAGTTATTCTTTGTTTTACAACTTGAAAAGATAAACTGTTGTTTTATCATGTTCAACTGTAAATGT
The DNA here is from genome assembly GCA_949126835.1 of Anisus vortex. NCBI lineage: Eukaryota > Metazoa > Mollusca > Gastropoda > Planorbidae > Anisus > Anisus vortex. The sequence goes on from OX421498.1 coordinate 7,441,654, forward strand.
CCATTTTCTACATGTTGTCTTATCTTATCTTATATGTTACAGACGCCCCTTCTAGAGGAATTTTGCGTCCTACGCTCATCCACTCAAACAAATATAAGAAATTGAGTTAAAAAACATATTATTTTATGTATTCAGAATCTTCTTTATAACTTAATGAGCCAACTGCTAGGATAGATCATGGCAAATATATGGGATATAACCTGAACTTATTTTTGGTACACATTGTATCTATCACCTGGAAATATATATATAATCTAAAGTAAATCGACATCACGTTTAAATTATACTAAATCATAGACTCATTTCCATCGACTAAAAAATGTTGGCACGAGTCGTATGTAATGACATAATATATATATATATATATTTATATTATATATATATTTATATTATATATATATACCATATATATAATTATATTATATATATATCACTAAAGGTTATATATATATATATATATATATATATATATATATATATATATATATATATTTATATAAAGAGAGAGACAGAGAGAGAGAGAGAGAGAGAGAGGGGGAAACGTAAATGTAATGACACATTTTTTCTTTTCTAAACGATTATTTACTAAAGACATTTTGGAATTTACACTAACTGAATTAACTATTTTTTCTTTTCATTTGGAACATGTAATATTACTTGCTAGAGGCAACTTTGTGGTCCTTCTAATTTTATGAACGTTATTTGAAACCGTATTGCTGTACCTTAGTGAATTATAACTGTTATGACTTTCATGATTTTACAAGGTAAAAGCTATTCATCATTTTAGCTTATGTATTTAGCAACACGTATATACCGGACCTCAAAAAGAATATTAATTTGTAAACGTCAGTGCGTGCGTGTGCAACACGCAGTCAGAGCTGGTGACCACTGGTAGAGCGGGACACTTGTTTTGTGAGACCTGACTCTGTGGACATGTCCATGCAGCCATTCATGATCTTTTACATCAAGTTTTTTTTTCAAGATCAAGTTTGACCACAATACCAGAGGCGCTTGTTTTGAGGACGTAGTCCTGTAGGATACAACGTGCTGCACATCGTTGGGTCATTTCCTAACGTTGTTTGCATCTTTTAAATCTGAGAGAGGTGAATTTCATTAATGAAACTTGTTTTGTAAATTTATTTAAACAAAACAGTTTTCATTTGACAATAACCACGCAAAATTATTAATCACTTGAAAAGTTTATTTTTTTTTTAAACTTTTTTCCTTAATAACATATATGAGCGACTATTCTGTAAATGCCAAATAAAAATTGTCCATAAAACAATTAGAAATTCGGATTTAAATTCCATTTTATAAGACATTTTTATTGACTAGACTGTATGTGTATTACTTTAAGTAAAATAAACGTTTTAATAAAACTTAGAATTTTAAAAGTGTAAGCGAAACAAATAATAATTACCTGTGAAAAGTGAACATAATATCAACAACATTTTGGAAGGCATTCTTCCAGGTATTATGTAGATCAATTGGACTCCTAAGAGACACTGTGCTATTAAATTTCTGACAGCTTATGACAACGACCGAGCAAGTGTCTGTGCAACTGGAGTCTGTGGTGCTTTTTTTAACGCCGCCACTCCACTCGTGACATGTCGCTAGGGGCGATCGCTCATTGGTAAGACTGCCAGGTAAATTTAGTTGTCAAGAGCAAACTGGCCTAATAATAACATATCAGTAACTGCTTCATTAACCCCCTCTCTCTCTCTCTCTCTCTCTTTCTCCCCCTCCCCCCTCGCCTTCTTTACAAAGGATCGTTCTTTTATAAAAAAAAATTTTTATGTTTTATATTATAATCAGTATTGTCTACAAGTCTGAATCTGTAATGTCCATATCTACTGACCTCAAAAAAAAAAGAGCTTTGACATTAAACATTGCATAAGACTATTTAAATATAAAATGCATTAACTGATACTCCCCTTCCCTTCCTAAACTCCTCTTGAAATAATGGTCCGTCTTAAGTGGTTCACAAAATAATTCACTCACTGCCTCCTTTTTAAAGTAAGTTTTCCCTACGGCCCCCGAGCTTAAGTCAAAACCCATGATATTGCATTTAACCTCATTGAATCGAAAACATAAACAATCAGTATGAAACGTTTTGCAATAATGGAACTGCTCTCCTGTACAGAATATATATTACTTTTCAGTGTAAATTTTATTTGTAGCAATTAAATAATAAGTTGTCCTTATTGTTTGAATTTCTCCAAGTAACTATAGAATCGCAGATAAAAGAAAATAATAAGTACATGTAACGAAATATGTCTATACTTATAAATAAACCAAGCTCTAAATATATTATAATCCCACAACTTTATAATTGAAAGTATGAAAACAAAATAATTGACAACAATGAATTGAATTGTAAAATGGTGTGAGCGATATAATGTGCAGGAAGCATAACTATTAGTTTTCTTTTAATGTTGTAGTTGCATTCTGATTCTTTGTTTAACCTTTATTCGCTGTATTTTAATGTATTACTTTATGGAGCACGAATGCATTATTACATAACATTTTCTTTTTAAAGGATGCCAAAATCAGCAAAATAGCCAAGTTTACTATTTCATATTTTTAGCACCTTAACACATACTAATATATATTATACCAGGATGGCGGTGTTGATGTAATATTTGGAAGTATTTTAATTGTTTAAATTGTTTATTGTAAAAAGAATGAACTTTTTTAAAATCCTGACTGCAGACACTCCACAACTTACAGAAAACAGTTGATCACTTCTTGCGTATACATGTCCCACAGAAAAAACTTACTTCAGTCATGCATTCATGTCACCCAAATCTACCATAACATTCTCACTCTACACTGACTCTAAAGTAACAGATAACTGCTAAAAATATGTTTCAATATAATTGTATTACTTTGTAATACTAATACTAATACTAAAACTAATATGTTATACATTACGTAAAATTTAACTTGCTTTAGAGTTTGGAAGGGAATGATTGCAAAATAATTATGTGTATCTCTCAGATTGATAGAGACCAATGAAAATCATGATTGTTTCAAAGTTACTGGAACTGTGTCAATAAAAAATTAACATCGTCATTTTTTATGTGACTTATAAAATGGTTTTTCATGTTCACTAATGTTAAAATAGATCAAACTAATGGTGTCCTACTGTAATATACACCATACTATATTAATACGTTGTACGTTGCTTAATGCGTCTATTATAAATTGATTTTTTTAATTGACAAGTTAAAATTTATACTTTGCTATTAGAATGATTTTTTTGTTGTTTAGACAATTTTCGGTCAAAATAATGTTTTAGTAATGTCTTCATTGCATTCACTGAACTATATAACTATTCAGGAGTACTAACAAATAAGTTTTATCAATATTTTAAAAGCCTACCAAAAAAGATAGAGTAGATTGCACAATGTTTTGCATAAATTATAATTATATGTCAAGGACTACTTAAGACAGGACGTGCAACCTTGAAGGCCAGTTTTTTTAACAGTAGCGATACACTCCCTTGTCGCGCTGATATATGAAGTAAACTTTTATTAGGTAACTAACTATATAATGTCAATAATGTCAATAATGTCAATAATGTTAATAATATTAATGTGCACAAATGAGGGGTTAGGATTAAGGGGGTTTAAAAGAGCATTTGAATATTATTTAAGATCTATTAAGATGATTTAATGATTAGGGCCGTACACATGATACCCTATATATATATATATATATATATATATATGCGGTTGGTGTTGACGGTTTCGTGTGGGGGGTCACCTAAGGAATAAAATAAAGTAAAAAAAATAATTAAAAAATCGTTCTTTTTTGACCTAAAAAGAGAAAAACGTAACCCACCCATAAATTAAATTCATCACAGCCTCTAAAAAACATGAATATGAAGTAAGTCGATTATTTGGGTTGAGAATTTTGCCAAGTGGTACATGTATACCATTATTATAAAGACGATAATTTGATTTCTATATCTATGGCAAAATTTATTTGTGTTTTCATGACCAAGGAATATAAAGAATGTAAATTGACTGTGATAGTCTGATAGTTAAAAAGAAACAAACATTGTGCTCTCCTCTCATATTTTCTGCTTTCAAGAATGGTATAGAGCGTTCTTAGTGGGCGTGGCTTAGGTTTTTAGTGACGTATTTGTGTAAATATAAGAATCCACTTGAGGTACAAATGTAATGTGGTGAAAGTGAAGTACTTCTTTATCATGCAAAATTCACATCTGAATATTGGCTATCCTACTAAAAAATAAGGAGGTAAATAGTAGTACTGTAGATTAATTGATTAATGTGATTAGGCTAGGGCCGGCTATACCTATTTACACTTTCAATTTCACTTTATAGGCCTACACTTTTAATGTTTCGTAGGCTAGTCTACGATGTCAAGTGATAGTGAATCATAGTGTTGGTGAATAGATTATCTAGTCAAGTCACTATTAGGCTCACATCGTCTATGATTTATGTCTATGATAATAATAAAATAGCCTATTTTATTTAACATACATAATACAGCTTAAATCTTAATAAGTCTTAAAACACAACACATCATTTTAAAAAAGCTTGAGCCTATATGAAACTTTATTAATACAGCGGCCATTATTACTTGTACACCATTACAGAAAGTAAACACAAATCACGTGCTTTTTGTCACGTGATTTCAAACGCCCTATACAAGCACGATTTGGAACGTTAAACAGGCTTACTTTTTTTTCTACAAGTTTGTTTTACGGAGTTCTTTTAAAATTAGACAAGAATGTCATGTTACAAGAAAAACAACATCCGACCTAAACATCGTTGGAATTTAGAGAAATTAAAAAAATATATATATATATAAAGACGTATAATATTTTTCTTATATATTTTTAAACTCAATCTACAATAGATAATAGAACCCAAACCAGCAATTAAACCTCCATAAAGTAAGCCTACCTAGTTTTCTTGTTTTGCAACACTTTTAAGAAAGTGCAGATCATTATGTGAAGACAAAGCTCGCGTCTTGATGCACTGTATAGAGCCCACAGGATCGAGCTTTTGGCTCAACATATAACAGTTTCCAGATGCCCCGCTTACCGCTAGAACCATATCATAAGGATTAACAAAATAATTCCCAAATAGGGCTAATGAAAGAAAGGTTAAGCCCAGTATATTTATCCGGGGTCAAACCAAGTTCAAGGGAGCCGGTAGATAGTAAAAGAGCGTATAATCATCTCAACTTTTAGCTTTAATTAAAGGGTATAATTGTCAGCCTTGTTCTATGATATCATGATAGTCTCCTCAGCCGTGCTCTTGCATACACAAAACAACGCAAATATTTACTTTATGTTGTTTATGATATGTATTAAATTTACGTATAAATATGTTGTTTTTTTTTCAGTTCTGCAGTCGGTGTTTGGAGCCACGTTTTACACTTACAACAATACTACTGTTTCTACGACTAACACACTGCCAACCTTTACAAATAAAGTGTGTAATTGTAAAATTCAGATGTAGCAATTTGCACTGAATGTTTTTTATATCTTTACTTTTCTTACTTTTCGCCCAAGCCAGTTACACGTGCTCTTCTTTACGTTAATTTTATGTAAAATAATTTTTAACTACAATTTACAGAGTTGACAAAAACGAAGTTTTAAGTTTGATCATCAATTTTCTTTGGTTTTTACGACCCCACACTTTTCTTAAAGAACATTTTTTACTCTTTGGAACGACAAACTATTTCCTATGTTGATGTCCATATTTTGATCAGAAATGCAAGCGTAGGGTAATGATACAGTAAACCAGGGGTCTGTATCTAGCTTACTAGACACTATGAGCGATGTTAAATGGCGAGCATAAGACTCACAAAAAGGCAATTCAAGTCTTTTATAAAAGAAATAGAGTGCAAAAGCAGGGTGGCTTTTAGGCATTGGCATGATACATACATTAGAAATGCATCTTTGACACACTATTAGCAAACGGTTTCCAGCTCCTACGGTGAGCTAATTGGCCATGTTAGCAGCGCTTTACTTTGAGGCGGTCTTATGTATCCCTCCTACAGCCATCCAACCCTTTCAATCTTCAAGCTACGTCCACAAAGATAATTGAGACATCACAGTTTGAGACTCATAACAGTAGTGTCAACAAACGAATGATAAGTCATCAATGGTGGTTGGTGGGTTGATGGACCGGGGGAACAGAACAAATCGAGGCCCAGACGTGTCAGGGGGTTTACCACAAATTTGTCTCAACCAGTTTTTTTATTTTTTAAAGCTGCATATTAAAATAACACAAAACACCAGAATGTAAAATAAGTTAACTAAATTGTGAGGATGATATCTTTATTGCTTCGTGACGATACCGATCGAATTATTATTTCGATTATGTTTTGAATACACGATCTAAAATCATAGAACAATTTGAGGAGTTTTTTTACTTAGATTTTTCGATAAATTTCGCGGAGCTCTTCAAAAATTATTTTATCAAACTTTGAAATACCAATGATAAATATATTTTCAAAAACATATAATATATGGATATCGTCCACTTCTTAAGAAATGAACTACGCTGTTAAACTAATAGAAATCGTCAATCGAGTTTTGCTTACTTTAAAACAATACGTTTAGTTTTAAGACAATTTTACCAAAGAAAATTCTGACACCTTCTTAATAGCCTATTTGTTATTTATGTCTAGTCATTAAAAACACATTTGTATGTTTTTGTTATAGTCAGGTAGGCTGACCAAGTCTGAAGCAAGGCATTGGATATACTATTGAAATACTGGCAGGGAAGAGTGGAGTGTTGGTATGCAATTCTAGTGGTGCCACAGTTTATTAATGGATTTTATGTGATATAACAATATCTGGAGCTACTGATAGTACTTACACAATTTCAAGCGCTAACGCTACAAGTGTCGGATCATACAAGTAACATTATATTTTAATAACATACATTATTACTTCTTTTTAAAGAAAATAAAAGTTTAACTGACATATTAATATTTGACTATTAATATTATCTATTTATTATTGTGGTGTGGTTTATCTGCAAATTCCTTGAAGGCTTTTAGCTTTTTTTTCAATGTTCCAACAGAAGCTGGTGGTCTGAAGCTATGTCAGCACCACGTTTCACCCTAACGTCCAATAGGCTTCTTCTCCATTTGCGTGAAACTGTAAAATGGTCAGTCTGGTTTTCTGTATTTCCATCTGGAGAAGTCCATGTTGTTTTGTGGATGGTCTTGTGTGGAAAGACTGTCCCACCAATGTCAAGATCATTGAAAGCAAAGAGGTCAGCAAAGAGCTCACCGTTTTCATTCACGTTTCCAACTCCGTTTCTACCCATGATGAGCTCTCTGTCTGTGTTGTCCACGCCCACTTTGGCATTCATATCACCCATGACTATCATCATGTCTCTTTTTGGTGCGTGGTCAATCACAGCTTGTAGTGACCCATAGAAATTTTCTTTATCTTCTTCCTTCGCTGCATTAGTCGTAGCGTAGCATTGAATGATGGTGGTTTTCCTGCCCTTTGTCTTGAATCGTGCATAGATTAGCCTTGGAGAGATCGGTTCTCATGATATTTTGCCTTTGTTGCTTCCGGGGATAGCATCAGTGCTACTCTATGAGTGTGGTCATGGTTTAGAGACCATAGAAGATGATTGTCTCTACTGTGTCTAGTCTAGATTGGCCATTACCATTCCACCGAGTCTCACATAATCCCATGACCTTGATATCATATTTTCTCATTTCTTTTGCTACCTGGGCAGACCTGCTGGCTTCATATAGGGTGCTTAAAATCCAGGTCCCTATTCTGGATTTTGCTTTCGTCGTGAATAGGTTTGTCTGCAAGCTAGCTTTCCGATGGCTTTCACTAGCTTGCGTCATGAATTCTTCGGTAGAAGGAGAACCTCCCTGACTAAGCATGCTTTGGTTATGTGTAGTTATGGTTTCTGTAGCATTGGTTTTTTTTACGGTGTAAGGTCGCTAGCCCCACGACCAACCATCCTCCTTTACTCGGGCTTGGGACCGGCAGGATACCCCCAAAGGTGATAACCAGGCGGAGTTCACGGTGCGAAGTTCACCTGCTGTATTCTTACCTCACTAGGGTCGTTGGTTTAGAGGTCGATGACACGGCTTTAAATCAGGCAGTATTCTTTTAACAAAATCCGAAGTTTCTATTTACGTACTAACATTCATGCAGATTCAGTCTATTTCTTCAAATACCCACTCGAATTGACACGCGAATTAAGTTGACAGACTATCAGAGTTCAAGTGATAAGACTATACGTTTAATGCGTAATCATATATGGACAATAACACTTCAATCGACAGATACCCGACAGACAGATGTATTGCAGGAGAGTTCGATCAAATATATACATATCCATCCAGTGAAAATCAGCATGAAGAAATAAAATGTACACAGATAATATTATTATAAGCACATTACCCGTAGTTTACATAAACATCCAATGAGCAGGATCGGTAAACTGCAGAACCATCCAATGAGCAGAAGCTGTGAACCGCAGAACCAACCAATAAGAATACTCCACAAAAAACACTAGAACAAATATTTAAAAAAAAGTTATTATTGAATATTAACAAATGACGAGTGTAACACAGAAAATTGAATAACTTGATTGAAAAAACGTCCATCGGAAGAAGGTTGAAAATTGAAAAGCCAAGTGCTAAAATACCCCCAACGTAATGAATTCTAAATTACACATCACAACAAAAAAATCTATTACAATACTCAAAGAGACAAAAAGATCAAACAATTTTCTTATATCATAAACAAGAACAAACGGATATAAATTTTGAGGTGGCTTATGTAAAAGCTCGCCGGAACAACAAAAATCTGGTCTGTCTGGTTCTGATGCATTAGGCCGAACTGTATAATTTTATTATCCGTAGAAAAGACACTTTCCGTTACTGAAATTTCCGCGATTCGTTGATTATGGCTGTGTGGTACCAATAGTTATTTTTTTTTTATCATGTAGTCTATAGTGTGTGTTAGTTTGCATTTCTTGCCTGCAGTCTTTTTCTCTTGAGGAATATAGTTCATTTAAGTAATACATTTTTAATATTGTAGATTTTTTTTTTAAATACAAAAAAACATTGAGTCTTTGTAACTTTTAAAAAGTGGTTATTAAAACTTTATTTTCCATTAGTTCGATGTTTGCAGAAAGCGTAAAAATAATCAAACATTTAAAGTTAAACATAATTTTAAAATATTTTATTTTTATTTTTTATCATGATTTTCTACGTATCCATACACGTATTACTTGATACTAAATTTTATAAATAGTCCTACTTTCGTCTTGATTATCCTAATTTGCAATCTACAATAATCTATGTTTGCTAATTCCACAGACAGTACTTACGTGACTGTACCAGTCATCAAGGCCGATCCAACAACTCCTGTACTGGGAAATCATCTTTCACTAGCCTGCGGTAGCGCAGTGGACGGGGCGACGTAGCCTACTCTTGGAAGAAAGACAGCATCTACATTGACCATCAATTTGAGCAAATCATACAGCTTGATAACTTAACAACTAGTGACTATGTACTATGTAACATACCAGTGTACAGTTAAACGAAGCATGGTCACTCAGATATCTGACTCCTTCACTGTCATCGTCAGAGGTATGTATGTGACACTTAATGTGACATTAGTTTGACATCAACAATTTACAACGATTTCTTTGCCGAAGACATAAAAAAAAAAGTTCTAATCAGTAGAATAAAAAGTCAATTCATAGCTAACACGCCGAAGGCGTGGCGTGCAGTGTAACAGGGAAGGTTTCTGCAGCCCAGCGATCGTTCACTGCGGTTCTTATCGTGGTGGCTCGCGACTGTCACCAAGTAGCACAAATCATATACTATAGGTACATGCATCCAGGCACCGGGTGGTTTTTGAGACGGCATTGCAGGGTCCATTGCTTCCTCCCCACCGAGACCAGTGGCCTCTCGGCAGTGGAATGGATCTCGGACCCGCTGCCGGGGCTTTCCCTAATGCGTTCGCCCGCCGGTGTATTCTTAATGGGAATGTATCGGCGGTTTGCACACTACGCCAGTCTTTGAGGCCAGAAGCTTGACAGACTTATGCATATTCCAGGGTCAGGGCGACCAGAATTAATTAAAAAGAACAACAACTAAATACCGAAAAGAAACGTTCTCACTCCAGTTTTTATTGTAATATTGTCTTTTGTCTTTCTCTCTTAACAAAACACATTGTAGTCATTATTTTCTCCGTCATTTTGACGGGCATAACCACTAGTATAATAATTTGCAGACAAGTTTTTTTTTATAATTATATTTATAATCTTTCTGTGGGTGTAAAAAGGTCTTAAGATTCATTCACTAATTTAGTATCGAAGACATGAATTGACTGATTAAATCTAAAGTGATATTTTCTACAAAGTTTATCGTTACTAACTAGACATTTGTTAAACAGAATCATCGACCAAAATATTAAATTCAGTTCTATGTATATCGTTTTTAATATTTACTTTACAATTTTTGGGTTGTGGCCAATGTGACTCATAAGACCATTTTCCTTTATCGAGATTATTTAGTTATGTCTGGTATATTTTTTTAAGATTTCAAGAAATAATAAATATATTTTTAAGCTTTTTAATGAATAAAGAAGATAACTATTTAAGAGTTTAAGAATTTTAAAGAAGTAAAACATTATAAATGACTGAAAAGTGAGATTATTTCAAGAAAGAAAATGGATAAAAGGCAAAACACTATTGTGAGTGGGTGGGAGTGAGTAACATTGATGTGCAAAATAAAGCCTCTCTTGCTTAGAGGTAGTGACAGCAAGGATGTGCCAGGTGCTGCCTTACCTATTATACTCCTGGATACTCTGAAATATCGCCACTTAAACCTAAATGTTTCTGAGTTGGCACCTTTACGTATATGTATATTTTTTATGTTTTTTGTCTCCCTGTTTCAACAGAAACATTCTGGCACGACAAAATACCAAGTGGAATAGCTTGACTTTTAATAGAAGACTGGGACTCTCTTCAGACCAAAGGGAAAAATATGTCTCGTTTCACTAATCCAGTTCTACTCTCTATTGAGCAGGTGCCTTTTTCTAACTTACAATCTCTGTCTCTAAAAGCTGTCTCTCTCTGTGGTTATTCTAGAGGTGGCCTAATATATCTAATAGCACCGTTGACACAATGGTGATAACTACATTTCTAAGACTAGCTGGCTAAATATGTTTGAATCTTAACACATAATCACTAACGATTCTGCTGTCTTAAAACCGACAGGGATACATATGTTATAGACAAAAATTAATAAAGGAAAAAAAAAGAACAAATAATAAATGGTCCTAAAAGAATTTGAAGATCGTACAAGAGTCATCAAATTTTTAAAAAAAAGGATGCTGGTTTTCTTTGACACGACGTCACTATCAATATCGTCATATGAACCTAGGATCTAACAACAACACCCCAGCTCTGGCTGCCGGAAAGGATCACAGAAAACTGCTTTCATAGAAAATTTCATCAATCAAATATCGCATGGAGGACAAAAGGGACACAGAGTAACTTCAAGCAATAATTGACACAACATTGCAATACCTAAAAAATTCACATGAGCTAGTCTTTCTCAAAAGATGTTACTGGGAGTCATTTCAGTGATAATACTTTTTTTAAAGAGTAAGAAACACTGCATTTGAGAGGTATAAGCGGTTAAAGAAGAGCTTGGCGCTCAAGAAGAATGTAGATTCCTGAAAGGATAGAGGGTATATCTCTATCGAATAACTTATGCTCTAAACACGTATGATCTAAAGCCCAATACACAGCATGACTCTTTGCACGAGAGCGGAGCCTCATCCACATAATCTTCCATATCTACCGGAGGTATGCATGTGCTAGATTGATCCCGTAGTCGTAAAACACAGTAGCTGCGCTTATAAGCATAATACCGCCCTCGAAGCGTTACACTCCTATTACGCGTGCATCAAGGCGTTTACTAATGGCAGTGCCAAGAGTGAAGTTGAGAAGCGTGATATGTTGTATCCAAGAGCGGATACCTGAAGAGAATAGTTGTTCGGGCCTTGTGGTGCGATCTGCAGCTACGATATACAATCGAGACAATTGTGGAAGTATTTGTAGATGGTTCGGAAGTGATAGGCCATATAGTCGTTGCCAGTGATGCGCGTTCAAATCAACATGCCATCGACAGCCTCAGGACCTGACCTAAGCGACCCGCTTGTAAGCTATCGGATATTTACTCACCGGGCGGCCCTCTATCTATTGCACTCTGGGTAAGCCTGTGGTTCCGGTGGGGAGGTAGAAATGACGTAGCGAACCCGTTTGGAAGACCCTCACGTTGCCTGGATGCTTGTGCCTATAGTATAGGATTTGTTCTGCCGGGAGACATTGCAGGTATATGGGCGAGCCACCTCCTAGGGCAGCGATAGCGAACCTATGGCATGCGTGATACACCTGGCACGCAGAGCCATTTCTGTGGGCACGCGAGCAATTACCCAAAATGGAATAGCTTAGTTATGGCCACACGCCTAGAGATGGGATTGTCGATTTAAAACGGCCATTTTGTTGGATCCACAATGAAAGGAAAGAGTTTCTTCAAGAGAAAATTAGGAAATATTACTCCCAGTTTGCTCATTTGTAAGTATATTTCTCAAACAAATGATCTGACAGAAGCAACCTTTCAAATGTAACTCTGTATAGCAAAACATGGTACGCCCTCTCTGATTGGGATTTTCTGAGAACGGCCATGTTGGCTTGTAGTAATTCCCTTTTTAATGATTTCCCCAAAAATGATACAACTATGCAACATGTCTCTGAGAAACCACTTAGTGGAAATATTGTTAAAGATCAAGTCTTGTGCATGGCAAGTGATGTTAGTCAGGGAAATTGTTATGTTTGCCTGAAAGAACATAAGGGATAGATATCCACAATGATGTTATGGACGTTTTTTTGACACAATATATAAGACCGGAAAAGGTAGTTTCAGTTTCTAGTGACGTGGCACCCTGCTTGTCGGGGGACGCATCTGGTTTCATACTGTTTTTCCTGAACCTTGCAGTTTTTGTATTCAGTTCATTGAAGTGTGCAGTACAATCTTGTTGTATAATACAGTGAAATTGAACGACTGTGTGCTTCGCTTCTTTAACAATGAACAGCCGAAATGATGTTTTGTGATATCAGAACATTTAAAATAAAACTGCAGGTTTTTTAAAGTACCTACAAAGTGGGCATTTTAAATATTTTCCAAATGTAAAACTGCATTCAAAAATCTTTTTAAGGTAAATAATAATAATGATATTTGTATAGCGCTGCCAACAAACATAATGCAAGCTCAGAGAGCATGAATAAATAATTGACGTTACGTTACTGTGTTCTTTTTAAAGGCATTACCGAAAATCTGAAAAGAAAGAAAGTCAAGACTGCAGTGGGAGAGAGAAAGCTGAGGGAAGGAGAAATATTTCAGCTCGTACTTTTCAAAAAGTAGTACTTTGCATTTACGTCCCTTTAGTATCTACTGTGTGCTTGTTTGTTTCGTGCATTTAAAAAGTTGCAACCGACCGACCGGACATCCGGAAGGTTATTGATTCACTGAAATACTTTCAAGCTGAACCTTGGCACATAGAAGTTAAGACGATAACAACACATTGTTTAAAACAAGGGTCGACAAACGTTTGCTAATAGTGAGCCAAACTCGGATTTCTAAATCAACTAGCGTGCCAACATCATGAAAATCAACCTGCTTTACTATATTTTAATTTATTTTTATAAGACACCTTATTTAAAACCGTAGCGAAACCAAGGCCAAAAGCAAATGAACTTTGTAGAAAAAAATCATTAAACTTTAAAAATAAAAATTAAATTTAAAAAAAAAAAAAAAAAAATTGTGATGATCATATTTCATGTTATCTCTTTCGCATTTATAGTAAAGAAAATACAAAATGTCATTACTGAACATTCTCATTAATAGTTTATATCTAGCAATGTAAAGTAATTGTCAAGATTTCATACAAACAACAGCAATAATTCATTATATTTTTATCTCAGCCTGAAATCTTCTGCTATAATTTGGGTACACATACCCGCCCGGCGAATGGAGCGGAACAGTCCGGAGTGCGTCACATTCTATTGACCGATAGCTACACAGGGCTGTCCTCAATTTTTCAAATAAACTCCCCGGTGGTCAAGGTACTTGCAAGACCTCTTACAAAAACAGCCACCCCGGGCTGCACGAATTTTTGTTTCTTTGACGCGAACACACCAAACAATTCCACTAGCGAGCAACGGACAGCCTTCGCCGGAGGAGTAAGTGAGTTTCCTTTCTATTTCCCCTCGTGTGCGACCATGGCAACGGTCTTCTTTGTGACAATAATAATAATAATCATTGTATTTATATAGCATTATCAGCATTATATAAATACTATAAACCCTCGGCAACTTTTTGTAAAATCCATTTATTTATGAATTCACCTTTTAAGCCCCTATGAATCGCTTTATGCAGAATTATATATAAAATTACTGCAATTAAGAATTACTTTTTTCAATTTAAACCAATGTTCAATTGTCCACCTTTTGAAAAATGCATTTATTTATATACTTTTTTCGTATGCTCCTATGAACTATGTACCTCTATTCGGAATTTAAATACGTTTTTTTCTATTTTAAACATCTAATATTTGTGTATTAAGATACCTACTTTTATTAAATGTGCGATTTTTAGTTAAAATTAACTATTTTAATTATGTATGCCTTTATTCAATCTTGCGTGTCTTCATACATGTTTTCAAAACGCAAATGTCTAGACGACTGAGTTCTGTTCCACGGTCTACTGCCCACAAATGTCTAGACGACTGATATTCTGTTTCACGGTCTATAGCCCACACATGTCTAGACCAGGGGTCGGCAACCTTTTGATAGCGGCGTGCCAGACTAGAATTTCTAACTCACTAGGCGTGCCAACAACCAAATAGTCAACCTCTGAAATTAGACAAATCTTTTCTGTTTGCTAATTATTGCAGCAGCGTTTTTGTCATTTTCGGACATTTTATGGGCACTTATACTAATACATTGATATATCGCCGCATAATATATATGTGAATAATTGTAAACGTTTTTTATATAGGATATATAGGCCTACAGATATGTTGAAATTATATTAATTTTGGGGATATCCTCTTGTTAAGATGAATTTTAAATATCAAATCGGAAATCTGAAATCGATCAAGGTTGTTGTTTATTTTTTATTATAAGGGGAAAGGAAAGGGGTTCATTTCGGTAGCACGCAATTTTTTTACGTTAAATTGAAGGATACACTTTATAATATCATTTTATTGGAATCGCGAAAAACAATTCACTTAATAGTTTGCATGTACTAACCACTAAACTTGTATTCGATATTTTTTGGCTTGCGATATAATACAAACAAAACCAACCAAACGTAGAATAGCAGGCACATTCTTTTGATGTAGCATTTTTTTTTATGTTAGCACAGGAGACGCAAAGACTAATTTTTATCCGCTGAAACTGAACGCTGACGCAAAGACTAATTTTTATCCGCTGAAACTGAACGCTTTCGAACAGGCAAATGACAGAATGATTTATTTTGATTTATTTGAAAAAGATCAGCGAGAGCTAATAAAAAAAAGGACATGGCACGCAGAAGCCATTAAAAACACTATTTTTCCGGGGGGGGGGGGTTCTTCGCGTGCCAATGAAAAGGTCTCAGCGTGCCAAGCCGGGCACGATTGAAAGAAAGGATTTACATTTTACATAAAGCATACAAAGGGGGTATTGAGCGGAAGTTTGTGTTTACTTGTTAAAAGGTATTGAAGAAGAGAAGGAAAAGAAGAGAGATATAATCGTCGTGAGTTTGTTTGTTTATATATATATATATATATATATATATATATATATATATATATATATATATATATATATATATATATATATATTGATGTTTGCATTATCCTTTTAAGTAAAAAGTAACCAAATGTTTTAATTATTTAATGGATTTACGTCACTTTTGAGAATATCCTTTAATAGGCGACTGTATACACTCTATAAATTAAATGATACGAATTATAAAAAAAACAAGTTAGGCCTATAAATGATTACTTTCTAATACCGGGTACCATAAGCTTGACAGCAACAATATAAAATAAAAACTAAATACCGAAAGAAACATTCTCAGTACTGTTTTATTGAGACAATAAGCAAGAACAAAAATTAAATACAGAAAAAATCTTTCTCAATTTAGTTTTTATTGCCTTGAAATATTATTTTCTAATTTTGTTTAAATTATTTACCTTTTTTATTGTTTTGTATTTTCTTTTCTTTAGATAGTATATGAGCATGCTAATTTAATAGCATGGATAGAAGAACTATAGAAATGCCCATTCTTCTTCTTCTTTTTCTTATATTATTGTTAATTTAATATTATTAATAACAAGGCAAGTCAACACAGCATTTCGCTACATTTAAATATCGAATTTTAAAGTCTCTTAAGTCTCTTTCGGCTCTTGTGTCCAGGGCGTAACGCTTAGGATTGAGCATTCTCTGTCCAGGCTCCAGCCACCCAACGACACGCGAAGACGTGGCGTGCCTTTTAACGGGGAAGGTTTCCACAGCCCAGCGATCGTTCACTGCGGTTCTCCAATAGATCATTATCGAGGTGGCTCGCCAGTATAGCTGCACTGTCACCCGGTAGCATAAATCATAAAGGCCTGCTATAGGTATATGCATCCAGGCACCGGGTGGTTCTTGAGACGGGATAGCAGCGTCCATTGCTTCCTCCCCACCGAGACCAGTGGCCTCTCGGCAGTGTAATGGACCTCGGATCCGCTGCGGGGGCAGTGCCCTGTGCGTTCGCCCGCCAGTGTATTCTTAATGGGAATGTATCGGCGGTTTACACACTACGCCAGTCCTTGAGGCCACAATTAGTATGCATATGCCAGGGTCAGGTCGACCAGAAACAATTAAAAATAACAAAAACTAAATACCGAAAGAAACCTTTCAACACTGTTTTATTAATACAGTAAGCAAGAAGAAAAATTAAATACCGAAAAAAAATTATTATTTTCCTTTTTATTGTTTGGTATTGGGTTGTTGTTTTTTTCTTTTAGATAGTATATTATTGTTAATTTAATAGGCTATTATTAATAACAAGACGAGTGAACACAACTGCTTGCTACGTTTTAATACCAGAAGCTTGACAGTAACAATTATTATTCATATGCCATGGTCAGGGCGACCAGAAACAATTGAAAAGAACAAATACTAAACACCGAAAAGAAACGTTCATTGTCTTTATTGTAATATAGTCTCTTTTCTTAATCTCTTAACAAAACACATTGTAGTCATTCGTTTCTCCGTCATTTTAACGGGCATAACCACTAGTATATATATAAACGAACAAACATACTCAAGGCAATTATATATGTTGATGATTATATTTCCGGTTAAAAGGACGGAAAGTTGACAGCAAAAGAATTTGAATTTAAACAATGCGATTAAATGAAAAGACATACATAATTGTTTCTAACCCAGTCTTATACTTATTAGCATACTTTCAAAAATGGAGCTTTTAGAAAATAAATTAATATATCTCAGAATACAATTATTTTCGCTAGGTATACCTAAAAAAATATTTTGTACAGCTAAATTACGCTATCGGTGTGTGAAATATGTACGTAAAATTTTCGAAAATAATTTAAAAGTTCGCGTTTTCTTATCTCAAATTTCTTTGCATGTGTTTCATTATTACAAATTCTCTAATGTTCATTTTATATATAATTTCATAAAGATAAACATAAACACATTAAACAATTAAGAATTTGTTTTTTTAAAGTTCGATGGAGATAATTCATTTTATTGTCGTATTTTCGGTTTCTTGCCCTTTTTAAGCGAATACTTTAGACATCAGTAGTGTCAATCCCAACACAAGCATTGAGACTTTGACAATTTCTCGAGCAGCTGAAATGTAATAATGAATTCACATTACACTTACATCGAGTATTATTTAAAAACAAAACAGCCACTATAATATCAAAACATGCGGATCAGATAATAATCCTAATCAATTTGTGAAATAGTTCTAGGAAGTAGGGACCTAACGGAGTAGATGATATATATCGTGTTTGTGTGTGTGTGTGTTAACGCGTTTGTGTGTGTGTGTGTTTGTGTGTAAAGTTTACATGTTTGTGTCTGTGGGTTTTTTGTGTGCGTGTGTGTGTGTTTATGTGTTTCTGTGTTGTTTTTTAATGTGTTAGTGTGCAATTATGTGTTTGTGTGTGTGTTTATAAGGTGTGTGTATTTTTTCTATGTGTTTGTGTGTGTGTGTGTGTGTGTTCTTCTTCTTCTTCGTAATACTGTGGAGACCCCGTAGAACCGAGGAAAAAGTCCACAATTTAAATACACATAAAATAACATAGCAAACATAACATAGCAAACAACAGTTATATACAGATAAAAGAGTGTCCCTTTAGGTTTTTGGACCAGCACTTTAGTGACGATTTGAACGCTGGAATTGTAGGGGCAGTGACCGAGGCCTGGTCCAGGGTGTTCCACAGCCTAATGGCTGACGGAAAAAAATAATGTTTGTAGACGTCGGTGCGTGCATGCGGGACATGCAGCTTGAGCTGATGGCCTCGGGTAGAGCGGGACACTTTCTGCATTCTGTTTGTTTGGGTCGAAAGGTCCACGTGGTCGTTGATGATTTTATAAATCACGGACACTTTGTCAATTGCTCTTCGTTGTTGTAGTGTATCTAGGTGGAGTTTTGCTACTAAGGCAGAGGCGCTTGATTTGGTGCTGTAGTCCTCTAGTATTCGACGTGCTGCGTGTCGCGCTGGGTCATCTCCAGTTTGTCAATCAGGTTTTGCTGGTGGGGGTCCCAAACTGGCGAGGCGTATTCTAGGATGGGGCGAGCTAAGCTTTTATAACAGTGGGTCTGAATTTTCGTGGAACACCCCTTTAGGTTTCTATGGATGAAGGCGCAGACTCTGTTAGACTTGGCAACAATGGATTGAACATGTATGCCCAAGTGGAGATTTTCTGTGATGTTCAAACCCAAGTATTTAGCTTCTGACACCCTTGCAAAAGATTGGCCATTTAAAGTGTAGCTAGTGGGTATCCTAGTACTTTTTCTGGAAACAGAGAGGAGTAGGTATTTACCGACGTCGACGGCAAGATGTTCTATGTAGTGATACCCTTCAATATATTAACGAGTGGCACCATTTTTTTTTATATTCATAATATTGCAATCAGGTCTAAAAAGGGGCCAACATTTCGCATCACTTGGGGTGGCTGGCGCCCGGACAGAACCATGGTGTGTCTCTTCTCCTCCCTGGTTTACCCTTGTACATTGTTAACCCCCGGGACACAAGATCTGGAAGGCTCGTCCGGTATGTTATAAACATTATAAATTCAGCTACTTACAGTTGAAACTGACAGTAAAGGAGTCAGAGGTCTGAATGACCTT
Source organism: Anisus vortex (assembly GCA_949126835.1). NCBI lineage: Eukaryota > Metazoa > Mollusca > Gastropoda > Planorbidae > Anisus > Anisus vortex. The sequence goes on from OX421498.1 coordinate 7,461,118, forward strand.
GCTTCTTTTAGCTGTACATTCGTACACCCCAGCGTCACTGGTTGTTGCGTTATCGATCTGTATGATCTGCTCCAATTTGCCAGCTATTTCCGTGCCGTTTTTCTTCCAAGAGTACGTCGCCCCGTCTACTGCGCTACCGCAAGCTAGTGTAAATTTACTGCCCAATACAGGAGTTGTAGGATCAGCTTTGATAACTGGTTTGGTCAGGTATGTGCTGTCTGTAGGGAAATAAATAAAATAGAGATTTTAAGATATTCTTTACCTCTATGCGACTGTTAAATGTATGCAAAAGTAATACATTAAGAAATATTTAGTTAACTTTAATATGAATCCACATTTGATTTTCATAATTATATCCACTTGTTTTCTTTTTATTTCTCCAGTCTCCATTTATTGCTGCAAACAGCAAATTTATGCAAACTATAAGATTTGTGGAACACTTTAAAAATATATATTGTCGTTTATCAAGTAACACCAACCATATAAAGATTCATTATCTTTTAGTATCGTTTTCTTTTTTTTTTTTGTTTAAAGAATCAACTGAAAAGGTTTTCATGTCAGACACGCATGTTAATTAAATATGTGTATTACGATTTATATAAAATGTTAAAAATAACTTTTCAATAATTACTACAAAATTATCACTTAAATATTTGATATTTGTTTTGTAAAAAAAAAAAAAAATCTCCTAGCCATTCCAAATGTATAATATCCGGCAACAAAGTGACGTTACTTCAATAATTCGAAAGTCGTGTTGAAAAAGAATGTCATGTTGTCACGTGTTTTGAATCTTAATTCGGTTATATTTTTTTTTACGAAATAGTTAAATTTAAATGATATAGTTAAATATTCTGCACTTAACGAACCTATTCAATCGATATTTAATTGTTTAAATTTTAGCTTTGAATGTTAATTTTCATCGCATGACAATGTTTTACATATTTTTTACGCCATATTGTTGAAATGATCATATTTTAAAAAAAAAAACCTTTATAAGCTTATAGTAATACGGCTGTCATTTGTCACCACTAGACAAAGTAAACAAACAGCACGTGCTTTGTGTACGTGATTGCGAATGCTCTATAGACTTTCACCTTACTTTCACTTATCTATAAACTTAGATTTCCTCAACACTAACCTGTAGATACATTTTAAGTGACTTAAACTTCCATCTTTTGTTTACATTTGTTCTAATTATAGGCCTATTACTCGCTTAAATGGATGAGAGAATAGTGAAAATAGTGTAATCATTGGGCCGTATTGCTGCTGAGAGTTAACACCCTTGCCCCTTATACAAGTCAATCTTTTATGAAATTACAAGTCAGTCATAAAAGATTGACTTGTATAAGGGGCAAGGGTGTTAACTCTCAGCAGCAATACGGCCCATTATGGCTTCAATTTAAGAATACACATTTCTTGTTATGGTTCATTGGTTATCATGTTATCACTTTGCATGATATAAAAACATCAACCTGTACAAGATGTATATGTTTAACATAAGAAAAAGCAATACTTACTTCTTGTAATGGTAATCACCGCTGACTGAAAAGAAGCCGTGTAGGTGGCTTGACATTTAATTACATAGACACCTTCTGCCTTTGGTATATCATAGGTTTGTGAGGTGGCTCCACTAAGGGGTTGAGCGTTATTCTGAAATTGCGTATTTTAAGCTACAGTGCCCAACAATTCAAATGATTATTATAAATACTAATCTTAGTTCGTATAAAACAGTAATGTAAAATTTAGTTCATGTTCGTATATTAGTCTTTATGTGCACCATATTCTGCTTGCATTTGCACCAGTGCTTTAGTTTTATATTTAAGTTTTAGATAATCTAGGAGTGGGATAGTGATAATCCTTAACTAGACAATTTGTTGGTCGTGCACATTATATTTATAACTAATAGAGCTTCACTATTTTTTCACTTCCTTTGGCGCATATGAATACTAGAAGGACCTCATAATCAACAACACGGTCTTGCAACTGGGAAAACATGCATAGTATGATAACTCTCCTCCGCGAACAATGTCTCAGAAAACTTGGTCATGCTTGCAGAAGGGTGGATAGGCAACTCCTAAAAAGACATGCTCTTTTGCAGAACTCGCTGAAGTAAAAAGCGCTATTGGCCACAAACTCAAGTTTGACTACGTCTGTATGCGCGACCTAAAGGTTATAGATGTATAGTTAGGAAACTGGCAGAACTTTTATCAGGACAGAAGTAGATGTAGGAGTACCCTACATTGCGGAATAAATGCTGCAGGGGGCAAACTGTGAACCTCTCGACGAAGCTAAAATAGCCGAAAAGAAATCAAAGAATATAGCCTGCCCTACGCCCAACTCTAGCGACCCGCTTTCAAGTGCCAGCTATGTAACATAGTCTGTCTCAGTCACATATAATACTGCAAAGCTGGTGAAAACACAAGGGCGTTAATCGGATCATCTTTCGAGATTATGCAAACCAATTGACAAGTCTTAATGAGGCGTGATTTTTCATATGGAAAAAACCATGAACGTCCGGTGCCATTTCCCGCCATTTACTTAAACAAAAAGTATGCTTTTGCTGGTGTTTGACAAATGATTTAAACTTTGACGGCCAGCTGTTATAGTCTTTATGAGGAATCCGTTTTAAACATCATAAGTGAGTAGGTGATAATTGACACTCAAAGTGTTAGTAGCAATAAGTTAAATTTAACTTTGTTATAAAATAAATTATTCAATAAAAAAAAACAATCGTATAAACAAACAACGAAACTTTTTTTTGCATCAAGCAATTAGCTTGGTATTATAAATATGTGATACTTCAAGTCTAACATTTACAATCAAACGTTTTCTTTTGGAATAAAACAAAAAAAATTCCCTACATCTTTTCGTACAACCGGAAATGTTGTACACTCCAACCTTTATGCATGCATACTATTTAAGACTTTTCAATGATGACTATTTTACTCATTAAACAAAGGTCACTTATAAATAGTTTTTAGAAAAATCACTTTTTGATTTAGTTCATTGGCGAAGCAGTTTGCAAGGAATCAATGTTAGTGTTCGAATTAACCCTCTACCTTTCTATATAGATCAACATAGTATTATATAATGAAAGCTGAGGCTTACAACGCATTGATAATTAAATTTACTTTAAGTTTAAAAATAACGTTTTTATACCAATAGTTACGTAACAGAATGAAGACTGACGTTATGGTCAAAAGATCAATGAACTGATGGACTGTTCCATTTTCTTGAAAGGAATTAGAAAGGGATGGGGGATTTGACATTGATAAAACTTTTAATTTGTTCAAATTAAGAGAAACACCGGTGGGCTAACGCATGGGTGGGGGGGGGGGGTGTAGCAACTGATGTGCATCCGAGGTTTTATTGCACTGCCGAGAGGCACCGAGACTCGGTGGGGTGGGGGGGGGGAAGCAACTTGCGAAACAGCCCGTCTCACCAAGCCCTGTGGTAAAGTCTGGAGTTGGTGCTGCCGGGCGACAGTGCAGATATGCAAGCGAGCCATCCCGTTTATGAACCGGGGAAAATCCGCAGAGTAGTGCACGTGATTGCGGGGCCATAACCTTTGTTACGCGCACGACCTAAGGTCGTGCAGCGTGGTGGAAAGTCTCGGAAAAAATCTTGATGTGCATCACCCCTCTCCTTAATCCACCCGTGGACATAGGAGCCGAATGCTCGTTCATTTTTTAGTGTATGAGACTTATTAGACTTACCATCCAGACGAAAGTGACGGCCTTAGTTGCTGAATCTATGAATGGAGCATCAGGAGTTGGCACACATTTCAAAGTTATAGTTTCATCTACTGTGTATACCTGTCCGTCCGCAGACGTTGATGATATTGTAGCTTCACTAATGTCTGCTGTAAGTAAATCATAAGCTGAAATTATTGTACAGCTGTAAATACCAGCTTGTTGACACTTTTCATAAACTTTCCCTATTGTCATTAGAGACATCTAATAAGACACAATACTAGAATACTAAAAAAAAAAACCCAGACCAGGCTGATATCCCGTAGCATTCCCACATTCAATTTTTTCTCATATGCAAATGACGATCCTTGTTTTAAATAGAAGGTTATTGCGTTATACGGTAATCAGTGGTCTTATTTTGCATTTCGATTAGATTAGTAAAATATATAGATTTGTTGTGTTTAAATAGAAATGTAAGTTTATAGGTAAACACAGAAACAGAATAAATAGTTACATTTTAAGTAGTTAAAGGTTCGGTTAGTTATAATTTGTATCTGATGGGTTGATAGAATGTTAAGAACATACACAGAGATAATATTGTATATTCTTAAAATGATGATAATCAAGTTTTTTAAACCTAGAGTAGGTAATAATATTAAACACAAGTGATATACCCGTCAAAATGACGAACGGATATAATGGGATTTGTTAAAAGAGAAGGAAAAAATGACTAACATTATTACAATAAAAACTGTAGTGACAACGTATCTTTCGGTATTTATTTTTTATATTTTTTTAATGAAATTATTTCAAAGATCATTCTGAAAACCCGATAAAATCTCGCGTTCAACATAGCAAATGAACTGTGTGAAATATTTTCAAAGGGACATTATTCTAAAATGGCGCTCCTTTTAGAACTTTAACAGACGGTGATTAGCAATAGGCCTACGTTTACTAAACATAATAAATTGACGAATTTTGCAATATTGTTTATATAATAAAAAAATTATTTTGGAGGACGTTGCCAAAATATACATTTAACTTTTGACTCGATTAGGTGCCTAAAGAGCACAAAGAAACATTCAAACACACAACTCGCGATAATTATTTATTTTGGACCTGGATCCAAGATCTGGAAGGCTAGTCCAGTATTTCATTTTTGAGACATTATAAATTCAGCTACTTACCAAAACTAAAAGTAAAGGAGTCAGAGGTCTGAGTGATCATGCTCCTTTTAGCCGTGCAGACGTACCCCATCTCAGCGTCACTGGTTGTTGCGTTATCAATTTGTATGATCTGCTCAAATTCGCGGGCTATTTCCGTTCCGTCTTTCTTCCAAGAGTACGTCGTCCCGTCCACTGCGCTGCCGCAGGCTAGAGTAAAACGACGGCCCAGTACAGGAGTTGCAGGATCAATTTTGATAACTGGTTTAGTCAGGTAAGTACTGTCTGTAGGGAAAGAAATAAAATAGAGATTAGAAGATATGCTATACTCCTATACGACTGTTAAATTAATGCAAAAGTAATACATTTTAGAAATATTTAGTTAACTTTAATATTAATACACATTCGTTTTTCATAATTATATCTAACGGTTGTATTGTTGTTTTTATTTCTCCAGTCTCCATTAATTGCTGCAAACAGCAAGTTTAGGCAAACGAAAGAATTTGTGGAACACTTAACAAAAATAAGGCACAGTGGCAGAGTGGCAGCGCCTTCGACTGGCGTAGCGAAAGTCCCAGGATAGAATCCAGGTAAATACTAGGATTTTTTTATCGGTTCTGGAGTGTGTCCCTGACTGGCGTAGCGAAGGTCTTACGATAAAATCCAGGTAAATACTAGGATTTTTTCATCGGTTCTGGAGGGTGTCCCTGACTGGCGTAGCGAAGGTCCCAGGATAGAATCCTGGTGAATACTAGGATTTTTTCATCGGTTCTGGAGGGTGTCCCTGACTGGCGTAGCGAAGGTCCCAGGATAGAATCCAGGTGAATACTAGGATTTTTTCATCGGTTCTGGAACTGGTGAACGCTGCTTCACAAGCCCTATGATCATTTTGGTTTGAAGGGTAATTTACTTTACTAAAGAATTTGTAGAAAACTTAAAAAAAAAGATATATTGTTGATTCATTATATAATATATAGATATTTGTATCGTTTTTTTTTTAAAAGATTTCATTTCAAACACGCAGGCTATTTAAATATGTGTATTCGGTAGCAGAATGGTAATAAAACATTTTATACAAAATATATTAAACTAACGTTCTCAATAATGATTACAATATTAGCTCTTTAATGTGTGTGTTTGTTTAGACCATAGGTTCTCAACGGGGGCGTTATCGCCGGACAAGAGGCGGTGATGAGGTCTTAGGCGGTGAGCGAAAAAAAATTGTAAAAGGGGGCGGTGGCCGAAAAAGGTTGAGAACATATGGTTTAGATGAAACAAAAATCCAAACCTCGTAGCCATTCAAAATGTATAATTTCTGGCCAAAAAAGAACGTGACGTTAATAATTGGAAACTCGTAAAGGACGAATTTATTTTGCCACGTGTTTAAATCTTAACTCGGTTTTTATTTTAAACAAATAGTTAAATCTACTTTGTTCCCTTGTAAAACGTCACTTCGATATTGGGGCTGATGGGATTGCTTTCCTTTGATATTCTAAATCTTGTCAATTTGGACTTGTTTAAAACAAATTTAAAATACAAGACCTTTCTGTAATCTCAAAATGTTAACAACTAATTTTAATACTTTTTTCAACTCAATTTTGACAAACACCTCTTCAGCAAAAGCACGTTCGACTAGAGATCCGAAGGTCCTGGGTTCGATTCCTGGTAGAGGCAAAGATTTTTTCCCAGAACTTGAGCGTGTCCCTTAGTCTACCCAGCTCTGAAGGGTACCTTACATTAGTTGGGGTAAAATGAAGGCGGCTAGGCATTATGCTGGCAACACACCCCCTAGTATGCCATGGCCACATAAACTGGTGAACTTCACATGCTCACAAGCTGAGAATTCATCAATTAGACCCAAAGCTTTAAATTGCAATTTTAATAAGTGTTTAGCTTCGTAATACATTTCCCACTGCATAAAACTTTATAAATCAATTGAGAGAAAATGTGTACGTACCTCAATGCTTTTTAAAAATATTTAATTAATTAATATGTATTTCAATCCGAGATGTGTGTTTTTCTTCTAAACTAGTGTTGTTAATTTTTTATAGATTTTTCATTAGTCTAAACGAACATAATTTAAATTGAATTTATATACAATCTTGAACCTAGAGTGACGCGTATTTCACTTCACTTTAGCGATTTTTTGTCTCACCTATCGCCTACATTTGGGTTATTATGTTATCATTATTTAATGTGATACAAACTTCAACATGTACTATATTTAAAGGTTCATTAAACTAAAAAACAATACTTACTTCTTGTAATGTTTATCACCCCTGAGAGAAAAGAAGTCGTGTAGGTGGCTCGACATTTAGTTACATAGACACCTTCTGACTTTGGTATATCATAGGTTTGTGAGGTTGCTCCACTAAGGATTCGACCGTTATTCTGAAATTGCGTATTTCAATCAATAGTACACGACAATGCAACTAGTTATTATATATACTAATCTTAGTTGGTATAAAACACTAATGTAAAATGTATTACATTTTCGTATAATAGATTTATTTGCATTATATTCTGCTTGCATTTTCAACAGTGCTTGAGTTTTATATTTAACTAGTAGATATATGCCCGGCGGCTGTGCATAGAGCTGGCCACAAAATCACCTGGTATGCCGTTGCCACGGAAACTAGTGAACGCTGCTTCACCGGCCCTACGGATCAATTTGATCAATTTGTATTTCTTAATACACTTTAACTACCCATGTAATTATAATGAGATTCCCCGCTACAAAGTTTATTTTTATGGCAATTTTAACATTGCCCTGTACAAAGTTTATAATTCGTATACAACAAGAATTTAAACATGAATGAACTTTGTTCACTTCATTCACAAAGTTAAAGTGCAAAGTTTCGTGAGGTCATAAAAAATAATATCAGTGCATCCTTTTTTCTAATTTTGTGAAGACAAATTATACAATGTTCGACCGGCAATTTCAACGTAAAACAAAAGTTGCCTTTTTTATCCCTGCGGTCCTTTTAAAAAATTTCAATCCTTGACAGTGTTCACCGCAATAACACAATGAATATGTGTAGCAAATTTAATGTCATTATGTCTAATATTTAAAAAAAAGCATTATACGATATGTACACCCATATTATACATACATGCAAACATAAATACATCTTTTGAGATTAATTTGCAATGGGCAAGCATGGTAACACTCCTCCGCCAGCGAAGTCTCAAAAGGCTTGACCATGTTTACAGGATAGTGGATAGGTGAATTACAAACCAAAAAATGCTCTATGCAGAACTTGCTGAAGGAAAAAAGAGCTATTGGCCGTTCCGAAATCAGGTTGAAAGATGTCTGCAAGCGCAATCTAAAGGCTATAGTGTGAAGAGGTCATAAACAGGAAGAACTTAGATCATAACAGAAGTAGTTGGAGAGACACCCTACACATCGGAATGATTGCTACAGGGAGCAAACTTTAAATTCTCACCAAGGCTAAAGGAGTAGCAGAGAAAAGCAAAGAATGTAACCTGCCCCCACTCCCCCCCCCGGCCAACTCTAGCAGAACCGCTTTAAAGTACAAGCGATGCAAAAGAGTCTGTCTCAGTCACAGAAAATACTGCAAAGCTATTGTAAACACAAGGGCGCTAATCGGATCGTCTTTCGAGATTATGGAGCCATAGATGACAACTGTACTCATTAAACAAAGATCACAGATAAATGGATTTTACATCAATCACGCTTTGGTTTTGTTCAAATGGTGATGGAGTTTGTTAGGAATTAATGTTTGTGTACTCTATACTTGCCGGACCATATAGATCCATAGGGCTGGTGAAGCAGCGTTCAACAGTTTGTGTGGCCACGGCATACTAGGTGATTGTGTGGCCAGCACTATGCACAGCCACCTTTACTTTACCCAAACTAAAGTCAGGCATCCTTCAGTCCTGGGTAGACTCAAGGACACCCTCCGGACCCGAAGAAACGTCCTAGCCTTAACTAGGAGGCGAACCGAAAACCTTTGGTTGTGCAGCCGAACGCTCTGCCGCTCAGCAACCGTACCCCCTTGTCCACTCTATACGGTAAAGATATGACAATGTATTATTGATTCAACCTTTTAAATAACAAAGTATTATATTTAACGATTGCTGAGGCTTACAATAATTATATTTTACATTTACTTTAATTTAGAAATAGCATATTATTAAATTCAACAGTTAACTAGCAGAATGCACTGAATGCACGCTGTCAAAAATGTAAGGTGGGGGATAACTCAAGCCAAGTTGTGATGGTCAAACGATCAAAGACCTGAAGGATTGTTCCACATTCTTGATTTGATTTAGAGGGGGGTGGTTGGAGAGTTCGACATTGATAAAAAGATGAATTCGTTCCAATACAGATAACACCGGTAAGCTAACACGTGGTGGAATGGGATGGTTTGCCTCCGAGCTTTCATTGCACTACCGAGAGGCACAAAGACGAAGTGGGGAGTAAGCAATATTCGCAACAGACCATCTCACCAAACAATATGCCAAAGTCTGGAGTTTGTGCTTCCGGGCGACAGTGCATGTACATGAGCGAGCCATCCCATTAATGAACCAGGGAAAATTCGCAGAGTAGTGCACGTTACTGCGGAGTCCGTAACCTTTGTTAGGCGGGTCGTTGGTGTGTCTCACTACCCTCACTCCTTGATACACCCCTGGACGTAAGAGCCGGAATGCTCGTTCCTTTTAATGAGACTTATTAGACTTACCGTCCAGGCGTAAGTGATGGCTTTAGTTGTTGTATCTATGTATGGAACATCAGGAGTTGGCACACAATTCAAAGTGATTGTTTCATCTACTGTGTATACCTGTCCGCCCACTGCCGTTGATGATATCTTAGCAGCACTAATGTCACCTGTAATTAAATCATAAGATGATATTATCGTACATCTGTATGTAGTAAAGACCAGCTTATTGAAATTTTCATAAACTGTTTGTCAATAGAGACATGTAATGAGCTACGATACTAGAATACTTAAGAAAACTTCAAGACCAGGCTGATTTACCGTAACATTCCCGCATTAAAATTTCTCGTATATGCTAATGACGATTACTGTTTTAATAAAAGACCAAGTAAAGAGCTTTTCATCAAAATTGAGTAAACATTTGATTTCGATACTAAATAATGTATTTAGCAACTGAATATTAATAAAAATCATTTTTACAAAATATCAAAGATAAATTTTAAGTAATTAGTTCAATATTGCACTGAAATGCGTGTGTTTTTCGGAGGAAAATTCCAAATCTCGTAGCCATTTAAGAAGTTTTTATTTACGGCAACATAGGAAAGTGAAGTAAGAGAAAGGATTCCGACTCGGGAAAATGAATATTGTCACGTGTTTTGAATCTATTGCCACATGTTCTGAATCTTTTCCCGGTTCTTATTTTTCCCAAAATGGTTAAATATAGATTGATAGCGTCGAGTTTTATTTATTTATTTCCTTTCTCTAACGTCACTGCCGTATGAGGCTATTCCAAATTTCGTTCCTTTGAGAAAAACCTCTTCACTTGGTCTTTAAACAGAAGATTATTGCGTCATGCTTTAATCATTGGTTTGAGTCTTATTTTGCATTTTGATTAAAATTAGTACAAGCGATACATTTATTGTGTTTAATTAGAAATGTAAGTTTATAGGTAAACACTGACCAAGAATATTGAAATAGTTACATTTCACGTTGTTAGATGTTAAGTTAGTTATAATTTGTATCTAAAGGGTTGAAAAAATGTAAAGTACATACAAAGAGATAGATTCTATATTCTTAAAGTGATGATAATAAAGTTATTTAAACCTAGATAATAACATAAGTAAATATTTGAAAGATTGATACAATCTTAGATAGGACGTAATAATCTTTTTTTATAGAATGAGCGTCTGTAATGCATAGGATAAGATATATATCTTTATTAACGAGTGTAATGCGGGCAAGGAATGGGTTGCACGATCAAACCAGGAAAACCAGTATCTTCACGGCATTTAAAGCGCTAATCAAAATGAGTAACTAAACTCAAACTGCGAAAAAGCGTAGAACACAAAATCTTCCTTTTAGAAAAAAACGTCTTTAACATTTTAGAACGATAATGTTGGAAATAGTGCGTCTTTAAAATTTGTTTTTGCTAGCGGCTAGGCGTCGTAAAAATGAAAGAGAACGATTTTTTTTTTAATTTAAATATATATATATATATATTATTACCTTGGTCTTATGTACTTTATTATATCAACTTTAAGTATTTTCCTTATATAAACTTTAATTTAGACTAAAGTTTTCACTATATTGTTAAAATAATTTCAACTGTTGAAATATTATTTTTCGTTGTAAAGGAAACACTAAAAATTATGATTTCTGACAAAGAGCGACAAGGTTCATTACTAGTGAATACTTAGAAATGCTACTACACCGTTAAATAAATCACTAAACCTAGAAACATATTGGAATGGAGTGCGAAGAGCAAAGTAGTAAAAATACAAAAAAAAATACATTCTATATAAAAAAATAAAAAACAATGCGATAATATATTACAATGCTCAGATAGATATGACATTAGAAATAAATAATTTTTATTCCATATGCAAGAACAAAAGCATACATGAATACATTTTCTCTTTCTTCCAGAGAGTCATCCGGGCACAGGATGAGTTGCTTGAACTAATTTGGAAAACCAGCAACTATAGATTGTTTGAAACCCCCATTAATTAAAGACTAAATGTTAAACCACTGATATACGTAGGAGGCAATGATATTCCGTAAAGAAGGAACGCATGTAAAATCATATCATATCATATATATAAATCTCAAAAGGTGTATGTATGTATGTGTGTGAAATGACATGAAACTTACTACAAATATTCTTAGCGTTACTGCGGTCAACACTGTCAAGGTTTTAAAAAAAATTAAATGACCGCGGTGGTCAGTTTGGTAAAAAAAAGTGAATAAAAACACAAGTTTTTATTTACGTTGACATTGCCAGTACAACTTTTTATCATTATTCTATCGATCGCGCTAAAAATAAATGAGACAAAATTATGCGCGAGGTTGCACAGGAAAAGTAGGCTGGCTTTCTGTTTTATGACGTCATCAAATTTTGCGTATTCATGTTTCAATGTTTGCTAAAGTATTTTATGAATGAATAGAACAGAATATATTCACGTTTTAATTTGGGTATTTATTTGAAGGGGGCAAATTTTTAATTGTTTTTATAGGTAATGGTTTTAATGGGTAATTTATTTTGTAGCGGGCATATAAACATTCCTTCACGTTTAATTTCGTGTCGTATACGAAACATAAAATTTGTATTTGTTGCGGGCAATCTCATTATACTGCTTGAGTAGTTAGAGTGTATGTAAACATAACTTTGAGCCGGTTCGGAGGACCGGGCACATTCCTGCTAGTATAATATAATATTAAGTTAAGCCGCCATTGCTCTGACTAACCATCCACATATTTGTTTTTAAACTTAATGTTTCTACACTATTAATTCAACCCATTCTCTCAAACATGCAATAATGTTAATAACTCTCTAAACTAAACAGGGATTACTCAGAAATGTTTTATATGCAAAGGGACATAGATAAATGGAAACTAAAGAACTCAAAGAAAAACAAAGAAAAAATATGAATAACTCGTTTTCTTTACTTACTGACGTATGTAGGCAAATTTGTAGTAGTACCGATAATCTTATTAACATGTGATGTCGGAGTATCAGTCAAATTGCATTTCACTTCCGCCCCATTGTATATGCCACTTATTGTGACAGGTGACAAAACGGGGTATCCATCGACATCCTGTTCATAGTATTATAGGATGCGTTATCATAACACAACCCTTTATGGATCAGAAGTGTGCTATAAAAACTAGTGGAACAACAAGCGATGTAAAAACCAATTGTCATATGCGCTAACAGGTATTTATTTATTTTTATTTTTTTTTAATGGTGTACTCTAATGGTATCTGCACATTAAATTCTTTTCTGCCCCTCTACTTACGAATTCGTCACTCTGTTTATTATCTAATTTTATATCTATCTGTGTTTCTATCTACATGGCTATGTCAGTCTTTAAATCCTAAAATCCGAATGGTGCATACGTTGTCTTGCGAGACAGATGGGAGTCATATATTTTTGTCTTTTTTCTTCGTAATATTGTGGAGAACCCGTAGAACCGAGGAAAAAAGTCCACAATTTAAATACACATAAAATAACATAGCAAAAATAACCTAGCAAACAACAGTTATATACAGATAAAAGAGTGTCACTTTAAGTTTTCGGACCAGCACTTAGGTGACGATTTGAAGGCCGGAACTGTAGGGGCAGTGATGGAGGCCTGGTCCAGGGTGTTTCACAGCCTAATGGCTGACAAAAAAAAAATGTTTGTAGACGTCGGTGCGTGCATGTGGGACATGCAGCTTGAGCTGATGGCCTCGGGTAGAGCGGGATACTTTCTGGATTCCACTTGTTTGGGTCGAAAGGTCCACGTGGTCGTTGATGATTTTATAAATCATTGACACTTTGTCAATTGCTCTTCGTTGTTGTGGTGAATCTAGGTGGAGTTTTGCTACTAAGGCAGAGGCGCTTGATTTGGTGCTGTAGTCCTCTAGTATTCGACGTGCTGCGTGTCGCTGGGTCATCTCCAGTTTGTCAATCAGGTTTTGCTGGTGAGGTCCCAAACTGGCGAGGCGTATTCTAGGATGGGGAGAGCTAAGCTTTTATAATAGTGGGTCTGAATTTTCGTGGAACACCCCTTTAGGTTTCTATGGATGAAGGCGCAGACTCTGTTAGACTTGGCAACAATGGAGTGAACATGTATGCGCCAGTGGAGATTTTCTGTGATGTTCAAACCCAAGTATTTGGCTTCTGATTGGCCATTTAAAGTATAGCTAGAGGGTATCCTAGTTCTTTTTCTGGAGACAGAGAGGAGGCGGCATTTATCGAAGTTGAACTCGATTTGCCATTTCGATGTCCAGGCCTCTAGCTTTATGAGGTTTCCTGTAAGTGGACAGCATATATGTCAGTCTATCCGTCTCTGTATAGAAGCATTACGTCACAACTATGTGTATATCCCACAAGCATTGGGAGAGGTGTGGACAAAGAACAGTAGAACAACAAATTATGAAAAGAAAATGAAGATGGATTGGACACACCCTCAGGAAAGTTAACAACAACAGAACTAGACAGGGCTAAGAGTGGAACCCCCAGGGCAAACGACATAGAGCACCCAAGGCGAACATGGAGACGAAGCATATTGGATGAAGCTGGAAGAACTGGAAAGAGCTGGGAAGAGCTGGAAAGATATGAAGCGACTCAGCAAGAGACTTTGAAGAGTGGCGTGCTTTGACCGAGGCCCTATGTTCCACGAGGAACACAAAGAACCGATGATGTTTATGTATATTTAGCAGGATAAACTGGATGTTATAAAAAATACTATGGCTTTTATTTGACAATAGTATTATAATTCTCGCCCATCAACCCAGACATAGGCTCATATATAAATTTTGGTAATCAAATTAACGGCCCTGTAGACAGGGTGTGCCAACTTGTCTCGGTGAGATTTAAGCCCTACTTTCTCCTTTTTTAAATAATATATACAATACATAGTTAAAGTAGCGACACAGTCAGAACGACGGCTAGGCTGATACATGGGTTTATCTATAATGATTTTGATCTCCCCAGATCCCCAGACTGCCCAACAACCACTCCCTTTGTCCATCTCACCCAATGCCTGTTAAAAATAAATAAATACATTTGTAACTGCACATGAATGTTTGTCCGAATTTACGTGCCTTTCTGTCTGCACGTTCTATTTAATTTAATAAGAATATCATTAAATGTTCAATTGGTTGATATATCTTTTTATTAAAGTTAACTATTATTAAAAAATGTATTTCTATATTTATACGTAATTTTATCACATAAAGAAAAACATTTCTTACCGAAATTTCTACCTTGGCTGTGTCATAACCAATAGGGATGTTGATACAAGTTACATTTACAGATTTATAAGGGAACAAAGTATTTGTTGGCAGAGATACAGTTGGGCCATTGGTAAGGCTTTTATTTGAATCTGGGTTAATAAACGATAGTTTAAAATCGTTACGGACACATTGAAAATATAATTTGTTTAGTGCGTATGAATATATATTTATATATATATATATAAAGAAAGGAAAAAATCAGATTGGGGTCTAAAGTGCAACAATTATGCAAATGAAATTCATAATATTCTATTAATTGGAAGTAATGATCATAATTTGGTTTCGGCTAAATGTTCATACATGACTGAAATCATTACTTAAGACTTATCCTTGTCTTCTTGCTTCTTTATTTTCATTCCTCGAAATACTTATAACTTAGGGTCTATGTCAGTTATAATGTTCTTTTTTATAAACTATTTTATTGCAGTGTTCAAAACAACACATTTTGAGTACTGTATTGTTTTTATTTAATACATATTTAACTGAGCAAACACGATATTGTTATATAATAATATTAAAACATACTAACTGGTTGTTTTCTCCCAAAACATACATAATTAGATCGCTAATTTGTGGGTGGGGCTTAAAACTTTGTCCTTCCCCTCCTTCATTGCGGCTGACATCACCAATTAAGGCAATCAAATTTTACTCGTTTCTTGGAAGAGTATGCAAATTTATAGGGTTATACCATTAAGTGGAATACAGAGGGTATCATGTTAAGAAAACATCCTTTGTAATGAAAAGAGTAGGGAAATGCTTAAATTTCAACTCCCCCCAATATTGGACTAGTTCCCGCCATTCCGACTACGTTATAAACCAAAGCACGGGCGCGCTAGAGAGGTGTTTTTTTCTGATGACGTTTCCTGTAGTCCATCTAGGCTACCATAAAGATATGTATTTATTAATTAATACTTTGTATTGACTTGTGACTTTAAGCTTTAATCTCTATGTCTTGCATGTTTGATTAATATACAAATATCACCACGAGCTAGAATACTTTTCATCTTCAACTAATTTTTTAAAATTGAATTACTATTGGAAAGAACTGCAGGAGGTCAATAATTGAGTTTGAACTCTGGGCAAGGAGCAGTGTACGGATGAAACAAAACTACCATTGAGACAACCTTAGACGACTGACGAGTGCATCATGTGCATCCTCTGATAAACACGGGATAGTGGTTGTTACAATATTAAAATTATTGTAAAGCAAATGCGTCGACACTATGGCCAAAATTAAATTTTACAAACAGGAACAATGTGTGTGTGTGTTCTAGTTAGTACTCAATCGTAGGGGGAGGAGGTGCTAAACAATGTACAGGGTGCAACAGGGGATTGTGAGGTATAAAAAGTATGGCTGGTTTTGTGTACGTAACATATGGATGGCCCTTATGCTGGGAATCAAAAGATCTTGTTCTGCTGAGATTTAAACATGATATTTGTCTAGAGTCTAGAAGTAGTATTATCAAACACGTAAAAAATTCTCCTCAGGTAACCAATGCTTCAATGTTACGTTTTTTTCTCTAAGTAAATGTTACATTTAAATATCCATATAAGTATCCATATAAATATCCATACAAATATTCATATATATATATATATAAATATCAATAATTAGCTCACTAGATTTTAGCAAGATCTCCAGTATAAGACCATCACTTGGATCTGAATCCAGATTGCTATTTCCAGAGAATTTCGCTTTGCATCTTTAAAAAAAAAATAGTACAAGTTGTACATAAATTACTGTTTACATTTTCTATTATTTTAATAAACAAAGGTAGTTGTAGTAAGCTCCGTTATAAATATTAGAACCTAACAACAAGAAATTATATTGAAGACTCTAAAAAAAGATTTTTAACACTAAACATTGAAACGAAAGCGTAGTACTTATATACTTGTTACTGTGCTACTGTGTTTACAGGTGTTCACTAGTTAATATAATTACGTCACAGTGATGTATTCGTTCAATTAGTCCAGGGATCGTCAACCTACGGCACGCGTGGTCGTTTTGGCAATTTACAATGGCACACAGAAGACTCAGAAAAAAGTGCAATTAAATACATTGATTGCTAGAGCAGGTTGGCCCTTTAGGCGGACTAGGAGATTAGGAGACGGATTAGGAGATCAGGAGACGGATTAGGAGATTAGGAGACGGATTAGGAGATTAGGAGATGGATTAGGAGATTAGGAGACTGCTCTCTTCATTAGGGTCTTCTAAACAGATTCCACTAAACCCTTTCCCCATGGCATAGAACGACGGCATTGGAGGCATAGCCAGGCAGGCTAAGTTAACGGTATAACCAAACGCAGGAATTCATGCAGAGGTTCTCGTTAGAATGTTTGTTATGAAAGCCATACGTCTGGCCAACGTTGAGTTTGGCCATGTTTAGTTGAAGTTACGGGCACCAAGAGAAGAACCTCTGCATCAGTCAATGGGAACTCAAGTATTGCAATCGGTTACAACGCTCAGATAAACAAAAGGCCAAAAACATTTTTCTTATCCTATATGCATGGAGTGGCATACAAACATGGAATGGATTGTCCGAACAAACTAATAAAACGCAAGACTAGACTCAAGCCACGGATTAGCGTATGAAGCAAAAACGTTCTGTATAGAAGGATAAGATAAGCAATTTTAATTGTTTCCATCCTAGTCTATACATTATTATATTAAGTTATTGAGATCGAAATAATTTACTGTGTTCAAATCTATTGTAAGTGCACATCAAATGCAATAAGAAATACTTTGATAAATGTACACATCTATTAAAATTATAGCACTTCAATTACACCAGTCCCAGCGGGCACAGCTCGGTGTTATCTCGTACTTAGTGCCCTCACATGGGGGAGGGCAGAGGGGGGCATATGCCCGGGGGCGGCACTCTAGGGGGGCGGCACATTTAGTCTAAGTTCAAACCAGAAATTTTAGGAGAGTTGAAGGGGAAATAAAATTTGAAACACAAATTGTAAACAAAAGGAATAATGAATAAATATATAGACTAGTAGAAGTTGACTTCTTATTTAATTACACTCAAACTGTTTAATAAAATGTTTCACCTTTTAATAGGCTCACAAAGGTTTCATTGAAGATTGGCTCATCTAGAATATTCTTATTTTGCACTTTGCATTATTATTGCATTTTAAAATGTCGTTAATCATAATAGTTAACTAAGCGCCCCAGGGGGCGGTGAGAAGCTCTGGGGGGGGGGGGCGCTGATGTTCCCGTCAACAGTAGGGATCGCTGAAGGGCCAGTGGGCGGTATGAAAGTAGCCTACTCGAAATAGATTCAACACCACTGATATTTTAATTACCTAAATTAAGATCTGCTTCACGTATGAGAAGGTTAATCTTGAGCTTTAACAAAGGCTTTATCGACTTATGTCTACTGTGTAATTGTGACGTAAAAGTCATATAAAGCCCATTCTGTACTTAACCTTGATCTATTGCTATATTTAGGCTGTAGGCCTATCTGAGAAATGCGTTGATTAGATTTTTAGAAGAGGAAGTAGGGGCTAGGGTGGGTATAAATTAAATATCTGGCTCATTTCGTTAGAAAACGAAGTTCGGTGATTTTGTTTATTTTCACAGTTTCATTCAGATTGTTTTGTTTTTAATTTGAATAAATTAGATTTATATAGCCTTTGATTTATAAAAAAACAGTTTTGATATCGACTTATTAAAGAAATACAATAAGTTGAGCAAAAGCACTTTGCAGATACGAATTAATGAAATGGTACGTGATGAAGTGGGAGTATATTATGTGAGTACCTAAAAGCTTTCCACATTTTTACAACTTGATGGGAGTCCACGCTACCTGACAATAATTAAACGTCAGTTTTTTTTTAATTATAGAAGGGAACATTTTACTAGTTTTGTTTAAGAAAAATAATTGAGGACACTAAAAGAAAATTATATTACTTTCACTAGAATACTTTTTAGGGAAAAAAAGAAATTCTTGCATAGACGATGTTATGGATTCTATCATAGCTTGATGTCGTAATTAAAGAAATCTCTGCCAGATGTATTAGCTGTGTTTGATTCATCGACAACATTAATTTGCTAAAAAACTCAGTTATCGCCTGCACCACTCACTACAATACGTAATTAGGCCTACTGCATATAACAAAACAGAAGCAACGCATTTAAAGATATATTGTTTTTATATAGAGAGTTTGGCAGATTTTTTAAAGAATAATTAGGAATACAAGATAGAGTTTGATACAACCACTTAGGTACGCTAGTCATCTAAAGTTTAAATATATTGTAATGATATTTGTTTCGATGCTAAAGTTTTTTGGAAACCAAAAACAATTATTTGAGAGAAAATCTCATACAATTAAAAATTGATATCCCTTATTTAATTGAATAAATAAGTTTAAAAAATTTTTTTTCAGGTAATTGACCTTAATTAAAAGAAGACAAAGAGTGTTGTTTTTTTTTGCATTTATGTCTATTGTACAAGCACAATTTTGGACGCAGAAATCTTGAATTTATAAAGAACAATTGGCGAAGACATGCTTACTTCAATACATTGAAACAATTAATGATTACTTCAACAGACAATTTAAAGATAATATTATAAACATGAAAATTCCTTATTGGTTATTAGACCTTTATTTCTAATGGGGAAGTATTAAAATCAGCCCTACCTTTACAACTGCAGGAAGAATAAATAGCAAATAAAGAATAAAAATTGAATGCAGAAATGGGCTATAATCACGACTTTTGGTTGCAAAAGTACATCCTTCAATTTCTCTGTCTTTTGGTTTTGACAAACAAAAAAATTATTCTATTTCCACACCCTATTTATTGGAACGTAGACAAACTACTAGCAACATACGAGGGACAAGCTTCACTTTAAAATTGTTTTTTTTTCAAAACCTCTTTTGCAGTATTTTTTTAAATTAGTATTTATTAAAGAACAATTAAACAAATGTATTAATTTCAGCTCTTTTTATGATCTTTCAGCTCTTTTTAGGATGATAAAATTGCATACAAAACTAGTCGGCCTGTACAAATTATATGCGGCAAATATTTGACTCATTAGTTAAACTTCGGATTCGGGGGGGGGGGGGGGGGGGGGTAAGCAGTGAGAGATAAAAATTTGAAAAAGGAGGCGGTGAGACGAACAAGGTTGAGAACCTATGCACTAAACAAAGCAGTTATAGTATGCAAAGGGGCGGCGCTGAAACTTTGGCCTGGGGCGCCACAAAGGCTTGTGAGGGCCCTGCACGTACTTATTTGATTTAAATTAGGTCGATACGGTGATTGGTCAGAAAATTACGGCGAATCGTTTTGCGTTCCACGTGTGAAACGGTACCAGTGAAATTACGATCTGTTCTAACAAACAATAACACAATATCAAACAAAAAACTGAATTATTACATTGATAAATTACTAAATAAAAATACATTCTGTACATATTAAGTAAAAATAACGCGATTTTAGAAGCTTGTTAAATTAGATTTATTAAATCACGATTCCGTTTCTACCATAATAATTAGACAAGAATCTATTTATAGATATTATTTAATTCTGCTTTTTTACTATCCTTTCTTATGCTGAAACAAAATTAATTATGTTTATTTTAATATTTTATTAAAAGTTAGCTATTTAACTATATCATTAGATATAGTTATTTTTATTAATAATATATATTTAATAAAATAAATTAAACAGTTACTAATTTAATAATAATTATAACATGTTTTGAAATTTGTTTCACGCATAGGCCGAAACTAATTTTTAATTTATTTCAAATTCAAAGAAGTCACACTTTTATACCGCCTGAACTTTTAAAAATGTTCCAAATCTATAGAGTCTACCTGTGCATCTTAACGCTGTTTTATTGGTGCTATAGTTTAGATTTTGTTATATTATGTTGGTAATCATGATATGCATGAAAATATAACGTAAGTATACGTTCGTAGGTAATTTTTTAACCTGCGTTAGCCCACTAGTCTAGTTTTTTTGGTTTTGTAGGAATGGTTATTATAATTATAATTAAAGATGCATGCTGATGCCCAATTCAAATGTGACGAAAAAAATGTCAAATTCCTATCCTATTAACAATTAATTTAACGGTTTATTATCATAGACTATTATTTGAAAAATATTATGCTAATTAAAGACTATTGTTATAATTGTACAATGAAATTGTAGGTATAGCACAGTGTGACAGTAGGCTATACAGAGTATACATCTATTCTAATTCTAGGACTAGCAGGATGCTGAGGATGGGTCTTCTCTTGTCTTTGACTTTGAACTTTGAGTTGAACAGTTGAAAAAGTAAAATTAGTCACAGATTGACTGGGATTGTTAAGTAATTCATTCAATATTAATTATTATAATTATTAATATTCTCAGTAATACTTCACACATAAAACATTAGCTAGAAACTTCAATATTCAATTGGACTAGCAGCTGATTTCTTTAGAAAAAAAGCAATATGAGTATGAGTCTATGATGGCCTATGACTAATATGATGCCTATGGTTACTTTATGAAAGTTTATGTTACTATCCTATACTATGTATGAGCAAGGGCGGGCTATGGCCCAATGGCTTTATTATACTTTATATTTTAAAATATATAGGAATATAGTCCTACTAGAAACATTTAAAAAATAGCTATGACTTTTAGATTTCTACATGCTAACATGCCCATGTAAAAAAAAGTGCACTGTTGATATTGATAAATAGTTAGTGTTATTGTAGTAGGCCTATTACAAATTAGTAGGCATTTCATAATTATAAACTACAATTTACTTCCATATAACTAATAATTTATAAAGAGGCCTACCGGCCTAAAGTATTAAAGTTAAAGAGGGTTAGGCCTAATTAAAGTTGCTTTTAAAGAAAATATTTAAAAGCTTATAGAGAACCAAGATAATTTGCAATGACTTGCCAGAGTAATTTAGTTTAAAATGCTAATTTATCTTATGCACAGGACTAAAGCTCAATGGCATTAATTATTAATACAAATCTATTTGAATTATCTTATTTACTATCCACAAATTCTGAAAGAAGGTATTAACAGAAAAAGGTAATTTTTCTCTAAGGCAATGTACATGATTGACCAACCAAAACACAACAGAAAGTAAGAGATGAAAAATGTATGTTATTGGTAAAGCAATTTTTCACTTAGTAAAAAGCTAATAGTACGATGTGTGCTTATTGGTTGCTTCTGTAGAATTGGTACATAGTCTATTTTATTGTAGAAAATAAAGTTTTAACGGTTTGCCAAATGGAAATCTATTAAATGTCATTGTTTTTTTTTTTAATTTTTTTTTTAAGAGTTAAAGCTTCTTACTTTCTTTTAGACGTTAAGAAGATGCTGACTGAGGCTTTACAAGTATGATGATATAAGCTCATAAGCCATCACCTTCTCATTTAGGCCAATGATAATGCACACAAATATGGTGATATATTTTTGTATATATCGAATGTATGCTAAAAGGAATACATATTAAATCATAGGAATTGAGAACAAATTCCATATAAATTTTAAAAAAATATTTTGAATTCTTATAATCACTAATAAAGCTTTCATATCTTTGTAGCAGATTATAGTATAGACAGCTGATTATTTTTTAGACACAAGAGAAATGATTCCATAGTAAAGTGGATTGTTGGCTCATTATTGAAATGAAAATCACTCTGGCTAATTTTGTAATAGCATGTTACATATAGCATGAATTGGGTTTAGTAATAAGTAAACTAAGTAAATTTGGATTTTTCTTTATCAACTTTCCAATTTATTTTAATTTTTTAAAATTGTTTTAGGTATCTAAATTGCACTACTCTTTGGAGTAAATCTGAACAATATGATCAGTGATTTCATGAACAGGTAAAATTTGTTTCATTTTGTAAATTTTGTTTTTTTTTATTAAGTATTGAATTAAAGTAATTTATTATCTGTAATGTGATAGTAAATTTTAAAAGATCATAAACAATTTCTTTATTAGGCGTATGGCAATTGCACTATTGTGTCAAATGATGGAAGGATCTCATGGGCAAAAATAAGTTTTTGCTGAAATGTCAGAATTGTTCTATTATCACAGGTAAATTCTTTTTTCTTTACCATTATTTTTGAGATCAAAATGGTACTGTTACCGTACTTTATTTATATTTATTTTAATTGCAAATACTCTTCAATGTTTCATGTTGTTTTAACATTTACCAAGTGAGCTTTAAATTTTTTTATATAATTAGTATAAACAATTATTTCAATGTTCAGTCAACATTTATGTTCAGAACTATTAGTGTGTTAGATCTTTGTAAACTTGTATGTAAATGTATGGGTGTAAATATAATCTATGGATAACCTATTGGAACTTGTATGTAATTGTATGGGTGTAAATATAATCTATGGATAACCTATTGGAACTTGTATGTAAATGTATGGGTGTAAATATAATCTATGGATAACCTATTGGAACTTGTATGTAAATGTATGGGTGTAAATATAATCTATGGATAACCTATTGGAACTTGTATGTAAATGTATGGGTGTAAATATAATCTATGGATAACCTATTGGAACTTGTATGTAAATGTATGGGTGTAAATATAATCTATGGAGAACCTATTGGAACTTGTATGTAAATGTATGGGTGTAAATATAATCTATGGATAACCTATTGGAACTTGTATGTAAATGTATGGGTGTAAATATAATCTATGGATAACCTATTGGAAATATGAGGCATATGTTATTTTTTTTTCAAATGTAAACTTCATGCTTTTCTAGTTTCTAATAGTTTACCTACTTTTATTATTAGCATTTATTGTTGCAAAATATATTTTACTATTTCAATTATTTCCTATCAAGATTGTGTACTGAATGTGTGGCCTAATGCAACAGTTTCTGAAGTCCTAGAGACCATTCAACGATGATTAAAGTGCTACAAACAGAAAATGTAAACAGATTATCAAGCTATTGCAAAATGTTTTCAGTGTTTATAGAAGAAAAATAAAATTACATACATTATTTAAAATTGTGATTGTTGAAATATCTATTGTAGTCATTGCTTTAATTGTTTTGTTTTGTCAAATTTTGATTGTAATGCCTGATTTAATTATTGTAGACATTAACAAAAGCTTTGTCACAAATAAACTTTGAATATACTGTTATCATTTAAACAATAACATAACCATTTTTAAGAATAACAAAATGATACATTTTTCATGTATTTTCAAAATTCAACAATCTTTTAAGCTAATACTAATATATTTACATTGTCTATTGTAATCTTACTATATACTTCAAAAAAAATATAATTGCATCATTTCATATATTTTACACAGAAACTCCATGAACTTTAATTAATGTTTCATAATAATTAGAAATCATACACTAGTTCTAATAATAATACTAATTTCTTTTTCAGAATACTGCAATGGAATTTGGACAATTAGTCATCTGCATTATACAGCCAATTAAAGAACATGCAGATGATTAATTGTCCGAATTCCATTGCAAAATTTTGATAGAAATAAAAATAAAAACAAGGAGTATTTTAAGGGGAGAATTCACGTGAATATTGGTGACTTTGCCACGTGTTTTCATCGTGATTTCACGGTGTTTCCACGTAGTTTCACCGACATTTCCACGTGATTTTTCACGGTGAAATCACCGTGAAAAATTCACGTGAATTAAGTTTGCGAATCCAACTTTAAAAATACGTGATTTCAACAAAAATCTGGTCGGGTTTCCACGTTTTTTCCACGTTGATAAGATGTGTTGTGCCCGCTGGGTGTTACTAAATTAAGTTCCTAGGTTCATAGAGCGACTGTATCTGGCGTAGCTGACGTCATACTAAATTCACGATCTTCTGCTTTTTTTTTTGTTTTTCGCTTTTTTTGGTCCGTTATAGACTGTTTACTCCGCCACTTATTTCTAGTTGTTTTTTTGTTTTCCAAGACCCTTTTTTTCTTGATAGAAACCAACCTTTTATTCTTGAAAAGGTGCAAGTTTTTATCATACAAAGTCCCCTTTTTATTTTTATAAAGACCACAAAATGTTTAATTTAAAATTCTCTACTTTTTTATCTTTGAAATTGCTACCCTTTTTCTACTTAAAAAGACCCCGCTTTTCGTAAAATAAGCTTAGAGAAAGCGGTAGCTTTCCCGCCCACAGGCTTCGCTATGGTCAAGGAAGAATGTGCTTGATCATTTCCGTCTTCAATTTTCAATGTTGCACTATAATTTTAAAATTGTTGTTTTAGAAGAAAACTGTAACGATTGTGTTTTTAGCGTTGTTTTCCATTTAAAGTTTTCCACTGGCTTAAATCGTTTGGTCTATCAAGTGTAAGTAATGTAAGTAAGTACAATTCAGACCAAACTGATCATTGGGCCGGTGAAGCAGCTTTCACCAGTTTGTGTGGCCACGGCATACTAGGGGATGTGTGGCCAGCACATGCCTTTACTTTAACCCAACTAATGTCAGGTAACCATCAGAGCTAGGTAGACTCAGGGACACCCTCAAGTCCTGGGAAAAAATTCTAGCCTGCACTAGGATTGGAACCCAGAACCTTCAGATCGCCAGTTAAACGCACTGCATCTTGGCCACAGCGTCCCATTAATAAGTGTAATATTTGAATTAAAATGCTACGATTTCTAAAGTTAAACTGAAAAAATGCACTTTTTTACGTGTACGTTCCGGCTTTGTTAGTTGTGTACGTGCTCGCTGTACTAGTTTGAAGAACGCCATCCAAAGTCCATTCAAATAGCGTGGCGCCATCTGGTGAAGTGCAAGTCAGTGTGGCACTCTTTCCTTCCAACAGGACAGTACTGTAACCGGGCGGTTGTGCCACTGTAGGCTTGGCCAACTTACCTAATTAAGTAAAATATTTAGCAACAAATGACTGCCAAGTAAATAAAATATATGAGATTTGAACGGTTTAAAAAGTTTGATATGGAATGTAACACTAATCACTTGATGAAGACTCACCTATTTCGTCAGCAGATATAGCGTGTTACTACATATTTCGTTGTCTGTCTGTATTATGTAACTGTCGTCTGCGCATAGAACTGTCACCAACGGGATATGCGCTATATAAGCACCGTTGTTATTTATTTATTTATTTGATGGCTTGTAAGTAGATAGATCTATAAGGTTATTAAGTGCATTTAGGACATTGATATAGATCTAAGATATAGTGTTACAAATCCGGGTCTTTTGTTGTCTGTGTAGGATATTGTTCGTTAACCAATAATAAACTCAAGCCACTTGATTTACGTTCAAAGAAGAATTTACTGATTCAACTTATGTACGCTAATAACATTTAATTGACTGGTTACTACGTAACTTCCTGCGTAGATAAGCGAAAAATCCACACCAACCCTTATTTCTAAATGCGTGTTTTAAACAGATTTTGAAGCAGAAAGTAATAGAATATTGTTACGTCCACAATCCCCTTGTGGCCAGAGCTGTGTAGATCTTGCTGATAATTCTCGTTAGTCCTAGGGGAGACTTTAATTATTAGTATTTATGTTTCAGTATTACACGAACTCTTCTTATAGTCCTGGGCACAAATTCAGTATTTGTATTCCAACATTTCCTCTCTTGTAAATTATGGTAGTAGATAAATCTTATAGTAATGTATACAACACAATAGGATAGTAACTTGACAAAGGAGCTTCAGTGTAACTGTTGTTGATAGTTTATTTCAGGTGGTATGTTCAATATATACAATATATCTATTATGTACAGTTAGAATAAAATAGTGCAAACACAAACGTTCAAAGGAACATCTTTTGAAAACTCTCTGTCTTTCAGACAAAACAAATCATTAAATACTATCCGAGTGGTGCAAGGGATAGACCCATTACCAGTAGGGGTGAAAATCATGGTATCATTACAAAACTCATAACAAAAACGATAGGAACTTCCCCTATTAAATAATGAGTCGTTCCCAGACTCTGAGAATTTGAGATCAACACAGAATCCCAGCATTACCTAGAACCTTTCGTTTTCCTACTAAACGTCCTAATATTGTGTGTAGTAAGAAAAGAGAGAGAGAGGAGAATAAACATTGCGTGTTCCAATTCTTGGAAAAACAATATACATGACACGCCCCCACCCAATGAAAGAAATAATGTACCATAATTACCCAAGTAATACTCAACATGGTACATTTTTCGTACTTAACACTATCGTTTTAACATCCATCAATCAATGGAAGATTATAAGACAATTTAAGCAAACATGGCTCACTGGCACAACTAAATTATAAAAAGTGTCACTACCCAATGGTAATTGTGATTATAACGTGATGGACAAATATTTCCCCGTTAATGTTAATAATATTAACTAATGTCTCAACAAGTACAAATAATTCAAAAATATTCTAGTCATTCTTATTTTAACTATGTACAGTTGTGTGGATTTCCACCAAAAATTTGCAAAAAGTCTTAATCTATTTAAACAAATATAACATTGCTCAAACTCTGTCAATTTTCAACAGTTTACTTCTAATATACAAACCAAAAGATAAGTAATACGTAACTCGAATCAAACTATAGGTTATTTCCCCTTTAAATTACAGTGTCAACTTGACATTAACAGGGTTCATACATAGATGATGATACTTCCCCTTTTCTCAAATATGAGGAGAAAATACGCTCTAGTTACGATTACTACAGTAATCTCAATATTAAAATGTAATCCACTATTATGCGTTTTTGGCAATTTTGAAAGTTTAATATAAAAGTTTGTTCAGGGTTGAATGAGTGTACACCTTTAGGTACCTTTGTTTCCCCTCCGTTCCTGGATATATGGAATATATTTAACCTATACAACATAGTGAATATCCACTAATTTTTTCCATTCTATTACCATGATAGAACAATTTAGCAATAGATTTCCAATATTATCTATTAATTTATACCAATTAATATTACATCTCTTTCTAAGATAAAAATTGTACATATTATTATTTAGTTCCATTCATTAACTAAAATAAAACAAGATAATAAATCAACTAGCTCAAAGTTTTCCCACTTAATTGCATGTGATGACAATTACTTTTATCCATCCATATCAAGTAAATACGTGCATATTATATATTTATTGCATCATGCATCAACATTTAAATGGAATTTCTTTTCCATAATCAAATGAATTTAAAATATATCAGAACATCAATATTATACATGATTATAAGAATTATTAATACTTTCAAAAGACTTGACTTCTGTATGATACAAGTATTCTATAGGTATTCCATAATCAAAATTCAAACGAATGATAGGTTATCATGACACATTCTTAATGAATAAGTGAGATGATCTGAAAAAGAAGTATGGGTTATTCAGTCAATCATGTAGCATCCGAGATAGAGTATCAGCTATGACCTTGTCTCTATCTTGTCGATGATACGGGGAATGGGATACCAGTCGGTCTTTGTCAAATTACTTAATTTCCCAAAGTCTCTATAAAACTGCAGTGTGTGGTCGGCTTTTGGTACCATCACACAGGGTGTAGACCATTTGCTATCACATTTTTCTCCTATGTCATCTTCTAACATATACTTTACATTTAATTTAATATGCTCAGGTCTGATGGGGTCAAATGGATGCTGTTTAATAGACCTGGCACCCTCGGTTAACACTACATCGTGCTCTATGACATGTGTCCTACTGGGAACATTTGTAAACATTGACTTATTTTCATGTACCAGCTCAATAATCTTCTCCTTATCTTCTACCGGAAGATGTTCTAGCCTTGTATCTAAACTCTTAAGGGCATCTGTATTATTAAGTTTACTTTCTGCAAACTTATATTCTATCCTAGATAAATCCGTCGGGACCCTAGCTAATGAAATCATGGGGACCTCCCGTGGTTTACTCTTTTCCCTGGAAACATAGGGCTTAAGCAAATTAATATGGCATACCCTCTGCTTTTGTCTCCGGTCAGGAGTCTTTATCAAATAATTGACCTCGCCAAGCTTTGACTCTATCTCATAGTGTCCACTAAACTTTGCACTTAAAGGCTGATTTTGCAAAGGTAGAAACACAAGAACTTTGTCACCTGGTGCAAAAGTTCTAGCTGTAGCTTTACGGTCAAAGTTCTGTCTCATACGCTCCTGCATCTGTGGAAAATGAATCTTCACATGGTTAAAAGCATGATAAAGCCTATTTTTAAATTTATCTACATATGACAAAAGTCCAATCGGTTCACTGTCCGTTAGCCAAGTTTCATGTAGAAGTTTCAACGGACCTCTGACTGAGTGTCCATACACAAGTTCGAATGGGCTAAACCCCAGGGATTCCTGAGTGGCCTCCCTTGCAGCGAACAGTACATAAGGCACACCCTTATCCCAGTCTTTCTCGTTTTCATAACAGTACTTTTTAAGCATCGATTTTAATGTCTGATGAAACCTTTCCAGAGCTCCCTGGCTCTCAGGATGATAGGCACTTGATAGCCTATGGCTTATCCCTAATTGTTCCATGACTTGTTTGAAAATGTTCGAAGTAAAGTTAGTCCCCTGGTCGGACTGTACTGTCTTCGGTAGGCCATAACGTGTGAAGAAATTTGTCAGGGCGTCTACCACCTTCACTGTTGTTATGTTCCGCAACGGAATGGCTTCCGGGAAGCGAGTGGATGAACACATGACTGTGAGCAGGTATTGAAAACCGGCTTTTGTTTTCGGCAACGGGCCCACGCAATCAATGAGTATATGACTGAATGGTTCGTCGAACGCTGGTATCGGCTGGAGTGGAGCGACAGGAATTCGTTGGTTAGGACGTCCTACCATTTGGCATACGTGGCAAGTCTTGCAGTATTGTTCGACATCTCTTCTCAGTCCTGGCCAGTAGAAGTAAGGGAGGATACGGTGGTGCGTTTTCCGGACTCCCATGTGACCAGCGAAAGGAAGATCATGCGCCATACGCAGTATATCTTGACGATAGCACTTAGGTATTACAATCTGGTGAATACTGTCCCACTCGTTTGTACCTGAGTTGAGCGGTTTCGACTTTCTCATCAACACTTCATCTTTCATGTAGAAACATTCCGCCATTGCATCTGCAGTCTTTTCATCAACAGCTTTCATTCTGAGTTGCATTATTACTTCGTCATTCAATTGTTCTTTCACCAATTTCTGCTTTGGTGACAAAATGTTATCGTTCTCGGTTGCATCACCAGTTGTTAGTTCAGCAAAGAACGTAGCACTTAAATCGATGTCAGGTGTTTCTGTTATCACTGTTTCATTCGCATGTGTGTCTTCAGAACAGACAAACACATCTTTCGTTGCACTACACGGCGTAGCAGGAGTCTTTACCGACTTCTTTTTCTGCATTGCTCTTGTCAGTGCACATGTTGGGCGTTCATTGGCAGGACGTAGGTTTTTGTCCTCCGCCATCTTTGTCTCCAACACTTTAACCATGGGCTCGACAGTGACTCTGCCGCCCATAATGTCATTTCCTAATATCATGGAAACGCCTTTGACGGGTAGTGCGCGCCACACTCCCACTACGATGTTACCTGTAAAAATATCCGACTCGAGTTTTATTCTGTGCAGTGGAGCTTCCACAGCCTCCATACTAGCACCTCTCAGCACAACAGACTCACCGGTACTGGTGGCATCCGTTAACGGCACACTGCCCTCCAGGATCACGCTGACAGCAGAACCCGTGTCACGTAATATCTGTATTTTCTTCTTGCTGAGTACATCGACTTCTGTCGACACTGTCCCCTCGTAGACAAAGGGTCGAAAATCGGATAGGTCGTCCTCTTCCGGGACTTCAGGAACCATCTGTTCCTCACGGCCTTCTGAAAGCATAATAGATTGAGTACAGCTATTCTCTTTTACCTTAGATAGACTGTTCTCAAAAACCATCGACTCCACAACTATGGGCGATGCCGGCCGCATTTCTTTTGAGTTTCTTGACCCTGTGTTGCACACTTCTTCTGTCTGCTTGCTATCTTTCTGCACTCTGGCACAGTGTAGAATAGCACCTTGCTTCTTGGTAAGGATCCAACAATCTTTCTTCATGTGGCCCTCTTTCTTGCAATTGAAACATACCACCTTTGCTTTATTTACATCTGTCTGCTTCCTGAAATGAACTAAGTTACTATTATTATTTACACCACTGTTCTTATTATTGTTTTCACTTGTCTCTTTTGGTTTACTAGCCTCCTTGGACTCTGGTTTGTGCACTTTGGGTTTGTCAGCATAATATGGCTTTATGCTGGCGTGAATTATGGCATAGTTATCTGCCAATCTAGCAGCTTCATGCACATCTTCAACCCCTCGGTCTGAGATGTGAGTTTTAATATCCACTCGAATACAATCATTGAATTCCTCAAACAATATTAGGTTCTTGAGTTTATCAAACTCACTTACATTCTGTGACCTTAGCCACTGTTCTAACATTTTCTCCTTTTGTCTCAAAAAGTCTACATGAGTTTGATCATATGCCTTCTTTCTGTCTCTAAATAGCTTTCTATATTTTTCTGGTGTCAGGGAATAACTTTTTAGCACCCTATCTTTGATTACTTCATAGTCATTTATTTCCTCGGGTGTTAAACTCAACACTACGTCCAATGCTTTTCCTTTGTTGAGAGTTGACCTTAACAATAAAGCCATCTTATCATCAGGGAACTGATAATCTACAGCTATCCTCTCAAAAAGCAAAAAGAAATCTTGAACATCTTCTTCCCTGAATATAGGCAAGTGTTGCTTCATTGCGCTAATATCCATACCATTGCTGTCCCTACGATGGTCAGGTCTGTTCATGCGTGCCATCTCTATCCTTTCTCTGCTTTCAATCCTAATTCTTTCATTTTCCCTTTCAGTTTCTATCCTAATTCTTTCCAATTCCATTCTCTTCATAGCTAATGGGAATTTTAGGTTTTCACTCAACCCTTCATTTTCATCATTGTTTGATGATCTAGATGACATATTTCTTACCTCGTCTCCGTGGGCAATTACCTCGCCCCCACTGGAAGCTACATAACCTTCATTGATATCGTTCTGTCCCACTTCAACTACACTACCAGTGTTCATGGCATTCTGCCCGTTCAAACATGTCATAATTTCTTTGGTCAAACGATTACGATTAGGTCTTGCCTGTCCTGCCTCAATCCCAAAGGACTCAGCTAATTCTTTTAGTTCAGCAAATGACATGGCATTAAGTTCCTCACTTGATATATTCGAAGCCATAGTATAGCGTTCGAAATATTTGTTATAGTAGAGTAGTATATATTGTATAATAAAATATAAAGTTCCAACTTACGATTTGTCCAGAAATTTGCACAATATAATATTAAACACTTCGTGGAATCTTCACACTTCCCAAGGAATAAAAACGCAAACCAGTTCTCTCCTCTTTTTAAAAAGAATAGTTTCACAGTCCTGAAAACGAAACACAAATATGCCGCTCTCAGTACTACTAATGTCACAAAATATTTATAGGTCAGGAAAAAATATAACTCAAATTTTCCAGACGAGATCAACAAATTTTTTCCAATCCTAGATCAAGAAAAGTAGAACTCAAATCTACCGAACGAGACTACCAAATCTTGTCAATCCTAGGTCAGGAAAAGTAGAACTCAAATATACCGGGCGAGACCACCAAATTTTGTTACGTCCACAATCCCCTTGTGGCCAGAGCTGTGTAGATCTTGCTGATAATTCTCGTTAGTCCTAGGGGAGACTTTAATTATTAGTATTTATGTTTCAGTATTACACGAACTCTTCTTATAGTCCTGGGCACAAATTCAGTATTTGTATTCCAACATTTCCTCTCTTGTAAATTATGGTAGTAGATAAATCTTATAGTAATGTATACAACACAATAGGATAGTAACTTGACAAAGGAGCTTCAGTGTAACTGTTGTTGATAGTTTATTTCAGGTGGTATGTTCAATATATACAATATATCTATTATGTACAGTTAGAATAAAATAGTGCAAACACAAACGTTCAAAGGAACATCTTTTGAAAACTCTCTGTCTTTCAGACAAAACAAATCATTAAATACTATCCGAGTGGTGCAAGGGATAGACCCATTACCAGTAGGGGTGAAAATCATGGTATCATTACAAAACTCATAACAAAAACGATAGGAACTTCCCCTATTAAATAATGAGTCGTTCCCAGACTCTGAGAATTTGAGATCAACACAGAATCCCAGCATTACCTAGAACCTTTCGTTTTCCTACTAAACGTCCTAATATTGTGTGTAGTAAGAAAAGAGAGAGAGAGGAGAATAAACATTGCGTGTTCCAATTCTTGGAAAAACAATATACATGACAATATATTTTCTTGAAGCTTGCCGAATGCAAAAGAAAAGGCATACTATAAATTGGCAGAGACTACGAGAAACAATATTGGTGATATTACGTCATAATAAATAAACATCTAGATATACACAAATACGTTATACACCAAAATAAAATGTCAATAAACAACTCTGCACGCACTATCGAGACAATCTCAAATACAATATTAAATACAAGCAATACACGCTATACACACTTAAGAATAACATACATTGTTAGAGTGAACCCTCGTTTATCGCGGTAGATAGGTTTCAAGACCGGCCGTGATAGCTGAAAATCCGCGAAGTAGGGACACCACATTTACATTTAACGTGTATTGGGATTTTTAAAACTCTCTCTTTAATAATAAGTAATAATTGGTCATTTATATCGCGCTTCACTCCATGCTAATGCAAGCATGCTCAGCGCGCCCACAAAAACGAAACGACAATAACACTCTAAAATAGTTTTAAACTAGGTTTCGGTCGATGGAGGCACGAAACGACAATAACATTTTAAAATAGTTTTAAGCAAGTATTTTGCTGATGGATGTGTACTTCATCAACTTAGTTGAAAAGAAAAGTCTTCAAATTCTTCTTGAATGCTTTTTTTGACACAGAGTTTTTCAGTGTCTCAGGTAAGCCATTCCACAGTGTAGGCGCCACAGATTCAAACGAGCGTACACCAAGAGTCTTTTTTCTGTGACCTTCCAAACCTGGAATTTCCAAGAGAGATTGTGTTGAAGATCGCAGCATCCTTAACGGGACATGCTCCGGTATAAGCTCTTTGAGATATGCAGGTGCTGTGCCTTCCACGCATCCATATGTAAGGAACATAATCTTATGATCGATGCGCTTCGTCACATGGAGCCAGTGGAGCTCTTTGAGAATTGGAGTAATATGGTCATGCTTCTTTACTCGTGACACAATGCGTGCTGCAGTATTTTGAACTTTCTGAAGTCTATCCAGTTGTTTCTGGGGTAAACCCCACAGGCAACTGTTACAATAGTCTAGTCTTGACTGTATTGTTGCAACAGCAAAAGCATTGGCTGTTTTTTTATTATTCAGAGGTCGCAGCTGATCCAGGGCACGAAGATGGAAGGAGCAGGCCCTAACCACAGTACTGATGTGTGGACCCATTGTTAACGTACTGTCAATGATAAAGCCCATGTCTCTGACAGTGTTGTACAAAAATATATCAGAGGCCCCTACCTTAATAGATGGAATATCGACTTTCCTAAGATTGAAGTTTGAACCGCACAGAATTGCCTCAGTCTTGTCGTCATTTAGTTTGAGTTTGTTGGCAGTCATCCACGCTTTCACCGCTAGACAGCATTCTTCCACTGCATTAACAGCGGCAGCACAAGCATTATGATCAGGATGGAAGCTTTTGTACAGCTGGGTATCATCCACATATAGTTTGCGAGAAAATCCTTTGCTATCAATTATTCTGCCAAGCTGGCTAGTGTAAACAGCAAAAAGGATAGGCCCTAAAATTGAACCTTGAGGTACGCCACAGATGAGAGAAGTGGCTTTTGATAAGGTCTGATTGATAGAAACTCTCTGAGTCCTGTCTGTCAAGTAGGAAGTAAACCAATGAAGTGCAGTTGTCAGTGATGCCCATCTCGTATTGAAGTCTTGATAAAAGTAAGTCATGGTTGATAACATCAAAGGCAGCACTGAGGTCCAACAGAACTAAAATAGTCAGATCACCACGGTCAGCACTACATTGAACATCATTCATAACACGTAATATTGCCGTCTCACAGCTATGCCCAGGACGATAGGCAGATTGAAATTTATCAATCAGGCCATGTGTGGTTAGAGGTTGTAAAAGCTGCTGAGAGAAAACCCTCTCAAGAAGCTTCGATACATAGGGAAGGTTAGATACTGGGCGAAAACTCGTGCAGTCACTAGGATCGAGCCCCTTTTTCTTTAATAAAGGCTTGACGACAGCAGTCTTAAACATTTGTGGGACTGTGGCTGACTTTAGGCTACCATTTATGATACGCACTAAAACTGGAAGCAGAATTTCAAGGCAGTCCAACACAATCTTCGTTGGAATGGGGTCAACAATTGAGGATGTAGGTTTAGATACAGAAATAAGACGCCTCAACTGCTCTTCGGAAACTGGGAGGAAATTTGACAAAGAAATTCCAGAAAATGACTTCTCCACAGTGGGTGGAGTAGTATGATTATCAAAGCTGTTTCTAATCGTCTCGACTTTTTCATTAAAAAATTCATTAAGAGCCTCCGCAGCCTGCTCGCTGCTCATGTCAGGCAAAATTGGACTTAATTCATTTTTTCCAAGAAGATTCTGCACTATGGAAAACAGTTTTCGATAGTCAGTGCCCGCAGCCTCCAGAGCAGACTGAACTTGCTTTGCTTTCGCACGTCTAATCACATTTGTAAGCTTGTTCCTTGCTATCTTAAACATCTGTTTATCCACCTCAAGGCCAATCAGTCTCCATTGTCTCTCTGCCTGACGTCGGGCTAATTTAGCCATCCGAACGGAGGATGTAAACCAAGCGGTATTGGGTCTATCTCTAACATACAATTCAGTTCTAGGGGCAAAAGTCTCCAGCATGGAAGATATAGTATTATTGTAGTATTATTGAACTAGGTGAGAGATGTCATGAGGCGGTGATATAACCAAATCTGATCTTGAAAGATGATCGCGAAATAAGTCCATATCTATATTTCGTAACTTCCTGGCTTGAATTATCTTGATTGGAACAGCAGGCATTTCCATATCTGTGGTAAAGGTAACAAGAAAGTGATCAGATATAAGATGATCTTCAACAATTACCGACTTAAAAAAAACATCATTGCAAGGTCGTGACACAACCCAGTCTAAAATATGTCCATCCTTGTGTGTAGGTTCCGAAACATGCTGTAAGTACTGTTAAAGAAACACTCATTACAGTTACACATTCAAATACAAGGTAGATGTTGTATGTTATTTCAAGCTTGTTTTGTTGTTCATAGACGAGGAAATAATATTTGTTATTAATTTTTTAATAGAATTAACTAAATATTTTATGGAATTCACGAAAAATTTTGAGAATCAAAAAATTCAGTGAAGTCGTAAATCCGCGAATCTCGAACCGCGAAGTAGCGAGGAATCACTGTATAAGCACCCTTTGTGCATAGCTATAAGAAATATTTCAATTAAGGAGGAAACGTCTTACTTCCACATCCTGTAGGTATAGGTGCAGATCCTGCCAAGCAAGCACAAACTTTCGTTGTTGATTCACAAGCTCCAGTAGTGTAGGTCGAGGCTACACATGTAGCAGAATTCATACAAGTGGCTCCAAACACCAACTCGAAAACTATAGACAAGATATCATGTTTAATGTCAACATTTTTTACACATTTTATTTTTACTAATACGAATGGCCAATGTGTGTAAAGCAATTACAATCTATGACACCAAACATTATTTTTTTCCAAATGGCGTAGGTTTTATCGATGTGCTAATAACATTTGGAAATCGCAATTTCAGAATGAGCGTAAAAAATCCTGGACGCATCATTGTTGAGGAGAACCAATTAAATATATGCCGCAGCTAAAAACCAGCGGGGATTTTAAAAATTATGGGTTAAGGTGATCTGTAGTCTTCCATACATTACGCACCCAAAAAGAAAGTTTTATTTTTATATTATTTTCCTTCCATGTTGAACCTCTTAAATATTTTGGACGTCGTCATTTATGAAAGTTTTGCTGCGTCCATCCTTAACTTGTTTTATTAATGGTTCTTTAATCCCATTTAAGAGTTATTTGTTTTACTACAGTTGGTTTTATATATTGTTTGCTCACCTTATAATTTATTAAAGAAATACACAAAACATTCACATTTTTTTGTTCTTAATACTGGATCAAATTCAGTGATAAAATGGAACAATAAAGCAAAAAATCGTAATATTATGTACTAATTTTATGAAGTATAAATTTAAATCAATCAAGACATGGGTATCTTTAAAATATCATTTTTGTAGTCATGTATGTGAACACTTGGTCTAAAAACAAAGGTAAC
Source organism: Anisus vortex (assembly GCA_949126835.1). Classification (NCBI taxonomy): domain Eukaryota; kingdom Metazoa; phylum Mollusca; class Gastropoda; family Planorbidae; genus Anisus; species Anisus vortex. The sequence continues at coordinate 7,498,237 of OX421498.1, forward strand.
TTCCTATTAATAAAAATGAAAATCATAAAAATGTTTTATTATTGAATATCAGTCTTTAGTCCCTTGGCCTCGAATACAATTCCCAGTAATTCTAACATCCTAATACATAAGTATTCCTAACTTTGACTGACCCTGACTAAACAATTGTGTTCCAATCTAAAATTTGTGATTTTAGCGAGTCTTCTAACTCAACGGTTATTTTGTTAAAACTGGCATGCAGGCTACGGTTATTTTGTTGAGACTGTCATGCGGGCTGTCATGAAGTTCTTTTCTAATGAAGCCGGAAATTAATTAGTACACATTTAGTAATTAATTAGGGTGAGGACTTAGTAGTTTAGGCGCTTTGTAAATTCCCCCTTTATTGTCGTACATGGCCGGTTTCTCCCAATCACGCCCCTTAGAGGGGGGCGGGAGGTGGAATGCTATTGTATTGTTGACCCATAAGCCTTTGTACTTTCCCCTATTGATTAGCCACCTGGAATACCACGGTCGTCTCGTTATGTCGCTATTGTAAGCTAGGGTAAACATAAATCTCACCGATCTTGCTTGAGATATGATGGAACAATGGAGAATTAGCCAACGTGTTAAAATGCTGAACTGTCTTTGTTCCCCTGACTGACCGTAGTGACCAGAGGCCACACCCTGAACGACACCCCTACCCACCCCTTTCCTCGCATGACACGTGTTCTCACGCCAGATTGTGAAAATCACCTGACCGCTGACGTCAGCACTGAACTTGGATTTTTACCTTAGTCCCGCCTCTCTGACGATATACTTAATCTGCAGATTACCTTTTTAGTTTAGTCAACCGTATTCTACCTTAGTCTACCTGGATCTAGCTCCCGACGAGAGACCTATGCACGTCTTGATAGTACTTTCGAGTTGTCAACGACGCTGCCACGCCATTTAGACTCTGGCATTCTACAGTCCTTTTAAGGATTGGAATTACTTTCGACAAGAGTCTGGGCAGTCTTCTGCGGATCCGACACGAGACCGATGATTGTGCAAGTATTGACAGTACTAACTAGTTGTCAACAACTTGACAACGCCATTTAGACTCCATAAGTTCGACTGTTAAACATTCCGGTACTAGGATTAACGTGTATTCTTCTATACTTGTAGCTGTGATTTAGGTTGCCAAACATGTTTTATTGTAGCTGTTTAGATTCAACAGTACTCTGTCATATGAATTGTATATCGATTTATCAGACATTGTAGTCGCGTTCACCTAAGTGACGCCGTTGAGATTCTGAAATCAGATAAATAAACTTGTGCCTTTTGGCTCAATCGTAACCAGCTTACTGTGTGAAGTAATTACTTACCTGTTTGTGTATGTCAAGTATGATGTTTAGATAGCCGGTTCTAACAAATATAAATATCGAACGAATAATACACCACTCATAGAGTCAGTTCTGCTATCATCCTCCATTGACCAAAGAGCCAACAACGGTTGACGGGTGGAAGCACCACTGGCCGGAGACTTCACACTCTGCTGGCCACGCAATCCTATGTCCACATCGTCACACGGGCTACGGCTATTTTTTTTTTAATGTCATGCGAGCTACGGCTATTTTGTTAAAACTGTCATGCGAGCTACGGCTATTTTGTTAAAACTGTCATGCGGACTACGGCTATTTCGTTTTAATTGGCATTCCAGCTACGGCTATTTTGTTAAAACTGGTATGCGCGCTACGGCTATTTTGTTAAAACTGTCATGCGCACTACGGCTATTTTGTTAAAACTGTCATGCAGGCTACGGCTATGTTGTTATAACTGACATGCGAGTTACGGCTTATTTGTTAAGACTGACACGCGGGCTACGGCTATTTTGTTTAAACTGTCAAGCGAATCACGCTTATTTGTTAAAACTGTCACACAGGCCACGGATTATTTGTTAAAAATCTTAGGTGGGCCACGGCTTATTTGTTAAAAATCTTAGGCGGGCCACGGCTTATGTGTTAAAACTGTCATTCGGGCTAGGGCCATTTTGTTAAAACTGTCATGCGGGCTACGGCCATTTTGATAAAATGTTATGCTTGCTACGGCTAGTTTGTTAAAACTGTCATGCGGGCTACGGCTAATTTTGTTAAAACTGTCATGCGGGCCACGGCTATGCTGTTACACGTGTCATGCGGGCAACGGCTAATTTTGTTTAAACTGTCATGCGGGCCACGGCTATGTTGTCACACGTGTCATGCAGGCTACGGCTTTTTTTTAAACTGGCATGTGGGCTAGGGCTTTTTTTTAAATTTTTTCTGCGAGCTAAGGCCTGTCTATAAATGTTTACGTGCTTACAGTCGATAGCCCTTCCCTTTTTTGCTTTAACCATTTGAGAAGTCCATTTGCAAAAAGTTTTTTTGTAGAAATCGACTTTTTAAGCCACAATTTAGCATCGTTTCATATTTTCTCTCAACTATATTATTGGAGTACTAAGAATTTTTATGAGATGGTACTAAAGAGCATCGTATAAGTAAACATATGATCTTAAAAGAATTGGTCATCACTATTATTTTCTTAAAAAAAGAAAGGGAACTAGAACCTTTTGCTATTGTAAGTAAAGTACCCGTCGAAACAATCTGATTATTTGGCCGGTGAAGCAGCATTCACCATTCTGTGTCCAGGGCATACTAAGGGATTGTGTGGCGAGCTTAACGTCCAGCCACCTTTAATTAACCCCAAATAACGTCAGGTACACAACAGAGCTAGGTAGACTTAGGAACAAACTCCAGTCTCGGGAACAAATCCTAGCCTTCACCAGGATTCGAACCCATCTCCTTCGATACGCGCACATATAATGCTTACCTGTAAAAAGTACGAAAGCTGACAAAAGACTTTTTGAAGACATTCTCCGAGATACGTTATATAATATCTTTACTTCAATTCTAGTGAAACAGGTTAGTGGCGTGAAATGTTAACACTCCTAGCAGCTGTTGACAGTGATCCAACAAATGTCTGAACGACTGTCGTCTGCGGGCTCCTTTTTAAACGTTTGTGGTACGTGGTACGAGAAACAAACAGATAAACGAGGGCCCTGTCTCCTCTGACAACCGCGTTGCTAGACATAACAAAACCTCTGAGCCAACATCGTTGTTAACTGACAAACTTGCCCAAGCATAAACTAAAGCACTTAGCTGGCAAGAAATGATATAACCTTTAGAAAAGAACGTTTCTATTGTTTCTATTAATGACTTGTATACGAGTAAGACTTGGAATTATCTGGAATAGTCCATGTATGACATGATCAAAATCTATTTTAACATAATGAGCACAAGCCCAGACCTTTGATCTGTAGCATACAATGAATCACTTCTTATAAGTAAAGTGTTGTTTTTGATTTTTTAAAATTATGAGATAGTTAACGTAAAAAAATCCAAGTCGCTATGGATGAATTTTTTTTTTTTAATTTACCAATGTATAGGCCTACAATATATACAGTGTATGAACTATACATGTCAATAGTAAAAGTGAAGAGAACTATATTAATCTTAAAAATTCACGGTCGATAAAATTGTTTAGTTTGAAAACAAGTGTTTACATTTTTATCAGATATATTTAGAACGACGGCTGCAACTAGTACATGAGTAGGCGAGTTAAATTAAATTTAATTAAATTAAATTGGTTACTTATATAGCGCTTCTATCCATGCTATTTCAGCATGCTCAGTGCGCTCTGTAAACACACTGCTGCCTGCTGGCGCAAATATGTTTACAGGCCCAAAACTCCTGCAGGGCGACAGAGATCCGTCGGTGGCCGGGCTAGAACCCGCGATGTGTCAGATGGTTTTTGGTTGACAGTCCGGTGAACTAACCGCTAGGCCAGCCGGCGAGTAGGTTGAAAATATTAACATTTTTGGTAGGCTACATGAAAACACTTTTATAACCATGGTTCTTATCGCCAGCGAAGTGTTGAACGTTTCGGCCAAAACCAAAACCATATTTAAATTTATACATGGACTTTCAGTCGAGACCGCAACCGAATAGTTCTATACACTTTTGGCCGAAACCGAAAGGAAAACAGAAATTGCCAAACAAAAGATTTTAAACGACTGCACATTTTTGTGTAATATTAACTACTTTATTGGTTCACTATTTAAGTAAATACTGTTATAATATAACTCTCTCTCTCTATATATATATAGACATCTACTATACATCATTTTATTCAGAAGTGAATACTCTTTAAGATGTAACTAAAAGGCAATAGCCTTTAAACTTTATATACGATTTTTCGAGCTTAAAACCACCAAATTTCAAATTGTTAAAAGTTGGCAGGAAATCATTCAGATATATTGTCCTACTATGTATTATTACTTAGACAATTTTTTTTTTATCTCGAAAAAATATTTTAAAATTGTGTTTGATTCGCACATAATAATTTCTTAACATTAAAATTAAATGACTTGCAAACACGAATTAGTCAAGGCGACTCATTTCCTTTTTTTTCTTCAAATCCCTAATATTGCTTGCGATACAAGCACCGACAACAACATAGGTATCACGCTAGTTGTCGATGCAGCTTTCTGATCGATGTCTTGAGACGCAAATATAAAAGAAGGATTTTTCCGCTGATGTTGAACGTTTCCGATAGCAACAAAAAAAAAAGATGTAAAATTTAGTGTTTCCTTTCTGTCTTTCAAATTAAACTGACAATCAGTTTAGTTTTATTACAATAGCTGCCAATAATGGTCTAGTGGTACAACTGGTCTTAAAAATAGTCTTGTTTAAACTTAAACAGGCTTAATTTATATAGACTGAAAAGCAACTTGCATTTGGGCAATTTAAGCAAATAACTTTACATTGCAAGTATGTTTTTCAAAAAACTGTTCAAAACAACACAAAATAGATATTCGGCTGATGACAGAAAGTCAATATCATTTTTGTCCAAAACTGAAATCAATCCGAACACTAACTTTTTGGCTTGGACCGAAACTACACCGAAAGAGGCAATTAACATACTTTCAGTATCGAAACTGAAACATAATCCGAATTTCGGTCGACATCTACTTGATACCACCGATACTCTTGTATCAAGAGCCCACCGCTTGGGCTAATGCATGAGGGACAGCCCCTGCTGCGCGTCCTAGGTCTCATTGCACAGCCAAGAGGCTCCGAGCCACTTTGGGGAGGAAGCAATGTGCACAGCGATCAGCCCTAACCCTTCCCTGCTGCCTGGATGTCCTGACCTATAAGTATGGTATTGGTGCTACCGGGTGACCATGCAGGTACACGGGCAAGCTACCACGATAATGATCCGAGGAAAAATGCCACAGATGAGAAAAAGTAGAGTAGTACATGTGACTGCGGAGACCGCACCCTATGTTACGCGGCACACCTTATCGTCGTACTATGGGTGTGGATGAAGATCGGACAGTATCTTGGTGTGCTTCCCGGGAATGCCCGTCCAGTTTAAAGCTATAATAGTATGGTACATAGTGCTGGCCTTACAATCACCTAGTATGCCATGGCCACAGAAACTGGTGAACGCTGATTCATCAGACCTATGGATCAATTCGGTCCGATGCGTACTTTACTTATAGTGAAACATTGCTTACATTTCTATATGGGTCGAATCGGTCCGTAATGGATGCTAACATTCTTCTTGTATCTCACATGTAGCAGTAAAATATAATGAAATCTTTGGTTGCAGTATTCTATTATCAACGAAAATGTGGTAAGTCAACATGAAATGACGCATGCCCACATGCCTGGGTCGATCGTTTGAGTCACAGACGGATGCGTCCTTTTGGTGTGCACAATTCAAAGGTGAATGAATACGCATACAATGCTTCCATTTGTTAAAAGACTTCTGAAATAGCAGGCTGATACATTTGACTGGATTCAAGAAATGCACTTTATTTCATGAAAACTCTACATAATTACGCCCGCAGGTGGTAGTTTGCTTTGCGGATGTGTGTGTGTGCGGAGGGGGGCTGCCAGTGAAGGAAGGAATGCCTTTATTGTACTATGTGGCAAATAAAATATTGTTCATATTGAAAGCAGCCGTCTACACATGTATTCTAAGGACCACTCAACCAGAAAGACAATATTTAAATGTTAAACATTAATAAGCCTTGTGTTAGAATTTCTTGGCAATTTCCCCCCCCCCCCCCATTCCAATGTCAACAACTAGCAAACTTTCAGTGACCCCCACCCGACGTAAAATAAAAATACATTTTGTCAAACAATTATCCACCCCCTCCCTTATATTCAAACTAACAACTTTTTATAAGGCGGGCTATTATGTTTAAATTAGCATAGAAATTAAAATGTCTAATAGAGTGAATGTTAGCGGATTTTTAAAAATTGTTTAACATATTTTGTATTTTTTTTAATGATTAAAATAACATAAGATACTCGTACTAAGGTTGATCGTAGGACGCAATAATTCTCTTTGTAGAAGGAGCGTCTGTATTGTATACGATTAGATAAAATTACTTTATGGATATAAATAAATGGAAATTTGACATGATTACATAAATACCGTCTTTCAGCCTATTTAAAACAATATTAAAGAACCATTTGTACTCAAGCACAATAGACATTCAAGCACTCTATCATACCATTGAACATACAAAATAAAAAGTTATCTATATTTAAAACGAACTTATTTTGTGGCACAATATTGAAAAACAGTAAAAAAAAAAAAAAAAAGTTAAAATACTGAATTTAATTGATTGTGTAGTGTTTTAAAAGTAATTTTATATTTCATCCATAACAATCCACTATGCACAGCTCTAACTGCATCCTGCATCTGGTTCAATTAGCTCTATATTTTCAACTTATTAATTGTTGCCATTTACTGAAATGTGAATACAATTACTTTATGTATTAAATAGTATTTAAATAGTCTATATTAAGTTGTAGCTTGATCTCTATCTTTTGTAAAAATATTTAATTTGAATGTTCATTTCAATAAGTACTATGAAAATTCAATTGAAATAAAATAGAACTGTCTTTTCTAACTTGCGGATAATAATGGGTAAAATTCTAAGTAGGAATGTCTGGTCCTAGCATAAACGGCCAGTTTAAAATGTCTTAAATGTACTACCACTATTATAAACTTCTCTACACCAGGAGTGTCTGTAACATATGAAATAAAAATATAAGATTTGAGTATGGGCTTTTTGGAGACACTGTCACCGAGCGGCTGCGCCTTCGACTGGCGTACCAAAGGTCATGGGTTCGGATCCAGGGACCTTAGATTTGTTTGTTCCTGGTACTGGAGTGCGTCACGGAGTCTACAAAAGCTCTAATGGGTACCTGACATAATCCTCTAGTATGACGTGGACACAGAAACTGGCGAATGCGGCCTCACCGGCTTTATGATCAATTTGGTCCAAGTGGTACTTTACTGTGGGTCTTTTGTTTAAATTGCAGTGTTATTAAACCAAAAAAAAAAAACACAACAGTCTTTCACAAATACAATTTTACAATGGCAGCTCCATCCCTTCCCTTTCAATAGTAATAATGCCAAAGGGTTAAACAATGTTCTTTCTAAGCAAAATAATTGACGTTACGTTATTGTTTTCCTTTAAAAATGGAATTAAAGAAAATCTGGAGAGAAAGAAAGTGAAGACTGCAGAGTGAAAGAGCAAGCTGAGAGAGGGGTACATGTATCAACTTGTACATTTTAATGTGTAGTACTTTGCATTAACGTCGCTTTTGTATATACTATGCGTTTTGTATCTAATGTATTTATTGGTATCTATTGCGTGTTTTATATCTACCGTGTGTTTTGTATCTACTGTACTTTTTTGTATCTACTGCGTGTTTTGTATCTACTGTGTATTTTGTATCTATCATGTGTTTATATCTACTATGTGTTTTGATTGTACCGTTTGTTATGTATCTACTGAGTGTTTTGTATCTACTGAGTGTTTTGTATCTACTGTGTGTTTTGTATCTACTGTGTGTTTTGTATCTACTGTGTGTTTTGTATCTACTGTGTGTTTTGTATCTACTGTGTGTTTTGTATCTACTGTGTGTTTTGTATCTACTGTGTGTTTTGTATATACTCTGCGTTTTGTATCTACTGTGTGTGTTGTATCTACTGCGTGTTTTGTATCTATTGATTGTTTTGTATCTACTTTGTGTTTTGCATCAACTGTGTGTTTTGTATCTACTGTGTGTTTTGTATCTACCGTGTGTTTTGTATCTACTGTGTGTTTTGTATCTACTGTGTGTTTTGTATCTACCGTGTGTTTTGTATCTAATGTGTGTGTTGTATCTACTGTGTTTTTTGTATCTACTGTGTGTTTTGTATCTACTCTGCGATTTGTATCTACTGTGTGTTTTGTATCTACTGCGTGCTTTTATCTATTGCGTGTTTTGTATCAACTGTGTGTTTTGTATCTACTGTGTGTTTTTTATCTACTGTGTGTTTTGTATCTACTGTGTGTTTTGTATCTACTGTGTGTTTTGTATCTACTGTGTGTTTTGTATCTACTGTGTGTTTTGTATCTACTCTGCGTTTTGTATCTACTGTGTGTTTTGTATCTACTGCGTGATTTTATCTATTGCGTGTTTTGTATCAACTGTGTGTTTTGTATCTTGTGTGTTTTGTATCTTGTGTGTTTTGTATCTACTGTGTGTTTTGTATCTACTGTGTGTTTTGTATCTACTGCGTGCTTTTATCTATTGCGTGTTTTGTATCAACTGTGTGTTTTGTATTTACCATGTGTTTTGTATCTACTGTGTGTTTCTTTTTTTTTATGCCAACTAACCGTTCGGACATCGGGAAGGTTTTTGATTCACTAAAATCCTATCCAGTTGAATCTTGGCACATAGACGTTAAGACGTTAACAACACATTGTTTAAAACAAGGGTCGGTAAACTTTTGATAATAGTGATCCAAACTAGGATTTCTAAATCATTTAGCGTGCCGACATAATGAAAGTCAGCATGCTCTACTATAATTTTTTTTTTTTTTATAAGACACTTTTTTTAGGACCGTAGCGAAACCAAGGCCAAAAGCTTTAAAATTAAATTAAATATAAAAAATAACAAGATTGTTGTTTTCATCTTTCTTTTTTTTTTTCTTACGCATTTATTGCGAATTCAAAAATTTATTACTAAAGTTTCTCATTAATAGTTTTATCTAGCAATGCAGGCCTAATAATGTAATTTTCAAGATCTAATCATAGGCTATAATACACATGGACCGCTTGCTTTATTTTTTCCGGCTATTATCTTCTTGATTTGTAATTCCTGATTCTAAATAAAGTATTTGAAATACAAGTTCCGTTTTATAAAATCGCATCTTTTCGACTTTAAATAAATACTTGTAGACCTATTATTCCGATTATAATCATTGACTATAAAAAGATGGACTGCTGGCTCTATTTTTATGCTCAGTTCAATCTCAAGAGAATAAGACGTGGATACAAATGTATCTTATTTAATGCCAGTGACATTTTTAGGCATGTTCCACATGTTCCATTGGAACAGGGGCCCCCACATAAAAGGGGCCCCCACACAACCCAAACATATTTTTTGCATTGACATCCCCATTCTTTCGTTGACAATTTAAAACAAAATTCAACTATTCCTCTACAATTTTAAGCATCTCTCCAGTCCAACCAAGTTAAGCCACAACATACAATTTATTTATGATTTTACAGAATGTATCATGAATTAACGGCACTTTCCTTCTCAGGTAAGTGGAAGGCAGGGGCGAGGCCAGGAGGGGCCCTCCCACATAAATATGGTAACAGGGCCCCCACAATCGTAAATACGGCCCTGTTTATTGCAGATGGTAGACGTTCTATCTATGAATAAAATTAGTGCCCAGAAACAAGTTGTAACACTGCGTATGCGCTGTTGTCTAACTTCAAGAACATTTTATGACAGATCAAAGAGCATTCTAATAACAACTACATTTATTGATTTCAGATATGTAATTGTATTCGTGATTCAATTACAAGCAAATAGTGTTGTACTGCAACTATTATCAAAAACTTTAAAGTTTAGAAAAAATGTTTATCAAAAACAATCTATTAGATGTTTTATAGAAATAGTTGACGTTTCAGCGGTGAAACCAATGCTTATTTGATGTGGAATGTCATATGTGATCTAGAATTCTAGTCATTTGGTGATTATCTGTGTATTGTAGATACTATGTTAAATAGACAGACATCGCTAGGTGATATAGCGTGTGTGTTATGTTGATAAAGATAGACTGCTTTGTTTAGTTCTATTGCACAATAGGCATCTGCATTTTTTCAATTTATGTTTAACAAAAGAGAAATAAAAATCACCCTTCTCTGTTTACCAAGAATGTTGCCTATTATTATGCAATTATTATTGTAGACCTAAAGAAAGAAAAAAGCAACATGTAAGAAGATTGGTCTATACTTGCTAATGAACAAAGGGCTCAAGGCACGAACGTTGTAAACTGTTGCAGGTCGGGCGTTCAGAAAGCTGATTAATCCCCCCTCCCATGTAACTGATCGATACAACAACAGTCACGCATTGATACAGACGTAACAACATACACATCATATGACGTTGTATAGATGTCGCCACGCGCCACCCACTGCAAATTATCGTGACAGTTGAATGCTTCAGTTGGTTGCGCACACACAACTCGGGGTCATTCTGACCTCGCCACTGCGGTCCACAAATAAAACGATTGCTTGCCTTAGAATAAGACGGTCATGCTGAGTTGGTCAATATAATATACAATAAATGATTACTGCATAATATAATACATTTAAGATAATCAGGCATTCATTGGTTTTGCAAAAATAACGATTACGTAGATCTAATTTGTAAATTGTAATGTGCTACTTTGGTGTGTGGCTGTGTGTGTGTTTTATTGTGGTAGGGTGTTGCTAGAGACAATATTTTACCTTTAGCAACAATTAACTATGGACGCTAAAAAAGAAATTCAACCAGCCACACTGTATCTTGTAGTCTTGCATATAGCCTCTTTGCTCTGGTAAAATGCCACTTCATTAAAATAAAATTTCAAAAGAACTTAATATTCATACGTATTGATACGAAACGGAGTTTCCCAATATTAATACTCTCTAAAACTCCCTATTTAAAAATTAAGCGAAACGCGAATGTAATGTTGGAAGGATAGTTGTTGTTAATATGTGCACAATGAACGCCTCAATCTAAAAAGTAGCCGATATCACGACAGTATTTAAGGTCGAGTTGGGCGGGATTCTCTCTCTCTTTTCCATAATGTCTACTGAAGTAAGCTTATAGCTTCGTTTCCATATTGTCTCTACTGAAGAAGGCATATCACCTTGCTCTCTGAACCACAGTAATTGTTTAATAAACTGTTAATTCTTAAAATGGATTATGTGCATTTCATACTTGGAATATGTGTCAAATATTCATAATTATTGAAGAGCACGTTCTCTTTACAATTTAATAACCTGCTCTATTTTTTAATTCTGAATGGATTTGTAATTTATGTAAATATTGGGAAATTACCACCATCGTTCTAACATTTGAAGTTAATAACTATTCCTCGTAGATTCCATCTGGAGTGATTACATTACTCAATGTTAACTGTGTGTGCAGTTCATATTAACTTTACATAATTTAACAATTTACACGTATTCCACTGCTAAGAATGGGGCACGGTAGCCGAGCGGCAGCGCGTTCGACTGGCGATCCGAGGGTCCTGGGATCCGAGGGTCCTGGGTTCAAATCCTGGTGAAGCCGGGATTTTTTCCCAGGACTTGAGGGTGTCCCTGAGTCTACCCAGCTCTGATGGGTACCTGACATTAGTTGGGGTAAAGTAAAGGCGGCTGGGCATTGTGCTGGCCCCACATCCCCTAGTATGCCGTGGCCACAGAAACTGGTGAACGCTGCTTCACCGGCCCTATGATCACTTTGGTCCGAAGGGTACTTTACTTACCACTGCTAAGAGCCATTATTTACTAGTATTGTATACAATATATTCTACACTACTTGATATTCATGTTGAGACGCATAGGGAACTGGATTGGGACCACCTCATACAAAATAAATTAATAATCAACATTTTATACTCATGCTGTGCTTCATTTAAATAACAATAACAATAAACAATTGGATACAACATAATTCAGCTGTAATCAAATATTTAATGGGGGCTCTGAGCTAAATACATCTTACATAATACTCAAAATATAGTAAGTCATCTATTACGTCAATAATAATTATTTATTGAACTGGTAAATATATCATATCATTGGACATACTATGTATAAAGGATTTGGCCAGGACAATCAATAATATTTTATATCTTCAGTATATACAATAGAGTTTGATGAGCATTGGTATATGCCTGAAACAACATCATTAAAGTTGATTGATACGTCAAGAATTATCGTGTTGATGGTCAGTGATGTTGCAAACAAAGTAATACATGCTTTAATTAGCAGGTTACGTAATAGTATATAATTAAAGTACTTCTTAGTCTTAAAAACAAGTACTCACAGTTAATGTTACATATAGTTTCGCTGATGGATACCACTTGTTCACTGGCTCCAATAACAGCTCAATAGAATGGGTGACATAGTTTTCTGAATAATCTCAGCTCTGTCAGTATTCGGAAAGAAAAAAAAAGAAAAATATCGACTGGTCTGATGCCAACTTGCCTAAAATGACTGCCACCATCGAGGCCAAAAACAATGCCCTGGTAACATAAAGATTGACCCCACACAGAAAAATATATCAAGGCTAAAAACATGCAGAAACAACAGCCAGAAAACTGCTAGAAAAAACGCCAACAACTTTTTGAAGGACCTCGGCCAGCACATACAGGCATGTGCAGACAGCGGCAACATAGGAAGAATATATGAGGGTATTAAAAAATCATTTGGTCCCACCATCGGCAGGGTTGCACCACTCAAAACAAAAGATAGATCAACCTAAAAGACCGTGCCGCACAGATGGAACGATGGGCGGAATACTATGAGATGCTGTACCAGACAGAAAATACAGTATCTCCAACTGCGCTGGCCAGCATCTCAACTCTGACAGAAATGGAAGATTTGGATGTACCCCCTACTGAGCCTACTCAGAACGAACTTAACTCGGCCATTGATACGCTTGCCCGTGGAAAGGCGCCTGGAAAAGACGGCATTCCTGCAGAAGTTATTCAGTCAGGCAAATCTGCAATACTGGAACCTCTACACTCGCTGCTTTGTCGCTGCTGGGAGTAAGAAACTGTCCCCCAGGACTTAGAAGATGTAAGTATTGTGGCTTTCTACAAAAATTGGGGGATCGCTCCGTCTGTAACAGCCTTAGAGAAATTTCACTTTTGAGTATAGTGGGCAAGGCCTATGCCCGTATAATTCTCAAGAAGTTACAGATACGCCGAGTCTCAAAGTGGTTTTCAGACAGGAAGATCTACTACTGATGATATTCTTATTAAGACAACTATATCACGCATGCTTCTTAATTCGTTGATTTAAATTTAAAGTAAGCCAGATATGTACACTATGACTTCATATTTATAAAAAAAGGTAATATGCATGCCCATAAACAGGCAAGTACATTAAAACATGACGTTTACAAAAAAAATATAAAAAAAAAAAAAATATAAATAAAAAGAATTAATTTGTTACTTTTATTATCTAATATTTTTTTACTTTTTTTTTCTCTTCGTTTGAATAATAATTCATGAATTACTTCTTATAAGTACTTCTTGTTGTTTTTGATTTTTTAAATTTTGAGATAGTTAACGTTAATTAAATCCAGGTAGCTATGGATGACTTTTTAAAATATACATAAATACATGTATATATCTATCTTCTATATATCTATATATATAAAAAGACAGTGTTAAGCCCCGCGAGGATCCCCATTGGTCAATTTGAAAACACGTGTGTCACTGACCTATCTATGCCTAGCCCATTATACCGTCTAATAATTTTTCACATCGGGCATGTGTCTTCGATAGCTCAGTGGTAAACGTAGTGGACTGCTATACGGGCGACCAGGGTTCGATTCTCCAGTTAGACTATACTTTTTTTTTCAAACTTTTAAAAACAAAAGACATTGTAAATCTATAGGCAATATAGATTTTGTTAAATAAAAATATTTGACTATTTGTTTTACCCTATTACAATATTTATTTACTTTCCTAAAAGTATTCAGTAAGTGTAGTTTATAAATTTGTTATCTGCACCCCAGACAATCCTCTTTTTTTTTCACCCGGGCAACGCCGGGCAATGTAGCTTGTATACATATATAAATATAAATATACACACAATATATAATGTGCATAAAATATGCATGACAATAACAAAAGTGAAGAAAATTATCATAAACTTAAAAATACACTGTCGATAAAATTGTATTGTTTGAAAACAACTGTTTACATTTTTATCAGATATATTTAGAACGACGGCTGCCACTAGTAAATGACTGGGCGAGTAGATTGAAGTTAATGGTACAGAGAAACACATTTGTACCCATGGGCCTCATCGCCGGCGAAGTGTTGAAACCATCAATACTCCTGCATCAACTGCTCACCGGTGGGCTAACGCCAGTGACGTAGCCAGATTTAGACGCTAGGGGGACCGAAATTTTAGGAAAAAGGCCCCACTGTTAGCAATTTTTTCAGATTAATAGAAGACCTAAGAATTCGTACGTATCAAGAGTTATAAGAGAAAACCCTGTGCCTCAGGATACACACACTGTATAATAGTGCAGTTTTTATTTAACCATTCACGAATCTTTTTCTAGCAGCTATTACAAGGCAATTTATTCACCATAATAAATTATGGATGAGACCTTCTATTTATCACACAAGTATAATTATAATTTATAATGTTATTACGGCTAGAGCCCCCATTCAATTTATGAAAATGATAGTTATAGTATTGTTATTGTTAGTGTGAGTATCCTTGTATTAGTGAAGATCTTATTATATCATTCTGAAGTTTATTTGTAGTTGTCTAGAGTATTCCTGGTTCTTATAATCCCCTGGCAATTCACATAGCGTAGTTTTAGAGTTTACAGTTGATTTACTTCATGTATAATTATTTATGTGGCTCATATTATACAGCAAGAACCTTGATGTTGAGTGGTAGTGTAGATTATTAATATAGTTGAATAAACATTACACATACACACATGTATATAACTTTGAAATATTGACGTTAACCAAGTTGTGTAGAAAGCAACGATAAATTTGGTTTAATTTACAACATCAATCCAGTAGGAATCCAAATAATATTATATACACAATCAAGAAATACACATATTCCAATTAGTAATGAATATCCTCAATGAACATATAGCATTGTAGTTAATAGTAGAATAATAAATCTTTCATAATACAACTCAAATAGAAACGATTCTCAGAGACTTAATATTAGATGTTATCCGAACGGCTGTACGCCAAGAACTGACCAAAAGTGTCGAATTGCGTAGAAATATATTACGGGTCAATCGTTGGAAAAACCAGACAGCCTAGTGACACGAGAATTTTAATCAAGCCCGCATGTTGACTACGTGATCAGATACTTTTTATTAAGAACAAGCAATATTGCTCTAACAAAATAAGGAGAGACCGGACGACCTTGACATGCTGTATTCGCGTGCACAGTTCATGTTTTTTTATCGAGGTTAATAAAAAACAATAATGCTCTAATTAGGTTAGGAAAAACCCGGGGAAAACCGTGAGCTGAGAAATATTTTGTATCGTTTAAGCGCAATTCGCTTAAATGATTTAGTTGGTTTATTAACATTACAATGTAGGGAATTTACGTTTCGTAACAGTCGCCCATACCAAAAGGAAAAGAACATTGCATACTAAACAATAGAAGTGTGCAATTTCTTTTAGAACCGCCTGCACTTAACTTTAGTTCTAAACAATATACAAAAAAAACTGACTCCACCTGGGTAGTCCGTTAAATAAGACAAGTAAGGGAAATAATTTATTCTATTAAACCCTCATCAAATAGGATCTCAAGTTATCCTTAGACCATAACACATGTTCGCGTTATTAAAAAAAATATACTCTCTGAGATATCATTCCTTATAAACATCATCATCTTATTTATAAGGTAAAAATCAGCATAACTAATGTTATCATATTAAACAATTCAATCATTAATTAATTCAACTTAAATGAAATTAATATTTAAATAAACTTAAGAGTAAGAATTTAATCTTAAGTGTGTAAGCATGTAAAGTGTATGCACATTACTCTATTTTGGTTTTTACATAATCACAACTATAGTTTGATTGTTTCAAAATAAGGATGTACATTTCTGTTCATTCATTATCTTACTAATAAAGAAAAATTACGTTCATAAATCCATAATATTTATAAGTAACTTATTAGGTTCTTTATTTTTTCCTACAACAATAATAATATTTGTTTTAGCAAATGGAAATATTCATGGCATAAAATAAGGCATAAGATATTGCATAAAATAATCACAACATATTCATATATTCCTGCATTTAAATTTTAAATGATCCAATTCTCTTAGTTAGGATTATCAGAATATATACATGAAGTTATCCATTTCCTTATACATTTGTTACATGCGCGGTAGGGTGTCCGCGACGATGTGATCT
The DNA here is from genome assembly GCA_949126835.1 of Anisus vortex. Lineage (NCBI taxonomy): Eukaryota > Metazoa > Mollusca > Gastropoda > Planorbidae > Anisus > Anisus vortex. The sequence goes on from OX421498.1 coordinate 7,514,775, forward strand.
TTTACCAATACGTAAGTTATTCTTAAGTTGTATGGTATTAACCCTATAAGGATGTTGTTTGACAGGTTTAACCTTATCATCTTTAAAAACTACATCATGGGTAACCGAAGTTGTTTTGTTAGGAACATCACTAAACAAATTTACATGATCATAGATTAAAGCCTTGATAGAAGTCTGTTCACCTGAGTCTAGATGTGCCAGTTTATCATTGAGGTTTTTAAGTGCTTCAGTGTTCTGAAGTTTACTTTCTATGATTGTCTTTTTAAATTTAGGCGGGGGTGTTTCAACAGTTTTGATAGCACTCACTGGCCTAATGTCAGTTTGTTCTTCCCTAACAACATAAGGTTTTAGCATGTTTATATGGCACAGTCTCTGTGTTTTCCTTCTATCAGGGGTTTTTACAATGTATGTTACATCACTGATTTTATCTAAAACCTGATATGGTCCTGTATATTTTGCACTCAGGGGTTGTCCAGACAATTGGGTCAACATGAGGACTTTATCACCAGGATGGAAACATCGGGATCTGGCCTTGACATCATAGTACCCTTTCATTCTTTTCTGAGCCTGCAAAAGATTGTCTTTAACATGATTAAAAGCATGATAGATTATATTGCTAAATTGTTCCACATAAGCTACGAGTCCAGTCTCTTCATCAGAATTTAACAAGGTTTCCTGCAACAGTTTTAGAGGTCCTCGAACTGAATGTCCAAACACTAACTCGAACGGACTGAATCCAAGAGATTCCTGCACAGTTTCTCTAGTCGCGAAAAGAGCGAATGGAATACCGCGATCCCAGTCTTCAGTGTTCTCAAAACAGTATGTGCGGAGCATGGTTTTCAGAGTCTGATGATATCTTTCTAGGGCACCTTGGCTTTGCGGATGGTACGCAGTTGAAGTTGCATGTTGGATGCCTAGTTTCTTTAAGACCTGGTTAAACAGCTTTGATGTAAAGTTAGATCCTTGGTCTGACTGTATAGTCTTTGGAAGACCGTATCTTGAACAAAATGCAATCAATGCGTCAGATATCTTATCTGCGTTAATGGTGCGTAGCGGAATAGCTTCAGGATATCTCGTGGCAGTGCACATTATAGTGAATAAGTACTGGTGTCCTGTCTTTGTTTTAGGCAAAGGACCTACACAGTCTATTAGCAAGTGGCTAAATGGTTCTGCAAAGGCGGGTATTGGCTTTAGAGGTGCTACCGGTATAGTCTGGTTAGGTTTACCGACTATCTGGCATGTATTGCATGACTTGCAGTATTTTGTGACGTCACGATGTAGTCCAGGCCAATAGAAGTACGGAAGAATTCGACGGTAAGTCTTGTTCACTCCTAGATGACCAGCATATGGCGTGTCATGAGCCATGTGTAAGATGTCATTACGATATATGGCTGGTACCACAATCTGACTTCCTTCTCTGCAATTGTCATTATCACATTTCACATCTCTCCATTTTTGCATTAATATTCCCTCCTTCAGAAAAAATCCATTTCCTTTAGTTTCTGCCTCCTGTTCAGTTATCACCTTTTTCTTCAGGTGTTTAATTCCTGAATCTCTATTCTGTTCTAATAGGAGTAATTGTCGAGGTGACAAATTACTTTCAGTAGTCTTGACTGAGGGACCACTCAAAATGTCAGCCAGGAAAGTTGCCTGTAGGTCAATTTCTGGTTCTATTTTTGACTTTGACATGGTTTCGACAGACTTTTGTTGTTGGGCCATACCTCTAGTGACGATGCATATAGGTTTGATAAAGCTCTCACTTTTATTAAGGTATTGTTTTTTCTTGGATATGGAATGCACCACATCTCCAGCAATATCATTTCCCAGTATTAAAGAAACGCCTTTAAACGGAAGTGATTTGTATACACCCACAACTACATTTCCAGTGAAGTACGCACTCTTCAGCTGTATTTGATGCAAAGGAACTTGTACATTTTTCCTTGATACACCTTGAATAGTAAGATCCTGTCCTGTATATGTCGATTGTGACGTAGGAACAGTATTCTCTAAAAGTAGTGAAACCTCAGCCCCTGTATCACGGAGTATTCTGATGTTCTTTTCACTAGTGACACCATTTATTATGGATGACACGGTACCTTCTTCAATGAATGGTAAACAATTGCTTGGTATCTCAGTATCGATGAGATCTGTATCCAAGTTATTTTTGTAAGAGGTATGTTTAGTACTCATGGTGGTTCTATCTGATATAGACTCCTTGGAGCTCAGATTAGAATTAGAATTATTGAAAACCATTGTCTCTATTTCAGGAACTATTTCTGGTTTCAAGTTTCCTAGATACGTGTGTTTTGTCAGGTTATCTGCATTAGCACTAGGTATCTCTGTTTGAGTTCTAATATCCTTCTTTACATTTACATGAGTTCTTTGTTTTGGCATTGCTACATACGATAAGACAACATTCTTTTTATTCGGGTTCCCATTCAATATCCAGCACTTTTCCTTAGTATGTCCAATTCGTTTACAATGGCTACAGGTTGGCTTGGAATTTGTTGGACCTTCATTGCTCTGCTGATGTCTCTTTGATTGATAGGATTCATTTGGATTCATGGTTTTCTTTTCTACCTTCATATCTCGATTCTGGAATTTTGATTTATCAACTGTTGTAAATTTATTGCTGGAATGGATAATAACATATTCGTCTGCCATTACCGCTGCTGTTTCTACTTGTTCTACACCTTTGTCTGCTAAATGTATTCTTACATCACCTCTGATGTTATTGTTAAAGTCTTCCATTAGCATAAGATTAGCTAATTTATCAAAGTCTTTGTTTACACCTTTGGATCGAATCCATCTTTCAAAATATTTCTTTTTCTGTCTTAGAAAATCAACATGGGATTGTTCCTGTTCTTTCTTAGACTCACGAAACACTTTTCTATATTTTTCAGGTGTCAATGCATAACTTAGCAGTACTCTATTCTTGATCAGTTCATAATCATACAATTCCTCTTCAGTAAGACTTAATACAACATCAAGTGCCTTTCCTTTGTTCAGAGCTGAGCGTAGAAGTATAGCTTTCTTGCCCTCGGGAAATTGATAGTCTCTAGCGTTTCTCTCGAAAATCATGAAGAACTCTTCCACCGAATTATCTTCAAAAACTGGAATATTTTTTTTAAACTTATACAGTTCTGCATCTGCTTCAGAGCTTGCATTCGAATGATTTGACGTACGAGACCTTGCTATCTCAATTCTTTCTTGGCTTGCTATTTTCTCTCTTGCTATTTCTCTTTCCATCTCAATTCTCTTGTTTTCTCTTTCTCTTTCCATCTCTAATTCCATCTTTCTTAACTCAAGTTTAAATTTCAATTCTTCACTTAAGTCCCCAGTTGTATGCTTTACTCTTTGTTTTATAGGAAAAGGTAATTCATCATCTGATTCATCATTAACGTTATCATTAGCAGTAGTTTCTTCAATAATTAGTGTACCTTGTTTTCTTAAACACTCAGTTACCTCTTGAAGTAATTTAGTTTTTGATGGCCTAGTTTCTGTGATAGAAATGCCCAATGATTTAGCCAATTCTTTTAGTTGTATCATCGACATTTTATTAAGCTGTTCTGAGGTTAGATCAAATATCTCTGGATCCAATGTAAGATTATTTGTGGCTTCCATTTTATATTATTAAAAGTTACTGTAAATCTTGTTAATAATACAATAAAAGTGTCCAACTTACTTTCTGTCCTTTGAATAATTCACTACACCACACAGTTCAGATTTGTCGCAACAAGGTCATAAAAATAATACTTTCTTAGAGTTACTTTGTTCGATAAGGTAATACACCAGATAATTTTCCAGGCTGAATAGTTAAGTTTTCCGATTCTCAATAGCAATGTTCAATTCAATCACAATCTTTAGTAAATTGTATATTGTTCATATTTTCCAACACAATCCATCCAAGTTACGAGTATGTATTACGGCAGTTGTAAATAGTTTGTGTAAATAGTATAACGATTCTTGAAGTTGAAGTAAATCCTCTAAACGTTTGTTAGTAAATCACTGACGAGCAAAACCCATTTTATTACAAGGCAATTTATTCACCATAATAAATTATGGATGAGACCTTCTATTTATCACACAAGTATAATTATAATTTATAATGTTATTACGGCTAGAGCCCCCATTCAATTTATGAAAATGATAGTTATAGTATTGTTATTGTTAGTGTGAGTATCCTTGTATTAGTGAAGATCTTATTATATCATTCTGAAGTTTATTTGTAGTTGTCTAGAGTATTCCTGGTTCTTATAATCCCCTGGCAATTCACATAGCGTAGTTTTAGAGTTTACAGTTGATTTACTTCATGTATAATTATTTATGTGGCTCATATTATACAGCAAGAACCTTGATGTTGAGTGGTAGTGTAGATTATTAATATAGTTGAATAAACATTACACATACACACATGTATATAACTTTGAAATATTGACGTTAACCAAGTTGTGTAGAAAGCAACGATAAATTTGGTTTAATTTACAACATCAATCCAGTAGGAATCCAAATAATATTATATACACAATCAAGAAATACACATATTCCAATTAGTAATGAATATCCTCAATGAACATATAGCATTGTAGTTAATAGTAGAATAATAAATCTTTCATAATACAACTCAAATAGAAACGATTCTCAGAGACTTAATATTAGATGTTATCCGAACGGCTGTACGCCAAGAACTGACCAAAAGTGTCGAATTGCGTAGAAATATATTACGGGTCAATCGTTGGAAAAACCAGACAGCCTAGTGACACGAGAATTTTAATCAAGCCCGCATGTTGACTACGTGATCAGATACTTTTTATTAAGAACAAGCAATATTGCTCTAACAAAATAAGGAGAGACCGGACGACCTTGACATGCTGTATTCGCGTGCACAGTTCATGTTTTTTTATCGAGGTTAATAAAAAACAATAATGCTCTAATTAGGTTAGGAAAAACCCGGGGAAAACCGTGAGCTGAGAAATATTTTGTATCGTTTAAACGCAATTCGCTTAAATGATTTAGTTGGTTTATTAACATTACAATGTAGGGAATTTACGTTTCGTAACACAGCTGATAGTGATGGGAATTTCTGTAAAAGTGATTGCATCTACTGCTTATTTTCGGGATGAATATTTAGTATCGAAAAGTATTTATAGAATCAACGTTAATGCTCTATAGAAGGGGTCGGCAATGGCAAGAATATTGTTTAATGCAAGTGAAAACAATGTATGTCAGCATAATTAGTGGGTGCTGCATGGCGAACTACATGTGAATCACAGTGGACGTCGACTGTTTTAGTTCAGTAATGTTTGTATGCAAAGTTTCCGTCATTGGACTTGAAATCTGATTGAATCTCTAGTTAAGATAGTCAATTGAATAATTTCTCCAGTCTCTTCTAGAAGAAAGTCATGCGGAGCATAAATAAAGTCTTGGATATATTATTTTCTTATCTGGAAGCAATTAAGATGAATCTTAATGGAAAACAAAGTATGTCATTAACTGCTTGACAACCTAAGCTAGGAATATTACTCCGCCAACTAGCAATCATCCAAGCGGAAAGCATGTCACGTCGATGTCTTATAGTTATAGTCTTATAATCCTTTCTTATTGTGTTTTATAAATATATTTTATAACTACTTTCATATAAATAAATTCTAAGCGTCTTGCTTATGACTACATTCATATAAATAAACTATAAGCTCCTCGCTTATGATTAAATTCATATAAATAAAACTCTAAGCTCCTCGCTTATAACTACATTCATCTAAATAAACTCTAATGGCCTTGCTTATAACTACATTCATATAAATAATCTCTAAGCTCCTCGCTTATAATTGCATTCAAATAAATAAACTCTAAGCTCCTCTCTTATAACTACAATTATATAAATAAACTATAAGCGTCTTGATTATAATCACATTCATATAAATAAACTCTAAGCTCCTCGCTTTATACAAAAACGAATTTCTTTTACATCTAAATTGACTTCATTGCGCCCAGGCGTTTCTAAACCATCTCTCCATTAGTTAGCCAGATGTGTCTAGTTTGATGAAGTATAAACATACGTCGGATTGGTTGAATTATTTTCCTATGTTAACATCACCTCCCTGTTTCATGCCCAGATGTTGGGCCATCCTCTCTGGCCCTGATTTCTTAACCAGGTGAAACTGATCCAATATGTATAAGTATTCCCTGTATTAACGTTAAAGATTGTAATTAATCCGCCAAAATTGTCTTCGAATTTTCGATTGAATGATGCAATGCATCCATAAATCAAGGTGCAGAGACGGTCGAATCTTTCATGGACTTAACGCATTCCGAGAAATCAAAAACTCATGAAGGACTATCTATGTACATTGACTTTAATAATTTAAATAACCGCGTGCACTTTAGTGGACATGGTCCAATAATCACTCGTAATTATGGTTCGCAAAATGTTGTCTTGGGAAATTCGCGATGTTCTGGGCGAACAAGGGAGAAACGTATTTATAGGTCAATTTATCTTTTTTCGAGAGTCCTGTTCAGCGAGACATTGACGCCATCTGGTCGGGATTCTTAAATTAGATAATCAGACCCTGACAATGAACAATGAACAACAATGAACAATGAACAACAATGAACAATGAACAACAATGAACAATGAACAACAATGAACAATGAACAACAATGAACAATGTTTTTGTCACAGTGCCACATAGTTCCTAGGTACAATAAAGACATAGTCAACATATTACAAGGCAGTTATAGCATTGGTAAATAATATAGTGATAAATTATATTAATACATAGTAATACATATATTCATAATAATAATGAAACTAATAATACAAAATAAAGAAAGTAACGCACCACTAGCCATCTCCTCCCTATAGCCGAGTTATAAGGACTCTTTAAAACAAACTGACGAAGGGCCCTTTTGTCCAGGGCTTAACGATAAATATGAACTAAGGAGGGGGGGTGGCCCTATGAAGCTCTGTCCGAGCTCAAGCCACCCACGACACGCCGAAGGCGTAGCGTGCCCTATAACAGTGAGAATTCCGCATCTAGCATTCCCACTGCGGTTCCCCTAAGGATCATTATCGTGGTGGCTCGCCCGTATACCTGCAATGTCACCCGGTATCACAGATCCTATGCTGTAAGTTTAGACATCCGGCACCTGGTGGTTCTCGAAACGGGGTTTCAGCGTCCATTGCTTCTTCCCCCCTCACCAAGACCCCATGGCGTCTAGGCAGTGCAATGGGTCTCTGACCCGCTGCGGGAGCTGTCCCACATGCGTTTGCTCGCCGGTGTATTCTTAATGGGCTCGTATCGGCGGTTTACACACTTCGCCAGTCTCTGATGCCCATGGGGACAGAAGAGACTCCTCAGAGCCAGCGCGCTGGAGAAAGTGTCACTTGATTTTAACCATCTTAGAGATATATATATTGTAAAAAACATGACTTAAATTTTATAAGCTTATTGTGTTGTTTTTTTTTTAAATTTCAGTTAAACGTAGATGCTTTCTATTCGAACTAACTGGCTCCAGAATGGTGAAACCTTTTTAGCTAACTTGGATGTTTGTTGATAAAGCTGATTTCTGTGACATGCTCTAATCTTCCAGACACAATCACACACATACACACAATAAACTGGCACCTTAAATCTAAAGTCTAGATCTGCGTTTTTATTATTTTAACATAATCAATGACTGCACAATCATAATTGTCTTAATCGCCACTCCGTGTTTTAATCCGTATCTTTTTCATAGATCCCATTGACTAACTCACCACGTGGGCTTTATTTTGGTGCAGTTAATCGTATCTTTCATGGAGCTCAGTTGCGAGGGCAGGGTGAAGTATTGTTTTGTGTCCGTATAAAGGGTGTTTGTCAAGCTACTGATGCATTCAACTGTGACAATAGATCGTCTTCAGAGAGGGGGAGGGGGGGGGGGAATGACGTGGTGACATGTTTACAGCGAGTTGTCATTCCACTTTGTCCTTGACAAATCCCTCAACGTTAAAAACTGGACCCACCCTTTCCTCTTCACCCACCTTACCCATTCAAAGATATAATAGCACGTGACTTCTTTACAAGACATATGTCAGGAGTTTGTTGTTTAAATGCATGGGAATCGTTTTATTGTTCAGTTACACTTGGGCCTATTCGAGTGATATACTCCGGCCTACAATGTCTTACATTTTGTTGTGTTTTATGCGCACTTTGTTCCTTTGCAAGTATTGACAAATCCTGGTACATTTTTATTTTAATTTTTTTTTTTTTATGTACGTTTGTAGTTGCATAGACACATTCAACGGTTAACAGTGACATCGATTACTTCCCTGTTGTTGGACACCAATGCCATATAATAAACATTTCGTATCATGCTGAGACTTTATAAAATGTGATTCTTTGAAATTAAAAATACATTTGTACTCTTCATGTGTCTTGCATTAAATAGGTTTTTGGCTTTAACAAAGTAGTGCCTTTCAATATATGTCTTTATATAATAATTTACTTTTATGTTTATTTATTTATTTTATTTACTTTTATGTTTATGTATTTATTTTATTTACTTTTATGTTTATGTATTTATTTTATTTACTTTCATGTTTAAGTTTTTTTTTTTTTTTTTTAATACTTTACATTTTATTTTTTTTATTTTATTTACTCTATTTTATCCACCAGAACTGTTTTGTTTTCTAAAGATTTGAAGCCCGTATGACAGTCTTTATAAGGGGAAGACTCAAACTATAAACAGAGGAGTAGGACGCAATGATTTTTTTTTCTAAAGGAGAAGGGTCTCTTACAAAAAAGAAAGATAGACGATTCCGTGCTAAAAGAAATGCAAGACACTCACAAACACTCAAAAAGACACACTTTCAACAAACAATAAGACATGTTCTTTTTGTTTGTTTATTGAAATTTTAGTCACAACAAACTTGACAATTTATGTGCTATAATATAATATTGTAAAGAAATAAAGTGTCGATAAATTATTGTTCTCAAATTCGAGCTAATGAATGAGTGAGATTTGGTTTGGGTAGAGAACATGCGGCAGCAATATCGTTTTGCCTGTTCTTATATATGTCAGTGTAATAAAGCCAGCCATTATGGTTATCAGTTAAGTTATATAGTCAAGTGTTGATAATAAAAAGATGTATAAAACAATTTGTGCACAAAAATATCGAAATCTAAGTATTGTAAACAAAACATCTTTCTAAATGCCTGGGTTTGACTTTTAAAAAATGTATTTCTCTATTTTATGTAATCATTTGAAAGAAAACATCTGTAACAAATGATTACTATATATATATGTTGTGTGCGTTGTTACACTAGTACATCACCCGTTTAATGTCATCTACCGCACACTGTAAATCCAATACCAGAGACAGAGACACTAAAAAAAAACATTTCATAAGTCACATCAAAAATGACTTTATGTCAGATTTTCAGAGTGACAGTTCCAGTAACATTGAAACAATCATAATTTTCTTTTGTCTCTGTCAATCTGGCGGTTGTACATATTATCTTCTTTCATAATCAATCGACACTCTAAAGCATGCTTATTTAACACTACTGTATACATGGCCGTATTTAGGATTATGAGGGCCCTTTTCCTAAGGGCCAAATATATGTGGGGGCCCCTCGAGGCCTCGCCCATGCTTTCCGAGATTGCTGTGTTAGCCTTTGTTTTGGGATGTGTGTTTGTGTGGGGTCTTTTTGTGTGTTCCATGGATCATGTGGAACATGCCTGAATACGCCTCTGAATGTATTGTATTTTATTAATAACAATATAAGGGGTGTGCCCTTAATAAAAATGTAAATACGTGTAAAAAAAAAAGGGCACAAAATAAAAAAAACAACAACATTCCAATGAAATAATGAGTCACAATGGAAAGTACTTGTAAATGAAACAATAAAGCAAACTTTAGTTAAATGGACGGGAAAATAACCAAATCGGAAAATAATTGGCCATTGGAATAAATAAAAAAGAAATATATAAAAACGTTTTTATCACAGCCTTATACTTGTTGATTAAAAAATCGACTCTTGGATCTAAGAAAAATTATTTTGGCAGTAATTTTTTTTTTAATTTCTGAAAAAAAAAAAACACATTAACAATGAGCAATATATTCCGAAAAAGTTCACAAAATGTGTTTTCCAATCAATATAGTTATATAGGGTAGATATAATTGAATATTTAAGAGTTATAAGATTATCAAGGGTATTAAGTCATTGTTTTGTAGAATATGTTGTAGTGGTTGTCGCCCTTTTAAGCAACGACTTTAGACATCATAAGCGTCAATCCCAACACGAGCATTGAAACTTTGAGAATCTCTGGAGCAGCTGAAATGGTAATCAAGTTTAATGATTTATTTGATATCAGTTTAAAAAACATCAATGTACTTAAATAAGAAAAAAAGTAGCATGTTTATTAATTGTTCAAACGACCCTTTACTTATATAATCTGAGCAGACAATCGAATAATTAATATTTAATGGATCTTATGAAAAGTTTCCATCCAGCTCTATATATCAATTTGGTCCGATTACTTTAATACTTAATTTATAAGTAAAAATTAATTACTATAAAAGTACTTAATATTGGTTGCATTGAATGTATATTAAGTAAAGTAAAGAGTTGTATTCTACCTATATCCATTGAAGTTAAAACGTTAAAATGATTTGAAATATCATACTTAGGCTTGGTAGAGAATAATGTTGTTGTTTTTTTAAATCACATAATTGAAATATATTTTATTCTATTAAACCAAAGACAATAATGAGATGGGCAGCTTGCTCTATTTTTAGAGTTTAACTCTATTGTTTTCCGTGCGCAGCCAAAAACAATGACTTTAATGACTCTTAAACTTCCCTAAAGACTTCCGCTGTATACAACTTTTGATGTTAATCATAATTCTCCATTGAGAACATCATAGCGAATTAGTGAACCGGACGTCTAGAAGACGTACTGCGATCGGAAGATCCGAATTTAAGTGTTTCAAGTTATCAAAAACCGTAAATATCAAAGCAAGCTGTCCATAACATTATAGTCTTTGATTAAACCTGTATTTATTATTATGTGAGTGAAAACCAAAATGAAATGTATAAAAAATTGAAAAGCGTGATTTACATATAAATGAAGAAGTTTGCAAGCAATTAATTTGAGCCAATTTTACCCAATGCGTAATATCACTTTTTTAACACTGGATTTAGTATGTAGGCCTAAATTAATCTTTTTAATTTGATAATTGGTCTATGTGATCTATTGCAGACCTTCTAAAATCAAAACCAAACGCCCACCTCATAGCTTTAAACATTCAATAAATATCCCTCTATTTTTTTAAAAATATAAACACATATTATTAGTAAGAAGTAGTGTAGTGATAAAACTATGTAGATAAAATATTGGTAAATGCTACTAACCACTGACGCTGATAGAGTCGGAGGTCAGAGTGATTCCGCTTTTTGAGATTGTGCGTATTCTCCAACATCAAGGGATGTTAAGTTATCAATCTGAATTTTATGCTCAAATTCACGTGCAATATCGATGCTGCCTTTCTTCCAAGAGTAACTAGTCTACTAGGCTGCCGCAGGATAATGTGAGATGACCGCCCAGAACGTGATCTGTTGGATCCGCTGTGATAACTGGTTTTGTCAGGTAAGTACTACCTGTGGAGACAGTACAGGTAAAATGTAGATAACATTTCGGACCAAATTGATCCTTAGGGCCGGTGAAGCAGCGTTCACCAGTTTCTATAGCCACGGCATACTAGGTGAATGTATGGCCAGCGTAATGCCCAGCCGCATTTACTTTACCCCTGCTAATATCAGGTAACCGTCAGAGCTGGGTAGACTCAGGGACACACTCAGTGAAAAAAATTCTAGCCCTCACCAGGATTCGATCCCATGACCCTTTTATACGCCAGTCAAACGCGCAGCCGCTCGGCCACCTTGCCCCAATTCAAGAATAAATGTACATTGAAATAAAGATAATGATATATTACTATATAAAGATTCTGTATGCCAGGGTTCGGCAACCTACGTAACGCGTGCCAACCTTGGCATGCAGAGCAACTTTCAGTGGCACACAGAAGACCCCCTGAAAAATGCATTTCAAGTCTCTTTTGACAGAAATTGAGTGCTAGAGTAGAAAGAGTTTTAAGTTGAGGCACGCTTAATGAATTAGACCTTTCACTCTGGCGCACTATTATCAAAAGGTTGACGTCCCCTGCTGTACGCAATTACTTTTTGTACATTAAACATTTCAAACCTCAACCATCTTTTCCTTCTCTACTCTCTTTTCAACGATTTCTATCACATGGCTCGATTCCTTTAGGTGCCCTGTTTCTTCCATACTCCGTACTCCCTACCCCTTCTATAAATAGAGTAAGTTTGAATGCTAGCGCTGACTAAATATACGGACGCCTCAGGGAATGCTTTTTGTCTTGAGCAAGGCACCATAACATTTAAACACGCAACTAATATACATGAGACATTTGAACACAAACACTTAACCACACGACACTTAAACACCCGGATACTTAATCACACCACACTTAAACACGCAGACACTTAATCACACGATATTTAAAAAATGGACAGTTAATAATAATAATAATAATAATAATGAAGCTTATATAGCGCATATCCCGCAATCAGTTCTATGCGCTTAACACTTACATTTACAATTACAATTACAATTAACGATGATAACAATAACAGACAAACGTTTAAAAATGTAAGTGGACTAGGAGTCAATAATAAACAGGTGAGTCTTGAGTCCGGTCTTGAAAATGTTAAAGTTCGAGCTTTGTCGCAGCTGGAGTGGCAGGGTGTTCCATGCGGAGGGGCCGGAGTAGGTGAAGGCCCGCTGACCAGCTGTCACGAGTTTTGTCCGCGGGATCGTCAAATTGAGTTTGTGAGCAGCCGATCGAAGTGGGCGTGGTTTTGAATATATTTCCAGACAGGAAATTAGATAATCCGGGGCAGAATCATTGAGGCATTTATAGCATAGAGATGCGAGTTTATATAAAATCCTATTTTGAATAGGGAGCCAGTGCAGAGAGTAGAGCAGAGGTGAAATGTGGTCGGACTTCTTCTTCTTAAGGACTAGTCTGGCAGCGCAGTTTTGGACGCGTTGGAGTCCTTGAATGGAAGCGTCAGGAAG